>OX387928.1:3308549-4580801 GCA_947578465.1 Thera obeliscata
TTAGTATTGCCAGTCGTTTTCCATTACGGTTCTTTGCATAGATAACTGTGAAAAAAACATATTTCAGACACATGTTTACACTTTGAACAATAGTACATTGTTACCTGAGTGTTGAAAGTCACGTTTTTTGAGTCCCGAGACTTGAGGGACTTAAAAGACTTTCACCCGAGGTAAACCCTGTGCTTTTCATTACGAATCATCATCATCATCAAATCAATCAAATGTTAAATTGTTTGCTCAAATCTATATATAAATAGTTGAAGCTATATATTAATCAAGTAATTTAGAAGATATATTATTTATTTAATACTATCTTCATGTTATTTATATTTAAATTTTACATTGCGCTCTAATTAGACTTTTTAATCTTCTTACCGTTGTAATGGGTTTCCAACCTTCTTGCTGAATAAAAAGTTGGAATTTGGTTCAACAACCTCCTTGCAGTAAGAAAGACTTTAGAAAGTTGGAACATGGTTGAATAAAATAGAACTTGTTTTTTTTGAAATATGCATGGTGGTAGTATTTCCCCGGACGAGCCCTTCACAAAGAGATCTACTACTCTAAATCATTTATGATAGGTATTGACATGCATTACAGTTTGATCATTAAATAGGTGACTGACACCTGCATCCTTCGAGTATCCTTAAATCGGACTACAATCTATCATACAATCGATTCATATCTTTATTTTTATGATTTTATAAATTACAATTTTAAACCATTATGCAAACCTCAATTATAATTATACTTCAATTTTATAAATTTACTTATGTATTTTTTGATATACTCCATTCCTTAAGAAATATTTAGCTGGTGCGTGGTTATGTTGTGGTTCTCTTACAAAGATACCATGTGGAGTGACTTTCAAACTCGCTCGGCATTCAGAGGAACTTCGTGTGACACAGTACCACAATTGAGAGTTCTTTTGATTATTGTGACAATAGAAAGCGAATTCTCTGAATATAATCATCTGTGAGCCGGTTTTTGATGTAACCCATTGGACTGGAAATTTGAAAAACCTTTACGAACCGAATATTCAAGAAATAGGTAAACATTTAAGATAGACACACTGATATAGAAAACACTAGCCGCCGAAGTAAAAAGGAGATTACAACAGATCATAACAAAACTAGGATATTCTCTACTAGTTATTTAAGCAGTCTTGAAGTACATAACTACTTTCTGAGAGACTACCAATATTGTATACATAAAACCTTTTATTTTCCTTGTAGTAGAAATAAAATAATAGTGTTAGAAGCAACAGAAATAGAAATAAAACTAGCGGGCACCCGTGGCTTCGCACACCCCGTTCCTGTTACGCCCCGTTCCTGTTACTTTTTAGAAATAAAAAGTATAATATGTGCTATTCCAGACTATAACTATCTTTGTGCCAAATTTCATCGAGATCCATTCAGCCGTTCTGGCGTTATTGAGTAACAAACATCCATCCATATGATACGGATACCACGTAAATATGGATGTTCTGTGAACGTCAAGATTTATTCATCATTATTATAGATTTATTATTTTTCTCCAACAGCAGAAATAGGGATTAGACTTGGTTATCAAGATGCAAGTCTCTCTCGCATGTTACCAAGCTCCCTAGCATAGCTGTTTAGCATGAGAGGGTACGTATTTTAGATTTATCTCATGGTTATGGGCCTCATTGACTCTTACAATAGTGTCATCGACTGTGATGACACTGCCTTTGCACTTGCTATTTTTTTTTATACAACGCCACCGCTTTTTTTGCCCGCATTGGTAGTCGAACATGTAGACGTGAAGGTTGAGCAAGAGACATTTTGTACCACGCGAGTTGGTAATAAATTCTGCCTCTGAAACGTCGAAGATTTACATTTACTGCACAAAAACTACTAGAACTTCTAGTGTAAAATATAGTTGATAAGAATTTAGGATAAACAAAGCTCATATTATATCAGAAGGAGGTGTAATCATAAATAGGCTCTGATCTTGTCATCCTCCGAAAATCTGTATAACTCAGATGTGATTCATTTATTTCCTACCTGACAATGTTTGAGATTTTGATATTACTGTCTAAATGTTTTGATTTTTTTATTTAATACGTTCTTTATTGAGTCAAACATAATAAAAATAATATGAATATATAAACTATATTATAAAACAGTCAGTATAAAGATATGTCTACCTGGGTAGCTAAACTGTTTGAAACCCCTAATTTTAGTTTCATACTCTATTATACATTATTTAAATTTTATCACAATTGATCCAAAACTTGCGTTTGTTCTTAAAAATCATCAATATATTAGTCAACTACGTACCTAATAGTAAAAAAAGAATGGTTTATTATTAGTGAATATAAATATCTATGCATACTTACTACACACTTTATATGTAGTTTAAATACACTTTCGACTAACACGTCAGCTTAAATATATTTAGCAAAATCATGCATTAGTTAAAGCTTAGTTAATATAAATACAAAAATATTTGAGATTTATTATTATTATGTTCATAAAAGTTTAATAATTTCACATATCAAAATTACTTTATAATTTAACGGTCTAATTCCTAAGGTTTTACAAAATTATGGTGTTCATATTTAAATATGAATATTACGATTACAAACTAACCTATTCATAAATAAATAATAAAATTGTTATTCATAATAAATAATAAAATTTATAGGGCATAATACTTAACTAATGTTTAAAACTGGGTTTTTTTATGAACATATTATATTGTTTTATACCATTCCATGGTAAAACACAAATCATAAAATAAACTTAGAAAATAATATTAAAAACGTATACCTACTATTACTTTTAAAAATGCTATTGCTAGAAGGGAATTTATTCCAAATCAATATTACACGTCAAAAACGCTACGCGGTCATCAAAACATTTGAATTCTCATGTTGATCTTTCAATAGATAAAAGTACTTCATCTTGGTTTATAGACAAAATTGCTGGTATGGACGTCGGCAAATACGTCAGGAATCTTAGAATGGAACTAAAATGGAGTTGAACAGGACGCTCGCGTGGTGACGGTAAAGGAAGCACTAGCAGAATCGTTTCTAAGAACCTTATACAGATGTGTTGGTTGTCTTGCAGTGGGAAGACGATGTGACGTTTCATAGACAAGACCAGGATATGTTGGGAAGCACAAAGTCGTCTAGCGTAGAACATGCTTAGGCCTGTAACCCGGTGGATGAAACAAGGCTATTAATTGGCCTTAAAGATGACAGTGAAGGCCCGAAGTCGAGACAACCACTCCATCTATGGTCACAGCTGAGACTTTACACTTGAGCTTGTGTTTCTTGGAACAAGTCCATCGGATCCTGTTCCCCACCATGGATCTCGAGTGCCTGAAGAACTTGAAGCCTCCGATTACAATGCTGGTCGACGGCGGCTTTCGAAGAATTCTTTCCCGGAGGAAAGATGCTAGCAGCACTGAAGCTGAAACTAAAAATGATACATAATTAGTAGCGGGGATTTATTTGTTGTTTTTCCCCGGCATTAAATAGGGCAAAAGGACTTTCCAAATTCTTTTATAATATCTTATAGCTCCTCTTACTCCGGACAGCGATGGTCAATCAAATAGTACTGTGTAAAAATCAGTGACAAAATAAATCGGTTGAAAACGGTTAAATAATAAAAAACTGTTATGAAAATAATTTATTCACATCACGCGTTATCACCGTATGAAAACATAAGTAATAATAAAAAGAATGGTATGTATGCCATTTATCTAAGTTCAAAATAACTGTAATAAAACAAAACGTTAAATAAATTCAATCCATTTTAATAAATTCGCCCTGGCTAGAGATTCGGAACTCAGGCGGTTCATGGTTGTGTTCATTGGTGATCGACTCTATGCTGCCATCAGGTTTACAGGTCTTCACCTTAGCCCTGCACCCGGTCCGTTTTTTGGTACAGTACCAAAAGTTTGGGCTATACTCGGAGAATGAATATCCGTAGGCAACGAGCATGTTTTTCTTACCGTAGCGACTTCTAACGTACATGGCATTACAGTTTTGAAAATCTAAAAATTAAGAAATTACTTTTGGCAATTTATTGGACTATTTTATATCACTTCTTCTTATCGTGACACTGGTTCTTTCGAATCAAGCGTGGTGAAAAGATTTTAAGTGCGCTTCAAAGAGGCTCCTTTCGTGCTATTGACACATGTTTTCGAACTTTTAAGGTTCTACGATATGCCGGTTTCATATAAGACTAGATATTATACAATTTATAGCATATCATAAAATCACTTACAATGCGTTATTGTTACTGCTTAGGTGATAAGTGGTACCTAACTAAATACTACATTTAATTTTAGACGTCTGCAACAGAGGTAACATAAAAAGTTTTTGGATTATACATTGTTTTTATTTATTTATTTATTTAACAGGATATTACAACTACAATTTTATCGTAAACTCGACTTTGTTTCAGTAATTTTTGTAAGACCTGTGTGTCGACCGGGATCCAATCGTACACCAGCTGACGTGGATACGTCACCGTCTCGCAATCGCAATTCATGCTTCTTGAAGAATCCGCTAGGGGCGCTTTTGGTTTCTCCATACAAAATGGTGGCAGAGGTGGGCGATACGATCGGCGATAGGCGTCAGGCACCGCACACAGATTTCATACGATTGGTTCCCGGTCGACACACAGATTAGTCATGGTTATGTTCATAGTTGAAGCATATTAGTTCACCATCTAAAGTGATGATGTTGGCTTTGCATTTGAGGGATTTTCTTTTGCTACACCTCCAGATCATTTTCTGTGTGTGTGTCTGTTCTTTGTCCTTGTGGAATTTGTGGTTATCCACTAACAGTACCTTCTGGCCACGGCAGGAGTACTGAAAACGTGCCCCTGGAATAACGCACACAAACAATAAAAATTACATCAAATGAGAAAGAATTGGTAGCCAAAGTAAACTCTTTTTTTTATTCAACATATATTTGCATGTTTATTTGAAAAATGCTAAGTAAAGAAATGTTAAAGGTCGAGGTTGATTTAAAATGAATCAAATCGATGACAAATATACATATATACATATTTATTACCCTAATTATTGAAAATAGTTCTTAATATTAGGTACTAACATACCTTAATGTACAACATTAGCCATGTTTATTGAAGGAAACCGCCTCATCATTATCAATAACCCCATAAAAATCAAAACCCTTCTTTTGGAAGGCTGTTGAACAAAAATTAAATTTGTTTGGCAAATAAATCCGTTAAAATCGGATTTTTTTAAATAACCGTTATGACTAAATTCGGCTTGACTGTATTTTTTGTTTAATTTAATCACTCAGTTAGATCTCAAAGATAAGTAACGAAAAGCCGCATCTAGCGACAATCAATGATTATGATCATGTCGTATCCGAATAATGATGTTGTCAATAGTGGTGACGAAGGCAGCACATCCTCTAGTCCTCTTGATGCATCTCCACCTGGTCTTCAAACCTTCGTGTTGGTGCACCGTAAACCTATTGCCAGCGATGTCTAGGCAATGCTTGCCGTACGCTGTCATACCGAAAAAACCTGAAAATCATTCTGAAGTTACGAACGGTTAACTCACTTAAAGAGAAACTAATTAGTCTTAAAACTCAAACAGTATTTACAACAGTGGTACATAATAAATATAATATTTGTTATTAAATTTTAAAATATGTACTATATTTACAAAACAGATTTTTATAAATCACTAATTAGTTTTAAATATCTTAACATTTAAGACGGTTTTTTAATAGGAATAGTGGAATATCAGCATATTAATATTGTCTGCTACGAGTATAATGTCAGCATAGATTTGATGCATGGATTATGTATTACACTAAAAAAAGATATAGATCAAACCAAAGGCCGTGCGTCACAACCAATGCTTTTGTTTGCTATATCAAGATGATAGTTTGGCGAGATTTCTCTCTACATACCATTTCAGTATGTAATTTCCCTCATTTCTTTACTTTCGTCGTTTTCGTTTTCTTAGCATCGTGATAGTGTTCTCCATTGATCTTCAACACGTCTTCATTATGCGTGAGTACTGTCACTTTACACCCCTCTTTCCTCTTCATGTTGCAGACCCAGTGGACGTGCTGCCCGTCTCCCCAAATCTTATTCCTGATGAACCTATGGCCGTCGATGATCAACTGGGATGCACCACGTTTAGTTTGTACCATCACTGCGTCTGAAATTGAACTCAACATTGTAAGCGAACAAAGTTACCATTTTCTTTACCGATCAAGTAATATGCAACCGTTAACGAGATGAGTATGCATGTAGCATTAGCATTCTAGTCTGAGCGATTCTGAGATTTTTTTATTGTGTAGTTGGTAAGCCATGACTCAGGCAATCATTTAAGTTGGCCACTAGTCATTCATACATTATTAGTAAATAATCCAAATGGTTACCTGTCACGAGGATTCTCACGCGGCTAGACTACACTACTAAAGTACGTAAAGCCAACTGTTGCCAAGTAAATAAATTCAACATCCCATCCGGCTACGCCAGTTTTAAATCCATATCACACATCTAAAAATCACTGATGAAAAATATATAGTCCTATATTTATTCTAGATAAATAAACTTGCATAAAGTGAAGATAGCATAGTGTAAGTCACAGAGGACAGAGATATTATGTACTCTGTGGTGGAAGTTAATATCTATATATATTTATAAAAGAAAGTCGTGTTAGTTACACTATTTATAACTCAAGAACGGCGGAACCGATTTGGCAGAAAATTTGTGGGGAGGTAGCTTAGAACCGGGAGAAGGACATAGGATACTTTTTATCCCTAAAAAGCAACGGGAACGGGTTGTTACGGGAATGGGCGAGCAAAGCCGCGGGCGGCCACTAGTAAATAATAATAATGGTACGCTTATTCTAGACAGATATTTGGTAATGCATATTATTAAAACTATAATAATGTATTCATTAAATAGGATAAGCTACGTTTTAGCGCACACATACCTACCTACTATATTATAACGCAAGAAATTTAAATTATATTTTATTGTTTTTTTTCTGTTTATGATGTTCATGCATCCCTTTAATCTTCGACAAAACATCTTTGTGAGTGTGAATATACATTTTGCAGCCGTTTCTCTTTTGAGCGCATTCCCAAAGAACCTTGGCGCCCTTGCACCAGGAGCTGTTTTTAATAAAGCAGTAGTTGTGGAGTTTTAATTGGTAACCATTTTTTGTCGGTACCTTCACTAATGCGTCTGAAAATTAAATATGCTGACTAAATTTCACAGAAGATAAGCAAAGTAGATCTACAGGGATTTAAAATGAAAATGAAGATAGAGAGGCAAAAAAATTAAATGTTTTGAAGTACTAGCATATGGAATTCATTATCTCTCATTTTTTTTATTTTCTCCTCGTGATTTAACATAATTCATCATCATTCTCAGTCTAAAGAAGTCCACTGCTGGACATAGGCCTCCTCCATATATTTCTAGGAACAGCGACTCTAAAAAACATAGTTATGTAATGAATTTATTTTATTGAAGTATTTTACATAATATTACGTCTTTTCCATTGGCTTAGTCGCGTGCGCAAGTATAGAACGGATTTCTATGTAAAAAAAATCAATATGGAAAGTGTAAAATCAGAAATTATATTAAGATTAATATATAGAAATAAAATTAAAAATTAATAATTATAACGGTTACATAAAAAAAAATACTATTACTCTTATAATAATATGACAGCGACATCTAAATGTTACTGATTTGCTGTTTTGACAAATAAATTATTCTTAATAAGTAGATATTAATAAAAATCACGATTTTGCAGTCCGAAACAAACAAAAATTGCCGGATCAACAGACTTGAACATAAAATACATTTTAAAATATAAAATGTACAATTGTATAATGTACATAAGTAGTATAGCACAAAATAATTCAAAGTATTTTATTTTATAAATGCCGATAAAAAATAAAATTACATTGTTGTTGTTTTTTTGTGTAACGACTAATGCCACCACAATACCACTGTAAATCTGTTCCGAAATAAACATTATTGATTGAATTCATTAATTTCATTTAAATTTATTATTATTATTAAATTTATTAAAATCAATAATATTGAATGACTAACCTAGTCATTATTATAATGTACTTACCACTAAACTAACCTTATTTTTACCTAAACAAGCATTATCTGTCTTATTTGTCATTTATTTATTGATTATAAGCAAACATTAACCTCAGTTTTACAAAATAAATATTTTGTGGCTACTTTATTCTTAACTAATTACTAATATTAATGTGTTTGTGCGGATGTTCTGTATTTAAAATACTACCATTTATAACTCTAGATAAACAAACTTGAGGTTCTTAGGTATTTCAGTTCCAATTGTTTTGCTAGATATAATTTTTACTTATATTTTGATATTTGTACGAGCACGATGGATGTGGCAATAATGAGTAATAAAAGAACATACATTACGCAAAGGTTTCGTTGCACAAAGTTCTTAAAATAATCTTTTTTTTGGTGAAAAACTCCACATAGGGGGGCATAGAAGTGGTACTTAAAGATTGTATGGTAAAAAAACATTTTCTCTAGTTCGGGCTCAATGCCAACCGCATTTTATATACCGCTTAATATATATTTCAGAAGAAAAAAGCGACAAGGTAAAACCATAGAGCTAGCTTAGTATTAATAAAAATAATAAAAGATAAGTTAGTTAATGACCGTTATTGCTTGCGAAATGTAGCTGTAATTGGAGAAGAGCCGAAGACCGGGCTCAGTGGCGCGACTTGGGAGAGACCTACGTCCAGCAGTGGACTGATAAGTTGATGATGATTGTTTGATTTTAAATCACCTGTAGCCAATATCCATCGTGCGCAAAGCTATTTCATATTAGATACTAACACCAAAACCATTTTAGAACTAACGTAGTCTTAAAATAAACATACATTTCCTTAATAATTCATAATATAACCAGACATAAATAACATAAAACTAAAAAAATATTTAGTAAGTAGTTAATTTCTAGTTTTATGTTCAACAGTGGAATTCCATAAAGTCACGCCTCAATCAATTAATTATAACCAGACATGCTTAGTAAAACTACACCGACCGATAACAACCTGTTAAAATATGTTAATACAAAAATATTATTTGAAGAGGTTCTTTTCGACTTCAGTAGTGTACTTAATGTCTGGAAACTCCAGGCAACGCAACAGATATTTTTTTATTATCTTCTTCAATTTACAGTTACAATTTGATGGTTTGTACTTATTTAAATGTATCCATGTGCGTTTTTACTGTCGTAATTAATATGAACATTGAATCATTGCGTTGTGTGGTGGTGGTATTTTAAAATATGCTCCAACATTATTATGCATATTCACTATAAGACCACCAAGTCACTCGCCATGATCAACAGGCAACAAAGGTACAGCGGAAATTTAAGGCCTGCAAACATCTAGGCAATGGTGATGGCTATCAACTGAAACGCCGTCAAGTATGACAGCGTTTCTGCTGAACGCCATCGCCTAGATGTGCGCAGGCCTTTAGTTCTATGAGTGTGTTTGATTCATTTTTTTTACTCGAATGGACTAAATACTGGTGATCGTCTGACGATTTACAGCTCTACCGGACAATGCATTTGATTCAATGATTGTGACAACTTTTTATGTCAATGACATCGTCTCCAAGTGTAATGATTTGTGCGTTGCACCGTTTAGCGCGCCTCTGGGAACACCTCCAATACTCCTTGGGCCCTGGACGTTCCACCCTCTTGTTGTATCTATAGCCTCCCAACTCGACTGCCGGGAAACCTCGCATGGAGTTGATGAACCTCGGTTTAAGTTCTGAATATACTGGAATATGTAAAATTATTAATATCAAGTTGGTTACTGACTTAATAACGTCGTAACATGCTATTTTTTATTAAGATAAAAGGAAAACTTCTTCTTAAACTTGAAATGTTACTAGAAAATCACCAATAACACTCACTTATGGAATAAAAAGAAAACATTGAGGCTAAATGAACAAAATAAAATAATTTAATTAAAATAAATTATAGAATTATAAATATGAAAAAAAATGCCTGATTTTTGAAATCAACAAAATATTAGACTAGAAAAAATATTACATACCTATGCTTACAACCTAGATCAAATCAATGCTTTCAAAATCTTTTATCAAATCAATACCCAATCGAGGCCGAATACCTACTTAACGGCTTAGTGCGTCAATTTGTCAACAACAAAGCTTATTGCGTTTACTTTTGCATCGATTTCAGATCTCATAATCTATTGTTCATTCACCCTTAGTCTATTCAGATTCCGTTTTTATCTAACTTAAAATTAACAATTCGTTTTAGAACTAATGACTATGTATATTGCTCATTTTGACTACTTTATTCTGTAAGGTCACCACAGTGGCGCGACAGAAGGCTTTCTTCACACAAACCCAATTAGCTAACGGGTATCTACTATCACTTCTCTTATTATATCTGTATTCTCCGAGTATCATGCAGGGGTTCCCGAACCTGGTTTCAATGAAGACTGGCTCGAGACCTGGAAAATTGAGGATATTTTATTGACATTCGGTCAGGTTATAAAAATAACACGTTCGTACATACTTGCCGACGATGTTTTCTTCAAAATAACTTAGTCAAATTACTGTCCGTCCGGTATGTGTAATGTAGATTGTTTCGTTTTGATTTGTGTTTCACTAGCACTTATGTGTATAATACGTGTACGTATTGTGTAGCACGCATGTGTTTTATATGATAGGTGTAAGAAAATCCTTTGAAACTTTCATAAATTTATTAGAGAGAAAATACATTTTAAAGGTTAGAATAATAATACCAACACGATTATGTTACATTTTTTAAAACGACTAGAAGGATGAGTAAATGTTTTAAAAATATCTGATGATAAAAATCTAAATCTTCAGCACTTTTAGTATACAAACAAAACACTTAAAAATAATGTTTTTAAAACCTATAAAACAAAAGCTTATTCACAATGTTCAATATAATTAGTATAACATTATCACACAGAGAGTACCAAAGTAAATTAATCTGTATCTTTCTATATAACATTTAAATCGAGTAATTACTTTATAACGTCAAATGCTTTTAGCAAGGTGGGCAAAACATATAAAACTAAAGACATTTTAAAAAGTACTTTAGTTTTATATCAGTGATCTGGACCCCAAAGCCCAAGCGTTGCTTAGATTGGGGTTAGATAAATTAATCTTAATAAATATTCACATAAAGTTGGATAAGGGCAAGAAGAAAAAATAATTCATTTATACATTCAGAGGCAAGACTGCGTGAACTTATTATATTCTTCAATCTGTCAAACTTCATCTAATATAATATTGTAGTCTTATTAAGCTATAGTTTGATTAAGCTTAGATCACACTCATACCTATTCTTATTCTGGGCGTATTACGTTTTACAACCAACACTTTCAATTTTATGAGCTAACAACCAGTCGTAAATTTATCAGGGCGGAATAAAATTATGTTCAAATTTTACTACACGTGTCAGATAATAATTTGGCCGGAATACACTTCGGAGCACTTTGAATCCGATTTTGCAACTACATTCACAACACGCAAGATATTAACTTTAGCTTTATTTTGTAGCTCCTCACTCTTTGTCAGTCGTAACTTCACTTCACGTACACTTCACACACTTGCCGTACACAACAAATATAAATTAACAATCAATAGAATAAAGACATGTCTTTTCAATAGTATCTTTAAAATTTTCGCGAGCGTTTCGACGCGAATATTACTCGAGTACTTTCACGCGAGTGATTTTGGCGTAATTAGTCTTTTTTTATGTCTTTATCCAAGAATTTAATAATCTTCACATGTTTAAGCCGAGCTGCGTCAGTAAAGTCCCACGCCAGCTAAAGTATAATATCAATTTCAAATAATATAAAAAAATATTACAACTTTTCATAAGAGTTCAGTAGAGAGAGCAAGAAGGGTTTATAACAGCTTTTATCTTTCGTATATCAATAATTCTTATGGTTATGTCTCCCACTAAGTTTGATAGGCTCTTCATCATACGTCACCAAGGATGCTGGGCACCTCATGGCCTTACTGCGGCTGCAGAGCCACCAGACCCTGGGTCCTGAACGCTGGTTCCTCGCATATCTGTACCCATGATGCCAGATGAACATCGGACCTTCTATAACCGTCGCTTGGCCGGCTAAAAAACCAAATAATTACTTTATTAATTTATTTATAAAGACATTTATTTACACAAAGAAACTTACAATTAAACAAATATTTACAAAATACACAAGAAACAGTTGAGCTATCTGCAGACCGTTACATAAAGAAAGATGCAATAAACACAAGTAATAACACAATACACATGAAACAGTTGAGCTATCTGCGGTCGTCGCAAACGATCTAGAGATAGCTCAACAATCGGAAGCGTGCCAAAGCCACTAGCTGCATTGCCAAGATAACTCACCAGCCCTCGAGCCACGCGTCACTTGGATAAGTTTTATGATTAAATTAATACTTAAGAATATATGGATTATTATTCGGTTAAGTACAAACATACACACTAATAATAAACAGTTATATGTAAAATATGTTATTAGACACCACTTAGAAACAACATATTATATAACTTACTACAAAAGGGGCGGAAAAAAATTAAGTACTTAATGCCTGCTCTACCAGACACATTTTGAAAAATCCTGTAAACCCAAAAACATTTTGAAAAATCTTCATCTCAGCGCAGCAGTACCTTTGTAAGTGATTTTTATCATGATTCATTTCCATGCGGGTTTTTGCTCGTGGGTATGCAATCCTTTGACCTTAATGACCTCATCTGATATGGTAACTAAAGAGGCTTTGCAGGTGTACGCGTACCGGTTACTGCACACCCACCAGGACTTGTCATTTCTAGTTTGATTTCTTGTGTATTTGTACCCATCGTACCAAATTTCGTAAGAACCTTTTTCGTTTATGACAACTAGAAATCAAAAAACTAAATACAAATGTAGTTCTAAAAGCCTTGCGCACTATTACGCGTTCTGCGATGGTAATCAGTGAAACGCTGTCAAATATGACAGCGGTATTTGATAAGCATTAAGGGCTATTCTTCGAATAAAAACTACAGTCCTGGTTTTTGGCAAGCCTAAACAAGAGATTTTATTTAAATCAGTAAATGGAAAAAAGGCCCTTAATAAGGCCTTTCTATAAACAATTCCAATAACGCTGTTCGTCGGATAAAAAACGTCAAACCTATTTTTTAACAAAGCCTAGTAAAGAGATGGATATAGGTATTTTTAACTGACGGATAAAATTATCTGTCATTATTAGAAGTGATGGTTACCACTAACCACCTGGTGGGACTGCTTATTTAATAATAAAAAATCTTATTTATTAGAGTGGGAAAACTTTTATTTTATCATGGAGTTTTTCAATTATTGAGTCAAATATTTCACTACCTGTATTTACAACTACTACTCAATATTTGTTTGGTGGGATTTCGATCCCCACCGAGAACAAAATTTGTGTGGTGAACACAGAAGTTTGTTCCCTATCTGGGTGTCATATTGTATACTAAGTATGTATTTACAAACAAAATGTATATAAGTATTATAATCAGCTATCTGGTTCCCTTAGTACAAGCTCTGTTTAGTTTGGGGTTAGATTGTGTTGAGTGGATTGTCTATAATATTTATTTATATCTATAATATTTACACAATTCAACATTTTGAAGCATACAAAAGCCTGTTATTTATTATTTTTTGCATTCGTATTTGTGAGGTATAAGGTCCTCAAGTGGTTGTGATGGCCAGTAGACGAAATCACCACTCTTGGTGCCTTAGTAGTGACATTGGCAATGCAGGAGAAAGATAGGGCGTCACTGCAAATCCATAGCGTTTCAGTTTTTGTTAACTTTATGTTTTTGGTGTACTTGTACCCGTTATACCATAGATTTTGCGGGCAACTTCGGCCTGTAATTTGATAAAAGATTATGTTGCGGTAAAATCATAAATTTTAAAATCATATTACGGCGACAGCGGCGAGCGACGGCGAGATTAATAACTAAACTACATGGCCCTATTTCCCCGTCGCTCTATTTATCTCAAGCTACCATGTCAATTTGCAATGACTATACTTACTATATTCTTATCATAGTTGTATACAGGGTTATTCATTATTAACTGCAAATACTCAGGAATTAGGTTCAACAAATAGAATAAAAAATATTTGTGAAATTATTTTTTTTAAATTTAATCAAAAATTTTTTCAAGTTTTTGTATCAAAATTTTATTTTTATTAATTTCTTTACGGCTATTGCATAATGATTGCCACGGAGAACAGGACGATGACCCACCCAGGCGGTGACTGAACGCAGAGTGTCACTCACGGCGCGCGGGCGCGGATCAAAGGTCAAAATAGGTCAGGCGCCAATGATTCCTTTATCGATTTTCTCGGGATTTTCATAACAAAACTTAAAAAAAATCATTTCATAAATATTTTTTATTTTATTTGTTGAACCTAATTCCTGAGTATTTGCAGCTAATAATGAATAACCCTGTATACTGTGTTGTATAGGTACCTACATAATTATGACTTTGACGCGTAGCGTGTGCTGTCTTTGAAACTTTTGATGTTGAATTGCCTACGTCTCAATAAGTTGGAGTGGCACTACACTGGAACTTCACTGTTATTTTTGTTTCTGTTTTGTAAGGATCATATAAAAACGGTGGGAAAAGCTTGATGTCTGTTCTAGGCTTGGTCACGTGTAACAGGCAACTAACTCATCTAGATGTTTCAACGTTATTCTTGTGATACAACTGTATTAATATATTATTAAATTTGAAACTAATTTAATTCGTAGTTTTAGTGAATTATGGTAGTAAGTTTTGCCGCAAGTCAGCAGGAAATAAAGGAAACCTAAAACCAAGCAGCAGATGATTTATTAAACTTTTTATTTCTAGTTATCATAAATTAAAATATGTTACAATTCCTTCTTCAAATTTAATTTCATAATTTGGTAAATATACACATCTTTTATAAGTACAGACGAAATGACGTTCGTAATTCATAGCAATGTAAACAAAAAAAAAAAGAGTTCTTTAACTCAGTTTTTTACCTTTAGATCAAATACAAATTTCACACAATTAGCAAGTTGAAAAGGCAATGGCCAGATAATATAGCTCGAAAAACTGACAACCATAAAGGAGAATAAAGGTTATCGTAAAGGGACTACCAATCGAAAAATGACGCTTTGGATGCCGTCTCACTCGATAGAATTGACATTCTTAGGATCGCAGGAAGTCAGTGGATAAAGTGGACTCAGAATTGTTCTTCCTGGAAATGTATAAAGGCTGGTTTACACTTTGATTAGTGTGAGTGCAGGTGATTAGTGCGAGTGCAGGTGTGTAGTGTGAGTAGTGTCCAATTCACTGCGAGTGTAGGTGATTAGTGCGAGTGCAGGTGTGTAGTGCGAGTAGTGTCCAATTCACTGCGAGTGTAGGTGATTAGTGCGAGTGCAGGCACGCTGCGAGTGAGGGGGAAGGGAGGGCGCGCGGGACGTGGCTACTCGCAGTCCACTCGCAAAAAAATAGAACACGCTTCTATTCACTTTACTACACAGCCAACTAATCACCTGCACTAATCAGTCGCTTACCACACCTAGTCACTATAAAGCACCTGCACTAATCACCTGCACTCGCACTAATCAAAGTGTAAACCAGCCTTAAGGGAGGCGTAACCATATCCAGCAGAACTTCTTGGCAGGATCATGAAAAATGATTGTGCTCTCTCATTTTGACGATTATATTATCGACAGTGGTCAATGACCCCTTGCAGCCCAGGCCGTGTCGACGGCAACAGATCCACCAAGATTTGGGTCCTTTCACCAAGTTTCTGGTGTACTTGAAACCATGGTGGGTTAAGTGGTATGCACCTCGGTTACCCACAAACACATTGACTGAAATAAAATCAGCTGTTAGAGATACAGGCATACGTAACAGCAGGCCTACCGGGAACCAATCTTATGAAATCGGTGTGCGGTGCCTGACGCCGTGTGCGGTGCCTGACGCCTATCGCCGATCGTATCGCCCACCTCTGCCACCATTTTGTATGGAGAAACCAAAAGCGCCCCTAGCGGATTCTTCAAGAAGCATGAATAGCGATTGCGAGACGGTGACGTGTCCACGTCAGCTGGTGTACGATTGGTTCCCGGTCGACACACAGTAACATGTATCAACTACATGAAAAGAGCCTCTTTGGGGCTCACTTAAATTATCTCAACACATTCATGGTTCGAAAAAACTATTGACACGACAAGAAGAAGAATAAACCATTTTACCTCTTATGTTGGTAGTTTGAGCAGCTCTACGCATGAATAAGAATAGGGATGTAAAGTGCCAGCACAATAAAAATTCCAAGTTAAACAAAATATTATCTAAACGATGATAATTTTTTATAAATTAAAAAAAAGAAGCCTTTATTGTTGTTTACAATAATGTTACTAACTAAATTAACTATTCCACTGACGATCGTCAAAAGAAACAGCTTGTCCTTCGACAAAGGCCTCCCCTCAAGTTCTCCATCTTTCTCTATCCTTTGCCATTCTTGTCCATTTCGGGCCGGCTACATTTTTTAGGTCGTCTTCCCAGCGTTTCGTTTGTCTGTTATAAATTATAATCCCGTAAATAGCGGGATGAGTGAAATGTTGCCCCTAGTACCGTATCATCTACAAATAGATGAATAGTTCCAGTTTTCTATTCAGAGGAAGAAACGATTTGCCCAAAATCGGTAAATTCTTGAGGTTTGTGACTATGCTTGGATTTAACCTTCGTGACCTTGCCATCATCGGTCACCACAGATGCCCTACATCGGTGACTGCGCCGCTTGGTGCATATCCACCAACATTTCTTCCCTTTTAAGTTATTCTTCGAGTACTTGTACTTATCGTACCAGAGATGTAAGGTGCCTTTGTGATCCTGGACTACTAAAAACGAAAAAATACTGGAATATGAGGTCAGGTTTTTTATACAACTAGCTGACGGAACAAGCATATGGCCCGCCTGATCTTAAGGGGCCGGCGAAGGGTGAATTTTTATACAAACGTAATACCAAAATTATTACTAGTTTAGGCAGATTTTCACTATATTATTGTAATAACTGTATTCGTATAGTATTTATCTAGGTTCCTGAATAATTTCGATTTTAAATTACTTACCTCAAATGAAATAAACACAAATCGCATTTTACACATTTTTTCATTGCAAAATGTGATTGGCGTTAATTTCATTTGAGGTAAGTAATTTAAAATAAAAACTGTTCAGGAACCTAGATTAATACTATACAAATACAATTATTACAATAATATAGTGAAAATCTGCTTAAATTTGTAATCATTTTGGTAGGTATTACGTTTGTATGAAAACTCGCCCTCCGCCAGCCCCTTAAGTGATGACCCTCGCCTATAACAAAGCATTGCCTCGTAGGTCACGCACGTCAGGAACGTGCCCTACGATGCACTGCCCTGCGTCCATCTACTTGAGGCGATATGCTTAACCTCACGTGCCATGACTGAGACGATCAGATGTTTTTTTTATAAAGTGAAATAATTGTAGGCAATTTTTAAAGAAGCCTTAGATATATTTTATTTGCATATATCCCAAAACCTTTAGAACTAGCTTATACCTAGAATACCATGAATATAATAATACTCGAATAATAACTCTTATACAATAGTTTCTACAAAATAATTGAATTATTTGTTTTATTTGGGGTTATGGCACCCAGAAGTTAAAAAAAAATCCGCCGTGGAATGAAGTGGCTAAACAGTGCCAACCACCAAGGCATCATAAAAAACCATCTAAATCTAAACTAGGTAATCTAGGTAGGCTAGGTTAACAAATTTGTATTATTATTACTAAATATTTTTTATTTACAATCATAACTTAAAAAATAATCTAGCGTACTATAAAATTAAATAAACAATATGAGCATTTTTGCCAGCACTATGCATTAAGCGAAGCGTTTACGAAAGTAAATAACTTAGTTTTCTCTAGTCTTTGCAGTGGGCCGCTTTACCGAGGTCTGTCAAGAATGAAAACTTTAAAACAGAAACTATAACTCTAAAGTCCTGCGCACACCTAGGTCGCTGGCGATGGCGATTAGTGAAACGCTGTCAAATTTTACAGCGATATTTGACAGCGTTTCATTGATCGCCATCGCCAGCGACCTAGGTGTGCGCAGGCCTTAAGTGTTCCCGCAAATGGGCCCCCGGCCATACAACGCCGCCACTGGCGTATCTAATCAACACTGTCCAGGGATATTCCATTTCGAATAGATTTTCTTATTTTCGAGATTCGTTCCTACTTTAATTTTTACTAATAAATAATATCAAACAGTTGTTTTTTATTATTTTTAATAAAAAACTCAAAATAAAAATTCTTCTTATACCTAGTTTCCTAAAGAAATTATTTTCAGTTTTTGTAAAAATCAACAAAAGTTTAATATCCCTAGACAACGTTTATGTGTGTATTTTTTTTTACATATTATAGGCTTGCGTTTGACCGCAATTTTAATTTATTATTTGTAATTAATTACGTATTTGCTGTAATTTTCATACATTTTACATAAAGACGATTTGTAGCGTGTGGCGGCTACCGGCGTCAACCGTGTATGAAAACTACAGGAAATATGCCTGTGGCGGCGTATTTGTTGTTATGGCCGGAGACCCATGTGCAGCGACACTAAAATTGATGTAAATAGTTAGAGTCTGTTCAGAAAGAGAACCGTCGTGGCCAAATTGAGAACTAACGTTTCGATTTTTATATGGCAGCTCATCCCTTTCTTTCTGTCAGCATTTTGCATCATAAAAATTAAATAAAGGAATAGTACACTAGTTGTGATAGGATCAAAACGCAACAGACGCGCTATTGTATTGCATACTAAACAAAAAAGGTGATTAAGCACAGCAGCGCCCTCCAATCCCACGACGGTTCTCTTTCTGAACAGACTCTACTAAAAACACGACCTCCACCATCGAAACCTCACGTTGATAAAGTACCGTGTAAGTCAGAAATAACAGTTGTGTAGAGTCATTGACTTACCTAATGCCAAAATCAAGCAACATTCGCTTATAAACGATTATATTTCCTCAGTGTTGCAAAAATAAATTATCGTTAATTCTGTTTTAATATCGCTTCTAAAGTAAAACTTTCCTACGCTACATTTTTTAATATGATGTTACTTTTTATGAGAGTGTCTACCTACTGGCTCAACCAATAGGACGAAGTGGAATCCTATATGACACAAATAAATAGTATGGGCATCTAAACAACAACATCTAGTCCCAAATTAAGCAAAGCTTGTCCTATGACAACCAGATATAATACTTAGATACATTTTTATGTAAATACATACCTACAATACAATTTATCACCCAGACCGAGAAAAAACATCTCTGCAACACAAAACACTCACCACACAAATATTTGTTTTCGTTGGGGATCGAACCCACGACCTACGGCAAAGAAAGCTGAGCTACTACCAACTGAGCTGAGAGGCCAGTCAAATGGCAACATTACAATTAACAATATCAAAATTTTTTAAAAATACCATTAAATCAAAACAGTTTAATTTAGTACAAAGTCTTTTCTATTACTTCTTTTAATATTACTGAGATTATCAGCCGAACCAATTGTTGCGGCAAAACTATCCATTGAATTATAGCTAGAACTCTGTTTAACTTTATTAAACGGCAAACAAAACATCTAACGCATTACGACGCCATCTTCTCTCCCGACTAGTGATGTGTCTCGTCGCTCGGTCCCAATAGGGATGTCCTAATTCCAAAGCCGGCCAACACAATCTAAGGCTGAGATCAGACTTAAGTCACAACAGTCTTAAGACAGACTACCGCTTTGCAAAATGTATTAAGACGCGCAAATTTAAAACAAAACGTGTCATAGACAAAATTGTCTATACCTACAAGAACTGCACAGCGACGAGTCTGACTACAAACGTCGGCTTCTCTTTTGTTTGTATGTGGGCGCGCACATCAAAGACAAAACAATCTCCCACCAAAAGTACCGCAGTAGACAAAATAGTTCTGTTTTAGGTGTGCGACGTGTCGTAGACGAAACAGATTCGCGGCAGACTTGAAAGTCTGTCTAAAGACTATTGTGACTCAAGTCTGCGCTCAGCCTAAGTTAAGAGGGAATCACACAGGCGACTCTTCATACAAACGTAGTCCCCTATTTTCTCCCTGGATAATGCCTCTAGAGTAACCATTTTGTCTCATAAAATCCAGATCTGCTATATACATGCTCGTATGTTTTCCTTTTTTTCAGAAACTTATTGATAAAGAAAATATGACCCTCATTATGATTTACATGAAATATGAATTGGAGGTGATATTTTCTTATGAGACAAAATGGTTACTCTAGAGGCATTATCCAGGGAGGAAATAGGGGACTACGCTTGTATGGAGAGTCGCCTGTGTGATTCCCTCTTAAAGCGTCGCGCCGTCTACTGTAATATAGGCTTCAACGGAAGCTCTGTTTTGTTATGGTTATGTTCAGACCTCATCTTCAGGACTGTGTTACCGAGGGTCACCAACGACGCTTTACAGTTGAACGCGAACCGGTTACAACAGATCCACCAGGACTTGTCGTTCCTAGTCCTGTTTCTGGTGAACTTGTACCCACTGAACCAGATGTGGTAAGTACCTTTGGAATCACGAAAAGCTGAAACAAAATGTGCTATTATTATTTTCGGGTGGTTCACATTTTGCTTAAGTAGATCTAGATTCATCATATTTTTATATGATAGATGAAAAACATGTTGTGCCGAACCCGTAAAGTGGGATAAGGGCTGGAAGAAGAAGATGATGAAAAACACATTTTTACGTTTAAATGTATTATTTAGTAGTAATAGATGTTTTTAAGCAAGAGTATAACACATTTAATACAATATTTTAAATAGACATAACAAAGCTAGTCCTATCTTATCCAAAAAAATAAGGACAGAAGTACTTTTACCTTGAACCTGCCCTTAGTAGCCCCCCCCCCCCCCCCCCCTAGTAAAGATAGCCTAATAATCAATTGGCTTAAGGGGGGGGGGGGGGGTCTTACAGAGAATTTGTCCCGAGAACCAATCTTGAAATCCTAACCAAAGAACTCTTGGTTTTAAGCATGGTGGTCAGCAAAAAAAAATGCGGACAATCCACACAACACTATCTAGCCCCAAACTAAGCAGAGCTTGTATTATAGGGTAGTTACAACTGCGACTGCCTCCGTTTCTCGACGGTGACTCCAATGATCTCCAGTCCCGCGACCACGGCTGTTGTAACACGGTCGAGACGTCGGGAAATAATAAAGGTAATCGCGATGAATACCCGTTTCTTCCATATACATATATCGGTCTACAAAACTGGTTGCTATCCATTTTCACCATGGTTGTGGGGACCTATCACCTTGGTGACGTGGTTATTGATGGTCACCAGTGAGGCTCTACAGCAGAACCCGGCTCGATTGTAGCAAACCCACCACGCCTTATTACAATCGTGTCGCGTCTTGTTTCGGGTGTACTTGTACCCATCGTACCAGATGTGGAAGCCTCTACCTGTTGTATCTGGTAAGGGTGTCGCATAATATCCTAGAACAGAGTAATACTACATTATTTTAACAAAATTTAGCTAAATTGCCCACCCGTTGGTCGGATGACATTGCCAGAGTAGTTGGGCAGCAATGGCGGAGACTGGCACAGGACCGAAGAGAGTGGCGTATTAGGGAGGAGGCTTATACCCAGCAGTGGGTGCATACAGGCTGAATAGATATCTATCTATCTATCTATCTAGATAGATAGCTAAATTGCCTTATAAAAATATAAAACACTGCCAATACCAATGTGGCTCATTGCCAGTCAGTTTTCATTTTGCTAGTTCTAAACCAACCTATCTCCCTATTACCCAAAGGTTAGCTGGTAGATAATGCTATCTAGCATTAAGTTCGCCTGTGTACAGAATTTTTTTTAAATTTGTGCAATAAAGAATTTTCTATCTATCTATCTAGTTCTAACATGGAACTTACAGGATAAAAAAGTTTTGAAAGTTCTATGACGTCACAGTCTAATTGAACAAATGGAAGTTACCGCCATATTTTAGCTAGTTCAGACTGTGTGCACCTTTTTAGCCTGGGTATAAGCGTCTTCAACAATACGCCATTCTCTTTGGTCTTGTGCCAGTCTCAGCCCCAACCCCTCTCAGCATATTCCATATCATCTACCTACAGGATTAGATGTCTTCCGTTGCCGTTCGCACAATTTGTATTATGCACTTATTTTAGTAATAAAAACATATTTTATTAAAACCGTGATCGTATTAAAACCCGCGGCCATAAAAACAGACGCCTGTTTACAACAGTCACCAACATTGCAATATTTATTGAAGAATACATGTCAGACTATATATTTATTATAATAACAATTTATTTATCAAGCGTTAATCTCTATTTTCTTTATTACTATCGATGCAGCTACGGTCTACGCCGTAGCCCAGAATAGCTACGCCGTAGCCCGGACTGGTTCAGCGTAACTAAATTGATATTTTCTATCATTACTTATCCAAACATTGCTACTATAGGGTATCTACCGTGCATATATAGGTAGACTACAGTTGTGACATTTTTTTACAAAAAGGTCGTTCCCTTTTCTAAATCATACAAATGTTAAAAACCTAGGTAATACTTAAGGGTGATTATGGTACCCCTTCACGCGAATAATATTCGTTCCCAATGTAGTTACAGACATATTACAGCCAGTTCCACTTTTAAGGCAATCCCAGTAGCGTGTTTGTCGGTGCGTTGCTTTCAATTCGAAGCGGTGACCTTTTAATAGTAAAAGCATATTCCCTTTGCTCGTAGTCAAAAATAGTTCCTCATCTAAAAACATACTTTGAGTATAAATAAATGACAAATATTGTGGACCATTCACACAGTCCATCTAGCCCAAAACTAAGCAGAACTTGTACGATGCGACCCAGATAGTTGATATGCTTAGAATAAAATTTAACAGCCACATTTTTTGTAAATACATTATAACACCCAGATAGAGAACAAACATCTATGTTCACTCTACAAAAATATTGATTTTCAGTGGGGATCGAACCCACGCCCTCGAGCGCAAAAGGCAGAGCTACTACCAACTGAGCTGTGAATGCTGCATCAAGACTATACATCATAGAGGATATCTACCGTGCCTGATTAAAGTATATAATGAGATTCTTTGTTTTCTTTTAAGCATATCGTTATTTTGTCAGCTGGCTAGTGCCTATAGAATAAGCTGTTTCATTTGCGTTTACATGGCACTGAGGAAAATTTTTCCTCAGTGCCATCAAACCATCAATATTTATTTATTATCTGCTACAGGAAGTATAATTATTATAAATAAATACTTAATCACTGAGACACTGTGTCAACCTGCGTTCAACGGACGTAGCTGGACGTAGGTATCTTTCAATACGCGCCACTGAGCTTCACGCCCACTAGGAATATTTATCGTGATTCCATACTCAACCTCTCAAAACTAAGACTTTTTTAGATCATGCAAACATTTCTAACTTTACTTTCTCTGAGCCAAGTCACAAGCTGGACTACTAAATGTTGTCAGAGTGATTTAAAATGTATCCTCACACCATCATTTATACATTTTGTATAAATAAATGATTTTCTTTCTTCTCTTTTTCATCATCATCCACAGCCCGATTTCACCCACTGCTGTATAAGCCTCCCATAGTTTGTGCCATGTACCTCTACCCTGTGCCAGTCCTAACCCATTCCCACTAGTTTCTGGATACACTAGTTGCCCTAAAATAGTAAAGGAAAGCTTCGTCCAGATTTTGGCCACGACCCAGGCTAAAAATAAAATAACAATATTTTAATGTATTTTTAGCCTGGGTCGTCCAATAAAAAAGTCTATTGATCGAACAAAATCTGGACGAAGTTTTCCTATATATATATAGCGCTATATGTATATAGCGGGTCGTCCAATAGATCATTGCAGACTGATATTTTTTTTCTATTTGTTAGCCTCAAATATTGGCGGTCATTCCACATATCGCCATAGGTTAAGGATCAAACTAAGCAATCTATCATCACGTTGGCCATTTCACCAGCGGGCAAAATAGCTTTTTCTCAATATCATACTCGTCAGCTTCCAAATACCTAGAATACCTGACCAATTAAAGGCTGTGAAATATGACAGCGATATTTGACAGCGTTTCAGCTGATCGCCATCGCCATCGCCTAGATGTGTGCAGGCCTTAAAGAGATCAAATGACAGACGCCGCAATAAAAAATAAGTAAAAACGAAAATAAATAAAACAAATACAAAGATCACGATTAAAGTATCTCTACGTTTATTTAAAATCTTCACTAATGATTTGAAATATTTAATGACCATGGAATAAATACTGATATAAAATATTTTCATATTTTCATATTTTTCTATTGATTATACACACACGCAATAAGTTACTTAAAATCTACTTCATATATTATTTAAGTACATACTAATCAGATGAATGATATTGCTATCGAATTCTCTGCATACTATTCTATTATACTATTGGTACATATACGTATTGGTATTTTTACTAACGTACCGTAATCTATTTCCTTTATTATATGCAATATAATAATAATAATAAATAAATAAATAATGCAGACAACCCACACTACACTATCTAGCCCTAAACTAAGCAGAGCTTGTACAATGGAAACCAGATAGCTGATATAATACTTGTATATTTTTTTTTTCTAACTACATACATACATAAAATACAATATAACATCCAGACAGAGAAAAAACATCAACCACCACACAAATGTTTGTTCTCGGTGGGGATCGAACCCACGCCCTCCAGCGCAGAAGGCAGAACTACCATCTGAGCTGTGATGGCAAGATCATAAATATGAAACATATTTATGATCAAAATCTCTTTTCCTGGCAAAATAAATGTCAATGGATTTATACTGTGTTTATTTTTAAGTATGCTATTTTTATAAGTAAATGGTAAACAGTTTATTTAACTTAAATTAAATAATATAACTTATCTACGAGATCATATTTGAACATTTATCACACAATAACTAGACTTGATACACATTAAGTGATTTAAACACATACATAAATAATTTATTATGACGATGTTCAAACCACCAGTATATTATTAACAATAGCTAAAAATAAAAAGACTTTATATAAGTCAGTACATACTATTCTATAACTAAATTTATAAATAATTGAGGTAAAATATTTGTTTTATTATAAAACAGCTTTGGGAATCAAAAACGACCTACAACGCGAAATGCAGAGCTTCTACTGATTAAGCTGCAAGGCCAGTCGTATAATCTTCGTACAGTCAACAGCGTAAGCTGATTAATATTTGATGATTTCAAATCTTGATTACCTCCGGAACACGTAGCATCGACAACATTTTAGTAGATTTTTAAAGATTTGCCAAGGCAGCTAAGGCTCATATCAAATTTCAAGGCACAGTTGCAATTTATTGAACAACACGAAGACAAAGTGTTATAAGAAACTCAAATTGTAAACAACTTCTGCTGCTGACTGCGCTTTGATGTTGACTGTCCTAATTCATAAACAATATCTAGTAACTGGTACATGTTGTACGCAGGTGCGTATTATTATACACAAAAGCTACTACTGGTATAATTAAATATAAACTTTGAATATTAAATCACTTAAATAATTTACTATAATATATCTGGATACTCAATTTAAGATTTTACATGCAACAGGCCGCATAACCAAACGACAGTGTATTACGTCATATCTTAACGAGATAGGAAACACTATTTATGGACCAGAAAATCACGATTATGATCCCCACACACGGTCGAATCTCTTAGCTTTCAAGATCCCCAATGATGTCAAGAAGGGTAGCTAGACACACGTCTTCAATGAATAAATTAAGGTATATGGCTGTTTCTAATAATGACAAAACAAAGCCACACATATCTTACAATACTATCAGCTTATACGCATTGGTAACACTATAAAATAACTTATTGACTATAATAAATTAAGAATATATTAAATAATTATTATGACGTTTTTATCTATTTACTTAACACCTAAATATAAATATATTACTTATCAGGTAAGAAAGATATTATTGAATGTCAAATCTCTTGGTCCATCGATGAAAGTTCAAAAAGTGAAACCATTATTTAAATTTTGTGCCATAAGGAGTTAAATGTTTAATAATATTGGAAGTTCCAAGAGGAAGACTACTGTTTTAATATGACCAGTTCAAAAATGGTTTTTAAATATATTAACTTCTATACAACAGCAATCAATAAGCCAAGAAGATTGGCTTAACACTACTATCTGGTTTAGACAATAGTTAACTAATCTATTGTTAATTGTTACCTGACGCCACAAAAAAGTATCTGTTTTTCTATAAATTATACGTATAAATAAAAGAGGTAGAAAAGATATTAATTTCTTAAAACGAAATACGACTTCACAATACAATACAATTACATTACAATTATATCTTAATGCACAGAATATATTTTATTCTCGTAATGAATAGACCTAATATATTATATCTTACGAATAGCCTCAACTACTTAAGAATACAGTGACTATTAAAATCTCACTAACAGCTCCACACTGAGCTATTTAGCTGCTTTTATACAAAAGTTTCATGCGTTGAAATAAGTCCTCAAAACGAGTAAGATTTATCAAATCATCGCAAAATTTTATCAGATTTTTTAAACAACTCTTGTGCTGGTAATTTCTGTTTCTGACACTTGCAAAGAACTTGTCCAGTCTGCACTATGACAACTCCGAAGTTCAAGTTGATGTACGACCGATAAAGAGCTTCGGGATACAAGATTCATGTGTTTATGCATAAAAGATTGGTAAAACCAACCTACCATGCTAAAATGATAAAAAACCGTGGATGAGAAAGGATACTACCAACTATGCATAAGCTTTCAATCTGTTGACATTAGCGCAGTCAGGTTCTGGATTTAAATAGTTATAAAATTTTAAGTGTGGTTGTGTTCCCCATTCTGCTTCACGACAGTGTTGTCCCAAGTAGTCACGCCCATATTACAGCCTATGTCGTACTTGCTACAAGTCCAGTATCTACGAGATCCTCTATCATTCTTCAAGAAGAAGTTATGCCCATCCAGTGTCAGCAAAGGTTTCACAAATTTACTAGAAGAACCTGAAATAATTACAAATTTAAGTTTGCTGAATAGTTTTACCTACTGTCTCATAAGGTTCTATTTTATAATCGTGATGAGCTATGTCAATGCAGCAGAACTCAAAAGCTATATAAATGATTCAGGTAAGGTAACTTCAGACAAGTGCGATTTGATACCCAGTTCAGATAGTTATGAAATTCGAATTTAGCATGAACGGAAATATCAGCACATGTTCAGCTCACAGTGACCCACATCACGTTTATAATATAGAAACCTGATATTTTTTATTAATTATTAGTACAAAAACAGTCATGCAAAAGAACGGGCTGTAAGAGAACTCTTTTTAGGGTTAAGCTCGCCTTTGTACACGTCTTAATTTTAAGTATTTTTCTATGTGTAAAGAATAAAGAAAGACGGTCGTGAAAGGAAACAAAGTTAGTAAAAAATTTATTAGTACAGTTTAGCATGATGTAAGACAGTTCTATTTTAGAAAAAAGTATAGGAAAAAATGATTTTTTTAAAGACATCCTCTGAAACGACACTTGCTTTAGTATCTTTTCAGTGGAAAGCTGTTAAAAAATACCGGTTGTGGACTACTGTGCTGGTGGTAGTCTTTTAAGTCTTAAGAAATTAGCCTCGCCGTAATACCTTTACAATTATTTTTGCGTTACCTGTAAATTAAACTGCAGTAAAATATTACATTAGTAAAATATTACATTAATACATAATTATGTAAATAAATTGTACAGATGAATATATTTGCCTAAACAAAGGGATAATTAAACCAAGCATTTAAAAATATACTTTAATCAAAATATTTTAAAATTTTTTTGAAACCTATATCTATAATCATCTACACTACGAGTATATGTTTTAATCTAAACTTAGAACACTCAAAATATTTCATCTTGAATTTTTAAATAAACTAAACTAAAAATATATCAACGTCCTTTATAATAATACTCGGTCATACTAGATGACGTAGATGGCATGTTGTGGGGGCGTATGCCATCGTCGTTGTGGAGCCAGCTAGTGACGCTGTTGTTATTGGAGCAGACAAATCAGAGCACGTGTAAGAAATTTATGTTAAAGACCCAAAATCCCCACTTAATATATTTTTTTATTTACACTGGTGATTATATTTCCATACTTAATCGTTAAAATAAGCTCGCTATGATTATCTACCACCATAAGTGATAACAAGTTTTACCAACAAAATCGGGGTATTTACTACGTTATTTTTAGCTAAAATTGATATTAATATTTCACCACACTTAGTTCGAAAGAACCAGTGACACGATAAGAAGTAGAAGCTAAAGTTAACTTGAAAAAACCAATTGACCACTAGTGATTGTGCTCAGTTTTCTCTTTAATTATGATATCATTTAAAGTAGTCATGGAGGCTCTACACCCAGAGCTGACACGACAGCAAGTCCAAAGGCTCTTAGGCCCGTTGGACCGATTGTTTTTATTGAAACGGTATATTCCTTTCTGGATCGCTGGCTTCCCATACCGAGTGACTGTGAACGTGGGGGCTGGAAAGAAAAACATGTTAGAAAATATTTAGGAGTTTAGAAATAAAGGTGCTCAATTTTTCACGAACAGGAAAAGGAAGCGTACGACGTCCTTCGCCTAATGAACTGATGATAATGTAGTAGACCCCAGAAAGTCGATCAATAGAGAGGGCTTACAATCGTATATGTTAAAAAAGGCTTATGTTCAGCTGTGGACTTTAGGCTGTTAATATTGATTTTAAAATCCTATTTGTTTTAACCAACGCCGTTGAGGAGTGATACCTTTCAGCCTCCAAAGAAAAGTTTAATCACTTACTCGAAGTGTAACTCAATTTTAATTTAAAGCGGCCACTCTGTATCACAATAAAAGTACGGACTAAACCAATCTTAAAGCATTTGAATAGGTGCCTGTACCTAGTAGAATTTGTTTTTTTTTGTGGAAATGTTAGTAAAATATACATGTTATTTTTGTTGCTGTCTTTTCGACTGGACATAAAGCTTACTTTTGAGATTTTTTTCTTTTCTATAAAACACTTATAAATTATGAGCCTATTCCGCCATCATTTGTATTTCAAGTGACACTATTACAAGCCTACAGCGACCTAGATTGATCTAGGTCAGGTGACCTGGATACTCGCCTGACGCAAGTGCGTTAGGTCAATGACTGGGTAAGGAGTGGTTTCAGAGAGTCGCGCTTGTGAAATAACCAATGTGGTGAAAGAACAGACGCCTCCGAAAAGCTCTTGTTGTGATTGAAGATTAGACGCCTACACATGTTGTGTAAAAACATGTTTTATTTCAAATTATAACATCCAAATAAGATAAAAGGACACAACAAACATTCATGTTCATCACACAAATGTTTTTTCTTAATGGGAATCAAACTCAAAGCCTAAGCGCAGTAAATGATTGCTTGGTAAAGTAACAGAGATGCCAAACGCCTAGATAAATAAAATATACAAAGGCAACACAATCAATAAACAAGGCTTGCCGCACCGATATATGTATTTAAGTACTCGAAACGTATCAGACTGTGCATACCACGGTGATTTGGTTGTTTAATAGGTTAGTACATTTATTACGATATCTTTTTTTTTTTTACAAATTTACAATAAACATGTGATATTTGTTTAATGTTCAGTAAATTTAATTTTCATTGTCATCTGAAATCAGATTCTCTGATAGAAAGAACCCACTAGTAAAGTACAGGTCGCTTTATCAATATACATATGAATGACTCAGGTTTTTGAAATAATATTTTGTGCCACTTTAAATATAAATAAAAGTGTCAATAGATTTTTAGCATCACATCTGCTCGGAAAACAATAGCAAAATGAACCTATGTACATTTTAATTTGAATAAATTAGATTAACATAACCGATAACAAAGACAAGCAACAGAAAATAACAAATCAATAAAACAAATACAAAGAACGGGCGCTAGAATTATCCCTATGAATCATAGATTTCGATGACGTAAAATAACTATTTTTATCACGACAAAGAATTTGTGAAAGAAACGCGTAAGCGCAAACCCGTCATTCTAACTATAGCACAAGGAAACATTTTTCACGAACAATGGCGCGCGCGATATCAATAGCCCAAGTACATTCGAACCGATTCCGGAATTCATAGCAAAAGGAACGCGTACGCGGTACACTAAGGCGGTTTTCTACATTCTAGAAGATGCGTTGAACAAGCACAGACCTGTTGCCCCCGGAGCAACAGCTTCGCCCGGATACTGGGGTGCGGATGGGCGCGACTGGCCCAGTCACCCTAGTCCCCCCTTGCCTCTCTACCCGGATGATCGATCGCTCTGCACTGCCCGGAATTACACAATGCAGACGCAATGTAACTGATTTGAATAGACTATTCATTTAACCCGTTTTGCCTGGATTATTGCGCATCATAGATCACCTGGATCTTTAATGCATAGATGGGTGATAGAAAACTCTTTGTACTCCACAAATAACTATTTAATTAAAAAGGTCAAATAACATTGATTTGAACCTATTTTTAGTAGATTGCATCACAGGACACCAGGAACGTTAAAACTCTTTACATAAAAACCACAAAAACATTAGACAAGTAAGAAATCTTTGTCAGCGAAGCGATCTCTTCCAGGAAATTTAATTTACACTCATCTTGAGATATTTTTATTTGGAGAATCGAGGCTAAGTTATTTAAATATTTAACAGGTAAATAACAATAATATCACAAGCTATTAAAGAAAGTTACTAGGTGTAGTTTCACACGACTGTCATTACAATTAAACATATCCTGTCCTGACAATCGTTAGATACTTCTAGTAGGTACTAGAAGTATCTTACGATTGTCAGGACATATTAACATATTTACCAGTAAACTGTTATAGTACAATTTCAACAATAAATGAACTACTTACTATTTATATTACACAATGACAAGGAAACACTAATTAAAAACTCGTACTAGTAGAGCTCTTTGTGTAGGGCTTGTACGGGGAAGTACTAACACCATGCCTATTTCTAGCGTTAAGCAGCATCGCTGTGTTTCAGATAGAAGGGTGCCGGTAAAATTACTGGCAAGTGAGGCTGAACATCTTTATGCCTCAAGTTGATGAACGCAGAGCAGTGTGTCGTAGGGTACGTTTATGACGAGACCTCCAAGGCAGTGATTTGGTTATTATCACTTAACATCAGGTGTGCCAAATGCTGGTTGTATAAAATCTTTCAGTGGTTATGCAATTCTTTCACCTTGACAACATGAGTTGCATATGTGGTCACAGACGCCCTGCACTTCTTGTCACCGCGGAGTCTAGAACAAGTCCAGTACGCCCTGGGGAACACACTTCGGTTGTTCTTGTTGTATCTGTATCCGTTTAGAATAAGCACTGGATTCCCATGTCGTGATGTTGTAAAAACAGGTCCTGGATCCCCTGAAAACATTTTTGCTTAGTTTCAGTGTAGCAATATTAAAAAAAAATATAAAATGCTGGTAGAAAATGCTGACTAGCATTAAGCCTTTATTCTTTATTGTACACACATACAGATGATAGATAAAAATTATGAAGCGGGCATGTACAGAGGCGAGCTTAACCCTAAATAGAGTTTTCTACCAGCAAACCTTGGAGGATAGAGAGACTTAATTATAGCTCTCCTGTTGTAACTTGTTTTTTGGTGCAATAAAGAATTAAATAATTATTCTAATTCGTACTTATAAAAAAACAATTATTTTAGGTTGAGAATGAAAAATAAGTACGGTCAGGTACAAAATTTGATGAATATTTCGAGTTACTTGAAAAGATTAATGTTATTTTTTATTTAAAGGTGGCTATTATAAACATATTTTTAATCTTATATTTAGGGCCGTAATAATAAAACTTAAGTGCTAAAATAGTACAGTTGAGATCGATACAAATTACGAGTTAAATAGACTAGGTATCAAAACACGTATACAATGTGCCATTTGATTCAATCAATAATGACATATTATGAAATCACTAAGTATAGAAAATTTTATATTGAACAAATGACTAGAAATTCAATGGTTTTTATTGCATAAGTCTTACTAACTTTAATATAATTGAGATCGAAGCCTACATTTTACAAAGTATTTCAATGAAAAGTTACACGAAACAAATGTTACGAAATACACAAGAACCTTACAATAACATTTCAGTTTTTGAATAATTACATAAGTGAGAGTAAAGATGTGAAGAAATAAAGCTGGATTAACAATATTAGGTAGGGCTAGTTAGATGCACTAATACGTAGACATTTAAAATCTTTCAGAATGATACAAGAACAGTCAGCATTAAACGTAGATTGGCAATTTCATTAATGTATTAAAATATTAAATTCCCTTTTTCTCTGGATTTCTCAAAGGTATGGCAATTTCGATTTACAAATAGTGATGGCTCTTGGCAGAATTTCAAATAGACCTCATAATTTCAATCTAAAGTGAGCTGGTTTAAGAAATATTCAAACTTCACAAACTTGAAATGCCAATATACTTTTGACGCTGACTACACAACAAAAAATAATGTCTCACGTCAAATCTTTGATGAGTTTTATTGAGGATTAGCGGCCGCCCGCGGCTTCGCTCGCCCTTTATCCCGTTACGCACCTTTCCCGTTAAAAGGGATAAAAAGTATCCTATGTCCGTCTCCTGGTTCTAAGCTACCTCACCACCAATATTCAGCCAAATCGGCCCAGCCGATTAGCGTGACCAAGAGCAATACAGATTTTTTTTTTATGTATATAGATTTGTCCTTGCAGACCATTACCATATTAAAAGTTACGAAAAGTAAATCTTTTACTGCTTGCGTGAATATCCTTCTAATTTAAATAGGTGTAAAGTGTAAACCACGAGTAATTTATAGAAAAAAGTTTTCCTTTTACGTTTCACTATTAAATGCATGATTATACTTACTAAGCGCTGAAAAAATTGGTATGTGATCGAGGAGGCATAATAACAGAGCGTGCCGGGGGCTGGTTAGATAGATAGATCGACTGAGCGCTAAATAAACTAGAGTGAGCTAGAGGAGGCCTATACCCAAGAGAAGCTGGAGTTTGATCCGACAAGTAGAACGATTGAGCGCGGAATAAATGTGCATGAGCAATAGGAGGTAAACACCCTGACACCGCCGTAGGCTGATTGGTCAGACACATAGACTGAGGCTGCCCACGGGCATGTGTGTGTTCATTATTAACCATCACGATTTTACTATTGACAGTCGTGACGTAAGCTTTGCAGACTCTTGCGCCGTTTCGCGAACAAGTCCACCGCCTCTTCGAACCAGTCGTTTTGTTGTTTAAGTTGAATCTGTACCCGCCAAACAACATGACCGGTTTGCCAAACTTTGTCAGGGAAAATTTCGGCTCTGAAAGTAAGACATGTGTTAATTTTTTCAGTATCTATTACCAATACACAAAAGCGTAGAAATAACTATAGAATCCACAAGTGCCAGCAAAGCCATTTTTGAATCAGGGTAACGTGTATTCTGTGTAATTCTCGTGACTGGTAAAATGTTATACGTGTGACATTTTTTTTTAATACTAGCCGCCTGTCCCCGCTTTGCACGGGTGGACATTTATTTTTTAAACACATAAATATAGCCTATGTTACTCAGGGTGAATCAAAGCTTTCCAATGGTGAAAAAAAATTTAAAATCGGCACTGTTGTTTTTGAGTTTATTAATTACAAACAAACACAATACATTTATTTTTGTTTGTAATACACATTATAAACAAAAATACAAATCTTTCCTCTTTATAATTTTAGTATAGATACGCTCAGAATATATAAATAAGTTCTAACATAAAACGAGCTCACAATAAATAGTTTTCTTCGAGTAAACCTAAGAGAAAAGGGAAGTGATTTCAGTTGTGGGATGCACGTTCACACAAGAGGCATTCGTGTTTATAAATAGTAAGTATAATACATTATGTAAGTACATAAAAATTACAATAACATTACAATTTAACAGCATAATATATAAATTAATTATAATAAATATAAATTTCAAGAGAATTGATACAAAGTGAAAACAATTGTAAAGATTGCCGTCATCCAATCTTTACGAAGTTTTCAATGTTATGATCTTATTGGTTTTAAGTGTTATTTTGAATTCTTTTTCATAATTTGGGTGGTATTTTAACCAACATCACTTGAGGTGTGAGCAGTTGGAATGAATGTGTATTATTTGATATCCTGATTTGAACGAAAATGTTTCCGATGGTTTTGAAGAAAAACACCACCATTTTCTTCAAAGTCAATGAAGGCCGACTTGCTCTATTGACTGATTTGACTAGAACTATTTTATTTAAGTTATATATCCTCACTTGACATTGCCATTGTCCGAATGGGCAGATTCTATTAATTAATAAGTTAATCCTTAAGGGGGTACGATTTCCATACAAACTTAATTTACACAACTATGGGCAAACAAAGTAAACATGTACACTGAAATACCTGTAATAGAATGTTACAGTGGTCTTTATTGCCGGCCAGTTATATAAAGTTGGAGAAAACTGTAGGATAACAGAAATATTAATAAAACACCAAAAAAGTAATTTTTTCGTCATTCTTTCTAACGGGTACTCGGCATTGAATACGTGAATGAGCTTAAAACATATGTCTCAAAATAGTCGTAAAAGTCTGTTAGTTCTTTTCTGAAGCCCCGACTGCCACGACCAACGGCTGCCACTCCAACTTTATATGACTGGCCGGTAATAAGGACCACTGTACAAGCCTATTACAGCTATTTCAGTGTACATTAATACTTTATTCGCCCATAGTTGTGTAAATTAAGTTTGTATGGAAATCGTACCCCCTTTCTTTCTTTTTTTCTTTTTCTTGAAGAAGAAGAATAGTCAGCAGCAATTTCAGTGGGTATGTTCATTCTTTATGAAGAGTACTTGTCCATCATGCGTTATCACAACAGCTCTGCATTTACACGAAGTCCACTTGCAGCATCGCCATCTGCTTGTGCTACTTTTTATACTTGCGCCATACGACGGCAAGTAGTTGTATCTGTACCCACCAAGTTCTAGCACAGGTTTCCCCATCTGAGAAGTTGTAATTAAAGCTGAAAAATAAGAAAGACAAAAGTGAGTTAAATATCTAACGTATTGTATTTCTGTAAAATACTGACAGACCTATTTTCACACAAAATTGGTACACTTAAGGCTTTCTTAATAATTTCTTATTGATATTTCTTCTTAATTATGTTTCTACATAAGGTCTCGAAACATCAGGAAATAATGAAACTCACAAATCATGGTAAATATCCCGTTGTCAATAAAAATAATAAATTATCTATTCTTAATATAAATTAGGATAACTATTTTATTTACTGAGTTTTTAACTTCTAAAGTACTAAAAATAATGATATTTAAGTGAAAACTATCCACTAACTCTGTTTATCTTTATTACACGGCAAATAATCATCTACGCATCACGACGCCATTTTTTATATCCCGACTAGACTATACGAGATACTGATGTGTCTCGTTGCCCGGCCTCAGTAGGGATGTCCAAAACACAAAAAAGTTAAAATATGCCAAATGAGCGTGCGTGCTTCAGACTACTCCTTAGTCACCCTCAAAGGGTTCTGAGTAGTTATTAGTAACTAAGATATTTGAGGGCGCATCTACTGCTTGTGGGAATATCACCTAGACTTTCTCCCCGTGACTATGGTTAAGATAAAAGTAAACAAGCTGATCTTTAACAGTGATGATGTGCGCCCGACATTTGTTTTTCGTCCATTTGATACATCGCCATTGTGTTCTTGCCGTGGTAGCGGTAAACTTCTGTTTATAAAAACGTTCACCATACGCAAGTATGGCCGTATTACCAAATTTCGAAGTAACATACTGAACTGGAACAAAATGTTTCGAAATGTGACCAAGATTAAACATTCATCCACAGCCCGACTTTACCCACTGCTGGGTATAGGCCACTCTCCGTATGTGCCACTGTTGACGGTCTTGTGCTAATCTCATCCAAGTTTTGCCTGCACATTGTATGTCAAGATTAATAAAAGTAGATAAGGTAAGCCATAAAGTTTTTTTTTTTACTATTTATAGGTTTGCGTTTGACCGCTATCTCACCTGCTGTTAAGTGATGATGCGGTCGACGATGTAGTACGCTTACCTAGAAGATACCTATTCACTATTCAAAACGTCTAATTTGTAGGTAGGTAGAATGCGATAATATACAATCATTCAAATTAGGCCAGGCAATTTTTTTTTTACGCCATAGCTGGTAGACGAGCAGACCGGCCACCTGATGGAAAGTAGTCACTGTCTATATATGTGGCCCCACTGTAGCTAAACAGTTGTTAAGTGTGCTACGGCAGCTGTACAGAGGCAAAAAGTTTATTTTTAATTTTGAAATTTCATTTTAAGTGAACATTATATTTATCACAAAACGAAGGAAGAACAAATACAGTTTAAAAATAAATAACAGTTATAATAAAAACCAATTGATTTAATGATTTTAAGAACTTCTGCTATAATAGAAGAGCATGTCATGATTGTACATTTTCTACTAGAAATATCAACGGACTATACCTTACCTACCAATCTAAGCAAAATACCAATAGGGTAGGCTGACTAATGAACCACGTTGAGCTACACAGAAAAAAACATTAAACTCGTTCTACGCAGCATAATCATAATGATTTATTAGAGGAAAACTTGTTTGCCCTTTGCATCATCTATGTATGTATGTTGCACAGAATTAGTGCTGAGCCTACTCCTATTGTCAAACTGTAAAATGTTTATATTGTCTTCTTTTTATGTCTCATCTCTTTATAAATGACAACAAAATTATACTTCGTGCTACGTCCTCGATATGTGAATATTTTAATAACATTTATTTTTCAGGTTACTAATATCGAGGACGTAGCACGAAATATAATTGTGATAGAACTTCACTTACAGGTAAGTTTGTTTAATCACTAATTAGAAAAACAAAAACTTATTTGTATTTGTGTGTCGCCAGCTAAACTAGACCTACTTTCATAATGAGAATCACTTTTAGGATCTGGTACAGTTGTATTATGTGCCCTTTAGTACTTTATTATACAATTAGCTGATGGATCAAGCATACGGCCCGTCAGATGTTAAGTTGCTAAAGATCGCCTTTAACAAAGCATTGCCTCGTAGAACGTGCCCCACGATGCACTGCCCTGCGTCCATCAACTTGAGGCATACAGATATTCAGCCTCACGTGCAAGTAATTTCATCGGCACCCACACCCTTCAAACCGAAACACAGCAATACTGCTCCACGTCAGAAATAGGCATGGTGGTAGTGCTTCCCTGGACTAACCATTTACAAAGAGCTCTACTACTACTGTTTAGGTCTAGTTTGCATAGCGACGCACTAGACTTCTTACTCTTGCTCACGCTGTTTTTTTTTGGCTTTTTTGCTGTTACAGTCTGATAGAGCTGGATGATTATGTTTATTGATAACATTTACAATCTGCGTGTTGATGGTAATAACGGTGGCTCGGCATTGGGTCGTGGACCATTTGCTGCATCGCCATCTCGTGGTCTTCTGGTTGATGCTCTTCGGTTTCTGCCTGTTGTGTCTGAAGCCACCTAAGATCATCACCGGCTTGCCGCATTTGGATAGAGTAAAATGCGCGTTCCTATCTATGGAAGAAATAATAAATATGGTTAGGGAAAACATTTTTTACGCTTAGAATACATATTATATTGGAGCTTCGATAGACGGCTATATTACACATAAATGAAATTACAGAAATTAAAAATAGTTATTTTACAAAGCGCGTTTAAAACTATATCTTCCTGACAGCGTTATATCAAACTATTTAAGAGCAGAATGTATATTATCACAAAGCTAGTTTTTTTTAATAAAATATAATCTAAATAAATAAAGGATTTGATTTATTACGATTTATTTAGTTTTTAGTAGTTCGGTAAGTACTCGTAGTACTAGATAGGTGAATTTATTTATTTATTGAATTCCAACATAATATACTAATACGTTTTCCAGAGATACATTGCTAACATTTTATACAGTCAAGTGTTATTACATTTACAGCATGCGTACAGACAATGAATTGAATCAATACATTAAAGAAAAGCTAATTTCAAATTGCATGTCTCATGTATGGCAATGCGTCCCGCGTGCCCAAACAACTTCATTTTCGTAAGTTAAGACTGAAGCTCGACAGCCCTTGCTCCATCTTACGCACAACCAACGGCTTTTGAGCGCATCTTTTTTGCTAATTAACGCATGCCGACTGTATCGAAAGTTCTCAAACTGGATGATAGGTTGACCTCTTCTTGATACTGTAAAAGTAAATGCTGGTTTTTCTTCTTGTCGTGTCATTTTTTTCGAATTAACCTTGTAGGATAGCTTCTTTTGTTGTGATTTTAGTTTGACTGAAAACATTTAGGTGAATTTTATATTTGACTATTTCAAATTATATAGATAGACTATGCCAAAAGAGCACTGGTGGTGGCTCCCCCAGCCTTCCGATCCGAAGGTCGTGGGTTCAAATCCACTCGTGTACCAATGAGTTTATCTGTCGAAAAATGTATGTGCACTATGCCAGTACTCTCAAAAACGGTGAAGGAAAACATCGTGAGGAAACCGGCGTGTTGTAGAATCTAAAAAAGTTCGAGCAACACGTGTCAAGGGTCACGCAAAAAGAGCCCGCCAGCGGTCTACTTGCGGAAAAACCTGCCCGCACATCAAGTGCGCATGATAAACTTGCCGAACTAGACTATGCCAATATTTGACTATATTCAAGATCGAATCCAAAGTCATATCTACAACCAATATCAATGTATTACAAGGCGATATGAAACTAGAAAAACAAGATTTTCAATCTGTAAATACAAATCTCGTTAGTCTAGCTAGAGATTCTAGAGACGTTAAGACGCAGAACTCTGTGAAACAACTTCTCGTTCACACGCTTTGACTTTTTGCAAAACATAAAACTTCATCACTAAAATAATTCATCACTCTTGTGTTCAATCCGTTTGCACTCAGTATACTTAGGTAAAAAAACCAGTTAGGCAAACTTTTAAGCAAGAATCAAAATTATTTATTTGCTTAGCTGTGTGCAATCCGATTACACACAAGATTGTTTCTCGTGATTTTCGATAAATAAACTCAGTCAAAATGTGCGAGCGACCCTGACCCAATGGTTTTGAGAGTTTCGTTCGTATTCAACTCACCACTCCTCAACAATACCGCGCCTGGCAAAACACTCAAGGGTTTGTGATTTTTAGTTTATAAAAATTCTATTCTTTCGCTTTTTTATAATAAAACGGCCATTAATTCTATGACTTAATTATCTATCGGATAATTAAGGATAGACGGACGGCGGTCTCGTGGTCGGCCTAGAAAGCGTTGGCGGGACGACTTGGATGCCTTCCATAAGCAATGGTGGGAGGAGGCCCATAATAGAGGGAACTGGAAGTCTTTGGGGGAGGCCTTTGCCCAGCAGTGGGACGATGTAGGCTAATAATAAAATAAATATAATAATAATTATCTATCTATTGGTGTCAACCGAAAAAATAAACAATATCAACTTTAGGAGGAGTTGCAAATGTATATCTCCTTTTTTGTTTCCATTCGTGAATATTTTATTTAATAAATACGACGATAAAAAAATATTAAAAACAGCCAGAAAAAAGACGACCTGTTAGAGATTCATGCTGTTTTTTTTAGTTTACTTCTACCTCCTTTATTTACAGAGGAGTTAGCACTGAAAACATGCTCAGTAGGAGCTCAGCAGCGAGCTAGCTCTATGAATGTCCTTAAGAGGGAATCACACCGGTGACTCTTCATACAAACGTAGTCCCCTATTTCCTCCCTGGATAATGCCTCTAGAGTAACCAAAAGGAATAATACGAGCACGTGTATAGCAGATCTGGATTTTATGAGAAAAAATGGTTACTCTAGAGGCATTATCCAGGGAGGAAATAGGGGACTACGTTTGTATGAAGAGTCGCCTGTGTGATGCCCTCTTAATGATTGTGTATCCCACGTACATATGTTATTTCATTTTTTAAAGTGTAGACCGACGCGCGACATCCCCGACTCCAACGCACGCAAATCCATCGGCATTGGTGCCCTACTAACTCTTTCCTGTGCCGATTGAACCGGTATTTTCCATGTTGGATTAGTGTTTGCCCTCTTTGAGATATGGCAAATGTAAACGCTGTAATAAACAAGTGATAATTCTTCACGGAACGAACGACTGCATTTATCAGTCTACTCTGATTTTACTTCATTCAAAATCTATTGTTATAAAAATCTAAAATTTTCACGTCAATTATAATTCTGAGAAAGGCTTTCAGCACTAAAGTCAAGACTATCTTCATCAACTAAAATAAGGTTTATGTAAATTTCCAGTTATTCATCATTTCCCATTTGATGGTACCGTAATATTCATAGTAGTTATATTTGAAATTAAATCTGCGTACCCAAAATGTTTAATTTGGATGTAATAATTTGGAATATTTATGTTGAAACGGTTAGATAATCAAACTGCTAGTAGGACTGGATAAAATAAAAGCATATTTACATAACAAAATAAAATGGTTAAATTAATATTTTAATTTGAAGAGTTCAGGAACAAAAGCGAATATTTAACCCTTACTGACACGAATTTTTATATTATAGATCTCATAATACTCAATTACATTATTTAAAATCATCTACAGACTGTATCCTCGTCTACATATTTATATTTATACAGAAATATTGAATTATATAAAAGAACTAATGGTTGTGTGTTCCATTAACACGTATTATTTCGTCGAGTGCCGTGTTAAGTGATGCTCTACAGCCTCGACTCCACTTAACGCAGACCCAGCGACATCTTGGTGCTCCTTTTTTGTATCCTCCATGTCGACAAAACCGGAACCGACCATGCTGGATGCACTTTTGCCCTTTTTGGGAAAGGGAAAACCGAAATACTGAAAACGTCATTTTTTTATCAATCATCTTAAAACTTACTTAGTTCTACTGTCGATTATTATTCTACCTTAGATATTTAATATTAATATTTCTTGTGCCAATTTAGTATATCCATGTTTGATACAATTATGGATTGAGGTTAATGATGATGATGATGAATGTATAGTCAGTGATTATATTTTTTATAAACGCTTAATATTTTATTATTAACTGTTATGATCGCTGCCGACGGCGTATGCACAACTATCGACTCTTGGGGATTCCATGTATGTAGTTGTACTGAGTCCTATTGAATCGGTACGCCCCTTGCTGGTAAGGGTTTTACCTCTTTGCGATATAGTAAACGTAAATTCTAAAAATATTTATGCACTATCCTTATCCTTAATAAAAAAAATTAACTGTGTACTTGCGAGTATATTGCATAAAATCACGTCTGTTTCCCTAGGGCGAAAGAACGAGCAAATAGTTTATTAATAGATACTATTAAAGAGACAAGATAGTATATAATATATTATACTGTGTATATATAAAGTGTCTATGGGCTATGTTTAGGTCCTTTTTCGATTACAATAATGAATATGAAAAAAAATCGTGGTTCAATATCTAGGGGTGACCATTCCCTAAGACCTTCGAGTCTTTCAGATTTGCTCAAGACCAATCGTCACAAGTTAACCAACTGTTTTATCCTAGCGCGTGTAACCTAACTTGCTATCTATTGCTGTAACTACTTATCATGTCGTAGAAGATGTCAATTAGTTTTCTCCAAACCCGTTTTTCATAAAAACTACAGAACAGTTCAATGAGTGTGGGTTCCGTTGATGGACACCACTTCATCATTGAAAGTGATGATCGATGCTCGGCAACCAGAGCTACCTTTAACGCAGACCCAACGGCATCTTGGCTTCCCATTCCTATACGCACTGTGTCTATTGTACCGGTATCTTCCATACTGAAGGATAACCATACCTTTTTGTGATACTGTAAATGAAAATTCTGAAACGATACACAATTTTTCTTATTTTTTCTACTGGAGGATTACGCCACTTTGATTTTATTGCCCATTTTTTTTTATATATCGACCATCCTTTGGCTACAATCTCACCTGATGGTAAGCGACGATGTAGCCGACGATGGACCAGGATTGTCTAGATTCTAGAAGACACCTCTTCAAACGCCTTAAAGAGGCCCAGATTATAGTGTCCTATTCAATTCTTGGACACATCTTTCCACAATACACAAGGTTCATAATTATCGTGAAAATTTCCACTGCTGGATTAAGCCTCCCCTATACATTTCCAGAAAGAAAGATTCTGAGCCCACACAGTCCACCGACTTTCCGGCATAACTTCTGATTATACCATAAAACTATACAATAACACTTCCAGAATAGCTCTCTCCACAACCCTTTACATAAGTTATCTTGAAGATAATGCTAAAACGGTATTTCTATCAAATTCTGATTATTATAAATGATTCCCAGACAATATAATTTTAATTCTATATTAATTGTTCATGGTAAGTACATTTAATTTATATAGGTATTTTATACATTTTACCACATATTTTTTAAGTTTATATCAATAAAATTCATTCATGATTTTTTAACAATTTCATTTCTTCAATCATATCCGTAGGAAAATCGAGCGTTGCCAACTATCGTGTTAAATTAATGGTTATGTGCCTTATTCTGTCTAACAATGACATTATCAATAGTGAAGATAGAAGACCGACAGCCACTGCACCATTTGATGCAAGTCCAGAGGCATTTCCTTTTCAGCCTGTACTTGCTATGCTGTGAGTAGCGATATTCTCCATGTTGAATTATAGGATAACCCTTCTGGGAAACCGCGAATGCGTATTCTAGAATAAAACATTTCGTGATTCATTAAGTATTGCGAAGTTGATTTGAATATCATGGAAATGAAATATCATGGATAAGCAGAAGCACGGCTGTTTTATCAAAAGTCATGTAATCTAAGTGAATGGATAAAATACATACATATTTAAATATGAATAAACAATATACTATACTATACTATCGTGTCACTGGTTCTTTCCAACCAAGTGTGGTGAAAGGATTTTAAGTGCGCCTCGAAGAGGCTCCTTTCGTGCACTTGATACATATTTTCGAACTATTTAGGTTCTACGACATGCCGGTTTCCTCACGATGTTTTTCCTTCACCGTTTGAGAGCACTGGCATAGTGTACATAAATTTTTGGGCAGAAAAACTCATTGGTACACGACTGGATTTGAACCCACGACCTTAGGATCGGAAGGCGGGGCCACTACCACTAGCCCACCAATGCTCTCAAATAAACAATGCAAAGGTTGGACCAAAGATTACAGATTTGGATTTAATTCGATGTTAAAGTCAATGGAGATATTTTTAAACCTATTTTTCCAAATTTATTATTATTTTTATTTTTTGATATCCCAACAAAATGTCTAACCACCAATCGGTATGGAAGGTGTTGATATCATAACAGCAGGCTCGGTTTTACAGAAACCTAATTCTAACATCGGGCTAAATTATCTTCTTTCTTACCGCATATTCGACTATCGTTCATGCTGCAAATCTTCGAACTTATTGAAAACCGATTATTTTCGTAGAAAACTGATCACAATGAGACGGTTCTTGAGCGTTTGTACAGATTTGTTCATTATCAACTCCCGCAATAATTTTATTGTGACTTAAAAAGAAAAAAAGAAAAAAAATATGAAAAAACAAAATCACCACTATGTACACAAGAACACAACTTGAGCTAAGTTACTAATTAAACTTGATAAAATGACGCTTATTACACAGACATAAGAGCGAGCAGTGTTATAGTCTGGCGAGTATCCTTGTACAAAATACACATGAAACAGTCTACCGAACGATATAGGTTTTATAAAAATACTATAGTACTTTCAATTAAAATATGCTAGGAATGGTTATGCTTATTATTTATTTTGAACAATTCGTTGTTGTATGTAATAATCGCTGCTCTGCAGCCGTGGTGAGTTTTCGTGCAAACCCAACGGCATTTGGGATTTCCCCTGACGTAGTTACTGTGTCGATGGTATCGATTACTTTCGTATTGGAGAAGTGGTCGTCCCTTTTGGGATAAAGTGAAACTAACCTTGCGACCTGAAAATATACAACCTGTATAATATAATTATTAATAAACTTGAGATAAATCAATCAACATTGGTGGACATTTAACACAGCGGCAAACTAAACAAACCAGAATAACCAGATATAACGCTTATAATTTTTTGTTAATTAAAAGTAACAATTTGAGAAATACAATGATCACAGACAAAAAAAACATTTATATATGACCTGACTTCATAATAGAACCAGTGGGTTTCAAGCAACAAACCAAACATTTATTTCCTCACAGAAATGAAAGGAATCGAACACATAACCGTATTCAATAGGTACTCTAATCTGTATATCTTGACATGTTATCTACACGCGGAATATATTATACTGATAACCTATAATTAAATTAGAACTTCACAATCATTAAAAAAATCACTGCTTACACTTCTTTATGTACTTTATTAAAACCTGCTACAGAAAATACATAGGTATTATAAATGGTTATGGTAATTACTTATAATGACAAGTTCGTTGTCAAAAGTAAATAAATGTGCACGACAACCTGTAGCTCTTTTTACGCAGCCCCAACGACACTTTGGGTTACCCTCTTGAACGGACCTGGATCGAGAGTAATAGTTTGCACCGTATCGAATAACTTGACGGCCATTGGGTGCTCGAACAAACATGAATTCTGAAATACATAATTATTATTAGGTCGCTCTTATATATTTCCAGAAATTAATGCATACAATATAATATTAATTAAATTAAACAATAATAACAAATCGTAATAAGACAAGAATAAGTTTAGACGGTACACCAATATTTTATTTATATAAATGCTGTACGGCACAGAATGGAGGGTGTGTGTTTATGAGAGTACTCTTGATAACACGAGTCTCATAAGAGTCAGGGTTTCAAAGGAGCACTCTCATAGTGTATGTGCGTGAAAGTGGTGAGGTAGTGTGTGAGTAAATGAGATGTTTCAAAATGCGCCAGGTCAATGTACACTTGTATGAAAAATATGGTAAATAATTAAGATTACCACTAAAATATCATTCACAAATTAATAAACAGGTACGTTGTACAACAAAGTTCAATAGTGGTTGATTTTTTGTAGTGGTGACTACCAAAAGGCGCCGCCATGGCAGTTTTACCGTAGTGACTGACACAAATAAGTGTCAGTGTCATGCCATTTGACAGCTAATTGACAGTTTTACCGCAGTGACTGACATAAATAAGTGTCAGTGTCATGCTAATTGACATCGTTAGTTGTCAAAATGACATTTCTTTTACTTTTCGTCATGTCCATGTCATGTCGGTCCACAATGTTTTGGGTGTGTTGTGTTGCTCTCTTTGACCCAGAAAATTTCCATGTACAATCAAACGAAGTAGAATTGAAGAAAAATAACATTTTAAACCGAATTCTACATTGCTAAGCTGTATTTAAGATTGGTGAACATAGACCTTGCGTGGGCTCCATAGTTCCATGAAACATCTCATTTGTATATTTAACTGTCAATGTCAATGGTTGTGGACACCATTTATTTTCACCAACTCATCTCCCAGTGTATAAATGTTTGCTCTGCAACCATGTCTCGATGCTCTAACGCAAATCCAACGACACTTTGGATTACCTCCAGTGTAACCACTATGTCGTGAGTAACGATACGCCCCGTATATAAGCATAGGGAACCCTCTTTTAGATACACTGTATTCGAACACTGAAAAAATATGAAAATACAAAATCGTATAATGTCCCAAATGTAATACGGGTAGCATGGCCGGAATTCGAGCTCTAGTACCATAATAGAAACCAAAATGCTTTCGTCAATTATGGACTGGCAAAATATAAATGTGTTTCTCCTTTGTGATAAAACTTAAAATAAAAGTACCCCAAGTGGTGGGTGTTTGGCGCAGCACATTAGCATTGCGCGCACGTCTTGGGGCCATTCGTCTGGTACTGATTTGGATCAGACGAGCTATCTCTAGATTGTTTGTAACGGTCTGCAGATAGCTCAACTGTTTCTTGTGTATTTTGTATATTTTGTAAATATTTGTTTAATTGTAAGTTTATTTGTACCTACTATTACGTCGAAAACTCTTCATTGATTAAAACTAGAAATATGTTTTACTTTAATACCCGGCGAACAATATTTATACCACTACGCATTACGACGCCATCATCTCTCCTCTCGACTAGTGATGTCACTCGTCGCTCGGTCTCAGTAGGGATGTCCTATTCCCAAAACCAGCTAACAGTATTTATAAATAAAGGAAAAGAAAACTGAGAATGAGAATCTTTTTATTTGCGAAACAAAAAATAGCAGTATTATAAAAATCGCCTTGCCTAATGGTTATGCTTGTCAATTAGTTTTATTGGTTTATCGTCAATGGTATAGATGTAAGCTTTATAACCGATCGTCGCGCGGCAAACCCACCGACCACTAGCGGTCCCAGTGCCATTCCGTCGGTAAAACCGATAACCACCATACTCAAGAACTGGGTTTCCTCTCTTTGTTAATTTATGGTAAACAATATCTGTAAAAGCTGAAAACATATATTTTTTTATTAGCTCAAGACTGGTTATTTAATTTATAAAAGTATTACTGTATTCAATAAGTTGCCTATCTGGTTCAAGCTTTACTTAGTTTGTGCCTGCATCGCGCTGTAAATATCCACTAATTGTTTAATTATTATTTTATTAACAGTTCTAATTTGCTCACTGACTTGCAAACTGATTTACTATGCATATACATATAGTGCGTCTAACAAAACTCATTCGTTTTTGAAGGTATTCACTGGTATTCACCAACACAAGGAAAATTAAAACACAATTAGTACAGCTGAAGGACAGCAGCTAGTCAACTACTGGAATAAAATTATGCTAGAAACTTCGCTTCGCATTCCACTCTCTTAAGTGTAGATAAATATGTACCTGCGTGTTTATTTGTGCAACTAGTAAGTACCCACCACTCTAATCAACGACCGCCCTGAACAATCAACTTATCTCTTTCATGCTAAAAGAAAATGTACAGTGTCTTGCTTGCACCTAGGAATACCTCCAGTGTAACCACTATGTCGTGAGTAACGATACGCCCCGTATATAAGCATAGGGAACCCTCTTTTAGATACACTGTATTCGAACACTGAAAAAATATGAAAATACAAAATCGTATAATGTCCCAAATGTAATACGGGTAGCATGGCCGGAATTCGAGCTCTCGTACCATAATAGAAACCAAAATGCTTTCGTCAATTATGGACTGGTAAAACATATTGTGTTTCTCCTTTATGATTAAACTAAAAAGAAAAGTGCCCCAAGTGTTGGTGGGTTGGGTATCTGGCGCAGCGCATTAACATTGCTATTCAGTGTCGCAATGCCGCCAGCGTCTTGGGGACGCTTCCGTCAGGTACTTTTTTTCTCTCTGGTACTGTTTTTTGTACTGTATTTTGTACAAATGTACACAAGAAACAGTTGAAATATTTATTTAATTGTACTATTACGTCGAAAACTCTTCATTGATTAAAACTAGAAATATGTTTTACTTTAATACCCGGCGAACAATATTTATACCACTACGCATTACGACGCCATCATCTCTCCTCTCGACTAGTGGTGTCACTCGTCGCTCGGTCTCAGTAGGGATGTCCTATTCCCAAAACCAGCTAACAGTACTTACTTATAAATAAAGGAAAAGAAAACTGAGAATGAGAATCTTTTTATTTGCGAAACAAAAACTAACAATATTAAAAAAACCGCCTTGCCTAATGGTTATGCGTGTCATTTAGTTTTATTGGTTTATCGTCAATAGTATAGATGAAAGCTTTACAACCGATCTTCGCGCGGCAAACCCACCGACCACAAGCGGTCCCAGTGCCTTTCCGTCGGTAAAACCGATAACCACCATACTCAAGAACTGGGTTTCCTCTCTTTGTTAATTTATGGTAAACAATATCTGTAAAAGCTGAAAACATATATTTTTTTATTAGCTCAAGACTGGTTATTTAATTTATAAAAGTATTACTGTATTCAATAAGTTGCCTATCTGGTTCAAGCTTTACTTAGTTTGTGCCTGCATCGCGCTATAAATATCCACTAATTGTTTAATTATTATTTTATTAACAGTTCTAATTTGCTCACTGACTTGCAAACTGATTTACTATGCATATACAATATAGTGCGCACTATGCATATAGTGCGTCTAACAAAAGTCATTCATTTTTGAAGGTATTCACTGGTATTCACCAACACAAGGAAAATTAAAACACAATTAGTACAGCTGAAGGACAGCAGCTAGTCAACTACTGGACTAAAATGCTAGAAACTTCGCTTCATATTCCGTGTATATAAAAATGCACCTGGTTCTGTTTTTTTGCTACTAGTAACCACCAATCTAAACAACAACCGCCCTGAACAATCGACTTATCTCTTTCATGCTAAAAGAAAATGTACGTTTTTTTATGCCATTGCAGGCAGACGAGCAGACGGGCCACCTGATGGAAAGTAGTCACCGTCACCCATAGACACCTGCAACACCAGAGGTGGTGCTGATACGCTGCCGGCCTTTTAAGAACTGTAAGACCCGCCTTTTGAAGGACCCCATGTCGAAGCTCCGAGGGAAAACCGCAGAACGTTGCGCAATATAAGCAGTAACACATACTTTCAATGGTCATGGGTATTATTGATACTCAGTACTTCGTTGTCGCAAGTGTAGACTGAAGCTCGGCAGCCGGCGCGCGACTCTTTGCAGATCCAGAGGCACGTGCGGTTTTCCAACTTATAAGCATTGTGCCTGAAGTATCTGTAGCTACCGTACTGCATTATCGGCCGTCCTTGTTGCACTGTGAATACAAACCCTGAAAATTAGAACAGCGAACAAGGGCTTATAGTGGTTGTACACAACGACACGAGCTGCTAAGAAAACAGAATCACCGCAAAAAGTCACAACAATACCTACTTGTATAATACAACACAATTAAGAACGATGATGGATGAACTGCGTGAAAGATGACAGGGATAAAAGAGGAGTGAATGCAAAGATGACGCCTGACAGCCGGGAATGGAGGAAGAAGACATGTTGTGCCGACCCCACATAAAGTGGGATAAGGGCAGGAAGAAGAAGCAGATGACAACGATGGCACAAAATCGACGAAAATCACTTCTCTCGACACCATTTTGCCCATGATTCGTCTAGTTTACCAGGACTGGTAGATATTATTCTAATAACGATAATTAATCAAACTAAAAATATAGACTAGAATTAAGGTTTAATCGTTTTAATTATTATTTTTAAAATAATTTTGTCTAACATTACATGCGTATACTATAGCTTGAGATGAAGCTTTTGTTAGAAGTAGCCGTTTTAGACCTGGATTCCATTTTAATGTATCCTATTTCAGCTACTTGTACTCATGGACTCTACTTCTACAAGTGGAGTTAGAACCATATAAATATCATTGTTTCTGGGATCTTGGTGTTCAATAATTTAATGGTTGTGACTTCCGATGACTTGCAGCACCGTATCTTCAAATGTAAGTACAGCCGCTCGGCAGCCACGGTAAGTTTTGACACAAATCCACCGACCCCTGGGATTACCCACTTTGTAGAAGCTATGACGGGCAAACCGGTATTGCCCATACTGCAATATTTTCTTGCCTCTTTGAGATAGTGTGAATGAAAACTCTGAAAATATTTTCAAGTTTTTTTAAGTTACAGGCAAATAAACGCATTGGCTCATCAATCGGTAAAAGTTAAAAGGTTGCTCTTATATAAATACAATCTTATACATTTAGAACAATAAATACAAATAATATGAAAGAACGTACATTACTCCATCAAATATAACAAATAAATATTATAGACAATCCTCACAACACTATCTAGCTCCAAACTAAGCAGAGCTTGTACTATGGGAACCAGATAGCTGATATAATACTTTTTTTGTAAATACATACTTAGAATATAATATGACACCCAGACAGAGAACAAACATTTGTGTTCACCACACAAATATTTGTTCTCGGTGGGAATCGAACACACGGCCTACGGCTCAGAAGGCAGAGCTACTACCAACTGAGCTGAGAGGCCAGTCCAACTATAACTCAGTGCAAAGCAATGGAATGAGACATAGCAAGTAGGTGAATAAAACGGCATAAATACAGTTATCAGGATTTGTATAATGAAGGATTGGCAAACGCATAAAACTGACTAGAATGGGTAACAGTTAATATCATGCATAGTACATTATTGCCTCGTAATTATATACAAATATTTATAAACATTAAAACAAAACCTAAAACTCAGGCTGTAAATTTACATAAAATTAATCATGATTTAAAAGTCGTTGTAGTAACGAGGAATGCGAGAATAAATTATGACCAATGCATTCGCCTTATACTACATACTACCACGTCTTGATCACATTTTTGGAATGTCTCTTAAGTAGGTCTCGGCATAAGCGGGTCAAGCCGTGATGGAGGCTAGGGATAGCCTTCAAATTTGGTTACTAGAATTGTTCACTAGTTCATTTTCGTTTAATTGTATTACATATGTATAGGTCGCATCCGCGGCACAACTAATGTGGTTAATACCCAGATAAAAAGTATCCTTATGTGTTCTAGGTTACCAACTACCAATTATAAAAATAATTCCAAGTTGTATCGAAATCTTTACATCCGTTAAGAAGAAGTCTTATCATACGCACTTAATTACAAACTTTCACATTTATATTATCAGTATCGTTAATATTATTTGTTTTGCCCAGAATTGAGCCATATTAATGGAATTTACTGTGGCGCCGCCACAACGACTTCACGAACTTTAATTAGTTACTGAGTTAAGTTTTCTAACTTCATAATGAGGTTGGTAGCTTGCAAAGGATCAGCAGACGATGAAGTAGAAGGTTGGGAGGCTTCATCACTTAAATTGTATTGGCTATGCAAACGAGATATGTCATTTTCAGTAGACAAATAAATATGCGGTTGGGTCAAGGCTTTATCTCTAAAATTGAATTTGCTAGCCAGAAGAGACGGGTGGTTATGCGGTTTTCCGACTTTTAAGAGGGCGTAATAGTGGGTCAGGAGTGTTGCACGGCAAAAGCCGTCTCGCCATCGCCAGCATCGCCAGGTCCTCTTCTCTCCACTTGGCCCAGCGACCTTGTGCAGGTTGAACCTATAGTTATTATATTCGATGACTGGTTTCCCATTGCGCGATATTTTGAAAACCACTGAAAATAATAAGATGCATTAGATGATTGCGTTTGATGATTTATGAGTGATATACTTGTTTCTTAAACGTAGACTTAAAGGGACAAAGCTTCACTAGGTATACTTAGTTGGCAATTTATTGTGTGGCTAAATACTTGCATCTATTTGTTTACCCATTAAAAATCAAAAAAAATAAACGCTGCGACTCAGTACACAATCTTTGTTTGAAAGGTGATGCCCATAGAAATTTATTAAAAATAAATAATAAATATTGTGAACAATCCACACTAAACTATCTAGCCCCAAACTAGGCAGAGCTTGTACTATGGGAACCAGATAGCTGGTATAATACTTAAATACTTTTTTTTTGTAAATCGGTTTCTTAGTTTGGCCATAAAGTAGGTTTACAAAACCCAGGCCTATAAATGCGAGTAAAATTTTAAATAAATAATTGAGACCAGTATTTTGTTTTTTATTTATTTAAAACAATAAGAATCTTCGTATAAATAGTAGGTATAATAAAAACACTGCCCACGCTTATAACACATTTAAAATTTTAGAACCATAACTTTTTTGGTTTGGTGATTTTTTTTGGTCACTTTAACGCAAATCGTAGACGTAGGTATGCGGATCACTTATCTGAAGTGGAGATGGGCAGAACACGTAGCCAGAAGGAATGATGGAAGATGGACAACGGCCATTACAGAATGGTGGCCAAAAGACCCACAGCGACCACGAGGTAGACCACCCGCCCGTTGGTCGGATGACATTGTCGGAGTAGTTGGGCAGCAATGGCGGAGGCCTATAGACCACAATCAGTCGTGGTTATGTTGCAATTGCATCTTGTAAATCTTGTCTTCAAAAGTTCGTATGCTTGCTCTGCATTTGTTCTTGGGCCACCTGGTACACACAAAGAAACCTTTTGGTCCTTTACTGCTGCTGTGTTGATTAAATCTGTGTCCATTCAAAATAATCACGGGCTTTCCTTGCAGTGTCCATGAAAATACCGGTGCTAAAAAACAGTTACTGAATGTAAAAAGGTTTGTACCTGGTTATAATATCGATTCGAAGATCATTCTGCATAGTGATTGTGGTTACAAAATCCTTTCTTATTAAAAATCATATTATAATCCACAATGCAAAATAACTATAGGAATAATACTTAAAAATAAACTCAGTCATGGTTATGTTCCAGCTTCATCTGGTATATCTGATTATAGACGGTGCGTATAGAGGCTCTACAGCCACTACCCATTTTGTTACACATATAGTAACCTTTCGCTCCCTTACTGTTACTGTGCTGGTTAAACCTGTAACCGCCGTAATCAATCACCATTTTACCGGTCTTTGTTGTTGAGAACATTGGTACTGAAACAATATGAATCTGATATAACTTTTGAAACTATCATGGTTTTTGGGTGAATCAACTTTTAAGACACTCCTTTGACGACATTTTGAAAAGATAAAATTAAAAAATAAATTTTCGAAATATGATGAAATGATTAGTGTTACATTTGCACAATTTCATCTATTTTTAGGTTTTGAAGCGGGGCACGAAATCTAAGCTAATTTAAACGAGTTTTTTTAGAATAGGTGACGAGTGTGGCTCTAAAATATCCATTGCGTTACTTTTTTGTAAATACAATAACATGAAATAAACGAAAAAAAATGATAAAACAACTATGTTAACCATTTATTCGTACTTTTATTTAGTATTTCCAACTTATTCATAATGTTTTTTATCACTAACACATGAAATAGAGACCATTATTGGTCCATTGCGTTACTGTGCAAAATTTTCAATGCTTAACTTTAGAATAAATATCAAAACAGCATAATCAGACACACTATTCTTATTCCTACAATACACATGAGTCTTGGAGACTTTTAATTAAACGCTTTTTGCAAACAAAATCAATGACTATGAGAGTTATCTTCAAAATACATTAGAAAAATTAAGGGACATTTGAGTAAAGCCAGAGAAAAATAGTAACGCCTGAGAATTTTAAATCTTCAAAGTTGTGAAATTGTGACTATATTATATTAAACTCATGATTTTTTTTTTGTAAATGTTTCTTCAGATTAGTCTTCTTTCACATTTTTTATAGCTTTCATGTTTTTTCCATCTTGTATATATTTATATTATTGTTATTTTCTAACCCATTCTGTCCAAGTGGTTGTATACTTTATTTTTCCTTACAATAACAATTTGTTTTGAAAAAATGTAATCAGTGTGCCTCACACTAATTACATTTGCCGTACATGCAATCTTTCAAGTTCGCATTGCAAACAGTTGACTCAATGAGGATGTTTAGGTCATCAGTGCCAGTTACATTATTTTTTTTCAGTGCTTTTGTTTTTGCTTTATGAATAAAGTTCGTGTGTATTTTGCAAGACACGTGTCTCTAGCGGCGACAGAAGCATTTTTGACATAAAAATGCTTGTTTCTCGTAAAATAAAAGTAAGAGCAACAAAGTTCAGGATTCTCTTTTACAAAGTTATTGAACAGATTTTTCATCGAATCCAACATGAACCTTTTTTGTTCCTTCACTTCTGTTTTTGTGAGCGTTTCTTTTTTGCCAGCTGTAGCACGTGAAATGTCATCTTTCAGATAAAAATCCATTATTTTCTTCCTTAAAATAGTGTTTTTATTCGCATAGTCTTTTCTTCTAAGAATTTTGTCAATGCCTAATGTCTCTATAAGTATCTTTTTCTTCATTCGTGAATCTTTTATTTCTACAGTTGAGAAAATCTTCTTTATTACCTCTCGTTATTTTCTAGATTTTGTTTTTTTTATTAATGTTTTATTTATAGCACTGCTCAGAACTGTGTGCCTTCAGATCTTCCGTTTTTTCAGTATCGTTAATTTCGCAGTCAATTCGTCTTTGATTATCTTTCTTAAATTTTTCATACTTTCGTCTCAAATTCTCATTATTTTGCTTAAGTTTTGCATTTTCTCTACTCACCCGTGACCTGTTCGTTTTAACTTTCTTCCGCCCTGCTTCTGCTTAAGATATGTGAAGTGGAAGAGCACTAGCCCTTGGTGGCGTAGTTAGTACTCGTGGTTGTGTATCTGTTGCACGAGGTGGTAGGTCTTTTGATTTTGGTGGTGGGTCTCTTGATCGCGATGATAAGGTTCTTGATCGTGGTGGTTGGTCGCTTGATTTTGGTGATGGGTCTCTTGACCGTGCCGTTAGGTTTCTTGATTGCAGTGGAGGGTATCTTGCTTGCAGTGACGTATCCTTAGCTCGTAGAGGATCTCGAGGAGGCGTCGCTGGTGGAGTTCCATTCAATTCTTCCAAATTATCTAATCTGGAGTCTGTTCAGGGGGTGTTTGTTGCAACAATCTCGAGTGTCTTTTTCGCATTATGTTTTTCTTTAGGAGTTAAATCTATTTGTTTTATGGTTCCAAACTCGGTGTTTTTTCTTCCCTTCTTCATACTTTTCTCTATTAATTTTTAGTCTTTCTACATAGCGCTTCTGTTTTTCTGCTGCACTTAGTGGCATTTTGAATTATGTAGCACAAACCTTGAACTATTAAACTATATTAATAATATCTTAGAAACCCAAGTTAGACGCAGATTAACATCCACACTATCCACATTAATGCCAAGTCGCAATGTTAATTTGCCCTACATTCTCTGGCGTTACCGGTAACTCAAGAGAAAATTTATCCGGCGTTATCAGTAACGCTAGGGAAAATTTCAATAAAAAATATCACAATTAATTCCACAACCAAAAATCACCAAAACTTTTGTCATGACCTTGAAATCAGACATCATAGGCAGCATACTGACCTAATAAAATTCAAATCTTTTAAAAACTTACCAAGATTCCCGCCGTAACGCTGTAGAGCGACAATAAACCCACGCACACCAGCTGAGAGCTTATCGCAGACTCAGGGGCGGGTAATATGTGGTACGGCTTATCGGATCATACCAATAAAATATTAGACAATAATCGCCTTAGATGACACCAAGCTAGGCGCCATCTCTTGATAACGGTCATGAATTTTTATCAGTAACTCTGTGGAGCTGATGTTTTGATCAAAGTTCAGGACAAAAGCTTAGGTGCATGTAAAATATATAATTTAAGCCAAACTTTTATAAATGTTAACTTTATATGTAAGTTTATCTCATTGTGAATTATAATATTGTGTGAAAATCCTGTCCATTCATACAATTTTTTTAAGAAACGTCTTTCATTGTATTGACGCCTAGGCGTGGGGACACATATTTTTTGTATGGATAGTGCATAAGCTCTGCTGAGTTACCACAAAAATATCAATTTTTTTTCTTAAACCTTCATAAAAAGATTAAACTAGCGAGTTAGCAAAGGATTTAAGTTTATGTTAACATAAAAATAACCATATTTTAAAATGAAATACAGATTTTATTGCTATTTCAATGCCAGGGACACAAAAGGAGTGCCTTAAAAGTTGATTCACCCTTTTAACACTATTTTTATGAAACAACAGGATATTTACCATCATCATAATTTTTTTGTCTGTCAATAACATTTTTTTTACTCGTGAACTTCAGTTCAACCGTGATCATGGTGCATGCAACTGTGCCGAAATATCGGAAGCCAAAACTCAAAATTTAATCATGGTAAATATCCTGGTGTTTCATAAAAATAATATGAATCTGGTCAAAAATGCGCCCGACTCGGATGCTTTGGCGATGTAAATATCCCCTTCGACCTTATTTATCAGTACCACGTACCAACATGAAAATTTCATGTGTATTAACCAACACACATTTAATGTGCGTTGGTTAATAAAAAGATGAAAAAATAAGTTCATTTATAAAGTTTGCCATACCTAATGCTCCAAATGGTTACATCTGCACGTTACTAGTTGCATACAGATCTTCAGCTGATTACAAGTACAAGTTTGAGAACTATACATTGTCGTGAGTTGACAAAAAACGTTTTATTTTTATAATTTTATTTGGATTATGCTAAAAAGAAAGAAAGAAAGAAAAAAAATATATACACAAAAATATATAAAAATATGACATAAGTATACGTAAGACAAATACAATAAAACACACAGAACGGACAACTGAAGGCAGGCAGGCTACTTAAGAAGGTAATAATACAAACAGAACCGGGCACAAAATACATTATGCACAAGAAACTGGGTCCCGTCCTGTGCTGGATGGTTAAAAAGATTATTATGTCAAATAGGCTCTGACTCAGCTTTTTGCTGCTTGATATTGTAGTAGCTACCATGTCAAGCAACGCTGGTTTTCAGGCAGGGCCAAAAAGGGCAAAAGGGCTACGAGTAGTTCCGCCAAATACACTCTTATTCTTACAAAAATAAGCACAACCCAAAATTTATATTATCGTAATTAACAACGCCTACTATATCTATTAAAAATAACTTTATTTAAAACAAATTTACTATTTTGTTAACAGTTTGAGAAACTTTACCCTCCTCAGTTAACACTGTGTTCTGGCAGGATTATTGCAGCCTTTTAAAAATATAGGGATACCGCTACCGGTAGTATTTATGATCTACGAGGGGAGGTCAAAAAGTCCGCGGAATGGAAGGGTTAGGAAGGAGTGGGGTTATTTTTTTTTACCTGGTACTCTTTGGGGACTCAATACAAGTATATATACCAAATTGTAGAAAAATCGGGTCATTAACCAATTAGTTATCACAACATTAGCAGTTCAATCGGGAAAACTTCGCTAAACATGGATAAAATTGAGTTTCGTGCTGTTATAAAGTTCCTTACAAAGCAAGAAAAAACTCCTCAAATTGTTTTGAAAAAAATGTCATCTGTTTACGAGGATTCTTGCCCTGGAAAAACAATGATTTATAATTGGAATAGTTTATTCAAGCAAAACAGGAAGCCAATTAAAGAAGAACACCGCGCGGGCCGGCCGATCGCGGCCATCTCCTTAGACTTTATCGAATAAGTCGAAAAACTTATTCTTGAAGGTGCCTGATTAAAGAAGAAACAACTTGCTGAATTGTTGGACTATCGTTTAGAACCATTTTAAGTATCCTCCACGACCACCTTGGCATGTCTAAGGTCAGTTCAAGATGGGTACCGAAAATGCTCTCAGCGGTTTAAAAACAAGAGCGTGTCGAGTGTTCACGCGAGTTTTTGGAGCTCTGTAGTGAAAACAAGTGTGGGGGCTAGGACTACCAAGTAATCTGTGGCGATCGACGACGGTAGGTTTGCAAAGGTTAGCACTTTACAGTAGCGTCGATCGCAAGTCCGAGCCTGGCCCACTCAGTCGTCGCCACACCCGTGTAATGATCGGTTCATACAATAAACGTGGAAAACATTAATATCGGATTTTCTCTTGGCACGTGGCACACCTGCCACACCCAGATAGAGACCCCCATCCGACTAGTGCTTCTACCCAAGTATATCTCAACAGTGGTGACGTGAAGTTACCAACAGTGGTGACCCCTGTGAAAGTGAATAAACAGTATAACGGAGTATTGTGAAAAAAGCGAAGAAAAGTGGCGGCGATTCCCTCTCGACACACGTCCGGTCTCGAGAGGTAGTATAAAAGGATAAGTTTCAAGGTCAGAAGTGACTAAAGGGTGTAAAAGTGCGCAGACATGTTCGCGCAAACAGCAGTACCCCTACCGGCAGTGAGCGGAGAAAATAAGAAAAGTGAGGAGAAAGACAGGGCGAGCACGTCCGAGCTGGCGGCCATAACCGTGTCGGCGAGAATTCCAGACTTCTGGAACGACATGCCTCGTTTATGGTTCGCGCAAATGGAGAGCGTCGTGGCATCGCAAAAACAAGGAGACACCGTGAAATTCAACCTTGTAGTATCGAAATTGGGACGAGATGCTCTACAACAGGTCAGTGATATTGTATTCGCTCCACCAGAGAATGATAAATATAAGACATTGAAAGACAGACTTTTACAAGTATATGAAGAGAGTGCCGAAAAGCAGTTCCAAAAATTAGTGGGAGAGATGGAACTAGGCTCCCAGAAACCATCGCAATTATTAAGACGAATGAGAGATTTGGGAAGAAATGCGCAAATATCCGAAAATACACTGCACAACCTGTGGATAAGTAGATTACCATCATCAATAAGAGCAGTACTCACAGTAAGTCAAGATCAGGATTTGGAAAATTTGGCAAAAATCGCAGATAAAATCAATGAGAATTTGCGAGCAGGAGAGATTGCGGAATTGAGTACATCCAGCGACAAACTACCAATGGGCGAAATAGTAACACAGATACATAAGATGAATTTGGAAATAGCAGCACTACGAGAAGAAGTCAGAGGACAGCAAGAACATCGGCGAAGCGCGTTTAGAGGGCGTAACAACAACGGATACAGAGGCAGGTCGCAGCAGAGATCGCAAAGTAGAACGCCGCAAGACCCGAATTGGCTCTGCCGATTCCATTTTAGATATAAGAATAGAGCATGGTCTTGTGAAAAGCCCTGTGCGTGGAAGGTGACTACAGCGCCGTCGGGGAGTCGTCCTGCTACGCCGGAAAACTAGATGCGGTACAGTCGGCGGCGGGAGGCTTCGTACCGAGTGGCAATCACCGTCTAAGTGTATCTGATAAGAAAAACGGCATAACCTTCTTAATTGACACCGGTGCAAACGTTTCTGTGTTACCCGTAAGTAAAGTGCATGCAACGCAGCGTCGCGAGTGTAAATACAGACTTTTCGCGGCAAATAACACCGAAATGAAAACATACGGAACTACAGTGCTAGAATTAAATTTAGGTTTGAGAAGAGCGTTTAAGTGGACATTTATTATTAGTGATGTGAAACAAGCCATTATTGGAGCAGACTTTTTAAAGACTCAGAAGTTAGTTGTAGACTTACATAATAAGAAACTTGTAGATTCAGTTACATCGTTACAAAGTAATGGGACCGTCAGTAGGTATGATGAAGCGTCTATCACGAGCATACAGGTAAATAATCCTTATCGCGATATATTGGAAAGATATCCGGAAGTTACTAAGCCTATAAATTTTAAAAAGAAGCCGTTGCACTCTATTTACCATCACATAGAGACAACAGGCCCACCCGTTTTTGCCAAGGCACGTCCGTTGCAACCTGATAGGTATAAAAAAGTTAAAGAGGAGTTTAGCCTCATGCAGGAGTTAGGGATTTGCAGGCCTTCCAAGAGCCCGTGGGCGAGTCCGCTGCATGTGGTGCCCAAGAAGGACGGAGCCATAAGACCTTGTGGAGACTACAGGCAGCTGAATGCAATCACCAAGCCGGATAGGTACCCGGTTCCGCGGCTACAAGATTTCACCTATGGATTGGCAGGTAAAAAAGTTTTTAGTAGGATAGATATAAATAGAGCTTATCATTTGATACCTGTGCACCCTGACGATGTTGAGAAGACAGCCATCATTTGCCCTTTTGGTCTGTTCGAATTTGAAAAGATGGGATTTGGGCTGAGGAACTCAGCACAGACGTTCCAAAGATTCATGAATAGTACAGTGTTGAAAGGTATTGAGTACATGAAGGAAAATGAAGAAGAATCGTATTTGTTTTGTTACATAGATGACGTCATTATTGCATCAGATTCAGAGAGTATAAGCAGAAAACACGTGACCGAGCTGGTTAAGCGATTTGATGAAGTTGGTGTGACCATAAATTTGAGTAAATGTTTATTCGGTCAAGCTGAAATTGATTTTCTCGGTTTCAGGGTAACGGCGGAAGGAATTCAGCCACTGGAGGACAAGGTGAGAGCTATCAACGAGTACCCCAAACCGGAAACCGTTGAGCAGCTAAGGCGTTTTCTCGGTATGTTAAATTTTTATAGATCGCATGTAGTAAATGCAGCTCATATTCAGGCAGAACTTAACAAGTTTTTACATAATTCTAAGAAGAGAGATAAAACGAAAATTATATGGACATCGGAAGCAGAGACAGCATTTGAGCAATGTAAACTTAGCCTACAAAGCGCAGTTACGTTGTCACACCCTGTCTCTAACGCACCTTTATCACTCATGGCAGACGCATCGAATACAGGTGTAGGTGCGGTATTACAGCAGAAAATAGGAGAGAATTGGAAACCATTAGGATATTTTTCTAAAAAACTGACAGACGCACAAAAAAAGTATAGTACATACGACAGAGAGTTACTAGCAATATATTTGGCATTAATACATTTTCGTAATATGGTAGAAGGTAGGCAGTTGACAATTTTGACAGACCATAAACCATTAACATTCGCGTTTACAAAAGTAGGTACGGATAAAGAAACACCTAGAAGAACCCGTCAGTTATTGTACGTAAGCGAATTTACAAGCGACATACAGTACGTGGGTGGTGAGGCAAACCAAGTTGCTGACGCGTTATCACGTGTCGAGTTCATAGAATGCCCAACCATTGTTGATTATAAAGAGTTAGCTGAGGCACAGGAAACGGATACTCAAATTACACTAAAGCAAAGCGATTGTAATAACAAGTTTCAATTTAAAAGAATGACATTGCCAAGTAGTAGTGACCTAATTTATTGTGAAATCTCAACGGAAAATGCCAGACCATATCTTACAGAACAGTTCAGGAAAGTAGCAAAATAAGTATATAAAGTAGTAAAATATTAGTCATCCAGGAAAAAGAAGTTCAAGGAAGATGATGACTCAACGATTTTTTTGGCCAGGCATGAACAAAGATGTGAACAATTGGGTGAAAACATGCACTCAATGTCAAAAAGTTAAAGTTAATCGGCATGCAGTATCTAATTTAGAAAGTTTTCCAGATAGTGATCGTTTTGAGCATATTCATATTGATTTGGTAGGACCACTGAGTCCGTCTCAGCAAGGGTATCAGTATTGTCTAACTATGATAGACCGTTTCACTCGTTGGCCGGAAGCCATTCCTGTTGCGGATATAACGTCCGATACAGTAGCTAAAGCCTTTTACGAGAATTGGATTTGTAGATTTGGATGCCCGCTTAGGATAACAACTGATCAAGGAAGACAATTTGAGAGTGAACTATTCAACAGATTAATGAAAATGTTAGGAATTAATAGGATACATACTACGAGCTATCATCCGAGCTCGAACGGAAAAATAGAGAGGTGGCATAGGTCCATGAAGGTGGCATTGACTTGTCGTCTGACTGGTAATACCTCATGGGTCGATGAGTTACCATCGGTATTGTATGGGCTGAGAGCAGCATGTAGAAGCGACAGTGGCATAAGTGCAGCAGAAATGACACTTGGTCATTCATTGAGACTACCAGGAGATTTTTACAGTAAGGTAAGTCTAGCAATAAGTGATAATTATAACTTTGTCGACCGACTGCGTAGTATTATTAATAATCTAAAACCGCAGCCTCGACCTGTTAGTAATAGTAGGAAAATATTTGTTCATGAAGATTTAAAAGATTGTTCGCCCGTTTTTGTTAGAAATGACATGCTTAAAAAGTCTCTTCATCCTACGTACGATGGCCCATACCGCGTGTTATCTAGAAAAAATAAGGTATATGAGATTCAATATCCAAATAGGAAATCATACGTGTCTATTGATAGATTAAAACCAGCATATTTGTTAGATGCTGATAAGTTAGTAGAAAGTACGGAAAAAGTTATAGAAGAAAGTGTAAAAAATCACGAGAGTGTGGGAATCGAACCCGCACCTCGAGCAGAAGCAACGCACCGCCAAACCAGCAGCGGTCGTGTGGTGAAGCTACCTGTTAGGTTTAGAGTTTAGGTTACGCGTCCATAGTGAGCTGAGCGATGCGATAGCGATACGCTCATAGTACTTTAGTAGAGCTTTCAAGCAAATAGGAATATAGCGCGGCATCGCAACGCATCGCGCTGCTAGCTGTGGGACAATAGGTTTAGAATAATTTTTGCAACTCACAACTTAGAATGTTCATGTATTTTATTTTGCTTTGAAAACATTTTACTATACTAATAATATAATTTTGCCAATAATGTAGTTTTGTGACCCAGTAAAAAGTAATAGTGCAGCTTAATGATAGAATGTTAGAATAAAAATTGCACAAAGAAGTCAGACTTTCACGAGAAAGTACGTTAATGTTGGTTGATTTCATTATTTGTGAGTCTGTACCTAAAATGGGAAAGACATACAGTAAACAGGAGGAAATAATTATTGCTCAGAATGGAGCAAACGGTGCCGATTATTCGGCCATGGAAAACCACATTCAGTTATACGCCATTGGAACGGTGATAATAGTGATCATAATCAGTTTAATTTTGATATATAAATGTTGCGGGAAGTGTCGTTCCCATGTGAGTTCTTGGTTGCGTAATGAGATGAGAGATACCATACAGCAAGTACAGGCGCAAGCGCAAAGTGTGTAAAAGAATTAAGACATTATAAAAGAAACCAGTGTTGTTTGTAAAAGATAGATATAATTAAAAAACTTGTGTATGTAACAGACAGTATATTGTATAACTATATGACATTTCCTTAATAAAATCAACGTATATAAAACAAATTTGTAAAAGTATTAAATTTAGAGTATGAACATGAACCTCTGTTTGTTTCGTCAGTTAGGTACCTACATAGCGATGTATTACTCTGAGGCAATAGGTCAAAGTCCGTATTGTTATAACAGCGAGTCAAAACATAGTGTAAGCATTTTTTGTTCGTTATGAGTTGCACTATATAGTTATGTTTTATGAATGTTCTAGTTTTAGGGTTCAATAGTTTTAAAGGTTTAATTTTTTTGTATAAAAAAATTTTTTTTTAGAAGGGGATGACTGTGGGGGCTAGGACTACCAAGTAATCTGTGGCGATCGACGACGGTAGGTTTGCAAAGGTTAGCACTTTACAGTAGCGTCGATCGCAAGTCCGAGCCTGGCCCACTCAGTCGTCGCCACACCCGTGTAATGATCGGTTCATACAATAAACGTGGAAAACATTAATATCGGATTTTCTCTTGGCACGTGGCACACCTGCCACACCCAGATAGAGACCCCCATCCGACTAGTGCTTCTACCCAAGTATATCTCAACAGTGGTGACGTGAAGTTACCAACAACAAGGACAATATTTTAAGCCGGATTTTTACTGGAGATTAAATTTGGGTTCATCATTATTAGCTTACATTAAAACAAAAGTCTATGCGGTGGCAGAAAAAAGGCACATCACCCTCTAAGAAATGTAAGGTGACACAATCGGTCGGAAAAATCATGGCAACGGTTTTTTGAGATTCAGAGGGAATTTTGTTGATTGACTACAAAAAAAGGATTGAATATCATAGGTGGATATTATGCCATCCTACTGGAAAAATTAAAAGATGCTACAAGGTAAAACGACGTGGAAAATGGACTCGAGGCGTGCTGCTTTTGCACGACAACGCACTCGTTCACAAGAGCCATGTTGCAATGGCTGCCATGCAAAAATGTGGCTGTAAAACTGTAAACCACCCTCCCTATAGTCTAGATCTATCCTCCTCTGATAATTGTTTGTTTCAAAAGTTTAAAAAAAAACTCCGTGAAAAAAGTTTACTGACGATGAAAAAGTTGAGTCGACAATTTCAGCTTATTTTGAAGACCTTGACGAAAAATTTTTTTTCGGTGGTTTATGCAAACTTTTTGAAGTATCTGAAAAATGTTTTAGGCTTAAGGGAGAATATATTAACAAGGAAAAATAATAATTCATAGAATTTAGCCTGTTTTCCCTGCCATTCCGCGGACTTTTTGACCTCCCCTCGTATATCGCACCACGATATAAATTGAAAGAAATAAATAAAGAAAACATTTATTTTCCAACGCTTAGCTAGAAGCAAAGCGCCAAGAGTCGCAAAACGGAACCAAACGAATCTATTGAGCCTAATGGCTAATTGCGTAAACCAAAAAATACAAGTTCAATCTATCCGATAAAAGAGATTTCACTATATAAATCGTCATTTTTAATTATTGGTTTGCTTTGTGACTTGACATTCGTTTCTTGTGCATGTGATCATTCTTGATTTCAATGATTTCGATATGATATGTTTTGATGACAGCCCGACAGCCTGCAGACCACTTGTTGCAAACAAAACGTGCATGCGGCCCCTTGCATTTAGCGTATTTATTAAAGCGATATCTTCCGTACAGAATCACAGGCTTGCCGAACTTCGTCACTGAGAAAACAGGCTTTAACGTTGGTCCTTCAAAAATGTTTTTTACTTTATTATGAGAAAAAGTAGTGTCAATCATATCAAATTATCTTGAATTGCTACTTGGTGATATCTGAATGAGATGGATGTGTGGAGTGACGAGAATGGATAAGATAAGGAATGAGTATATTAAGGGCCGTTTGATAGTGGCGCAAGTGGCTGAAAAGATAAGGAGCAATAGGTTAGTGTAGAACGGGCATGTCATGTCATGTAACGAGAAGAGTGCTAGATATGAATGTGGATGGGTATAGAAGTAGAGGTACGCAAAAGAAAAGATGGATGGATTGTGTGAGTGTGTGTTTGGTATAGGTAGTGTAATTACTTAAAAAAATAGGTTAAGTAAGCAAGTAGGCAGTACATCCAATCGTCATTTTTATTTTATCTAATAGACAAAGCTATTATATATTTTTTGCGCATAATGTTATAAATACATTTTATATTTGTCAAATGTACATTATCAGCAAAGGTTTTTGAGTTCAAAAGATCAATCTATGAGTATAAAATAATTGTGAGCCTATACATATCAGATGGGCCATAATGCGTGTTCTATCAGCTAATTAAATAAAAAATATGAATTACTTAAAATAATTAGCTAAATTGACATTTTGACTTAAGATTATTTTAAAACTAGTTTTGGTTAAAATTCTTTGGCATTATACTGCTAAATATAAGCTCTTTTTTTAATTTAAAGTTGATTTAGGTATATATATTTTCTTTGACATTATTTAATTGAGCAGCAGTTCTGTAAAAGTACGGCCACATCTATACGGCATGCTGGTGATAATCTGCGATGTTTGATCGCTGTCAAATTTCGCAGTATAACGCCTAGATGTGGCCATGAGTACACTATGAATTGCAGTTTATAACTAATTTTTAACTATTAATTTTACATACATTATCTTAATCATCTCTGTGTCTCTCCGTCAGATAAAAATATGTGGGTATATCCATTTTGACTTTAGTTTTGTCAAAAACAGAGAGATGTCCAGAGAGAATCCGTCTCAAGGCCTGGCGCACATCTAGGCCGCTGGCGAACGCGATCAGTGAAACGCTGTCAAATTTAGCAACGATATTTGACAGCGTTTCACTGATCGCTACCGTCAGCGAACTAGGTGTGCACAGGCCTTTAAGAAACAATTTTTAGAAAATTGTTTATGCTACCCGTTGAGTATTGCTAGACTATTCGACCTCGTACTGATGAACCTATGAGTGACTGTGGACATCCTGGATTTCTATAACATCATCGCCTTTAGCTCTGATGAAAGCCTTGCAGCCGCTTGTCCATTTATCACACACATATCGGGCAATATCATGGCGTGGATGAGTAGCCTGGCGATATCGATACCCTTTGTACTTCACGAACCGACGCCGTCCCGGCCCGAACTTAGAAAACATAGGCACATCACCGCTTATCTCTACCATTTCGGTCTTATTTGATCGTAGTACCCGCTGGAAGAGTTTTCCTTGACATGTGACGTACTTAGGCTCAAGAACAACGATCTTTTCTTTATTGACTGAAACAGAATTGACACAATTTGTAAAAGCAAATATGAAGAACATGTCATATAATGATCATGTTTGAGAGCAGATACATCAAAAGGATACCAGAAAAGGCTTAATTAAACCTATGAAATAAAATATTTGACATTTTTTTTACAAATTTTGTATTACTGAGAGCTAAAGGAAACTGTGTTCATAAGCAATCAATATTATCAATCATCGCTTTCTAGCATAAAATAGGAAAGCTTATTAGAATGTTTCAGATAATATGTTCATAACGTGAAAATTTTTGATATAAACTATTTCATTGTTATGAAATATATATAGTGTTGAGATAAATATATAGAGTTGAGATATATATATATATTATATATATATATATATATATCTGGTATATTTATTTTATAATTTGATATATTTATTTATTTGTGTTTAGTATAATATGTAGGATTTCGATTATTTATAGTATTTAGTGTAGTCTGGTTAGTATGTAAGTAAGTTTAATATGTCTGTATGTAATTAGTATATTATTTATTTAGAACTATGTGATATTCTCTATATATACTTCTGTATAAGTATTTTAGTTTAAGGTTTTTTTCTCTTTTCCCAATGCCTGTATGTTTGTACACCCACCCACCACTATAATCAACTCTCTCTATCCTCCAAGGTTTGCTGGTAGAAAACTCTATTTAGGGTTAAGCTCGCCTCTGTACATGCCCGCTTTATAATGTTTATCTATCATCTGTATGTGTGTACAATAAAGAATAAAGAATTGTTATATGTTTTGATCGGAATCTTCTAATCAGAACGTCTAAAAATAGCTAAATAACCAACAGAGCAAAAGTTCTAAAGAGCAGTAAGTCTAATTAGCAAAATGTACATAATATAGCAAAACGTCCAACCGTGTCTGCATAATTTTTAAAATGTGTAAGCTCATAATAGAAATTAAATTTAAATTTGTAAATACTCAAATCAAAACAAATCTAAATATATATATTTTTATGCCACACAACAATCATAGTATAAAACAAGAATGATACAAGTAAAAATGACACAAAATTGGTCGATTATCCACAATATGCATATTACGAATAATCCACACAATTTTATGCAATAATATATAATAAATCCTTCGCCAACCAAAACAAAGCGTATACGTACAAATTACTAACAAAACGTCTTAGAACTACCTGTTCGAGCAGTTTGATAATCATTGCGTTCATGGTGCGTGTGCTCGGTAACCATATGTATGATCTCTCCGTCATGGGTTTTGATGGAGGCCCGACAGCCCCAAGACCTCTTAATGCACACGTAAAATCCTCTCCTTCCTCGGCTGGAGCTGTGCTGATTGAATCGGTGCCCGTCGTATATTATCAAAGGTTTTCCAAATCGGCTGGTTGAAAAAATTGGTCCTGTAATTTTATTGGTTCTATATAAGGTAAGTACATAATTGGTTTATAATTTATGAGATATTATTTTGTGTCAATATTTCGTAATATCTAGTTCATTTCCTCAATAAACTAGATTTTAGCATAAAAAAAATATGTTAAGGTTGTTCGATTCCGATACAAACTGAATTTACACAACTATGGGCAAACAAAGTATAAATGTACACTGAAATAGCTGTAATAGAATTTTACAGTGGTCTTTATTGCCGGCCAGTTATATAAAGTTGGAGAAAACTATAAGATAACAGAAATATTAATAAAAAACCAAAAAAGTAATTTTTTCGTCATTCTTTCTAACGGGTATTCGGCATTGAATACGTGAATGAGCTTAAAACATATGTCCCAAAATAGTCGTAAAAGTCTGTTAGTTCTTTTTCTGAAGCCCCGACTGCCACGACCAATGGCTACCACTCCAACTTTATATAACTGGCCGGTAATAAGGACCACTGTAAAAGCCTATTACAGCTATTTCAGAGTACATTAATACTTTATTGTGTAAATTAAAATTGTATGGAAATCGTACCCCCTTAATGTATAGTTTGGGCACCAGATAGCTAATAGTAATAAACAAACGTAAGGGAAAATGTTTCTTTTTTTCAATACGTGTTAAAATTACTGATATACGATGTATGTAGCAGTAGCTTCTGTTATGGTGAAAACAAAGTCTGAAATGAAAATACCTACCTATAACAGAGGGTAAAATATCAAACAGCAAAAACCAAACAATTTATCAAATAAAAAGCAATAATTAAAAATTACATCTTCTTCTATTATAATATATCTCCTTCCAATCAACGCACAGCCTAAATGAATTATTATTAATGTAGTGTAAGGGTGCATTAAGAAAAGGATTCCCGAAACTCCACCCCTAAAAGGGTGCGGGGGCGTTGAATTTTGTATGAGAAAATCTTAACGCGAACGACATCGCGCGGGATTCCACTAGTTGAGATAAATTAGTGAATTGGCCACAAACAAGCTACATGTTAACGGTATCTATCTTTTTGAGATCATCAGTCAGTAGGACCTTAATAAGATCCTACTAATACATCACTTAGTCTCTCTTCTTCTTCACGTCTCAAGGTGTCTTCTCTCCGTGCTCTATCTATACCAATAACAACGATTGCACCGTCATATGTTTTGTGTTTGTGTTCATTCAATAAACTTTTTTCATTTTCATTTCATTTCATATGTCAGACTGACTGTCATAACTCCAGTCAAACTCTCTAATTTCAATAGCTAGACTTAATGTGGATGTGCTCTGTAGTCATTTCTATGATCTCGTCGTCACAGGTTTTGATGGAGGCCCGACAACCTCGAGCCCTCTTACTGCAAACGTAAAGTCATCTGGATCCTTTGCTGGAGCTGTGCTGATTAAATCGGTTCCCGTTGTACAGAATTAATGGTTTTCCGAATCGGCTGGTTGAAAAAACTGGTCCGGCAATTTATTTTATTTCAAATTCACTTCACTATTTTCAATTCATTTTTTTTTCCACACAACACTATCTAGCCCCAAACTAAGCAGAGCCTGTACTATGGGAACTAGATAGCTGATAAAATACTTATATATTTTATGTAAATACATACTTATAATACAATATAACAGACAGGCTAAGACCCAGATGATGAATATAATCTCTTGAGAATACAAAAATGTATGATACTCAACGATTGTGTTGCAGATAAACTTTTTGTTGTTAATAGTTTTACATATTCTTCGAGTTATATTCTGAGTACTCGGATGCCAACCACGAACTGTAAAACAAAGTGTGGTCGAGCAGTGGATTTCTTCTGGCTGATGATAATGATGAATTTTCTGTTCATTTTTACTGATAATGTATCAATAAGATATTACTACAGTCTGCCATAGACAATTTTTCGCACAAAGAATGCCTTCATGGACACCATTTTTTGCTAGATTTTAAAAGTTTAGTTTTAATTAGGTACATAGTTTTAGTTTTTTTTTAATGTTGTGATTTTTTGTTGTTGTTTATGTTATAGTTCAATAAAAGTGTTATTGTCAATTATAGTGTTTCTATTTTTAATTTATTATGCGGAACACCAAAGAATATAATAGGTATATATAGTCCTCCTCATCGGTTTTTGTGAATATTATATAGCTAAGAAACCAATACTTTATTATCATAATTTATTATTAAGGAACTGACATTTGAAATTTTATCAAAAAAAACCGAATAACATAAAAAAATTGGGATTTTTTTTTATAATTAATAGACTATCTTTTGGCCACGATCTCACCTGATGGTAAGCGACGATGTAGCAGGACAGTCTAGAAGACACCTATTCATTCTAGCCTTAAAGCGGCCCAGATTGTATTTGATCTACTATACATTTTTATTCATATGAAATGATGATGTTTGTGTTCATCCTTTATTTTCAGTACAGTATACTCGCTAGTTTTGATGTACGCTGTGCATCCATAAGTAGCCTTTTTGGTGCACACAAACCTCCAAATAGTTGGGCCGCTAGAACTATGCCTATTATAACGGTTACCATTGTAAACCACTACTGGTTTACCAGTATAAGTTTTTTCAAAAACAACACCTGAAAAAAACATTAAAATATGGAATCATACATTGAAAAGTTGGATGAATATATAAAAAATAATTCAGGATTGAAAAAACATTTTAAGGAAATTTAAAAATGTTAGTTTATTTGTGAAATTTATGAAAATCAATTGTTCTTAATGTGATTCAATAAAAACCTCTTACAGATTTTGAAGATATTTGATACCTAATAATTTATAATACACCTACCACAATACATTGTTACCAAATAAATAAATAAATAAACCTAAGCTTGATAGAAAGATCAAGTTCAAAGGGGCACAAACATACGTAGTACCTACACAATTACTAACAGTAGTAGCTATGAATTTTTTTCTACATTACCTTCTTTCAGATATTAATATATCTGTCAAGATAAACAGTTTTTAAGCTAATGCCATCTCTTATCACTGATCACAAATAGTGACTGGACTAATTAATTTAAATAACAATTTAATGTATGATAGAAAAGCGTAGCCTGCGTTTTTATACAACAAACAATAAAATCAAATAAGCACCTTACCCTTACTACTATCACTCCGATGTGCTTATACAATACTATCCACTCCTTGATTTTTTGTTAATTTTACATTATTTTAAAAAATAAGCCAGACATTCATAACTGTGAAAGTTCAAACTTGCATTTTTACATAAAGCAGACATACTCCATAAAACATAGATAGGTACAATGAATCTAAATATATAAAACTCTTACGTTACTGACTGACTGACTGACAATCAACGCACAGCCTAAACCGTAAGTTCTAGACGCATGAAACTTGGAAACGAACATACCCGTTCGTTTTGTAGCATAGGGATGCACTAAGAAAGGAAATTGGAAAATTATTTTCCTAAGCGGAGAAAAAGAGGAAAAACTTTAAGAGAAAAATCAACGGGGCGCCGGGGTGAGCGAAGCCGTAGGCGGCCGCTAGCTAGCTATAAAATAAATATGAGTAAATGTTGAAACTAGCCCCTAAGATTTTATAAGAAAACTATGGCGCTGGAGCATCGCCAGCACTTTTATTTATGTGGACAACACTATATAGCCCCAAACTAGGCAGAGTTTGTATGATGGGAACTAATAGCTAATACAATACTTAAATACATTGTTTTGTAAATACATACTTAAAATACCATATAACACCCAGACAGAGAACAAACATCTGTGTTCACCACACTAATATTTGTATGTGGGGATCAAACCCACGACCTACGGCGCAGAAGGCAGAGCTACTACCAACCGAGCTGAGAGGCCAGTCGAGCTACACAGCTAAGGCTTCAAAAATATCCCATTATTCAAATCTGCATAGGCCTGACCAACATCGGGTGGTATGATAGGCCTGAGTTGAGTGGATATGAGGGCTGCGGTCTGATGTTTAGTGTGCACGGTGTAAGAGTTGACGACCTTGTCTTCGATGATGGAGATCAGCGCGCGACACCCCCGGTCCCAGTGATTGCACCGGAATGTCTTCCTAATCGTGTTCTTGGATTTCAAGCAGAAACGGTAGCCTCCGTATAGAATCATTTGATTTCCGTAACGCGACTCTGTGTATACGATTTCTGCAATCAATTCAAAATTAGTTAATATGTAAACAGAAGTTAATTCCTTTCTTAAATTGTGATAAAATATACTCTTTTAAATGATACTGCATGAAGATAAATATAATCGTATAGGTATATAAATTATCTAACTTTGTTTATTCAGTATTAGTTTATTTATTTAGTTACCCAACTTCTAGTTTCAGTTTCTCAAGAGACGGTTACTTATTTTGATTCTATATTAACTTACATTTATAGAGGTTACAAATAAACAATGTGTATGCATTTGTGTGTGTATAGCGAATTTGCAGTAAAATTGCAAACATGACATATTATCCACACTATAAAGATAATATTTTAGGTTCTTAAACCCACCAGTGGACTCAAATTTAGTGAAACTTAATTATGAATAGATAAAAAATTACAACAATTAATTAGCGACAGCGTTCTAGGGACGCTTCGGTCTGGTACTGATTTGGATCAGTTGAGCTATCTCTAGATCGTTTGTAACGGTCTGCAGATAGCACAACTGTTTCTTTTCTGTAAAAACTTGTATTACTTAAATGTAATACAAGTATTTTTGTATATTCTGTAAATACTTGTATTACTTAAATGTATGTTAATTTGTTTAAATAAATGTAAACATTTACTTCAATATACACATACAAAATCTAAGTAGGGTAGATTTGTTTAACATTTGCCAAATAGGCGTAGATGAGTTTCACTTCAGGCACATCGTAGCCCTTTTTGTTCAGAATTTTAAATATACTCAAAGGTTTCATACGCTTGTCAATTTTCAGCAGTTCCGTTATTTCCATTTTGAGTTCTTCGCTAAGTTTCGGATTTTCATGGACTAGGCTTGACTCGCAGGTATGGGCGAGTCCACTGCGGTACATGGTGACACTGGAACTGTTAGCTGGATAATAAAGGTACACGCCAGCTTTGCACTGTTGACCTCTATACTTCACTTTGTTACATCTATAGTACGAATTGACATCACCTTTCGATAGAATATTTTTGTATGCGCGACTCCATGTATCCTCTTGTCTTATAGCATCTTCGGCTGCTTGTCTGTCATAGAATACTTTCTCTTGTTTCCAATATTTGTCAAGTTTCTTTTTCCGTTGAAAGCTTTCTGAAGTGTAGTCTTTAATAGGTGATTCGCATTCTCTTTCGTGCGTAAATATGTAAGTAAAACCTGCAATAAACATCGTTAAGATTTTAATGACACGATTAAAAAGTAAAGCAATAGTAAATTATTAGTTCGAATTCATTGATTTCTATAGCTTTTAATAGTCAACCAGCGTCTTGGGGACGTTTCCGTGTGGCATTGGTTTCTAACGGTTTGCTGATAGCTCAACTATATTTCTTGTGTATTTTGTACATTTAGTAAATATTTTTTTAATTTTAAGTTTCATTATGTAAATAAATGTACAGTAATAGTTATTTGGTAAAAAATATTTGAAAACCTAGGTACTTGTTGTAAAAATATATTTGAAAACCTACTTATTTAATTTCGTACAGATTTCGACTAATGTAAAAACATAGTCTTTTTTTCGTTAACATACTTTTATTATACACACGAGCGACATTAAAACATAATCGTGCCAATACTAAGCAGATTTTTTTTTTATATATAAATTACTTTGTTATGAAAAATGATTTTTGAAATAAAATTCCAGTACGTTAAAGTCGAAATCTTTGTATTTGGTGACTGTTTCTATGGTTAAAACCTACTTTGTCACATATTCATACAAATACTAAATAAGCTTGATTTTATTTACATCTTGCCTTTGCATTATTACTAAACATACTAACGCGGCCACCAACTGTGTACATACTTATATCACCTGTATATAGACGAGATTCAATTTATATTGACATAATTAATGAGCTTTTTCGTTCTTCAATAAACTAACTATCACTGTAATAAATAAATCAATAAATATCGGTTAATAATAGTCGGTCCCTCATTGTTGAGGATCGTGACCCTTTCCCATTATGTGTACAATATCTCTCCATTTGGATCGGTGGCCTGATGGAGCGCCTGATGCATCGGCATTTCCAGCTGCTCAGATACCTGGTCCGACCAACGCTTGGGCTTCGGCCTCTAGGTCTTTTGCCTTCTACTTTGCCTGTTATAATCAGTCTCTCGATACAATCGGTATTTCTGCGAGCAATGTGGCCAAAGTATTTCAGGATTCTGTGCAGGCAAATAGAAGACAAACGCTTTCGATGTTCAAGCATTATTCATTACATTATTCTAATGACCATGTTTATGACTAATCTTAACAATTTCATTATGCCACGTGGTCACAGTAGCCTTGCAGCCGTCACCAACTCTTGTACACACCCACCTCGCCATATCTCCAGTGGCATAAGGTCTCTTATTGTATCTGTAGTTCCCTAACTGCATCACCGGTTTTCCATAACGTGACGTGGTGAAAACTATCTCATCTGAAAAGTTTAAAATAAAACATTTTCATGTAGTGTTGACTTGCAAAAATAATTAACTTGATGGTTTGTCCAAAAAAACAGGATGTTCATCTCTTTCAAATATCTAAATGTTTTTTTATTTATAACCCGATAAAAATAATACAAAATAATAGTAAACCGGTTTTGGGAATAGGACATCACTACTGAGACATGGCAAAGAGATACATCACTAGTTGGGGATATACAAAGAAAGCGTCGTAATGCGAAGACTACTGTTTTCCGTGATATAAATAGAGTTCTAACTGTATTCAATTGATAGATTTCACCTTATTTTAAGCAACCAAAACTAGTAGAGGTATAAATTAACTTTCTAAATACACATCTGCAAACTTCGGTAACAAAACCTTTACATTTTCGAAATAGGAGGCTAAATCTTTTATTTTTTATTTTAAAATACTTGTTAGGAGTTGGAAAGTGGTAAGTGGTAGTGAAGTCAACTTCACTGCTCACAACTCACTACCACTAACACTTTCTACCATTTTCTACTGTCCTCACAAATATTGAACATGTTATAGGATTTCTATAAAATGTTATTGTTATAGCCAACTATAAAGTAATCCTGGTGTGGCATAGCACGTAAGCATACGCCGCAACAAATCATATACAATTTAAAACTATAACTAACACGTACCAACATTCACTGTTTTTAGAAATCCATGTCACAAACAACGCTGAAAATAATACAAATTATGAGAATTAACCGTTACACAAACGGCTCTATTGAACGGCACTATTTAGCCTGAAATTAAAAACCCAAGCAAAAAATGGGTAAGCTTCAATGAGAATGTTTATTGGTGATTTTGATAACACGGTTACAGAAGGTGGTGACATTCGCTTTGCAGCCCATAGAGATCTTACAACAGGACCATCGGGCCCTGTCACCTGTATAGTTGGTGTTCCTGTTGTAACGGTACCCATTTAGCTCCATTGCAGGCTTACCACAACGCGAATTCGTGAATACTGGACCACCTGAAAGATTAGAAATAGTGTAAGCTTGTAGTTTTTTTAAACCGTCATTATTATAGCGGGTAGTCGTATTTTCTGGATATGTTGGCCCAGACTGATGATGATGATATACATACTATAAAAAAAAGTTAGAAATTATATTTTATAAGTATATTAAGTAAGTAACAAATTATTGAAAATGGAACAAAATAAATACAATTAACCAATATCCCGCGGTACTCTGTGCTACGGCGAGCTACGACGTAGGCCGTAGAGCGTTCGTAGATCTACACAATCATGCCGTTGCATGTTTACCGATAATTTTAATTAAAAATAATTATAATTATAAGTGCCTATTTCACGATCTCTAAGTAATGCTTTACGTCAAATGAATTAATTTACAGAAAATCAAACATCAAACTATAAGAAATAAATTTGTTTGTGAAAAAAAAAATATTTTGGTATTAGAAAAGCGCATAATATTTATAATTATAATTTATAAAAAAAATAAAGGACTAAGAGCGTGTTCGTGACGTCACAATTAATGACATAAATATTTTTTGCAGATAGATAACGTTAGAGCCTGTCTAGATGGGGCGTTTTACGCGCGAGGACACTCGCGCGTAAACATTCGCGCGTTCTCCAGATACTAGAGCGCTATACATCCCGTCCAGACGCTGCCGTGCGATTCCTCAATCGCGCGTAAAACGCGAGCAACTCGCCAGACTCTCGACTCGCACGTGTTACACGCGAGCGCCACGCGAGTCGAGATACTCTGGTGCCATTGCTGCGTCCAGTGGTGCGCGCGAGTCCGACGCGAGTGGGCGTATTTGGAACGAAAATGGAGAGTGATAATTTTGATGATTTCTAGTAAATCATCAAACGATGTTACTGACATCCGAAAGTAGTTAAAAAACTTTTCGTTATGTTCTCTGAGCTTTGGGTATAATGTTATAAACATACTATGTGTCATTCTGTCACGTAGAATTGGATGCACATTAAATCGTCGACTTTCTCTTTGTTTACGACATTTCCATCTGCGGTATGCAAGCCACAACACGACTGCTTTGTCTGGCTCCATGTTTATAACTGTCCCTGGGTCCCTCCCAAATACATCGCGCGTAGAAGCGCGCGTAAAACGCCCCATCTGGACAGGCTCTTAATCAGCGATTGAGATTAAGGCCCGGTTTCACGGATCTCATCGCCGAATTGTTTGACTCAAATTTTGTTAACACAAATGCACTATCATATATTTGATTGGGCGATTAGTGTACCGTGAAACCGGGCCTATGTATATTAAACTATATTAAACCTTGGTATATTTTAATATATGTGAAATAATGTAATGTAAGAAAAAAATATTTTGTTTAACCTTTTGTTGCTGTATGTATAATCTTAGGAATATTTAACACGATAGCGTAGCATATGAAATTTACATAACAATAGGATGGACTTATAAATTGATTACAATGATTTACCCGGCTTGCACCCGTGCTTTTATATTAAAATCTGACACTAGAGACAATCCCCAAATTTTGAATCGACATATAAAAATACCTAGGTGTATACTACTTACTCTACTACTTTTCAAACATTTTCATTACTCGATCGACTTCGCTATGACTAAACCATTTAAGGTGATTCGATGTCGTTTTGGTTTCGTTTAGTTTTTTAGTTATTTTTATGATTATTTTTTATCGTCATTTTTCTTCCGCTTAATATAGTTTGCCGCAAATAAAAACCAATATAAAATCTAGCCACAACTATTTCAGTGTACTATACATTATACTCTCATCAACCTTATATGGTGAAATCAATTTGTATGTTAATCGAACCCCTTTAAGGAGGACCACTTCCTAGCAGTTTACAGGGGCGCGGGCGGTTGATTTTCATTAAAAACAACAATGCACCGCCCACTCTCCGTGTAACTGTAATGTATAGACTGACTTAAGGCCTGCGTAAATCTAGGAAATGGTGATGGGAATCAAATGAAACGCTGCCAAATGTGACAGCGATATTTGACAGCGTTTCAGCTGATCGCCATCGCCATCGCCTAGATGTGCGCAGGCCTTTACAAACAACTATTTTATTTATGTCATATATCCTCATTCGACATTGGCAAAATTGTCCAAAAGGACAGATGCCATTAAGAAAAAGCAGACTTAATAGTAGGCGTGTGGTTATGACATCCCACCATCTGGACGAACTTGTCGTTAATGGAGATGACGTAAGCGTGGCACTTGAGGGTAGTCTTCTTACTGCAGATCCAGCGTACCCGTGGACCTTTGCATGTATAGTACTTGTTGTATCTATAGCCGCCGACCACTACCACTGGCTTACCATAGCGGGATAGAGAAAACTGTACATCTACAAAATAAAAACAATCGTGTTAGTACTTCTGGAAAACTTGTTAGTGTTAAAACAAACGTGTTAGTTTTAAGTAAATGTTTCTCTCTTCTCTTGTCATAAAGCACTACCACCCACTCCACATAACACAGTGGTTAACTGGAAGAAAATGCTAATTAGCATTAAGTTCGCCTATGTACTATATTTTGTGCAATAAAGTATTTTCTAATCTAATCTAAAACTTCTTAATGTGTCAAGACATACACTACGCACACCAGAATGTTATACCCCTTTGGATTCAAATAGAAACAGCGCAGCTTCTAGCAGCTTACTTAAAAGGGATAATGATCCGGTGCGCGTACTGTGCTCTTTTCTCTTGGCTTTTTGTTGAGGACGCTTTAGTACGTAAAAAAATAAAAGTATGTAAAAGGTCCCGGGCGCGATTTTTTACTCTGGTGTTCTAGACGTATACCTATAGGTTATGGCTAGCGCTTTCTAATGTGGGCAACACATGTATCTTACTTAAGCAAGGAAAAACCATGTTTGATGTCATATAATTTATCAAGTAATATTCGAACACGATTTTTAATTGTTTTTACACGCTTTTTATGGTTGCATGTTTATAATCGACTTGATCGTGATTTTAAGCCACTTTTTATGAAAAAACTAACTGAAACTGATAGCAACGAACACCTCCCATTCAAGTTTCAATGGTTATGTACATCGTTAACTTTGGCGATTTCATTCAAAACAGTGACCACATAAGCCTTGCAGCCTGAAGACTGCCTGTGGCATATCCATCGTGCCTTGGGTCCCTTGCATCTCATGGGCTTGTTGTACCGGTATCCTTTCATTATCATTACGGGCCTCCCGAACCGAGACACGGTAAATTCCATCCCTACACAAATATATATTATTATTATCAAACTAATAAGTCTCTAAAGGCTGGTTTACACTTTGATTAGTGCGAGTGCAGGTGTGTAGTGCGAGTAGTGTCCAATTCACTGCGAGTGTAGGTGATTAGTGCGAGTGCAGGTTTGTAGTGCGAGTAGTGTCCAATTCACTGCGAGTGTAGGTGATTAGTGCGAGTGCAGGCACGCTGCGAGTGAGAGGGAAGGGAGGGCGCGCGGGACGTGGCTACTCGCATTCCACTCGCAAAAAAATAGAACACGCTTCTATTCACTTTACTACACAGCCAACTAATCACCTGCACTAATCAGTCGCTGTCCACACCTAGTCACTAAGCACCTGCACTAATCACCTGCACTCGCACTAATCGAAGTGTAAACCAGCCTTTAGACAAACAAAGATAGATAGATAGCAAATTCTATATTGTACACCTTACCAACTAAAAAGAGAATTTAAAACATAAATATTATTCAATAAATGTGCTAAGGGCGGTCCTATCGCTATAAAAAAGCGATTTCTTCCAGACAACCTTTGGACTTAGTGCTGGACCAAGGCTTCCCCCATTCTGCCACTCGGTGCGGGTCTGTGCTAATATGATTTGGGCTTATATGTATTTGTCGAGTTTATCCCGTCATTTTGCTATTGGTCTGATATTTCTTTTTTATATACCTAAACAAACAACTTATAATATAATTAATAATATAATATAATAATTAATAATAATATAAATAATAATTTATTTATTTATTTAGGGCTAGATAGTCATCTAGCCCTAAATAAATATCAAGGAGGGCGCATTCGAAAGACTTAATTGGAGAAAACTGTATCAAAACCCCGATAAAAGATAAGCTCTTAAATTTGAGAATAAGATACATAGAAAAAAAACATTTTTATGCAGCCTTATCATTTATTTTATTACCAACCCATAAATAACCAATAAATAAACAAGTTTCAATGGTTATGCCCACCGTTAACCTTGACGATTTCATTCGAAATGGTGACAACAAAAGCCCTGCAGCTTGAAGATTGCCTGGAGCAGATCCACCGCGCCTTGGGTCCATGGCTTCTAACATGCATGTTGTACCGGTATCCATCCAACATCAACACAGGCTTCCCATATCGAGAAACTGTAAACTGACCTATATTCAACAAAAAATATAATTTGTGCATATTGATCTGATTTTGATAATCGATGATGACGAAGAAATATTACATGCAATCTATATCAAAAGGTATAAAAATGAATCTGTATTTCTCTTGGTCACGTCATCACGCATGAACGGCTGAACCGTTTTGTCTAAAAATTGGTGGGGACGTAGCTTTGAAGACGTCGGGAGACGGGCATGGGATACTTTTGATCCCGAAAAACTAACGGGAACGGGGAAAGCAAAGCCGTGGGCGGCCACTAACAACCCGGCGGCTAAAAACACTAAAATGAAATCCTTAACACTCACTATATAATTATGGTTCATGGTTATGACAGCCATTAATCGAATCAATATCCTTGTGTAAAGTGCTGACTGAAGCCTTGCAGCATGAATAAGATTTCCTAGTGCATGTCCACTTGGCCCGAGCTTCATTGTAGTCGCCTTTATTGTACCGGTAACCCTTCAGCACCATTACCGGTCGCCCAAGCCATGTAACACCAAAATGTGCTTCTTTAAAAACGGAAATCAGGACATCATTTCATAGACTGGCACTGGGGACTGACTGGCATTGGGGAAAGAACTATATAAAAATAAATGACATTTGCGGGATTTGCGGGTGTTGTAAGGTGCACACAGAAGTCTATATTAAGCTAACTTATATAGATAAGATTAGCGGATTAGTACTTATATTTGTTCTAGTTAATTTATGTTTAGCAATGGAATTCCCCAAAGTCACCGCCTGAATCAATTAATTACCCCTTCTTCATCTAACTCAGAGGGTCAGAGGTACAAGAGGAAAACTTGTTTTTATTCAATTGATAAAAACGTTTATATTTTTTATTATTTAAAACTTCATGCAATAACTATCTGGTAGGTATACTATGCAGTTTAATGGTTATGATCACCCTTTATTGCCACGATTTCATTATGTAAAGTGATGATAGAAGCACTGCACCCACGGGACGTCCTGCCACACGCCCATCGTACCCTAGGACCATTACATCTGTGGTACTTATTATACCGGTATCCCCCCAATAAGACCACCGGTTTTCCTCTCCGAGATATTGCAAACACTGGTTCTGTAAACAGTAATTACTATTTTCAAAGCCAACAAGGATGTATTGTTCTGTAATAACAATTTTGGTTCTTCTCAAATGCGTATTCACGCAGCAGTTTTTGTAGATGTTATGGAAGAATCGAGTTTCAAAATAAAAATTATGAGTAAGTAAGATTTAACTTTTTTTATTTTAACGAGAACATTTTTTGAGCACAAGTTTTACTAGAACTCGAAGATCAAGCAAGATAAATATAGCTTAACATCACCTTTTGGATGGTTGATTGGTATTGGCGTCATATAACATGCCCTACGATGCATGGCCTTCACCCATCAACTTGAGACATAAAAGATGTTAAGCTTCACGTGTAATTTCATGGGCTCCAACACTCTTCAAACCGAAATACAGCGATGCTGCTTGACGGCAGAAATAGGCATGGTGGTAGTACTTTCTCGGACAAGCCCTTCACAAAGAGCTCTTCTACATCTCTACACCAAAACTAGTCTTTTGTGCGTGTGGCAATCATTGAGCGTGACAACTGTATTCTTATAAGTGACTACTGACGCCTTACATCCCTTCGATTGCATTGTACAGTACCACCGAGCTTTAGGTCCGATACATCTGTAATATCTGTTGTACCGATACCCTCCTAGCAAGATAACTGGTTTTCCTTTCCGAGAAACTGTAAACGCTGGTACTGTGAACAAAATTTGTGAGAAAACATTATTACAATCATTAATCTAAGCTTTGCCTTGCGATCAGTGAAACACTGTCAAATATGACAGCGATATTTAACAACGTTTCACTAATCGCCTAGATGTGCGCAGGCCATAAAATAGAAAAATATACTTGCGCCCGCACGACAATAGTTACCGATTGACCGGCTAGTCAGACTACTTTCTAATAAATTGTAGATTCCATGTTATATTCGAATAGATTTCTTGCAACTCATAAATTAATTGTGTGCTACTACATCAAAACATACAAAACTCGCGACAAACGTGTAAAACTACTACTTATTAGGTGTTCATACATTAGATTAGAGCATAACGCGAGTTTCACAAAATCGGTTCTAGCTCGAAAACTGAAAAAGCCTGCAAGGCCGTAATATAAGCTATTATTTTGAATACTTTTTACAATATACAATATATATTTTAGTTGAATATTTTTTTAACAAGGGGTTAAACAGCGAAACAACCCTACTTTACGCTTAGTGGAGGCACCAACAAAAACAAATTTCCAAAAGTTTTTGTTTCTCAAATATGTACGTATATTTTTGTCAAAATTTTAGTATCGCATTAACAAATAGTTTAACAGGTAAAACGGCTCTCTGAGCAAGGACAGACAAAATGAAACTATAAGGGTTCCCTGTTTGACTTCGGAATTCTCAAAACAAGACGTGACGCGAATGATAGCAGTTCACAAGAGCAATAAAATGGGTCGAAACTTTTTTTATGACACAGAACAGGGCCAAAGCAGGGAAAAACTACAAATAGTTTTACTAAAGCTAAAGATATCCTTCTACTCAGCCTCTAGCTCAGTTGGTAGTAGCTCTGCCTTCTGCGCCATAGGTCGTGGGTTCGATCCCCACCGGGAACAAATATTTGTGTGGTGAACATAAATGTTTGTTCTCTGTCTGGGTGTTATATTGTATTCTAAGTGTATGTATTTACAAAAAAAAAATGTATTCAAGTAGGTATTATATCAGCTATCTGGTTCCCATATTACAAGCTCTGCTTAGTTTGGGGCTGGGCAGTGTTGTGTGAATTGTCTACAATATTTATTATTATTATTATTATTTATTTATTATATCGTGATGACACGACAGTCAACTAGCCCGACAGGCCGCGATAGTGAAATTTGTTTGTTCGACATGCAACGACTCATTTTAATGCTACTGCTATCGCTCTCGTGCCGTCACTACGAACAGCTTTCCATCTGTCATCTGAACCATTCGTTGCCCGGGCAGGAGTCCCCTAACTATAATCTTTCCATCTACAGCGCGAAATACTTGCACTTTTTGCGTATTTTCTGAACTTTCCTTTTCGAGTTCATCCCCCGAGTTTCGTGTCCAATTGTCCGGGGATATTGTCAATTTTGCGGGAAGCCGGAAAATGGAGAAGCCCGAAGGAGATTTTCGATCTGGAAAAATAGGGGAAGCCTATGTAAATAGGTGTTGTTTTTTTTACATGTATATAGGCATGCGTTTGACCACAATCTAACCGGGTGTTAAGTGATGATGCTGTCATATTTGGTTGGAATGAAATATAAAACACTGGTTGTAAATGCAAAAGGTAGTTTTATTTCAAATCTTCAGTTCTTTTATACTAGCTGATGGAACAAGCATATTTTTCCCACCTGGTGCTAAGTGGCAACCATCGCCTATAACAAAGCATTGTCTCTTAGGTCATGCACGTCAAGAACGTGCCTTACGAGTTACGATGCCCAACCTTCATCCATCAAATTGAGGCGTACATATGTTTAGCCCCACGACGCTCACGACAAAGATGATGACATGACAGCTCAGTGTAGGCAATTTAATAACGAAGGTGATGCCAATACACAGAACGAAATATAGTTACGTTCTCATAAGGCTCTCTTGAAAACTCGTGGCAAATAAACGCTTCTATAAAACTGCGTCTTTAATGGTTGTGGAAATGGAGTTCGGTCCCGTAGGTGACGACTGATGCCTTGCAGTTCTGGGTAGACTTTTTCGTACAGTACCACCTCACTTTGGGTCCAGTACATCTATAGTACTTGTTGAACCGGTGGCCTCCCATCAGAAGCACGGGCTTACCATACCGAGACGTTGTGAACCGTAGTTCTGCAAAGGATGGTGTCGATGTAGGTAACCTATTGTGAATTATGGTTAGGTAATATACACAATGATGTTACAAATACCTCTATACATTTAAAATTGCGCCTTTAATGGTTGTGTACATGGTTAGATAGTATAACTTCATTGTCAAAGGTGACTATAGATGCCTTGCAGTTTTTGGAGATTTGCGTACAGTACCACCTTACTTTAGGCCCGGTACATTTGTGGTACTTGTTGAACCTGTACCCTCCCAGGAGAAGGACGGGCTTACCATACCGAGACGTCGTGAACTGTGGTCCTGAGAGTGCCGATGGAGTCTTTTCTGAACGGTGGTTTATACAAGAACTAAAGTTCCGAATGTGTGTTTCTGTAATTAAAATAGTAGAGATAATTATAGTGGAAACCTTAAATTTGAAACACGATGACGATGATGACGCTAACATGCCAAAGACCGAAGATAAAGGAAAGGTGACCGGAAGTCGGCGCAGGGAAAAAGGCCAAAATTGACAATTTCCCGGATAATGTATAAGAGAGGCCTATGTCTAACAATAGACTATTTCATGCTGACGACACAAGAAAATAAACACTTTTATAAAACTGCGCCTTTAATGGTTGTGTAAACTATCCGACAGTATAACTTGATTGTCATAAGTGACGATTGATGCCTTGCAGTTGCTGGAGCTTTTCGTACAGTACCACCTTACTTTAGGCCCGGTACATCTGTAGTACTTGTTGAACCTGTACCTTCCCAGGAGAAGGACGGGCTTACCGTACCGAGACGTCGTGAACTGTGGTCCTGATAGTGTCGATGGAGTCTTTTCTGAACGGTGGTTTACACAAGAACTAAAGTTCGGAATGTGTGTTTCTGTAATTAAAATAGTAGAGATAATTATAGTGGAAACCTTAAATTTGAAACACGATGACGATGATGACGCTAACATGCCAAAGACTGAAGATAAAGGAAAGGTGACAGGAAGTCGGCGGAGGGAAAAAGGCCAAAATTGACAATTTTGGGCTTTTTCCCTCCGCCGACTTCCGGTCTAATATTAGACTTTTTCATGCTGACGACACAAGAAAATAAACACTTTTATAAAACTGCGCCTTTAATGGTTGTGTACACTATCAGACAGTATAACTTGATTGTCATAAGTGACGATTGATGCCTTGCAGTTGCTGGAGCTTTTCGTACAGTACCACCTTGCTTTGGGTCCCTTGTATCTGTGGTACTTGTTGAATCTGTACCCTCCCATGAGAAGAACGGGCTTACCATACCGAGATGTCGTAAACTGTGGTCCTGTTGATGTCGGTGTAGTCTTTTCTGAACTGCAGTTCATATAAGAACCAGCACGGTTCAGAATGTATGTTTCTGTAATAGATAGAAGATATATTTACAGAAAAAATATATATTTATATTTAAAATGTATGCATGTAATTGAGGAAATAAAAGAGGCTATATTATTATTATTATATTTAAAGAAGAAACATTTTAAACACGATTTGGCACGTTAACCTGCCAAAAGACCCATGATAAAGTAAAGGTTGCGGGAAGTCGGCGGAAGGAAAAAGCCCAAAATCGACGATTTTCCTGAAAAATGCTGAAAGGCTTTTTCAAGCCTACGACACGCGAAAATAAACACTTTAGTAAGGGAGGTCAGGCTAGGAATGGAAACGCGCGTTATTATTGACGTCGTTTATTTATTATTTATTGATTTGTCAGACAACTTTATGGTATTTGTTGTGGCATTTGTGTTAGTAAACTTATTGTCACATCAACCATTATTGTGACGTGTTTTCTGACGAATGGCATAATCTTGTGTCGGTATGTCTGAGACACTGTGAGAACGAATGATGCAAGGAAGGGTGAGTATGCATTTGACATTAACTTAGTGTTAAACTTATTTTATATGTAGGTTATTTTATTTTAATTGTATGCTGACTTTTAATTTGTAATTTTGATCTTCTATTGTATATATATTTTTTGTCATTTTCTGTAATCTTTAGCATATAAAGTTTTATATTAATAACTTAAGCATATAAAGTTTTGCATTAATAACTTTAGCAAATAAAGCTTTGTATTAATAATAATTAGTGTAAGTGGTCGCACTATCGCAACCTTTCTACTTAATTAAATAAAATACAATAAATTACAAATAGTTGCGATATTTAGTTTTGTTTTTAGTATATCTGCGATATTACACTTTCATAATACTACTACTTAAAGGTGTAGTGACTACTACGAGTAACTACACCTTTAATGGTTGTGCAAATGATCACACATTATAACTTGGTTGTCATAAGTGACAATAGATGCCTTGCAGTTGCTTGAGTTTTTCGTACAGTACCATCTTACTTTGGGTCCCTTGCATCTATGGTACCTGTTGAACCTGTACCCTCCCAGCAGAAGCACGGGTGTACCATACCGAGACTCCGTGAACTGTGGTCCTGCAAATGAAAACATTCCAAATACCTATGTATAGGCTTGCTAAGCGTGGTGACTATGGTATGACCCTCTCAAATATGAGAGATGACGATACCCAGTGGTAAACTTGTTCAGGTTGATATAAAGCAAGCAAGGAGCTTGAACGAAAGAGTACGTTGCCTTATTAGTAAGTAGGTCAAATTCAAACAATTTAACGAGATCGTCTTCTTTATTTGTATTTATGAAATTCAAGGTTTATGAGTATGAATATCTTGAATCTTTATAATTTGGTTTTCAATCGTCGTGATATACGCTCTGCAGCCACTCGAGTTCTTGGTGCAAGTCCACCTTGCTCTAGGCCCTTTGGATCTCGTGAACAGGTTGTACCGGTATCCTCCTAGCAAGAGTACCGGCTTTCCACATCGAGAAACAGTGAACTCAGCTTTAGTTTCTGTAAAACAACTGTTAAGTGTGAACCAGGTAGCATGCTGCCACTATGCCTCAGCAGCAATGGCTGGAATCTTCTCTCATTGATCGCGGCTCATGTGTGTTATTTCAACGGGCAGTTTTTACTGACCAGCTTAGCGTCACTTTATTTAAAAGAGAAACCGTCTTTTCTGATTTAGACTTTCTGTCTTCTTTCAAAAACAAAGAAATTTAATGGAAATATTTGTATCCGACGGATAACGTGTCTCAAATAGTTAAATCCGTTTACTCAGACGGTATATAACATTCAAACGAGTTTATACACAAAACAATCTTAGACTTTTTTTTTTTTTTTAATTTATTTACCATTTAAAAAAATAAATACATGATCATGAGAAGAATAGCATTAAAAACCATTAAGGTTTGTGCTTATGCTATCACGAGCGCGCCTCTTACATATAGGTACACAATAAATAGATAACTATCTATTAAATAAACTGAGGAGCAAGGTACTTATATATAAATATTACTATTATTACTTACTATTGTATACTAGCTAAGGTCAAAAAATGTTTTTTTAGTTTATTTTTTATATTTGTTGGTGTTAAACTGTTACGCAAATCTAATGGTAGGCTATTGATAAGCCGAGGGACAATAAAACCGGTTGTTCGCTCGCCGTACGCATTGTTCGCGCGAGCTACACACAATAGATTCCTAGAAATGGCCCGAGTGTATACAGGGTGTTCAATGAAGCTTAGTAAAGAGCTATTAAAAAATTGTTCTTTCATTAATAAAAACTCAACTTGAGCATGAACGGGTAAAACCTTGCAATGATTAAAGAGGCCATTTTCGTTGTCATGAAATTCGTTTTTAATGCTAGGTGAGACTAGGGTCTTAATAATTCTCAATTGCAATTTATAAATGTCATCTAGGTACGTTTTATAAGTTCGGCCATAACTACTGAGGCCATACTGTATATACGTTTCAGCCAGTGCATTGTACAGCATTAACCTAACATTATACGGGATGCGATTTTTGAGTATGGTGATATTGGCAAGGAAATGTCTCAACTTATTGCAGATATGATCGATGTGATGACTCCAGTTGAATTTGTTATCAATAATTAGGCCAAGATATTTTTGCTTGTCAACCACATCTATGGAAGGGCAGCCGCACCTCGTACTATTTGTGTGCAAGCAATTGTGGTCGTGGGCTATTAAAGGTTGATTAGGGGCAGGTTGTTTAGAAGGAGACTTAATAATCAATAATTTTGTTTTATTAGAATTGAGCACCAAGCCAGCATCGTGACACCACGTAGCGAGAGCGTTCAGGTCAGATTGTAAACGTTGGCATGCTGATTGTGGATTTTTATCAGCGATTACCAGGCAGGTATCATCTGCAAACTGGTAACACGTGCAGTTAGTGATGCAGTTGCTCATGTCGTTTACGTAGGACAAGAAATGTAAAGGACCTAAGACCGAGCCTTGAGCTGTGCCCTCAGTTACCAACACTAAAAGTGTTGTCCACTTTGACAGTGAAAGTACGGTTATGTAAATAATTTTTGCACCAAGCCAGTAAAGGGCCACGTACTCCACAGTTGTCTAAACTGGTTATCAGCTGATTGTGCACCAGGTGTCAAAGGCGCGTGAGAAGTCAATAAAAAGGGCAAGTACATGTTTTTTCTCATTTAGGTGTTTATTGACTTCATCAGTAAAATTTGACAGAAGATCCGAGGTGCTCTTACCGGATTGGAAGCCAAATTGGTACTGGTTTATTACGTTATGTTTTCTATGGAAAGTATGTATATGCGCACAGACGTATTTTTCTACTATTTTATCTATTGATGAAAGCAAGGTAATTGGACGATAATTAGAGTAATCGTTACGTTTCCCTTTTTTGTATACAGGCCTTACACATCCCACTTACTCAAAGACTAGACTTATAGACTTATGAACATAGAAAAAGGAATGTCAAAGTTACACCATTGATAGCGGAGTTGACCATCCCAAAAAAAATATACAGGGAGTGCCAACGAACTGAATAGTTTAGAAGGCTGAAGGCTTTAGAAATTCATAGAAACTTATGATGGTTGTGGATGCCTAGAACCCCTACAATTTCATTATCAATGGTTTTAATAGATACTTTGCAGCCACTGGACCTCCTAGAGCAGGTCCACCTCATATTGTTGTCTTTGCATCTAGTTCCTCTGTTAAATCGGTTACCATCCAGCAAAAGTACAGGTTTTCCATAACGAGAAACAGTAAACTCAAGACCTGTGAAAGTCAGTACCCTGTAATATTATTCTGGTAACTATAATAACTTAATACTGGTAAATAAATGCAAGTACATACCCGTTTCTTCCATATAATAATGCATAATAATCGCGTTAATTTAAATAGTGCTAAACGTACATTGTTTGCATCAAGTTATACACACGACTTTTCACACGAGACACGTGAGACTTTTGTATGAATCCGAAAACAACAGATCTTACGCGACCGAAATTACGCGACCCACAACTCGCAAAATTACGCCCGTTTGGCCTCAGCCTAAAAGTAGTTAAAATAAAGTCACAAAACTTTAGTTTAAAGTATTTTATTTGAAAACAACAAATAATCAGGCTGTTTCAAACCTCATCATCATAATACTGATCGTTTACTGAGTGTTCCAAGGCGTTCTGCATGTATTTTGGTAGAAAGGTAGTTCAGTAGAGATCATTCCGTGATTATGCACATTGTCATAGGCGGTGCATATTTTATTCCGATAGGTGAAGACTCTTGCTTTACAGTTAGGATATTTGCTGCAGGTCCATCTTACTTTAGGCCCTCTGCATTGGATGTTTTTGTTGTATCGAAAACCTCCTAGCAACAAAACGGGCTTGCCAAAACGAGAGAACGAAAACTCCGGTTCTGCAAATGTAAAACGGTTTTATTTGAAAAATGTATTTTACTGAAAAAACAAAGTAAAATAAATACTTAACTTAATTTAAAAAATATTTTAAATTAATTTTCAAGGTATATGTATATAGCGTGTGTATTTAGAGACTTTGTTGTGTAATATTTTTACCAACATTACTTGAGGCCTTAACACAAGTGTGAGCAGTTGGAATGAAAGTGTATTATGTGATATCCTGATTTGAACGAAAATGTTTCCGATGGTTTTGAAGAAAACCGCCATCTTTTTCTTCAAAGCCGACAAAGTGACAGCCGACTTATCTATTGCCTGACTTGACTAAAAACTATTTTATTTATGCAATATATCCTCATTTGACACTGGCAAAATTGACCCAAAATAAAACTGGCAAAAAGGTCCAAAACTGAAAGGTACACAAGAAAACATGGTTAGTTCTCTAAGCAGTTTAATGAAATAAATAAATACTGTGGATTCTAGCCCTAAATTAAGAAGAGATTATATTATGGGAACTGGATAGCCCATATAATACTTTTATACATTTTTGTTGTTAATACATACTTAGAATACAATATAACACCGAGCCAGAGAACAAACATCTGTTCACCACACAAATAAATTTTCAGTTAACGTATCAAGGTTTTTATAAAATAACACCACGCGAATGAAGTCTGAAATATTAAGCTAGCACAACCATCTTTTTTCAAGCCCTTAATGACCGAAACGTGCTCTCGTTTTTGTAGACCGCTATGGCAAAAATACAAATTTAAACTTATGAAAGCGGCTCGAGGCTTGACACGCATGCGTATGCAAAAAGTTAGCATAATTTTTTGTTGGCATAATAAATATTATTTTTAATCGTAGATTTATTAACATTTGCTGTGATAATTATTATTTGTGATCGTACTTATACTATACACTCAAAATATATAACTAGCATATTAAGTTTGTAAAGCTATCTGTGAGCGCTCAGTGGCGTCATAGTTATGTTCATAGCTCAACTTTGGTTTCATTCAGATTTTGATAAAAAACTGGAATATAAACATCGAAACCAGAAGAGCAAGTCCCACTTCATTTATTTCGTCTACGAAATGTGAGAAGGTGAAACGAAAACACGTTTCACCTATTTGTCTCTCTCTATTGTGATGGAGAAAAGATGAGACAGCAAAATACGTTCAGCAAAACGATCGAAACGAGCTGTTGTCTGTCAATTTTCCATTCAAAAGAGAGAGACAAATGCTCACACGAAAACAACATTTCGTAGACGAAATGTGGTATCAAAACTCCGACTTCGGGTACAGGAAAATGATTATGAATATTTTTATTCTATTTTATAAATAGTTTAAGCTTTTTTTTTTTTTTTTTATGTAACTAGCTGATGGAACAAGCATATGGCCCACCTGATGTTAAGTGGTAACCATCGCCTATAACAAAGCAATGCCTCGCAGGTCACGCACTAAGCTCCAGTAGATTCATGATTGTGAAGTCCGTTAACCATGAGGACCTCATTCTCGTAGGTGACGACGGAAGCCTTGCAAGCAGGTAGTTTGCTACAAGTCCATCTCACCTTGGGTCCAGTGCATTTAATATACTTGTTGTAACGGTATCCTCCTATTAATAGTACTGGATTACCACGCCTTGAAACCGAGAATACTGGAACTTAAAATTAAATTAAATTAAATTTCCATTCTTACTTTCATATGTTTTTTAAAGACAAGTAAACAAGCATTTGTATCTATTGTAGATGATTAATATAGCGTCAGGAGCCACTGGTGATTACTCAAGCTCTACTTGCGGGACGCTATAGTACCTGGGACAGGATTTTAGATGGAATAGGCTTGACCAGCACCACCCTGATAGTCGGCCTAATCCACAGGAAAGACTAACCAATACGTGCAGAGCAGACTATGCCATGGGTTTCTTCACGATGTTTTCCTGCACCGTTTGAGCACTAGCATTATGTACATACATTTTGGAAACTGAAAAATCCATAGAGACACACGACTGGGTTCGAACCAAAGAAAACAATGAATGAGTAAATTCAATTTATTTCGTACTTTAGATTCTAATCAAACTTTAGAACCAAATTGTTTGGTGACTGACTTAATCTGAATTGTATCATTATACACAATCTACTTACGGGAGCTCATGTAATATTGGTTTTTGTTCATGTAAGAAGCTATTACAAAGCGAATTGAGCCTTACGTTATAAGTAGTTTTACTCTCAACTTGACTAAATTATTAAGCAATCACACGAGCCTTGATTTGGTCACAGAACATAATTACTGGCACGTGAGGCTGAACATCTGTATGCCTCAAGCTGATGGACATAGGGCAGTGCATCGTAGGGCACGTTCCTGACGTACGTGACCTACGAGGCAATGCTTTGTTAGAGGCGATGGTTACCACTTAACATCAGGTGGGCATTCGCTTCCATCAGCTAGATGTATTAAAAAAAAAACTTGACTAAATTATTAAGCAATCACACGATCCTTGATTTGGTTACCTACAGAACAAAATTAGGTATAATAAATACAACGTACATTACGGTGTGTAGTAGATAGGTGGTTAGAACATTCTTACTTTAGTTGTCTAACTTTTGTATGGGATTTAGTCGAGCGTCCGCCCTGTGACTTAGTCCCTAACCTTTTCCCCTGCAAACTTCTGTCTCAGAATCTTCTTCATCTTATTCTGGTTCTTTCAAACCATGTGTGGTGAATTGTAAGTGCGCCTCTTAGAGGCTCCTTTCTTTTTGGAACGAAGTACCTTATCGCGCGTTGTGAAAGGGGGCTAGACGGAAAAAGTCTTACGAAAAGTTGTCACGACACTTTTTGCTATAGTAAGCTATTGTAAGCTGTGCGACGTGCGCATGTTTCTCTGTCAGTCTCTCTCTGTCTCTCCCTCTCTTATAGAAAGCAAGCCAGATATTTTCATTTCTATTTCGCATTGAACAGTGTGGTGTCGCGACAATTATTTTTGTCGAGTGTATACAGGTTTTTTGTAAATAATAATAAAGGAACTTCGTTCCATCCGGGTGTCTCTTGGCACCTCTCAAATTTTTTTTTCTTTACCGTGGCAGTAAGAATGAGCGAGACGATTAACAATAAATTGAGGTCAATGATTATGGGAGTCTTTGTGCATGATGATATCCTGTCCATACGTGATGACGGAGGCTTTGCAAACAGGGTATGTACTGCAGATCCACCTGCCTTTCGGCCCAGTACACTTGTAGTACTTGTTGAAACGATATCCTTGCAGCAGTAGTACTGGCTTTCCATATCGAGACACCGTGAACTGGGGTGCTGGAGAATGTAAATTTTATTACATCTATACTAATATTATGACTGTCCTCTCAGCTCAGTTGGTAGTAGCTCTGCCTTCTGCGCCGTAGGTCGTGGGTTCGATCCCCACCGAGAACAAATATTTGTGTGGTGAACATAGATGTTTGTTCTCTGTCTGGGTGTTATATTGTATTCTAAGTATGTATTTCCAAAAAAAGTATTTAAAATATCAGGTGTCTGGTCCCATAGTCCCATAGTACAAGCTCGGCTTAATTTGGGGCTAGATAGTGTTGTGTGGATTGTCTCTAATATTTATTTATAATTTTTTCTTAAGAAGAGGAAAGATTTGATTGTTTTTTTAGGCATTAAAACCTGACTTCTTTAGCGTGACAAACTTAGAGTGACAAAGGTACCTAACCTCTTTTAGTTCCAAACAAAATACCCAATAGGTACTATTTAAAAATGTTGAAAACATCATTATTTCCGACACAGTTCTACTGAGAGGTTTCTTCAGGATAAAAAGAAAGATTAACTTTTCGGTATAATTTTATTAAAAAGCATTAATAAAATCTGCCTTTTCGGTCAGTAGGCCTACCACAAGCTCTGTCTGGCTCTATTTCTGGCCCTGGTTTTGAGTGAGTGTGAGTGCTGCCCAGTGTATTATACTGTGTATGTGACGTTTCGACGTAAGATTTATTTAGTCAGCACTCACACAGACTCAAAACCAGAGTCAGAGAACAGAACAGTCCTAAGCTATTTTTTGTTGAACATTTTGTTAATTCAACCCCAAGTTTGTTCATACACAATTGCTTCATACGGCCAAGAATAAGTAACGTGAGCCAGATAAAAGAAAAGGTCGCTATCAGGTCGCATAATGAAGCCAAGGAGGCCGCATTCGAAAGACTTAAGAAGAAGAAGACTGCTTCATACTCTTCTGCATAAAAAAAATATTTATTTACAACGGAATATATATATTATTTACAAAAACTATTATTATAAAACATGAAATACTTAAAATAAAAAATAACATTTTATAAGAAACTAGAAAGTTTTATAATGAACCAGAGTTCATAGAGCTTTTCTACCTGTAATACCTAATACAGGGTTATTCATAATTAGCTGCAATTACTCAGGAATTAGGTTCAATAAATAAAATAAAAAATATATATGAAATGTTTTTTTTTAAGTTTTGCTATGAAAATCCCGAGAAAATCGATAAAGAATATCCTTTGGAATCATTGGCGCCTGAACTATTTTGACCTTTGATCCGCGCCCGGGCGCCGTGAACGACACTCTGCGTTCAGTCACCGCCTGGGTGGGTCATCGTCCTGTACTCCATTATGCAATAGCCGTAAAGAAATTAAATAAAATAAAATTTTAATACAAAAACTTTTAGAAAATCATTTTATAAATATTTTTTATTTAATTTGTTGAACCTAATTCCTGAGTATTTGCAGCTAATAATGAATAACCCTGTATAGGTGGAAAACAGATCTTCCACCTATATTAGGTATTACAGGTAGAAAACAGAGTTTAGATCACCAACCGCAGGCAATGTGCCCAAAAGGCCATCCATACGTTACCATCCATATTAAAATATGCCTTTTTATAACTTTTATTAGCTTCACCTGTATGTTTGTATGTAACCGACCCCTTTGAGCTCGATTTTGTCCTACTTTGAACGATCAGATTTGATTCAAACTTTGCACACCTGTCAAAGGTCGATAACAATGCAATAATATAAAAAAAAACTAAAAAGTAAAAAAAATATATAGTTTAAAAAACTAAAAAAACACGCTTTTAACTAATTGAACTAAAAAGTTAAAAATAAAACTGTAACAATCAATTGGAAAATGTATATTATTGTACAAAAAGCGTTGGGGTGCTTGATTTTGATTTTTGTAAATATTTTATCAATAGTTTATTATATCTGAAGTTATTATAAAACGCTTTTTTGTACAATAATTCAGTGCGAGTGTGGTGTCATTTTCATAATCTCATTGTCAACAGTTATAATAAACGAACGGCACTTGTTCCGATTGGTGCATATCCAGCGGATTTTTGCCCCTTGTGAGTCACTGTTGCCACACCAATAGTTGAATCTGTATCTTCCAACCTGTATAACCTTGTTTCCTCTTCTAGATTTTGTTAAGAGACCTATAGCTGTAAGAAAATACTTGACCATTAACATTTTGAGGATTTATAGTCGTTTTTGGAAACAATTTAATTGCTAGAGACAGTAAGCCGATATAACATTTAAATAGAGTTTAGGGTTGAGAATTTGTGAAAATTTGCATTAAGTTGTTTCTTCTTTTCTTCGCGTTAAATTATATTGTTTCAATAAAAACAAAACTTTACAATTGAAGATGGTTAGATTATTAACGACCAAGATTTGAGATTTGACAGCGATATTTGACAGCGTTTCACTGATCGCTACCGCCAGCGAACTAGGTGTGCGCAGGCCTTAAACTGCGCGCCCTTCATGTGAGGGTGTGTGTGTGTGTGTGTGTCATAAAGTAACTGTAGTCAATGATTATGCGGCGTCGTTTTGATAATTTGATGTTCGAGGGTAACGATGGTCGCGCGGCAAGCCTGGTAATTCTTGGTGCAGATCCACCGCACTCTTGACGAGCCCTGGCTACCAGACCACATGTTGAACCTGTACCGGCCGACCTGAATAACAGGTCTCCCCAATTTTGACTTACTGGTCGTGTACACTGGGTATGTAGCATCTGAAAATAAGATCTGAAAAGACCTACCGCAAAATTCTAGGACCTACCCGGAGGGAAGACGGATCGTGGAGGCTTCGAAATAATCAAGAGATTGAAGACCTAGTGGCTGAGCCTAACATCTTAGGAGAAACTAAAGCCGCAAGGCTCCGATGGCTCGGGCACGTACTCCGTATGGGAGAGGATCGTGCGGTCAGGCGCGCGTACACAGGCAGGCCGAACGGACGTAGGCCCGTTGGTCGTCCCAGGTACCGTTGGGGCGACGAAGTCGTAAAGGACCTCCAAGAACTCGGAGCCAGCAACTACGCGGAAGTCTGTATGGACAGAGAAGCCTGGCGGACTCTAGTGTCGGAGGCCAAGATCCACTTTGGGTCGTTGCGCCAAAGCAGTAAGTAAGTAAGTACTACGTACATCAATAGGAAATAAAAGATGATTTCCGATTAATATTCAGAAAAATCAAGCAGCGAAGCAAAGTTTAGATAGTAACTTAAGTTGTATCTTAAGTCAATATTAGGTAGAAGTTGTCTATTTACAACCCATGCAAAAAAGCTATTAAAAATGATCCTGCAATGGTCCATGACTATGAAAACCTGTATTGATAGTAGGTATAGTATTTATTTTAAGGTTAGGTATATTCAATACATACTTATTCTGCTGCCCACTATTAGAAATATATTTATTTAATAACCACGACATCGTTAAATTATTTTGTAGGTCTGAGAGATCCATCTTAATGTCTAATAATTATGGTCGCTGTGCACCCGCACTAGGACTGTATCATTCAAATTGATAAGGTAGGAACCGCACTTGTTCTTGCTGATCTATAATTTGATTTATCTTCGTTTTTAGCTCTTAGTGGTTATGTTCACTTATAACCTTGATGATAACGTTTCCAATAGTAGTGATGGCCGCGCGGCATCCTCTGGCTACTTTGACGCAGGCCCAACGAGCCCGCGGCCCATCCGAGAAGCCCTGCTTGTTGTATCGGTAGCTTGCGAACTCGATCACTGGCTTGCCGTACCGAGAGGTGGTGAATATGGGTTGCTCTGTAAATTTCAAAATAATTACCAGATTATAGTAAAAGAAGGGGTATGTCCTGAACATAGACGCAAGACAAAGAAGATAGAAAAGGCTTAAAATGGGCAATCTTTTTATTTTCGAACAAAAAATAACCTTTTACGTAAAAATTCAGCTGCATAATGTGGGTCAATAGACACAGATTTGTGTGTGAAGGCCATATTACGATAACTGACAGCTTTAGTACCGGCATGTGGTAAAATAAAAAAAAACCTACAAAATGTGTCAAAAGGAGCCTCATTGAGACGAACATAAAATATCTCTTATTTATTTTTCTAGGATTCTACATACTAGTTGGTTAGCCAGTTGCAAGCGAATCTCACCCACGCCTTTCAAGTTAGTAAGAAACACTTAGAAATGACACAGAGCTCGCCAGCCCACGAAAACACTAGCTCTCGTACTCAGTGGTTATGTTCGTTTTTCAACTTGATGATAACGTTTTCAAAAGTGGTGATGACCACGTGGCACCCTTTGTTTTTTTTGACGCATGTCCAGCGAGCCCGCGGCCCATCCGAAATACCCTGCTTGTTATATCGGTAGCCTCTCAGCTCGATCACTGGATGGCCGTACCGAGAGGTGGTGAATATGGGTTGCTCTGTAAATGTCAGAACAACGACCTGATTATGGTCTAAGAAGGCTGTCCGGAACAGACGATACGTAAAACGCAAGAAACGATAGAGAAAGTCCTAAAAGCTGCAACTACAAAAAAGGTGTTTCAGTTATTTTATAAGATAACAATAATTAATTTCAATTTTATTATGCACATAAAATAAACTGATTGTATATATATTTATGTGGTTAAAGCCGTATAATCAGACAGAGCTCTCCGGCCCACCACAACAGTAGTCAGTGGTTATGTTCGTTTTTCGACTTGATGATAACATTTTCAAAAGTGGTAATAGCCGCTTGGCAACGGTTGCTTTTTTTGACGCAAGCCCAGCGAGCCCGCGGCCCATCCGAGGCACCCTTGTTGTAACGGTAGCCTCTGAGCTCGATCACTGGATTGCCGTACCGAGAGGTGGTGAATATGGGCTGCTCTGTAAATGTCGAAATAATGACCTGATGAAGGAGGCTACCAGAGACGCAAGCATGGGAATATACAGAATGTCCCGAAATGAGGGAAGTAGTCGATTTTTAATCTGGATGGAGTAACGTTTATAATAAAGCAAGAAAATTGTGTTTATCGCATTTTATTAAAAACAACCGTCACCTTTTGCAAGGAATGTTTGAAGTAACTCACAAAACCTAATAATGTCCTAACGTGTAGATAAACTTTTTTATTTACAGTAATACCTATAGATTTATTTATAAAGGGCCCATTTACTAGAACCCTTATTCAGCAATATAAACTTTGCTGAATTTAGCTATAATAAACTTCAATAGAGTAACAATTTTTCTTGAGCCATCACTGAAGATGACAATGAATCCACTATTCATCAAACAAACAACTAAAAATGATTAAGATTAATAAATAATAAATATTGTGGGCAATCCACACAACAATATCTAGCCAATATCTAGCAATATGGGAACCAGATAGCTGATATAATCCTTATTTACATTTAGTAAATACATACTTAGAATACAACATAATACCCAGACAGAGAACAAACATCTGTGTTCACCCCACAAACATTTTTTGTCGATGGGAATCGAACCCGCGCAGAAGGCAGAGCTACTACCAACTGAGCTGCTAGGCCAGTGTATATATCAAATATGATTATGATCTTCCCTCGAATTAATGATTTCGTTATGGTAAGTGAGGACGGTTGCATTACATCCAACTTTGACGCAGACCCATCTGGCCCGCGGAGGCCTGGCAGTTCCAGCTCCAGATTTTTTGTTGTACCGATTACCTCCTAGAAGCAGAACCGGGTTGCCATAACGAGACGTCGTATACACGGGGACTGAAAACCAGTAATAAATCATAAATAAAATTATTTCACTAAAAGTTAGTTGCTTTTATACCTAAACTATGAACATTGATGAGATTATACCTATGTTTAGTACCTAAGCTAAGATATTATACACTAATAACAATAGTTGGACGATTCATTTTGTGTTAGATGGCTACTTACATAACATTAGTTAAGGTAACTTACCGAGGTCGGGATCAAAAAAAACAAGCTAGGTTGTAAAAACATGTGTTATGGGTTTTGATGCTTCCCTTTGACCGTCACTTTTACAAAAAGTTAAAAACGTTCAGGCATCCAGTACATTGTAGATTATGAAAAAGAACTTTAAAATAATAAATAATAATAAATAAATATTCTGGACAATTCAAACAACACTACCCAGCCCCAAAATAAGCAGAGCTTGTAATATGGGAACCAGATAGCTGATATAATACTTGAATACATTTTTTTTTTTTGTAAATACATACTTAGAATACAATATAACACCCAGACAGAGAACAAACATTTATGTTCACCACACAAATATTTGTTCTCGGTGGGGATCGAACCCACGACCTACGGCGCAGAAGGCAGAGCTACTACCAACTGAGCTAGAGGCCAGTCAAGTAAGTCAAAATATACAGTAATACGCAATATCTAAACAGCTACAGTACCAAAAGATTGTAGAATTTGCTGACTGCTCCCGGGGTCACAGCCGTACGTGAGCGTATTTTATATCGTTTGACATTTGCTCTCTATGACCATTTTGGCATGGCGCCCTTGATAACTTCGATAAAAGCTTAGCAGAGACGTATAAAAAAAAGAAATTAAACCATTATTTTACCTAAGTACAAACAAAAATGATTTATAATTCAATAAAATTACAGGCAGATATATAGTATGTATATTAAACAATAGTTTATTCTAATACTGATAAAAAAACCCCCAAACAATATTTGAATAGTATCGATAAAAATACAGTAACCTCCTTATTCTTCCGACTCATTACTGTTTCGTTTCAGCTATAGCAAGCTCCCACGTCTTCTGTTTTTTTATCACATAGGATTAGAAATTTGAGATGCTGAAGAACATAGAGCCCAAAACTTCACACAAGAAATGCCCACCTATAATACTTGCAGAAATTAGCCAGTGCACTAAAAATAAACGCGCTTAACAAAATAAATGCACTTTCTTATCATTGGGTATATTTAAAGGTTACTATATTAACAAATAGGTTCGAGTGAAACACTACTAACTTCTAAGGTAAAACGACTAGAAATAGACACATTTCAAATTAAAATAGGAATATAACTTTCAATCCACGTGAGGCTGAACATCTGTATGCCAAGTTCCCACTCAGCATCAGGTGGACCAAGTTCTGGTTCTATCAGCTAGTTGTATAAAAAAAACTTACGTGACTAGCTTAATTAAAGGTTGTAGCAAAGTTTAAGGCTTTCTATGGCTGCCACTACCACCACTACATACTCATAATCGCTACCATTAAACACCTTGGGAGGCTGAAGCCATTTTTTATGGCAACATGAAATTAGGTCAATAATGATTCATAAAGCCTTGATTAAACTACAATAGGGGGAGTTGCAAATTTATATCGATCTACTTTTTGGTTTCCTTTCGTGATTTTTTATATATACGACGATAATAAAGTATTAAAAACGGCCAGAAAAAAAGACGACCTGTTAGAGATTCATGCTGTTTTTTTAGTATACTTCTACCTCCTTTATTTACAGAGGAGTTAAACACTGAAAACATGCTCAGTAGGAGCTCAGCAGCGAGTTAGCTCTATGAACGTCCTTAAATCACCAAGTTATACATAACCAACATAAAAAAAATACAACCACATTGAAAGCCTCCTTTTTTGGTTGAAGTCGTTTAAAAATATATGACCAGTCTTTAGTTCTTCACGGAGTAAATAAGTAAAGGCCATCACCATCGTGCGATGTGCGCAGGGTTTAAATCTGAACCGAAATCAATGGTTATGCGGGTTCTTAGTCTTGACGACGACGTTCTCGTAAGTGACGATGGTCGCGCGACAGCCTTGCTGGTTTTTAACGCAAGTCCAGCGCGTCTGCGGACCTTTGCTGCCACTCCACTTGTTAAAGCGGTACTGGCCCATCACGATCACAGGGTTACCGAACCTTGTCTTCTCAAACCGCAAATGATACATACCTGAAAGAGTTATTCGCAGAACTTAGGAAAATGTGCAAGAAACAGACTTAACAATAAATAAATATTAAAGACAATCCAAATAACACTATCTAGCCCCAAACTAAGCAGAGCTTGTACTGTGGGAACCAGATAGCTGATATAATTAAATGAAATTGAAATGAAAATTACTTATTGATTACTAAAGCGAACACAATATCATTAATAATAAATAGAGTTGCTATGTGGCGTTAGTATCTCGTCAATTCTTACAAAATTACAATAGAAAAAATAAAATTTAAATAATATCCGCTGTATAATACACTGACACTTTTCTTATTTTTATATATATTAATTTTCATATTTCTTACAATTTAAGTACTTATGCTTTAAAAAATAGTAATAAATCAAAGTTATACTGTGTGAAAAGAAAAATAAATCTCACAGATATACAGCGCATAGAAATTATGTAACATTTAATGAAACTAAGGGCCGTTTCACGGGTTGCTAAACAACTAATCAAATATTTGACAGTAGTTAAACTTCTACAAAACAAACAGTAGTCAACTTTTTACTTGAAAAATTTAGCTGTATGTTTCCCCAAAACATTGCAAATAAAATAAATACACAAGTGTGTATCTTAATATTTATTTTAGTTCTTTTAATTAACCCTTTGTGCCCCGCTGCTAGTCAAAGATCTACCCCAAAATCTACTTAATAACAATAACATTTTTATCCCTTAAGTTAACATCCTATGCGACTTAGTCAGATTGTCTAAAAGTTTGATTCAATGATTATGATGATTGAGCACCCGAACTACTTTTCCTAATATAGTGACAACAGTGGAGCGACAGGCAAAGTTCTTCTTCGTACACACCCATCGCATTTTGGGCTCGCGTGAGGAAGAGTGCAAATTGTATCTGAATCCGTTGTAAAGGAGAACCTTTGTGCCACTTCTTGTAAAAAATAACTGTACATCTGAAATAAGTGAGAATTAACACGAAATAAGTTTAGTTCACGACAACATTATCCATAACAAACATTCCTCGAGATAGAATAATGACTCAGTTTAAAAAACTGACTTAGTTGTTTGACGCAGGGCAGTGCATCGTAGGTCACGTTCCTGACTTGCATGGCCTACGACGCATTAAATTTTTGCTTTTGTATTTTTGCCTACATCTTACTAAGTGAAGTGGCACCACACTGAGACTTCACTACTATTATTATTATTTTTTATTTGTAAAAGGATCATAGAAAAAAACAGTAGGAACCAAGCCGTAGTTTGTTGCCTGTTCTTCTAGGCTTGGTCGCGTGGAACTGGCACCTAACTCACCTAGCTTTAAGACGTTTCAAAGCGATTCTTGTGATACTACTGAATAAATACAGTTTTGACTTTTGACTTTTTTTACTTTAAAAACATAAAATTGTTCACAAAACCAAACTAAAAAAAACCTATAATTTTTGAACAAACTATAGTCAAACAAACCAATTTATAATCTTCCAGCCAAAATACATGAATTATAATATGGCAACATACCAAGTAGGAACACCTATTTTTTTTATAATACTATGCCACATTGTACGTTAAGAACCTTAAATTTTAACCATTGAATCGCTAATTTGGATTTCAGCTCACAACTAAACTTAACTTACCTACATCATGTAATTTGGTTACCATCACTCGTAAGAATAGAAAAATATAGATATGTCACTAGTGCTGCACACATTTCTGGAAATTTGGCTTATATTGTCACGTAACGCATATAATTTACCGTATCACGACAAAACATTGACAAAAAGCCGGTTCACGGATTGCTAAGCGACCAATCAAATATTTGACAGTTATTCAACTCAAATTTTTGCTTGAAAAATCTAGCTGCCAGTTTTCCAAAAAAAATTGCATATAAAATAAATAACCTATCTTAATATTTATTTTCGTTTTTTTATTAGGTAACCTCCAAATTTCTCCCCCAAAACTTTCTTATTACTAATGTTTTTTTTCTCCGTTTGATTTAATGATTATGATGATTGAGCACCCGAACTACTTTTCCTAATATAGTGACAACAGAGGAGCGACAGGCAAAGTTCTTCCTCGTACACACCCATCGCAATTTGGGCTCGCGTGAGGAAGAGTGCATGTTGTATCTGAATCCGTTGTAAAAGAGAACTTTTGTGCCACTTCTTGTAAAAAATATCTGCGCATCTGAAATAAGTGAGAACGAACACGAAATAAGTTTAATTCACCAACATTATCCATAACCAACATTCCTCGAGATGGAATATTAATTCTGTTTTAAAAACTGATTTCATAACCAAACTGCTGAATTCTGAAACTCACGCACGTGAGACTGAGCCTCTGTATGCCTCAAGTTGATGTACGTAGGGCACGTTCCTGACGTGCGTGACCTAATGCACTACCGCTAATATCAGGTGGGCCATATGCTTGTTCCATAAACTATTTGTATGAAAAACAATTTTTCATGGCATTTCGAATTTCGAACTTTTTCTAAACCTCAATAAAATTATTCGTCATAATCATAAATAAATATTAAGTATTTATATCATGCACGTAAGACTTAAGAATTTTATGTAGGTTAAAAAAGTTTTAAAGTAAATCAAATAATAATGATTTAGAAAAAAAACACTTTTATTCCTCATATTCAATCCACTTGAGAAAAAAAACTTAGCTACTAATCTTGATAAAGATCTAGTAACATAATAACCTTTATAGTAAACTGCACTTCAACTTCTAAGATAATTGAGCCATACGGTAATAGTGCTCATTTTGAGCACTCATCTAACAACAGTTATCTTGTATAGAAGTAAAATAGGTACTCGTTTAAAAAGAAATAAGTAAAAACATAAAATCAACAAATCTTTCTGATTGAAACATGCAAAAGCTAAACTTAAAAACCTTTAACTTAAGAACAAACTTTAGTCAAACAAAACTAATTTATAAACTTCTAGCCAAAATACCTAAATAATACTATGGCAACACACCAAGCAGGAACATACATTTTTTTATAATACCTTGCCTCATTGTACGTAAGAATCTTAAATTTAAACGATTTAATCGCTAATTTGGATTTCAGCTCACAACAAAACTTAACTTACCCACATAATGTAATCTGATTACCATCACTCGTAAGAATAGAAAAATATAGATATGTCACTAGTGCTACACACATTGTCGGGATTCGGCGAATATTCGCTCTTTATTCTTTATTTATCTATCTTTCAAGCAAATAATTTACCGTACCACGACAACATGGCGCAAGCATCAACAAAGTATGAAACAGAGGGCCCAGCAGGACTTGATCGCACGTTTGTTTGGAACGAAAAGCGCCCCTAGTCGCATCTTCAAGATCTTCGTGTTTCCATATAAAAAAACGTGGCAATTCCGGAATGACGACAGAAGTGAAAACTTGAACATTACCCCCGAAGGAGCCGAAGAGGTTTCGGTCACGCGACGTGTGTCTATTGATTATTTCCCACCTCAAAAACTGCTTAAAAAAACATCTTAAACTAAAAAAAATACGATCAACTCCTGTTGGGCCTTCAGAGTTGAGTCAACTTGCTAACATTAGTTCGACGTACGCCTACGTTAAATCAAAGCTTTCTAACAACACGGTGTGATGACTACTTTCTTTCTGCCTGTAATTCTTTTTTTTATCACGTTTCGCTTGGGATTAGTTTTTTTCGGTGGACATTTATCGTGGGAATGTTCTCCGTTAGTTTTTGTGATAACATCGTCTTCTGTCCACAGTGTAGCCTTGCAGCGTGTAGCGCTACAGACCCACTTACGTTTTTTTTTATTGGGCAGGGTAGCCAGATAGAACTTAAAGCCTCCAACTAGTATCGTTGGCCTGCCTTTACAGGTGATCCCGAACACTGGACCTGGAAGGTAAACGCAACCAAACCCATGCAGTGAAGCAAAACAAAAACAAACAAGATGCTATATTAAAGTGACATGCACAGATTGAATCTTTTGTAAAACTACAAACTTCTACGTATTTTTTTAAAACAGAAGTGGTGGAAAAAGTTTTTCCTTCACTTCTGTTCCGTTGAGTGTTTTTACTAGGATCACTTATCTAAGTAGTGGAGAACGTTCGATACACATTGACTTAAATCTATACCTACTTTTCACTCCAACCATATTCGACGTGGAATGTTTGACAACAAACCACAACTACGAAGTCTATGATTCTATTAAACAATAACGACTAGCATTAAACATTGCAGGCAAGATGACAGGCATGATGCACAATTGGACAAGTAATAAAAAATCTGTACAAATGAACGGCAACATAAAAATAAATTATTTTAGGCTAAGTACTTGTTTGCATTCTACGTCGATTTTGGCTAAAATAAGTAGGTATAGATCTAGACGTCAGTATAATGGAGGTCAGTGACTGCTTCAAATCATACGGCGCATTCCATACAAGAACATTTTATAAAAATACTTTCTTAACTTATAATACTAGCCCCTGCTTCCCTGTATCATGGGTAATTGGTCAATTTAAGAAGTGTAACTTATTGAAGTAATCTTGAAATAAAACTTTCATGCAAACAATTCATTAAACATAAACGTAACATCATGAAAAACGATGTCGAAACGAATAAAATAACGAATCTATTTCTAAGAAAAATAACTAAAAAAACACAGTTTTAGATTATTTATATGGACAACGGGATTAAAATTAGAGAGTTTTGACTCCCGATATTTCAGTTAGTACCACCCGTGATCATGTTGAATCAACTGTGCCGAAATATCGGAAGTCAAGACTTACAAAATTAAATCATGGTTAATAAGCCGTTGTTCATAAAAATAGTGTTAAAAACCATGATATTTTCAAAAGTTATAGTTTTAGATACACTGAACGATGCAAATATTTTAGTCCTCGTAAGTATTTAATGTTCAAATAGGAAGAAACAGTATCAAAATTGGCTTTTGCCCAACTGTAAATTAGATAGCACCACAGATTGGTGCACTACAGGACATAAAATAACATATCCCAATCAACGATGTTGATGTTCGTTAGAAGTTCTCACAATGACGTCATCTAAAGTGATTATAGCTGCTCGGCACCCCATGTTATATTTGCTGCACATCCAGCGTCTCCGGCGCCCGTCTGCAGATATAGTACATCTGTTGAACCGGTATTCACCTAGCTTGATCACCGGGTTACCGAACCGGGTTTCTGTAAACACCGGCACTGCGGGATCATCATCTAAAAATGTTTATAATTAGCATATAGTTCATGAAGAGGTTCACTGCTGGTTAATTTAAGCCTCCGCTATTCCGCCAGTAACATTCTGAGCCCTTTCTATTACACAAATCCATAAAGTTGATAAAATAAAACGCTCGAATAATGACAATATTAGATTGAATTTATTATACTGAATAAATTCAATAAATTTAATTCAATAAGTGAAAATACTTACCACTGATGAGTCCGCTTTTGGGCGAAATAAATACAATACAATACAAAATACAATTTACACGAATAATTAATAGCTTAAAATTCAGTGAAATACATACACTTCTGTGTTTAGAGTAAATTGTAATAATATTATTTTTAACTTATTTGTTTCAAATATGAACATTATTGAAAATAATACCATCATAACATAATTCTACTAATATTATAAACGGGAATATTAAGAAATGTGGATATTTGTGGCTTAAGGGGGTACGATTTCCATACAAACTTAATTTACACAACTATGGGCGAATAAAGTATTAATGTACACTGAAATAGCTGTAATAGGCTTTTACAGTGGTCCTTATTACCGGCCAGTTATATAAAGTTGGAGTGGTAGCCGTTGGTAGTGGCAGTCGAGGCTTCAGAAAAAGAACTAACAGACTTTTACGACTATTTTGAGACATATGTTTTAAGCTCATTAACGTATTCAATGCCGAGTACCCGTTAGAGAGAATGACGAAAAAATTAATTTTTTGGTTTTTTATTAATATTTCTGTTATCCTACAGTTTTCTCCAACTTTATATAACTGGCCGGCAATAAAGACCACTGTAAAATTCTATTACAGCTATTTCATTGTACATTTATACTTTGTTTGCCCGTAGTTGTGTAAATTCAGTTTGTATCGGAATCGAACAACCTTAATTACATCAGAGTATATTAAGTCATAACCTAGTAAAGAATATTATTGCTATTACTTAAGTGCAAGTGTTTACAAAATATACATAAAACAGTGCGATGTTATAAATTAATTATGTAATTAATACATAAGTGAAATGATTCAAATCCCTACCAGTTCAAAGCGTCTGGTGTGTATTGAAGCGTCTAATTACATATTGATTTCATACGAAATTAAAAACATAGGTGATATTATTCTAGAAAAACCAACCTAGCACATTCATTCATCCTGTTTGCACTCACAGCTGAGTATAGGCCTCCTCTTTAGTGTATGAGACTCGCGAGGAACCGGAAAGAGTGGCGTGCACTCTTTCCGGTTCCTCACGAGTCTCATACACTCATTCCCAGCGGGTGGTCTGCCCCTAGGTCTTGAGAATCCCTTGCAGCCGTTCTGTAGCCGCCTTCGTCCATCTCCCGTCGTCCCAACCTAGCACAAACGGAATTATTTTACTGGAGGCATACCGAACCGCCTATGATTGCTATGGATATCAATGTATGTGACGATCTGATCATCGCAAGTCACGACTTTGGCCGGACAGCCTAGAGCCCTGCTTGAGCACGTCCATCGTAGTGCACCGTTCTTAGCAGCCAGCCTCGCTCGGTTGAAGCGGTATCCGCCCATTATCAGTACAGGGTTTCCAGCTCTTGTCGTTGTAAACATCGCTTGCACATCTGTAACTAATGGAGAAAATATATTATGTCCCTTGCTATGCATCTATATTACAGATACGTAGGTGAAATAAATAATCCGGCAAATCTTGATAGGTCATACTTGACAAACCTTTCTGACATACCCGCCTAGCCGCATTATATGAATAACAGTACCTAAAATAATCATAAAAATATTGTTGGACTTCTCACACAGTGTCATGCAGCCCCGAACTCAGCAAAGAAGGAAATACCATACATGTAGTTGACACGCACACAAAAAAGAACGGGCTATTGTAATAAGATAAACTTTATTTTATTAACCGATTTCGACAGTTAGCATGTGTAACTCGCGTTCTTGTGGTACTAAGGCTGCCCTTAGCTAGTTATCAATGATTATGAGAGCCGAGCTGAACTTGGATGTGTCCGTTGTAGGTAATGACGTACGCGCGACAGCCAGCCGGGTTCTTATTGCAAGTCCAGCGTCTCTTGGGTCCCTTGTTCTGTGCGCGGAAGTTGTACCGGTGTCCTTGCCACACCAGGATTGGATTGCCTAACTTTGTTCTTTCAAAATAAGGCCCTATAATAAAAGTATATTTTTTTAGCTACTGCCCAACTCTGTTTTACGTATCTGTATTGTTAAGTTTAGTAAAAAAACGATGCTGTATCGTTAAGTATTTTTTAACAAATTGCCTTAACTAGCTAAAGTTAAAATAAAATGATTATTTTAATAAAAACCTTTAAATCAAAACCCTAAGCATGGTAAAAACATTGGATTGCAATAAATCATAAATGATTATGTACAGAGCTTTCGATAATTTCATTATTGTAGGTGCGTATAGTCGCTCGACACCCATGTCTGCGCTTAATACAAATCCAACGAACCATGGCGCCCCTGTAGGTCAAATCACAGTTGTATCGGTGCCCTAGGAATATAAGGACGGGGTTACCAGCTTTTGTCTTGTCAAACATAGGGCCTGAAATCAAAATATATTGACTATAAAACTATCAATCATCCAGTACCTACCTACCAGTTTACCCACCAATGTTTATATTTATTTAACTCACGGGATGAAGAAGGCTGTCTTTCTATCGAGTGGTAACCATCCTATACGCTGCACTTTTTTTTCTCTCTTACAATAACTTTAAATAATGCTTGTGCTTTCCCTTAAAATGACGAAAGATGCGTTAAACTATTTTGAATTTGAAATACTATGAAATTGAAAAGTTTAAACGCATTTTCAAAACGCTTCGATAAAATGCTGGCTGGTAATATTAAAAGCAGCCAAGTGCGAGTCGGACTCGCCCATGAAGGGTTCCGCAGCACCAAGTAACATAATATAAAGGTTCTTGTAGTTCGTCGAAAGGTAATTTGCGGTTTACGATTTATGACGTATAAAAAAAAAACTACTCACTAGATCTCGTTCAAACCAAATATCGTTAAAAGTTTGCATAGTAATGAACAAACATATATTTTTTTTAGTTTTATCATTCTCTTATTTTAGAAGTTAGAGGGGGTCGACCAACTTTTTTCCACTTTGGAAGTGTCTCTCGCGCAAAATTTTAAGTTTAGAAAAAAAACGATATTAGAAACCTCATCATCATTTTTAAAGACCTATTCATAGATACACCACACGTATGGGTTCGATGAAAAATATTTTTTTGAGTTTCAGTTTCAAGTCGGGGACCCCCGAAATTTATAGTTTTTTTTTTATTTTTATGTAAAAATCTTAATGCGGTTTACAGAATACATCTACTTGCCAAGTTTCATCAGTCTAGCTCTTACGGTTTCGGAGAAAAATGGCTGTGACATACGGACGGACGGACAGACAGACAGACAGACAGACATGACGAATCTATAAGGGTTCCGTTTTTGCCATTTGGCTACGGAACCCTAAAAAGCAAGCCTGCAGCTGCGGTATTGGTTAACCAAATAGAAAAAATACGCGAGAACTTCTTATTGGTTTTTTCATTACTTTTTATCAAAATACTATAATTTTAACAGACAATTTAAATATAATTCACAAAAAAATTATAAATGATGAGCTTTAGCAGTGAAAGAGGAATATGAACACCAGAAAGTGTACAATTAAACGCAAAATCTGTTATAAACAATTTACTATCGAACACATCGAAAGAAAAATATCAAAAAACCTATAATAATTGTATAACATGGAAAAAAACAAGCAAAGACATTTGCAGAAACTGTATTTTAACATATTTACAACATTATCTACTTACATCTATATCTCTTATTTAATTTTCTCATATAGAAGGGGATGACTGAAAATATTTTGAGCATATAAAATAAAGAGAAAAAGAGGTGTGTCAGGATCGTAGCAAGTGGAAATCTCTGATCTCTGCCTACCCCCATGGGATGTTTGTATGTATGTATATATAAATAAATCTATATACTTTTTTATACACAAACTACCTGACAAGCCTATAATTATGGCCCAGCGTCAATAATATTCTGTTACATTCTATGTATAATACTATTCCTGATGCACCACAGGTATATTCATATTTCTAAATGATAAAAATAAATCGAAATTAAATAAAATTGCGCTAAATTGACATAATTTAACCTAGCACTAAAAGTAATTAAAAATATTTGTCATAGCTCCCCCATGACAGATGCGGGGCCGGTGTTCTCTGGTGTCTTAAATCGGAGCTCATTTCCGATTGACTGCCTTAAACGCTCAACCCTACATGGAGGCTTTATATAATTATGGTCTCTCTGTGGTCGGCACTTCATGACTGAAGTCGTGATCACTAGGATGTCCTTGTTGTACACAGTGGACGGCCTGCTTCCAGCGCGTCCTATTTCTAGCCATGTTCACCACATGATAAAAATTAATACAATACAATATAATTATGGTGGAAGTTTATCATGCGCACTTGATGTGCGGGCAGGTTTTTCCGCAAGTAGGCCGCTGGCGGGCCCTTTTTGCGTGACCCTTGACACGTGTTGCTCGAACTTTTTTAGGTTCTACGACACGCCGGTTTCCTTACGATGTTTTCCTTCACCGTTTTGAGAGTACTGGCATAGTGCACATACATTTTTCGACAGAAAAACTCATTGGTACACGAGTGGATTTGAACCCACGACCTTCGGATCGGAAGGCGGGGCCACTACCACTAGACCACCAGTTCCAGCTCAAAAGTAATTATGGTGGAGGTACATATAACACGTATTGACCATGTTTTTCCTGTGGATCAGGCCGACTAAGCTGTCATGCCAGGATTTTAGATAAAATCCTGTCCCAGGCACTATAGCATCCCGTAAGTAGGGGCATGAGTAATCCCCAGTTGCCCCTGATGCTATATAAATCATCTACAATAGATTCAAAGGCCTGTTTACTTTTTTACATATAACAGCGTGCAAGGTATCCGAAATCCTTTATGGCCCTCCTCTGCTATAAATGTGTACATGTTGATTCAAATGTTTGATGATCCTGTTATCAAAGGTGATGACGGAGGCACGACAGCCGGCGGAGTACCTGACACACGTCCATCGCACGCGCGGTCCTCGGCACTTGGTGACGCAGTTGTATCGGTACGGGCCCAGCACCATCACAGGGTTACCGGATTTCGTTCTTTCGAAGAGCACACCTGTAAGTTTTGCCTATTACACTTTTTGTATTGAATACGTCTAGAAAGAGACTTAGCTATTATTAAGAGCCTTAAAATCAAAAACAGCTCAACCTAGTCTTGTTACAGGTTAACTTGATTAATTTAACTCCTGGACATACGTTCCGCCCACACATTTCCAGAAATAACGATTTTGAGCTAAGATTTTTATAACGTCTCAAAAGCTAGGAGCCGAGCGAGATTTGAGACCCCGACCTTGTGGAGTCCCTGGCAAGTAACTGATACACAAGATATCTTGTGTTCAAGGTTGTATGGGGCATAATTGTAAAAAAACATATAATTTACATGCTAAGTATCTGAGCAAGGTTTTAAACGGTATGCTTTTTTGAATGTTAACAAAAACTAAAATCCAAAAAAAATGTTTTATTGAGAACGTGCGATGAATGTTTACACTTCCGTTATTTTCGTTCGTTTATCACTGTGGTTGTGGCATAGGTTGAGTTTGACGACCATATTTTCTACCGTGATGATAAACGCCTTGCATCGTGTCCGGCTTTTGATAGTACACTGCCAGCGTGTGCGTTTATTTCGACCAATCAACCCAGATCTAGAAAACCCATATTTGTCCACGACTAACATTTCGGAACCCTTACTGGAAATCACTTTTTCAACTGAAAATCAAAAGTTATCCTGTGAAGCCCGGCTTAAACTTCCCTAGGTACCAACAGTAGGACATTAGCCACTGTAGTCAGTAAAGTTACACTGCGCTACAACGATTTGATGACGTGGAAATAATAAAGTATTGATAAAACATTTGAATATTCCATTAAATTTATTCTATTGAATAATAAATAATTGATAAAAATATCATTCACTTTTCTACGATTTAAGTACAAACTTACATTTTAACTAAGATTTATTGAATTTGACAGGTCTTTCAGCACGGTAACACTCCTCAGCACTATCAACCACATCTCTTGACCAACCGGGAGGGTCCTGACTCTGTATCTATGAGCATCCCTTTACGACATTCCGTCCCTTCATTTCTAATACCCATTTCTGTTATTCGCAAGATTCCAATCATGCAAACTATAGAATAATCAGTGATTATGTTCCAGATTAGCCTTTATAATGTTATCATGCCGAGTGATCATGGAGGCGCGGCATTTGGTTCTGGTCTTGATGGAGCATTGCCAGCGGATCCGGTCCTTGGAGTTAGCCATGCCGCACTGCGAGAACCGGTATCCTTCTACCAGCAGCATGTATGTACCGCGATCCGTCTTTATTCTGGTAACTGGAAACCGCAGACATGTCAGTGGACGCGATTACGAATCCACAGCTTAGATCAAAGTTACAAACCTTATTTTTATTAGAAACAGTGACGGAATAAGATGTTCTGGCTGATAGTTGATGGTTACCTCTGCTCGTAGTAATTGCGTTGCCTCATAGAGTACGTACACTGAGCATTTGCATAAGTAACATTACATTGACGGCAGAAACTAAGCGAGGCCTATACCCAGCAGTGGGTGAAGTCAGGCTGTGAATGATGATGACGATGAACATTACATTAAATTACATGTAGCTGCGAGAAGGTAAATCGCAATCCTAAATATGAAGATATCAAGCTAACTATTTATAATTTAATCGTATGTACCTACTTACCTTAAAAAACCTGGGCCTGCCTCCATGTTTGCTATACCCTATGCTGGGTCCATGTGATACCTACTTAGACTTAAAAACTATGTATGTACAAACTAAACCATGTGTAAAGCAATAAATGTATTGAGTATTGCAATTGCACCGGCACTCGTACCCAAATAAGAACACAGCAATGCAAGCACCATCACTTCTCATAATAAAAAGATGAAAACTGTATAGTGAATGTATTCGGTTCTAAGTATGATGTACAATAAAGAGTTTGTAAGACAGTCAAACCTAACAATTCGTTGCGTATAATAAATAGTGTGTGTGATAACCTTCAGACTTATCTATCTTATCATATGCATATACAAGTTCATTACATCAATATAAAAACCCCGCGACAGGTGATAAATATTTTCCAAACATGGAATCAGCTGCATGGATTTCTACAAAACATAAATAATCTCACAAATATCACGATTGTAAAAAAACGCTTTAAAATCGAAGCATTCGTTTCGATACTACGAAACCGCACACAGACAAAAGTACTCTAATATTCCCCTTTTCGGTCGGGAGTAAAACAAATAATTGCCTCATGAAGAAAACTTTAAAAAACAGACCGATAGTATTGATGATTTATAAAAACTTTTCACTCATATCTCTATTAACTTGCCGCCGTTCTGCCTAGAACAAGGTATTTTAGTTGGAGCAAGGCTTGTCCAGCAAGATACTTGTTTTGCTATTTATGGGTTTCTAAACGCCCAAAATTAAATAAGATTTGAATACTTTGCTAATAGTCTCTGTCAAATGGCATGTTAATTGATCGTTTGATGTTTGATTGCTCATTCTGCAACCCAATTTAATTTGACAGTCCTTTAAACTTGACAAGCCTGTTAGTTGATCAGAAGCTTGTCAGATGTTGATCTGACTTCAGAAACCGGCCGTTAGCTAAACCGTGCGAAGCTGACAAGGCTGCGGGATTCCTCACGTCACGATGATTTCCTTCACCGTTTTGCAACTGTTCACTACGTATATTCTATAGGGTTGTAGGTACTAATGATTATGTGAGAGATTAGATCGAATGATAGTTCGGTACTCAGTATCAGTTACTATAAACGCAGTACACTTGGTGCGAGTTCGCGTGGTACATTGCCACCGCGTCTTGCGTCCCAACACGTAGGACTTGCCAAAGCGATAGTCTCCAGACATCAGCATTGGAGTACCACGACTTGTGTTTACCCATAACACTGAAAAAACATAGAGATGTATAAAATAAATCAAAACACAGCAGGGAAAAGCAATCAGAAATCGGTAGTATCTTTTTGATTACAAAAGCAACTCTGAATGAACATTAAATAAATAAAAAACTGTTTATATGTGCTTATAAAAAACATTTATTAACAAAATATAAACCGAACTTCATACAGTAGGTCGTGGAAAGCTAAAATATTTATGTTATAAGTAATAATTTTATGTTAAATAGTTATATTAAAATATACAAAAATCTGTTATATTGGTCCCAGTTTTCCCCCTTAGTACTAAATTCCTTATTATTAGTAATAAGTCCTTAGTCTAATTCATCAACAACTTAAAAGTTACAATAAAAAAATTGCAAGCGTAAGGAAACTACGTAGACATATATTGCTACGAAATATCCCTTGCTACAAGGCTCTACGAGACAAGATATTGATGCAAAAGATATCAACGCGCTTCTTCCATACAGAACATAACTAAGTAGCTATTGAAGCATGGTTATGGGTAAAGTTGTGCTTTATGACTTGTCCATCAATGGTAGTAATGTATGCTCTACATCTTGTCCTGGATTTCTGGGTGCACTGCCACCTGGTTTTGTGGCCTCTGACATTTTCCCGCGAGAATCGAAATCCGTAAGCCAGGAGCATCACCGTGCCACGGCACGTCTTATATTCTTCTACCAAAACTTCTGAAAAACATAGAACATGACCAATTTGTTTGACCAAAACCTTCTTATTATATTTATTCTAGGTTATATTATTGTGAGATGCAATAAAAGATTGTTTCTATCAATTTCTGCAAACTACACGGTTTTATTTAACTCAGTTAAAATCAATTTGTTGGTACGAGTTTAATGACTAGCTTCCATCTCCTATCGAGTATGAGTTTACATAAAATATAATACGTCAATAAAAACAGTATATTTAACCTCTTAGCGGTAAATGATTATGACTAGTTGATTTGACAATATAATTCATTCGACCTATAGTAACTATTTTAGCTTTGCAGTAGGTCGCGCTTTTTCTACTGCAACGCCACCGTTTCCTTATGCCATTTACGTCTTCTAAATAATACTTGTAGCCGTCAACTAAAAGCAGGTTCGTGCCTCTTGATGACTTCACGACTGCAAGACAATCACACATTAATTTAGTTCTTGAATGGTAGCAATGGCCAAAAGACCAAGCGTAGGGAGGTCCAATAGACCGGTGAATTTAGCAATTATTTTATTCAACCACTTTTTTTACCACGAAACAGTTAATAAAACACAAATAATATTATAAATATTTAAGTTTATTTATTAATAGTAAGTAGTAAAATATTTAAGATAAAATACTATTCATGATTATGAAATCCATTGAATAAAAGCTATGTCACCCACCACCAAAAACTATTCATTCACGTGAACGTTAGAGCACGTTAGCTGTATTACATTAATGATAATGATAATAGATCATTACTTCATTCTACTAATACTTTAACATACGATTTAAATGTAACACTTACGTCTAACCCACCCTTAGTAAAAATACTGCTTATAACTAGGTAAATAATGTTTGATATTAATTTCACCACCGAAACGATGGAGCCTCAAAGTTAGCAATATGAAAAAGAAGAAGCACCGTTTTGTCATGATTTTGGGGAGATTCTGAAGAAGTGTTTTATTTTTTATTTTACGCGATTGCACATTTATTAGTTTGTATAAATAATTTATTTAATAAATGCAGTATAAAACTGGCCGATCAAGTATACTAAATTCCACTATGCTATTTACTAAATTAAGTAAAACTGGGCACCTTGCGAGTCTGTTATGCTCAATTATATTTCTTGATTTATTATAAAATCTCGGCATCTCCAATAAATTAATTTACATTTTTCATTGTAGGTCTAAAATAATAATTTAAATGAGTAGAAGTGATGTTATTAGATGGACAACACAAAGTTAGGTGTGACGTTATTTTTTAGATTTTGCACTGTAATCTTGAAATTTGGAGCCCGTTTTCCCACGATTTTCATGTGCTCACGCTGTTTATTTAAGTACAACCTCCAGGAAAACTAAACCTATTTCAAAATAAATAGATTATGTATGAAAAAGACTTGTGCGCAGTGCTTTTACTGTAGCACATTTTGTGTTAAACAAATCATCACCCGATGAGTTTTATCTCCGACCCACGAAAATTCAACTTTAAACTTTAGAGCCTTGAAAGCGTATAACGTATAGCCAACCGTACCGTTCAGGGGGTAATTCCATTTTTAAATTAAATAAACCGACTTCATGGTCAACCCGCTGAACCGATTTTGATGAAAATTGTATGGGACCAATCTGTAAGTATAACCTTCCAGATGAAAAAATATCAAATTGGTTCATAAATGACGAAGTTATGCGATAACAACCATAAAAAAATACAACCTTATTGAGAACGTCGTTTTTTAATTTGAAGTCGGTTTATAGTCACAATTTCGAGTTCAATTTACACAAATACATTACGTACATTTGACACAAATGGTGTTGTTCTCTAATACTATCATGTCAAGGGTTCTAATTTAAAATGACTCGATTTAGATAATTCCAAATTGATTATCAAATAAATACGTGAATTACCCTCCTGGTGATTTCACCACAAATTTCAACTATCTACTGATAGGTAATCAAAAGCAGCTGCCACTACGACCAATATAGCAGCCACCACTTTATAGGAACCAAGACACTAGGTCACGTGCGACGATTTCGCATTTTCTAGATTAATGTCGAATACTCGTTTTGATGAGCGTGCTAGGGTAGATACCGGTTAGCACTGGTGTGAGCCAAGGGGTCGTGGAAGCCCCAGACCCTGACTATAGCGTTGTCTGTCGTATGGAGTGATGCTCTACAACCGGCTTTTGCCTTCACACACACCCATCTTGTTCTACTGCCGTACTTGTTAACTCGATTGAACCGGTACTGTCCGATCATGATCACTGGGTTTCCGCGCTGTGACTGCGCGAATACTGGGTTCAGATCTGAAATTAGCAACTAATTTTAGTATCTGTCATATACATACGATATAAAATATTTTATGAAAACGTATTACATTATTACTTTTTAAAATGAGTTATTACCTTAACCTTGAATTACAGCCTCGTATACTAAAGTTTCTAAGAGTATTGAGAGAAATCTTGTATTGGGAAGGAAGATAGAGAGAGATGTCAATGAAGCATTATGGAATAAAAAGCTTTTGATTTCATCGTTTATTTACTAATTCAAAATCTTTAGATGTATTTAAAAAACATTATGTAAAGTAACAGTTGTTGAGTATAAAAAGAGTCGTATGTAAAAAATACTATTACAATTCGCTATATAGAAATAGTATGTAGAAACGATGCATAATAATGAGTAAAAGACTACTTATTATGGCTTTTATCAGAGCACGGAAAGTTTCGCTAATTACGTTAATGTTAAATACTAGTGTGGAAGTATATCCCATAATTGAATAAACAATTCAAAATGACTTAAAATAGACTGTAAAAGCATACAAAAACACTTTAACTACCACGAGATCAACCACTATAACAAAGAGTTACTGAGTTCAACATCTAAAACTACCTAATCAAAGTTAAAAATATTAAAGCTAATCTAATCAAAAACTTACTACCTATACATATATTTCAGCCTTTCTAAACTACATAAAAAATATAAATTTACGCTTGAAATATATAAAGTTAACAAAAAGATTCTATATATGTATGCGTCTACTAAGGTTACCCAGTAAAGGCTTGCGCACATATAGACGATTGATGAATGACTATCGAGTCATTTCAATTGAAGAAACTTGAATTTGATGATTCGATTTGACGAGTTGACTATCCTCATAAACTATAGATATATTGACAAAACATTTTCTTTCCTTATGAAAGTATCTTCATCTTTCAATGTCATATTCATGCTGTGTTCTACAGACGTGTGAAAGCCTCGTCCAGGGAAGTACTACCAACCATGCTTATTTCTGCCCAGTTTGGCAGAAACACGTTGCTGTGATTCGGCTGGTTTGAAGGGTGTAAAATTACTGGCAGAGCAGTGCATCAGGCACGTTCCTAACGTGCTTGCCCTGCAAGGCAATACTTTGTAATAGACTATGGTTACCACTTAACATCCGCTGGGCCATATGCTTGTCCCATCTAGCTAGTTTTATACAAAACAAAATACTAGTGATTATGTTTTCCCAAAGTCTTGACAATGACGTCATTGACGGTGGTGATGGCCGCGTTGCACCCACTCTTCTTCTTGATGCAAGTCCAGCGAACCTTGGAACCCCAGGAGGCGTGCTTGTTGAATCGCCAATCACCTATCTGAATAACCAGATTCCCACGTTGGGAGAGATCGAATTTTGGTTCTGGAACAGAATAAACCTATTTATTACTGTACTTGAGGCTGTGATTGTATAAAATCATAACTTTAAAATATAAATACCTACCTCTGAGTATTGCTGCTGCCTATTGAACTAAATCATTAAAAAAATATGAAATTATGTCATTTTTATTTATTGTTATTTCAAATATTATTCAATAAATTATAGTTTAAAAAACTAAAAAAAAACGCTTTTATTACTAATTGAACTAAAAAGTTAAAAATAAAACTGTAATAATCAATTGAAAAATTTATATTATTAGTTTTTTAAACTATAATTTATTTTTTACATTTTAGTTTTTTTTTTTTCTTTTTTTTTTCATATTATTGCATTGTCATCGACCTTTGACAGGTGTGCAAAGTTTGAATCAAATCTGATCGTTCAAAGTAGGACAAAATCGAGCTCAAAGAGGTCGGTTACATACATACATACAGGTGAAGCTAATAAAAGCGTTATAAAAAAAGAAACATGCAATTGAACTATCATTTTATTTTCACTCAAAAAAAAAGCGTCACTATAATAAAGGTTCGCTAGTGAATCAACTTTATCTTTCTCACTTACATATAATCTAACATTAATTATAGAATGAATTCTTGACTACAGGAATCATAGAGTACATTTCTTAAACTATCCCAAATACCTAGACACAACAACGGCTACATACAATACAATATGAGCATTATGTACATGCAAATTAGTACTAGATTTGTTTAGTTCAAATGTATTATCTTAAAGACACGCATCTACTCTAATTCAAATTTGAGTTATAATATGGTCTACAATGACGTCCTGCTAACCTCACTCCAGCCAGCCCAACTTCTTCAAATAGCGGAAAAAGACTTGGGTTGATGGCAGCAATGTTTTAGTTGACCGAATGGTGAAACCGATTTAGAGTACCTACTCGATCGACACAAGGTCAGGCATAAATACAATTAAACCTACACAATAATAAACGTCTACACACCCTCCCGTCTTTGGAATGTTTTTCTTCCATAACATGCTTAGAACAATAATAAAATGACGCTGAATAAAAATGCATTTTATCTTAAGACGCTATACCCTAAAGGCCTGAGCACATCCAGGCGATGGCGATGGCGATCAGCTGAAACGCTGTCAAATATGATTGCGATAATTTACAGCGTTTCAGCTGATCGCCATCGCCTAATTATAGATGTGCGCAGGCCTGAAGCTAAAAAATGCTATAATTTTACACTTAAAAATTTGATTTATCCCTATCTCCATCGAATGTATCTACCGTTGACTTTCTAACAACATTGAATGAAAAGCTTATTCAAATAATCTATATCACATCTATAGCAGCATTCTGTCCTATGCAAAAATACATTATATCCATCTATGTATGGTTATGCCATCCGTTTAGCTTCATAAGACGGTCATTGACAGTGACCGCTACGCATCGGCAGTCATGGGTCTTCCTCGCACAACATTCCCACCAGGTCTTCGTCTTCCGAGCCAGTTTCTTGATGAACCGGTAGTTGCCCCAGGATATCGTCGGATTCCCGAACTTCGTCATCTCAAATTTTATCGGATCGAACTTCTTGGCCGGTACAGAAGCAGCTGTAAATTTATACCAATACCAATAATTAATAATTATTACTACGTATATGTTTGCTTAGAAATATTTTTCGCATTGCTTATCAGTAATTAAAACCTTTTTGTTTTATGTCATTACCTACAGCACAAAAAAAAATACGAGTACGACGAGTAAAATTACCAAATTCTGTATTTCTTCAGATAAGAGTTTATGTAAATGTTACCGTTTATGGAATGATACCGGTGTTGAAAATATAACCAGTACCTTCTACACAAACCCTTCCCAATTCAGGAGATTTCATTCGTTAGATTCGCCTAATTCCATATTGCTTTAATCATTCGTGGCTATAGCTGGTTCTTGTCTTCTCAGGTGCCCTTGTCTGTCTTCAAGAGTTTGCTACTTTACGAAAGGATCTATATGCTGAAAAAATTACCACAATACCAAATGAGTGCTTGCAAACCATTACCAAATGCAAACTTTTACCAATGCCAAGTTGAATTTGTAAAATTCAAAAACCTAGGACGGAGCGTCCATACTTCCGATTACCAAATACCATTCTTATATCCAAGACAACAATTTACCAATACCAACAAAATACCGTCTACACAATACAAACCCTTCCCAACACGGGAGATTTATCATAATTTATAATCTTCGCTAATTAGACGGCAGGGAAATACTTTCCAGTTCTTATCTCTTTAAGTCATTGATAATACGCAATAAAAAAGGCTACGATCGTTAATCCCAGATATTGTAGACATCTCTTAGTTCTCTTATGACGTTAGAAGGACGTGTTAGAAGTATTTTATCTGAAACAAAAACAAGACCGAAAGTTATCAAGTGGTGGTGAAAAACATTCCAGTGAGATTCTCGTTTTTATATAACTTTAAATTTCTCATTTAAATTAATCAGCAAATTCCTTGAAACTGAATTCAAACTGAAGATTCATTCAGTCAACTATGTCAATAAAATTGTATTTTTATAACTGAAAGGGTTTTTTGTTTTGTACCATTTCAGTAAATACGAAATGTGCTAGTATTCACAAGAAATTAGGAAATACTTTATCAATGAATTGAGTTATACTCATTGCCAAACATAACATGTTATCAAAAATATTCATGATTGTTGCTTAGTAAAGTAAAAGTTACGTTCTCATAACTAAAACTTTTTCATAGTTATTCAAATCACGAGAATCTCACTGGAATGACCACTTATAACAGAAACACACTACTAGTGAAAATCAAAAGCCCGAGTATGGTGCTACTACATGTACAAGATTTTGTTATGCTTTAGAATAGTATGAACGACTTTGTTCTTGAAGGTGATGAGTAGCGCTGCATACTCGAAAGGTGCACCTCCATCTAATCTTACAGCTGAGACCGACGTACGTGCAGACTACAGGCAGTGTTGTTTCTATAATAAAAGTGATCTGTTAACCCCCGTAAAAATATAGAAGCTGTTAAACTAAAATTAAAAATATTTTACTACCGGGTCCGCGACTTATAGTTACTAAAGCCGTCTTAAAATAGTTTTGGCGTTTATAATAGCACTTTTTGGTAACACGAAAATTCTAGATAATACTGACTAGAATTGTATATATCTGACATCTATAGAGATCATTTTGGTGTGAGTAATATGGTTTTTCTTAACACAAACTTACACGTATAATTATTTTGTAGAGATTATTCTGAACGACTAGAGTTCTTGAACTAGAAAATATTCAATTTCGTACATTTACCTACTACTAAATGCTACATCAGCTATAGATAGATTTTGCCGTATAAGATCTAAATTATTGCTTTACAGTAAAAAAAATCTCTAAATCTTTTAAGTTCTCCTAAAACTTCGGAGTAGGACTTTTTGTCGCAGTAGTTGGGCAGAAATGGCGGAGACTGGCACAGGACCGAAGAGAGTGGCGTATTAGGGAGGAGGCCTATACCCAGCAGTGGGTGCATCCAGGCTAAATATATAGAAAATATGACACGCATTAGCGGGAGAGGTATCCCCTCTCCCGAGGGGCCTCTGCGTGTGACACCCTAAAATCAGTTTATTCAGGCGCATGATGCATTAGTGGCCATTATGTTCTGAACTGCTACGGCTCTTGGTACTGGGACCACCAACCCAGGATCCCCCTGGCATGGTTATGGTCGTTTCTGAAAGCTATGATCTCGTTTCCCAGGGAGCTGATACGGGCAGTGCAGCGATTCTTGTTACATTTCCACGAACGCCGCACCCCTTTTTGATAGTTCTTCGAATACAAAAATCCATCGTACATTAACATGATACCGCCTTTTGGTGTGGTGATGTACTTTGCTGAAATAAAAAAAAAACTGTGATACCAGGCCTGTCATATCAAGCATGCTTAATCGCAATCTAATGGTTAATTCTACATTAGGCAACTCTTTCTAGGGCTTACATTTATTGTAACATGTATTTTGTCTTTATTTCACAGAGGTAAATACATTTCGTGAACCTTATGGATACATAGACGTGAAGTAACATTAAATGTTGATCCTAAATTTTTCTGTGCATGCAAAAATATTTAAAAAAGTACAGATTGCATTTATTTCAGAATTTTATTTTATAAATGAGATCACACGTAATAAACAAACTATCTACAATACAGGTTAGTCTAGATTTTTATAATAAAAAAATAAGCAAGGCTAATCCGACACAGTAGACATCTCATAAAGCCATGCGCACTCCTTAGCGTTCTGCGGTGGCGATCATTGAATTATGTCAGTCAAATATAACAGCGAAATTTGACAGAATTTCATTAGACGTAGAACGCTTATGTGAGCGCCGCCTTTGAGGGATAGTAATTCGCACGTCCAAACAATACATTATGGCACATAACCATACTGTTAATATCTACACTATACTTCTACTAAGAATATTTTCGTTATGACTAGATATTATAAATGCCTAGTTTAATACTAAGTGCACAAATAAAATATTAATACAGATATAAAAATATTGCTTCTGCTAACACTGATAAATATACATGATAAAGTCCAAAAATAATTTGGCACACATCGGCATGTGATGTGACTAGGAAAGAATATTAAAACAAAACCAGTACATTGACATACAACATTAACATAATGTATAGAGAAGACACATTTTTACATTACTAGTTTATCGAACGATCGCAATCAATAACTTCCCATTCGAACGTCAAAACCATTTGAATAAAAATAGCTTGTTTAAGCATAGGATTACGGCCTTGATCACGAACATTTTGACGTTTGTGACCGACCGATAACCTTATTTTGTTGACGAGCATACAATTAATACGTTAAAGTTACCTGAGTCGAATTCATTCGTGAATTCGTGATTGAGGTGAACGCTGAGGTACTGCGCTAAGTGGCCGACTAGAGCAGACAAGTCAGCCATTAGCCTTGTAAACTGGCACACACTTTTCAGTATGGCTGTTAAGGTATGAAAGTACCTTGTTTCCACTAGTGCGGATCCTCATCTTGCAATGCGGAGAGCGGCAGCAAACCCAGGAAACAACGCTACCATTCGCATAATTCTTGTAAAACCGGTAGTTGTTGAACTCCAACAAGATTCCTCCTCTTGCCGTCTGTATAAATCTAACCATGCCAGCTGTAAAAGCACAATATAAATGTAAATAAGACTCATTACACTCTAGACAACTTAAACAACGTCTTGTTTACCAATGCAGCTTCTTAGGGGACCCTCTGATGGCTGGACAGCGTCAAAGGCTTGCGTAAGAGATCGGAAGCGAATCGGCGACCTCTGCAGTGCAGAGAAGATCGAGTGGGAAAAGAAATCTGGCAGAAGCAGGCCCGGAGCTAAAACGAACAAAACATTTTCCAAATATCAAAATTTTGCTCACTAATTTTTTTCCTCGAAACACATTAGCTTTTTTAACTTTAAGGATTCAGAAGCCCCACAATCCGTTTTTACAAACGTCCTAGTTTAGTACTCAGACATCTTTTACTTGTCCGTTTTAAAAATATTTAAATAATCGCTTTGTAAATATCAAATAAATCAACCATGTTTCAAGCAGAATAGGTATAATAAAATTCATAGCAGTCTATAATAAAAATAGGATTTTATATACAAACTAAACCTTCGAGAAATAACATCATAAGTAGAACATTACGTATAAACTATGTCAATTATTATAATAAGGCTTTAAAAAATATTGCCTATCTAAAATATCACCGAATTACGTATAGCGTTGAGATATCACCGAAAGCGAAGCTTACCAAATACAATTTAGAGATCTATTAACAAATTCAAGAAATAACAATATATCCTTATAACTTATTTCATAATTATTGCTCATTCCGATATACATTTTAATACCATTCATACCAAATATTTTGGACGATCCGTACAAGATATACTCAATTTCTCGTATCTTGATAGATCGATTTGAATTCTGAAAAGTTTATCTTACACAGAATACCTATCTACGGGAGTTTTTAAAGGTCATTCACTTACACCATGTGTCAAAATATGGTGAACGAAATATGAAGTTCACAGTCAGTATCGTATCGGCACATAGTATATCGACGTATTTAAAATATCTAGTCTTTCTTAGAGTCTGGCTTGGGCAGTGACGACCAAAGGTCCGTCTTCGGCAAAATTCTTGGGAAGTTGAAGGCGTGAAGGGCGAGAGCAGCTGCAGCGGCCGTGGGGGATGTGACAGGGGAAGGGAGGAGGCGGGGACGGAGCTGGACGAATGCCCCGTTCCCGCAGCGGGCGTGTGACGGCGGTGCGTGGTTATGCGCGTCTCCTGAAGGCACCAGCTTGCCAGCTAGCAGGCGGACGCGCGCCCGACATCCCATGTGCTTCGAAGAGCAGTAGAAGAACCTCCCTCCCACCTGAGAGTAGGTAAACCCACGCATCACTAGTATGTACTTCCCCTTCTCCGTGGGGATGAATTGAACATCTGTAAAATTTGTTTTGATGAGCATAATGTATATTTTAAATTCTTCTACGCTATAAAAATCTTTATTTTATATGGTTCTTGCAGTGCTTCGGTTCATTAACCTTTTAATCTGGGATACTTGCTTCGATAAATATATATAGCTACTTATAATGAAAAAACTTATCTTTTATCAAAACCCTGCAGTAAGTGCTGGCCGTCCTTTTGCTCGCTAATCAGCTCATAACCGCAAGAATATGAGTGTACAGGGTAAATGAAAGGGGTAAATAAAAATTCAAAGTATCTACGTACAGTATAGTATTTTATTAACTTTCAAATTCAACTAAGAACTCCATTCGTTTGCAGACGAACCGCGGTGGTTCATGATTATGGTCGACGTTGATTCTAACCACTTCACCATTTGGATGTCGTTTTATTTTAGCAGGACATTGATCTCGTGCCGACGAGCAATACCAATGCATTTTACTTTTTTGGTAATATGTATAACCATTTAGCATTAGAATTTGCTTATTGATCGAACATGGTGTAATAACACCATGACCTGGAAAAGGTTAAAAAATACCGGTTTAAAACGACCAGGTTTCGTTATAGTGGTGATGGTAGATGTGCAAATTTTCAATTGTGGTAGGTAAGCCAATGCTTCAATTTCAATAAATCATCGTTTTCCATCCATGCTGCCGATACAAAAGAAAGAAAAACAAGAACATTTCCCAACTCTAGCTGCTTAAGTTTGGGCAGTTTGTCTTGTTTGTGGCAGTTTGACTCCTTTCTACGCAGATTGCAAGAAATAAAGATTGCAAAAAAAATATCATAACCTGTTTTTGTCCCGTATGGAATGGTATTAGAACGCTCCTGTTCTGTGCAGTAAATGATATATAAATGTGAATAAACTTGAAGTCAGCCCTTTTTGCAGCATTCATTTAATTAGGTTATTCAACGTAGATAGTGTTCATACAATTATGTAACTCATGTAGCACGTTTTCGGTGTGTTTATCATCGTCACAGCATATAACTACACAAAACTACACTCATTTTTATCTTATTTGTAAAACATACAGGTAAGTCTTTAAAAACTAGGGCTGACACTTGTTTCGAGTACAATTTGAGAAACATTTATAACGTTTACGTTTGTTAGGTTTATTAGTCTCAAACTAAGGGAATCAGATCATATAATATAATCTTATTACATAAATCTTTTGAGGTTCCAAAGTACAAGAATTATATTTTAACATAAGTTCCATTTACATTAACAAAACTTGGAGGCTTATGATTATGTTCGACACAGGTTTTAAACACTTCGCCATTGGTCAATCTTTTTATCCTGGCATGACAGTTCTTTGCTTTAGAAGAGCAATACCAGTTAGTACTATAATTATTTTGATAGTATGTGTAGTTATCTAGTAGTAAAAGTTGTTTTCTTCCCGTGCGAGATGGTATTAAAATACCGCGTTCTGAAAATTAATAAACACCACATTTATTACACTTAGTCCATATAAGTATTATATCAGCTATCTATCAGCTACAAACTAAGGTAGGCTGTATCGTGATTTGGATACATCCAGTTACTACGAAAACTAGCAGTTGGTAACCGAGCTTCGCTCGGAAGTTTTTTCGTTAATTTGTATTTTTAAGAAATTTTATAAGTCATATTATTATTATCTTTATTGGTTTATTCTTACTGAACAACGCCATCTGCTGGATATGCTTGCATTTAGTTGCTCACAACCGTCAATAGATGGCAGGAGCAGTCACATATTCAGTTTATGTTTTTAGTTTTTTTTAACGAACAGACTCATTATCTGAAAATAAATCCTAGCTAGATCGATTTATCACCCCCGAAACCCTCTGTATACATAATTTCATGAAAATCGTTGGCGCAGTTTCCGAGATTCTAAATATATATATACAAGATTTTCTCGTTTAAAGGTGTAAGATAAAATAAGATAAGATAAAATTGTTAATCGATAATACACGCAAAGTAGGTAATTCCGGCGCACGAATGACGTTTAAATTTGGAACTTTATTCAATTTAAAAGTTTGAACGAAACTCGCTTCGATAAAATGCTGGCTGGTACAAAAAAGCGAGCCTGCAGCCACGGTATTGATTAACCAAATAAAAAAAATACGCGGGAACTTCTTCTTGGTTTTTATATTAATCAAAATACTACAGACAATTCAAATATAATTCACAAAAATTTAATAAAACTTGGCGTTTTTTAGGGTTCCGTAGCCAAATGGCAAAAACGGAACCCTTATAGATTCGTCATGTCTGTCTGTCTGTCTGTCTGTCTGTCCGTCCGTATGTCACAGCCATTTTTCTCCGAAACCGTAAGAGCTAGACTGATGAAACTTGGCGAGTAGATGTATTCTGTAAACCGCATTAAGATTTTGACACAAAAATAGAAAAAAAACTACAAACTTTGGGGGTCCCCCATACTTGAAACTGAAACTCAAAAATTTTTTTTTCATCAAACCCATTCGTGTGGGGTATCTATGAATAGGTCTTCAAAAATGATGTTGAGGTTTCTAATATTGTTTTTTTCTAAACTGAATAGTTTGCGCGAGAGACACTTCCAAAGTGGAAAAAAGTTGGTCCCCCCCCTCTAACTTCTAAAATAAGTGACTGATAAAGCTAAAAAAATGTATGTTGTACATTACTATGGAAACTTCCAACGATATTTAGTTTGAACGAGATCTAGTCAGTAGTTTTTTTTTTATACGTCATAAATCGTAAACCGCAACTTACCTTTCGAGTTTCGACGAACTACTAGAACTTCTAGAACTCTATGTTATATTACTTACTGCTACGGAACCTTTCATGGGCGAGTCCGACTCGCACTTGGCCGCTTTTTTTTATAAGACCATTACGATTTCTATTTTCGTTTTAAGGCTTTCTAGGTTTAAGAATTCGTTTCAATTCAGTATGTCTTAGCAAAAACGTGTATAACCATGCGTTTCCTGCTAATTTTTCGTTTTTATTGAAATGGTTGGGGATATTGAACTCCTGACTAAAATCAAATGCCTGTGATCGAACTATTTTACGAGTGACAGGTTTTCCTAGCTGAGAAAGCTTAATCAGGCGTTTAACTAAGTTATTTTCTTGTTCAAGAGTGAACGTTACTCGTCGCGGTTTCCAGCGTACTAGAATTAAGATTTCTATTAATATGTGAAACAAAACCAGATAACACAGAAACAAGGATATTGAGTTCTACTTTGTTGTTTGGTGACAAATGTATCTTTAGTATCCCTCTTGATTGTGTTCAGTCTTAGAGAAGACAATGACGTTATTCACTGTGGTCAACCTTGCTGTACATTTTTTCCAGCGTCTCCGCAGGCACAGCCAGGTGGTCTGACGTTTGGTTTCCCTGTGCTTGATAAATCTAAACCCGTTCAGCGTAATACTCAGATTACCGTATCGAGTTTTCGAGTAAATCGCATCTGTAATGTTTTAACCCTAGTTTGTTAGGCAGGCAGAGTAGGAGGCAATCGTAGAATTGTATCACAACCATACGCACTACTTAGGTTTAGCTATAGTACGTTTTGTATATGCATAGGTCTTAAGTACCTCTACAAGCTCTTTACTTATCGGAGGGCTTGTTAGCTACGTATTTTGGTGATAATTCTCTAACCCAATCTTCGACAACTAAATCATTGTAAAGTTATTTTTATGAAACGACGGGATATTTACCATGATTAAATTTTTATGAGTTGACTTCCGATATTTCGGCACAGTTGCATGCACCATGATCACGGTTGAACTGAAGTCCTGATACCGTCAGTGTTGTGTGTCGAAATCGACAAAATAGTGAGAATGGAACCAATAGTAGTCTCGAAACCAATAAAAGAGTGCGAAAGAGGGTAGATCGATTTATCTGCCAATAACATTTCTTTTACTCGTGGACTTCAGTTCAACCGTGATCATGGTGCATGCAACTGTGCCGAAATATCGGAAGTCAACTCATAAAAATTTAATCATGGTAAATATCCCGTCGTTTCATAAAAATAGTGTTAAAAACCATGATAGTTTCAAAAGTTACATTATAAAGTTACTTTTTACAGACGTGATCCTTATTATTTAAAACATTATGAAATTGCGAGTCAAGCAAAGCAAATTTTACTTTAATTCAGTACGAGAAAAGTCTTTTAAACTAAGTAAAACTACAGACGTAAGTAAAACTACAGTATTACACACATTAATCGTTTTAATTTTCATACATTTTTTTTCTTTCCTTGGAATGGAATTTTAGGAAGCATTTATTGGTGGCATTGAAACATAGCCTCCGGTTACATTTGATACAGTACGTTTTCGTCTTTAATTTCTTGCAAAACCTACATCTTCCGCGCGTTCCCCAGTCCGGGATATGGTTAATGTTGTCGTATTGGATCGCTTCATGTAACTGAGTTGGGCTTGGTTTCTTTCTCTTGTTAGACACTGTAACGCCATTTCAATTTATATTAGGTAGGTTAGGTACCGTTGGGGAATAAAGGTTCGGAATGAAGGTCGAATGGCGACTACGAACCGGAAGACGAAACGTAGGGCGCCCACCCACCAGATGGACCGACGACATTGTTAAGATCGCGGGAAGTCGTTGGATGGAAAGAGCTCAGAATCGTTCTTCCTCAAAATGTGTAGGGGAGGCATATGTCCAGTAGTGGACTTCTTCAGGCTGATGACGATGATGATGATGATGACCTTAATATTAGTATGAAAATGAGTTATTGTTACTTCTTATGAGATTTAAACGTGTGATAAGAAGTAACAATAACTAATAAAGCTTTTGATTACCAAAACTACTATAAAAAGACACTAAAAATAAGGCGGGTTTCATGGATGGCTAATCGTCAAATTAAAGACTGTTTTACTCAGGTTTTTCAATAGCAAAAATTTGAGTTTAGCCGCTGTCAGTGTTTATTTTCAATCCGTTAAACCAGCCCTTAGAAGAGACTTTAATTTTGGTTAGGTTAGCGTACCAAATAATTGAAATGGCTTGCATTTGTATCACTAGCGCCATCTCTTGGAATTCATGAAGAAATAATGGCTGAAATGTATGATTACTTTTTAATGTGTATAGACTGCATAATCTCAAAATGTATTAACATGCATGAATGTATTAAAATGTAATATTTCCTGAAACTGTTATTTTATTTTATTTAAATAAATAAAATAAATAAAAAACAAACTATTTTACATCAGCTTTGGACTACCAACGCCATCTAGCGACAGTTCTAGAACATGTCTCGCGAGTTGCGGTTCCATTTCCGTGTTCCAACCTCAACAGAACTTTACAAAAAAAAGCACGCGAGGGCGCTGCTGAATTGAGATATTCTAGTAACCTTGACTCAAGGTCTATTACTTAGCATAGATACCTTCCTACTGAACTATTGATAGAATGTCAATATTGCTTGTACCTAAACTTGATTTACTGCATAGTTTTCTAATTAGAAAAAGTGATGGAGAAAGCAGATGGCCCACTTGATGTAGAGCGGTTATCTTATTGTCTATCAATTATTGATATCCCTGTATTTCAGCTTTGGCATGCTATAGAGCTCGATTTTAATGTTCTTATGTACGGCTACCAATGTTCCGGGTTTAACGTGGGGAGTCCTAGTTTGAACGATGCTACTCTTGGTTCCGGGTTCAAATCGAAAATTCCCGGGTTAGTAAGTATAGGCAGAAATTATTATGACCACGCGGAAGTCTCAAATGAGATCTGAAAGTACTTCCACAGATCACAAAACACAAGAATTTTCAGCACTATAATTATTTTTTAATATATTTTTTCTTTAATCAATCCCACAAGAAAACCAGCGGGGCTTTTCTTGTGGTTGTTATCGATTAAAGAAGAGTTCAGCAGTACAAAAAATACTTACAAATTTTCTCCATGTCTATTCGTAGGTTTTTTTGGACATAATAGCAGTGAAAGTGCCATATTTACCGAAGTTTACACTGCTATAGAGCAAACTAATGCTTGATGCGTTTTATCAAGCGTCCTCAGGTAGACTTAGAACTTCTTCCGGTTATTGATGGTGTACTTTTATAAATCATAGCAAGCCAAAACTATAGCCCTGAAAATACGACATTTGGTACAGTGCGAAATTTAAAGCGCTATAAACTGAACCCTTCGAGATAACACTTTGAAGACAACATAAAAACTGAATGATGCTCTAAAATTCAATAGCCTCACGACTATAATCCTTAGGCTAGGTAGTTACCCTTCAGATCTCTTTCTCGTACTAGGATACTATCTGGTTTCTCCACGATGATTTCCTTCCGGGATTGATTCTTTCATGCTGCCCGTGACTAAGATTTCAGGATCAGTTTTTTTTGCACACTGTAAAAGCGAGCTGGGCTATACATGCTTCTGTCACAAAATTTTCAGGGATATTTGATTAGTAGAATTTAACTTAGACAATGACAACGATCGCCGTGATGGTCCCGGCCGGCGGCCTGGGGGCTAATTCTCGGGCCGATCTCGATCATTTTGCAATTTTATTTTATTGCTTCTTTTCGAAGAGAGAATGGCAGATTTCCTTGAATAATTCATCAACGACCTCGTCATAAAAGCCTCGACAACTACGATATACGGAAATCGTAGAAAAAGTGCGGGGTTGTGAAAAGAAGCAATAAAATAAAATTGCAAAATGATCGAGATCGGCCCGAGAATTAGCCCCCTGGTCGTCCCCATCAGCTCCTGTAAATGTCGTGAGACCCGACAAATGGAAACGCACCAGCATTGTCCATTCGTTGGGATGATATTTGCGTTGGGATGGCAAGAGCATCTCCAGTGTACTTAGCACCAAGACAGCAATCACCAATCCACCTGCCAAGCGTGGTGACTACGGTAATCCCCGAACATGAGGGAGGCCAATGTCCAGCAGTGGACTTTGTGCAAGTTGATGTTGATGAACTTATACCAGTTTACCAGTAGGTACTTACGCTTGTTACAAAATTTGTTTTTGTGGATTACGCTTTATGTTTTGATTACTTGCTTCGTTTCCCCACTAACTTAAAACCTTTTCCTCGGTCGCTTAAATGAAGCAGCCTGAATTATAAAAAATATTTATATGCTTAAGTACACCAATAAAAAAAATTCTATAACCACAATAAACTTAACAATTTATTAGAATGAACATAAATTAATATTTATATTTTGGTATCAAAACAAGGCTTGCAGACTTTCTTAGCACATTTCAGGCATATCGGTACTTTACAGAAAGAACAGAGATACGCTGTCTTTTTCTTTTTCTTTCGACAATCACGATTGTAACATAGCATTCGTTTATTATGGAGTAACTTATCTTCTTCTTTAAATAATCTGTCAGTAGCAGCTCTGCCTGCGCATGGAACTGCGAAATCTAGGAAATCCTCTGTTTTGGTCCCACAAACTATCTTGTGACGTGGCCGCCGGTTGTGAGTACGTTTCCGTTTCCAAGCTGCTAGGGCACCGACATAATCAAACGTTAATTAAATAAGTATTACTTTTATTACTAGTTCGAATCTTTGTTGGGCAAAGGCCGCCCCTCAACCCGCCGGGGTTCGGGGGGAAGATGAGAGAGACTGGTGGCACAATGTCGTGAAGAGTGGCGACTCTTCACGACATTGTGCTACCAGTCTCTCTCAAAGGCGTCCAGCTCGTCCATCTTATAATATCTATATATCTATTTAGCCCGAATGCACCCACTGCTGGTTATAGGCTTCCTCCCTAATACGCCACTCCTTTAGGTCCTGTGCCAGTCTCCGCAGTTGCTGCCAAACTACTCCGACAATATCATATAAGTCAAATATATGATATGAAACATATAATTGGTTAACTTCATAGAGCACGTGCATGACTTATGCATCACACTACGTCCACTGGTTGAAAGGTTTTATTACATAGAGGTCAGTGCACTATATCTTTCTAAACGTTAAAGATGTCAAGCCTCATGTTCCTGATTAAAAAGCCCATGATTACTAGCGACAAAAATGCGGTTTACAGTTTTACATTAAGACCGAGTAAGCTTAGGTCGACCGACACTTCACTGACTAAAATGCTCGTAAGTAATCAGGTAAGCAGACAGACAAGCTATACCAGTTTTTAATAGGTGTACCCGAAGGGCCCAAAATTACCGCGTAAGTACCTACTATCAGATTATGATGTGGAGATTTTATAAATTATACATTTCCTAAGGCGCAGGTCTGTTTATTACATATTTTGCTACAATGTTGGAGCATGCTCTATGACATTGCTCGGAGTCTATCATTTCTTTAAGGCTTCTAGGCTTCTTCTAGGCTTGGTCATGTGGAACTGGCACTTAGTACTCACCTAACTTTAGACGTTTCAAAGTGTGAAAAATGATACTTCAAAGTGATCCTTGTGAAAAAATAATACCATTGAATGCAGATATTTTTGTTTTGATTTGATTTGACGAAAATGAGTCTCCGAAAAAAGAAGATGAATGAACTCATATGTCAGTTTTCTATGCAACGGCGCACTAGACCTCGGTCTCGTTATGACGCGTTTGAGCCACATAGATCTAATTTCTCATTTACACTGTTATTTGTTGATTGGTGTACTTCTTCAGAGCAGTTATAACAATAACATTGTTGACATTGCTGATAAACTTTAAGTTGCCGAGCATATGAGCAAGACCATCCCTCATTTTTGAGTCTTTTGTAACATCCTACACATGTCTTTCGACCCGCTATTCGCCCTTGTATTTTTGGCAAATCAATCAAAAAGTGTCTCAAAGAGCTGGTGCAAACAGGGCTGGTAGAATAAACAGGCACCTGGGACGCTGTAATTTGTGCAAAAATATATGATTCTGTAAAACGTACCTCGAACTTATTTTAAAAACTGAATTATGATTCAATGTTAATTAAATTATGAAAGTTTAATGCAACTCAAGCGTTATCCTATAAATAGTTAAAAAAAAAACTCTAGGAGGAGCTTTTTAGGGTTCTTAAATCCAACCAGGAACTCCTATAGCTTTGCCATGTCCGCGTGACCACCATAAAAGGCGTATAAACTCTCACTCGGGTTTCAATTTGAAAATTTCTAAATGATTTTCTAAATACCTTTTTTTCGTCACGTTTGTCTGGCTTGTGGCACTTGACAACGATTTTGTTTTATCAGATGCATATGTTAGGTGGTTTAGAGACCAGGCCGGTCAATTCATTTTTGCTCCTGATACCAACTCTAGTATAGAAGATTCAAAGCTGCAAGGTGACAGAATTATGTGAGTCTAATGCAAAATTAATGTAAACGACAAGTACGAAACAAAGCAAACTTACGCTCATACCTTAATATTTACTTAGGCATGTAAGGCGCGATGCTTTGTTTACTCGTATTATTTTGCACAAAATCGTAATCCACAATATTTTTATTCCAGAGATCAGGGGACTAATTCTCGGGCCGATCTCGATCATTTTGCAATTTTATTTTATTGCTTCTTTTCACAAACCCGCACTTTTTCTACGTTTTCCGTATATCGTAGCTGTCGAGGCTTCTACGATGAGGTCGTTGATGAATTACTCAAGGAAATCTGCCATTCTCTCTTCGAAAAGAAGCACTAAGATAAAATTACAAAATGATCGAGATCGGCCCGAGAATAAGGCCCCAGTTTTAGATTGTTTCTGGACTTAGTAGACAAGGCCGTCGAAAGTTTAATAAATTAAAAAGCGATCATCATAATTTATCAGAAAAGCATTTCAAATTAGCCCAAGCAGATGGTACCTTAGTGGCATGGCACACCACTTTAAAATTGGGGTGGTTTTGTCCAACCGTACAAAGCAATGAGATTGCACGGTTGGGTTGGGGTTTTAGGGTTTAGGTTCGATAAAGCGGAAGAAATTGTTTCATTGATGTACATTATGTACTCACAGCTTATTCGTATCTACATATTATAATACGTAGGATGTTGACTACACATTTTGGTAAAAACATTGAAAAATAATGGCAATTTGTTTAAATTATATTTATAACTCAACGACTTTCTTTTTATCTGAGAAACTTCAAAGTTGCGGAAATAGTTCTGGGAGACCTGTCCTAAGACATATTTTAGAAGAAGAACAAGCAGACCCGGCTCAAAAATATTATCATTCAAACATAGTTTGTTCTGCAGTAGGAATTGAACCAGCAACAACCAGATCATTTGCCCATCGCACCTCAAAGGTCCAATAGCATATTTGCAAAACGCCGAAGAGTGGAACTCATTGCTGCGTCCGTTTTTCCTGATTACCACAATAATCTCTAAGCGGCTCCATGAGCTGCATCCCCACTTTTCATGAGTTATGATGGCAACCAAATGTTTAGCTATCAATAATAATAATTTAAAAAAAAATAGTGTTTTCTAGCTAGATCGTCTTGCGCAGTCGTCGGCTCCATCATTCATCAGATAAAACGGTGCTAAGATAGTATTTTACATGAAAAAAATGACTAGTTTCCTCTAGATGTTTTTCTTCAATATTAAGTTGTTATTTTTGTAACTTAACATTGTAACTACCGGAAATCAACAGATGGAAAGGTGTCAAAATCGTTCTGTCAGAAAATGTATAGGTCTCAGTCCAGCAACGAACTTCTTCAAGCTGATGATGGTTCCATAACTAAGATAATGTCTCTGTTCGAAGAAAGCTTGCTTTTTCTGCTCCAAGGGTCACGGGAACGAAATTATAACCTATATTACAAATCACTAAAAAGTATATTGATTGTCCCAAAAGTTATGAGCCGAGTGGGATTTAAACCCACGATCTTCGCTTTGATATTTATTACACTCAACGAATAACACAATACAGTAAATATTATTATACAGTAGATCTTTACCGTTCAAACCTACTTGTTCAGCAGTTTCTGCTGAACAGGTCTTTATAAGACTGAATGAAGCAAAAGGAGCCAGGATCGTAACAGGTGTGTAGATCTTTGTAAATGCACTGGTGTCAGCACCCAGAACCTTGTCATACAGATGCGATCTTTAAGTGTCGTGTCCTGTCGGAGGTTGTCAATCATCATTGCTGTCTCCACTTCGCACTGCAGGAACGTGTGAATGAGGTCACTTCAACTGGACTTAGCACTTTTTTGCAAATAAAAACATGGTTTTCTATCAGACTCATGCTTGCTACGACTAGGTCATTTCTTTAGATGAGTCTATATCTAGTGTCTGATCCTTTATACAGTTTACTTAAGCTTCCTAGAAAAGTAGGCAACCCTGGCCTAGCCTGGCCCATCATAAAAACAGAGAACACGCGAGTAAAGACGAAGGAAGAAACAATTTAACTTTCTAGTAAGAAAATAAAACGAGGAAGTGTAGTAAGAATACTAAATATATCTAGTAGGCTGCTTTGTCGTGACGTCAATCATGTTTTTTATTGGATATCGCTATTAAAACAGCACGTGCGTCATATAAAGGGACATGACCTTGTCATTCAAGTGGGAAAAATCTATGGCTAGAAAAATAGGCGAAATATCACAAAAAAATAGTAAAATAACATAAGGCACCCCATAGCGGACCGCAGAGAAATTAGCATTAATATTCATTAATGTGTAGCTTAATTCGTGATGATTATATTCGGATAAAATCTACTTACCTCACTAAAAAATCAATAATCTAGAAGAGTTGTAGTTGACTTAAATCATCATCATCATAGGCAGCTCGTACTAACCCACTGCTGGGCATAAGCCTCTTCAGCCCCCTCTCAGAGGCCACTCTTGTCGGGTTTGGGCTTTTTGCATCTAGAACTTTCCCTGTACAGCACAGAAAATGCATTCGACTTAATTAGTACTAGAAAAAATAGAAACCGAATAATAAACAATGTACAAATCACTGTTGTGTAGAGACCTCACTCTAGCTTATGTAGAGTAGTCATTAGATCCAGTAGTTGTAACGGTGTGGGAATGCCTGACTGCACACAGTACTCAGATACGCGTCCACGAGATGCGTTACTTAGTACATCCATTCAAGACTTTCTCCTTAACATATTTACAAAGAAACAAGCTTTTTGGTCATTTGTATTCAGTATTTTCCACTTTTCTGGACTATTGCAAGATGTAAATATGCATTTTGCAAGGTTAATAAACCTTATCCATTTTATGTTTAACAACAGAAAAAAACAATGTTGAACAGATACTTAAATGGTACCTAGAATGCTATCGTTTGAACACCCAGCCCCTAATCATAAGACTTCATGAAATAATAATGTTAAACGTAATAAAAAAGGGATTATAGCCCCAAAATTTTGAAAGCATAGTCTACCTACCCCAAAGACTCAAATATCATCCCAAATTAAAATTGAGTACCGTGAGCTTCCTGCGCACAATAAAAATGCAAAAAAAAGTGAGCCCAGAACAAAAACTCGTTCCATGAATACACTGTACTTAGTTTTAGGACCCTATCGACAGTTAGTAACAGCATAGCCCGCTTCGAGCACAATACAATGCGTCAGAATAATAAGCCAGGGGTTACTTTCCAAAAAAAGTTATAGCAAGCTAAAGTGAAAAGGTATCTTGGTGTCCTACAAATAAAGTAGTATTTGAATGTGCGGCTGGATGCCTACCTGCACCTGGCGCTAGCATTGAAAGCAATCCAAGTATTCCATAAAAACGCTTTTAAATAGAAAAAAAGCAGCCAAGTGCGAGTTGGACTCGCCCATGAAGGGTTCCGTAGCATGACGAACTACAACCTTTATATTATGTTACTTGATGTAACATAATAAGATTCTTGTAGTTCGTCGAAAGGTAAATTACGGTTTACGGTTTATGACGTATAAAAAAAAAACTGCTGACTAGATCTCGTTCAAACCAAATATCGTTGAAAGTTTGCATAGTAATGTACAACATATATATTTTTTAGTGGTATCATTCTCTTACTTTAGAAGTTAGAGGCCCCCCCTCTAACTTCTAAAGTAAGAGAATGATACCACTTTTGGACCAACTTTTTTCCACTTTGGAAGTGTCTCTCGCGCAAACTATTCAGTTTAGAAAAAAACGATATTAGAAACCTCAACATCATTTTTGAAGACCTATTCATAGATACCCCACACGTATGGGTTCGATGAAAAAAAAAAATTAAGTTTCAGTTCCAAGTATGGGGACCCCCAAAATTTATCGTTTTTTTTTTATTTTTTTGTAAAAATCTTAATGCGGTTCACATAATACATCTACTCGCCAAGTTTCATCAGTCTAGCTCTTACGGTTTCGGAGAAAAATGGCTGTGACATACGGACGGACGGACAGACAGACAGACAGACAGACATGACGAATCTATAAGGGTTCCGTTTTTGCCATTTGGCTACGGAACCCTAAAAAGCATCAAAGGGCAGGACGTCTAGACGTTCTTTTTTTTACTTCCCAGAAAGAGCAGGTAGAAATCTGTAGCGTCGGAACGGCTACGAATGCCAGATGATATTTTACTATACAAAAAATCTCTATGAATATCTTTGGATTTTTTATTTGGCAACGTTTTGGCACATTTACAGACACTTATTACCTACAACAAATTACTATACTACATTGTACTATCATTTCTTAAATTACTAAGGTAATATAATACCCATTTTGACTAGTACCCTTCGGTTAATACATGACATTAATCAATTACTTAAAAACATATAAAAATAAACGATTATAGATAAATCGTATTAACATAAAATGCATTTTGATTGGCACATTTAGATTGTAAATGTTTTATCGCTATTTATAACAATGATATAGTTTCAATTTGACTATTCTTTGAAGTTATTCACATAATAACTTTATAAAAAAAAATACAATAACAATAAACCTATTAATTGGCACTTCGAAAAAAACTTCTCTTTTTTTTGTATTAAGTACTTCACTATACCTATGTAAATACAATCACTTTAGAAACACCCTATAAAATATTTTATTTGCTAACAATATAACTGGCAGTTCAAATTGAAAACACTAGCAACTCTAAAAAGGTAAGAAGTAACGCAATAAAATGCTTCGTAGTCGAGTCCACAGCCTAGGGAAATAAATTACTCATTTATTGTTTCGATTTGACAAGGAATGTAGAGTACTCTAGACACCCAATTCCTTAAGAGGGCATCACACAGGCAACTCTCTTCTCATCTTAAGATTTATATGAAATATGAATTAGAGGTGATATTTTCTTTATCAATAAGTTTCTGAAAAAAAGGAAAACATACGAGCACGTATAGAGCAGATCTGGATTTTATGAGAAAAAATGGTTACTCTAGAGGCATTATCCAGGGAGGAAATAGGGGAGTACGTTTGTATGGAGAGTCGCCAGTGTGATTCCCTCTTAAACTTACTCATCAATGGATTGCTCTAAAAAGGCTTCGAGACCTTCGTTAGTTTCATCAAAATACTCATGGCAATAGGTGAGGGAGAGTTTAGGCGGATGCGAGTGCGGAGGTGGTTGACCCAGCACTCGGTCGTTGAGAGTCAACAATGAGGCTGGACAGGATCGAGACTTGCGAGATGAGCAGTACCAGAGCAGCCGCGACTTGTGTTGCTTCTTCCTAGAGTTGATGAAGTACGTGTTCCCTTGGTAGTACAATAGCCTGGCTCCGCGTGACGTCGCCAAGTAACGCGCCACACCTTACAACCAAACATTGCCAATTCAGACACAGAAGATGATAATAATCCGAAAGCTGTTACACACGATCGGGTATTACAAGTAGCATGAAACTAAAATGCTAAGCAGTTCGTGTAAAACTGCAATAAAGCGTCTCCAAGGAGAATACTTACGGACTTTAGAACGGAGTTGAATATCATACCCACGTAACTCACGATCACAGAATACAGAAGAGAAGTCTCACAATTTTACCGCAAAGTTACTACCTGCGTATCGTCCCAAATGAATGTCATTGATGACAACATGCGCACGATAATACCTGTAGGTTGTTCTAAATGTAGAAGATCTGACGCATTTTTATGGTACCTGCTAATGAAAATAATAACATAAGCCCCCAAAGCCTTTTATAACTTCAGTATTTCTTTTTAAATAATTTATTTCAAATAACATTATAGGATTATGGTGTCGATTTATTATAATATTTTTAAGCAATAGTCACAATGTGGTTGTAGTAAATGCATCATCGATTGTCGAGGTAGAAAGTCTAGGACTTTCAAAATTTACATCACAAAATATCACACAGTGTGGACTTCATAGACGAAGAGTGATTTACTAATGTCTAACCTATTGATGTGTCTTCTAGTTGTGCATGTCGTGTATTAAGGTAAGGAATGCTTTGAGCTACTTATACTACACCCAGGACTAGTGAAGATAGTGAGAATATAGTGGAGTTTCTGTCTAAAGAGGTACTTTCGCCTAATAATAAGACGTAGCAGAGATAAGGGGAACTTTGAGAATAGTTGATAGTCACAGCTTTGTCCGGCGTATCTGGCAATTACAGCGGCGGCGAGCCAGGGCTGTCACGCAGCAGGAAGGCGCGTGGTGCACCGACAGCGTGCGACCCTGCCACACCAGCAGGCGCACCCGCTGGCTCCACGACCTTGACTCCCAGCACACACCTTCGAACCACCCAGTCAACCATCAGTTGTGGTGATTATGGATGATCAACACGTCATGCTAAATGACAAGAGTGAAAACTAGTCTACACCAACGATAGCAAACAGAAAATCATTTCATAACATCCCCAACATAAAACAGCCACAAAGAAACGATCGTCTGAATCAAAAAAGTTTCTTTATAGCCGCTATTAGGCATGAAGGATACAACATTAGCGGAAGTGCAGATGTAAAAACGACCTTATTACTACAATGGGATGTTATATTTTGACAGGCATGAGGCAGAGGAGAGAGGGGAGCTGGATTCTGGGGTATTATCGATTGGTACCATCAGCAGGCTACGTGGGGCGAGACATGCGCGCGGGTGCCGCGTGCTAGCTGCCCCCGCCAGGCCGAGCGCGCTAGGCTCAACCACAGAATACCTAACACTCGCTAATGGCACCCCACTCGTTGCTATAGGTGTACCTTTATTCTGGGCCCGGGCCGCCCGCGCCCGCGCCCGCCCGGCCGAATGCCATGACAACTCGGCTAGGTACGTAACAGAGATTAAAGTACCAAAACCAGTTACTACTTTAGGCTTTCATTTAAATATCGTTGTTTACGTAGTTCTCGAACTCAGAAAAAATATTAAAAACGATTCAACTACAACAGACACTGATGCAAGTGGGTACCTTCCTAACATCGAATAGATTATTTTAGATACTTGCAAACTTTTCGAAAAATAGTTAGTTTATTGCAAATTTTATTTTTTAAAGCAAGTGCTATTTCAGTTATGTTTTCAATGTAGTGCAGCTTTACAACATACCTGTACTACAAATTTTTAGTTCGATTAATTAGATTAATCTCCAGTTTTGAAGAACAAGTTCTATATTCTATTAGGTGTTTTTGTCTTACTAACACTAAGACTTCATAATACCAATGAAGTTACTCAACTTACTACGTATAATTAATAACTAATTTAACTGAATTTCCATGGATCGTTCGATCTAAATGAAACAAAGCATTACGTTAGTAATAAATTAAATAATAACGCATAGACAAGTCGCTATCGCGCCACGCCACCGCGCCACGCCATCGCGCCGCATTATCTTGAATTGAAACTGTACTTATTTATAACCGAGCGGGCACAAGTACAACAACCCGCGTAAAATGTAAACACGAAAACGTGGATGCGTAGATTGCGTAGTAAATAAAATACTACGCAGTTCACGCACACTGACTCAGAAGACAGAGCTGCGTGAAACGGAACGTAGAAGAAGCAGGCGAGCAGGCGAAATTAGGGCATTCAGGGCGTAACTAGGCTATAGCGCGGGATGGAAGGGAACGCCCATACGATTCCCCGTGCCCTGCCGAAGTTTCTTCTTTCATAACTTTGTAGCTCGTATTGATCCGTCTCAACTGCGCAATTCATGACCTCTCAGAGATACGTCGGATGTTAGCGCTCGACTATTGATAACGCTGTTTGTCTTCTTCTACAATACAACCGAATTTTATCTGTTATTAAAAACTTCCGGGTTATATTTATTACTTCATCACGCATGTACTCCTTAAAATTGAAATTTATTTTAGTAATATCTAGAATTCAAGGTTGATTTTAAATGAAGATATAAAAAACATATTGAACAAAAACAATTAAAATTTACATTTGAAATCTAACGTAAATATGAAACGGAATTTAAAGTTTTAAAATTAGGTAACATTTTACAATAAACACTCAAGTAATAAACATGGCTGAAAAAAGCATTGTAAATGATTGAATCACTTTAGGCTACCTATCGATCTTGGTATAATATAAAATTGTAAGAAGTTTTAATAACTGGAGCAGAATGTGTACAGGAATTAATTCATCACATACACGAATACATAATATGTCCATAATAATCAAAAACCTAATAGTACCTGATATTTACAAATATTCTTCCGTCCACGTGTACCTATTACGTAACAGACCCCCTACACCCCTGCCTACGCATCCCCCAGGCCACAGAAAACATACCAGTACCTTCACCCACGCCACGTGCCTCCCAAGTTACCAACGAAATTATCAAACAACTTGTTCATTCATCTTATTTAATCCAACGTATTTGTAACCAAAGTATTGCCTTTTCTTAGTACTTATACATACATAGTTTCACTGAACTGTTCAGATACTTATACAAATTAAATGCGTTTCTTTAACTACTAGCATCGTAATTGACTTTATCACCTTTATGACAAGGTACATAAAACTTACATTAACATTTTTCAGACAGGAACTTTTGGACTTATAATTTAGTATCACCTAAACCCAACAATATACTTTGGGTTTTAAATTCTTCAATTGATTTTCTAGTTCGTGATATTTTTATCAATGTAGTAAACTAATTCGGTTAAAAAAAAACAAATAATGACACGTTAAACTGATTAGAATATACAAAAAAAAACAATTAAAAAAAGTATATCGATTCTTGTAAATCATAATAACATTTTATGTAATGATTGCGTTTCGATGTATAAAAAAAAACTTAAAAATGATCAATAAAAAATAAATGTGTCCATAAAAAAATGGAAACGGCTCAATGGAATATCACTTGAAATCAAAATTATAACGTAGGTATACAAAGTTCGGTCCAACATTGTGTAAAGTCGCTATCTATACCGATTATAAACATCTTTCTTTCTGACATACTTGCCATCTGGCGTGAAGTAGTAGCTAGGCGGTGCGTGAATGTGTCTTCCCCTCACCAGATACAGGATGTCTCCGTAGCCAGAACGGGCCGGGGCCGTGATGACGTCAGCACGACACCCGGCCATGTCTCGCGACGAACAGTACCATTGCTTCCTGCCATGCGCTTGTAGGTTCTTCAGGTAGTAAGTGTAGTTGTCGTGGACCAACAGCGATTTTCCCGTCCGCGACGGCACGAAAATAGCCGGCACTGCGTCAAAATCCATCAAACATCCATCACCAGCTAGATATGGCATTAGGGGCCAACTCTACGAAGTCGTACTCTACCAAATCAATTACCAAGCTCTATGGAAATATACCACTATTACACGACAAATGTCCCATCTACACATATGTAGATTTACCTTTACGTGATTTGACATTCAGAATCGAGTTAATGTTCAAAATTGATCTAACAACAAATAAAAGGTCAAAACAACTAAATTTCACAAAAAAATGTTACTTTAATAACAATGACTCCAAAAAACATTAAGATCTATAAAATATTTCATTTTATGATTTACATATTCTATTCTTCGCTACTGCGAGTTTTCTTATCGCATCAGTTTCATATAAATCAATATTTGTGTCAAGGTCTTCACTAGTGAAATCTACCTCATGGAATAACTCCGGGACTTGCCCATTTTATGGCAAGGCTGATGGTTATGTTGCCCAAGCAAGCACAACACTGTCTTGGCCTCAGTTCGTATTCTCGCGGTACATTTGAACTTGCTGCGTGCGGTGCAGTACCATAGAATCTTCGACGTATTCCGATACGAATTGTGAGGGCGAAACATATAATTTCCCAACACCAACTTCGGAAACCCGTTTTTAGAGTACATCACTACAGCTGGAATTTTCAATGGCGTTATTCTACCTAAATCAACAATAGAATTTGAAACAATAAAACATAAATCTTATGTAAAAAGGTTTATAAAAAACAGGACATAAAGTTAACACGACGGTGGGCCACACCTTAAAGGCTATAAACGAGCATTAACACTACAGAAATACTACGATTGATCCTAAAAATACACTTAAAATAACTAAAAAATACACCTAAAATCTGCACAAGAGAGCGCTAAAGAAAATCTCTATAAACTCATTTGATTGGAGAGCAGTCAGACAGTATGGTTCACGTTTTTGCAGCGATGCCTAAGCTCCGAAAAGACCAGCTGCTTGCCATAGGTGTGGATCCTGGCTGCACAGCCCCTAGCGCACGTCCAGCGTCGTTTCCTCCGGTAGCAGTCGTCCAGCCGGTACCAGTGCGCTCCGATCTTCAGCAGTTGATCGCCTTCAGGACTCGTCTCGGCTGCCCAACAATGGGAATCACGATAATTACTTTTTATAATGGGCTAGAGGGTTCTAGGTGGAGACGAATTTTTCTTTTTTTTTAATGAGTCGACACTCGTATTTGTGGATTTTCATTCGCATCTCTTGTAGTCAAAAACTATAAGGCATAAAAGTCAAACAGTTTTGGCAATGCTAATTAAATCCTAATAGAAATGCGAAAATCCAACCTCATAATCTAAGAGGTTAACTGAATAATTTGTTTGTTCATGAATCGTTACTCATACTTGTGGATTTTCATTCGCATCTCTTGTAGTCAAAAACTATAAGGCATAAAAGTCAAACAGTTTTGGCAATGCTAATTAAATCCTAATAGAAATGCGAAAATCCAGCGTCACCTCATAATCTAAGAGGTTGCTTAAGGTTCTATTTTTGAGTGAAAATTGAGTTATGAATAGATTTTTCATAAAGATTTTTATAATGTCCCAAAAGTTAAGAGCCGAGCGGGATTTGAACCCGCGACCTTCCCCTCAAAACCCGCTCGGCTCTTAACTTTTGGGACATTATAAAAATCTTTGTGATTTCCTTAAGTGTAGTAAACACTATAAAATTAATAAAAAAAAGATTTTTCATAATTAAAATTATTCATGAATTCGTCGAAATTCAGCTGCAATTGTTTAAATACTAATAAATAATTAGGAATTTATTTTGCTAATTCTTATTCGTAGAAAAGGAATTTCAATAATTAAAAACAGTTATATCGTATACGTTTATGAATTCAGTAATAAATAAACTCCTATTACAATATTATACTGATAAAATACGAAAAATATGTCTAAAAGTATAGAATAATTAAATTAATAAACAAAATTCGATTAAGCCATTATTCTACCGATTAAGGTACTAATTTGCCACGTTGCATTGTATTTATATACTTTTTTCTTAAAAGCTTATTAGCTTGGCAGTACGTTCAATAGATGTTTTTAATACTGAGATCATAATAATATTTGAACCAGATAAATATGTGCTATATATATTTTGGCCCTGGCTTTTTTTTATAAATATTAAATAGATAATTAAAATTAATTCCAGAGAACTTCTACACAAACTGGGTTATTAGCTGCTACATTCTTTTCATTCTACTCATATACATTTTATCATATTGACTACTTAAATATCTTCTACGTGGTCATTTAGTGTATAACTTCTATTAGAAAACTATCGCTCGTATATTTTGTTTATAAGCTGGTACATTGTTAATGTACTTATACGCTACTACTACAGCTAATACCTACTATTCAAGGTAGTATGGAGTAATCATTATAATCAGCTATCAGTCTTTCCGCTCGCTACAAGGCGGATAAATAGAATTTTATAAAAAAAGCATCAACAAGACGACTACACTATGGTTAAAGCTATACAGTTTGTATACATAATTTCTAAACATTTGGTAAGAGAATATTGCACATTCACGTTTACAATAATTGTAACTTTGTAATTTTCTTAAAACGAATATAAATATTAGGTACGTTTATGCAAGGCGACCTTAAATCGTCTTTTTAGGGCCACCTACACTAAATTCCGTAAGGTACCTACCAACCTACTTGCCTATAAAATAATCATATAAATATAGAACCTGTTTTCTGCCTATGAAGTTGACGTTATAACATAATTAACAAAACAACAGCTTCATAGGCCAGGTCAACAAGAAATAACAATAAATAAACCAATATTTATAAAAACAATTTCGATATCACAAAATATACTGATCGTAAACATTTAGAAAAATGGAAGATTACCGAAAGCCACCTTGGTATCGTCTAACTACATCCTACATTTATCAAGGAACTACATTATCAAACACGAGTATTGCAATAAATATTAAGGCCGACATAAATATGAACTAGATCAATTTGATCCACAAGTAATCCTCCTACAATGAAGACTACCTTAGATCCTCTTCAGAATTTCAGGCAAAGTACAAAAAATCAACAATATTGTGTCTCACAGGTCGTATGTAAACTGTTTGTCGAACAAGCCTATGATCAAACAAATATACCTATAGATAATAACCTAACCTAACGCAATAAATCTTAGAGACCATCTGTGTAACATAATAAGGCCTTAATTTTCAGGCCGTGAAGTGACAAGTTCCACGATTGTCGCTTCACAGCCTCACACCGAGCATACAAGATGTTATTACCACGCGCAAAGCACTCGCCCTGACTCATTGTCCCATATCAAACACAAGTAGGGTTTACAAGAGATTACGGAGATCAAGGCGTACACCACAGTCAGTGAATCAAGGAAAACGTGGATCTAAACATCCGATAGATAGTATTATTTATCGCTTCATGTTTGTTAGAAACATAGATAAGAGGGAGCTCTAAAAAATTTAAATAATATTCATTGAGAATGTAACTGAATATTAACAATAGTAAATAGTTGTAGAGCTCTTTGCGAAAGACTTCGTTTGAGGAAGTACCACCGTAAGTAATTGTTTTGTGTTTTACTTAAAATTGAATACTTACACCTACAGTTACAAATTTCAAAAGATGACGATAACCGACACTTAACATAAAACGTTATTCGTATGCTTGTGTCCTGTATCGCATAAAAAAGCAGTTAGTTTCAAGATTGCCTAGATTCGCCGTTCGAGTTCGTTTACTCCCACCTGTTCTGTTGAGTAGTTCCGTTGACAGAACTACTGGGATTTTTCCCCCCATTAGTTTTGTGACTTAAGAGACTATGCTTTACACCTGACTTTTATCTCTACTATTCCCACCTGTTTTGTTGAGAAATCTGATGACAGAACTTCTGGTAATTTCTGTGATTTAAAAACATTACCAACCTATGTATATATATATCTTTACTAATATTATAATGAAGTAGCGTTTGTGAGTTTGTGACGTTGTAAGGGGTAATCTCTGGATCTACAGAACCGATTTAATTATTTAGTTGTATTGTAATAACATCTTGATGCTCGGCCTCAGTCGATCAGCTCGCGAGCGATCGTGCAGTGTGGCGACGCCCCGGGTGCGCGGTCAATGCCTTGCGTCTAGCAGGCCGCGGACCAGGAGGTCGCGCCAGGCCTACATGATCAGAGCAGCATGCGGCGCGGGCGGCACCAGCGCCATAGGAGGCATCGCGCTCAGCCGCCGCGCCGCAAACCCAGGCACAATCTTATACTTCCCCATAGGATCCACCTCGAACTTCCTACTGTCATGCTTCGCGGCGTTGTAAGTTGTTGGATGGTTATGCGAGCCGCGGAAGTAAACTAACCGTCCGTCGCGAAGGCACAGCGCCACTTGACAACGCTCGGCTTTCTGATAGGACCTGGCGCATCTCCATGTGACCCGTCGCGGATGCGAACCCCCGTCCTCGTAGAATATGTGTCCGTCTGCCACTAAATGCAGACCGCCGCGCGCTGAACGTATGTAGAACCAGCCTGAAAGTAACAAACAGTTAGACCACTTACCAATATGATTTCAGTCTATGGTTACTGCTATATTTAGTTCACAAAACAGCAGACACGTTTAATTATATTTTTCTCCTAGTTGGAACTATTCTTTTTGGTGAAATCTAGATGGTTGTGTTAAGTTTCTAGACGGCTTTGCTCGAATTTGCTTTTTTGTTTTCTACTTTACCCAGCATATTGTACAAACGTAGAATAGAGGTTTAGGTTCAGTTCAACAGTTTTTTTTTTAATGATAAGTGGAAACTTTTTTTTCTAGCTACGTATATGAACCTACCTTGTGCAAGCGTGAAGATCCTACTATATAATATATATATATAAAATCATAGTTTTTTATAATTCGCAATAATTGAGGTATTAAGAAATAAAAGTCATGAATGGCCTCAGCGCAATATAATCGTTTCTTTGTACCTATACATTGTCCATCTACACGTAGTCTCTACTCAGCGTTACATTCTCGACCGACGACTGCCGCTTATAGCTACCTTTATTTGCATAATACTTCAGAACTAAACATAATAGCAATAAAATATCTTATCACATTAAAATAAAATAATACTTTAAAAATAATACTTCGAAGGTTAACACAGGAATCGTATACATTCGAACGGAAACACACACTGGTGTATGATCGAGATAACATAAACTATGGTAAACATTCAAATCGGTTAACATAAAATAGGTATTCTATGGTAAATTCCGTAGGTATATAAACCTAAATTATCAATCATTATATTTATATACTCCATAAAAATTATGCATAAGTAAGTACCGCCAACATCAGCAAAATATAAAAATAAATTTATAAAACAGTAAAAGTAAAAATAAACAAGTAAATCTCACTAAATAAAAATATATCTTAAAGCTAACGTATACAATGAGTATTAATATGAGTAAATTGTAATAAATGCAAATATCTACTTTAACAAGTCGTTACTTCTAATCGTATACATGAGTTGACTTTGTTCTTAACAATCTTGTAAAGCGGCCAACAGACTGTTGACAACATAACGTGCGTCCGCACCTGTGCAACCGAACCCGTCTTTCTGTCTCCACTCCACCCACTCCAGCCTCTAACAACCACCGAATAATGCTACTCACGATCAAAATCGTTCAAAAATAATGTAAAAACAATGTATAAAAATACTTAGGGTATCATAAGAGAACTATCACTTTGTACAGTCGCTACAACTAATCCGGCCGGTCGGCGACCGGAAGAATTATACCTATGCTTTTATTATATCCTCTGTTATCACCTCTTTAACTACACAGTTAAAAGGGTTTAAAATATTCTCACTAAGTCATTTGAAGTACCTATCACCAACTTTTTTAATTAGACACAATTTGAGGTTTTCTCTAACATTAAAATTGTTAGCTTTAGTAGCGATGTCGCCGACACAACCCTAACTAGACTTAATAATAATCGTATACTCTTACACAGCGCAAAAATATCTACCATTCGTATGTGGTTATCTACTATACGTAATATAGCTAGGTATATCATAATAATCTCTTTGGAGAAACATTACAATACAAAAAGTGCGCGAACTATAGTTCACAAAATAAATGCTATTCGTTCTTATACTTGTACGTTCATGCAGTCGGTAAATGCGTATAAACGTGTGCTCGCGCCGACGACCACCGGCAGGAAGGCACAAAAGCATAATTTGACAAACCATCCGAAAGATTCGAATCCATCTTGAGTAACATTCGTATCGATCGTAGAGATTCCAATTGAGATCAAAATCCGTGCCGAATACCAACAACATTTCGTTAGCCGATGGCCGAATCGGCGCCTAAACTTGAAAAATTGACTTGCAATGCAAACTGACCTCTGGGCGTCGCTACACAAATTGTGAAAATAGGATGCAGTTAGTCTCGTGACATCGGCAGCCTCATTGTCTGACTCAACTGGTAATCGGTTCCCACAATCACATTAGCATTACCAGTTGAGTGAGAGAGTGAGTCTGCGGGTCGTTGAGATGAGGTTATGGTTAGAACATGGGTCGAACGGGCGTGGCGCGCACGCCGCAAGTATGCGCGCTGTTCATTTGCACAACTCGTAGACCGAAGGTATGGACTGCGGCACGACAGCGTGGGTTGCGGCTGCATCGCCACCACACCTTGCCGCTGGCTGCTCTGCCGTTGAAGCAGAACCGGTGCGCGCCCACTTCGATAGCCGGCTTACCACGTTTGCTCAGGCAGTAGCGGAACTGACCCGGGAAGCAGGGGAACGGGAACGGGAGTCCCAGCGTCAGCGGAGCCTCACCAGCGCTCACTGCCAGCGCGTCCACCCGCGCTGCCACTGAAACTGAACGCACCACGTTAACAGTGATGAAAACAAAGCCAGAGATAGTTCTATCACACGAGACATCTACAGCTTTAGTAATTTGATAAATGAAAGACGCGTAAGTCACGAATGCTACTTCGTACAACATTGAGCAGAAAAACTAACCACCACCACAAACAAACCTTAAAACTTTATTTAGTTTGATAGAAATACTAAATCCTTCGTAAATACAAAATAAATAATCTCTTCATAAGACCCGCACTCGAATTATAACTATGCACTATTAGCAGAGCAAGTTTTTAGATGTTGAAAAAAAATCACGACGCTAATGTTTGTATTTTGCCCTTAATGGTTTTTTTTCTAGCAAGTCAAAACTTATGCCCCACCAAGACATCCTACCGCTGATAGCAATCTTACCCCCGCTCATAAGTCTTTAGTACGGATCTGGTCACAATTATAATTATTACCCGTCGCTGATCAAGTGTGGCACGACGAACGCCTGATCGCTATTCGAATGAAACGAACTCATTAAAAAATACTTTATATTCAGTATCTCGTTCCTAAGACTACATAGATAAATGATTAAGTAATAAGTATATATACGGACGATTTTAAATACTTTTCACACACTCGTATATTATATAAAAGTGACTCAAAGTTACAAAAGAAAATATTGGTGACTATATTACAAATAGAAAATACATTAAAATGTATCCAATATTGAAAATGTGAGTATCTGTGATTGTATAATTTGATTTTCAAAAGCTTAGTGTGACAAGAACGTGTAAAAACGTTATTAAGGTCGCAGGTACATTTCATTCTACCAGTTAAGTAATTCATAAAATTATTTTAATGTATGTGCTGTTCCGTTTTATTTCCTAATTTAATTTCACACGATTTTGTCAGTCTCACATTAATTTGTCTTTTTGTTGTACATACCTCTTTTACATACCTACTAATCATTGTCATGCATTACGATAAATTCAGAATAAAAAAATATAAGCGGCTTCCTATCTTAAAATAAATGCACGAAATTAAAGAAGCATCACAAATGTGAGGAATGCTGGAGAAGGAGAAACGCACTGGTCCTGGAATGCAAGGTTCTCTAACGCTAATAGCGCAACATCAATAGACGCTAGCTCTCACAGCCTGTCGAGCCTATGACACATGGAGCTCTTTCCTCTAACTACTAATCTTCCATCCTTTGCTGCACACAACTGTTGAGTGCCAATCTTCTCTCTTTATTTTCTTTGCTTCTTTCTTTATTTTCTTAACTTCTGTCATGATTTTCTTATCCATTATTGAGTTGGAGTTTGTTTTACGTTCTCCCATAGTATCGGTAAAGTTTTCTGGAGTAAAATTGGGTGGGTGATTATGATCTCCCTTAACTTTGATGAAGCGGCCATCTAACGAAGTCTGCACCCTGCAAAGGCAGCCTCTCGTGTCCTTGTCTCGACAAGCCCAATTCAGTTTGCTTCGGTACTGGTTGTTCACCCAGAACTTATTTCTTTTGAATATTAGAACAGATTTTCCGGCACGAGATGGCAAAAAAAAAGCCTCTGAAACATTAAAGGTGGGTTACTTATTATTATAAAACTCTTCGACAAACCTATATAACTACCCCCTTTTGACGAATGCGCACGCCGATTATCCGACTGGGGTGTAAATACATAGAACATTGATTTTAATAAGGAGGGTTTCTGATGGGATTTCATTCTTCATTCTTTTTTTTATATCAGTCCAATTTCAATGTCCTGTAGCCTAATAATACTATGGGGAAAAGGATACGAATAATATATGAGTAGTCCAATTCGTAAAATCATTTTGTAATTTTTGACTCGTCAATGAAATCAATTCTCAGTGAATATTATCAATTAACTCACTGAGGATTTGGATAGAAAAGAGACGCGACCAGTAGAAACTATGGTAGCTCTCCATGATTAACTTAAAATATTCAGAAACTGTTATGACAAATTAATCATCTTATTTGTAGTAGTCTGGTAGAATTTTGGTTTATCGTGGAGGTGTTCGCCTATCATCTCTATAACTTCGCCGTTCTTGTTGGTTCTGGCCCTGGCCTTACACTTGAGGTTTTTACGTCGGGTGCATAGCCAGCGATTCGGTGTCTCCTCGATATAAGGGTACCCATTGAGCACAAGACGTGTTTTACCCTTCCCAGTTTGTACGTACGCAGCAGTTATCGTACCTACGAAGTTATAAAAATTCTAATAATAAAAAGAAACACCTCCGCTTCGTACAGCGGATACCGCTGAGAGTGAACATCTATTACACTAGCGACCCGCTTCGGCTTTGCACGGGTGGAAAAATTCGAAGGCAGTGACATAATTTTTTTTTACCTACTTTTTCTAAATTACACCCGTACGAAGCCAGGGCGATCCGCTAGTCGTAACTATAACGTTGTATACGAGTACGTTTTATTTGCAGTGTGTTCAATTATTTATCTGTACCTAGATATCTGCAGCACTCTCGCATTGTATGCATTGGAGTGAATAAAATTCGATTATTTTTAGACACGATAAAAATCTTACATGGGCCAAAGATCCCTGCAAAATATATATAATTCGGAACTGCTTATGATAATGGCGATGTTCTAGGAAATTACTGCACCACTTTTGAGGCCCCCCGGAAGGAACTACGCACAAGTTCAAGTTATTAGGATTTTTTTTTTAAAAGAGGCTTAATAAAATACTAAGAAAGACATCAAAAATGTATTTATATCTAGGATACAATAAAAAGTATCGTGGATCATCTCAGATTTTGATACCACTTGTATTTTGATTACGTATTAGTTATTAGAGTAAAATCCCTCTACAGAGGACAAAATTTAGACAAAATATAAATTAGGTAGGTACTCACTAAAACCATGATTTTCTAAGAAAATCATGTCACACGATATTTAATACTTAAATATAAACATGTAAAGCTTTGGTTTAGTGCTATAAATGCATACATAAATACTTGTCGACATCAAATACAAAATATTTTAATGACTATACTTATAATACTTACACCCCCTTACGACTAACGTGATATTCATTAACAATTCAAAAATGATTAGATGATACCTTTATTTTTGGGTCGAAGTGATTCAACACCGTAAATGAAAAATATTGGTGCCGATCTGTTAATTTAACCCACGTTACTCAAAGAGGGATCTAATTTAAATACCTATCCCTGTCATTATCAGAATTTAATGAATTGATATGAGAAAGGTATTTATTGTACGTATACTGTGATATTATTTTAAAATTGATATTATAATTTCATAATTTAAAAACATCGAGGTCAATCTAGTATTGACTAAGTATGTCATAATAATGAACTGGCTACAACTTTTATCCAGTTCGTAAGAGATTCTAAAACACAGAATAGTATTAACAATAAGACAGCAATAAACTTTATTATCATTCCAGATTGTGACCAAACCATACCTCATCATACCATTGATTCATTTCATTCTCTCCCAAATCTTTTCAGATCTTAACAATAATAATTGCCCTTCGCCGTTGGCTCAGTCCAAATCTATTAAATACATTTTCATTCACGCATTTCATTTCCAAAAAACGAAATGAATGCTTCAGCCAGTCCTAAAAGTCAGTTTGACCCTAATAATGTAGTTTACCTTCCATATTTAATGTTTCCATGAACTGACGCATTCATGACAACACCGATCAAACGAACAAGCAATCAATCTCCTTACTTCCTCTTCTTTTTAGAAGTCTTATGGATGTGTTTGTCGTATACCAGTACCACGTTTCCGTTCACGGTGTGTATGTTGGCCGGGCACTTGCCCGAGCGATAGTCACATTTCCACCTGGTGCGTCCCTTACCCATCTCGACGTCTTGCACGAAGTTAAACTTTCCCGTACAGATCATGGGTCCCTTGTTGCGTGACACGTCGCGGAATGTAAACTCCATCCTCGATGGCGGCTTACGACCACCTTCTAATCAAAACACGACACATTTACTAACTGTCAAATGTCATCAACGAATCGTTTCAGCACCAGTTTTGATGTAACCGGTGCTAAGCCGATGCTATACATTGATTAGGACAATCTACAAAATAACATGCCCTAGGACAGGGTAAGCAAACTACTAATTAACGTAATAAGTGTTTAATTAAACCCTAAGAATTAATACTCTTTTATTAACTTAACTGTCTTTTGAAACTTACATACTCAATACTTAGTATAAATATATAAAAATTTATAAAGCCCAATTTTTTTTAAGGAATGTTCAGTACATCAATTATTATAATAATTGACAAAATGGTCCCATTGTTTAACAGAAGGCACTTTAAAATTTTGTATTCATTACAAAAAGTTTTACACAATAATCAATAATGTATAAATTGTTTTTGTTAATATCATCTAAGTACATAAAACCTAATTTCTAAAATAAAATTATTTTATAAACATGTATAAAGTATAGTCTTATCACAAGTTTATGCTCTTTGCAGTGAGTTCATTTAATGTTAAAAGTACTTACAAAAATAGAGCAAACATACTTTACATACATTCATATTTTTAACAGTGCAGGTAATTTCTTTAATGATTTTCTTGGAAAAATAGCAATGCAATCCATAAATAAATTTACATTTGAATAAGCACCATTTACTAGTTAGGAAGGTAGCTATTTTGTTGATATGGTTCAATTATCTATTACATAAGTACATACGTATTAATGGAATAACCACTGCGAATGGATAGTGCAGCGTTAGTATAAATTCTGTTTGAGAAATACTCATACAATTATAACAATAAATTCAGTAATACAATGTCTTGCATATCCCAAAATACTACGTATTACGTTTTTGCCCAGAAACAACCTACCAATCACTTCATTATCATAAGTGTGCTCCAAAATGTTTTATAACTATTAACCTAAATAATATCTTCATAAATCAGTATTGCTAACGTTAACTACTGCAGTCTGAAGTTCAGTACTTTGAGGCGAGTTGCGCTTATCAGAAAATAAATCAAGGATAGGAAGGTAAAGAATCAAACTACGACGACCCGTCGACAGAATCCAACTAAATCTTTTCAATGAGTCGCCAATAAGATCTATGTAGATCTAGCCATAGTCGATATTAAAACGACAGAAAATTAAGGCGAGGGATCGGTCATGGGAATTCTAGGGTTACAGAGAGCGTTTCTAGCTTGTTCGCGGGTGGGGTCGCCATGGAGACTGGTGGGGTGTCTATCTGTTTCCTTGCGGAAGGCTTCCGCGGTAGGCAGACGCTACGCGGCGGGTGATTGTGCATGCCTTTCACTGCCACCACGCTCTGGCCCAGCATGTGAATCCTCGCCTTGCAATTAGTCTTCTTCGACGTACACCGCCATATAACTTTATCGCGCAGCTTGGACTCCTCGCAAAAAGGAAACGTGTTCACCATCATAATCACCTTACCGCGGCGCGACTTCAGAAATGTTATACCTGCGGGACAAACGCACGTCAGACAATACAATAGCAAAGTTAAACGACCCGAAACCAAACTTAAAAATAGGATTGAAATAAAACCAGCGGTTGTTTATAAGTACAATTTAATATGATTCACAAACGTACCCCGAACGAACATGAACTAAAACTTACATAAATTGAATGAATGGATAAGTAGGTATAAAATTACGCTATCAATGATGAATTATTATAATAAAGACTCGTATCAATATGAGTAGATAATTGTAAATGGTATAGGAGTAAAGAGAGGCGAACATGTGCGTAAAGCCGTGGCGGCAGCGCTCTTGCGCGGTTGTGCGCTGGAGATTCACAATTACCTTACAACACCTACCTAGAGTATACCATCGAACGACACATTTATTTATTATATTACAGTTACAAAATAACATGATTATAAATATTGTTTCAAAAAAGAAAGTACTAAGCCAAACCAAAATTTTAAAAAATATCCAGTTAAAAACAATATTTACACAAACAATCATGTAAATATCTTATCAAATCACTTATTTTCAAATAAATAGTAAAATCGTAATTAATTCATTTATTATAATTGACGAATATTGTCATCGCTCTAAATTATTTAATACACAATAGCTTAAATTTAAATATTTTAATTCATATTATTATGCAACAGACACTAAGCTGTCGCCACGGTTTTACATATTTTCACATAGCCCATGTTATTTGGCTTGGATATTCATCAGGTACAATAGAATATGTCAAATGATTTAAATGCGATGAAATGACTACGGTCAAGTGCGATGAACGGGTGCCCACAAGGTGGAGTTTCAGACAAGGCTGTTTTAGGTCCTTTGGAAATCTTAAGTACATAAAAACAGCACACCTAGAACATACCTCGTCTGAAACATACTTGTGTGGTGTCAAATAGAGATGAATGAATGATCAACGTTGTTGACGATCAACATTTGACACAATCTACAACCACACCTAATTAAACATTATACATACACACACACACACACTAGATCCCGAAGAACGTCACGTAAATCTAAATAACAATTAAAATTAAGTAATAAGCGATAAAAATTTGTACTTAAATCAGAATAGGTAGTACATACAAAATGTGTTCCTCGAACCGTAGGCAACCCTCAGCCGAACAACTTAGGACTTATAAGTAGTAGCCAAAAAACAATTTCATAGAATTCAGTTAGCCAAAACAATCTCAAAGAGCATATTCGTATGAATGACAAGTTGCCAACACGTTAACCGAACGATCATGTATGTTTACACGTAGATAAGTTAGCCTAAGTAAAGAGGTAGTTGAGGTTCGATACTAACTAGAGGTAGCTTGGAGGCACGCCGGACCCTGCGCGGACTCCCGCCCCGGCGCGCCCTTCCTTAGCCTAGCATACTTACTTACTTACTTACTCTACGCTTAACCTAAAACACCTTACTCGAGTAAAGCTTCTGAGTATTATTTCATGTGTATAATTTTTGTATAATTTAAACTAATATGTAAACCCGTATAAAAGTGAAGAGGTAGTTGATTGAGCTTTAAGTACTTCGAAATTTACCGCAAAGTGAGAGGTTCCGATCGTAGCCTCCGCCTTCCATTCGCTTTACTGTCGAAAGCACATCCCGAACCTCCCAAGAACTTTGCCCGTTTATCAATAACTACTGGTATAATTCTTAAAGATAAAGAGGCGGACTTCTAAATGTCTAAGTAGCAAAAGGTATCCGAAATTGTAAAGTTAAACTCTCAAAATAAATTAAGTAATTCTAAGTACAGTCAAGGGGACATCGTATTGCTTAGTAGCGAACGAGTTCACCTCTATCAGTCACCGACACGTCGTCGACGGCGCGCGACCGCGACCGCGCCCGCGCCCGCCGACCTCCTGGCCCTCGAGTCGGCTTCTGACCAGCTCGCACTCTATTCGACCTCCTGATCTTATCCTGCCTGACGTACTCACCTGCTATCAATCTGTTCCTGGCTTGCATAACTGTCTGCTGCTTCCCTCGCGCCATCTTTCCGGATGATGCTACACTGTCCATTAACCAAACGCTAAAAGCGGCCGTATTCCTGATAACAACCAACTGCCTAAAGCCCGATATCGATACGAGCTCACACCGTTATACATTCAGAAGTTCTTACGCATTAAACATTCTTACAAATCTATTCAATTCGATAAATAGCCCACACCTATAATGGATAATTTACTGGCGACTCCCGGCGAGATTCGGCGCTCCTCGCTGCACTGGTTTGCGCTCCATCACTGGTCCCGCGAGGGTCACGCCGAATATTTTCGCCGGGTTCACATGCACATTACCCATATCGAATAACCAACAATAGCCGTCGCCGAAGCCTCATTTAACGACAACCTATCCCCATCCTAACCTAAACTTAAATATGTTATAACTATAACTCGCTTAAATTATGCTATAATTTCACACGCCAATAAGGCTTTTAAAAATCGAATACTCGAACGGTTCATTATTTCGTCGGAATCGAGTCGTGTAATGTTTTCAAATAGTTAAAATCGTGAATGGTCGCCTTTCCGGCGTCGCGCGCCCCCGCTCACGCCGCATGAGTGCGAGAGGTCTAGTCCTCCTCCTTGCAGAGTGTGTCGACGAGCAGCGGCTTGGCGGAGTTGGTGTGCTGCGGCGAGGTGATGGTGAGCGGGCCGGGCGAGGTCTGCGAGCCGACGGCGGGCGCGGCGGGTGCGCCGGCCGCGTTGTTCGCGTTCGCGCTCGCGGAGGCGGTGGCGTGCGCCGTGGCGGCGTACAGCGCGAGCGCGTGCTGCAGCTGCAGCAGCTGGTGGTGCGGGTCGAGCGGCGCGGGCGCTCGGTGCCCGCTCTGGTGCGGCGTGCGCACCACGTACCGGCCGTCGGCGAAGCGGCGCACGTTGGGCGGCGCGTGGTTGTGCGAGTAACGCGAGCGCACGATGCGCTCGTGACCCTCAGGTCCTTCCGTGTTCACGTCGGCGAGGCAGCGCGACGTGAGCCGCGACGAGCAGTACCACTGCTTGCGCCCGTGCGCCAGGTTGTTCTTCAGCCGGAACGTGTAGCCGCGGTGCAGCAGCAGCCGCCCCTTGCCGGCCCGGATGAACCGCGCTGCAAGTTAACCACACAATCAGTTCCCATTCTGGTGGTATCATCATGAGATACCTCATCTAAATCGATCGACCCTCTTCAACTGCTTGACATTGGCGAGGGTTAAATGAGATATCTCGTATTGATTCACATGCATATGCATATTGATTCATATGTATCTATCTAAAGTTAAATAAAAATAATTACCTAGTTAAAGCTATAAGATTCAAAATAAAAACAACAAATACTTTCCACATACTGTTTAATTTTCAATAGAAGGAGAGTTGAGTCAAAACTCAATGAAAAAGACCACTACGAAATGTTATATTTTAATTTTACTTTGACACGATCCATTTCTTTTACACCAATATCTCATTTACATTCTAAAGCGTTGGAAGTATCAGGCTCATTAGTGGGCCAAGCACACGTGCGCGACGTGGTAAATAAACTCATGCATGATGAACAGGTTTGATACTAAAAACGCACTAACAACTTCATTACGAGACGATATATTTTTGGCAGACTGTTCGGGACAATCTATTTTATTTTTCTCTAAAAGAGCTAGAGCTCCACCTTGAGCAAGAAACTTGGCACATAACAACTAACTCAAACACTTTCACGTTACTTACTACATTCAACTATCTAATGAGCAAAGATAATGAGGATACCTAATCTACCTAATACATTTTTGAAATAGGCTTGGATATACACAAAATAACATTTTATTAATATAAATTTGACACTAAAAAAGTTATCAATAAAAAATTAGAACCACAGAGGTACTGAAAAATATGGCACACAATTTTGACATCTGGCTAATGACTTTACTCATACTTATAATTAGCCAAGTAGGTGTTATAAACCAGCTTAACGACGTAACTTATTCTATAACTAGCGTCTAGGAAGAAATTACAATACTTGTCCAATGATACGAACATTTACAATATATTTTTGTATTTAAAGTAAGATCTGGATAGTGATTTGTGATTCGTAGTAGATCGGACTGGCATAGCATGCAAATATTGACTAGGCATATGAGATCTTTCAACATACTACAAAATATATCACAATTCGAATTAAAGACTCGTTTTGCAATTTTACTTGCATTTTGGCACGTTATAACTAAGCAACTACAATAATAAATAACTTAAACATTTACTTAGAAATTAAAACAATGGCGACCACGACGATGCTCCTTGGCATCCATCACCATTGGGGATGCTAAAACATTATTGCTGTCAACTCAAAGGCCTTCTTCGCTATTTTAAGGAATTGGTCTGTCTGGGTGAAGTTATCACGGGGAATAACACATCGCGGCACGTCTTGTCAGTGCTTGATGCACGTTGATTCTGAATTAACTTTTGCTGAACGGAGACCTCTTAAAACTAAGCCTCATCACTCGCAACAACTCACCATAGATATGAAAGACACGAAAGTGTCAAAGCTTTTTTCGCCTGTAGGTGTTTTACGCTATTTAGTAGGGTAAAGGAACCACCCAAGCGTTCGGGTCGAAATTATGGAAATCTAAGTTTTGTAGTCTAGGGACCAAGAGCGGGGTAGGCGGAGAGGGGCACGGTGGTTGAGGTAGTTTGGCAAAACGACGGCCACAGCGACCTATATGGTTGTGCTCGCCCACAAGCTTGTGTAGAGTTCCCTTTTGGGTGTAGGCCTTGCACCCGCAGCCGCCCATGGTGCAGCGCCAGCGCACGATGCCAGACCGCATGGTGTGAGCCGCGTAGAAACTGCGCCCTCGCACCCAAAGCCGGGGCCGCCCGCCCGGTCCCACCGACAAACGGACAGAATTCTTATCTAAAATACACAAACAACATGAAAAAGCTGGTATAATCAATTTGGGTAAGACAAACATGCAAGCACACGTAACCACACCTCGCTGAATGGATGATCCCAACACCGAATGCGGTTACTCGAAGCGATGATTTTTAGAGCGTCAGCGTTTTCAAAAGATGCCTGCCATTGAAAGGTGCTAGGCTAATTAATGAAAACCGAAATATTCCGGCACTAATTTAATAAAATAACAATCGGAATTTACAATTTCCTCGTTTATATAATTCAATGGATACAATTATTACACCGAGGAGCGGGCAATTAGTAGATTTATCCGCTGGATATACCTAATATGCATTTACATTAGTCAGAACAGTCTTTCTTTCTGCAGAAGCAGCGGTTACTCAGCTATTTTGCAGCGAGTAAAGATACGCCCGAGGTAGAATTAGATGCGCGTACGAGATGTTCAAGTCACAATGTCGCTCCATTGCGACATGAATATCTCTTACAAATTTAGTACACGGGCAAGCGCTTATTCGTCAGAATACAAGCTCCGTTAATACGTATTGATCATGCTCGCGTAGAAACTTGGCGTGTATAACACAACGCGACAATCTAAATTCTAAAGTACCTATACGCGTCGTAAAATAGGTCCATCTCATCATAACAGAGTTTTTACTAAAAAATAAAATATTGCTTATTTTTTCCTTAATTTTTACTTAAGCCTAACAATAAAATAGATAAGTACTATACACCTACCTACATTTAAATAAAAATATAAACTAGCTAGGGAAAAATACAATCTTATTACACTATTAGAGATCACCATGTATGTATAACTAAAATATTGGATATAAATATTGGAATGCTTTCGGGTGTCTATTATGATATCATTTTTATGGAGGAACTATTATCTAATCTAAAACTTGACTAGTTTTAAGAAGACAACTGAGCCCTCTGAGGTTGCTTATCGTCCGTGGCGTGGCTAATGCAAACCGTAGTCAACGCAAAAAGTTAACCATAATCGTTCAAACTCCGCTATTTTACAATAAAATTGTGCGTAATTTAAAACATTACTGGTCCGCACTTCAATACGTACTCATTGACTTACTAACAAAAACAATTTTAGCTTGTTTTGTCTATTTTCGAGATCTAACGTAATTTCTCTATCATATTTCTCGAACGCTTTCGAGCATAACGTATCACGGGCCATCGAAATTAACGTGAAATTAACTATACCCGTGTTTTCCAATCCAACAAAAAAATTATCCCGATATGTAAAAATATATCTACTTAACTTATAATAAACGCCATGACTAGAGGACTTAAACAATAATATATGTAATATTTTATCCGCTACTACGCAGATTAGCACCTTTTTGTGAGAATTCAAAGAGCATTATCTTACGTTATCCTTGTAGTACACCTGAATAATTATTTATTTATGGTAGGTACCGAATACCTAATAATCGAACTGTATAATTAAACATAAGTTACGTACGTGCAAGTGTGAAATTACTTAATAAACTCCCATTACGCACCTGCATAAAATTGCATTGTCCTGACCTCACTAGAAGTCTTTGCGCGGGTATACTGCATTGATACCTATTATAGCAATTATCCTTTTATTTAATTCAACACACATAATCTATCTAATTGATAGTTAGTTTTTGTTCGCTTAGTAATCTAATGCTTGTTTTACTGAGGACAGGTGCACGAGATTACATCAGAAATAATAATTGCAAGCATTTGCCCCGCCCCGGATAAAAACAATCTTTTTTACATAAAACAATCTATCCCAGGACGGCAATCTTCATGCTATAAGTTTTTTTCTCACACAAAACATATACAGCACACAATACCCAATAGTTGATGGTTAAGAAGTAGTACTGCTTCCTTGATATTGCCCTATAATAATGGCTATGCTCAGTTATCACCAGAACACACAATGCCAGAGTTAATTTAATTGTTAATTTAGATAAATTACATTACACGAGGAAAAAGAGTACTCAAAGCGTTAGTTATTTGCTATGTAGAGATCTTCCTGAAATCTTTGCCTGAAATTTCACGCCTCATTACAACAGCAATGTGAAATGAGTTGAAATCACATAAACATCGAGCTGTGATTCAGTGTCAAGAAACGAACAAAGTAAAGAAGCGCGTTGTTCAAACTGAAGTATCGTTAATATACGAGATGACAACATTCACCATATAATGCGGGTTTATGCTATATTAGTTAGTTGTGTTAGTCATCGAGCAAGGCTTGCACGGACTGTGCTGCGAAGGCAGCGTGGCATAGCGTGCGCTGCGCTGAGCCAGCAGCGGCGGTGGCAGCAGCGGTGGTGGCCTGCGCGGGCGGCGAGTGCGAATGCACGTTGCTGAGCGCGAATATGCGGTCATGCAGCGTGTGCGCATACGCCCGACAAGTGCGCCGCGTGCAACGCCACCGCACCTTGCTCTTCTCCGGAAACACCTTCTCCATGTAAAACGAGAAGCCGCCCAACCGCATGTGCCTCCGCCCGCGGTTAGTTATCACGAATTGCACTGCAAAGAAAGCCCCATCACTACACATTATGCCACCCCGAAAACACATTATCGTCGCATGCGCAATCAGTTAAGTTCCACCTTAAAAGGCAGTATTAAATTAATCGATAGTGAACCGCCGCATCAGTTCGGCCTGACCTAGGGTCAGACGGAAAAGCGGTTGTCGTAGATTGTGTTGTATTGACAATAAGTTAGGTGTGAGTAGATGGTAGTTAATATTTAACATGCCCATTCCTTCTGAAATGAAGCAACAACCAGCCTTTTAACACATATCACATCATTAAAAGATACAATGCAGAAATGAAACCACTGAACTGTGATTTGAATAGTTTATTTATTAGGAATGACAGCTAGCGCTACGCTGTGAGTGGTGGTATGGTCTCGATAAGGCTCTCAATGCGGTTGTGTTCGTCGATGTGTGCGGTTGCGTGTGTGTGCTGGTCCGCACTGTGGTTGTGGTGGTTGTGGTGCTGCAGCAGCTTGCCTTGCGCTGTGAGCGCTCGCGCGCGGCAGCCGAGGCGGCGGCGGCGGCACGTCCAGTAGACACGTGAGCCACGTCTCGTGCGCGCCACGAACCCAAACCCGCCCACCAGCAGCGAGGGCGCGCCGCGTCGCGTCACCGTGTACTGCACCACCATGCCACCTACCGCGCCACCCACACACCCACACGTAATATTACAACAGAACATTATCATACCAACATTATAAAGACGAACGTGTATTTTTGTTTGTAACGAACAAACTTATAGTAATGGACCGATTTCAAAAATTCTTTCCCCATTAGTAAGCTACATTATCCCTGCGCAACATCATAACCAAATTCTTTACTAGCGACCCACCTCGACTTCGTACGGCTGTCATTCAGAAAAAAGATGGGAAAAATATGTAGTCACTGCTTATAATTTTCTCCACCCGTGCGAAGCCGGGGCGGATCGCTAGTATTTAATAAATAGGTAGTAAGTAACAAATACAAAACCAGCCCGGAGCAGATATTTGCAAATCATGCAATAAATGTTTGCATGGTTTGCAAATATCTCGGTAAAAAAATAAATTTATGGAGCTAGAAAAATTTAACTATAGGGTGTATTTGTAGGGTTTTCTCCGTAAGTAGATATAAGAAAATAATAGACCAAACTTTAATGAGTGAGACACAGGTAGCAAATGTAAAAAAATGCCTTATTTAATTAAAAAGTTTATCTACATTGTTGTCGATAAAATTTACAAATACGTCTTAATATTATTTCATCACATTCATATAAAACTAGGTACCTTATTAATTTAATGCCACACTGGAAATTTACTTACTTCAGAAACTCATTTTAAATAACATACGCACCAAAAATATATATATTTTAGGTATTTTTGGAGTGTATGTTATATAGGTAACGGATAGTTGAAATATATTGTGAGAAATCTTGTTTGTTGCTCTCTAATAATTGTGATAATTAGTATAAATTTGATAAGTACATAGTTTAAAAATTGAAATATTTATTGATTTGCATGAAAAGGCCTAGGAAAATACAGCAAGTCAAATACTGATTTTAATTACTTACGTCATTACGTAAGTAATTAAGACTGAACATTACGATCATCTTATACCTTTCAGGTATACCTATCTTATACCTTTAAACGAGAAAATCTTGTATATATATATATATTTAGGCTCTCGGAAACTGAGCCAACAATTTTCAAGAAATTTACTATACAAGGGTTTTCGGGGGCGATAAATCGATCTAGCTAAGATTCATTTTTAGAAAATGACGAGAAGTTGGTGTTTTGCAATAATCAAACAAACTCAATATACGACTGTTCCTGCCATCTATTGGCGATTGTGAGCAACTAACTGCAAGCTAGAAGGCGTTGTTAATTAAAAATAAGCCAATAAAGATACGACTCTTCCTGACATCTATTGGCAAATAATAATACTATTATTTTTTAAACCCGAGCGAAGCTCGGTCATACCGGCTCGTAATAAATTAAATCGAGGGACAGGTAACTACTTCGCCAAGTTCATATTTACGGGTGATTTTTTGTAAATGATTTTCAATATGGTTATGTACAGGATTGGTTACTTTCAGCACATTGTTTTTAGATGTTATTCTTGCGCGACACCGCTTAGCATAGTCCATGCACCTCCAGAATGTCCTGCCACTTCGCACACTGTCCGTAACAAATATGTATGGTTCGTGTATCAACTGTAGATGGCCGCTTTTCGTCTGAATGAAATGGAGGTCCCCTTTTCCCGATGCCGCTGACAATGCCCCTAGAACTAAATTAATTATGATGCATCAGTAAAGTGGATGAAGTCCAGCACTAACGAGGTTTTAGCTTCCAAATGCCAATGGACGCACTTCTCCAGTATCGATGTATTGTTTGTATCTTTCTTCTTTTAGTGTCCTTGTTTTTTACTGGTTTTTGTGTGCTTATGTAGTAAATAAATAAATGTATATGTCTATTGTAAGACGGAAGTCACTCATCATCATCAGCCTGATGAAGTCAACTGATGGACATTTCCAGGACGAACGATTGTACGCCCTGTCCATCCAACACAACTTTACTTCTTCTATAAATACTATTGCTTTGCTAGTATTTGTAAATTTCATATTACATGAAATTTCTGTTTTGAAATAAAACAAAGACTAGTTTTAATACCTAAGGTATTTATTTATTTCAGACTTAGGTCATGGAATGAAATTGGATCAGTTCTTTGATATGTAGGTACATCAAATTATTCTAGAATTAAAAAACACTGTACTTAAATTCAGTTAAATTTGACGTGGAATGTTTTCCCTAGGTAATATTATAACACAAACTAAGAAGTCACAATAGCCTCCCTGAATTCATACCAAGTACCTATTTGATTGAATAACAAACCCAAATTGGATAACCTATGTAACCATTTGAATAATTTGTATCCTAGTTAGGTAAAGCCCTCTCCACACTTTGGCGTGTAGAGCACTTTACCACTGAGCGGCTTTGGTGTGCAGGTCTTAATACACATCGACCTTAGCTCCGCTAGGTAACTCAACTTATCCACACTACCAAGTAACCAACAAAAAAATAAGTAAGTCCCTTGCAAAGTGGGTACCAACATACCTACATAGTTATTTTGTGCCTATATACTATACCTGCTACTATATATAGACCTACTGTATCATCACCTACTTAACTAATAAAGGAAAATAAATGCGTAATTTATTTATTTTGTATTTAATGATTTACATCTTACAAGGAATCCAAAATGGGAATACAGCTGTACACACTAAAGGTCTATCCCCACACATCCGTGGCGTGTCAGGAACGGGGCCAGGCCGTGGCGCGGTGCCGTCGATTGAATTTGAACCCTATATCTGTGCAAGTTAAGTGGAATTCTCTTATTTGGCTCCGATCCGTCCAGAGCTCGGCCGACGGGATATTGTCTTATATAAATTCAACTCATTATTAAGACAGATAGGGTTCAAATTCAATCGACGGTTCCGCCACGGCCCTGCCCCGTCCCTGATACGCCACGGATGTGTGGGGATAGACCTTAAATCAATTAAATTAGGGAATTTGTTTATACCAAAGTGTAGTAATGTATGAAGTTAAAAACACTTTAGATACCTAAAAGTACCTACTAGGTATAGGTAAAAGCAAAGGTATCAGCTTTTATTCCCATTTTGGTGTTATAATAACATGACAGGAGACCTTTTCTTTTTATGTAAAAAAATAAGTGTCATATAGTCAAATAGTAGTACTACTGAGCCCGAAGTCCCAGTGCATTTGCAACATTTCGTTACCAAATGTTGTTTTCGTTTTGCCTATTTGTCTCTGTCTATTGTATGGAGAAAAGATGAGACAACAACTCTAACTACGTAACGTATTTTTGCCGTCTCATATTTTCTCTATACAATAGAGAGAGGCAAATAGGCGAAACGAAAACAACATTTGGTAACGAAATGTGGTAGCAAAACTCCGACTTCGGGTACTGATATAAAAAGCGAATAACCCACCTTGACACATGATGTTAAGCGGTGACCATCGCTCATAAAAAAGCATTGCCTCATATCATGCATATCATGAACATGCCCTACTATGCCCTGCATACATCAATTTGAGGCACACAGATATTCAGCCTCATGTGCCAGTAATTTCAAAGCTTTAACACGTTCCCTGTGTATGATCCCCATCGGTGGTGCATATTGAAGTTCTGATCGTACGTGCATGACACACATATGGGGCAAGAGCCCTTGCAAGTTTAAAGGCTCGCAAAAATGTCCACGTATGAGTTTATCTACTTTTATCCTACACGTGTAGCCAATAAACTAAAATTTAAATTGACAAGAAAACCGGTGGACTTTTCATTTAGGGTTGCCAGTATCCTACCATCAAAAGTGAAAGTATTATGGGTAAACATAAAATAAAAATGCATTATGTATTATTTATTTATTCTTAGTATCGTTTAATGAACAAGGTTATAACAATTGAGGCAAAAAGCTCTTCGGCAGTTCAAGCACTCCATGTCCGTTTTTTTAGACTTACGGGCTGCTTTAACCGGTATTTGGCCTCCTTCTACCAACATTTTGTAGCAGCCAGTGCAACGTTTTCTTTGTATTTTTTTGGGTCGCACCTCGGGATTTTTGTGAGGGAGTGGCTGAGTCTAGAAGGCGGCTCGTTTAGGCTGGATCTTGAACGTGGTGTATGCCGACTGCTTACAGAGCCAGAAGGAACAGGGACTTGAAATTTCAGGAGACGTTTAATTATTATTTCGTGACTTCGTAGCACAGTCAATTTATGGGTACAGGTCGTTGTATATCAATATTGCGTTTATCACACAAATCGACATCAGATCACCAGCTATTTTTATTTTATACCAAAAACAAGTTTTTTTTCCTGTCAAATGCGTATGACGTTTATGTGGGACATGGTGACAAGAGCTCATAAGTGCATGACCCACGGATGAATCATGGAGTAAAGAGCTCATACGTGCATGGCCCACGGATGAATCACGGAGTAAAGAGCTCATACGTGCATGACCCACGGATGGTTCATTGTTTTTTTTAATAAAGGGGGGCAAAAAAATAAAAAATAATGTTTTGTCACAGTCATTTATATGCTCTAATATCTAATATTATTATATCCACATTAAGCATTTGCACGTAGGTGGTAGACTCCATAATCTTGGCTGCACAGGGAACGTGTTAATACACATTTTTAAAACAATACACTAATAATATACCAACTGCTTTTACAACTAGTTTTACTAACCATGCACACAAATTACTTATTCCACCAAACACAATTAAAGAGAGACATGCATATATGTATGCACATACACATAAATCATATATCTACCTATCATTACATTTGTTTTTTTACTATGGTTAAGCTTGCCTTTTTGTCAACATGCCTTATGTTTAAGTTAACAAAATGTAATTCTGTTTACAACAAATAAAGCTATTACCTCTCGATGAATTTAAGAATGTATTTATTTCAATTAAAATAGACTTTTAGGGCATGGGCCTTATTGTCTAAGTCAACTCGTAATCAACATCGGCTTCATTTTTGACATTTGAAACCGAGCCTAGACTTTGACTGTCACTTTCGTATTGTATTAACTATGTGATCTATGCACTACCACCACCAACATTCAAACCTAGTGAATGAATGGAACTTGATTCGTATTTTGGAATTGTGTAACGCCGAAATGAACTTCAGTTGGTTTTTAAAGCCTAAGGTATCCATCCAGCTGAAGTTACATACATACATACATACATACATAAAGTCACGCCTCATTCCCATGGGGGTAGGCAGAGATCACGGATTTCCACTTGCTACGAACACTGGTGGTCTAGTGGTAGTGGCCCCGCCTTCGGATCCGAAGGTTCAAATCCACTCGTGTACCAATGAGTTCATCGGTCGAAAAATGTATGTACACTATGCCAGTACTCTCAAAACGGTGAAGGAAAACATCGTGAGGAAACCGTCGTGTTGTAGAACCTAAAAAAGTTCGGGCAACACGTGTCAAGGGTCACGCAAAACGGGCCCACCAGCGGCCTACTTGCGAAAAAACCTGCCCGCACATCAAGTGCGCATGATAAACTTGCCACTTGGTACGATCCTGACACACCTCTTTCACTTCATTCACTGAAGTTGTCCAGAAATAAAATCTGATTGGGTCGACCAGTGACAATTGGCTTTAAGTTCACTGATAATGGATTTCAAGTTAGACAATTAGGCTGCATGATAGAACTGACATGGTACGAAAGTTAAATTATAGAAATAAATCTGTAATTATGCTTTGGATAACACCAACTTACTCAAAACATTCAAAACTACTTAAGTATATTTATGGATACCTAAGTATAATAATGAAATGTTATTAAATAGCCTGGGATCAAAGGCCACTTTTTAAATGTGACACCAACTTTGGCCCTGTGTCTCTCTATAAATAATGGCTCATCAAAAGCATTCTCTTCAGGCAAATTCTTTGATATGCACTTGGTGTGCGGACTGGTTTCTGCAAGCAGGCCTCTAGCGGGCCTTTTTTCATGACGTATAATACATATTTTTCGCACTTTTTAAGTTCTACGACATGCTGGTTTTCTCACAATGTTTTCCTTCCCCGTTTGAGAGTACTGGCATAGTGCATATACATTTTCAGACCAATAAACTCTTTGATGCAAGACTGGATTTGAAACCACAACCTAAAGATTGGAACGGGCGCTACCACAAGACCACCAGTGCTTTCATCTATCATAAGAAATAATAAACAAAAGTTTTTTAATTTTCAGTTACATTTGCATGGCATGCAAGGCAGTAACAATTACACTGTAGAACATTATTGACGGGTTGCAGCTAAATTACTGGCAGGCATCGGTAGACACAACTATTTATTTCATACCTTAGAATAGTTGAGTGGTTCGTTAATGATATGACGCAACTAAACTTAACTAAAGCATAGGCTAAGGCAATATTCAAACTATACAGATGGAAGGAATTTGGTATCTTAGAATGTTTTTGCTTCCAATTCTGTAGTCAATCAACCTACCATCAGTCATGTTCTTTAGGTACAAAGGTGTTTAGTGTACTTACCTACTTCATCAATTAAATTATTTTTTACTAGGAGTTTTCTTCAGAATAAGACCACTTCTATCAAAGATTTTTCTTAGGTTTCAGAATAGGGACATTTTCTAATCAAAATATTTGTTATTCCCCATGTAATTTATTCATAATATTATCTGTTGATAAATTGCATAGTTCTATCTTTCTAACTGCACAGGAATGTTAGTTTCTTGGACATGCCATGAAGCAAAAATCCAAAACAGTAAAAGTAAATAAAACAAATTGTTTGTAAACATTAAGATTGAAATTATATTAAGTTGTCGTTAAAGCATTCTAGAGTAGAGAGAGAGTCCAATTTTAATCATAAACATAGGCACTACATCGTTAACTAGGCATTTAGACAAATGCCAAACATTTGAGGTTATGTTTACAAGCTGTAAATTGATACTGAAAAATATACTGTTATTTTTCTATTAATACTTGGAACAAGTAAGTCGTGGGATAAATCGTTATTAAATCAGTAAGTTAAGGTTGTACTGCTAGAACCAAACCACAAAATAAAGCAAGTATGAAGAAAGTTGTACCTGGACCATCGCTGTCAACCTGCATTCGTTCCGTCGTGTTACTTTCCCTGATGCACTGAGCTTGAGCTGGTATCCAAAATATTATGATAAACACAGCATTGACCAACAAACTTAGCACTTAAAACCAACATTCACTTGCAACGTAAATACACTAAACTCTGCACGTAAACACGTTCAAATGTGAAAACAAACTAGAAGTTTCACATTATTTAGGCACATCTCACAAAATACCACAATAATTTTTGTATAATTGCATTGGTGTATTGCAATCATCTTTAGAATTACAACACACTTTAAAAAAAAATATGATTTCTCAAAATAGTAAACAATCTCCGACCGAATGACACAAATGCAGGGAACCATAGATTCCACGGCGTAACAAGCAAGACGGATGGTTGATGATAACCATAAATAACGGAATAACGTTCCTGTCTACGCAGAAGGAACATGCTTTTGATGCAATTAAAAGATCATCACGGAATGGGTCTAAATATCACCATTTTGTTCATAAATTTTATATTCTGCGCAAATTAATTTACCTAACATAGATGTATATATAGACATAGACCTATGTATAGGTTTTCGATGTTTGGAAACACCATAGTCGTAGCATTTTCACGAAAGCGAACATTAAAATCGTTTATACTATGGTTCCCAGTCGATTCCTTGATGGCGCTGCATATAGGTACCGTACCACAAACTAGTTTTCTTTCGTTCGATTGATCCGGTATAAAAATCAAGATAGAATGTATTTTTAGTTTAATAAATCTACCATTATTATGGCTCACAACGTACCACTACTGCCATCTATGATGCTTTAGCGAAAAACTTTTTTTGTTAAGAAATGTAGTGAGTTATTATAGGAGCCTCATTGAGGCGCACCTAAAATCCTTTCACCACACACCTTATCTACTTAGGTACCTAGTAAATAAACAATTAGACCTACCTCCTAAGTTACAGGCCGAATTAGGGTACCTGCCCCTAAAACCATACCTATCTAAATCCATCTATCTATTCAGCCTGTATGCACCCACTGCTGGGTATAGGCCTCCTCCCTAATACGCCACTCTCTTCTGTCATATCTAAATATTTTTTGTAAAAAAATGCGTGTACTTTCACCACACACTGTCTAAAAAAAAAAGACCTACGAACAAAACTCCAGCGCCTATTCGTACTTTTACAATACATTTACGACTCGACGTCTTGTCGTTTCGATTGTTATCCGACTTCTTCGTTTTCTGTATTGCACAGCCCGCGTTTTGCACAGAGACGCGATAGTTCTCAGCGCGCCCGATAGGGGCGCTTATAGTGTCTCTATTTCATGGTAAACATAGGCCGTCTATTAATATATCGAGATGATGAACGATCGAGAATGTGACTCGTGGTAACGCGGTACCTGGATCCACTATGTTATTAGCAGCAGAACGGAAATCTTATCTGCACTTATATTTTGTCAAACCCGGAACGACAGAAGATCAAGTGGCTAACTATCTACGGAGTATTTGCCCTGATGATATATGTTCAGTCGAGGCCTTGAAGCCAAGAGGCGATTATGCCTCATTTAAGCTATCAGTCCTCACTAAATATGTAGATACGTATTTATTACCCCAGTACTGGGCCGAAGATGTGCACATCAAACCCTGGCGGAGTGGGTTTCGAAAGCCAGCGGAAGTCCAATAATAAGTCAAAATTTAAGTCTTTCTCACTATTTTATCAGAACGTACGAGGCCTACGTACAAAAGTAGATGAATGCAAAAAAGGAATTTTGAACGAATCAGCTGATATATTTGCATTTACTGAGACATTTTTGGTGAGCAGTGTTTACGATAGTGAGGTGTTTCCTCCGGGATTTACCGTACTACGCCGGGACCGGCATAATGATGCTGGGTGGGGAGGAGTCTTGTTGGCTGTCCGCAGCCAGTACAAGGTCCAGCATATATCAGATATTGATGGCTATTCTCCAGACATCGAATTGGTGGCGGCTGTAGTGACCCTTAGATATAAGAAAGTGTTGTGTTGTGTTGTGTACGTGCCCTCAGGGGCGAACGATAATAAGTATCTAGATACATTTGTGGTGTTGGAAAACTTGGTACGCAAGCACCCTAAAATGGATGTCATAATTGCGGGTGATTTTAACCTGAATAGATACACAAGTCAGAATGTGAATATGCACTATCAATGTATGCTAACATACTGTAAACTAAATCAGTTTAGTGAGGTACATAATAAGCACGGTAATATGTTAGACTTGGTACTGAGTAATCTGAGTGGTGAGTGTGTAAGTGTGTGTGGTGATGTGAATCCCGTGGTGAAGGAGGACGGGCACCACCCCGCGTTGCGTGTGGGGCTAAAGATCCCGCGGCCGCGCCCCCAGATGACGGCGGCGCCCCCGCCGGCACCCCCGCCAGTTGACGAGGACGCTCCACCCCAGTGGAATTTTCGTAAGGCTGATTTTAACTCTTTATATTTGTCTATTGCATCGCAAGATTGGGATGAGATCTCACGTAGCGATGTTGTCGATGAGGCTGTTGATTTGTTTTATACAAAACTGAATTTATGCTTAAATAGCAATGTCCCTCGTAAAAATACCTGTCAAATGTCTCACTTTCAATATCCGATTTGGTTTACCCAAGAAATTAAGAATAGCTTACGTAAAAAATACTTCAATTTAAAAATGTTTAAAATACATAAAAAAGAATTCAATTATGAAATGTTTAAATTTTATAGGCAGCAATCAAAGCAATTAATTAATATATCATGCAATAACTATATCAGTCAAACGGAAAGAGAAATATGCAAAGATCCGAAAAGTTTTTGGAAGTTTGTAAAAGAGCAACAATTATCAAGGCAGTCTTGTGATGAGTTCGAGTATGATGGGAACCTCGTCACAGGAGGAGATGCAGCCAATGCCTTTGCTTCTTACTTTAAGTCAGTTTTTCTAACAGATGTACCTAATTTATCCTCAAAAGCCGCGGAGCGGGCTGCTGCCTCTGGTCCGCTCTGTTCATCCCGCGTCGCCATCGACAGCGTCACTTCGGCTGATGTAATAAAATCTGTGAAGCGTTTAAAACCGCATTCTTCAACTGGGCCCGACGGGATACCGCCTTTTATCATAAAAGACTGTTATTGTGTTTTGGAGGCTCCAATGCTATTTATTTTTAATTTAGCACTAAAAACTGCAACTTATCCGGCCGCGTGGAAATTGTCTCGAGTTACACCTATTCCTAAGGGTGGATCCAGGTCAAAGGTCGAGAACTATAGACCGATAGCTGTTCAATCAGCCTTTGGTAAGGTCTTCGAAGCTATTCTAAATAACCGCATCTCTATTCAAATCCGTCCATTTCTTAGTGAACATCAACATGGTTTCTTGTCGGGCAAATCGACTGCCACTAATCATGTAAATTTTGTAGATTATGCCACGGCTGAAATGGACCGGAGGCGACAAGTAGATGTGGCATATTTTGACTTCAAAAAAGCATTTGATCGGGTTCACAATGACATTCTTCTTTCAAAATTTGCAGCGATGGGATTTACTCCTAATTTACTAAATTTTTTTTGTAGTTATTTTTCTAATAGAATTCAATTTGTTCAACTCTCCGGCTTTAGATCAGACTCTTATCCGACACTATCAGGTGTGAGCCAAGGAAGTATCCTTGGTCCGACTCAATTTCTGATAATGATCAATGACCTACCAAGGGTGGTTAAAGCGGCTAAATGTCTGATGTTCGCGGACGACCTGAAGCTGTTCTTAGGAATTGGAAGTAACAAGGATTGTGAGATGCTGCAGCGTGACATTGATAATGTTGTTGCGTGGAGCGACAGTAACTTGCTTCAATTTAATGCCTCGAAGTGCAAGACCGTCACTTTTACGAGATCCTGCTCGCCCTTCACGCACACATACAACATATCCGGTGTCCCGCTGGAGCGTGTCACAGAAATAAGAGACTTAGGGCTAACCATGGACCGCGAACTTACTTTTAATACGCATATAACCGACATCTGTTCTAGGGCTTACAAGTCCTTAGGGTTTGTTATGAGGCAGAGTGCTAGGTTTCACGACAGGAGTGCAATTATCACGCTTTTCTATGCATTCGTGAGATCGAAGTTAGAATACAATGCATTGATTTGGGACCCTCATGAAGCGAAATATAAACTTATGCTGGAGCGTGTCCAGAAGAAATTTGGTAGGTTTTTGTATATGAAATTGTACGGCTTCTATCCATATCTGTTCCCATCCCTGTTTATTGGTGGTATGGTGGGGCTAGATACGCTTGAGCTCCGACGTAAATATGCTCTGATGACCCATTATTTCCTAATACTTCAGGGTAGTGTCGATAACCCGTCTGCTCTAACACAGTGTGCATTTTACGTGCCTGACCATTATCTGCGTGCGCGCGCGCGTCGTTTGTTCGCGCCGCCCGTGTTCCGCACCGCCACCGCGCGGTATGCCCCCACAGCGAACGCACTCACACTTCTCAACACTCTGATTGCTCAGAAACCTGAGGTAGATGTGTTTCACATGAAGCTACATCAATTTTCTGTCACTTGTATACATTTTTTAAGTTAGTGAGTAGGTACTCAAATATGTTTGTTTGTTTATTTGTGATTGATTATATTACTATGTGTATGTACTTACTATGTTACTTTGTATGTAAGCTGGCACACAGACGTTTTGGCCAAGGCTGTTAGTTTGTAATGCTATTGATAAATATAAAAAAAAATAAAAAAATAAAAATATACAATTTGAAAAAAGAAGATAGGCAGAGTTCTAAACACGTTGTAAAAAATATATACTCTTCTAGGCTCTCTGTTGTACAGGAGCATGGCGCATGCATTTTATTTAGAGCCTTTCGTTTTCTTTGTCTATGAATAAGTCATAGTAGAAAGTAGATAGATCATCGTCATCATCATCATCAGCCCGAAAAGTCCACTACTAAGACATTCAATGCTTTCCCTATACATTTCCAGAAGGATTGGTTCCTCTCCATCCTTCGACTTTCACGATTTTTTCCAATGTTTTTTTTTACACAACTAGCTGATGAAACAAGCATATGGCAAACCTGATGTTAAGTGGTTACCATCGCCTACAGCAAAGCACGCGAACCAGCAGCAGTAGCAAGAGCACGTCTCGTAGGTCACGCACGTCAGGAACGTCAGGTAAGTTTCGCCTTCCGGTTCGTGGTCGCCATTCGCCAATCGCCAACATATTTATTCCCTAACAGTTGTCGATTCTTCGAGCTAATTGCCACTTCAGCTTACTTATTCTACGAGCTATTACTGTTTGGTCTAGTTTAGTCTGTCCTTTTAGACCAGGGCCCTGTTTAATAAAGCTGACAATGCGACATATAATATGGCAAAAAGCGACAAAATTGTGGAATTGTCGCGCTTTTGTGACATATTTGTCACTTTTATCAATAGCCTAAGCGCGACAATTCCACAAATTTGTCGCTTTGTGACATGTCGAATTGTCAGCTTTATTAAACAGGGCCCAGGAGCCTAATTCTCGGCTCATCTCGAATCATTTTGCAATTTTATTTTATTGCTTCTTTTCGAAGAGAGAATGGATGATTTCCTTGAGTTATTCATCGACGACCTCATCGTAGAAGCCTCGACCGCTACGATATACGGAAAAAGTAGAAAAAGTGCGGGGTTGTGCAATGCCAATATGTATTTAGGGCCTGCGCACACCTAGTTCGCTGGCGGTAGCGATCAGTGAAACGCTGTCAAATATTCGCTGTCAAATCTCAAATCTGACAGTGATATTTGACAGCGTTTCACTGATCGCTACTGCCAGCGAACTAGGTGTGTTCGGGCCATTATGGGACATTGAAAATCTCGGTCGGTCCGAGAATTAGGCTCCTGGGGGCTAATTCTCGGGCCGATCTCGATCATTTTGCAATTTTATTTTATTGCTTCTTTTCACAACCCCGCACTTTTTCTACGTTTTCCGTATAACGTAGCTGTCGAGGCTTTTATGATGAGGTCGTTGATGAATTACTCAAAGACATCTGCCATTCTCTCTTCGAAAAGAAGCAATAAAATAAAATTGCAAAATGATCGAGATCGGCCCGAGAATTAGCCCCCTGGAGTGCTCACACTTATAATGTCGGCGATCGACCAGATAATATTTTGAAAGCAAGGGATCAACTAAACTAATATGTATATCAGCTCCCAGCTGCGTCTTGGGAACACTCCCGTCTGTCATTGATTTGGATTCGTTGAGCTATCTCGGTATAATTGATCATGCATGGCACTACATAATATTATCCGCGTATTCATTCATACATACTTACGCGTATTTATTCATTCATTCATATTCCAGAAATTCTACTGGGTGCCTATGTAAGGCGTCGTCCTAATTGGCCATCGATCGCGCGATGATGGTGCGATGCGATTTCATCGTACGATGAAACTGCGTATGCGCTAACGTACGATGACTTCAACCTTCAATTAGGACACTTTAAAGAAATGTGTGTGTTTAATCTCGTCGTGCGACGAAAACGCATCGTTTGATCGTACGATCGTTGGCCAATTAGGACGACGCCTTAAGCATATTGCTGCGATCGACTCAAAAAGCTTTCGCGATCGACTGTTTGAGCACCCCTGTGTTAGACCAATTAAACATTTTGTCAATAAACTTGTTTCTTTTCTCTTTTAATCTATTTCTCCTTTTGTATTTGTTGCGCTCAAGTACCTCTACGGTAAAATTCCAAAATCCCCTTCTGTGTTCCTCTAATAATTTTGGACTAATAACATTGTTGAATGTAAAACTTGCCAGTAGAGCAAGAATGTGACGTCGTGTTGTTCAGACGGTGCAATTCATTTAAGCCTTGCGCACATCTAAGCGATCTGCGATGGCGATCAGTGAAACACTGTCAAATATGACAGCGATATTTGACAGCGTTTCACTGATCGCCATCACCTAAATGTGCGCAGGCGTTTGCCAATATAATCGCATGCGACCGGCAAGACAAGACCGGCGGCAAGAAACTTGCAGCGTGTAAATAGGTATTTAGCTTGTCACACACGATGCAAGTAAAGGCCTACGCACATCTAGGCGATGGCGATGGCGATCAGCTGAAACGCTGTCAAATATCGCTGTCGCGTTTCAGCTGATCGCCATCGCCATCGCTTAGATGTGCGTAGACCTTAATATGTATAATATTTTATCTGTGATATGCACGTCAAAATGTTACGTTTTAAAAAACCAATATCATTCCGTTAAGTCCGTAGTATCTAATGTTTTTTTTATGATGATGATGATGAATATTTTTTATCAAGAGATTTTAACTTGATGCCTAAATTAATGTTACAGACGGAATCTGTTATTAATATCAGTCTGTATCGCCTTATTTTAAGTACACTCATCATAACAATCAGTATCGAATCTGAAGATTTTAATGAGTTTGTTTTTTTACATTTAACGAAAATATTTTCATTGCTCATACTTGGAAAGTATGCCTGAGGGGCCCAATTGAAAGTAATACTTTCAGCTCTAGGGAGTATCGCTTTCTACCGACAGCTGACAAATTATAAAAAAAAACAAGTTCTATTTTCACATTTTTATTCAACCATGTTCCAACTTTCAAAACAGCATGAAGGTTATTGAACCAAATTCCAACTTTTTATTCAGCAAGGAGGTCGGAAACCCATTACAACGGTAAGAAGTTTAAAAAGTCTAATTAGAGCGCGATGTAAAATAAAATTCACTCATTTTTCTATCATGTTTTTATTTTTACGTTCCTTGTATTCGTAATGAAAAGCACAGTGTTTACCTCGGGTGAAAGACTTATTTAAGTCCCTGGACTAAGTCTCGGGACTTGAATTCGTGACTTTCAATCCTCGGGTAATACCAATACCTACCGAATAGAAACTTTATCAAGCATTCTTTATCAACTAACTTTATCAGCGTTGGACTAGTTAATCCGTGTTTTGTCTCTTGCATTGACATGCAATTGTCAACTCGAGCAAATGTGACAAAACACGGATTAACTAGTCCAACGCTACGCCAGGTTTATTAATAACACCCGTAGTGTTTATTATCTGTGTGAAGTCTTGATTTCTATGAAAATCGATATTGGCAGTCTCAGCTCATACTTACGTGTGATCACTGATCGTGATCACAATATGAATGACTAATAATGTGTGTGATCACGATCAGTGATCACACACATTAGTCATTTACATAAATATCATACGTTTTTTACTCGCAGTCATTTACCGTACATGTTCAGAGTGACATACCTCCCTACAGATATCATACGCTTCGACATACGTTATCGATCCGAAAGCAGGCAAACTTGGAAACAACCACCGCAGGTCTCCCGCATGATTCCTCGTGGCCATGCTTGGACAGTCAGAAAAACGACCGCCAAATTTACCAGTTTCATAGATTCCTATCACAGATATGCGCAGACTTTGAGATCTGCCTAGCGATATCAATGTTAGTAGTCTCACCATACCGAAAACAAACACCACTAAGTGGAACTGGTCCGCGAATGGAGACCGCATTTTAATAACAGACCCCCCTCAGGCGTACCAGTAGTTATCTATTCTTACCCTCGAGCAACAGTTCCATACTATAACAGAGCTCGGACAGCAATACCGTGTCTGGATAAGTATTTATCTTCCTCGATAGTAGCTTCTGTAGCTTCACTTTTCATCCCGCATCGGGTATTGGCAGATCTTCATACACCATTTGAAATTTAAGCTTATACCGGATAATACCTGTACCAAAGATGTCTTTATAAGATTTCATACCTCTAGCTAAACACCTTGTCGTCGGTTATGATCATAAAACTAACCGGTCTTAAGTATTTCGGACCTTGAGTAATAAACCTACGACGTTCGTGTTACCTTACCAACCAGTTTCCACCTACCAAATACCTTACCGCCAACCATACCAGATACCATACCAGATACCGTACCGTCAACCATACCAGATACCGTACCTTTTACCTTACCACCAAAGTTACCTTGCCGTACCAGATACCTCGCAGAACCTTACCCATACCTTTAGGAACTTACCCGAAACTACATCGCACAATCTACATCTACTTAAAACTAACTTACAAATTTCATGAACTACGTCTAAAAACATTCACGACCCGCATGTGGGCATCGTGAATGTGGATGAGCCAGTTCGCAGGCAATGCCTACGATCTGACTCACCTTCGAAGATGTGAAAACCTACCTTGTGCGTCGCCTACAGCTCCACCTTCGCCTCCAGTTAAATTACCATCGCCAGTAGTTGATCCATCAAAGCCTGCAACATAAAAATAGCCCAATTAGAAAACAACATACAAATTAAGGAAGTGTATAAACCTAGCAGGAAAATACCATAACACCTACCAGTCATTTCCATATTAGAGTCATCTTCACCGAAATTTGTTTCATCGTTATTAGTGCCATCTTCGTCATCATCCCACATACTTTCGTTCACAAATTCGGGTTCCATTTTAGGTGCTACGGCGTTGTTTTCATCTTCATCAGGAATGGTTACAAATTCTTCTTTAGCCGAACCAGACGGTCCAGCTTCCAATGGATCAACACATTTCCGTTTCGCATGTCCACTTTGTGACGATGATGAATTGTTTGATGCTATTGATGGCCTATTTGGTCGTTTAACTGCTACTGGAGTTGAGGAGGGCTTACTATCTAAATCAGTCTCTAGCTTAGTCATAATGGATTGCCGTTGCTGTGACGACCTCGGGCCTGGCCTTGAAGTCGGCTTTGGTTTGGATGGCGTGGAACTTTCTTCATTTTGATTTCCGGTTAAACCTTTCACTTGAAGTTGTTCCGCGGTACTTATAAACGATGCTAACTCTTCTTGCTTAACATTAACCTCTCCTTGATACATAAACTGTAATAAGTCTCTTAACGCAGAATGACTGACGTCCTTTAAAAATACTGAAACAAATGGAAAAAAAGTTAATTTAAGCCATTAAAATATAGCCTAGATGTAGATAACGGTGGTAACACTCGATAGAATTTAAACCGATTATCATAATACACACCTATAGGATGTTGAGTTGGGTTCACTTTGAACATTTCTTGAAAATACGGGGAGCACACCGACAAAACCAATTTGTGGGCTTGCAGTAATCTGCCTTCGGCAGCCAAGGTTACATCCACTAAATCTCCACGCGACAGCAGGCCGTGGAAGCCTGCTGACATGTTCGCATGGAAATTGTTCCAACATAATGAAAATTGTTCGTCCGACGCCATGATGGCGGCGTAATTATTGGAAAACCTGTAACAAAACAAATCGTTAACAAATAATCATAATTTTAATGCAGTGCTTTAATCTGAATAGATACGCCAAAAACAGAACAAAAATAATTAAGAAAAACTCACCTATCCTAATCTTTTTGTACTTTTGTATTTTAATGTCGGAAACATTTGGTAATAAAATAAAGTTTGTTCCTAACACTTCCCCTCCGCACACTTTTTCATCACACGTCCTCCCCGTTTGAGAGATGTTTACAGAATGATGACTCAAAGTGACGAAAGTGGTGTCGTCACACGGGCACTGCATACGGACAAAACTGCACGAAAAATGATTTAATTGCTTTTCTCGAAACATGATGACAAACATCTACAAGCAGCTTAAATAATTTGTTTAAACATATGATTGCACACAATAATTTGCTAAAATTTCTATCAAAACGGTTGTTTTACTCACTTCAACGGGTTTTCTGGTATAGGAAGACTACGCGATTTCAAAACAAATTTATTTATATTTCATTTTGGTGTGTGTTTGTCTGAATGTCATAATGTCAAGGGTGGCTATTGTAGTACAAGTATTACTAAATTTAAGTTAGTTATTAGGTGAGTACATGATTTGGATTGATATTTTTTTTAATAAGTATTGTGGTTCACACGTCCGTATCTAGCCCCAAATTATGCAGAGCTTGTACTATGGGAACCAGATAGTAGCTGATATAATACCTACTTATATACATTTTCTAGAAAATATATAGCTAGGTACCTACTTAGAATGCAAAAGAACATCCAGACAGATAACAAACATTTTTGTTCACCACACAAATATTTATTCTCGGTGGGAATCGAACCCACGACCTACGGCGCAGAAGGCAGAGTTACTACCAACTAGCTGAGAGACCAGTCAAACGAGTAATGAAAATGAAAATGAAAAATACTTTATTTACAGCTTATTACACGTCTGTCTTAAACTAGGTAGGTAGGTAGTACTTAAAAAATAATATGACATTATGTACTACAAACGTGCAATTGCTGGAGCTCTTATAATCTAATAGTTTAAACTACGGTCTTCACACTAGGCCAAGCCTGTATCGTGAAGACCAAAACAACGATTAAACAAATTTAAATATTGACTCGGTGGACAGCTAAAACAGAAAAGTAGTAAAAAGGTGAAAAATTTAATTTAGTTATGTTTTTAAGAGTAAATGTGTGTGTGATGTGTGTTGGTTTTTACGGATGGGTCATCCTACTACTACCAATCTCTTAAGAGTCTGGGTATCATAGGATGGCCCAGGCGTGTTCAGTATGTGTGTAGGTGTATTTAAGTGCAGCATATAATAGTGAGCCATCCTACTACTACCAGTCTCTTAAGAGTCTGGGTATCATAGGATGGCTAACACGTGTTCTGTGTGTGTGAGGGTGTATTTGTGTGCGTATAATAGTAGCACGACGTTTCTTCATTGGGATTTAAACATTGAGTCACTCGTTTACTCTTGATAGGATTGTAATGATTAAATCTTTCACAACCCCAATCACCCCAGCTCCAACCCAAAACTGTCTCTTCAGCTGTTTCTTCTTGAATCACCCGAGTTAGGCTTAGTTCATATGGCCGCGTTATGGCGCATTATGGCTTGGTTCATAGATTAGCGGATTAGTACTACCTACCTATATATTTATTATTCTACTTAATTTATGTTTAACAATGGAATTCCGCAAAGTCACGCCTGAATCTATTAAATAAACTTTATTTAACTTGTGCTTGTTGCAGCTATCAGTAGCTTGGCATATTGTTAAAAAATGAAACCCGAGTAGTAGACGTGTGGTTTTGAGCATTTCGATGTCAACTATCAGCATCATAACTTTTTATTTTATTTTATAGTGTTTACTACACTCAACGCGCTTACACAGTCGCTTAGTGCCGAACAGTCCCTAAGTGTTATTCGTCAAGCGTGATTAGGATCCGATGGCGCAGTGGTCAGTGCAGCCCCGTACCAAGGGGATGGTCACGGGTTCAAATCCCACTCGGCTCTTAACTTTTAGGACATTATAAAAATCTTATATTTTTATAAAAGAAAGTCGTGTTAGTTACACTATTTATAACTCAAGAACGGCGGAACCGATTTGGCAGAAAATTTGTGGGGAGGTAGCTTAAAACTGGGAGAAGGACATAGAATACTTTTTATCCCGAAAAAGCAAAGGGAACGGGGTGTTACGGGAACGGGCAAGCGAAGCCGCGGGCGGCCACTAGTAAATAATAAATAAATAATGCGAACAATCCACACAACACTATCTAGCCCCAAACTAAGCAGAGCTTGTAATATGGGAACCAGATAGCTGATATATAATACTAACCTAAATACTTTTTTTTTTTTTGTAAATACATACCTGGAATCCATACTAATATTATAAATGCGTTTGTAACTCTGTCTGTCTGTCTGTCTGTCTGTCTTCCTGTCTGGCTTTCACGACAAAACTACTGAACCTATTGAAATGAAATTTGGTACACAGATAGTTGACGGCCTGGGGAAGGACATAGGCTACTTTTTATTGTGAAAAAAGGTTTACAAACCTTTTAAAACGTTATAAAGAGCATCACATTGATGTTTCTGTCTCACTCTGACACCAAAACACTCCGACGATCACCAATCACCAATTGCAATGAAATTTGGTACACAGATAGGTTAAATCATTAGAAAGGACATTTGTGCAACTTATTATTGCAAAACACTTATTGAAAACACCATTTTTCATGAAAATTACACTTTTTTGTACAATTGCGACGGCTTTCGATCGAGAAATTTCTGTTTGTCTAAGTGACTGACTGACTTTTTTTTTGTGCTGGCGAAGATGCAAAGTCTTTTCGCCAAGTCCTTATGACTGACTGATTGCCGACCAGTGTTGCCAGTGGCAGATAGTCTTAAGCGTCGATGGATTGAAAAGATCGATATTTAGGCTGGGAACATATTATCTACATCTACATATTATCTATAGTCGCGGCTGTAAGCCGCGTCCGTCAGCCGCGTTCGCTAATTTGTTCCCAGCTTTACAATGCGATACATCGAACCGACCCGATGTTTTGAAATGCTTTCGATATACTCGATGTATTGATGCTTTTTCGGTTTTAAATAGAAAAATATCGAATCGATTGTAAGCAGTTAATTTCATAAAACCTCAACTTTGACCAGTTTAATTATTTTTCTCTGTGGAAAGATCGTAACTCATGAGTTGGAAAACGGTGAAATCTGACCATTATATTTCAGATAAACTATTTATTTACTTACAAAGCCCAGTAGGCAGACTAAATGAGAGCCCTATAATTTTTATTAATGATCTCAAGATTCAGCTCATGTGGATGTTTTTTTTGTTCTAAGTAAATTACATTAAAGATTTTTCTCATGAAATCTCAATGAAAAATGTTGTTATTCAGATCTACTCAATCACTTTCTTACTTACATATTTGATTTTATTGTATTTGCAGAAGTAAGTGTCAGAGCATTATAGTAGATAAAAAGGTGTGTAAGTGTCTGTTGTACTCTGGTTAAAAAAATATTTCACCAGTCCAGTGTTTAACCTGGTGGAGTTTCATCTCATCCGTTCCGATTGGGTACCAAGCCTGACCAGTTCTGGTGTGGTCAGTCTGTTATCTGGGCCTGTATTCAAGTACATAATATACCTATCATTGATCCTGAAGTTCCTAGAAGCAACAGCGGTAAACTTTGGTTGAATCGAGTGTGTTGGTAAAACTGAGTGAGACCAAGTTTAAGTTTTAATTTATGAGCATAATCTAAATAAAAACTACTTGAATGTAAGTACGACCGAGTCTGACTTAAAATTTAGTTGTATTGCTGTTCTTAGATTATCAACTGTAATCAAAACCAGCCAAACAAAGCCTCCGGACCCTTAGCAGTAAATTTTGTAAAATCTTGGCCGACACAATCCTTATTAATATTATAAATGCGTTTGTAACTCTGTCTGTCTGTCTGTCTGTGTGGCTTTCACGCCAAAACTGAACCGATTGAAATGAAATTTGGTACACAGATAGTTGAGGGCCTGAGGAAGGACATAGGCTAAAAAAGGGTTGTAAGAGGTTGAAAATAGGGGTTGAAAGTTGTATGGAAGTATCGTCATTTTTAGAGCTAGAAACTTAAAACCTATTTTTTAGTCTGTTGATTTGATATAAAAAAATATGACATTCAAAGTTTGTGCTGGGGGGGTAGAGAGAGGGGAGTACAGGGGGGAGTGTGGAGGGGAGGTGCGGGGGGAGTGTGGAGGGGAGTACAGGGGGGAGTTGGAGGGGAGGTGCGGGGGGAGTGTGGAGGGGAGTACTGGGGGGAGTGTGGAGGGGATTACAGGGGGAGTGTGGAGGGGAGGTGCGGGGGGATTGTGGAGGGGAGTACAGGGGGGAGTGTGGAGGGGAGTACAGGGGGGAGTTGGAGGGGAGTACAGGGGGAGTGTGGAGGGGAGGTGCGGGGGGAGTGTGGAGGGGAGTACAGGGGGAGTGTGGAGGGGCGTACAGGGGGAGTGTGGAGCGGAGGTTCGGGGGGAGTGTGGAGGGGAGGTTCGGGGGGAGTGTGGAGGGGAGTACAGGGGGGAGTGTGGAGGGGAGGAGCAAGGGGGGATGCGGGGGGAGTACAGGGGGAGTGTGGAGGGGAGGTGCGGGGGGAGTACAGGGGGATTGTGGAGGGGAGTCTGGGGGGAATGTGGGGGGGTGTTGAGGAGAGTTTAGTAAGAGGGCAGACGACTGTGTCACGTGCACGCGAATATGACGTTGTTATTTAATTACTGTTTTCTTCCGCTGCAAATTAAAAATGCTACCCATAGACACTATACCACGCGGACGAAGTCGCGGGCACAGCTAGTATAATATAAATACATGGAATACAATATAACACCCAGACAGAGAACAAACATTTACGTTCACCTCACAAATATCAGCATCATGCCAATGTCAGAATAAATGATTAGTTTCAAGGCGCCCGCTGATGGGGGGCGTAGGAAGGATGCCAGACATGAGCAGACGCGTTGGAGCTGATAAACAATGATTTCATTTAAAAAATCCTGTGTTTTCCCTATTTCTGAGGACTTGGCTGAACCCTACAAGACGTAGGTACCTCTATTTTTACCGGCAGTTTCACAGGGGTGTCATTTTGAAAAAAGCAAGCTAATAATGTGAAGTAACTGCCCTGAATGCCCTGCCCGTTATTCCGTTTTTTCATAAACGTTGGTCGCTAGGGTTGGTGAGTCACTAGTTTAATAAATGTTAACTCACCGTGGCGTTTATTTTATTATTATTAATATTTTTTTATCTTTTTATATTGAATGGGATGTCTGATTTCAACAATTCAAGCAATCGAAAAATACTTTGATTGGGAGAAAATCGTCACACTAATATTTTGCATACGCTTCGATGAATGTTAAAAACTGCATATATTCTACTGCGGTCGACTATACTGTTTCCAATTTGAAATAAATTGCCTAGTTAAATTAATAAAGCCGAGTGCTTTTGCTAGTTCATAAGAACTTCAACAATCTCGGTTATGCGAGAACGAGAGTCACTAGTTAAAAAGAGATGTGTATAACACATTATTTTTTTTGTAGAAATGTACCCTAATGCAACTGTGTAGAGTTCATAATAAAAAAACTTTAAACTGCACGAGAGTTGCCCACTTTCACAGAACTGCACAATTATTGTGCAATAATTATAACAAGTGAAAAAAAGCCAAGCATCTCCAAATTAAATTATTGCAAATTAAAAACAATAAAAAGCGGAGTCAATATAATTCTAAAATCTATAATTCTCTAAATGCAAAGTTTTTTTATTTATTTCATAGTCACTTTACCTAAACAGGAAGCGCCATCTATCGTGAATCTAACAAACGTAATCTTGCACGATATCCACCATCACAAAGCTGCTAATTCAAGTTTCCTTCTTTGATAATATTTTGATCATTTCGTCGGTAGATGGCGCTAAGGTATTTTTTTCTCTTATTTAGATGGCACAAACAAGTATTGTAAGGTAAATTGAAGTTAAGTGGTCTCTTCTTCTCTTGTCTTGTAGTTCACGCACCTCAGGAACTTGCCATACGATGCACTTCCCTGCGTCAATCACCTTGAGGTGGCTATAGGGCTACAGTACAGACGACGCGACGGTTGGGATCTACATCATCAGTCTGAAGAAGTCCAATGACAGATAAAGGCCTCCCCTACCCATTCCAGCAAAAAGGAATCTGGGCCCTCTCCATCCACCGAGTTCCCGCGATGTCGTCGGTCCATTTTCATCCTATCTAGTAGGTAGGTACCTACCCTAGGTTGTTTGTTACCTACGTGTTGTTCATGAATACCACCTTACACAAATCATGTCTTCATTATGCTCATCACCATTACCGCTCTTTGTTTTAGGTACCTAACCTACTAACTCATAGTATGAGTTTCATAGTGAGGACTCAATTTTATAGTGATACCGATACCTACTAGTAGGTAGGTGTAGATGGGTTCTTTTAAATTATTCAGAAGTAAGTGTAACTTGTGAAACCGACCTGCAGAACCGATTTTCTTGAAGTTTATATGGGAGGGCGATCGCCATCGCTATCGCCTAGAAGGCCTAGATGTTCGCAGGCCTTTAGGCGATAACCTGGGCGATACAACTGACTTTTGAATGATTCAAGTTACACCGGGCTGTCAATTGTATTTGAGTTCCAAATCATGAGTTGGATCTAAACACATAGGTGCGGTTAACGGCCGCTGTAACACGAGCCGCACCGCGCTGCACCATCCGTGTAGGCGCGGCTCGGCTTAATTCGGACGCAAGGAATCCGGTCAGCCCGGGCCGTTAGTTGACCGGTCAAACACGAAAATGTTACTTATCACAACATGATATAGACAGATAGGGTTCAAATTCAATTGACAGCACGGTAGGTAAGTTATACTTGTATAGGATTACCATCCGTCCAGATTTGTCCGGATTTTTCCGGCTTTCCGACTGCGCTTATCTAAGCGTTCTGGAATGGCGATCAGTGAATATGACAGCGATATTTGATAGCATTTCACTGATCGCCATCGCCATTGCCTATGGGACTTACTATGACCTTAACTGGTATAAAATAATATCAAATAAATATTTTATTGAGTGAGTTATGCGAACGAAAACTCGAACCGTTGCGTTGATCTGTTCTGCATGGGTATTGTTTACATTGACACCCGGGCGCCATTGGATCGGCTAGAGAACTAGAGAAGAAGAGACGGTCCTGTGTGGTATGTGTTATGATCGCGAAAGTTTAAAAATTACTGTACTGTAGTAGGTATATATATAAAGATTTTTATAATGTCTCAAAAGTTAAGTTAAGAGCCGAGCGGGATTTAAATCCCGCTCGGCTCTTAACTTTTGAGACATTATAAAAATCTTTGTGATTTCCATTAATAAACAGGTATATATATATTTGAGTAACTTTTTTAATACGAAACCCTATCCCCTTTACCCTTAACCCTTAACCCTTTTATCCAATTGAACTCTTCCAATAAATTTCTACGTACAACCTATCAACATACAAAATCTTGTACCTGGGTAGGTACTAATCAAATCAAACGGTTCGAAATTTGTGGTCCGACAACTATACGTTCAAACATTCAAATCCAAAGGCTTTGAACATTTTGGACCTACAAGTACTTTATAATAAGTTTTTTATGCCAGGAATAGCGAAACTGGCGAGGATTGGGACTACCTACTGCCCATGTTCTGATGTGATCGGATCCTACCTACTTATTGTAGGTATTTGCATGAAGTTGAATCTTATCAAAGGATGTGGATTCCAGCCGCGCAGATTGGTTTTTAGTGTGTTTCAGTGATGGATTGTCTGTGGCTATTGTGTGTCCTGTGCCTGGTGCCAGCTGCTCGCGCTGTGGTTGGTGGTGCACCAGCCTCACCGCCAGAACCTGATGCTGCCGTCGTCTTCGTGCAGAAGCATGGCCGTAGCGCTCGCCTCGAAGGCCTCAAAAACAACACTCTAGGATACTACAGCTTTTATGGAATCAGGTGAGTTCTGCGAAAGACATATAACTTAATAACAGATCAGGTACTAGGTAGATAAGTAGCAAAGTAGGCACTATCTAAGATACATTATGACCTTATTGATCTTAGGTACAGTTTGGCCAAATTTTCTGATAGTCTCAAGTTGTAGGTACCATTTGTAAATGGCTAATTGTAATTCCGGCCGCACAAAAACATACAAAAATGGTAATTTTCGAGAATAAGCTTACGCTTTTGGCTCGATTGCAGATATAGTAGAAACTAGATTGCTAGATAGCTAGATTTCTTTTGAAATAAATTAATTACATTCAAAGATTAGGGATTGTCTAAGATTCCATGTTTCCAATATACCCGTAATATTCTCAAGCTGGTATTGGACCGAGCCATCCTAGAGATGAGAACAGTAACTCCATAGACAACCAGACTGGTGCTTGGTACTGGTTGAGAAGCTAGTCTAATGCCTCCTATACACTACTCGCGAAGTTTCTCGGCGAAGTACTCGGCCGAAGTTGACTGAAGTCCGCGTGCTACACTACACACTCGTTCAACTTCGCGAGGAGCGCATTCGTGTAGCGTTACCGGTACCCTGCGGACGTTTATTATAATGGACGCTCAAGTAGCAGCTGCCGTAGCAATGTGCTCTCTAGCGTATTATAACTACGTGCATACTTATTAAGTGTTTCAAGGAACAACATAGTTTGCTCCTGTGACCACTGCATGCCGCTCATAATAGAGTCTCGCACATCAACGATAAAATCTATTAAACGCAAGTGCGTTCACAACGGGGTCTTGACGCGTACTGAAGTCGGCTCGGCCGAGTAGTGTAGAGAGGTACTTCAAGAACGCACTTCGGGTAACTTCGTGCCCTTTGACTCGGGCGCAAAAACCGACAACAAATGGAAGTCGGCCGAGGCGAGGTAAAGTTGGACGAAGTAAGCCGAACTGCCTCTCTACATTATTCTATTCGTCTAACCTCGTTCAACTTCGTGAGTAGTGTAGAGGAGGCATAAGGTTAACATGTCAAAATTGAAATTGATAGCGCGGTAGGTACTTACTTCCTGTTGAGCTCCTCGTAGTTCTGTGCTACGGTGAGCTTTTTTAGTAACAGAACTAGTGGAAAAAATATCCCAGTAGTTGTTTTGGAGTTGTGTTTCTAAAGATAACCAGTCTGTCGGCAGCGGTTTGCGGACGGATGCTCTGATAAGAAACAGTTTAGGTAGGAAGGAATACCTACATAATCTGAACAACATTACTACCTACTGGTTTGATACCATTCTAGAACCGACCATAAACACGGACCTGGGCACTGTCTTCGGCTCATCTCCTACAGCGTTCTACACTACACAGTCAGTCAACAATCTGTTGCTGGTCTTATGAGACATTGTGTTCTAGATATGCAGAGCCACCACTGGGCCCTCGCCGTTTCCAGCGCCCAGTGCGCAGACTACTGTCAGGAGAGATGTCAGTCAGCAAGCCATGTCTGCCATGTCCTCAACGGGACCCGCGCTCGTCCAATGGCATCATTGGACAGGAAGACTGCCTATGCCTGAATGTATTTGCTCCGAAAATGCCTGGAGACGAGAAAGGTTAGCCACCTAGCTAGGTTAGTTCTCCTAGTCAGTGCTAGGGAGGTTTTGCCCTAGCTAAGTTTGTAAGTCTTTCTGGTTCAGTAAGTGCTAGGAAGTATCTAGTCTAGCGTCATTCTTTATCGATACCCTACCCGAAATAGGATATTTCCTGGGTTAGGTGCTGATTTAGATAATTTTTTATGATACTCATCAAGTGCTATGCAACTGCCATGAATTGGTTAGGGTTTTGAGATACTGAGCAATTACGCCTAATTTACAAATTCCTCATACCCTGACACTTGCCACTCAGTGTACATTCCTCAAGGTATGTGTTAGCAAATTATTGTTTGTTCTTTTTCTAGGATGCCCAGTTATATTCTTCATCCATGGTGGTAATTATCGGAGTGGTTCGACAACCGCATATGGAGTAAGTTGAACATTCCCTAAATGTGTCTTCTGGCTGCATTGATCATTAGAAAAAAGATACAGATGCATACCTTATACTCATATTAACTGATGATGTGAATACAGGGTCAACATTTTACACAAAAGGACACCATCATTGTGTCTGCCCAGTATCGACTTGGCTCACTGGGCTACCTCAGTACAGGTCAGAGAGATGTGAACGGAAACCTTGGACTATTTGATCTACATTCGGCAATGGTTTGGGTAGGTTCGGTACCAGCTACTTACTTAACAAGTTCAGATAAGTCTTCCTTAATCCAACTAGGTACTTAGCTATTTGGTGTGTATTCATTTGTGTTTAAGATCAATGACTACATAGAGTTTTTTGGTGGAGACCGCAGCCGCGTGGTATTAATGGGCCATGGCTCTGGAGGCTCTGCGGCGTCCTTGTTGGCCTTGTCCCCTCAAGGGCGCAGTGCTACCGGCGTGGCAGCACTCTCTGGCACGCCACTATCGCCGGGGGCTGTACGCTCTGACCCTAAGCTACACGCGAGTGCCTTGGCCAACCACACCGGCTGTCCCACGGAACCTGCCGAAAGACTAGTCCTTTGCCTGCGACAAATGCCGGTGGAGAAAGTGATTATGGTGAGGATTCATCCAGCATTATACAATAGGTTCACATGACGAATCGATCTGTGTTGATGTGCATAAGGTTCAGTTTAGCTTGCGGGATATTACGTAGAGGAAAACCACTGTTATGTGTGCACGTGTTAAAATTTATTTACCTACGTACCTGTTTAAAAAGTAGTTGAAGCTACAGAAAATCATCTTAGCTTACCTAATTATACAACAATTTGTAAAAAAGGCAAAAAAAGAATGAACCTACCTACCTTACTGTTTAAATATACATATACTCGTAGTAGGTGCATAGTAATGTCCAAAGGTTATTATTTATTCCCAGGATATCATATATCCTCAGGGCTTATGAAGTTAATAGTTACAGCAAACTTTTTTCTATTGCAGGCTGATGAGAATATTAAAATGGATGGTATGGACACGATGGTATTTTTAGACGAGGTCTCCGGACGTTCAGGTAAATAGGATGGTATTAACCTACCTCTACCACTACCAATTCAGTTTCGATCAGGGTCACTATGCTGATTATCGTGATTTTTATTTAAGGTCCTGGTGCAAGGGTAGAAGGTGCAGATGACTTACGAGGTCTTCCACCTATCGTGGTTGAGAAACCAGCCGAATCACTCAACAGAAATGAAAAACGCTGTCCGATGCTCACTGGAGTCACCTCTGCTGAAACTGCGAAAGTGGTTTTTGGTTAAGTACTGTACTTATTAACTTTACCAAACTTGATTTTAAGGATGCTGGCCAACTGGATTCTCAAATAGTGTGCTTTGATCTCATTGTACTAAATTGGTTACACTTTAACAGGAAAATACAACAAGTTCCTGTCCGGTCAACTGCAGAATGTAAAAGACTTCATACAAAAGGACCTACTAGGTGGCTTGCAGTCAGTGGTAACCCAAGTAGAAGGTCTAATCCCAGGGGCGGATGTAGTGAACCAAGTGCTGCCACTTGGCAATTATTATCAGGCGCTGTTCGCAGCATCTGCAAGCACTATTGATGGTCTCTCGCAGATTGTTGAGGCTACAGGTCAGTATGTTTTAGTTACAATTTTATCTTTAGTCTGCCAAACCTACGATTTCATGATGCTGGTATCGATAACTCCTCAGAATACAGAAGAGGGGTATTCATATTTTTCTGTATTCTGTGGATGACTAAAAGCAGCGCGGCGATTGCAGCAACGCGCCCATGAGAGTAAATTAAACCTCATATATATGATATAGCACAAATAAATGGTGCTTTAGCTAGTGTACTGTGATCATGAGCTCGAAAACCAAACAAATTATTTATTAACATCTAAAAGTGAACTAACTTGGAGCAAGGATGTACTAAACTATCTCAGTCAAGCTCAATATTTTTCGCAGGCGACGCCCTTTTCAACTTCCCAGCATTCGCGACCGTTAAGTCATGGAGCAACGGTGGGGAAGCATTCCTCTACAGCTTCGAGCACGTCGGAAACCTCAGCAAAGGATCCTTCTTTCTGCCTGGATTAGCGTTGGCTGGTAGCTATTCAACTTGTTCATTTTATTCCCTAGCTTTTATAAGTATACTATAGCAGATAAGCCCCAACCGTTATTTAAACAAAATGTAAGCTGCAGTAAGTGACGATATTTGTTATATTAAACACAGACCTCTCATGTAATTCACAGTACCACCTTTTAATTAACAAACAAGTCATGTACTAATCGGGTTTCTGAAACTGACCGTAAAGTTTTGTAATTGTTTTCTTTCTCAACAGAAGATGGTGATGTTCCACAAAATAGCAAGGTTAAGGGACCAGCTCACGGAGATGAGTTGGCCTACCTCTTCGAGCCCCTGGATTCTGAAGGGAAGTCTGTTGCGGACGAACGCATGTCTAGTACAGATGAGCGCGCCCGCGATAATTTTGTGGGCCTAATTGCGAAGTTCGCTCACGGAGCCAGTAAAACTGATGCTGAGAACAAAGGAGGCAAAGGATTCTTTAACCTGCCACAGCTGTTGCCTTTTTCGAAGTCAGACGAGCACGACCAGTTTTTGAAGATAACTGATACAACAACGGTGGAAAAAGATTTTAGGTGAGTATTTTCTCTGTAGTCTGTCTGGGCCTACGCGGCAGCATAAGACTGTTATGAATAAAATGAAATAGTGAGAAGATAAGTAAATTAATACCACCTCATTCCATATAATTATCCATTCTTGTCACTCCACACATCTCTCTCAATATCTATCCTATTAGTTGTTCAACACTCATCAGACTTTATTTTTTTATAGATTTTGCCAAATGGGTATCTGGGGCAACATCGGCGACAGACTTGGCCAGGCTCTCTGCAAAAACTTGATTACCGATTTGGTGAGCAGTTTAGCCAACCCAAACATCGGCGGGGTTCTGAATCCGTTGGGTGGTAACAACGCGGGACAGAAAATCCCACTCGTTGGTGGTCTTCCGTTGGGTGGGAATAACGGGGGACAGATGAACCCACTCGCTGGTGGTCTTCCGTTGGGTGCGAATAACGGGGGACAGATGAACCCACTTGGTGGTGGTCTTTTCGCGAAGCCAGGACAGAGGGGCACACCAGCCCCACAGAAGATGCCGTCACGACCTCAAAAGCCCTCGCTATTTGGACTAGGCCTGAGGAGGTCCGCTGGAGGTGAAACGCCGCTTGCCAAACCCACTACTAGATTTCCAACAGACTTCTAATCATTTATAATTAAAGAACGCATACGCAATAGATGCCTAAGTTGGCACATACTTACTTACCTAGAAATAAAAAATAATTAAATAATTTGAACGCACATCAAGATTACTTACTAACGTTCACAGACGGGTAGGAAACAATGCAGGCAAATGCCCCTATATTCTTAGTTATTAAGCCTTGCGCACATCTAAGCGATCTGCGATGGCGATCAGTGAAACGCTGTCATATTTGACAGCATTTCACTGATCGCCATCGCAGATCGCCTAGATGTGTGCAGGCCTTAAAACCTATCGAGCTCAAACCTACTAGCTCTTCCAAGCGTTTGCGGAATCGGCAAAAACGGATTTTTCAGGACAAGCCCGGACTTTAAAAGTTTTCCAGCTTTTAAATTTGTCCGAATTTATGGTTTACCTACATGGAGTACAAGTGATAAAAGTTACTATGCTGTATAAGAAATAAGATGTTTAAATCTTTGATCTTTAACTTCTACCGTGCTGCGATGCATTGTACACAAGGATAAACATCAGACTATACATACCTACACCGCTCGCTCTTATGTCATTGTAGCAAGCGTCATATTTTTTTGTTTTTATGAGTTTTTAGGTAACTTGTCCTGGTGGTGCTGTATCCTTGTATACCTACGAATATTGGTACTAGGCACCATACCATTGTTACAACGTGCGCCATATTTGCATCTTGTTTTTAAAATATCCGGACTTTTATTGAAGTATCCGGCTTTTTTTAAGAACGTTCAAATTTCTAAAATAAATGGTAACCCTATGCGTGTGGTCATACGGCCTTGAAGGTAGGCTACGGTCCTTGAAGAATTTATTCACCGTGTACGGACATTGATCTACAAATACATGGATTTCGGGTCCGCGCTCAAAAGTGTCCACTGAACTTATGGACTAAAACGAAATATAGATGACAATCCCGCCCCATTACGCATTCAACCTCGCTACCGCTCGCACGTTACAATGCCGTACTGTGTTGTGAAAGATTGCAAGAATTACTCGGCAAAAGTTAAAAAAAAAGGATGGAATATCATATATAATATCTAGGAATATAATATCTCTTTTCTACGCTCACGTACTCAGCAGAAAGAAAGAGACCGGCATTGTTTTAGCATCAACCCAAGCCGACGATAGTTGCGGAACAATAATTCTCAAAGCAATGGAGTCGCTTGTTTGTTTTTTTATTTGGTATGGTTTCGTAATTTGTAAAGAATTTTGTAGGTATTTAAATAGTAGATTTCAAACTCAAATTTATCGTCATCATCATCACCGATGCACGAGCGCTGATTTTGTAAGAATGATTATTATGCTGGACCACGCAAGAAGTAGGCTAAGGGTAAATAGTACCAATAATATCATTTATTTCAGATTTCCTCGAGATCCAATACGTTTTTTAGCTTGGACAAAGACAATAGCAGAATACAACAATGACAAGCATTTTAAACCAAAACAGGCCAATCACATTTATTGTTCTGACCATTTCAAAGAGTCTGATATGTACATCACATAAATGCAGAAGAAGGTTGTTAAAAACTGCCACACCCGATTTAACAGTAAGTAGTTTTATTTTCATTTGAGTAGGTAGGTAATAGTAGATAAGGTACTAACTATATTATAGTAGATAGTTTTTCAAGATATACATTTGCATTCATTACAGCAGCCGCATACTTTCAATCACAGAATAAGTTTATTGAAAGCTGTGATTGAAAAATACATTGATGTAAGATTGCATTATATTGGCAAAAAAGAAACGTTTGACAGCAAAAAAAAATCGAAGAGACAACTATACAATCATTTAAATTTATTTCAAGGCAATTAATATACATCCATGATTATGACTGTGTAAATATTATATCAATAAACATTTAAAAAGGAAGCGTTTTCTTGTTCTTTCCCGATTGTGTCTGTAAATATAAAGTTCTAAAACATACATATTTTATATCATTCTAGTCAAGGCAAAAAAAAATAGGAATAAAAGCTACTCCATAATTTCTATGTTCTGTTATCTTCGCTAGAAGTGCGTCATGCGATATGCTGGTAGTGTTGCAATCAAAATTGAGTTCTGTGCTAATTGTGATAAGACATAATTTTTTTTTTTAAGTTTGTTTATATAATATATATAAGTATCCACCTTTACTAGGTTAGCTTGGTACACTTTTTTCGTGACTTTTGTGCGAAAGCCGAGGTCCATGTAATTGTAGGTCGATGTGTACGGACGGTAAAGTTCTACAAAGAACCTTAGTTTCAATCATGTTTCAACCTGACCGTCTTGCCCGTCCTTTTTAACTGACTTCAAGTAAAATAAATAATATAAGTTTTAAAACTTGAACTGCCGATTTTGATGGAATTTCTGTAGAAAAAGATTTTTCAAATTATCTAATAAATGATGAAAAAGTGGGATAACAAATATAAAAAAAAAGCAGCCAAGTGCGAGTCGGACTCGCCCATGAAGGGTTCCGTAGCATCAAGTAACATAATATACAGAAAAAAACAGGAAACAGGTTCTTGTAGTTCGTCGAAAGGTAAATTGCGGTTTACGATTTATGACGTATAAAAAAAAAACTACTGGCTAGATCTCGTTCAAACCAAATATCGTTGAAAGTTTGCATAGTAATGTACAACATATATTTTTTTTAGTTTTATCATTCCCTTATTTTAGAAGTTAGAGGGGGGGGGACCAACTTTTTTCAACTTTGGAAGTGTCTCTCGCGCAAACTATTCAGTTTAGAAAAAAACGATATTAGAAACCTCAACATCATTTTTGAAGACCTATTCATAAATACCCCACACGTATGGGTTCGACGAAAAAAATTTTTTTGAGTTGCAGTTTGAAGTATGGGGACCCCCAAAATTTATAGTTTTTTTTCTGTTTTTGTGTAAAAATCTTAATGCGGTTTACAGAATACATCTACTCGCCAAGTTTCATCAGTGTAGCTCTTATGGTTTCGGAGAAAAATGGCTGTGACACGGTCGGACAGACAGACAGACAGACAGACAGACAGACAGACATGACGAATCTATAAGGGTTCCGTTTTTGCCATTTGGCTACGGAACCCTAAAAACGCATTGAGAATCTCCTCTCTTTCTTATTTGAAGTCGATTTTAATAGAGGAGGTTCTCAATTAGTTTGTATTTTTTTTTATGTTTGTTTTCGCATAACTTCCTCATGCATGAGTCGATTAGAAAAATTCGGCCATGATTCAAATTTTTAATGTTATTGTTATTATTATTTTTTAATGATGTTGGTTTCTCAAGTCTAGGTAAGTACCTGTACCTTATTATTTTTCTTTTTGATTAGAGTTACCTTAAAAGCGAGATGACAATGACAAGAATAGGTAGGTATGCCTAAATAAGAGGTTGACTAGGAAACTGTTTGCTGAAGAACCAAACCTGAAATGATAAAAAAACTATCTAAAGTGAAGCGCCTATGAAGCTGCTTTTTAGAAACATATTGACTGAGAAGCAGTTTAGGTACTGTATTGTATACCTACCCACACCTAATTACTATGGGTAAAATATTGCCCAACCAACACCTACAAACCATTATGCATACCGCTATGCTTAGGCTGGATACCGAAATTTTTTAGAAGTCGGAAGTATCTGGGTTTGTCAGCTATGGAATCCAGTTACGTAAAAAAGATAGGTGGGTACATCATCCAAATAAAAGGCTGATGTTTTTTACGACTAACATTACCAACCAACCTACCAAGCAACGAAATTATGGTGGTAAGATACCTACTCTATAATTTTATTTAAACTAGATTTTTTTAACGACATAGGCTAAGAAAAAAATATATCTACCATACCATACATAATAGAGACCACACTGTGCTCCGATCACCATTCGCCCTTCCATTCTCCCTATGTCTCTGTTTCTACAAAATCATATTAAACATCCGACACACGTAGTGAATTTCCGCCTTTACCGATTTTTAATTTGAAAGAGATATTGTAGGCATTTGGTTTATGGTTTTCCTAAAGGTAGATAAAAATACTATAGGGGGTTTCTAATTATGTAGAATTAGAAACCCCCTATAGATATGATTTTTCTAAACTTTTAGAGTATTTTTGGCTGCATGCGGGCGGATTTTTAACAAAAATCATATAAAAGTTTCGAATCTCTAATGATTGTCATCAACTCTTTCGAGTTTCGAACAGTGAAACAAGTGCTACCGTGATGATGAACATGATGACTCAAACCGTATCGTTCCTCACATTTGTTCTACTGGCTGGTTATGCGGTAGGGAATACCATTCGGGAAAATGAGGCTACCGTCGTTGAAGAAGTATTGATTCCTCTTGATGCACCTAACAATGTGGAAACTGATGCCGATCCTGCAATAGTAACACTACAAGGAGCTAGTCCTCCTAGGCAATGTGCTGGTGTCGGACAAGCTGTGAGAATCTTTCATTACTTACTACATTATATTCTGGGCTATTCCTTTGATTAAGTGTTATTTATTTGTTTTTTGGTTTCAGTGCTCATCCCACGGCGACTGCTGCACCAGCTCCTGCTTTGGTTTGCTGAGATCGTGTGTCCCAAACCTTGGATTTTCTTTAAACCTTCAAATCGGTTCTCCAACGGGATCTAAGTAATGGCATGTCACCTATTATTTTAGTAATAAATGGGTATTAAAGAGTAATATATTTTCTAATCCCCCTTAAATTTTTCTATAATGCTATGCGTGTTATTTATTATCACTGCAAAATTTTCGGCTCTACAATTTTTCCGCGATGCGGGCGTTTTCTGCATACACATGGAAAGTAGGATTTCGTTTATAAGTGAACAACGGTTCCATTGACTTTCATCAACTCTTTGGAGAGCAGAACAGTCAAGTGTGTATCTAAGGCCTACCTACCAACATATTTTTCATCATGGTTCACTCTGTTGTTTTCGTCATCGCTTTTGTTCTACTCTCTGGATACGGGAATGGAAATACGATCAGAGATAACGCAGTTAACATATCTGCTCCTGAACCCACCATCATCAAACCTGTTGCTGAAGCAGACATCCAATTGAACATTGTGCCTTCAATAGTTACACTGCAAAGGCCAAGCACTGGTAATCCTCCAAGGCAGTGTTCTGGCATTGGACAAGCTGTAAGTTTAATCATTATACATATGTATCTAAGTAAGTTATCCACATTCTAGTTTTCTAATTTGGACATGTAATTCTTGTCAGTAACAAATTTTCTTCTTATTTATATTGTGTACCATTACGGTAGTGTGGTAGTGTTCTCTTCTCACTCATATCGAAAAGTTTGTTTTATTATTATTATCCCCTTCAATGTCTCACTGCTGGGCAAAGGCCACCCCCAATCCCCTCCACTCTGTGCGGTCCTGTGCTAAGATGTTCCATTGTGGCTTGTACTTGTCGAGCTCGTCACGCCATCTAGTTCGTGGTCTGCCGCGACGACTTAGCTCTTTCGGCCACCACTCTATGGTTTGTGTTTTATAAATGTAAAAATAACAATAACTACTTGTGTTTCCAGTGCGCATCCCATGGCGACTGTTGCACCAGCTCCTGCTTCGGAGTCCTGAGGACTTGCATCCCCAACCTCGGCATCGCATTGAACATTCAGATCGGCCGCACCGACGAACCTGACGCCTGAACCTTACTGAATTCTTCCTGTGATTCTCTTACAACCCAGAGCTATTTTTGAGTCCTTATTAAATGTTTTTTGGAAAGTTGTTTTTTTATTTTCGATACCTATCCATCTTGTTGTTAGTGAAAACAAATTTGAATACCTGACATAGAGGATATCATATGAAGTGTGGTTTATCCAGTGTCTAGGGGATATGTACCTACTTACCTCCTTATCTAAAGAGGTAAGTGAGTAGGTATAACTACTGAAGAAATGACCGAGTTCACTGGTACTTATATTTGATACCTACCTAGTAGGCAATTGAAATACTTTCCATATAGATACTACCTAGGTACAATAAAAAAGCAGCCAAGTGCGAGTCGGACTCGCCCATGAAGGGTTCCGTAGCATCAAGTAACATAATAATTATAAAGATTCTTGTAGTTCGTCGAAAGGTAAATTGCGGTTTACGATTTATGACGTATAAAAAAAAAACTACTGACTAGATCTCGTTCAAACCAAATATAGTTGAAAGTTTGCAAAGTAATGTACAACATATATTTTTTTTAGTTTTATCTTTCTCTTATTTTAGAAGTTAGAGGGGGGGGACCAACTTTTTTTCTTTATTTCTTTCTTTAATCTTTATTGCACACATATAGACAACATTTAGAAAATGTATGGGGACCCCCAAAATTTATAGTTTTTTTTCTATTTTTCTGTAAAAATCTTGATGCGGTTCACAGAATACATCTACTCGCCAAGTTTCATCAGTCTAGCGTCTTATGGTTTCGGAGAAAATTGGCTGTAACATACGGACGGACAGACAGACAGACATGACGAATCTATAAGGGTTCCGTTTTTGCCATTTGGCTACGGAACCCTAAAAATGAGGGTCGACAGACCAGTTAGCTGTAAACAGCGATAAGACACTCAATGCTACAGGTAGTTAGTCACCCACAATGTTTATACTCATGAAGAGCAGAATGCCAATATTATGGCCTAATACCTAAGATACGATTGAGTTCATACTGCTACAGGCTGATGTTTTTGCTCCTACCTAATAGTTGGTACTGAACTTAAAAACTGGGTCAATTTCTTCTTCTATTGTGTCAATGGTACACTAGACAACTCTTAAGTAGTATTTATTTATTTATTGGAAAACAGCAAGAAATAACTAATAACATTCATAGTATAGAAACGAGAGAGCCAATTAAAGGTTTTCACGGATACAAAACATATTAGAAACAAAAACTGTGAACGCCGTAAGTCGACATTAACATCGAAGAGCTTTAGATAATACAGTGCATGCATAATACGCTTTACTCGTTACCAAAGAACTCCCCGTTCAGCCGCTACCTGGATGAACCGACACTCGTACAAAATAGGTCAAAATCATGATGGTTGCTCAGCTTATTTTGCCACCTCCACAGCATTGACTGGCCTCTAGCTCAGTTGGTAGTAGCTCTGCCTTCTGCGCCATAGGTCGTGGGTTCGATCCCCACCGAGAACAAATATTTGTGTGGTGAACACAAATGTTTGTTCTCTGTCTGGGTGTTATATTGTATTATAAGTATGTATTTACAAAAAAAAATGTATTCAAGTATTATATCAGCTATCTGGTTCCCATATTACAAGCTCTGCTTAGTTTGGGGCTGGGTAGTGTTGTGTGAATTGTCCACAATATTTATTTATTTATTTATTTATTGCCCGTGGCGTTGACAAGATCGTCTATTGTGCAGAATGCAGATACTTGGGCACAAGGGACAGGTCAAATAATAATGGTCTTCACGTGCGTAGCTCATAGGTAACCCAGACATCGTTGGCCCTCGCAGCATTCTTGCAGTAAAGTACCCATAATAGCATCAGGCACAACAGGTACCAGATTTCCTTAATTCTTCAAAAAATACGCATATGAATAAGAATTATTTATTGCAAATGCATGTACTTAGGCATTACATCAGCTAAGTATCTCGTTTCGATCATCGTACAAGCTCTGTTTAGTTTGGAATGAGATAGTGTAGTGTAGATTGTCCGCAATATTTATTTCTGGTTAAATGTAAGTAATTAATAAAAGTAGAGTCCCCTTTATTTAGTTAACTACACAGCCAACATAGTTACCTTATCATCTCGAGTGAAGTTACTCTAGCTCATGCGGGTACCTACTCTAAGCACCTACAGAGTAAATAAGTATGCACACGGGGTGTGGTCGTTAAACGAACCTATATCAGACTCGCTACAGACACTCCAATCATTATTCCCACTCACAATGTCACGCGCTGTTGTTGTGTTATGCTTTGTTTTGTTCGCGGGATACGTAGTCGGGAACTTGATCAGGAATGATGACGTCACAACTAAAGATGTCAAAATCCCGCATGATGATATCAGCAGTCCCAATGATGACACTAATAGGGAAGAAGCATTTGTCGAGCAAGAGAAGAATGACGTAGAAACCCCAGCTGAAGTGTTCGGAACTGATCCTCCCAAGTGCCAAAAAATCGGTCAATTCGTAAGTAGATTTTATTCAGAGATTTTTTTATTTTTCAGTATTACATTTTAGTTTCAGGGATAGGTTAGTAAGTATTCAATAAACTTTTGAATTTTCAAACAAAACTGAGATGTGATACTATATTCATATATGGCTTGCGAACTTATACCTGTGAATTTTTATATTAAACCCGGGTCGGGTTGTGCATAGCATGGGTGATTTTGAATAGGTGATGATGACTGATTGGACTACATTATTCTTATGGATTTTCAGTGCACAAATCACGGTGATTGCTGTACTAATGCGTGCTTGGGGTACCTCAAGAAATGTGTCACCGCATCCGGACAGTAACATCCAGCACTTTCCTACTTAACTATTTTACGAATTGGATGTATGGGGTGGTCCATATGAGAGAGGTCTGGAGGATTCGCTGCAAAGTGTTGGATCTCCTTCATCGCGCCGTCTGATATCTTCCACAAATCTGGATAGTTCCTCTTGAATTCGTCGTACCACTTTTGAACCTGAAATAAATTTAATATTGCCTTAGCAAGCTATTTTAATTTTGAGGCGACTATGAATCTAATTATATAAAATCAGAACCAGAATAAAGATAGCTCTGGGCAAACTACAAGAATTTGACAGTTGTTCGCCCGAACCCACTAGAAAGTGGCTTCTTTGCAATACCTACCGCCAAGCCTTTCGCCTCGCATAATTATTGATTAATGATATGGTGGTATGTTTTATTTATAGTACTTACATAATTTATGGTGATAGTAGGATTGGCTTTCATATTAGATATCTGTTAGACGCTAAGCGGTCAGTCAGCACATAAGCTACCATCCGGAAACTTACAGAATTAACTATTTAGACTTGCTTAGGTGGTAGGAATATAATATTGCCCGGAGAAATATAAACAGACTTTCAATCAAGTAAGCCCTAAGCCTTAGTAGTTATTTACTTATTTATTCTGTAGTTGCAGTTGAAATAGAAGATAAAAGAGTACCTACAAGAGCAACTACAGCAAATGGGCCCCAGAATAATAAATTAAGTACGTACCTTGGAGTATTTGGAAAAGTCAAAGTTAATAGCCTCGAGCGTCATGGTAGAGTTGATCAGCGGGAAGTCAGCAATGGTGAGATGGTTGGCGGCTGCGTGGCTAGCTCCCAGTCGGGTTAGATACGTGTTGAACACGTCAAGAGCTATATGCACCTTCTTCAGACCGAGGGGCGTGCGTTCGTAGTCAAAGAAAATTGGAGCCATCTGAAAAAACAAACACCTATTGATATCCTCTCGTTTAGCTTTTAAGTATTTAGTTATATTTTTCCAACAACTTACAGTGTAGGCTGAAATATTAGCGTAGTATGTTGACAAGTTGAAGCATAGTCGATGGTTGACGATTGACCTGAAATTCAAATAGTTGCCGTCATTTCAGTAGGCCTGCCTACCATAAGCTCTGTCTGGCTCTGTCACTGGTTCTGGTTTTAGTCTATCTATTTATGTACCTGCTGTACTGTATTGATGATCAGGACACTAATAGCTGAGACCCAACCAAAGGCAATATAATATATATCAAATGTATTATGTATGAGCGCGTACTGGACACTGATAGAACCTAAAAAACATCATCTGCCAGGGTACCTATTACGAACCTGGATTTAGGATCCTGAGGGTACAACAGGTTTCCAGGTTTGAACTTATCGCAAACGTATTGCATGATGGCGTTACTCTCGCTTAAGAAATATCCTTCGTCATCCAACACGGGGATCTCTTTCTGTGGGTTCATCTGGAAAAATAAATTAGATAAATAGATAGATAACACATTATTGTACACCACAAAAATAGGACATGACACATTTAACGAAAATCCTAAGACTATAGCGAAGTACAATGGGCTGTCTTATCACTATGAGCGATCTGTTCCAGACAACAATTAGGCTAGGTTTAAAAGCATCTCTAAGATGACAGCCTAGTAAGAATATCTACTCCGTGCCTAGTACCGTCTAAAAATTCGCACCTGTGCATATTCCTCAGTCATGTGGTCTCCAGCCCCGAAGTCCACGTTGACCAGCTCAAAAGGCACCTTCAATTGCGTCAGGGTCTGCCTTACAGAAAGTGATGGAGGTCCATCTGACACGCCGTATAGCTTCAGTACCATGTTGAGTTATTTCTAAAACATTATGCTGGTTAGAAAATACATGGTGTAAAAACAAAACAATCAACAGACAATTATAATCAGCTATCTGCACATTTTGAGCTGTGCTGGGACTTTCACTACGTGATAGAAATCAGAAATGAGAATATCCGTAGAAGAACCAAGGTCACACCGACATAGCTCTTAGAATTAGTAAGTTGAAGTGGCAATGGGCAGGTTATATAGCTCGAAGAACTGACAACCGTTGGGGAATAAAGGTTCTCGAATGGCGACCACGAACCGGAAGGCGAAAAGTAGGGTGCCCAGTGCCCACCCACCAGATGGACTGACGACATTGTTAAGATCGCAGGAAGTCGGTGGATGGAAGGGGCTCAGAATCGTTCTTCTTCCTGGAAATGTATAGGGGAGGCCTCTGTCCAGCTGTGGACTTCTTCAGGCTGATGATGATGATCAACACATTTATGTTAGACCTAATGGCTTGCACGGACAATACCCTGGATGTGGTCACCTTATCTATCGGTATAAGTCTTCGAGCATTGATCATTGTTCCGATCGATAGGTTTCTGGCGCACCATGCCATCGACGATTATAGGACGGAATAAGTGGATCTCTACCTTTACGAAAGTATGTAAATAAGGGAATTGAAGGGCAATAATTAGTATCTTCTATGGATTCGGAACAACAGAACCGGATAAGTTAATAACTTGTCCCTGTTAGGTATTGTCCTAGTTAAAAAAACAATCTGCTAATCTAGATGGTCTGAGGGTTAATACTTTGTAATTACGGAAGTCTGGATAAGCAGGTACCTAATTAAAATATATTTACTTACCCAGCACGTAGATAAATAAATAAATATTATAGATAAATAAATATTAAGCTTTGGTAATCACTGGAACAGCCCGCTACGCACAGATCAGAAAGTAACTGCTACTGCATAGAGATATTATAAAATACTATATGGTGGGTACGTATTTATACGGCGATCGGCGGTTGAAGGCTGTTCCTCCGCAGCGACCGCAGCTCTCACACAAACACACCTCCTTTCACTTCACTGTCTGTAGGTACTTCGTACGCAGAGCAAGGTAGATTAGGTACCTATACCTACCAACTTATTAGCTACATAATATAACTGTTGTACTTAGCAAATACGTAGGTAGGATACGTAGGTTTGGTTTAATCAAATGCATTTTATTGACTCATTTTATTGACTGCAGCCAATTGGTAACTGGCAAACTGATTATTGTGTAAATAACCAAAGGACAGCCTTGACATAATAAAATAAGTTTGAGACTGTAATTTCCTTTTAGCTTCTTTTTGTAGGTACATAAATACTTGGATTAAATCTTATTACTAAAACCGCAAAATAGCATCTTGCTTTAATGAAAGTCTAGCTAACCCTTCAACACAATGGTTGGCTGGCGGCATGTGCTTTGATTATTTTATTGTAGGTAAAAATAAACGGCCAAGTGCGAGTCGGACTCGCCCATAAAGGGTTCCGTAGCATCAAGTAACATAATATAAAGGTTCTTATAGTTCGTCGAAACGTAAGTTACGGTTTACGATTTATGAGGGGTATAATAAATTATAGTTTAAAAAACAAAAAAAAAACGCTTTTATAACTAATTGAACTAAAAAGTTAAAAAAAAAACTGTAATAATCAATTGAAAAATTTATATTATTGTACAAAAAAGCGTGGGGTGCTTTTTATAATAACTTCAGATATAATAAACTATTGATAAAATATTAACGACAATCAAAATCAAGCACCCCACGCTTTTTTTGTACAATAATATAATTTTTTCAATTGATTATTACAGTTTTATTTTTAACTTTTTAGTTCAATTAGTTAAAAAAGCGTTTTTTTTTAGTTTTTTAAACTATAATTTTTTTTTTACTTTTTTTTTGACGTGATAACGTCTTATAAATCGATGGAGCCGGCTGCACGCACGAAAAAACATGACTCATGCGTCGTTACGTCGTTTCGTCGTTCCATTTACCTGAGCCCGAGCCCGGGTCCGAGTCCGAGTCCGAGTCCGAGTCCGAGTCCGAGTCCGAGTCCGAGTCCGAGTCCGAGTCCGAGTCCGAGTCCGAGTCCGAGTCCGAGTCCGAGTCCGAGTCCGAGTCCGAGTCCGAGTCCGAGTCCGAGTCCGAGTCCGAGTCCGAGTCCGAGTCCGAGTCCGAGTCCGAGTCCGAGTCCGAGTCCGAGTCCGAGTCCGAGTCCGAGTCCGAGTCCGAGTCCGAGTCCGAGTCCGAGTCCGAGTCCGAGTCCGAGTCCGAGTCCGAGTCCGAGTCCGAGTCCGAGTCCGAGTCCGAGTCCGAGTCCGAGTCCGCGAGTCCGCGAGTATTTTCTTATGACGTTATCACGTTCAACTATCGTCAGTAAACCGACTTTACAGACAACCAATTTTTTTTTTTTTTTTTTTTTCTTATTATTGCATTGTCATCGACCTTTGACAGGTGTGCAAAGTTTGAATCAAATCTGATCGTTCAAAGTAGGACAAACTCGAGCTCAAAGAGGTCGGTTACATACATACATACATACATACAGGTGAAGCTAATAAAAGCGTTATAAAAAAAAACTACTGACTAGATCTCGTTCAAACCAAATATCGTTGAAAGTTTGCATAGTAATGTACAACATATATTATTTTTAGTTTTATCTTTCTCTTATTTTAGAAGTTAGAGGGGGGGACCAACTTTTTTCCACTTTGGAAGTGTCTCTCGCACAGCACAAACTATTAAGTTTAGAAAAAAACGATATTAGAAACCTCAACATCATTTTTGAAGACCTATTCATAGATACCCCACAAGTATGGGTTCGATCAAAAAAAATTTTTGAGTTCCAGTTTCAAGTATGGGGACCCCCAAAATTTATAGTTTTTTTTCTGTTTTTGTGTAAAAACCTTAATGCGGTTCACAGAATACATCTACTCGCCAAGTTTCATCAGTCTAGCTCTTACGGTTTCGGAGAAAAATGGCTGTGACACGGACGGACAGACAGACAGACAGACAGACAGACATGACGAATCTATAAGGGTTCCGTTTTTGCCATTTGGCTACGGAACCCTAAAAAGGATATGCTGTTAAGCGACGATGATACCGACGTGAATTTGAATTTCGAATCACAACTGCCAAGAATCACAAGAGTGCAGCGCAGCAGCGACGCAGCGTACCTACCACAAATAATAGCAAAGTCATTAGCAATAGCAAGTAGTTGCGTTGATAAACAAATATCACGGCCATCGCTATCGCGCAATTTACGAGTTTTTTGTAAATTGTTTTTCCTACAAAATAAAAACAAAAATCAAACAAGATCACAACTGCATCAAAACCCCTTAAATTTAGAAGAATATGAAAGGGTTAAGAGTGGAAGTACCTACAAAACAGTTTCATAATATCCGCGGTGTACCTAGCTACTTACCGTAGTCAGCTTCCTCAAATTCCTCCAAGTTATTATAAATACTGGCAGACAAAGCGCAGCACGACTTTTATCATCCGTGGTTTCTTCATTGCAATAAAAATGAAAATAATGTTAAAACAGTCAATCTTGCTATTGTTTATGAACCTATTGCTTAGGTCTAGTGTGGAAGCAGGTCCTTTAAATTCTGGGACAACTGAGTTCTTCGTGACAGAGGAGGTTCGTGTGAAACGCCAAGCCGGGTATGTGTACAACAGACCAAGCGTTTCGTTCAATCTGCCCGATGCTCCGACTGAGTCCACTCAAGCACCTACTGTTGACAGGACACAGGCGCAAATGATGTATTACGCATACCCTGCGCCTAAGCCACCGGTCATGAATAGCGGAGGCTCCAGCGGCGGCTCTGCCATCGGTTACTCGTCCGGTCCCAGTGCGGGTAACGAGGCAGCCGCTGGTGGTGCTTCTGCAGCAGGATACAACTACAACCAGACACCCACGGGAGCTCAACCTTCATCTGCTACGGGATTCTCTAAAGCAAGCACAGGGACCGCCCAGGCCACCGGTTCTAGCTCTTCGGGATACGCCTACGACACCCCAATGACCGAGACCAACTCGATTTCACCTTCACCGGGACCCAATTCAGCTCCAGCTGCTGTTAATACAGGTGCTGGTTACGCTTATGGCGTTCCTGTTTCAGCGCCAGCGACCCCAAAGGTAGAAGTATCCACAAACGCACCCCAGTACTTACCACCGTCTGCTGGACGTAGTAGCATAAGTAGTGAAACACCATCAGTTACTACCGGAGGAGGTTATTCCCGTGGTTCCTCTGCAGGATCAGAAAATGGTTATCCCAGTGGTTCCCCGGCAAGTCCTGGAAGAGGAGGAGGAGGAGGAGGAGGAGGTTATTCTAGTGATTCTTCGTTAGGGTTAGGAGGGGGCTATTCTAGTGGTTCTTCGGGTGGTGTCGAAAGTGGCTACTCAAGTGGTTCCCCAGCAGAGCTTGGAGGAGCCTATTCCGATAGTTCATCAGGTAGGAGTGGAGGAGGTTATTCCAGTGGCTCCCCGGCAAGGCCCGAAAGTGACTCTTCCAGTGGTTCCACTATGGGTGGGACTGGAGGTGGCTATTCCAGTGGTTCCCCTGCAGGGTCTGAAGATGGCTTTTCTGGAGGAAACAATGGCTTTACTTCCGGTTCTTTGGCGACTGCTCAAATGTCAAATCAATATTTACCTCCTTTGAATCAACCTAATCCTGTTTCAAAATCAGTCAATGTACCTTCAATAAGTAGTGGTAAAACAGAAAATAGCCCAAACTCTGCTTACGTGCCACCAAATCGTCCATCTCCCCCGTTAGTTAATGTAGGTCAACAAACTGGAAGTGGTCCTATGTCTTCCGCTCCAACCTCTGCTTACATTCCTCCCAATACTTCACCACCCAGTTCACCAAATCCAACTTCCATACCTTTAGTAAATACAGGTCTACAAACTGGAATTAGCCCTATCTCTTCCACTCCAAACTCAGCTTACATACCTCCCAATATTTCATCCCGCCCTTCATCAAATCAGCCTTCCGTACCTTCAGTAAATGCAGGTCCACAAACTGGAAGTGACCCTATCTCTTCCGCTCCAAACTCTGCTTACATACCTCCCAATATTTCATCACCCCCTTCATTAAATCCTACTTTTGTACCCTCAACAAACATAGGTCAACCAACAGGAAGTGGCCCAATTACTTCCGTTCCAAACTCTGCTTACATACCACCCAGTCGTTCTCCATCTCCTGCCACTCCCCGACCATTTGCTCCTGCAAAACCAGCGTCTGACTATCTTCCGCCAAATGTAAATGGAGCGCAAACTCAGGGTTCAATTTCTACTCCAGCTTCCATGTATTTACCACCAGTTTTTTAATGTTTTTTAATAAAAAAAAACAAAAGCATGAAATGGAGTTAGTTTGTTTGTCAAAGTCAATGTCAAGCAAGGCAAAAATAAGATGCCAATGTCATTCAAACAAACCATCAAAATTGTTAGAGGTACTTGTAAAAAAAAAAACAATTTACAAAAATAGAAACAGAGTTGAGAAGAGTTATTTTTATATTTTTACTAGATTTATTATTATAATGAACTGCTCTACATATTGAAATGAAATTTATTATATTCATGAAAAATGCTACGTTTTGATGTCCTTTATGTAGAGTGAATATCGAGTTTTGGTACAAAATTAATGTTTCAAAAATTATGATTGTATTACAGCAAACATTACGAATTTATCGATTAAACCCAAGGTAAATATGGTAAATAATCGCACGAACTATTACGTGTTTGGATTAGTTTTAATTGTAATGCTATGTAGGTATATAGCACATTAATAATACGATTGTTCAAGGTTCATGACCTTACTGGGTTAAATTAATATTCGATTTGTCCTGTTACATTTTCATTTATGAATTACTTACCTACTTATCAATCGGCACGCACTTTATTATTCAAAATCGCGATTGACTGCCGTGTCCACTTCAATGTGATTTGATTATTGTGATTCCAAAAGTATCTCATGATTACAGAAGAGGCAAAGAGCATCCAGCAATAGTGGAGGATGGTGCACCTCGAGATGACCGAAGCTCAACTATGCATCCACACATTAACAATAAATGACCTGCCAAATGAGATACTCATTTACATATTTTCTATGATTGATTTTGAGTCTCTTCTTGCGGTTGCTAAAGTTTGTTTGAGATGGCAACAATTATGCTTGACACCTTGCGTCTGGGACAACACTCGCCTGATAGTTTGCATGAAGAACTATGTGAGAATCAGTGAAAATATTGTGCCGTTTGTTTCTAAATATCTAAAGAAAGTAAAATTACAATATTTCAAATTGTATTCTCATGTGAGGTCTTCCTTGACCAGTTATTGCCCGAACCTGACTCATCTAGAAATAAGCATATCTCAGGTTGACAGTTGTATTTTCGATGATCTTCACTACTGGCCTAATCTGAAGTTCTTAAGTTTCCGCAATTCACTTATTGTCCACAGTACAGAGAACACAAATGGAAACTTTGTGTACCATTTGCCATTTGAGAAACTGAAGAATTTAGAGACTCTCATCCTTTCAAATTTTGCATTGACGCATCAGAGCCTGTATAGCATGTTACAATGTACTAACTTGGTTAGTTTAAACATGGAAAAGATGAAAAACATCCCGGCTGACTTTTTGGAATCTCTCTTACATACAAAGCAGTCCACTCTGCGAGCACTCCACATTTATGGAGATACATTGAATGATGATATCGTCCGATTTATAGCCAGTTGTAAGGTATTGCAGGTCCTTCATATAATGACATGTAAAACTTTATTTGATTCAAGTTTATTGCACCTGTGTAGACTAAAGAATCTTCATTCCCTCAAGCTGCGCCATGGTTACTTCTCAACAACTGCGTTACTTGCATATTTTTCCAATAATATGTTTCACAAACTGACCTACCTCAGTCTGTCACGGTGTCTGCATGTCACTATGCAAGTAGCTAAAGCTATAAAAACTAGTGCACCCAATTTAAATGAATTGTCATTTTACCTGTGCCCATTCATCATTGCCCATGACTTCAAAAGGACAGAATTGGAAAGAATGTTCAAAATACAGTTACTGCTGGATTGAAATATTTTTTTCGGTTTTAGTTTTCGGTAGCTGCTTAGTTATCCGTCCACCTCGATAGTATTTCAAAATAGTTTTTTAAACTGTACTTTATAGTTGAATTCAGCAGGATCATGAATAGAACCAATTGTAATTATTATAAGGTTGTATTGTAGTGTCTGTATGTTTTCTGGAATTGTATTGAATCAGTATTTAAATATGTAAGTATTATTGGAACATCTACCTAGCTAGTAGATAATTTTGAATGTTAATGTAAATGGAAGTCAATATAAAGTGCCTTACAAATCTTTATATACAATATGCATGGTATGAGTGAATACGGAAAAAACATGTGTAAAGTATTCAAGATTGTGATAATACCTGTATGTATAATATTTATTACATTCACAAACTACTTTCAAATCAAGTTGCTTGATTTTTTTTGTGAGTGCTGGTCTGAGTTCACCTAATATTAAGTATAGGTATGCTTTATTGTTTTATTTTAATAAATGCAATCAATAGTACAACTACCTATACTTATTCTCTACAAATAAAAATTGATTTTTATGTCATCATAATATTCTAACTTGATTTTTGATGCCATTTTATTGCTGCTGGTGTCAGATAAGCACTGGCTAGAACATGTTGAATCAATTCATTGGGTGTGGCTTATTTTAAAATGTATGTCTAATTGTCTAAACATAGTAATTATTTTAACTAAATTATTTTTTCTTGCAGGAAATATACCTAATATGTAGGTACTTTTTTGTTCTACTTCTGTATTACGTAAATGCGATGCTTTAAATTTTTTGTGCTGTCTATTTATGATTATTAAAATATAATTTAATGTAAGTTATTGTAATTTTTTCAAAAATATCCTTATTTTCATCCTAAATTCCTCCCATTTTTATCTTTACCTTTTTTGGCATAAGCCTATCCTACCTATGCCTTTGCCCTATCCCTTGCATTTTACATCCTGGTACGCCTAGTCTGTACAAAAATTATATCTGCCTACTCATTGCTTGGAGGAATTAGAAATTAGAAATTTCTAATTCCTCCAAGACTCATTGTGATAAAGTTAAGTGATTGAATTATTGAATGACGCTATTTGTTTGTAATCTGACAATGGGATTTATTAATAATTGATGGTAATAACTGATTTGATCAAATCAGTTATTATGCCGTAGGCATAGGCCGTAAATTACTGAAGATAAGGTATACGAGCATCGTATTTAATGCCAGAAAGGTAGGTATTTACAAAATTTAATAAAATCAAAACATGTATTTTTGCGAATCGGCATTAGTGTCATTCTATCTCGTTGCAGGTTGCAACGAGACATAAAATTATTAAAGATTATAAATATCACTCCTTTCGTTATACTTTTTCAGGATAGGCCCTGAAAAAGTGCCTACGTTCAGCATAGGTTTGTAAAACACAAGCCAAATTTTGATAAAATATTTAATATACCAATATTAACAAACAAATTCCTATACAAACGGTTCGATAGTGATTTCGACGGCGGAGCAAGGATTGGTGAGCTCGAAGGCTGCAAGCACACTGGGATGAATGACCCCGATTTTACCGATGGACTTGCCTTGGAGCATCACTTCAGCGCAACGACCCGGGAAGTAAGCGGGATCTGAGATGAAATAAGTCTTATTAGGATAACAAGATGGTGTAGTAAGGCCTAGACCGCGCTAGAGGCTGGCCGCGATGCGACTCCAATTGTGCATGAAACTGGCCGCAAGTAAGTGTGTTGCATATCATGCTGTTTCTTGTAAAAATGGAAGTTCGGCCGCCTAGTGTGTTGTAGACCTAAGTCAATTTGTTATTTAGTACGATAATTATGTAACAATTGGGTTTGCCTCATCATGTTCCCTCCAGTCTTTGTTTTGTTAGCTCATAGCTCTGTCATTTATTTAAATTATTTATTCCCCGGGTGTTATTAATAATCCTGGCGCAACGCTGGAGTAGCTAAATCGTGTTTTATCACATTTGTTCGAGTTGACAATTGCATGTCTCAATTTGTTCGAGTTGACAATTGCACGATTTAGCTACTCCAGCGTTGCGCCAGGATGTTATGGTTATAGGTTTTCGGAAGAACCGACAACCTTTAGAGAAGCGTTCGCGAACCGGAGGACAAGACTAAGAACGCCCAACCACCCGATGGACTGACGACATGTAATGGCTCAGGATCGTTCTTCCTGGATATGTATAGCGGAGGCCTATGTTCTGCAGTGGGCTTCTTTTTTTTTTTTTATAATACATAGCTAAGCATTTGGCTGCCATCACACCTGATGGAAAGTGAGGATGCAGCCTAAGATGGAGCATGCTTAGCCATAATCCACCTGTTCACTCTTGTCTTGAAAATTCCCAAATTATAGCGTTCCGGAAATACTGACGCCGGTAGAGAGTTCCACTCTTTGGCAGTTCGTATTATAAAAGTGGAATCAAAACGCTTTGTACGCGAGTGTGGGATATCCACCATAAAGGAGTGGCACTTATCCGTGCGTCTAGAAGTCCGGAGGTAAAAGGCTAATAATGAGTAATTCCTTCGCATTATACAATTGTGTACCTTCAGCCTGCCGCAGACAGTAGTCGGTCGCGTGCAGCTGTGCCAACGCCCGGTCCAGAACGCCGTGCACCCACTGGAAGCCGGCCGAGCGGCCGCAATGTACCACGCACAGCCGCCGCTCGTTCCGTGCACCCGTCTCTGGAAACAATACCTGTTCATTCATTGACTGGCCTCTAGCTCAGTTGGTAGTAGCTCTGCCTTCTGCGCCGTAGGTCGTGGGTTCGATCCCCACCGAGAACAAATATTTGTGTGGTGAACATAAATGTTTGTTCTCTGTCTGGGTGTTATATTGTATTCGAGGTATGTATTTACAAAAAAAAAATGTATTCAAGTATTATATATCAGCTATCCGGTTCCCATATTACAAGCTCTGCTTAGTTTGGGGCTGGGTAGTGTTGTGTGAAATGTCCACAATATTTATTTATTTATTATTGATTCAGGCGTGACTTTGCGGAATTACATTGTTAAACATAAAATAAAAAACGAATTTAAACAAAACTTATCTTTGAAAAGGAACGATTGCAACAAGAATGAATGCTGACGTAATAAACATGAGATGGCGAAGGAAGGGACTTTGTTAAAATATGTAGCATGGCAACAGATAAATAGTGGTCGAAAAATGATGGTAACATTGATGTGACCGCTGTTCCTTGTTATCAAACTTTTTTTATGAAATGGTTTCAGAAACGTGTGTTCAATAAGAACAAGCAAAAGCATTATTTCGTCGTCGGTTCATTTCTGACCTCAAATCGTCTTTAGCGTAAGCGGCTAAGCAATAAGTTTAGCAACCTGAAAATCATTAGTTTTTAGCTTAGGAGCACTGGTGGTCTAAGTGGTAGCTTCTGATCCGAAGTTGTGGGTTCAAATCCAGTCGTGTACCAATGAGTTTTTCTGTCGAAAAATTTATGTGCACTATGCCAGTACTCTCAAACGGTGAAGGAAAACATCGTGAGGAAACCGAGACGTGTCGTAGAACCTAAAAAAGTTCGAGTAACACGTGTCAAGGATCACGCCTACTTGCGGAAAAACCAGTCCGCACATCAAGTGCGGGTGATGATAAATTGCCGAAATTGCCGAATTGGTTTTAGCTAGGTTTTGGTGTTTACCTGACGATGCGTCTCTTAGCACGACATCACTGATCTCGAACAACTTTAGAGGAAGAGGCATTTTCTTGTTGGCAGCTATAGTCTTAAGCAGACCGGGCAGTAGAACAGTCCTAACGACCTGGAACTCCAGGGTTTTGGGGTTGGAGATGTGGACCGCAGGAACATCTTCTATCCTCAGGCCTAGTTTTGAGGAAACATCTTCGCGGGAGCACTGTGGGAAGAAAATAAAGATTAATATAAAAAAATCCTAAGTTACTTACTATAGAGCACTGGTGGTCTAGTGGTAGCGGCCCCGCTTTCAACCGTAAGGTTAGATTCAAATCCAGTTGCACACCAATTACTTTTTCTGTCTCAAAATGTGCCAGTACTCTCAAATGGTAATAAATAATATACAAGGCTCTTCTTCTCGGTGGGGATCGAACCCGCGACCTACGGCGCAAAAAGCAGAGCTACTGCTAGCTGAGCTGCGAGGCCAGTCAAAAATCTTCTATTCAAAAATCTTCTATTTGTAGTGAAAGCAAGCATGCAATCCGCCTTCCAGCTATAGAGTTATTTTATAAGTATACCAGTGTGAAGGTGAGAGCCTCCGTGTATCCGGCCTGCGCTATGCATTGCCGCAGCTGCTCCGTCAGCTTGTTGCGCGGCTCCTGTCCGCCCGCCGTCGCCATCGGCATCGACCGCTTCTCTATACTATTGTATCTGGAAATGTATTCGCTTATTCACTTTTTGTCAACTCCGAACATTAAGGGTTTTTAAATCTATCATCGTTAATGGTAGGCAATAAATATTGCACATCATCTTTTCGACTTCGTAGAGCGTTATTTCTTTCTGGCGTACACTATGAAGCCGAAATTAGCCGATGTGCAATATTTGTTGCCTACTTAGTAGTAGCCCTCCTCACCCCAACCTCTCCTTGTCGTTATTGTCTCAAGGCTCACAAACTAAGGAGGAGATACTTTCGTCGACTGTATATTTTTTGGTATTTATGTTGATTGGGATGTATGTACGTATAATGAACTTTACCCATAAGCGATAGCGATATCTTCGTATGCGTCGCAGGCATGGATGACGTCATGCCGCGTCGGTGGGATCCGCACCCTCAGGATATCTTCCTCCAGAGTCGCGGACAGACACATTCGTGAGAGCAATGCTGCTAGCTTCTCGCCGCTTTCACTAGAAAGTTAAGTAAATTGACAGACCTCAAAGTTCAGTTGGTCGTAGCTTTACCTTCCTCATTGTATTCGGTTGTAGTTTCCGTTTCCAACCAGTGTCGAAAACGTAACGTAAAAAGAAGGTACTCAATATATTTATTGGATACACATGGTTTAGTTTAGGTACATACATAGTTCTTAGTTGTAAGTCAGTGTCACATAGACCCTGTATAGAGTAAAGCAACATGGAGGTAGGCCGAGGTTTATAGACTAGGTAGGTATATGTATATTATAGATACAAGTTTTATTTACTCGTAGTTGGCGTGAGCTTATATATTTGTGGGGTGCGTTTGAGCATGCAAAACACAGACCTCATGCCACCAAATAGGTGCGGGTTTTGCATGCGCGAACACACCACCTTCTTCCAGCGCTGTTTATAAGTGACAATATATTATCAAGTCACGTTTTGCTTTTTACCTGATGCCGATGTAGCTGTTAGCTTTGGCCACGCTGATGAGTTCCTCCCGACAGCTGAGCTTAGGGTACAGCTCATACGTCCCGTCGGGCGCATACACCTTGCACTGTTCGACAGAGTATGGCGACGCGCAGTATTTGGAGAACATTGTTACCACTGTGTCGAGGACCACTTTTGCCTGCGAATAAAGTGATCTTTAAACTGGCTGTCAGAGGTACAAAGTCTTCAAAATCTCCTTAATAATAAATAAATAAATATTCTGGACAATCCACACACCGCTATCTGGCCCCAAACTAAGCAGAGCTTGTACAATGGGAACCAGATGGCTGATATCATACTACTTAGATAAACATTTTTTTTTGTAAATACCTAAAATACAATATAACACAACACAAACATCTGCGTTCACCACACAAATATTTGTTCTCAGTGGGGATCGAACCCACGACCTACGGCGTAGAAGGCAGAGCTACTACCGACTGAGCTGAAAGGCCAGTCAAGTCTAGAATATTTGCTCAAGGTGATTCTTGGTTAAAAAATGATATGTAGCAATAGAATGTAACTCACAGTAGACAAGTTCGTGTAGCTTGGTGCCAAATCTAATAACGGAGATTTTAGGTCGTCCGAAAGTTTCAGTCATTGCCTTACAATACAGCAATTTCTAGCCAGGCCAGCCATTTCAACTATTTCTTGTCAATTTTTTTTCTATGTAAAAGATAGACAAACTGGCTTATCGTAGGCGGTCACCGTCGCTCATAGACACCAACAACAACCAGGGTAGTCTTGCCTACCCTGGCGGAGCAAAGCGTTCAAAGCTTTCTTTACAACTGTAGAAATAGAATCAGAGAGATTCTGCCAGCACTTATTCAGTTCACTCCCTGCGCTTACGCGGAGTGTTGCGTTTTTCCTCGAAAGCAACAGCTTACCTTAGTAAGATCAGTAGCGGTGCATTCAATAAAGACGTTGGTCGTGTTCAGCGTGATTTTGGAGCGGTCACCGTTGATGATTGGCGGCATGGACAGCACTACTCCGTTCTTGTCCTTTATGATCGGGTACACGGGACTGTCGCGGATGATGCCAAGGTATTGCTTCAGTTGGGCGTGCGACTGAAAGAAAAATATAAATCTAAACTAAAATTAGAGGAATTTTTTTTTTTTGTAATCATCATCATCAATTGACTGGCCTCGCTGCTCAGTTGGTAGTAGCTCTGCCTTCTGCGCCGTAGGTCGTGGGTTCAATTCCCATCGAGAACAAATATTTATTAGTCTCAAAAATTCTTTAACCATTATAAAGCAGCATTTTCACTGAGTAACACAGGCTATATCTTTCACTAACGACCCGCCCTGGGTTCGCAGTCGCACGTATTCCATTTAGAAAAGAAAAGGTGAAATCATTGCTTCTGATTTTTTCAAGCTGGGCGGCTTGCTAGAACTAAATAAGTACAGTAACTATGAACCCTCACCAGATGGACCCATGACATTGTTAAGATCGCGGGCAGTCGGTGGATGGAAAGGGCTTAGTAATTGACCTTTCTTCTTCGAGATGATGATGACGGAACCTATGATATTGTAGCCTATGCTTGTGTATCATGTCCTTTTCGGTTTGAAGTTATTTTATTTCTCAAAGAACAGTTCACTTGCAGATAAGAATATATTTTTTCAGAGAAAGTGTTCACAGTGACTTAGAAAAAGTTTATGAAAAACTGGCTCATTATTATTTGTGACCAATTATTCTGAAACAGAACTGTAATTTCATTACGGATTTGTAAAGAAAGGTTTTTTTCTAAATTCGTGGGGACATTTCTGAGATTAAAAGATCGAGTTTTCATTTATTTTAAAATTGACTTGTCTGAAGGACAGTACACACTTACAGAATAAAGCTCCATAAGTTCCGGAGCCGTGGTCTCTTTCTGCTGGTTAAGAGCCTTGAATTTGATCTGGTCTGGGGGCAGCGCGTCATAGATGAACGGACCCTGGATGGTGTCCAAATCGTGGGTGCCAATGGCCACTAACGTCCTCTTGCGACAAATGTTTTGGTGCAATTTGTCCTGAAATATAAAAAACCTATTGGACTAAATTGGCTCTAATTGACTGACCTCTCAGCTCAGTTGGTAGTTTAGCAATCAAGCATACGGCCCACCTGATGTAGCGCGGTTATCGTAGCCTATGGACGCTTGCAACACCAAAGGCATCACTCGCGCGTTGCTGACCCTTTAAATATTAAAATGGTCTTTACCTACCTTCCTCCCTTTCTGTCCTTTTTTTTTATTTATTTTTTAGTAACTCTGTCTTCCGCGTCGTAGTTACCACCACCCCTACCATGTGGGGTACCATTATGCCGGGTACAAAATGAATAAGCCAACAAAAAGACTATGAACTAGGATTAATCAATGCCAAGCTACCTGCAAGTCAATGAAGCTGTCATAAGATTCCTTGGTGAACTTGATGCCTTTGAGCACGGCTGCAACAGCATATGGCCTTATCTGGGCAGTGGCTGGAGTCAGATGTAGTGCGTGACTATCCTCATACTTTGTCAGCTTGTATTCAGGAGGTGCCTTCCTGGAATTGAGAACAGATAACTATAGTCCAGCCAAATTCAATGTGGAATATTGCAAACAAACCTCTAGTACTTAACCTAAAAACCACTTTAATTTATAGGTACTTTCACCGATTTCACATTCATCATCGATTTAACCATGAACATGTAATGTGATTTAGACCATGTTTTATTTATTTGTTTTAGGAAGACCAACAGTTTTGTAAAACTTAATAAAAAAATAATCTAGTCTAGGTTATCAGAGAAGCTAAAATTAGCGGTCCTCACAAATGGCTACAAAGTGGTAGATAAAACACACTTTATGCTAACAATTATTTCTTATGCCGGACATCAAAGAATAATTTTTATATTTTTTTGTTTTATTTATGGTTTGTTCAATCATGGTAAATATCCCGTTGTTAAAAAATCATAATAGTTTCAAGTTTAAAGTTATATAGTATTTATATCCTCCTTAGGGGGGGCGAAGTCACTCGCGTCCGTAGGATTTACCACCTTCTCCTAGGCCCACCCTACACGTGTCCCCCGGGTGGTGCTAAACGAGTGACAAAACGCGAAGACGCAAACTAAACGCGAAGATGCAAACGCAAAGACGCATACATACTGGCGGCAGTGGACAGCCAGAACAACTCAGGCCTAACAAACCTGCACAGTGCTGGTAGGAAATGACCTTCACACCCCGTAGTCTCGTGGTCATGTTTCGCGAGGATGGCGGCCTTGGCTTCACTGTCCGGGCTACGAGGTAGAAAGCCTCTATAAAAATCAACCCCAAATCCCATGGTGGGAACGCGCCCAAGGGATTGCTTGGCTGATGGGTGGCTCAGTCGCTAGCGCCAACTTCAACGGACTTGGCAAACGTTGAAGTATTTGCCTTCACATGGGAATGGGCGTTACCTCATGTGCGACCTGTTTATCGACCCTACTCGTGGGAACAAATATGAATGAAAACAACACTTTAAAATCACCTCAAAATATACTCGGAATTAAGACTTTAACTCAGCAAGTATTCCATCCTAGCCTCTTCAACAGGCCCAGATCGCATTCACTCTCTGATTGCAGCTCAACCAATGACCAAAATAGTCTTAACCCTGGAGTTTCAACCCAGCCAAACCAAAATACCACAGCTAAAACGTGGACTGAAGTCCCTAACCGAAAAAGACATCGTAACAGCCCTGAAAACGATAGAAGGCCAAAACAAACGAAACTAGGCACCTATTGGTTAAGCCAACCCGTACCTACAACCAATTCATTCACTGGTCTGGAAACTGAAGTGGAAGAAACACAGACGCAAGAAGTCGAAAGACAACCTAAACCTCCTCCAATATTCATCGACAAAGTCACAAACATACGCCCTCTTACCCAACTTCTCGAAGATACAGCAGAAGGAGCTTTCGAAATTAAAGCACTACCCAAAAACCAGGTTAAAATTCAACCCACCTCTAAAGAAGCATACAAAATCATAGTAAAAGAACTGGACGCCAAAGGGACGGAGTACTACACCTACAAACCTAAACAGGAAAGGAGCTTTAAAGTAATCCTAAAACACATGCATCCATCTACTGACACGGATGAGATCAAAGAGGCCCTTTTGGACTTAGAGCACTCAGTCACCAACATATGGAATATGAAACAAGCCTCAACGAACAACCCTTTACACTATTTTGTAGTCGAACTGCAGCCAAAGTCGAACAATAAAGACATCTACAATATCAAAAATCTTTTACACTGCCGCATAAAGTTCGAACCCCCAAGACCAACACGAACCATTCCACAGTGTTCAAACTGCCTGGCTTATGGCCACACCAAAAAATACTGTCGACGCAGTCCAAGATGTATCAAATGTGCTGGTAATCATGCATCCGGTGACTGCTCACGTAAAGAGAGATCAGAGGATGTCAAATGCGCCCTATGTGATGGAAATCACCCAGCTAACTATAAAGGTTGCTCTGTATACAAAGACCTCCAGAAACAAAAATACCCACCACTGCGATACAGAAATTCTACGCAAACTAATTCTTACAACAATGATCCAAAACCACAACAACCCCAGATACCCAGCCAACGTGAAACTTCTCTTGATCCACCTTGCCAACCACAAATACAGAGCTTGCATAGAAACTATGCAACAGTCGCCAGCACAAACTTGGTACAGGCCGCAAACAATAAGACCCCTAGAGCCGCACCAATAAATCTACCATCTATATCCGGATCAGCCCAGCCAAAACCAAGCCAAAAACAAACTCAACAAACGCCGACAGAGAATTCTGGCGACTTTAAGGAACTAATGGAGATGTTCAAACAAATGATGCAACAAATGAATACCATGACGAATCTTTTACTAAGCTTCATGACGGAGTTGCGAACGCAGCATACCCACCAAGGGGGTAACCAGGATTTTATCCAGGGGGGAGGCAATCGGTCCACCTTGCCCCCCCGCGGTTACACTCACACAAACCGCTAACACTAGCCATGTGGAACGCTAACGGGCTGTCAAATCACACTCTTGAAGTAAAAACTTTCTTATACACCCATGACATCGACTTCATGCTAGTCTCTGAGACACACTTCACAACTAAAAGTCATTTTGAAATACCCAGATACAAAATCTACTTCACAAATCACCCAACCGGAAAAGCCCATGCAGGCTCTGCACTGATCGTTAAAGAAAAGATAAAGCACTGTGTATCCAACCCCTATTGCACCAACGAAGTGCAGGCAACCAGCATTATCATAGACAGCTCAAAGGGCCCTCTGCAAATAACAGCTTTGTACATACCCCCTAGACACAACCTAAAAACTGAAGCTTACTCTTCCTTCTTTAAACAACTGAGCAACAAGTTCATAGCTGGTGGAGACTACAATGCCAAACACACTGACTGGGGCGCTAGGATCACGACTACTAAAGGACGGGAACTCATGAAAACGGTCAAACAACTAAATCTTAAGGTATCTTCTACCGGTAAACCAACTTACTGGCCCACTGACGCCAGACGGAAACCAGACCTAGTAGACTTCTTTGTCACTAAAGGGCTGCCTACCTCCTCACTGCACTGCCACTCAACCTACGATCTCTCATCCGATCACACTGCTATTATAGCCAAACTACACAATGACTCTATAGAGGTGGCTAAACCGTGTAAAGTCCACACCAAAAAGACGGACTGGACTAGTTTCCGTGAAATTGTAGAAGACAAGATATACTTACAAATACCACTAAAAACAGACCACGATATTTCCGAAGCCGTTGAAAAATTTAATGCCTGCATTCAGTCTGCTGCGTGGGAAGCAACACCAAAACAATCCAGTGTCAGCTCCAGCATCCCTACCTTCCCTCAAACGGTTATTGAACTTGTCCAGAACAAAAGGCAACTTAGAAAGCAATGGCAAAAAACGAGAAGTCCTCACGATAAGAATATTTTCAACAATTACGCCAAAATGCTCAAAAGCACACTGGAGGATATACAAAACCATGATGTGGAAAACCTCCTAAAAGGGCTAGATGCCACTGCCGCCACAGACTACTCGCTATGGAAGACCATAAAATCCATAAAAAAGCCCATACCTTTCCAATCTCCTCTACGCATAAGTGACGGATGTTGGGCTCGAAGTGACGCTGATAAGGCAAAACTCTTTGCAGAACATCTATCAAATGTCTTTACGCCAAACCCAGACACAGGATCGACCGAAACCGATAACATAATGGAGAGCCTAGCCAGTACTTATCAACTCTCCCCACCAATTGAAAAATTCACCAAAAATGAAGTATACTCTGTCATTAGCAAACTGAAACTAAATAAAGCTCCTGGGTATGACTTACTTACTGCCAAGACTCTGAAAGAGCTTCCTAACTCAGGGCTCTTGTTTCTGACTCAAATCTTCAATGCGGTCCTACGGCGAGAATTCGTTCCAGCGCAATGGAAAGTAGCTGAAATCATCCTCATCCTCAAACCAGGAAAAAATCCAGAAAATGTATCATCTTACCGCCCTATCAGCCTTCTCCCAATAGCATCGAAAGTCTTTGAGATTCTTTTCATGAAGAGACTAAAACCTGAGCTAGCCAAATCAAAGCTGATTCCACCACATCAATTTGGATTTCGTGAAGCCCACGCAACTACCGAACAGGTTCACCGACTAGTAGCCAAGATAAACGATGCCTTTGAAAACAAAAAATACTGCTCGGCCGCGTTCCTAGACATCTCTCAAGCTTTCGATCGCGTATGGCATGAGGGCCTCCTATACAAAATTCTCAAAGCTCTACCAATAAACTTCTATCTATTAATAAAATCCTACTTGAGCCAGCGGCACTTTTATGTCAAGCATGGCGAAGACAGAACTGAACTACACACGATCAATGCAGGAGTACCTCAGGGAAGTGTAATGGGCCCTGTGTTGTACCTCATTTATACCTTTGATCTTCCTACTCTGGATGACGTCCTTGTGGGTACCTTTGCGGACGACACAGCCTTAATCGCCTCACATGCTAACCCAACAGTCGCATCCGCTATGCTGCAAAAAAGCCTAAACCTGATCTCAAACTGGCTAAAAGACTGGCGAATCAAGGCTAACGAAGCCAAATCTGCGCAGGTCACTTTCTCACTCAGACATGGCTGCTGTCCTCCTGTCGAGCTTAATGGAATACAAATCCCTCAGTGCCAAGATGTGCGCTACCTGGGAATATACCTAGATAGACGCCTCACGTGGAAAAAGCACATCTTCACCAAAAGAAAAGCCCTAGGTATTCAAATTAACAAACTATACTGGTTTATGGCCCACAAGTCAAAGCTCTCCCTAACCAACAAACTTCTCCTCTACAAAAGTATCCTAAAACCCATATGGTCCTACGGCGCCGAGCTCTGGGGAACAGCAGCAAACTCTAACTTGGAAATATTACAGCGGTTTCAATCAAAAACGCTACGCATGATCGCAAACGCACCATGGTACATTACTAACGACCAGCTTCACCGCGACCTCCAAGTACCAACAGTCAAAGAAGAAGTCAAAACCAAGCTTAAATCGTACGCCAAGCGCATGGACCGCCATCCTAACGAACTAGCCAGTGACCTTATGAACCCTGCCGCCATAACTTTTGCAAGAATTAGGAGAAGAGCTCCTCAGGACTTAATATAGAAAGGAAACATTTTAGATGGATGCGCCACTGGGCGCATACCACTCATGCCTAGCACCGTGGACCTACACAACTCTCGCTTAATGCCTGATGGGCAGATCGCAAGACAAGACCAATTAATAAAAAAAAAAAAAAAAAAAAAAATATCCTCCTTACAGAAGATGCATATTTTAGTGGATATATAGTATCCACATCAAATTTTACTATGATAGCACTATGCCTATATTGTGTCTTTTAAGAATAATTGATAATATGCATCTTCTGTAAGGAAGGGTATATAAAAAAGTTATACTATTAGAAGACTTGAAATTGAGCCTCTGAAATGGGATTCTTACCATGCCTGGGGATCAATGTTGTAAGGCTGTTTCTGGTTTTGAGAATAATTCTAGAAGAAAGGCCCTACTATAGATCCCTGTGGCACACCCATTTTTATTACAGAAACCTATTTAGGCTTTTTCTTGAGATAAACATTTTTATAATTAGAATGCCCGTTTTTAGCAATTCTTTTGATCATAAATGTATCTTAGTGAGATGTAAGACAATGTATGTTGTACAGTTAGTGAGTCATTATTTCAAGTGAAAGACTATTGTTAGTTTGTATTACCTGGGTGTCGATTCTAAAGACACAAATCACTCAAGCGATCGCGTAAATTGATGTGAGTTGTCAATATTAGTTTAAAAAATTTGAAAATGGAACGCGGATTCAGCCATCACTAGACAATCACTCAATCGAACCGTGTTGCTGGAATTGACGCCCAGAACTTACTTCCACTGGAACACCAGTAAGCCATCTACCAAGCCTTCCAAACAAAGTAGATCATATCTATTGGCAGGGATGTCTATTCTGTAAAGGATTTCCTCCGACACTCCAGCACCCGCTTGGTCACCTTGTTCCTTCATCAACATCTGTTTCTCTGTAGTCTGAAATTGAATAAGTGCCAGTTACAATTTTTGTTATTTATTCTCACAACTTGAACTTTGTGGAGCTTGATTTGATAGAGCCCATGGTTGCCATTTAACATCTGGTGAGCGAAATGCTTAATCCATCACCAAATTGTATGAAAAAAAACTGCAAAAATAGCATGAATTATCAGACTTACGACTTCATCTAATTCCAGTCCAAATTCGAAGCAAAGGTCTTGGAACTCGTCATCAGCTGAAAAGATAGCAAGCTCGGAAGTGTTGTATTTTATAATTATTCTCTGATAAATAACTATTTATTTGATGTAAAATAACATACTGTAAGTTCTCTCGAGCGCAGTAAAGAGGGCATCACGTTTTACTGAGATCGTAGGCATAGTTTCACTAGAAGACGTACCTAACCCTTATAATTTATGAAAAATCCGGCAAAACGCACAAGTAATTCTCTTTTTTCTTCTTCTTTTTTTGTTTGGTGAAGGTTTGAATTGAACGTGTCAAGGTACAATCTATTTTGACAGTGGCAGAGAAAGACTTACACACCAAAATGACGTTGACAAGCAAACATCACCTTTCGTCTTTGTTTTTTGACTTTGAAATACCTTGAACAACAAAGAAGCGTAGAAAAGTTACCAGAGAAAAAAACGGGACTTGAATTAAAAAACCAGATGACTCGGTTAGAATTTAAACTTTCTACCACTTCATCATTACTCCTTTTCTACTGCAGAATAAAACAATTATGCGGGTTGCAGCCACAAAAATTTGGTAAAACATCCCCGATGGAGAGAAAAGTAGGGGGTTGAAAATTTTCACTTCATTTAATTTATTTTTCTCATTTCTAATGTTTGGTAAGGAGATAGATTAGGTATATCCTTGGGAAAGACATAATTCACGTCTGGTTTCAAAAAATGTATGGGTGAAATGAAATACTGGTTGCAAAGTTGTATGGGCAATTAATGACTCAAGCTATGGATAAAATTAATATTTAAAGATTTGTGTATACACCTACAAAACGCCTAAATAAAAGTAAATATTATTAAGTAAATATTTCGTCATTTTTCGCAAAATCATCCCAAAAGAGGACAAAGTATTATACATAGGGGTTAAAACTCTGAGGAATCCCATAATTTTCTTCTATTATGTTTGTGTTGTAATTATATTATATTAGAATGCGGGCGAAGTTATGAGTAGGTACCTATTCTAGTTTGTTCTAGCTGTGCCCACGAACGACTACATCCACGTGCCACGTGACATTTTTCACAAAATCATCCCAAAAGGGGACAAACCGCCAAAGTATTATACTTAGGGCGTTAAAATTCTGAGGAATACCATAATTTTCTTCTATTAAGTTTATGTTGTAATATATACTAGAATGCGTATGAGTATTCTAGTTTTAGGTATGAATAGCTGTGCCCACGACTTCATCCAATTGGAATAGTGTCTTTGGGTAGCATTTTTAATTTGCAGCGGAAAAATTATACTATTCACAAGCGTGTGACGTGTGGCACAGTTGTCTGCCCTAGCGATGGGCGATTGCTTCAAAAAAAACAATCGAATGAATCGAAAATTGCGCTACTGCGTATTCGATTGTCGATTTAGTAGTTCCTCCCCATGATTATTCGAATAACAATCGACAAACTACTAACTACTATACCCGAAGTGTGCGTGCGGTGCGGTGAACTGCGCTGCGGAAGGCCGCACGGGGCGGTGCATGCGGGGGCGGGACGGTGTTGCGTCGATTGTTTATAAGTAATAATACTTCGGTTTGTTTGTGTTATGAATATACATTTTATAGAAATGTAAAATTGACCTTGTCAAGTAAAAAGTGTAGTTACCGAAATTATGTTAGAAGGTAGATTTCTAACTATAAGTTGATTTTCTGTAAGAAAATATTTTAAATAAATATCTATGTACCTTTTTTACTTAATTTTTATTCTAGTCTGTGTTTTCCTTAGTAAGAAACTCTTTACCTACCCATCTATTCGTAATTTGTTATACTTTAAAACACATTAATTAATGTAATAACTTAAATCGCATAATAACTGCATTAAGTAGCGGCGCACGGACTTTTAATCTATAGATTTGTAGCGCAGCGCACGCCCGACGCACCATCTTTATAACTACTGATTTAGTAGTACGCACGAAAATAGTAGTTAGCTGCGTTGCGTGAATGCGTGACCGCGCGGCAAAAATAGTAGTTAGGTGCGTTGCGTGGTTGCGTGGCGTGACCGCGCGGCAAAAATAGTAGTTAAAGTTGCCAGTCATTGTCGCCGCGCACCGCAAGCCGCACGCGCCGTCAGTCGATAACAATCGACTAGTTTCAATTGTTATCGACTTTTATCGACTGAACCGAACAATCGACTAATTCGATAAAATATAGTAGTTATCGCCCATCGTTAGTCTGCCCTCACGTGCCTGCTGACAGTACTTCCATTCCATGTGTCCTTTTTTTAAAACGGAAATTAAAGGGAAACGCTGGCTACGAACGTGTGAAAACTCCTACCAAACACGTTACAAATTTTATACTGTGGTAACATTTTTGATCACGTGATTTTAGTCTGGTTTTGCAAACTGTGGGTGAGTGGAGTGCCTTGTCATCAATGTCTTGAGTTTTTGGATGATTTTCTTTGGAACTTTTATTCAAAGTGAGTAAGTAAACGTAACCGAGCCAATGGTAAATTTACCATGTTCTCATTTAGTTGTGATGCTTGATCGTCATTTTACACGTTTATCTATGACGAAATTGTACCTTGTTCCGTGACTAGTGATATGACGCCATTTTCTTCGTGAATGCCAATTACTAAATTCATCATTATTTTCTTTGTTACTCATGTAATTTGGAACATTATCGTCAATACTTGTGCGTAAGAGTGTGCTTTAGCCAGTTTGTTCGTTGAGTGCCCTGCCTTTGTGTTGGATTTCATTGCACCAGCTTGATTGCTTGGCCAAATGGTAGGTACCAGTACGCATTTTTTTGTATGAACCACCTTGGGAGGCTGAGGCGTTTTCTGTAAAATTGCTTCACTCACAAAAAAATTACATCAATAGTTTCGTATATTTCTGTTTGTGTTCTGTGAAGTTATCACCCAGATACTATCCCAACGCAACTTTTTGTTTTCCTATACACCTACCTGCCTTCAGTGTTACCTACTTCCTGTCAATAATTATGTAGGTAGCGTGGTTTTCGATTGTTGGATGGAGCTGGTCCTCTAGCTCGAAATTCGACGTTATTTTAGTTTAACTAGTTGATGTAAAAAGTAAGCATTATTTTGAGATTTTTGAGCATTAAGCATATAAATGGCTATCAAGTGGATTCATTAACAAATTTGAACAAGGTGCTGTGTAGTATTTGAAGACAGAGATGTAGTTCATGCAATGTTTGACTCGTAGAATTTGATAATTGAATCCAATTTGATGCCCTTCCAGTTCAATTTGCTAAGAATGATTTAGAATTTAGAACTATTTATCAATCTGTACTTACTGAAACCATATATTTATTTTCAACCAACAGGTGGACATCCCTGTCTAGGCTGTCTATGTCAAGAAAGTAGTTTGGAAGTTTCAAACATAGTACTGATGGAACGACGTTTTAGGCATTGTGGGTATGAGCTACATTTAAACTGGAAATTTATTTCTTGTAAGTAGGTTAATATTCTTGGTGTTCTTAATTTTAGTCAGTAGGTATTTGTTTATTTTTTATTAGAAACCTATTTCACACAAAAATTAACTAATTTACAAAATGTCTATAAATAGCTGTTTTTTTGCACAATATTTTTTTTATTATTATCATATTTTTATTATGATTCCATATAGTTTATTATTTTTGTATGTAAAACTTTTAGTATACTTACAAGCAAAGCTGGCTTGCCTAAATGGCATATTTTAGTGTTTGCTTATATTTAGTGATAATCCAAATACTACAACTTTTATAACCAAGGATTGTATAATGTTTACTGAGTGGGGTTTTGTCAGGCATTTTGTTTTTTTAATAACGGCATTCATTATTATAATGCATGTATTATTTGCTAGTTTGTTGAGCATTGTAGATAGTCTTATTCAGAGAACATTAAACCACACTATTCAAAACTCTACGTAACTTAATTAGTTTGTAGTAAGTCAGTAGTTTGATGCTCAGTTTTTTTTTCATTTTTATTGTATAGTCAACTTGGTATATGAAGTAACCTCTAAAGGTATTTGATTTGGTAGGTTTGTGTGTTTGTCTGCACCTAGGCACTTTGATAAGTTACTGATAACTCTACTGACTTCTTATCAGCCCGTGGCTGTTTTAATGGCAAGATAAATTGTGGAAAACAGATAGTAGTACAATACACTAATAAAACAAAACCACACACACAAACAAACTTTAACCAAATGTCCATAAATGTTTAGTTTGATTTAGTTTTTGAATGTTATAACCTGGGTTTGAAAATATTATAATAATCTCTAAAAAAATCTATGTGACTGTATGATATCTAGTACATCTACCAGACTGGTCCAATCTAGCAATGGACTGAAAAAGCTTGGAATAAAGGTTGGGAGGCTGTTGCCCTGCAGTGGGACAAGATAGGCTGAAAATAAATAAATATGATAATCTGAATACAATAGTTGTTGCTTTAATCAAACCCTAGTTAAATCACTGTCAAATACATATATGATATAACTATGTTTCTTTACTCCTATGAACAGAAATTACTATTTGTTTAGGAAAGCATCTTACTCAAAACACTTTGTTTGCATCTAGCACTATTCAGGGCAATTCAATTACCATTGAGTAGTACAAACCAAGATCACAAAGATTTTTATAATGTCCCAAAAGTTAAGAGCCGAGCGGGATAAGAACCCTCGACCTTCCCCTTGGTACATTATAAAAATCTTGGTGATTTCCATAAGTGTAGTAAACACTATAAAATCAATAAGAAACCAAGATATGAATTGATTTGTGTTTAATTGCATCTAGGTTTTACTTTGACAGCCCTCACAGCTCAGTTATATTAGCTCTGTATTTTGCGTTGTAGGCTGTGGGCTCAATCCCCATGGAGAACGAACATTTTTGTTGTAAACATAGATGTTTGATATCTGTCTGGATATTGTATTAGAAATCTATATATTTTCCAGTGCAATATAGTTTGTATTATAAGATAGTTTGTGGTTTGCAGGTGGTGTAACCATTTATTGTGATGCGGGTGGATGCTTACCTGAAGCGCACAGACGTGGTGTCGCCTGGTTGTGAACTGAAGGGCCTACGCACTTGGAAAGACATTTGTTTGGTACGAAATTCCTTATTTCAACATCAGGTATTGTGATGTAATAATGAAAGAATGTAATAGGTCTCCGATGTGGGAGCCGATTTGTAATAAAATAATCAAATGTAGGGCTATCACTAAAGAAATACAAAGAACAAAAATATTCGGGCGCCAGATAGCCTACTGCTAATAGAAAAATAAATTTACCTGGATAGAGAGAGAGTCAGACGCGTCACTAGACCTTTAATCTAAGGAAAGGGGGATAAAATAGAACACTGTAAAATTTGGGAAAGATGGGGTTTATTCAAAACTTTTTGTTATGTCCGTGGAATCTTGATAGTTGTAAATTTAAGTTTATATCCAAAGGTTACTTCTTAATTATAGTTATTTTATTTAGAGTTTACTATTTAGCCTAAAAGTTGTACGCTGTTGTTACTGCATCGAATGAATGTTTAAATTAAAAATAAAGAATTGTTTGAAATACCTGTTGGTTTGAGCTTTACAAACCCATAAGCCTAATACGAATCGTCCCTATAGTAAAACCATGGAGGCCGAGGTGAGTGGTCCGGTAGGGGACTCCGGTTGCGAACCAGCTTGGCTCCTCCGTAGTGTTCAGCAAGGGGTCAAAATGAAGGGTGAATGAATGTAAAAAGGGGACTAATATGACTCAGCTCCAACGCGTGGTCATTTCTATAAATTTATGTTCCAAGGATAAATTTGAAAACTAGAAAAATAGTTTTAAAAAATAGTTTTTTAAAAAATAGTTTTTTTAAAAAATAGTTTTTTAAAAAATAGCGCCGAAGAGCTAGAACAAAGAGAACAAAGAATAATTACCAATTTATCCAAATAAGAAACGAACGTGTGCCTTTGTTAAGGAATTTGTCAAAATACATACCGCTATTTTTTCTTATAAATGTCCCTTTATGAACCAGGGCGGCATGATGAAGAAACGATGAAGATCGTGTTTAAAATCTAAAACAATTAAAGACTTCCATTAAGCTAACATTCGAGGTAAAAATACCACGAGATTCCAAAACTCAAAACTCACCGAAAGAACCAAATTAACGGATAAAAATCCAGAAAACTAATTCCAGTATTGTTTCACAAAACATGATAACAATATCTATTAAAATCAACCTGATTTTTACAGATTAATAATTTTTAAAATAAAAATTACGATCCGACATTGTTGTTCGTCAGACCGGGCGGAGAGAAAGCAAAGCCTGCTTCTTGATTTACACCAAGCTAAAAAAATCGCTTTCGAATCTGTCAACTGAACAGCGCTGCTTCCTTGTAGTGTCAGCTGTCACTGTCATTACTGTATTATGACAGACACGAAGCTAATATTCCAAAGAAGAAGAATAAAGGCATTGAGTCCTACTTTACGAAACGTAAACAAACGAAATATTATTAATTTCTTGAACAAAATTTATCAGCACCTGTAACGGCGAAAACGACTCGTTACATTACATACTATCCCAAAAAAATAAAAGAAAGACTACTTTCTTTTATGCCAAAACATAAGAAAAGCATCAAAACAAATCCAAAACGTTCAAAAAATTTAAATTTAATTTAATTGAAACTCTACCAAAAATATTCTAAAGACTCTACCAAAAATATTCTAAAGACTCTACCAAAAATATTCTAAAGACTCTACCAAAAATATTCTAAAGACTCTACCAAAAATATGCTAAAGACTCTACCAAAAATATGCTAAAGACTCTACCAAAAATATGCTAAAGACTCTACCAAAAATATTCTAAAGACTCTACCAAAAATATGCTAATAATACAAAATAGAACAAACCAAGAAAACGATCTTAGGCTTTTTGCTGTAGAAATCCGACTAGAATCTTAAGACTCTAGGAATCATTCAAACAACAAAGCAAAAGAACAAAAGAAAATGATAGATTTTCTTAAAACAATACTATAACTATTAACTCTATAATCTACTTTAAAGTGCGGTTGGACACCTTCGTCGCCGACTCTTAAATTCCGAAACTCCTTTATAAAGTGCGGTTGGACTCCTTCGTCACCGACTCATAAATTCCTAACTTCTCCACTCGCTAAAAACGAGGAAACCCTCACAGCAAAGGCGGTGCAAGTTCAAAAATCACAACACCAAAAGTGTGTGGAAAAAATGAGAAATGTACTGTGATCGGCGTAACCCTACCAAAATTTCCGAACACAGACATCCTACCAAAAACGTGTAAAATTTGTCTATTGTGATTGGCATAACTCCACCAACTTACCAGGCACAACAGAACAAAAAAACATAGAACCGGAGGAAAATCCGAGAACTAAGGAAACAAAATATTTGCATATTGTGATTGGCATATCTCCACCAACTTACCAGGCACAATAATACAAATCAAATTATAGAACTGGATGAAGGTCCAAGAACTATCTAAACAAACGAAACTATAGAACCGGAGGAAGATCCGAGGACTATCTAACAAATCAAATTATCACTTTAGGGGTCCGCACCAAATGGCAGAAAAAATCCCAATACGTGAATGTCAAATCAGGGTGGTACCAATTGTTGTCAAATCCGGGAAACTAAACTATGAACAACACAAAAATACCCAAAAAACATAAACATTTAGGTTGTGAGAACAACACGAAACGTTCTAAGCAAACAAATATAACTAAGTTGTATAAACAACACAAAACAAAACAAATTCAAGGACAAAATATCCTCTAAACAAATTTACAAATGTACATAAGATCTTTTGATGTTGGAAAAATGAATGTGGTGAAACAAAATTACCTAAGCTTTAATTTAGAACTTTAAAATCTCAAAATTTAATGTTGTCGAAGTTAACCATACACTACATCATCATACAAGGCCATAATCACACTAACCTTTCATACATCAATTCTCATTCTTCTCATACAGAGGCCTAACTCCTAACGTTATCAAACTCAAGTTTAAAGTGTAAATCCAAAAATTAGTATTTTATAATATCTTTAACATGGTAACGACCGGAAGTATTTTTACTTAAATCTTTCAAAATATAGACGTTATCAGAAACTTTATCAATAATTTCACATTTAACAAACTTAGGTGCAAACTTAGCCGAAAAATATGCCGGGGCACTAGATTGAACAAAACTCCTTCTCCAAACAATATCACCAACAGCAAAAGAAATGGCTTTCCTCCCTATATTATAATAACGCGCATTACGCTTATAAGCTTTTAATAAATGAGCTTGAACTTTAACATAAACATCACCAAGTGATTTAAGAGAATAAGCAAAAGAATTCCTTTCTCCCATCTCAACTTGTGACAAATTTTCTAAAGAATTACTAAAACGGTGTAAAGAGGCATCAAAAATGAGTTCTCTTCCAAACATGAGAAAATTAGGTGTAAAATCAGTGGCAAGACTAACACTGTTATTCAAAGCTAATTGAACATGAGGTAAAAATTTTGACCAAGTGCGTTGATCATCTCTAACAAAACATGAGATACAAGTTTCTACCGTTTTATTATACCGTTCCACAGGATTATTCTGAGGGGTATACAATGTATTATAAAAGATTTTAACAATATTGTAACTTTTCATAAATTCTACAAAATATTTAGAAGTAAATTGAGTTCCATTATCACAAACTAAAATTTTAGGACAGCCAAATTTAAGAAATATTTCTTTTTCAAATAATCTACAAATTGATAAGGTCGTAGCTTTAACCAAAGGAAAAATCCAGCAAAATTTAGTGAAAACATCAACTACTGAAAGTATATACTTATGACCAGAATAACTTTTAGGCAAAATTCCTATTATGTCTGCAGAAAGCATGACCATGGGATGATCTACTTTTTTAGGATTAACCATAATACCAAAAGGGGGGGACGTACTATGCTTATACGCTTTACAAATATCGCAAGATCTAATATAACCTTGAATATCATTAAACATTCCATTCCAAAAATAGTGTTGTTTTAATTTCTTTAAAGTTTTATGAATTCCAAGATGACCTGAATTAATATCATCATGATTGGATCTAATAGTATCAATTATATTTTCCTTAGGAATAACTATTTTCCAATTCAAACGACTATTGGGATTAAATTTACTTTTACAAAACTTATACAAAACATTACTTTCGACTCTAAAATTTTTATATCTAGTAGGAAATTTTTGACAATTAATGAACACTTTTTTATACCAAGAATCTTCAATATCTTCATCGGGGGAAACGATTTGAATGGGGGCAATTAATAATGATGTGACTTCAATTCTTGACAATGCATCAGGAACTAAATGTAAGGAACCTTTTTTATGAACAACATTAAATGTAAATTGAGAAATTCTAGCAGCCCAACGTGCTAAACGTCCGCTTGGATTATTCAATTTTAATAACCATTGTAAACTAGCATGATCAGTAATTACTGTAAATTCCATTCCTTCAACGTAAGGTCTAAAATGTTCTATTGAATCTAAAATCGCTAACAATTCACGTTCCGTGGTACTGTAATTACGTTCGCATTTGTTCAATGAACGGGAATAAAATGCAATCGGATGTTGATTACCATCCGCGTCTTCCTGACTCAAAACACTACCAATTCCAACAGAACTAGCGTCGCAATGTAAAAAGAATGGTTTTTCAAAATTAGGGCATTGTAAAACGGGTGAGGTAACTAAAACATGTTTTAATCTAAGAAAAGCAATTTCCGCTTCATCATTCCAAATAAGAGATCTTTTAGAATTCTTGCTACCAGCCGTCAATTTAGTAAGAGGAGAAGCAATATCAGCAAATCTATCAATGAATCTACGATAATATGAACATAAACCAAGAAAACTTCTAAGTTCTTTAACAGTTTCAGGGCGAGGAAAATTCTCAATGGTATCTAATTTAGAAGGATCGGTATGTAAACCTTTACTATCAACCATATAACCAAGATAACGAAGTTTTTCTTTGCAGAAGGCACATTTCTTTAAATTAACTGTTAAACCAGCATCTTTAAGAGTTTTATAAATTTTATTTAAATATTCTATGTGATCTTTGAAGTTATCAGTAACCAAAATTAAGTCATCTAAGTAACAAAACAATACATTTTCAAATTCAAATCCAAATAATTTATCCACTAGCCTCTGTAATTCAGCGGGGGCGTTAGTTAATCCGTAAGGCATCCTAACAAATTCAAATAATCCTTTTCCGGGCACTACGAAGGCACACTTTTCACGCGAGGATTCTTCCAGCGCTATCTGAAGAAAAGCTTTAGAAAGATCAATAGTTGTAATGAACCGAGCTCCTCGCAAACTATCCAGTATCTTAGAAGGATACGGAAGAGGATAAGAATCTCTAATCGTAATTGAATTTAAACGACGTGAATCTAAACATAATCGTGTACTACCATCTTTCTTCTCAACAGCCAAAACAGGTGAACTCCAAGGAGATTTAGAAGGTTGAATAATATTTTCCTTAAGTAAAACTTCCACTTCATCAAAAAGTTCCTTTTGTTTAGCAGGACTTAACGGCCAATATCTTTGTTTAAACGGTTCTCCAGTAACATTAATTTTATGTTGGATCAGGTGAGTAAGACCTAAACCTTTCTTTTCATATGAAATATCTTCAAAAAGTGAAATTGTTTTATCAAGTTGTTGTTTCTCAGAAGGAGCTAATTCAACAGCTGAAGTAACTGAACAAGTTTGAATTTTATTATAATCATCAACAAAAACTATATTTTTCCATAAATCTTTAGCAAGGTCAAATTTTATCCAAAAGTCAAATCCTAAAATAAACTCATAATCGAATAAAGGTATAACCATGAATTTAACAATTTTTGTAACATTATCGCAAGTAACTGGAAGATTAATAGCACCTATAACTCTCTGAGCAGATCCGTCCGCAGTATAAGCAGAATCGTGAACAGACTGAGGTATATGTTCCATCTCATAACCCAATTCCAAAAATCGCTTGTGAGCATTCGCACCAAGAACGCAAGTATTAGCACCACTATCTAATAATCCTGAAAATTTTTGATTACCAATAGAAAATTGTAAAAAAGGTCTTGAATCGTTATTCTTAACAAAAAGTACAGGTGAAGCCTTATAAACGCCAAAAAAAGTTTTTAAATATTTTAACCAATCAGAAAATTCTTTTTTAATAATGGTATCATCCGGTTTAAGACTGTGACTAACAATTTTCTTCATCGAGTCAGCCGAAGTTTGCTCAGAAACTGGTACTCGATGATGCCTAATCAGTTTTTTTGACTCCGAAGAGTTTTTCTTTTCCGAATTGCACACATCGCAAAACTTTGTGATAACACCCAATTTTTTGCATTTAAAACAAACCATACCAGGAATGGTGGTACAATCTTTGTAGGTATGTCCAGGAGACTGACACTTCAAGCAAAGGGGGTTTTCAGTTTTAACAGCACTAGACTGAATCTTCTCCACCTTGAAAGGCTTAAACTGTTCCTTAATAGACTTCCTATTAACAAAAATCTCTAATTCTTTTCCTAAATTCATAAAACAATCTAATGAAGAAATATGTCTACCTACCACATAAGGTGTATAGATCGACAGCATGTTGTGCTTAGCAATGGTAATGACCACAGACTCCGAAATAGGGGTAGCAAGACGACTAGCCATATCCATAAGTTCAGTAATGAAGTCCGGAAGCGACTCACTAAGTTTTTGTTTTCGAGTACGAAGTTCATACTCCAGAAAGTAATCGAATTCAAGCTTATCAAAACGCTTGAGCAACGCAACCTTAAGCTCAGACCAAGAAGCTATATTAAATCGAATGGTACGGAACCACTTGGCGGCAGAACCAGAAAGCAAATCCGAAAATGAACCAACCAACAAAGACTCATCGAAGTTTTTGTACAAAAAGTATTCCTCAACCTGGGTAATAAACTCACGAACACAAGTTTTCCCTTCAAAAATAATCCGGCTTCTCTTCAAGTCGGGCAACTTATTACTTGAAGCAGGCAAATTTTTTCGAACAAAATCATTCATCGCATTAAAAGATGGTAAGTTTTGACCAGCAGTAGAAGAACTATGAGCAGGCAAATCAGTATTCAAGAAAGGATCCGGGAACCCCGTCATTCCTACACTCTCCATGTTCAATGGAAGCTCCACAGAAATCGGTGCGGGCTTATTAACTATCGAACCCAATGTAGTGTGACTATCCACAGAAGTAGATGGAAACTGAACCGCTTTATCCATGATAACTCACAGACAAAAACTCCAAAATCAAAATGTTGTAGAATATTTCAATGTAAAAGTTAAGTCAAAATTTTTTAAATATTTAAAGTGTAAAAGTTTATTTGTTATTTAAGTTTTAAATTATTTAAGTTAAGTTGTTTAAAGTCAAATTATTCAAAAGATGCAATAACCACTCACAATAAAGTTATAACTAATATTAACTTATAGAAATGTAAAGGAACACTTCCTAAAGATACCTTAAGAATACAATAAAGGTTCACTTAAAACATCCGTAAACAATTATCCTTATTTTTGTATGGTGATACAAGAATATTTAGACAGCTTTGTCTAAATCATTAACATCAAGCGGGTAATGTATAACAAATTCATAAAGTTCACTGTAGAAAAGTACACATAAACGGATAAATAACCTGAGTTATAGTAGTTCTGTTAGAGAAATAACATTGCGCAAAAAAGGCACAAATGTATAAACAAAGTTATCAAATTATAATAATAATTGCACTAAAAAGTTTCTAAAGAAATATTACCAAATATATCAAAAATTGGTTTTTACAAATTCACCAAAAAACTGTAAATGTTGTAACAAAGTTTACAAAAAAGTAAGATGCAGTAACAGACAGTAAAACCTCAAGAAACCACTTCAAGTCCCTGTTCGCTGTGCGACAATTGTGATGTAATAATGAAAGAATGTAATAGGTCTCCGATGTGGGAGCCGATTTGTAATAAAATAATCAAATGTAGGGCTATCACTAAAGAAATACAAAGAACAAAAATATTCGGGCGCCAGATAGCCTACTGCTAATAGAAAAATAAATTTACCTGGATAGAGAGAGAGTCAGACGCGTCACTAGACCTTTAATCTAAGGAAAGGGGGATAAAATAGAACACTGTAAAATTTGGGAAAGATGGGGTTTATTCAAAACTTTTTGTTATGTCCGTGGAATCTTGATAGTTGTAAATTTAAGTTTATATCCAAAGGTTACTTCTTAATTATAGTTATTTTATTTAGAGTTTACTATTTAGCCTAAAAGTTGTACGCTGTTGTTACTGCATCGAATGAATGTTTAAATTAAAAATAAAGAATTGTTTGAAATACCTGTTGGTTTGAGCTTTACAAACCCATAAGCCTAATACGAATCGTCCCTATAGTAAAACCATGGAGGCCGAGGTGAGTGGTCCGGTAGGGGACTCCGGTTGCGAACCAGCTTGGCTCCTCCGTAGTGTTCAGCAAGGGGTCAAAATGAAGGGTGAATGAATGTAAAAAGGGGACTAATATGACTCAGCTCCAACGCGTGGTCATTTCTATAAATTTATGTTCCAAGGATAAATTTGAAAACTAGAAAAATAGTTTTAAAAAATAGTTTTTTAAAAAATAGTTTTTTTAAAAAATAGTTTTTTAAAAAATAGCGCCGAAGAGCTAGAACAAAGAGAACAAAGAATAATTACCAATTTATCCAAATAAGAAACGAACGTGTGCCTTTGTTAAGGAATTTGTCAAAATACATACCGCTATTTTTTCTTATAAATGTCCCTTTATGAACCAGGGCGGCATGATGAAGAAACGATGAAGATCGTGTTTAAAATCTAAAACAATTAAAGACTTCCATTAAGCTAACATTCGAGGTAAAAATACCACGAGATTCCAAAACTCAAAACTCACCGAAAGAACCAAATTAACGGATAAAAATCCAGAAAACTAATTCCAGTATTGTTTCACAAAACATGATAACAATATCTATTAAAATCAACCTGATTTTTACAGATTAATAATTTTTAAAATAAAAATTACGATCCGACATTGTTGTTCGTCAGACCGGGCGGAGAGAAAGCAAAGCCTGCTTCTTGATTTACACCAAGCTAAAAAAATCGCTTTCGAATCTGTCAACTGAACAGCGCTGCTTCCTTGTAGTGTCAGCTGTCACTGTCATTACTGTATTATGACAGACACGAAGCTAATATTCCAAAGAAGAAGAATAAAGGCATTGAGTCCTACTTTACGAAACGTAAACAAACGAAATATTATTAATTTCTTGAACAAAATTTATCAGCACCTGTAACGGCGAAAACGACTCGTTACAGTATGTACGCTTTTGCTTTTAAGTTTTCATAAATAGTAGCTATATTTCATCATATTATGTAATTTAAATAGCCCAATTACTTATCTTTTACAATAAACCTTTGAGATAGCTGGTGTAGTTAAAATTGTGACAGGATTACATTAAATAATATCTAGTAATCTGAAGGAATATATCTTCATTCTTGAAAATGAGATTGTCATCTCATCACATAATTTTTTGAGCCATAAAATAATGTGTTATTAGAAGTAGTAGTAGGCGACAAATATTGCACATCGGCTAATTTCGGCTTCATAGAGCGTAGTGTATGTCAGAAAGAGAACGCTCTACGAAGCCGAAAAGCCGATGTGCAATATTTATTGCCTACCACCATACAAATAACTATAGATTGATACTAATAATAACAAACACCAACACAATTCTATACGGTTCCGAAGTTACGATGTTTCTAAACCATAATAAACTAGTCAACATTTTAATATATCATTAGGTAGTTTAAAAAAAATATAAGTCTGACGAGTTCCAATAATGTGAAGATTAAATTATTATCGACCGAGCCCAATGCCCTAATAAGAGTTACTATTTCCGCCTTCTGCTGACTAAGGCTGCTTTAACACGATAAAACCACGTCCTATTATGCTGGACGTGTTGTTTTGGAGAAGCGTGGCTAAAATAACATTCCATTACGAACTTGCATATATCTTTAATATTGTATGTATAAAACCACGTCACAGCGTCGTTGTCTTCGGGATTAATACACCCATTTCACAGGCGCGTTCGTTTTAAATTTTCAGCTACTAGAACAGTGTGCCAAATGAATAAGTGTCTGAAAGTTAGGGCCACAACACGTGACGATATTAGTTCGTATTCTGTGGCTATTAGTGTGGGAACTGTTGTTTGTTCTGTGGCGGGCGGGCGATACTCAAGTCCCAACTGTGTGCGACGCAACGCACCCGCAAGGTGATTACTCTTTCCACGTGCTCGTAACATCGACCTTAGTGCACTCTTTTAGTTATTTCTTCGCGCCTTGATCCTTTGTTTTAACTTCAGCTTTGTTATAAAGAACGATGATCGTAAAATTAGTCATGGAATCTCTTAATTAGCAATGATTATTTTATCATGCAAATTTAATACCTATAAATAATTTGTGTTACCAGTCGTGTTTCTGTGATTATATTTCGGTAAATACTCAAGTTATCTTGGTCATAATAAAAAAAAACTACGTTTAGCTGATAACAAGAAACAACTAGTCAAATTACACAAACAGAATTTCATGGGTAGGTATTACCAGCGCAGCGAGTAAGTGATTGCGGATGTAGTACTTTTCTTTTCTGTGACGATTCCTTTTAAAATGTCCATCAATATTTAGTAACTAATAAAAACAAAGACACAGAACACAAAACCTAGTAAGTACACAGTAAGAAGATCAGCACCAAAACTTTAATTACATAAATTGTTTTCAAATCTCGTCGTAAAGAGGGAGAGCATGTGAATGAATGGTGCTTGGATATCGTAAAATTGGTGAATCTGCGGTGGCGGGCGCGGGCTGGCGTTGTGTGCGTGGCGGAGGTCAGCGCCCTGGCCCAGGACTAATTCGGGGGAGATCGACGACTCGCGCCGGGCTTTGTCTGCGGACTGCGATGGCCTGCCACGCCGCGCGCCGTGGCCTCGCCACCTTGCCTTGCCGCTGCGGTCTGCGACGCACTCCTCGCGTGCCTTTGTTTATAATCACGTCTTCTCGAAACTAATTCTACATTATCATAAAACTTGACAATGACGACGTGAAATTTCGCACAACTGCGCACTTTGTAGCTGTTTCAGTGTTCACGGTAAACATATCAAACACAAACAAACTTATTTACATACAATTTTATCATTTTTTTTTTCATGATTCTTGATTTATAGTTGATTTATTGACTTGTCTGAGTGAGAATTATTAAGAAATTTCTGACTAAACAACAATAAATTTATTGTAATATTAATTGATGTTTTTTAAACAATATAAACAAAAACATTTTTTTCAAGCTATGCTGAGTGCAGCTATTTCCAAGGTTGATAGACCTTTGTACGACATTCAAATAATGAATTTTATTGGTGTTGTCTTCGGGAGCGTTGTACTTATGATTTCGTAAAATAAAATACACAACAAACTTTAAAGAACTGTAAAAAACCTTTAGTTTATTTGAACTTACCAATCCCCATAAAATCAAACCACCACCAGAACAAGTAAATTAGCTGATATCCCTTTGACTGGGTTGGGCACTCTCTGTAACGTTACCTAAGTTCTCAGGTGTTCAAAGGAACAGAATCGGTTGTGTTGTGACCATTCGTTTGTAGGTTAGTCTAGAAATCATATTAACGAATTATGTTTAATGACGTGTTTGTCATTATGTTACTCGTGCTTTTCACGAACTAGAGCATAGGTACTCTATTTCTGTCTGATAGAATGTACTGATTGATCATCATTTAGTTAACTAATTACACGGGCATCGAGTCTAATGAAGTCGACGATGATGAAATTGTATGCATTCTTTCGATAACACCAATATTGTTTCAAAAGGTCTGTTTTGCTTTGAAGAAAGTGACGAGTCACATTTTGATTCCACAATTCGATGAATCATTACATCAGTTTTCGTTCTCTCGCGCATGACTCATAGTTATTCCAAAGTGGCTTTAGTATTCGATAAAGAATCTGGTAGTGTCCTTTCCACTGTTGCTGCATAGTGAAGCTGTGAACTGATAGCTTGTAGCGTACGTGGACATGAGATGAGTGTTGTTGAGCAGGCAGCGGCGCGGCACATGTGTGTTTATCAGCTAGGTGAGGTACGTACTATCCACCGAGCAGTGGCTTGTTTGTGTCGGTGAGTGCGTGCGCGTGTAGAACGCGAATGACGCGAATAGTTGCAGGCGGCCGCGGCGACCGCTGCTGCCTGCCACTCGCTCGCTCAGTTCTCAGCTCGCTGAGCGCGTCGGAGCTCGTATCGTCGAGGCCAACACGTTCGCTACGTGATACAATACGATTTTCATCACAAGGAATGCCTAATACTCTTTATCTGCTCAGATAATAGTGTGAATTAGTGCCAGTGCTACATTATATATGATCAAAAGTGTCCGTGAATAGTTAAAGTGACTTTGAACCGCTTTGGATCGCGATTTTTACGTGGCCATGGGATCATGCTCGAAGGTGGGTAATGTCGTTAGTGCGTGGTGTTGGAGTGCGCGTTCGTGAAGAGCCCGAGAGAAGTCGGTGCCGGAGGTAGTAGTCTCTAGGCTGTTTGAAGGCCGCCGGTCTGACCTTGGTGTCAGAAGGTCAACGTCCGCGCCTGTAGAACTTTCAACGGATTTGTATCATCCACATTTTAAGGATAGATCGGTAGGGATGGGAAATCTTTGAGAAGTTTCTACAATTTTTTTTTATTATTTAATTGGACGGCTACTCAACTAAATGTGGCTTTGTTGTGGATACACACTTCTTTTTAAAATGAGGATAATCAGAGAATTTGAAGCGATAAAAAGAACTAATGCGTACAAATTACCAATAATGTATGACGTCATATTTGAGAGCCAAATAAACTAGTTTAAAACTAAGCACAGTTACTGTCAATATTATAAACAGCCATTACTATTAGCATAACTAGTAAAGAGCTATGTTCTCGTGCACTAGTGTTGATGTGTTGCGTTTTTTAAACAAAAACTTCACAATTATTTCTCTTACTTCTCAGTTTTCAATGATTGTCCAGGAAATCGTAGCGTCGTTGGTTGGTTTTCCCCATCTCAGTTTAATGATGTTATAGGTTGGTGGTAGGGTTACTTACGTTGTTTTTGCTTTGTGGTATGGTGGCACTAATATTCTTTAACTTATAAAGCTTCTTGTTGTAAATGATTTGATAGGTTTTTGCACATTCTTCAATCTGCTAGCGCAGGTTGTAGCCAGGTTGTATTGTGTTGTTTTAAACAATGAGTGAGCACGTCCATTGTGCTATAGAGGTGGCGCGAACGAGACAGACATATGATTGTATCGCTAAGAGCGCGAGGATACAAGCACCTTGTTCACATTGTCACACAGCACAGCTGCGCTGCGTGAGCGCGATCAGCTGACGCTGTGATCGGCGGCAGCCATCTTGCCGTGCGTGTTTCGATTGTCGCCGCGTCATCTGGTACTGAGTGACGCAAATTTTTCCTTCAAATCCTGATGTCATTGTCCTACTCCAACGAGATATTTCATTTATTGATTGATGCGTGGTAAGACACGAAGATTGATTTAACGTCCGATACCAGCTTCCTGTATGCGAAACCATGCGGAAGGTTAACCAGAAGACCCTGGCTAGTCTATTTTTGGTCAGTGACGTTTCCGCTTACATCTATCTACCTAGGCAAGCACTTGTTAGCTTGTGTTGTGCTTATTTTATTACTACTCTATTATTTTTAACTTATAAACAAGTGGGCAAGCACCAAGAAAATCACCTGACCTCGAATTGCGTTGTCTTCGTCGTGAATCTTGTTTCCGCACCGTATGTTGTTAGAATGTGTCTTTGTTTTCGATGTGTTTGTGAGTCTTTGTGTTAAGGGTTCGTTACTGTCTAGTCTACTGGTATTCAAGTTATTGTGTGATAACAAGCTGGGTGGTTTTTTGTCTTTAGTTATCCCATATTGATGAACAACACTCAAGGTACTCATAGACTCGTAGTTATATTATCTGTTAAAAGCAAGGCGATGATTGGTTTAGATACCTACTTAGTTTTCGTAATTACTATTAACTTACTTGGCGTGTAGAGTTGTCACTATCTAACTTAACCTTAGTTAGGTTCGTCCTACATTATTCCTTAACGTAATACGTTGCTTTGTTATCCCATAAAGATATCCACAATATTGATTTCACTATTAGATCTGGTCTTCTGTTGAAAAGTTGCGATTGGTTTTTTGGGGGATTTTTCTCAGCAGTGCACGATTTTGGTCTCGTACCGTTACAGTTACCGTTGATCGAGTGAATTCGAGTGGTCAGACCTGTATTTTATTTTAAACTTAAGCATAAATCGAGCAAAGCAGTACGCCTCAGTATTTTCACCTGATTTTTTGGCATTGATCCGACAGAAGTTTATAGCAGAACAGTGTAAAAGGTTATCCATCAAGAAGTTACGATGTTTAAAGGTATAAGTTTGATTTTGCATCTACAATGACTAGAAACGATTGGATTTATAAAAAATATTGTAGATAATTATTGTAAGGGCACGTTCCTGACGTGCGTGACGTGCGAGGCATTGCTTTGTTATAGGCGATGGTTACCACTTAACATCAGGTGGGTCATATGCTTGTTCCATCAGCTAGTTACATAAAAAAAAAAAAAAAAAAAAAAAACCACACAACACTATCTAGCCCCAAACTAAGCAAAGCTTGTACTATGGGAACCAGATGGCAGTAGCTGTGGGAAGTGCCTGCATACAATAAAATATTAATGTTATCAGGCAGGCAGGACTGATCATGCGATACTAGAATCGTCCATTACACATTAGAATTCGACAATCAACGGACGAGTTCGTCATACTAACTATTGACAGATCTACATAAAATTATCTGTATTGTACTGAGAATAGACAACGTATGAGCTAGTCGAGTAAAGTTCGAAGATCAGAAAACTTAACATTGGTAGAACGATCTCTAGGATAACCTTTGTATGCGATGGAGTGTGCTATGACGTTTTCATCAGTACTGCTAGTCGCTTGCAGTCAACGATATCTACTTGCAATAGATTAGAAATAAAATGTGGACTGTGATGCAGGCGGGTCGCGCTCGAATTGCGTAGCGAGCACTCGGCAAGTGGGTCAGCGGGGCAGAGCGCGCCCGTTCGCGCCGACCGTCTTGACGTGACGTTGGCGGCTGCGGGCGTCGCGACCAATACTTAAACAAACACATTCTCACACATGCCGTTGCTTTATCTTAAAACTTATCTGATTGGCAATGTGTGAGTGCAAAGCATAATCTAACAAAACTAAATGATAGTCACCGCATTGCCATTTTATTACAAGTTAGATCTACAATCACATATTCTCTATGCTGTTTCTCTGTCTTAATAATTGCTTTATTCTTTCGTGTAATAAGGTTATCATTTAATATAATTTTTACATCTGTATTAATTTGGCAACGCAGGCCGAGCATCGCCATTATCGTAACGCTATATTTGAACATCACGTTTCCGACTGGTTGAATAGGCTGGTAGTCGCCTTGGCACACTTATTTTGTATCAATTTTACTCAAATATATTTGCGCTTTGTTTAAAGCCTTGTCAGTTGTATGTAACGCTTGTAAGGAGTTGTCTGCCTTCCACGTTCTCGCACGTTCTCGCTCCTGTTATTCTGATTTAAACAAAATGAGTGTATCCCACCACAGCAGTACTTCGAATGGAACAGATTATTATAGATTTCGCTAGTAACGTAAACAATATGAGAACATCCTGCGTGATTATTCTAGAAAAGCCACTTTTATAATGAGCTTACCTTTTTTTTTGTATTATTTAAATACAATTTGTGATGTGAATCATTTTTACTATACTTACAGTAATAACATGAGGTCCTGATGAGTAATAGACGTCAGGCGAACCAACGGCAACGTCCGGTCCGGCTGAACACGTCATAAAGGGGTTCCACAGTCATTGCACAACCAGCAAGCTCTTTCTGAGAATGCTTTCTAAAAAATATGCTAATCGTGGATAGGCTTCATAACTGCGAATCAAAGCCAAGCCAGGCTGAAAAAAGTGAAAAGAGTAACTATAAAATAGTTTTAACGGTAAATAACTGATGGTGCACCATAATAACGACTTCTTCTGGGACTCTGAACTCGGAATTGTTTTGTTTATACTTGGCAGTAGGCCAGACTAGAAAAGAAAGGAAACCAGACTATTTTTTTCTTGTTTGACAGAAACCGCGCTTTTTTTACTCAAAACAGTTTCTTCGCGGTCTCTTCTGCATATAACCCACGTTGTTTACCACTCCTTCGAATTTCCTGCTTGCTCTCGTTTTCTATATGTCTTCTTCGAGAATTATTTGGTAAACATACCAGTTTTTGATATAAAATAGTTGCATTGTTTGCAAAAGCAGAGCTGTGGATATGTTTTGAAGCAACACAGACAGTTCATTTGTCATGCCTTCATTATCGCCTTCGTAGACTATGAATTTTTCTTTTAAATATGGCTCATGACCCCAATGGAATTTCGTGGGTATTCTTCTTAATTATTAAGAATTTTGTGATTGTGCGTGTGAATAGGTGTCCATGTGCTTGTGCACCATGTGTCGGGTGCGCGGGCGCATTGGATCGCACCCCCTGCGTGCTCGTCGGTCGATGACTCCCCAACTGAGACCGGCCGGTGCTAACGACCCGACTTCACTCCACTAGAGCACTTATGCGAGTGATCATGTACATACATTCCATACTTAATCACTTTTAATTTTTTTATTCCTCGTTGATGCGTTCGAGGCGAAGCTGTTCTTTAGAGACTATTTTTCATTTGCATTTTAAGCATACCCACAGACACAGTTTACACAGTTTTAGACACAGTAAAGTAATATAAAAAGTCCGTCATCATTTAGTCAGATCAGGTAAAAGCACATGCTGAGAATCTGTATCTTTCCTAAAGCACGTTGCACGTATTGGTTTATAAATCTGTTAAAATCAATGGTTAGAAATTAGAGTAGACACCACCGTTGTCTGAATTTCTATAAACATGTGGACTTTACACATGATTTAAAAAAATATGCCCCAAATTAAGCAGAGTGTAGAGAGCTTGTACTATGGGAACCAGAAGCTGATATAATACTTATAATTATTATTAGGTGGAGCTACTACCAACTGAGCTATGAAGGCAGTAAATTTATGCTTAGCAGGGACTATAAAGCAACTATAACCGCACTGGTTTCGCCATCTGTTATTTCTTTCTCGAATGTTTTTAAGCATTTTAAATGTACCATAGCAAAGCAAGGTTGTTTCACGAAAGATTCATCTGGCTCGATTACGCCAAAATGTAAAGTTGTCGACGTTGTGCCTATTTGGTAATTTGTAGTGGGAGCGACCTTGGCGCGGGGCGCGGGTGCTTAGTTTCGCGGGCGTGTTCCACTTTAGCATTAGCTCTCTCTTGTTACGCAAACCTGTCGTTATGCATATTATTATGTTCTGCTTCCAGTCTACGGAATCATATTCGACGCCTAATATCACTTTCTAGTGAAATAATCGCGTTCCACGCACCTACAGGCACGACAGCATGCAGCGCTGCGGTGCCGAGACGATACATTATCGCTTTCAAAATGTTGTTCCAACAATAATTAAACGGTTATTGTGTGCCGTTGCATTGTTACGTGCGAGATACGGAGTTGGGGAAGCACCAACACAACACCCATTATTATAATTATTTTCTCTACTACATTATTTATGGCCACAAAAAGTTCACCAGTCTTCAATTCTTCTCGATATATTTAACGAGTACTAAATATATCAAAAATAATTTAAGACTAACCTTTCTATACGTGCTAGCATCTCAAATTTGAATTTCTACTGAAAAAGCTTTTTGATGGTGACATTATTGTAGCATATTGCTTTTACTCCTTGAAAGTGCTGTTTTGAGCGGAATAACTAAACTACCATTTTAATATATGTTGCATTTGTTTAATAATTGTATTTGGTTGTTCCAGGGCCCCCCGCGATCCTGACAAAAAAGGAACAGCTAGCTCATTGGCAAGGAAGCCACTTACCGCGCATTCAAGCCAGAAACATAAAATCACGTCTAAATTGAAACGTTACAAGTGCACCACGTCACTAACCAGTAGTGGAACACAGTGTGTTACGAAAACAAGTGCAATATAACTGTTAGTGCAATCGTACTGTAGTGTAAACCTTAGTGATAGACTTGTTGTTATTGAAGTGAACTATCGACTTGAACAATGGAGCGTGAATCGAATCCGATGGAAGCGCTCTGCCGCTCGGGCTGCGGGTTCTATGGAAACCCTTCCCAAGATGGACTCTGCTCAGTTTGTTTTAAGGTAAACATCACCCATTACAGTTGTAGGCAAGAAATACTGCACATCGGCTTTTCTGCTCTATCTCTTTCTGACGCACGCTACGCTCTATGAAACCGAAATTAGTCGATGTGCAATATTTGTTGTGTACTTACTGTACTTGCTTATTTATTACCTATCTACATACTTTAACGATACTTGATGTCACGCAAATGCTATCAAATGATTTATATCCTTTGTGTGATGATGGTTGCATGTATTTGCATACACAATACACATGCCAACTTGAAAAGCATACTGTACCTTAGTAAGTGCTTGTAAAAGTACACTATGTACCTACATAATGTTGGATCTAAGGGCCATAACTGCCCCTAATTGACCCAGTGGTAGCGAGTAACTTTGCTTTCTTGGTGCCTCTTGCTTTTCTTATTTGAATGTGTGCTTTCAAAGCATGACGAAAGAAATCTTGATAATGAAACCGTCCAGAAAGTCTGGTCAAAAGTTCCTTAAACCAAGGAGTATGTATGAAGAATGTTATGAGAGTGAATGAAGCGAAAGAGGTATGTCAGTATCGTAGCAAGTGGAAATCCGTGATCTCTGCCTACTCCCATGGGAAAGCTGCGTGATTTTATGGATGTATGTAATAAAACCGTTTAAGTGGTGCATCTAGTAGCATCGGTAAACTTGTGTCCGCTTTTTAGGGTTCCGTAGCCAAATGGCAAAAACGGAACCCTTATAGATTCGTCATGTCTGTCTGTCTGTCTGTCTGTCTGTCCGTCCGTATGTCACAGCCATTTTTCTCCGAAACCGTAAGAGCTAGACTGATGAAACTTGGCGAGTAGATGTATTCTGTGAACCGCATTAAGTTTTTTACATAAAAATAAAAAAAAAACTATCAATTTCGGGGGTCCCCATTACTCCCCATACTTGAAACTGAAACTCAAAAATTTTTTTTTTCATTGAACCCATACGTGTGGGGTATCTATGAATAGGTCTTCAAAAATGATGTTGAGGTTTCTAATATCGTTTTTTTCTAAACTGAATAGTTTGCGCGAGAGACACTTCCAAAGTGGAAAAAAGTTGGTCCCCCCCCTCTAACTTCTAAAGTAAGAGAATGATAAAACTTAAAAAAATATATGTTGTACATTACTATGCAAACTTCCAACGATTTTTGGTTTGAACGAAATCTAGTCAGTAGTTTTTTTTTTATACATCATAAACCGTAAACCGCAATTTACCTTTCGACGAACTACAAGAACCTTATTATGTTACATCAAGTAACATAATATAAAGGTTTTTGTAGTTCGTCGTGCTACGGAACCCTTCATGGGCGAGTCCGACTCGCACTTGGCTGCTTTTTTAATGTTAGTGCAACTTTCAGCTTGATGATTATAAACTTTCGTCTCGAGGCTTTGCGGTATCTGCCGTATCTGAGACGACAAGATGTGGTTTAGAACATATCTTATTTAAAACCCACTATTGAGAAAATCTATTAAAGAAAATAAGTTTTGAATAATTGTGTTAACGTTTCTGGTAAAGATAGAGGTCATACTGAAACGTTTACGAATATTCAAAATAATTTTAGTGTCTTTTAAAATGTTGCATTAATATATTGAAAGGGGGTTACGTTAAGTTTATTATGTCTTTGAATCTAGTTTGTAGGATGATCGATCACCGACCTCTCGCTTGAGTGACGTAGAACGCCCGGTGAGTCACTGTCTCTAGGTGCGCTTGTTTGATCTATAGCTTTGCATTCTTACGTGGATACGACTTTTCCTATAATTCGTTCCATTCGGGGACGCACACATCCGGTTCTTAATCTCAAGATATTGCGTAGTTGAGCCTCAACACGACTATAAATTAATAGCTTTTTAAAACGTTGCGCATTTGTATGCTGTGAATACCCACACAGTGAATCGCCTCTAGCAGCGGCTCGGACGGACAAGTGGTATTAATTCAAGACCATAACAAGGTGGCATTAGGAGAGACGAACTGTGTCTGTTAGACATCTCACTCACACATGATACTGTTGTCTCGAGCTCAACCCGCGTTTTTGACTTCCTAAGTGGTTACTTCTTTGTTTCAAGTTTTTGTCTGATTTTGATATGTGAAGTGTGGATAGACCTTGTCGGTATACAAAGCCGAAAAGATCTATCCACGCACATCATATTTGGAGTTCCGCGAAGTAATTCATAAACACATAAGCCTTGTGTGTTTGAAGTCTAATCTGATACTTCATCAGTAAGAAGCGACGATTAGTGCTCTTTTGATTGTATCGTATATTGGATTGCATTCTTTCGCCTCATATACTTGTTACCACACATTGGCCTAAATTTTTAAAATAATTTAAACCGAAGAATGTGTTCAGTCCACTATCACTGTTCTTGACGCCCTATTTACGGTGAAGACACTTTGTCTATTTGTGTTGATATTGTACGTTCACTATAATAGGTGTTCATGTTTTTGAGACCACTAGTTTAAAAGGAAATGTTTTAATTCTTCTCAAATGTAAAATGCCTAAATAGGTGTCCATTTAAATTAATTAATTTAAATATTTCCGCTTTGTCGTAAGTGCTTTCATCGACATTCAGTCAGTTAGCACTTTGGACGAAGTGTAGGTATGTAGTCCGTTAGTTGACGCAATGTGTTGAAGTCTCAGGGGCGCTCTGCTGTTCGTACTCTTTAATTGTTTATTCAGAGAAAAATGGCAAAAAGGCATAGGCATATTGTTAATACATGTTTATTTTATTGCCAGTCTTGAGCATTTTTCTATAAAATGAGACTACGCCTGTTGTCGGTAAAAAGTTATACATTTTCCGCTACATTTCTGTTCCAATTATTAATGGATGATGACGTACCTATATTTATTTACGATGTTTTCGTAAAGTTATTAACGACTCATTTTGAACTATTTGGAAACCGGAATAAAAGCAACGTGGGGATTTCATTATAGGTACATTAATATCTCTAGTTACCAACTTATTTTCCTCGTTCATTTTATTTAACTCTTCCTGTCCAATCTTATAAAAAATAATCCCTATTTCCCTTTGTCACGCCATCACGCGTGAAAGGCTGGACCGATTTGGCTGAAAATTGGTGGGGAGGTAACTTAGAACCAAGAGACTGACTTGAAAAAGGAACAGAGCGACTGAAGCCGCGGACGGTCGCTAGTATAATATGAAAAGAACAAGACTAATGCTCTATTAAGTCTTATTACTATTGACATATCTACCAGATTCTTCAGGATATCCTCCTATTCCTCATATTCCTCGGATATATCTCAAGATTTTTGAAGTTGTCTCAGGGGGGTAGAGATACTTAGCGATAGAGCTTCTAATGATTGTGATGATGATAAGGGAATGGGTTATCGTACAATTAGGTATAGTCATCAGAACGGAAGGTGATTAACATTTTGATAATTAAAAATCTTGAGCAAATCCTGAACCCTGGTTAATAAAAATTGTAGATTTTCGAAGTGCAGTAATTATACCATTTACCAGTTTCATTTATTTACAAAACGCTAAGAAAAGGGGCTATAAAAAGTTCAAGACCAACTTCTATTGCTGATAGTACCTACCTACTAAACCTGCTTTCATAACTTTTGCCAAGTACGAAAATTCACCTTTGTTAATTGTCCGGTAGCGCTGTAAGAATCGTCAGACGATCTTCAACATTCAGCCCATTTCGAAAAAATGAAAAATAAAATAAAAGTTTTTTTGTTAATATACAATATCAGCGCTTATTGATTAAACAGACCTTTGCATCTATTGTAGATCTATACTAATATTATAAAGAGGAAAGATTTGTATCTATTTTTGTATGTTTGTAATGAATAGGCTCAAAAAGTACTGGGCTGATTTAAAAAATTCTTTCACCAATATAATGCTACATTCTTCCAATTTGACATAGGCTACATTTCATTTTGAAAAAAAATTGGGATCCTTGGTAAAATTTGAACAATGTAACCGAAGGTGTAGAAAAATGAGTCTTAAAATGTCTTTCGTCGAATGCGCTGCCGAAACTATTAGCGATATAACAAAATAATGTACAACAATATTGTCTACCCCGTGCGAAGCCGGGACGGGCTGCTAGTTATTTATATAGCGTCAGGGGCAACTAGTACTCATGCCCCTACTTACGGGGCGCTATAGTGCCGGGGTCAGGATTTTAGAGGTAATAGGCTTGTTCAGCACCTGTACCAGCGAGACAGCTTAGTCGGCCTAATCCACAGGTAAAATATGGTCAATACATGCGGAGCTGACTATGACCGCTCTCAAACGGTAGAGGAAAACATTGTGGGGCTTATTATGCACTTTATAATTATACTTAAATTACCAACACTTTCATTTAATTTGTGCAGAAAATTGATTTGAACAAGGTAAACCCGGCACACGAGTGACGTCATGATTGGTTATTACGTGAAATGAAGCTGCATCATGCAAGCTGTTTTCTACGTGTTGTTGTAGTACCGTACAAAGTTGAATTATGCATGTACGCTATACCTGACTTAGTCATCGTTATTCAATCGTTAGGAGTACGGGTACAATTTTAGCCATAGTTCAATTATTGCTGTATCTAAATTACTATAACTTAATTTTAAAACTCGGCAATATCAGCATGCAGGTGTGTTACAATAAAATGTTGGTAGTTACGTCAGTAATTCAGATAATAAGTACATGTTTTTTTCGATTTGTTAGCTTTGTTTTTTATCTAAACTTGCAACTTCACTTGTTTTTATTTTGGTACGCTGCTGTAGTAACTAGCTCTAAGGTTGGGAATATTTTTGTTTTTTTATCTATATATAGATTTTCTATGAGTTTAATCAAAGGTTTTCTACGAAAAAGCCACGCTCAAACTGACTGAGTAGCTTTTGCAAATAGCACTGATGCACGACAGATGTTTTATTTTATTTTTTTATTTTATTTTATTTATTTAGGGCATCCAACAGAGAAATCACATAGTATAAATGAACAATCTTAAATGTATAGTAATCAGTGCGTTGTGTCTCTCTAATTACAGGACGCCACAGCGCGCGCAAAATATACAACTAGAGAGATGTTGTTCTTAAGGCGAAGACTACCGTCCTTGTACTTCCAGCTCGCATAATTCACTGGACTTATTTTTCGAAAATTACGAGCAATTATCTTGTGTGCAATCCGATTGCACACAGCCCAGCAAAAAAATATTTTGACCCTAACACGTTTTCCCGCTTATAAGTTGGCCTAACTGATTGGGTGAAGTGCAATCTGGTAAAGTGTGCGAGCGAGAAGTTGTTTTACGGTTTCAGCGTCTTAATATCGTTGCGATTCCACGCTAATGTGCGGTCGTTTTCTACTGTAATTACACGAAGCCATGCCGAGGCTATAATTTTAGCAGCTTACGTTAGTAAGATTAGTAATATTGACCTTGTTGAAGTCTAGATTTGACATTTTGCTACTAATCAGGTAGGTTGTAAATACCTACTAGGGTTCAATCACATTTAAACCAAAATAACGAGGCTGGCAGTTCTGCCATGCGCCTCCACAATACCTGACTTTCTGATGTTTGGCGATTGATCTATACTTGGGACCTGAGTCAATGTAAAAGCCCCTAATGTCTTTACAACTTGGCGAGCCTGAATTGAGCCGTTGTGAAAATGGCCAATGACCAACGGAAGATTCGGCAAGTTACGCCGTTCTTATTGTATAGAGGGCAAAATGTTGCCCTTGACGCTGTGACGATCAACAAGAATTGGTGCAAGGCCTGTTTGATGTACGATTGTAAATTCAAACAGCATTAAAATGTAGAACCTATGAATGAGAAGTTAAAATAAACAGTCAGAATTGAGCCACTTCTCTCGCGTTCTCTAAAAGAAATAAGGAACTTGTTGCTTGTGCCATCCGCCACAGTCGAGGTCCTACGCTAACGTCCATGCACTACACGTGCGAGAATATCATCGACTCACCTCGCTTCATTTCCGTCATTTGATTATTTATTTAATCTACATCCGGAGCCCGACATTGCAAACAATACAACTACGCATGACGACGCCATCTTCCTTCTTCTTCTTCATACTCTAGGGATGTCCTGTTGCTTGATTCGATTAGAGATATCCTATTTCCAGTTAACATTACATTGGTAATCAATCACTTATGGGCTATTGTGTTTGTATTCCAGGAGGCACTGAAGAAGAAGCAGCAGCCACCGTCGTCAACGCCGACGTCGTCGTCCTTCGTGCCAGCCGCGGCCGCCGTCGCCACGCCGCTGGCCGCCGCCGCGCCCACCGTGCCCAGCCTACCAGCCAGTCCGCAGGCACACTCGGACGTTAGTGACGTAAGTTACCAAATTTGTTACTCATAACCTCTCTCAATACCTATTTCTGCCGTGAAGCAGCATTGCTGTTTCGGTTTGGAGGGTGTGGGTGCTGGTGAAATTACTGGCACGTGAGGCTTTATGTATGCCTCAAGTTGATGGACGCAGGGAATTGCAGCGTAGAGCACGTTCCTGACGTTCGTGACCTACGAGGCAATGCTTTGTTATAGGCGATGGTTACCATTTAACATCAGGTAGGCCATATGCTTGTTCCATCAGCTAGTTGTATAAAAAAAAAGAAAAATAGATCTTTGCCATTTTTTTTTTTAAACTTGACAGATATCCAGTAGCCCCCTTTTTTGCCTCTTTTTGGAGGAAGTACCCCTCCCCCCTAGGCAAGAAAACCTTAAAAGTCATATTACCTGTGTACTAAGTTTCGTCCAGATCGGCTGAAAAATGCGACCTGTAGGCGAGAACAGAGAGACGCCGGACAAAACCATTTCGCCCAATATCGAAACTTAGACGCTTGGCTCGCTCTGTCAATAAGTATGATGAACATAGCAGTCACACCATGAGGCACCTGAAAGTCACTACTACTACTATTACTACTAGTTGTTACTGGTCAGTAGTGTATCCTTCAAATGTGTTCGATGATCAAGCAGTAATGGATAACCTATGATGCCATAATGCAAATAACCAACAACGAATTCAATAAATCTAGGCGGCATAATGTGGACACTCCGAGTAGGTATACGAAAACTGCAATCTCGTTCTCATGTAGTTAGGGAGTGCTCATCAGCCTGAAGAAGTCAACTGTTGGACATAAGCCTATAAAACAGGAAAAACGTTCTGAGCCCATTCCATCAACTTCCTACCATATATTGCAATAATCTAATACTCGAGGAAAGAAGAACTTTGAAATAGAACTGATAATGTTCTACAAACAAAAATAAATTTACAAAATCTACAATATGGTTTATTTATTTTTTAATTAGACTGACGTAGTACCTCTATTAGTTGCCATGTATTTCCAACAGTAGCGCGATACACGTGTGACATTGGTGCGCGAGGACAATGATTTAAATGATATGCTAATAATGTACGTGTACATACCTTACCTACTCGTAACTGTAGGTTCGTAAAACAATCAAAAATGCAATAGTTTATCCACTACTTAGTACCACTAGTAAGTAGTGTATAAACTATTAAAGTTTCCTACCAAGTCTGAATCGTCTGCCTGTCTACAACTGAATGGATTTCACTTTTTACCCACTTAAAAAAGTAACAAATTTAAATATTGCTGTCTGTGTTTTTTTAACATTCATTGATGTGATGGCGACAGTTTAAGTTTTGTATTATCTTTTGACTTGTGGACTCCAGCGCGACTTCGTTCACGTTAAGCTTGTTCCATACAAACTTTAACCCTCCGCTGCACCTCTTTAGGGGTTGAATTTTCAAAAATCTTTATTAGTGTACCTACACTTCTCAAAGAAATTAAATCTCAAGTTGCCTCCAAGTTGCTACGACTGGCCTAGGCTGTGCGTTGTATGTTAGTCAGATTAGTCACTCACCGAGCTCTTATAAGTATGTGATGTGATAAGAAAGGCCATGAGGTGTGTATTTGTGACTATGTTGCGGTAGTTGACCTATCTATAAGACGTTTTAAACAGCAGCATCTGAGATCAACAGGCACTTACGTTCGTGACCTGTAGGGCCTGTACGAGAGCGACAGACACCTCAAAATGTCTGTCCGATTCGAAGATGCACTGCACATCCAAGTGCTATACGGTATGCGCTGGCTGGCGCCTGGCCTCTAAGCCTATTTCGGTACTCTCTATAAACGATTTAAACACAGGAATAGTTTCGAAACAGCAGCCTTAGGAACGAAAAGCGGGGTCGCTCCTACTGGACAAAAGCAGAGCTAATTTAATTCAAACTCATTGAAATGCAATAATTACAACGCAGTATGCTGGAGGCCATCATCGGTTTACACAACCGATGTGTGCATCTCGAATGACAGTAGCTTAAGTCAAGACTCAAGAGCGCGACAATGAGTCAGATTTCACTAATGCATCTGTCTGTCGCGCTTAGTGATAAAACTGTTAGTTGTAACATTTAATTCATGGAAATTAAATAGAGAAATGGTCGCAAGCACAGACCGTGTCGCGAAAACCAGGACGAAGGAACCGAAACTAAACTGTGATTGTTGTGGTTACAAGTTATTGTTCTTCAAAAATGTATTGTTTTGATTTTTGGTCACTTAAGTCCCGGTCTTTCCCACTCAGTGTTTCAAACCTGGTATACCATAGTAAATTCGTATGAGCCATTGATTAACTCTGGTCACGGAGTATGTAGTTTAACAGAAGGTCTCTGTCATGGCTTAAAGACCGCTATGGCTGCTCATCATTATCAGCCTGTAAAAGTCCACTGCTGGACCATGGCCTCGTAAATTTCCAGGAAGAACGATTCTGAGTTCTCCCCATTCACAGACTTTCCGCGAAATTAACTTCGTCGGTCCATCGGGCTATGGCTCCTACTAACCGCTTATAGTGCTCTTTGGCTCGATCTACGCTTAATGCTTTGAAAACTTCAGATAATGATTATTGATGGTTTGCTAAGCGAATCTTTTAATATTTTAACTAATCTGCCTATTTTATGGTGGTGTCAATTCTGGATCGTACCTACCCTAAGCACATCATGACAAAGGTAAGGCCTTTTGCCATTTATTATTTACTCTGAGATTTGATTTATTTCGCTAATTCCTTTTTTTTCCATCCATGCTTTTACAGTAGGTATGTATAGGTAGGTAAGGTACCATGTACCAGAAATGGCACGTTGCAATAAAAGTACAAAACCTTTTCGATAATGCAAACTATCCAAAACGACATCTAGTCCTGCCTTTTCGAAATAAGAATACTATTATGTCATACTGACTTTTTGCACGACACGCATTGAGCAACATTTTTAGACATTTTGATAGTTTTTTTCAAATAATATTTTGATAATACTTGTTTGTTTAGTGAATTTTAAAATGTAAAAGTTTATTTATATTTATTTGAAGACCCCGAGTCATTCAATGGCGATGAGGGGCATATTTACATAGCAACTGGTAAAGGGTTTACAATATACAAAATCCCTCGTTTAGAGCCCCAAATATTTTTTGAAAATCTTACATTTTTAGCTTAAATAATGGCAAAAACATCCCTTTCTCTGATTTCTCCAAAAATCATAAACTTTATATAGGAATTATATTCCAGTCAAAATGTCGAATCGGAAAACCAACCCATAAAATACACAATGGAAAATGATCCTAATAAAAAAGAGTCGAAGGGGAAGAGGATATTCAAGAAAGCACTCCGTCGCAACAGCAAGTCCAGCAATAGCGGACAAAACTCTGAGCAAGGAGTGGGAATATCACGATCCAAAAGCGCCGAGAACAAAAACCTCTCCATCGAAATAAACGATGGCACGCCGCTGCCGAAACCAGATGGAGCGAAGAAAAAACCCGATAACTCTGCCAATAACGGCCTGCCCGCGGGCGGTCGGCTTAGCGTCATCCAAGACAGCTCGGTCGATGTCGCTAGAGCCAAGAAAAATGTCGAAATACACGAAAGTCACAACAAAATGATAGATGAAACACTCACCGTCGCTGAAGGGAACGCTAAACCGAACAACGTGCTTTTTCCCGTTATAAAAGAACAGCGTCTTTCCATTCAGGACGGTATCAAGAGGAACCTCAAACGGGTTCGTTGCGTTAGTGTAATATAACTCAGATTTACGCGTCTTTTAAGATATAACGTTCTAATTTCCGACCTAATTCGGAAAGGGTAATTAGCTGTCGTGGGATTACTATGAATAAAACACACCCTTACAAGCACAAAAGAAGAGAACTTATTAAGGAACAAGGCTATTTTTTTGACGTGTTTGTATGTTTGTTTTCAGAAATTGGAAGATGAAAGTGGGGCGGGCACGAGTGGGGCCAGCGCCGGAACCTCAGACAATGACGCGGACGACAAGGACCCCAGTAAGGACAAGAAGAAAAAGAACAGGTGTGCTGTTTGCCGCAAGAAGGTTGGACTCACAGGTAAATAACCCTTACTTACTGTCTCTTATTGTGAACATATAGGATTGGTGGTACAAATACAATACAAATAGTTTATTTCAGTAAACTTAATTATATGGTACATTTCATGGGTTTGAGACTCTATTCAATATGGAAATACCTGTGTTAGAGTCTCATTTCACATTCTAGTAGTATTATCAAATATGCCGGTATTTTTAAAAGATAGTCAAATATCCCCCCATCAATCTTCTGACTAGTAAGGTAATCAAAAAGTAAGTGCGTATGAGCTAGTGAAATGATCGCACGTACTTACTTTTTTATTATCTAGTTGCTAGCTCAGGTGATAGACGTTTATGGCCGCCTATCTGTACTATAAATAGGCAGTTTGGACGGATTACGTCATCAAAGTGGTCATATCACAGTGATCATACCACAGTGGATACAACTATCATAGAACTGAGACTGGCATTATAGAGGGGAGGCCTTTACCCAACAGTGGGTACCAAAGGGCTGGATAGATTGTAGACTAGTTGTATTACTCAATTACTCAAAGTTGACTGAAGTGCTATTCAAAAAATATTATTTTTAGAATATGCTGTTTTTAATATGAGGTTATAAATTCGTCTGTTTCACCGCATAACTACTTCAATTATGAACCGATTTGATTTTTCATTTGAAAGGTTGTGTTCAGATTGGTTCCATACTAATTTCGAAAAACTCTTTTTATCAGTTTGGTTATAAATCCAGTTTTGAAAAGTTTATAGTACTTGGGGTCTGCCCAATGTGACTGTTGTAATGACAGGATACATTGTAAAGTAACCGTCCAGTCTACATACCTAACCTATCTACAACAATGAACATAACGGAGAAAATGAGAAGTAATCGGCTAGCGTGGTATGGACATGTTAAGAGGAGAGAAGAAAGTCATGTGACGAAAAGAGTGTTAGGCATGAATGTTGATGGATATACAAGAGAGGTAGGCCTAAGAAAAGATGGATGGTTTGTGTGAGAGATGATATGTCCAAGAAAGGAGTGAGTACTGAGATGGCGAGTGATAGGGGAGAATGGAAGAAAAAGACATGTTGTTCTGACCCCACCTAGTGGGGTAAGGGCAGGAATAAGAAGTGTTCTCCAGTGAAGTGCAATATATCATATTCAGAAGTATCTATTATGTCTAAAATATATCATATTTCTGTAGAAAATTAAGGTTTTTGTGCAATAAAAGTACTTTTAAATTTGAATTTTCAAATTCACGCCAAAACGCTCGCTGGTGTCATGGCGTCTGTTATTACGTCACGGTTATAGTATTCAACAGTAAACATTGGTGCTTTTGTACTAAATCAGAATGATATTTATACTCGGATTTTTAATTAGACGAAGCTAACTGACGTTTACTGTGTTGTCAGTTTTTGATGAAATAAAAATAGTGTTGTGACAAAGTGAATGATTGAAAAAACTCCTAAATGAATGAAATTGCCTCGTTTTTCTAGTGAATAGTTAGTGTGCCGAACTTGACTTGACGTGCTTGGTTGAGGATCCATATCGTTCGCGCGAAACAATATAGCAACAAAATACACAACAATTACTTACCACAAACACAACGTAACGAAAAACTTTACAAAAACAATAACTAAACAGCGTGAGCGCAGAAAAACATTCGTGCTATCAGACCAGAGGTTAGAAGCCGAATTACAAACAAAATGGTGGCATTCATCGGTGTTGGCACTAGTCGCCACGCCGCGCTTTGTAATAAACCGTTAAAAAACGGATTGTAGTTACATACTACAAGTAACTTATATCAGACAACTTTTGTACATTTTTTTATACAAATTTCAATATTATTTTATAGTTTGAAATGATTAACTATTCACTCATTGTTCATTCATCTGATTGAACGAGAACTGAACGCAGCACTATTACTTTAAATGTAGCAACATTTTTTTATAAAGTGACATTAGTTACTGTCAGCCGGTATCGTCTAATTAAAAATCCGACTATATATAGCCGTGACGTAATTCGCTCTGACCGGTGTTTGAGCCATCATGGCGGATTGTTGTATTTTGTAGATTTATATTATCAAATAAATTGACAATCTCGACATTAATAAGAGTATAAATACATTTTTTAAAATCTTTGAATCCTTTTTCATTAGATCAGATAAATATTTTGGCGATACTTGATTACTGTCTTCATGCCTATTATAGAGATGCTAATAATAGTGATGTGGTTGCAGGGTTCGAGTGCCGATGCGGCGGGCTGTTCTGCGCGGTGCACCGCTACAGCGACAAGCACGAGTGCTCCTTCGACTACAGGGAGCTGGGCGCGCAGGAGATCCGGCGCAACAACCCCGTCGTCGTCAGCCAGAAGATACACAAGATATGAGGCAGCCGCGCGCGGCCCTGCCAGCCACGCCAGCCGCGCCAGCCGCGCCAGCCGCGCCAGCCGTCTACCCTACCGCGACTAACTCTCAATAAATGGCGAGATCGAGTTTGGGTCTCTTATTTCGGATTTATGTACAGTTGACTGGCGCCTAGCGCGCCCAAGCACAGGCCTACGTCTGTCGATGACTTGATGACAGCAGAAATTCGAAACGCAGACTCGATCTATATTGTGTTGTTTAGATTTTAGACGCGGCGAAGTTTTAATTTTAAATTTTATAAATTTGTAGATACGTTCTTTTCGGGTAGGATTCGGGATTATTTTCGATGACGATAAGTAGAGTTTGAATAATGTCCATTCACCTCCATTGTAAATATTAGATTATAATTAATTATAGAAACAAATCCTATATATTGTAAAAAAATAAAACTCCAAAAAAAGCTACATTGTTATGGTTCCACCCGAGGATATATTGCGCTTAACGTTAACGAAGTAACAATCGTAAGCTGAAGCTCAGGCGGCGGCCGCTGCGCCGGCGCACACGGATCTACTGTCTACAAATTGTTAGTACCTACTCTCATTTGGTTTGGGAAGTGTCGCTTTATTTTTGTCTAACATTCTGCATAGGTGACTATAAGTGTTTAGCAAGATTGTGGTGTGTATCGGCGTAAGGGGAGCGCGCGCGGGGTGGTTGGGTGCCCCCCTCCCCTCTCCTCTGCTCCTCCCCTCCCCATCCCCTCCCCCTCCCCTCTCCCCCCATCTCCCCAACCCCTGGGCCCGGGGGGTGGCGGCCGCCCTCCCCGCTCCGCTCTTTGTGTGAAAATTTTTAAAGTAGGTAAGCAGTTATATTTAGTAGTCGACACTTTATATTATTACACATTATATAAGTAGGAAAGAATTATTTAGCTTTTTTTTTCTTTTAATCACAATATTATTCAAAAATTGTAAGTTGTATTATTATGTAACTTGTTCATTTGAGTGGTGGAGTTGACGCAATGGTATTCATGTATCGCTTCGGTTGTTGTCCGCGGTAGAGTTTTCATTGGACTCAATTATTTAATGACTTTTGTTGTATATTTTGTTAGGTCATTGATTAATTTTGGTCTTTTTGCTTGAACATAATCAGATGGAAATGTTAATTAATGATTTTCTTCTTGCTGTTTTAATTTAGTTATCTTCTATTAAAGTCATTAAATTTTCAGGAACATAATATCTACCTTGTTTTACTTATATCTTAGCTGTGAAGTATCCCTTTAGTAGGCCTAGTTAATATAATAAAACACGTAACTATCTTTTATTTGGTTTATTTATAAATTTTATACATACCAAGTAGTTATCTCTAGTTTAGAATTTTCATTACTCTCTGTTTACGTAAAATAGATTGGCTACATATCACAACCTGTCACAACCATAGGTCAGCATTTATTGTACTTTGTATTTTTGACTAGTAACATGTAAAAAGGTAGTCAATTTTATTTTGCTTAGTTTTAGTTATAATAGCGAAGTATAATGGGCGGTCCTATCGTTATGAGCGATCCATTCCAGACAACCTTAGTTCACTACTATAAACTTTGAAACATGACAAATTCAATATCCATCAGATCTTTACCTCCAAGATCAATCTGCAGGTATATTAAGAACTAGGATACCTCCATAAAATTATTTAAAAAAATCACTCATTAGGTCTTATTGTTTCTCATAATTCTACTTATTTAAAGTCTATAAGATTCTTATTTTCTAAACTTAAGGCTTGTTTGTTCAAAATTGAGCTTTTGACAAAAACCCTATAAAGTTATTTTAATCTTAAAATTTAAACTTTGGTGACTTGTCGGATCCAGTCTCGCACGGCAGAGACTCTGGAGAAAATGACTAAGTTTCCGTTGCGGCACTCGAACGAGTCGTTCTCGACCCATGACGCGACTCCAACCAGCCGCCCGGTGTTGTCCACCAGACCACTGCCGCTGTCTCCCTGCAAAATGCTACAAATTGAAGCTCCAGGGTATAATACCGCTTTGCTTCGTGTGTTCCTAGTAGTCCTGTGGAAGAAATTCTGCGGCGGAACTCTTGAGACTTCTTTCTCAATAGTTCTGTCAACAGTACTTTATTAATAAGGTTTTGTATATACTTTGTTTGCACACCTGATAAGTGAACATCGTCGCCCGTAGACCACTAGAGTCGTCACTACGTTGCCTACCCTGAAGGACTTTTTTATTTAGGGTTTTTCAGCCAAATCATTAGTGCATCTTCGTGACGCAAATTATGTTTTATAGGTGTATCTTGAATCCACAACCCGCAGAAGGCAAAGCTGTACTAGATATTAGTTCGCGCCACGTAAACCATACGAAATCTCGAAGCAGTTTTCCCCATACCTAAAGGCGTTAAGCTCGCCTTTGTACATGTCCTCTATTTCTGTTCTTTTCCTATGTTTTGTATTGTGTGCAATAAAGAATTAAGAATTAAGAATACCCTTTATCCATCTGTGTTCTTTTTACGTGGCGATTCTTAGGTAGGTATAATATTGATGTGAACCTCGAAAGCGGAATCGGAGTAGAAAACTTACACTGCAGGCAGAGTCATAGCGCGGTGGGCGGCCCTTGGTGCAGACCATGTCTTCCTTCGTGTACTGCTCCAGCTTGGCCGAACACACCTCGTCGGCTTGAACAGCTAGTTCCATGCCGTGCATTTCGTGCCGCATTGTGCCCTGGGTCAAGCAGGTAATCGAATTAATAAGGTTTCTACAAAATACCCCGCGAGCAGCTGCATTTTATGCCAATTATTTGTATGTTAGGTGCATAGCCCTAAAACATGTTTATCGATTTGTTCCTATTGTTCATTTATTTGCATTTACGTTTCTGAATTCACCGGGCTCTCTCTCCCTGATCTCAGGCCCCTGGAGCAACCTAGATCTCAGTAACTGAGGGCCTGGAAAAATCCGTCCGGAGGTTCGGATAGGTTTGAACATTGTTATAGACACGCTTAAATAATGTAGGTTCCTAACCTAAGTTAATCTTCTACAAGATAAACTACTTGTAGCTTGACAAAAAAATCCTTTCTGTAGGTTTGTGCTTATTGCTCGTGAGCTCCTTACCCCGTGGTGTTCAGTGCCGTATCCTGCGTATCCGACTTCGAGGCCGGCGGGTAAGCTGGGCTGATCGTCTAATGTGGCCGCCTTCATAGTCTTGCCGTTCAGAGGCAGAGGTTCCTCCAGCTCTAACAACATGAAGTCCCAATGAGCTGCGACCTAGATTTACAAACAGATTTAGTAAGCACTAGATAAGAGCCGAAGACCGGGCTCAGTGGCGCGTCGTGTGAGAGACCTACATCCAACAGTAGACTGATATAGATGAAATTATGCTATAAAATCAAATCGGGATTCAGCAGAGCGGGATTGCTCGTTACTGTTTTGCGGGATTACAATCTCTATAAGGGAACCAGATAGCTGAACGATACAATACATACAGCGTCCTAAAACTCAACAATAAGCGGAACAAACATCTATTCTAGATTCATCACACAAATATTGTTCTCGGTGGTGAGCGTAGACAGCAGAGCTACTAACAACTAAGCTATAAAGGCAGTCAAATATGTGAGAGCTAAGTAGCCATTAGTTGGTTCCAAAATATATTGTGAGATGAGATTGGTCACCTGTTTCATATCGAAAGCTTGAGCGTCGAGCCAGTAAGGTCCCACTGAGAAGAGCGGGTGGACGACCAGACGCTTCACGTAACGGACCACACCGGTGCCGTCATTTGTCCTGTTGGTCCCGGCCACCACAGCGGTCCCAGTCGAGAACAGAGTACTGCGGAGAAAATTGTGTTTCATAAGTATTCAATTCTGTATTTTAAGTTTGACAAAATTAATTCACCTACCTACTCTATTTTATTTCATATAAAAAAACTGGGTTGGGACACCGACGACGCGACGTTACGCTAAAATTGGTAAGTATTGTTAGGTAGGTATTTACCTAAATGCCTACGCTGAATTCAGGACGCGGTTGTAAAATTGTCTAAGGGTTGTAAGCGTTTCAATCAATTGTGATTTTATCGATGTGTAAGGCAAATAGGTATGTAACAATAAATATTGTCATAGGTACCTACGAGTACCTGTGTAAACTGTCAGTGTCGGTTCGTTCAGTGAGGTGGAACGTGTATTACACCGCAGCGGTGCTTCTCCTGAGACATAAATCGCTCAGGCGATCGCTGAATCCGTTGTAAGGTCCCTAGTTTCATTTGAAAAAAAAAAAGTCGAACGCGGATCCAGCGATCAAGAAGGAGCCGAGTACAGGAATAGCAAAGCACCGCAGTACACTCACGTTACACCTGATTAGTATGTACATAGGTACCCCTTTAGATAGTACAGTCGAGTCGGCTACTATACAACGATACAATTTGTATCATTCATGGTAGGTACCTAGTGTCATAGTGTCGCAGCATTGCAATGAAGATTAATAAGGTAAAAACTCAAGGATCACGACAGTACATCAGCTCACAGCACACAGCTCTTAGTTCTGCCTCTTAGTTGTGGGTTCGATCGCCACTGAGTACAAACATTTTTGTGATGAACTGAATTTACTACGATGTTTGTTTGCTTTCTGAGTGTTTTAAAATATTACAAGTATAATTAAAAAAAAATAAGCATTGGTTCCCATACTTTTGCTGATTTGGGGATAAATTAGTATTGACACAAATGATGATAAAAAAAATGATGGACTTCAACACCATGTGGTGGTACCACCATTTTTTTGTTTGATGATCGGGTAAGGTATCTACAGACAGAGTATTGTTTGTGTTGTGCGAGAAATATGAGTTGAAATCTCAGAAAAAATGTTATTAGGCATATCCATCAAAGAAGCGTAACAAATCGAATCCGTGTGTTGGTAATAAATAAACCAACCAGGAAAACCCAGAGCTCATGTTATTAGCATAAGTACCTTACGTACATTGACGCAGTTGGTCAGTATCCAAGTAGGTACTGTTAAGACGAAAACTCTTCATTAAATACAGCTACAACTGTGTTTTACATAATACACGGCAAACAATACAACAACGTATCTCGACGCCATCTCCCCCCTTCTTCCGTTTCTTCCACTACTCTAGAGATGTGATCCCTTGCTTGATCCGATTAGGGATGTCCTATTCCCACAACTGGTTAACAGTACCTACCTAGACATCTTCATGCATTGAGATAGGTATGCACCTAACATAATTCTATAGATCAAGTCAAAACAAGAATCTATCTACTACGCCGTTGATGGCCGGTGATTAGCTATATGGTCGTTTTTAGTTTTTTTGAAGCAATTTAGGATAATAGGTCCCAGGGGCAGATCTAGGATTTCAATTTGGGGGAAAGAACACAGCGAGCCTTGAATGTTTTCCTCAATTACTAGACATAGATGCCTGCTATAAAATATGTGCAGTAATAATATATTAGGGTTTCTTTGGAAGGCACCAAAAGAGCAAAGAATAAAGTCTTACAACAAACATTAGGCAGAGAGCATAAGAGCAGCAAACTAGCGACAAACTCAGTTGGTAATCTCTCAAAAGATAATCAGTGCCTAAACTGTTGCCATCTCTTACTACTAGGTAATGAAAAACAGTGACGAAGCTAACTTTAAGCGATGATTAAATTTGAATTGCGTTTATAAGTATGGCTGTAATTCAAATTGCTACTTAGGGAGGTTTCCTTTTCAGACTTCATTGCCTATATTTCGGGTTAGTTTAGTGATAAATGAAAATGCATATTACCAGTGAGCAGCTGTGAGGATCCATCTGGAGCTGATGATGGTACCGCCACAGGTGCGTCCGTAGAGGACAGCGTGCGGGTACAGCTCGTTCACTGGTGTGACCACTGGGAAAGCGGCTGGCGCAGCGGTGGCGACGAGACTTGGCTTGCTAACTACTTCAGCTGTAAGGATGGAAAACAGTTAGTAATCCTGAGTTGGTATCATAGTGACATCTCGATTATTAGTAACTTTTGCTTTTGGGCTCCGTTTGAAACTACAGAACTAATACGTACTCAATTACTCATGTTAAGGCCTGCACACACCTAGTTCGCTGGCGGTAGCGAACAGTGAAACGCTGTCAAATATCGCTGTCAAATCTCAAATCTGACAGCGATATTTGACAGCGTTTCACTGATCGCTACCGCCAGCGAACTAGGTGTGTTCGAGCCTTTACCTACTAATGTTAACCTTTGTCTAATTTCATACTCACGCGACCAAGCCTAGAAGGGCAATAAACTACGGCTTGGTTTCAACGTTTTTTCGCCGAAGGATGAAAGCGGAAGGCTCCTTCCTCCTTCATAGCTGTAGTATTTAAATGAGTCGTTATTTAAAAAAAACAAACGGTTCGAAAGTCGGCAAACAACGAAACGGTATAACTACGTATCGGGAGCACCTTTTTCCTCCAAAAAGGGGCAATAAATGGGTCCCATAAATAATTGATGAAGCATGACATGACATTAACATGAGGATCTTCGGTATGCTGGGCAGAATAACTTTTCAAATTGTAGTAAATTGATCCGCTTTTGTGTGTTCGCGAGGTCTACAGCTCACAGAACCCCTAGGTATATTATTTATAACTAGAAGCTTCAGTATAATAATAAGCTATTTATATTATTACCTTAAATATTTGTGACGCGAGAGTCTAAACAAAAGAAGCTAAATTACTTGTCAATTATAAATGGATTAGTTCAACAACAGGTAGAAGCCATGCTACAAGTAACAAGTCAAGATAAGTAGGTGGTTTTCACTGTGATTACTGGCTATTATTGGAGAAGACACATCTATAATTACGCGTTAGTACTTACGTTAACTAGTATGAATAATTCTAATGTCAGCCCGCTCACAATGCTCACGCTCGGCTTGGTGAACCAATTACGTGTTGTTATAATCTAACAAGTACCCAGTGAGGGTGGGCCATGCTACATCATGCCGTATTAATGGAACCATCCTCTAATCTCATTAGTTATTCACTTTGTAGACGCTGCTACACTGGCATTTATGGCGATACAGGCATTTTAACATTTTTGTTAGGTTATACAAAGGGCCCTGTTTAATAAAACTGACAATTCGACATTTAAGTCAAAAAGCGACAAAATTGTAGAATTGTCGTGCCTAGGCTGTTTTATAAAAGTGACAAATATGCTACAAAGCCTACAAATCGACAGGTATTACGACATATTTGTCAAAACTCGACAATTATGTCATGAAACCACAGTCAAATTATTTATGACATTTGTCGGGTTGTCGCGACAATTTTGTCGACTTCTGACATGATTTTGTTTTACGGAGCTAAACAAACACCTTCAAAATATGATTTCGTGACAGAGGGTAAAGCTCCTGTCAGAATCGTCAGACAATTCTACAAATATGTCAATATTTCGCGACAATTTTATGTTTTATAAAGAAGATTTGACAAGTTGTCAACGACAAATTGTCACCTGTCACTTGTCGTTTTAAAAAAAATATTATACAGAAAAAGGCCGAATTGTCGTGACAATCTGACATATTTGTAAATTTACTACCATCAAAACTTTGTCGCCTGTCGGTTTTATTAAACAGAATAATTGTCTAATTGTCACTTTTTGACATATGCCGGACTTGTCGAATTGTCAGCTTTATTAAACAGGGCCCTGGGTTAAACGATTTTATTATGGCGTAGCACGAAGACTTTTAAGCAACTTGGTTGGAAATTAAATATTGGGCGTTGTATTACCTATTTAGAGTTCAATCGTGGATATGACAAAATCGAACAAAAAAAAAACTCTAAGTCCAAGTGAACCTTATGCGTACATAGAAATGTACGTATCTTTCAGTGCTTTGATTATTAAGAAGATGAACACCGTTAAACATGTTCTAGAAAGTTTGCTTATCTGGGTAACTTTTTAGTAAGAAAACTGTACGATCAATATTATTTTTTTGTGTGCGTGAAATGAACACAAAACGGTTGCTTGAGATGTTTCATGAGTTAGTTCAGTGACTTTATCAGCCATTCTTATAAAATGCATTTTTAATAATTGCTATAAGTTAGCCCTGTCACTGTTTGTCATTGCCCAATAGTAAGAGATGGCAATAATTTAAGCACTGTTTATCTTTTGCCATTCATATTTGAGAGTGACAAAGTGTGCGAGTGGTAAGGACATCGGCGGTGGTCTGCCCCTTGAAAGTATAGATAGTGATTTAAAAACAGCTTTATTTTAGTTTTGGTTGGCCTTTGTAAAGACTTCAACGCGGGTTCCGTAGCATTCCGTAGGCAAGCAGAGCGTAGCAAAGGCCCGTAGACAATTCGTAGGTACCTAATATTGCGCACAGTAAACAATTTTGAAATTTGTTTATCGATTTTGGTATCAAGTTTGACCTCCTTTATTTGTTCAAGCCCGTACATAATATAAAGTAGTGGAGTGTAGGTACTTAAGTATTTCCAGCGATAACCATAGCAGGTCAAGTGCGAGACGTAGGGTTAAAGTAGATAACGAATATAAAACGATATTCGTTATCTACTTTAAAAAAGTCTGCTACGCTATAGTATCGTATTGGAACCACTTTGATTTCAATTTATTCAATCTAATTTAGCATTACAGATAAATCCAATGCGTATATTAGTTAACTTACACAAAATATAAGTAATAAAATAAAATATAAACTTATACTTAGGTTAGGTACATAAGTACTTATGTCCTAACATAAATAAAAAATTAGGAAAAGACAATTAGTTTTAACTAAGTACACTTATATCACTCAAGGCAAACATTTAGGTGATCAATATGTGATTGATACAAACATGTTTGTTCAGTGTTTTAGTGTATAATATATCGATATTTACCTCTTACAAAATGACTCACCAAGCACAACGTAAACACATTTTTTTTTCCTTAAGCCACACCCAGATACTTACAAAACTTTGCACAAATTGCTACAACTACTTTAAACAAAATATGAAAGCAAAATATTAAATTTTGAATCAACATTGTGATTTGAGAAATGAAGAGCACGTGGTTACTTTGTTAAATGCATCATTATTTATTGGAACGCCCGTTATCAACACTGATAAATAACGTTACTCGGTTTTGATTATCAACGATTACTTAAGCCCTAATTATGGACTTGATAATTGAACTATTAACTATACCTCCCTTCTAATAATATCCACAAAATGCAAAGGTATTCAAAGTTTCATAAAAAAAATTAGCCTACGAGCAAGGTAAATAAACAATAACTAAATATTATGACTAGTTTTTTTGAATACACACAAATAATTTGAGTGCCTGTAGGCCTACCATGAGATCTGTCTGGCTCTGTCTCTGGTTCTGGATTTGAGTCTGTGTGAGTGTTGACTAAGTAAATCCTACGTCAAAACGTCACACACACAGTGTAATACACTGGTGAGCACTCACACAGACTCAAAACCGGAGCCAGAGACAGAGCCAGACAGAGCTCATGGTAGGCCTACTGTTATAAAGCCGTTATCACCTAGTTAGTACCTACTCGAATCATCCCATTATTGTTGGCAAAACAAAGGTGTCTAACTACTTAGTTGAATATTTTAAAACTAATATCTAGGCCTCTTCCTCCCGGGCCTCGTTACTGAGTGAACGTGTACAGTAATACTACTAAAGCCTTTTTATTATAAATTTAAAGAATATTTACACAAAAATCTTACAACGAAAATAGGAGTGCAGAAACCTTGAAGAGATCTCGCATTACGGCTACGGGCTCATTAAGCGCACACACACATCAACACGCAGTCATCGCATCAGAGGAAACAAGTTTTATTGCGGCGCACACACAGGTACGCCGCGCACTTGCACCTCTTAACGCTTACTGCTTACCTGGTACCTACGCAAGGGAAGCTATAGCCGCTGGATACAGTAAATTCTGCTACGTCTATTTTTTGCGGTATTTCTCTACTAGTGTTGTGACAGGGCTATGCTTCTGAGTTATGTCACTACATCGCACACCACCTAAATCGAATTCACCGTCGACGGCGACTTTTAAGACGCCTTTGCAGCACTATGCCTCAGATCCTAACCTCATAGCTCAATCACCACTGCAAGAACCGGAAGTGGGTACCGCTTTGTCCTTTACAAACATCGCAAATCGCAATCGCATCATCAAACGAAAGCGTGAGGACACTGATGATATTACCAAAGCAGAAATTTTGGAATTATTCACCACGCTGAAGCAGGACCAAGATGCTAAATTTTCTACTATCTTGAGCTCAATTAATGACTTGAAGACTTCGATGGAATACATGTCCCACAAGCATGATGAAGTACTGGTAAGACTTGACTTTCTAGAAGAGGAAAGGAAACATTACAACGCAAACATAAAAACGCTGGAAGATAAACTTGAAAACTTGGAGCGCCAGTCAAAAGCGACAAGTATCGAGCTTAGAAACGTCCCGCAGACAGGTAGTGAGACAAAAGAAAAGTTAAGAGACATAGTTAAAAAAACAGCAAACGCACTAAGTGTTCCTATTGAGAACTTTGAATTGAAGGACGTTTACCGTGTCAACACCAAATCTAGTGCCAAGCCAATTATTGCTGACTTTACCACTGTATTCTTAAGGGATAAGTTTTTGAGCTCTTTCAAGAATTACAACAGGGAACACCCAATAAAGAGACTGAGTACTGAAAACCTAGGGATTGAAGGAACCACTACACCGGTCTACATCTCGGCTAACCTAACTCAAAGGGATAGGAAACTATACTACCTAGCTCGTGAATTCACCAAATCTAGTGATTACGCCTATTGCTGGCTCTCTTTCGGAAGGATATTCATCCGCAAGACAGAAGGCGCTCCTCCAATTCGCATCACCAACGAAAAGGACCTTGAAAATTTGAAAATTGATTAAACGATAACAATTTATTATTTTTTTAGCTAGATACAATGACACTTTTACCTCGTTAAACATATTTGAAAATTGATCACTCGACAACAATTTAGCTAGATACAATGACATTGTTACCTCTTTAACCATATTAACATTACTGTGGTATCTAGCTTTAGTTACTAGTTATTTACATTTGGACCGTTTCAATTAAGTAAGTGTACAAAACAAAAACGTGTCTAACTAACAATGACCGACGTTATAGACTTACTCCCAGACATTGACGCTGACGTAACTCATACGGGCAATTCAGTACTTATACAAAATCCAGAACAATGTAAAGCATACTTTCAAAATAGTAAGAAGTCTCTTACAATTATAACACAAAATATTAGAAGCCTGAATCATAACATCAATGATTTCGAAATATTTCTGGCACAGTTAGGCATAGAAGTAGAAATAATTGTATTCACGGAGTGTTGGCTATCTAACAACGATTTTCTACCGTCAATTCCCGAATACACATCTTTTAAAACCACTAAATGTATAAATCAAAATAGTGGTGTAGTGATATATATTAAAAACAATTTAAAACAAGTCAGGGTAAGTGAGCCACAGATCGATGATGCCAACTGCTTACTAGTTGAAATAGGCAATCACACGGCTATCATTTGTATTTACAGACCACCATGCTATTGCTCTGTAGAAAGATTTCAAGGAACACTTGACAAACTATTGACAGACCTTAAAAAAACCCAAAACATTATACTAATTGGAGATATTAATTTAGACATCAAGGATGGAAACCTGGATAATAGGTCATCTGATTATCTTAGCCTATTGGCTACCCACGCTCTACTGCCCACTCATTTACTTCCAACGAGACTCTCAAACTGCTTGGACCATTGCTTTACAAAAACAAGAAATAAGACTATGACTATAGTCTGTGAAACAACGGTCACAGACCACTACACTGTTATTACAAATATTGCTAACAAATCAATAAATAAACCTAATGTATCAACTAGAACTATAAACACAGATTATCAGGCAATACTGTCTGAACTTGCTGATATTGATTGGCTGAAGGAGTTGTCTAGCTGCGATGACATAAATTTGGCAACTGCAAATTTTTTAAAGATTCTGTCAGATATATACGACAAGCACACTCGAATCAAATATACATCTAGGCGAAGACGTAGTCTTAAGCCATGGGTTACACCCGGGCTTTTGCGCTGCATTAGGTTTCGAGATAAGCTGCACCAAAAAGCAAAAAAGACTCCTAATAATGCTATATTACGCATCTCATATATTCGTTACAGGAACCACTGCAATAAAATATTAAAAGACCTAAAGAAAACATTTGAAAGAAAACTTATACAGGACAACAAAAACAACATAAAAAAAACATGGCAAGCAATAAAGAAAATCTGTTGCCTAGAAAAAAAGACTGAATCACCTTCTGAGCTACTACAAAATTCAAACACAATATCAGACGTTAATAAACATTTCGCTAGTGTAGGTAGAAATTTGGCCAATACCATCTTGAATAAATTAAAAATCAGCGAAAGCGACCTAGTGAAATCGTACAAGGAACGTGATAGTGGACCCCTAAACTCTCTTGTCCTACTTCCAACGGATACCAATGAAATCAAAAGTATAATTATGTCATTACGTAGTACTACATCCTCTGGATGGGATGGGTTGCCGTCACTTTTATACAAAAAAGCTGCTGATATTGTATCTGAACCAATAGCTTACCTCTGCAACGCATCAATGACAGCCGGGGTATTCCCGTCAGTGCTGAAGAAGTCCATTGTTATTCCTATTCACAAAGCTGGGGACCGAGACAGTACAAATAACTATAGACCAATTTCTCTCTTACCTACAATGTCTAAAATACTGGAAAAAGTGATTAATACAAGAATACTACGTTTTCTAGAAAAATACAATCTTCTTTCAGGTAACCAGTTTGGTTTTAGGTGCAAAAGATCGACTTCAGAGGCAGTGGAAACCCTAGTTACTCATGTGGTCACTAATATGGACAAAAAAGAAAAATGTGTCGGTGTATTCTTGGATCTTGCTAAGGCCTTTGACACTGTTTCGGTGCCCTTGCTGCTAAAAAAGATAGATTGTATTGGAATTAGAGGAAATTCACACAAATTATTGCAAAGCTATCTCGAATGTAGATCCCAATCAGTGAGGATAGAATCTGAGGTTAGCACTGAGGAAGTCGTTTCATATGGTGTGCCACAAGGCAGCGTACTGGGCCCTACTTTGTTTCTCATTTATATTGACACCCTGTGTAAAACAGAACTCAAAAACGCGAAAATTATAACGTTTGCCGATGACACAGTTATTGTATTCCACGGCAAATCTTGGAAAGAAACCCAAAATCATGCAGAGGACGGTTTGTCTAAAATTGTAGAATGGCTGGATAATAACCTATTAACTCTAAACTTAAGTAAAACGAAATATGTAGCGTTTAGTATGAGACACAATGACCAACCAGACTCTAACACGTTTACTATTAAAGCACATTCATGCAAACGCGAAAACACATGCTGTAACTGCTATACCATTAGCAAAACGTCTAGTATTAGATATCTTGGTGTAATCATTGACCAAAACCTCAATTGGGACGAACATATTAAAACATTGACGGGACGAACTCGTAAACTAATATATGTATTTAAAAATCTGCGACATATCGGTGACGAAAAAATTATAAAGAACGTCTATTATTGTTTATGCCAATCAGTTATCTCTTATGGAATAATTGCGTGGGGTGGAGCAGGGAAAACCCGCATGCTGGAGTTGGAGCGGGCCCAAAGAGCGGTTATAAAAGTCATGCTGTTCAAACCCTACCTGTACCCAACTACAACATTGTACCAAGATTGCAAAACCATGACAGTCCGTCAGTTATTTATATCAACCATAATGACATACCAACATAAACAACCAAGCAACTCCAACAGAACAGAGAAGCGACGTTATGATATTATTTACAACACTCCCAAATGTAGGACCATGTACACGCACAGATTCTCTTTCTTTTTGGGACCTCTCGTTTATAATAAAATAAATAAATACATAAATATTGCAAATATGACAACATATACATTAAAACAAAAGATAAATAGCTATCTGAAACTTTTGAATTATGATGACACAGAAAAGCTCATGGCTATTGTTTCATAAACATTATACGTAATTTATGTGAATATACATATAAAGCAAACTCAAACCAACTATCATTTTATCACCTTAATATGTATGTTATAGACTATAAAATATTTAGATAAACCTTGCTAGAATAAGAATAGAATAAGAATAAAAATACCATTTACAAACTGCATCAACCAAATCGCATATTCATTATATACACAACACATTCACACACACACACACATTCATACATCATTCAAATATTGCTATCATTTCTGCTAAGGATCATAATTATAACTAATCTAAAATTAAAACAAAGTAGGTTATAAAAACTATAAGACAGTGAAAATGTCTAATAAAACTTAATACTCTTCTCATCATAAAAACAACCAAAATAAAATATTTAATTAAAATTTACAATAACCTATAATTTAAAATATCATAAACTTTTCTATAAAACTTTTCATTGCAGCGAGCCATCAAACAACATACGCGTGTACAACACTATTCGGCTAACAATGAGACCGACTACTCTAACTACCATAAATCAATTTAGCCTGTATGTTGTTAGCACAGAGCCCAGTTTGGAAGAGCAACAACATCCTACCGTCATACAGTGCAAACTAGTACGGAGGGTGACACTTGACTGGACAGTGACTTTGTTTACCGACTTACCTTATTTTTTTCTGCAAAGCAATAGTTTAGTGTATTTATGCCTCACACTTGTAAATACCTGCTCAAAGTTTAAGCTTAAGATTATGACTGTGTACTATCAATTAAGTTAAGTGGGTATTTACTTTTCTATACTTCCAATTATTTAAGTTTTATGCATAGTATAATTAATTGTAAGTTTGTAAACCTCCGTTTTTAAATAAATAAATAAATAAAATAAATAAATAAAATAAATAAATTACATTTGCAATAGGTAATGAGGTAATCAGGTTTTTTATTGAAAAAAAATATCTACCCTCATCCCTCAATCTTTCCAGTCGTAAGTGATTTAGCAAGCACTATTGATTTAGCCCAAAATATTTTTTTAAAATTCTTGCGGATATAGATATTGTCCTTCAAATTACCTACTACTATTAATTCTTTTGTGCTTATATTCAAATAAAATTGAATAATATCAGTCACCTGCGTAATAAGGAAAATCAATTCCTGATTTTAAAAATGATCTAAAACTTACCGCCTTTGCCCGCGTCGACGATGTCATTGCCGGAGCCTGGCCGCGCGGACGCAACCGCACACACAACGAGCAGAACACAGAACCTTCCGAGGGAGCGCATTGCGACTGTTTCCTGCCGCCACCGCCGGACCTGGCTTATATCATCACTACTAGACTAGCCGCGGTGACGTGACGCGGACGAGGAAACTAAGTTGACTGATAACGCGTTATTACCGCTTAGAGATCCAACGCAACACGTGTCTTGTATCGGTGACCCAGAGTGAGCTGGAAAAGCACAGCTTCCAAAAACTTATTTCATCACTTAGCCTACCAAGCACCACCTACCTGTGATGTATCCTTCAATAAAGTGTTATCTATCTATACACCCCTACTTTTTAATTACCAAAAAAAAAAAATGCCGTTATTGGCTGCCGATACTGAACAAATCCACGAAAAAAAAATTTTTTTTTGAGACAAAAAAAATCTTTTCAAATAACCACAATTTTTAGTCAAATATTGAGAAATGATTCAACAAGCAAAAATCATTTCATTCATAAACGCTAAATACCAAGCGGAACCGAACAGCGTAATTTTTTTTCTCTCTAGTACTACGTAACTAATATGTCCATAATTTTATGCAGGATTTCTGAAAATTTTAACATTTAATAACTTTTTCATTTTATCGAAACTAAAAATTCTGATTGCACATTCATAATGTTCTATCCCTACTACATTACCCTATTTTTTTTCTGGTAATTAAAAAGTAGTGGTGTATATCTATCTAAGTAGATTGTAGAACATTTCGTTTTGTTTTATTCTGAAGGAGACTAACCACCTACCTGTGATGTATCCTTATATACAATAAAGTGTTTATCTATCTATCTAAGTAGATTGTAGAACATTTCGTTTTGTTGTATTCTGAAGGAGACTGCGACTCAGTGTTAACTTTCTATTGTCAACGTTTCCCTTCTGTTCTTTTTAAACTAATGTTTTCTGTTCCAAGTAAATACATTTGATTAGATTTCTGTAAAGGTTATTTGGTCCTATAAGTTAGAAAACAGGAGAAGCTGATGCCAGAAGATAGCATAATGATTCTTCTCGCATTAGCTTCTCCTGTTTGTTTGTTGAAGGACCCTTAATGAGGTCCTTCGTAAAATAAGACGAAGTCGAGTTTAGGTCTCTAACCCCCGAATACTGAAACGCAACTCAGATTTAAGCACGTCTCAAGCGACGAATATTTGACAGTTTTCAATGAAAATCTGTCAAATATTCGTCGCTTGAGACGTGCTTAAATCTGAGTTGCGTTTCAGTATTCGGGGGTAAGAGCTATTATAATAATAAATATGCACTATCATGTTTATGATAATATTAATAACACATGACTACTCTAAACCACAATGTAAATAGGGACTAATGATCAATTAAATAAATGCTCCACTCGGCTTAATATATATAGCATGTAGTGTGTGTTTGTATGTGTGTTCTATCGGAAAGTCTATGTCCAGCATATTGAGCTTCCTAATTCAGTTGCTTTGCGTAAGGCAATGTGTTTATCGCAACGAACTAAATACAAACAAAACAATAACGAACGTAATATAGACTTTTATTTAATTAACCTATGTAAAATTACAAATACCTGTTGAGATATACCTAAGTACTTTCAGTTTATAAATGCGCTGAAGTCATTAAAGATAAGAATTAAGAGTTCCGCATGCGGGCTGCGACTGCGTCAATAGTCTCCCTGGATCCCTCCAATAATGTTGAGGTCAAAGTTACGACGTGACTTGACAGAAGGTTAGCTCTTGCTATATCATTTACTAGCAGCCCGTCCCGGCTTCGCACGGGGTAGACAGTATTGTTAAACATTATTTTGTTCTATCGCTAATAGTTTCGGCAGCGCATTCGACGAAAGACATTTTAAGACTCATTTTTCTACACCTTCGGTTACATTGTTCAAATTTTACCAAGGATCCCTAATTTTTTTTCAAAATGTATTAGCCTATGTCAAATTGGAAGAATGTAGCATATTCTATTGGTAAAAGATTTTTTTAAATCGGCCCAGTACTTTTTGAGCCTATTCATTACAAACATACAAAAATAGGTACAAATCTTTCCTCTTTATAATATTAGTATAGATATGATAACAATAAAAACTAGTTTACATATCACTCTGTTCGGGTGCGATCGAAAATAAAAAGGGTGTTTTTTTTTATTTAACCATTTCGTGTCTTTCCTGTTAACCTTTGAATAGTTCCCTCATTTGGAGCCAAAGTAGCCATGTCATGGTTAAACTGGTACAAAATTTTGTGGCTGTACTTTTTTTAATACAACTAGCTGATTGAACGACCATATGGCCCACCTGATGTTAAGTGGTAACCATTGCCTATAACAAAGCAGTGCTTCGTAGGTCACGCACGACAAAAACTATTGCCGTACGATGCAGTGCTCTGCGTCCATCAACTGAGCCATACATATGTTTTTTTTTTTTTTATACAACTAAGTTGACAAACAAGCATACGGCCCACCTGATGGGAAGCGGTTACCGTAGCCTATGGACGCCTGCAATACCAGGGGCATCACAAGCGCGTTGCCGACCCTTTAAAACTTTTAAAACGCCCTTTTTGAAGAACTCCATGCTATAGTCCTTAGGGAAAACCTCAGCAGGGAGATCATTCCACAGCCTGAGTGTTAGTAATTTCTAAAACTGAAACACAGCAATGCTGCTTCAGGCAGAAATAGGCACTTTGACCTAACTGTTGAACTGTTTTTTTATCTGGTACCAATCCTGGCTGTCTTTTTTGTCCGGGGGTCATTCCCGGAGTGCTACGATTTTTTTAACACTATTTGCTCATGGAACAAGTTTAAGGCCCACCTGATGTGCACTGTCAAACATTCCCTATCTATAACAAAGCATTGCCTCGTAGGTCACGCACGTGACGATAACCTACGCTGCGCAGCAATGGGCCCACAAGCCATGTGCCTGCTATTTCATGCGAAAACATTTTGTCCAGGCGCGAGCCTCGAATCTCGTCAAAACTGGGTTTTAGTCGCCCTTTATGCCACGAAGGTTGTTCAAGCATAATATACCAGTATAGTTGGAATCATGTTAGAATATCATGAATCTATAGCGTATGATGTAATTGCAGAAATTATCCATTGCAAATTGATTGCAATGAACACGCTATTTACCTATAACTACTTAGGTATCTCTAACATGCATTTTTTGTATAAAATCTATAAATATGTACCTTTTGTTATGACTATAAAAGTAAACAGGCCTTAGCATCTATTGGAGATGATTTATTTACCGTCAGGAGCAACTGGTTATTTACTCACGCCCCTTTCTTACGGGACGTTATAGTGACAGGATTTTACATTGAAGCATTACCCAGCAGCACCTATACAATTCTGACAGCTATGTCGGCCTAATCCACGGGAAAAACATGGTCAATACGTGCGGAGCAGACTATCCTCACGAGTTTTCCTTCACCGTTTGAGAGCACTAGCATTGTATACAAACATTTTTCGAGTAGAAAGATCCATACACGACTGGATTCGAACCCGCGACCATAGGATCAGAAGGTGCTTTGTTATAACTATAACTATGGTAGAAAAGTCATGCCTATTTCTGCCGTGAAGCAGCATTGCTGTTTCGTTTTGAAGAAATGAAATGAAATATTTATTTGCAAGAAGCATGGTACAATTCGATCCTCATGTAAGAAAAAGTGGCTCGCATACTTCGTCGGAGACCGTCGGAGACGCCGGAGAGAAGGGTGTGGTTGCCGGTAAATTACTGGCACGTGAGGCTGAACATCTGTATGCCTCAAAAACTGTATGAAATGAAACGCACGTGGAATTCAAATAAACTTTATTGATCTCTTCAACGTCTACAGTTTGATAGGATAAACGAATTCATACTTAGATAATCAATATAGTTAAATATTATTAATTTGGGTTGAAAATTTACCTACCTATGGTTGTTACTTTGTTTTCTACTCTCTACCAGTATAATATAATATAATCAGTATAATCATTTACACTTGCAAAGTAATAACAAAAACTTCATTGTGGAAAGCAATTGCTGTATTGGTAAATATTAATTTTAGATAGTTTTTAAGGGTGAATCGCTAGCCTATGCTACGCTACGAGAAATACCAGCGATCAACGAAATTTACTTTCCTTTTTATAAACAACGGGATATTTACAATGATTTGTGAGTTTTGACTCCCGATATGGTGCATGCAACTGTGCCGAAATATCGGGATTCACAAATCACCACATAGAAAGTACAGGAAATAAAAGTATATACAATTAGGCAACACGATGGGCGACCTTATCGCTGAGAGCGATCTATTTTAGGCAACCTTGAATCTAAATATCCCCATGTTTATAAAAATAGAGTTAAAAACCATGATAGTTTCGAAAGTTATATTTACTCCCTTCCTAGAGTAGGTACCTATTCTACCATAGCCATATAATTTAACGCTAAAAGTAAAAGATAGTCTCAACTAAATTAAGACCAGGTAGTACCTAATGCTATCCTTCAAAGCAAAATATTAACATTTTCAACAAGAAAACAAAATACCTACCTTATTTACACAGAAAAATATGCTTAACATTTTTAATATTTAATCGTGGCAAATCTATCAATACAGTTTTAATTTAAATTGATTGAATAAACTCTATAGTCATCCGTTATCTACAAGTCGACTTAAAAATAAAGTAATCAACAACCTAATTCAATGTCTAAGAGACATAATTATTTAGTCCAATAACTAATTTCAAAATATACAAAGTATACATTTATCGCATACAATTTTTATCAATGTAAACGTAGCCAAAAATAAAAATATTTAGATTTGTAAATAAGTTAGGTTAATATAATTTACATCATATTCAAAAAATATAAGTAGTTAGATAGGTACCTAATTAAAAAGTTGCTTAATGAAAAATAGCGTAACCCATTTTGAAAATTGTAATTCTGTTAACAAGTACAAGTGCCCATAGAAGTGCGTACAACTCGATACCCTACATTGTAAACTTTTCGGTTCGCTCACGGGGGACCGTCGTCAAAACGACCAGTATAAAACCTCAAGTACACTTGGTTTCATCTAAAATACTACGCCGTTCCATTAACTAATATTGTATTTAATTACTTGACAGAATTTTGACAAAAGTAGATTAAAACGATGCTGTCAAATTGATCTCAAAAACTACTACTTTTGTCAAATTTCGTAACAATAGTCATCTAATTATTGCTTGTAAACTACCTATCTATGCAACCTACTGCAGGACTAGCTTAGGTGATACCGAATCGAAATACCTAGCAGAGTTATCTAACTAACGTTAGAACAATTTATAAAAAAGAACAGGCAGATGAAGCGGAAAAGCGGACGACACTGAGATTATAAAATACCACCAATTGGTCGAAGAAAGTACATAGAAATATACCAAGTATTTTTTGTCAAAGACAAACAATAAATATAATAAATAAGTCTTTACAAGGATCAAATTACTTAGTTTAAGCTAGGATATTTTTATAATAATTAAAAAGGCGTTTTTCAGTAGGTGCATTTTAATTAATACTTACAATGTAAATGCATTTGAGATCACAACATCGTGTTCTATAAAAATGAAATGAATTGAATTATTATGTACTATTGAACTAATTAAAATTACGTGTGAGATTAACCTCAAGATTCGCGTAGACGTTGTTGCTACGCGCCCGTAGCAGCGTAGCAAATATGAATTTCTATAAGGTTATAGGTTAATTTATAGCCTGTCTAACCAGTGCGCTAGTAGTAAATATATAAAAAATAATTTAGTTATATTCCTTTTTTCAAGAAACGAAACTAAGTGTTTTTTTCCTTCTATTGCCTTTCGAGTGTGTAGAAAACATTTGTAGTAAAGGCATCAGTAACAAGTGCTTTAATGATAGAGTACTGTAGATCTAAGTAAAATTTATTTTTATTAGGTTTATTAAGTTTTATCCAAGCATCGTCGTCCTCTCTTTGTCTTAGCCTAAGATTTGTCTAAACATTAGTAATTGGGTTTTTATTATCATATTATTATCTAACAATACCTACAGTTCAAGAATTCCTTAAGATACAAGCCTACCAAGACTACAAAAGGATCATTTGCATTAATAGCTTTTCTAATTTACGTAACTTATATCTCACTACATAATTAACTTATCGATTAATTAACGAAGAATCAAACTATAACTTAAATGAGTTATTGTTGGTTGGACGTCATCTACAAGGAGATAAAAAATATTATATTGATTGCTAGCGAAACGACGAAATCTAACAATTAGTCTGTAGGCCGTCTTATTAATGTATATTGTCAAATAACAACAAATTTATTCTGATTTGACCTAGCAGATCCAATCAAATGAAAAACTATCAAAATATAATGTACAGACTGTCTAATGCCCTGTTCCTGCTACGAATGTCCGTAACACTACGGGTCGACGTCTGTCGGAACATAATGGTTACAGTGACAGTTCACATAGGTACCCAATAAGATGGGGTATTATCCAACGGACGACGATTAGTAGCGCTAAAACGCTCTTGGAGTATAGGGACCGAGCACAAAGTAGACGAATAGTAGAGAGTATCGAAGTTTCTCTGATGCCCAAGAAGTCTTTTAGATCCCAGACTCCTTGACTAAATTTAATTAAAATTACATCCCCAGAAGATTTAGCATTAGTTTCGACCAAAACCTCATCTAAACGTTAAACTAAGCTTAGTGCATAGCGTAAAACATCGTGGATATGTTAGTCATTGACTAGAGTGGTAGAAAGGTAAGGATTACAAACACTAATCACCTGATGCACTTATCGATGGAAGCAACTGTCCAGAAAGCTACAAATAACAACATTTCACGTGGCCTTTCAGTCAGTACTTACTAATTACTTAGACACACGTGCAAAATATATAACTCCACACATAGGCTGTGATAGTACGTGTGTACCTGTGTGTATACGGATTTTTCTGAAGGACCGCACGGTCTTTTTACCCAAATTCCACGTTCTTTGAATCATAAAGCATGTTTTCTAAGAATAATAAAAATATGCCGCAATTATGATTCAAAAAACATGAGATATACCTACGAGTGAGTAACCAAACTGTTCGTTGGAATTCCAGCTCTTGTATTGTATTGTTTGCCCGCTGAGTGTCTTAACCGTGTCGCGAAACTTCTTATCAAATTAGAGCACTACAACTGAAGTTTTCACCTAATTTCTGGTAATTCAGAATTAAACTTCTTCTTCTTCTTATTTAAGACCAATGTATGTAATGTATGCATTTTTCTCCAGGTATTTCTTTCGCGGGCAACCTCCTTGACCTCCTTATACGACATTACGGCGATCTTCGCTTTTATTTGGCTCATGTAGCTTATCTTTGGTCTTCCCCTTCCTCTCTTTCCTTCTACCTTTCTTTAGATGATATTTCTAAAGCCGTAATTTCGTTACAAGATGGCTAACCATCTTTCCTCTTCTGTTCTCAACAACTTTTATCAAAGCTTTCCTCGTCCACTCTAATTAATGCTTCTACGTTCGTTACTCTTTGTATCCAGCTGATCCGTTCCATATTAAAAACATTTTTTTCTAGAACGCTTGCTAAGCTCTATAGCTTGAAATCAAGCAATATTTAAAATTGATTTTGACAGTGCTTCGTAGTCCTTATAGCATTTCGAGATAAAATTTCCCTGGCTTATTCTAATGCAGAGATCATTCAGCAATCGTCTCTGCCCACATCTTATTTACCGGGTTTGTATAAGGTTTGTATAATGTATTCACTGTAGCGAGTGCAAAGTTATAAATAAATTGTGGCGAGGGTGGAGTGACGTCATAGCTGGGGCGCGTAGCAGTCGACGCGGGACATCCACGCTAGGTCGCGAATCGTCACCTGGAACGAAGAGGGACGTCATAAGCGTCATAATTACGTACCTTTTAGACTTACATCAATGAACTTTGGCCAAGAATAGAATGCTCATATTTCGGGACTGTGATTGACGAGTCGTAGGTGTCTCTAGTGACGAAGCTATTGCAGAGTGGATACCCAAAACAGTGGTACTTATAATTTAATATCAAGTTTTTTGTACAAAAAAAAGTACACAGGCCTTTGCATTGTAGATGATTTATATAGCGTCAAAGGCAACTGAAAACCCCTTGTTTTTAGGTAACTTGAGCTGTTACAAAAAAGGGCAGTACAGTACCCTATACCTGTTGTACAAAGCTCAAGTTTTTGTAACGTGTCGTCAATAATTCCACAGACCTGGTGCATGGAGTAGACGGCGAGCACGACCAGCACATGCATGATGTTGTGTGAGTTGAGACAGCGGTCCACCGTGCCCGGGAACCACTTCTCGGGGATGTGCATGGCGCCTATCACTCCACCTCCGAGAGACACTGCATCCTAGAACAAACAAACTCGTCTGTAATTCCTGTGGTAGACAACTTAAATCTTCAGAAACAGAGGCGGATCTGTCCTTAATGCACGTAAATACGCACGAGCGTGAATCTAGATACTGTGAAAACTTAAACTAAATAAAAAAGTCGCAGCAAGAGACGAAGTTCCTGACATGCGTGATAGGTCTCGTAGGCGAGACAATGCTTTGTTATAAGCGATGGTCACCACTTAACATCAGGTGGACCATTTGCTTGTACCATGAGCTAGTTGTTTAAAAAAAGTCTCACTCATTTGTGTCCATAAAATAATCAAAGACCGATAATTAGCGTTTGATTATTATAAGGCCACAGCCTACGAGTAAAATAATGTAGGTCTGCTTAAGCTTACTTTGCCCGCTTATTATAATGCTCTGTGTCGCTTCTATGGAATGCTACAGAAACCTTAGAAATCAGTGACTGATTGAATACGTACGTAGCCTGCCTGGCTGCGTATTATGTGTAGTTATTGCATTTCAAACTTATCTTTTTGCGTGTGGCGGCTAGGTACTTAGCCACAGGAATTGGGCTGACACGTATGATTTTGGTGTCGGGTCACCAGTCGTCTCTCACTGTGTAAACCTGTAGCTTTAGTGCATATAAAGAAGCATTTGGTTCATGAGTGTACTGTTTCATTATCCTTAAAAAAGTTAGACAATAAAGTTAGGGGTAACATTTCTCTATCAACCCCTGAATCGCGCATTGTTAATAATGTCAATAACAATAATGTATTGTGGACAATCCTCACGACACTTTCTAGCCCCAAATAAAGCAGAACTTGGACTAAGGGAACCAGATGACAAGGAAATGTAAACTACATAGAAGACTGTAAAAGGATACTCTTCACCTTTGATTATTAATATAATCAAAATCAAAGCCTTCAACCTAATGGGGTCAATTGCTTTTGAATAAGTAAATATGCTTATCGATTAGTGGTAAAGATTTTTACGCGGGTTCAAATCCCGCTCGGCTCTTAACTTTTGGGACATTATACAAATCTTTGTGATTTCCTTAAGTGTAGTAAAACACTATAAATTAATAAACGATTAGTGGTAAAGCATTGATTTCCAACGTGGTCCAGGTGGACCCTCAGGGGTCCACGGTAGACTCGACAGGGGGTCTACGTTAGCGTGACAAAAAAATGGGGGTTCACAATTCGTAAGCGGGCGGGTTCACTTAAATTTATCTGGTTTCGATAATGAAGAACTAAAATATTGGCTTGATTCACCATAGTATTTTAAGAAGCTTAGCGTCTGTTTTACTTGTAAAAACTTAATTCAAAAACTGTTAATTCGTGATAGAAACTCAGCGGCAACGCAAATGTCCATAGATAGATCCATACTTTTTGTGATTGGGAATATAGTAAAAATGTAGCTGCAGGGCAGGGGGTCCACTGGAACCCAGTAAAATGTTGAAGGTGGTCTATAGGAAAAAAAAAGGTTGGGAACCTCTGTGGTAAAGGGATCCGTACTTAAATCGAGCCTGACATAGCCCCATGTCCCAGTGGTTCCCAAGCGAAGGGAAACAATACATTTATTATTCCTCAGTAAAGCTCGCCCTCGAGGCGGGTTTACAAAGGTCGGTGCCATATGTCACGGCATTGAGACTGGCTAGCTCCTTGTTAGGGTTCCGAAGTCAGACGATGAATCCTTAGAGCTGCCATGTAATGGTCCGACCTACTCGTATAACGACAAACTCGCAAATTATTGAAAAGTACCAGTCGTTTTCTTGTAGTGTCATGCATGAGTTACTTTGTGGTTCAAGTCAGTGTGGTCAAAATCAAATAATTTATTTCTCATTATAGAGATTAAGAACAAACGAGCTATAAAAACAATATTGTAGTGAAAGGACTTTTAGTGCGCTTCTCGCTCCTTTAATGCGTTCGAAATTTTAGTGTATAGTTACAAAATTTTGTAAATAATACCCAATGTATATCAGTTTGCTTATAAGGTTATAAAAAAAACTCGAGTAAATTGTGTTGCCTTCCTACCGTCCTACGTAACTAAATTATAGTTGGTTATTTATTTTATTTATTTATTTTATTTATTTATTTAACAAACAGAAAGTTACAATTAACAGTGAACAGTGGTTTAAAGCCTAAGTAAGGTTTGTCTTCCCACTGGGTTCTCTATATCAATACACTTTTATAACTAATAACTTCACAATTAGAAAAAAAAAACGCAACAAACAAATACAACCATATTAACCTACTGGGCGAACGCACACTCAAACAACGTAGTCAACTGCGACTGCTAATTACAGGTAGGTAAAAAACTGCACGGACTTTTGCAGCGCAGCGACTAGTTATTGTGAGAGTGTGCGTGCGCCTGCACTACAGAGGATGCTCCATTTTACGTAGGATGCTCGATTTTAGAGCTAAAGAGTCAGTAAGAAATATTTTTTTAGAGTATATTTTATATTTTTTGGATTAATTTTATTTTTGACTTCTAAAGGTAATTTATTTATAAGGTTTGGGATTAAGTATAGTGATGTTCTTTTACCGTACTCGTTATTATATTTAGGTTTAGTAAGTTTGTTTAACGTTATGCTTCTGGTAGTAATGGAATGACTTTTTGGAATTTGAATTTCTGTACGAAAGTATTGTTCATTAAGTAGGTTAAGTTCAATTTTTCTTTGAATAGGTATGACACCGCAGTACTTAAAAAGTCCTGCGGGGTCCATTGTGTATTTACGCTTTATTTTTACGGGAACTATTAATTTTAGTAGTCTATATTGAATATTGTAAATCTGATCTATGTATGATTTGTAGGTACGACCATAGCTACTGAGCCCATACGACAATATACTTTCTTTTTTTTTTTTTAGTTTTCTACTTTGTCGTTAGGGTGTTGCTGTAGGCAATAAGTGGCAATAGGCCTTTCAGAAACACTGGATTAAAAAGCTTTCGATTTAGAGACATACAGAGTGTCCCACGGATATGCCACATGGAGGGAAAGTACCTTGAATATTGTAGATGGAACTTTTTAAAGAAGATATTATTTGAAATTTAAATCCAATTTAAACTGCTTTAAATTAGACATTATAGAAAATTAGTATTTGATAATTGATTAATTTTGTATTTAGAATGTTAAAATTCATGGTTTTCCTTTTATTTCTGACACTATGTTATTTTGGAAAAAAATAATACTTATGATGAAGCCTTTAAATTATAATCTGTTTTTTTAAATATCTATGAATGTAGTTGTTTTTATAAATTCAAATGTCTTCTTTTAGTACAATGTTCCATCTACAATATTCAAGGTACTTTCCGTCCATGTGGCATATCCGTGGGAAGTCCTGTATGAAGCTTAGTGATTCAGAAAGAGTAGCGTGTCGCCACTCCCTACTGGCTAAGCCCCTATTTGGAAATTCCTGCTTTCTATTACATATTTTACTTAAAAGGCCTACCTAGGAGGTGTATAAAAAAACGAATCGAGATATTACTGCTTATAAAATAGTTGGCATAGCTAAGTTGCTAGTAGGTGGATTATACAAGGTGTATCTAAATATGTGTACTATGCGAAGGTGGGGGGTTTCAGACCACAATGGTGATCAGTTGTGGGGGGGAGAAAATTAAAAATTCCTATTTTCAGTTTCCCATACTAAAATATTTAATTTCATAATGCATTAATTAAATTGACAACCCTATCCTTGTAACCCCTTGACCCCTTGACCTACTACCTCTGTAGGTCTACTACTACTACCTACTACCTCTGTAGCTGAGTTTATGGTTGTCACTTTGTATAAAGTCAGCTGTTCATGTTGAAACTTCGTTGCAGTTTTTTTCAGAGATACCAATCGAAGTTCGAAAAGTCGTTGAACAAAAGTTGTTCCCCGGGGGGTGGAAATTCACCCCCCTTCGGGATAGTACACATATTTTGATACACGTTGTATAAGAATGAATAACGTACTACTCTACTACGTAACTAATTACTTACTTAATGTAATTCAATTGATTATATCAATGTTTGCATATTTTTAATGCCTCAAGCGTCGCAATTATAAATAATTCAATCAATTTAACTTTAGGATAACGCAGTGGGCTGCAATATTATTAGTCAAGTAGGTAGGTAGAATTATACCTTCTTTTATATATCTTATATCCTTTATACGTAGCTGCTTGTTGTCCCTGAATAAATATAACAAAAAAAAAAAACTCCAATGATAACCATTTTCACCTATAGTAAAATCAATTTAGTTTTCATCGTAATCTAAGACTAGAAATTGAAAAGGTTGCTATAGCTTACGGCATGCCTGCTACGTACTGCGAGCTACGGCTCCACGAAATCGTAGCAATGAACCCCAAATAAACTGAAAAGTTTCCACGATCTGTTGAATCCAACGATTTCACCGGATTATGACGTCGTCGCCTTTGATGTTAAGGGGGTACGATTTCCATACAAACTTAATTTACACAACTATGGGCGAATAAAGTATTAATGTACACTGAAATAGCTGTAATAGGCTTTTACAGTGGTCCTTATTACCGGCCAGTTATATAAAGTTGGAGTGTCAGCCGTTGGTCGTGGCAGTCGAGGCTTCAGAAAAAGAACTAACAGACTTTTACGACTATTTTGAGACATTTGTTTTAAGCTCATTCACGTATTCAATGCCGAGTACCCGTTAGAAAGAATGACGAAAAAATTACTTTTTTGGTTTTTTATTAATATTTCTGTTATCCTACAGTTTTCTCCAACTTTATATAACTGGCCGGCAATAAAGACCACTGTGAAATTCTATTACAGCTATTTCAGTGTACATTTATACTTAGTTTGCCCATAGTTGTGTAAATTCATTTTGTATCGGAATCGAACAACCTTAAGGGTAAATACGGTTCCTGACCGACAAACTTACATCCATAATGCAGACTAATATAGAGTTCATTTTACACTGATTTCTTTAATACTTGATTTACGCTCTTGTAGAAACTTTCGAGTAATCGGATTGTGGACCTCATTACTTGCTTCTATTCGGTCACAATATTATTATTTTTTTCCTACCTAAAACTACGGAAAACATAGAAAAAAATCGATCAGTCGATTCACTGGTAGGCACGTGCTCTTCGTTGGCCTCAATTGGATAAACGACGGTAAAATTGATGTTTCAGTTTGATAGATTGCCTGATAAATGAAATATGGCTCGAACACACGATACTGCAATTATTATTGAACTATTGCTTCTATCACCGACTGTACCATTAAATTTTGTTTTACTAGAATACTTGGTTAAATAAAGAATATTGAAGCTTTATGCTAAAATAATACAAAGCAAACTTTCATCTACAGGATGCTTAGGTATACTTGGGGTGTAACTTCACAACACTGTACCCTTGATATTAACCCTTGGCTATCTAAAATAATATCACAGGCTCTACGCCAGCATCCCGTGGGGTAATTTATGCTTTATAAATCATCTTGAATATCAGTCTATTCAACAACGCAAATGTGTGTTTTACTTTTTGATGTGAAAACTTCTTTAGACGGGCTTGAGCATTTTTTGAGGTGGGAGAAAACTGCTTTAATCTTTATTCTGAGGAGAAAACCAATGAACTCGCGACTCATCGTCACGCAATCGACACCTTTCAGCAAATATCGACGAAAGAGTGGGGAGGGAGGGTAATAAAAGTTCAAGTTTTCACTTCTCGCATTCCCATAGTGTCACTATTGTTTCTTTCATTTATACCTCTAGTAGGTATAAATTAAAGAAACTAACATAAAATTCATACATTATCAAGCTAAGTAACTTTCCACCAGCAAAATTTCTCTCTCGACTACAAAAGCTTTAATCGAAGTAATGGCGAGCGCTAATGTGAGCCGCTAATGAGGCTCACTAGAGTGCTCCAGAGCTGGATACATTACAGCAGCCTGGCAGTGAGCCAGATGGCGGCCAGACTCTGGCTTACGATATTTATCATTCACTAGCCGCTTTACTATAAAACTAATGTGATAAGAAATGTTTGCCGTCAACAGCCGTCAACTCTTGAAATAAAAAAAACATTAAACCTTTTTAGGCATACTATTGTTTTGCATTGGATGTTTGTTCTCTGTCTGGGTGTTATATTGTATTCTAAGTATGTATTTACAAAAAAATGTATACAAGTAGTATATCAGCTATCTGGTTCCCATAGTACAAGCTCTGCTTAGTTTGGGGCTAGATAGTGTTGAGTGGATTGTCTATAATATTTATTTATTATTGGACCTAGTTAGACTTTTGGAACGCCATCGACGGATACGTCGTGCAGGGCATCACCATACTTTGCTATGTTTTTTTATACAACTAACGTATGCTTGTACTACGTAGCCGAATGCTTGTTTGCTAACAAACAAGCATACGGCCCACCTGATGGAAAACGGTAACCGTAAGCCTATGGACGCTTGCAACACCAGAGGCATCACTCGCGCGTTGCTGATCCTTTAAATATTTTAAAATGCCCTTTTTGAAGAACCCCATACTGTAGTCTATAGGAAAAACTTCAGCAGGAAGAGCATTCCACAACCTTAGAGTGCGCGGGAGGAAGTTTTTGTGAATCCAGACGGTGTGTGATCATGCCGGCTCCAAGGTATGTGGATGAGCCCTCTGCCTATGGCGAGCTGTGCGATGATAAAATGAAGATGAGGGCATAATGTCGAACAACCCATTGTACAAGCGTTAAAACATACGCATATGGGTAAGACTAACCTGTAGGAAGACATGTAGAAGGGCTTGAGGGTCACCGCCGCCGTAGTGGCCAGCACGTGCCCCGGCCAGCAGCAGCCGCATGCAGAACGGCGCCGCGAAGCACAGCCGACGCTCCCACGGCGACCACGCTCGCATAGCCTACCGAACAGCATACCAACATAAATACATGCATAAAATCACGCCTAAGGCCTCTGCCTCAAATTTTGCGGGCAGCGGGGCGGCGGCGGCGGTGGCGCGGGGGCGGCAGGATCTTGTGAGTAAAATTAAATGGACCCCTCCCGCCCCGCCCCGCTGCCGTGCCGCCGCCACCCGCTGCCGCCCCGCTGCCCGCAAAATTCGAGGCAGAGGCCTCATTCCCATGGAGGAAGGCAGAAATCATGAACTTGCTACGATTCTGGCTTACCTCGCTTCGCTTCATTCGGTCGCATAACATTCTTTACATGCTCGTCGGTTTAGGGTACTCCTTAACCGATCGCAATTTAAGTTTCAGTACCGTAGAGTTATTTATCTAAAAAAGTTGCAAGCCCATCGCATGTGCCAAATGTAATATTTAGACGTTCCTCTGACAACCCCCGAATCTCACTGGCAGTACCGTACCAAAGTTGTGAGGCGGTTCTAGTTTTCTCAGACGTCATACGTTTGATTAAAACGCTTTTTCCTAGTCTAATGTTTCATAAACTGCTTGCTTCATGTGAATCGCGGCTGGTAAAATGCGTTAGTTGTAGTTCAAAGGTCAAACCAATGTGATGTACATGTCCGTGGTAGCGTGCAGCGTCTACAGTAGCACGTAGGCCTTGACCTGTCTTTTAAAATCCTTACGAAACTTAAAAAATATTTATCTACCAAACTCATCTCTGCTCTGATGTCACCGTTTTCCTGGAAATGCTATACCGAAGGTTCTTACCGATATAAAAAAAAACAAAACACCTAGGTACAGGAAATACCGAAAATAACCAGAAATCGATCGGTGGGGAAAAACAAACCAATTCATTTTTATGATGAATCGCCACGATTTTTTTGTGAAATCTAATGTTATAAATTTTTCCACCATAATAAATAATATGCATGGTATATACTAGAGTAATGCAATCATCTTCCTATGCCAAAGTTATTTCGTTAGTTGTTCGTGCACTTGAACCGGATACAAAAAGGAGGTAAAAAAAACTCAGGATTTACCTTATAAAGGCCAAGTATACTGCCGAGACAGTACACCGCCAGGGCTCCTAAGCGAAGCAGCACAGGCGCGCAGTAGACCGTTGCCGTCACCATCGGTATTGCACCTGGAAACCGATCATCATTATCAAAACCACTATTAGTATAGGATCCCTAGAAGAAGGACCTTCACCGAGCTGGTTATTTAATGAAACGTATTTTATATTTAATTAAACATGCCAATAAATATATTCTATATAGGTTGCCTATCAAATTTCAGTCCAGGATATTATTAATTAATAATTAAAAAAAAAAATGTTTTTTTTAACTTTCCACCGGTTTGTTTATTAGACAAATTCTATACCAATCGAAAGTATTGACCCCATAGAATATGCAAACGTTAGGTTGCCTATTTTTTTCCGGTCACAACTCTCGGGTAGCCAGGTATAAACAGGTAAATCGATACTAGCATTTTGCACCGGTATGTTTATTGAATAAAAATACTGGGGTCTATACTTTCGATTGGTATAGAATTTGTTTAATAAACAAACCAGTGGAAAGTTTAATTTTTTTTTTTAAATTATTAATTAATCATAATTATCCTGGACTGAAATTTGATAGGCAACCCATATAGAATATATTTATTGGCATGTTTTATTATATATAAAATACGTTTCATTAAATAACCAGCTCGGTGAAGGTCCTTCTTCTAGGGATCTTAGACTATATAGCTAGTATGCAAGTATATTCTTCCAGCGTGTGACATACAATGCTATAATATATCTAGTACGAGTATGTAAGTATATTCTTCCTCCAGCCTGTGACAAACATGCTATAACTTGTATAAAACAACGCTACTTTATTAAAAGAAGCTGTTAAACTGAGCGGAAACCCCGTGAAAACAAGCCCAGTGGAAAATTCTGACACGATAAAAACTCTGTAGCAAACTTTTTCAATTTTTCACGTTTATTTTCACAGACTGCCGGCTTCTGCGCTAAGTTCATTTGCGAGATTGTACAGTATCTGAGTCATTAGCCACATTGGGCTACCCGGACCAAGCGTAAACTTTCTTGAAATTAATACGATTTTAACGACTGCCTTTTCCTCTAACACAAACACACCACTTCAGTACTGGCTAACTTCAATAGCAATTTGTGTGTTTTCCGTTTTCTTTGTTTATGTGTAGATTTAGTACTTTAGTTGAAAGTTACTAATTTCAAAGTTGCCTAATGGCGGTTAGTCATAATAATAGTCATAATAGTCATTTATTGATAATGTTCATTATAAGTCAATTGGGTAGGTACATAAAATTATTGTACGACATCACAAAAGAAGAAAACAAAAGTGTAAAAATAAAAAAAAACAGATTCACATTGTGAAAATTCAAAAATAACATGTCATCATTAAAATTAAAATAAATAATAATAGTAATCAGCCTGGCGATAGTCATGATTTATTAGCTATGAATTCATCATAGCTATAAAAGGTGTTAAATATGTATATGCTGAATTTATTCGTTACGTAATTATTAAGGACTACGCTGCACTTAGACCTTTTTGGTGAGCACAATATGCAATATAAATAAAATAAGGGCGATAGGGATTCCGTACCATTATCTATATAAATGGCTCAAAAACATGTCTGTTGTATGGAATCCCCCTTAGACATTAATTTTATTTGAATTATCTATTTTTAAAATGTGAATACCTGTTGCTGTTATCAATATCGAGCAAAAAAATCAGTTGTATAGTAATTTATTCCCTTTAAATATTTATTTAACTCTGTTACTTTAATATTTGTTGTTTTAGCGGCAACAGAAATGCATAATCTGTGAAAATTTGAACTATCTATCACGGTTCATGAGGTACAGCCAGGGGGCTAATTCTCGGGCCGATCTCGATCATTTTCAATTTTATTTTATTGCTTCTTTTCGAAGAGAGAATGGATGATTTCCTTTAGTAATTCATCAACGACCTCATCGTAAAAGTCTCGACAGCTACGATTTACGGAAAACGTAGAAAAAGTGCGGGGTTGTGAAAAGAAGCAATAAAATAAAATTGCAAAATGATCGAGATCGGCCCGAGAATTAGCCCCCTGGTGACAGACGGACGGACGGTCTTCGGGTACGGGAACCTTAAAAATCATTTCCCAAAATATAGAAGAAAACATTTTGTATATTCGTAGAACGTGGCCTACTTTCAGGAGCGGATTTAGTTTCTTCGTATAAAATATTCAGTCAGTGCCTCGTTTCTTGCGGGGAGGGATTTTTATTTTTACATCTACGACTATATTTTTACGATTTTTTTGCGGAGAAACCTTTGACAACTAACCATTGTTTATTTAATAGCCTAGTCATGTAAAAATCCATGTTTCACCAACAATTTGCAATATATTTTAACTGCAATAGCACGAATTAAAAAAAAAAAAACAAAATTGTATTTTATTTTTCTACAAAAAATAAACGTCATTTATTTCCAACTTGAGGCTGAAGGTAATATTATCCTCGATTGTAAGTACGACAAACCAATTTAATTCTGCCTAAACCAACATAGTTTCTCAGCATACGAGTTTAGCTACATAATTCCCAATAAACCAACACCGGATATTGTTGGTTAGTGTAGGGTAAGCAAGCTCGGGCTAGTTTAATCTGGGCGAGCTATTCAGCGCCTAGAATAATTGTGTTGTTGTTCAACAGGGCTACACTAATAGGCATTATCGTGAGCCTGGACCACATTAAACGTCAGGCGCACACGGCTTCCTCTTATCTAAGTTAGAATACGCCTGCCATGCTCACAACAATAATGCTGTTGTATATTATTGAGAACAGTTTTCCTCAATTAGCTATAACAATATGATAGCTAAAACGTTTATTTTGTATTCGTAGATAATTTATCATAGTGACTGCTTTTGTGGCGGTTAAATATTTTCAGGTCTAGCCTAGCGTGTTAATAGAACTCCACCTTGCACATAGTCTGACCTTAGTCGTTGCCGTACGTCATCATGATAGATTCCGTCGACTCACAGCTAATCTAATCCACTGGTTGACCTTTGCCATCACCGGGCTCTGCAGGTACCGCGCCCTTTCCCCAAACTATAATGACAGCTTGATTGCGCTGCTCACCAATATTTACAACACCATTCTTTGATTGAAGGATAACCTTCAACATGTACCAATCAATCCGCTTTCTGAAAAAGTAAACACCCAGCGGGGGCAGTTGCCCCTAGCCTGTTTACTCACCCATTATTCTCCCCTATTCTATTAATGCTGGCCTGGGACATCATTTAATATTATATGGTCGACTCATCGTTCCGTCGAAGAAATAAATTCGGGGCTACTCCCACCAATGCCAGGTTTTTTCCCCTCCCAATGCTAAGGTTTTTAAAAAAACAAATAAATAGCTACTCTACTACAAGTGCAAATTCAGCCAGGTTGCCGCCAGAATAATTTCAAGTCTGTAGATTTATCGGCCAGTCAATGATCAGAGATGTAATAAATGACAATAAATACAAATACAAATGACGAACGAGAAGTCAGCAAGACTGTTCCATTTCCTACGGGAATGTGTCGCGACGACGACGGCGCAAAGTAGGCGATTTGTATTACAAGTGACAAAGTTACATTAAAAGTTTGATATTAAGCTCTAATTTACAGATCTAAAAGGATGGAGAGCTTTGGAGAGGTTTTCCAAGAGGAAGAAAAAGAAACCTTAAGTAGAAGCTTCGATAGTCCTCGAGAAAAGTCGAAGATCTCTTAACCGGGCGTGTCTCGGCACTCGACTCGTGATCTCCACCTAATCCCGGAGCTATTAAGACAAAAGAACTTGAACAGTGATTGGCTTTTTTTAAATTGCCCCATTTTTCACAGGAAAGTACGGATTAAGCCGCCTTTTACTTTCATTACGTTCGACAAAAGTTTCCTAGTACTTTTTTTAATAAATTGTGTATTTCGTATACAATTATGTATTGGGCATCCGGGGTTCTCATTGCCCAGGAACAAAAGTCAAATCTGAAACAAATGATTCAACCCTCTTATCTGTTTATACCAGTTTATACATATTTGTACCGGATGGCTCTCGATTGCCAGCCATATTGGCGCCTTTGACGGGGGATACAATACAACATTGCTGTTATTTAACGCTTAACTAGTCTTTAGGATCCCGAGACCGTTACAATAGTAACATTTAAACCACAGTGGACCCATAAATATAATCTTACGACCTGCGATGTTATTCAATAACAAGCATGGGCCTGAAATCACACAGTTATCATAGCACAATGCTCGTAAAACAATGATGGGGGCCTGTGGTGGGCGATAATACGGGCCACCCGTCGTCGGTCGCCCGGCAACTCCGCGCCTCCGCCCACTGTGCAAGCCTACTGAAAAATGCATCGTAGACAATCAACTTAATGACGCTACACAGTCGGGGCCTGACTAAAAATTCTGTCTTGGATTATTTCTGTATTTTCCTTGGAAAATACAACTATGGCGTTGCTGAACTAAACTCTCATCGGTTAATTTTATTTGTTCAACCTTTTAAACCGTTGGGGAATAAAGGTTCTCGAATGGCGACCAAAAACCGGAAGACGAAACGTAGGGCGCCCACCCACCAGATGGACCGACGACATTGTTAACAGGTTAGCTGTCCGATGAGGCACATGTGCCTCATGGGTGATTGCACTGGTACGTCCATGAGGCATATGTGCCTCATGGCCAATGATGTAGATATGTCATTATTTACTACGAGGACATGTGTACAAAGAAGATCGAAACTTGCTTCGGGACAGCTAACCTGTTAAGATCGCGGGAATTCGGTGGATGGAAAGAGCTCAGCATCGTTCTTCCTGGAAAGGTGTAGAGAGGCCTATGTCCAGCAGTTGACTTCTTCAGGCTGATGATGATGATGATGATGAACCTTTTATTAAAATAAAAGCAGTGCGGTTTGAACGTTGCTATACGAATTTGTAGGGGCTGGATATAAAGTTAAGGCGCACATTTCCTACGCTTGGCTCGTGCGGGCTTGAGAGGAAACTGCTTCTATCGAGCGGGACCCCGTGCCAAGTAGGCCATCGGCAATTTATTGTTTATTCAATAACAATGTAGATAGGTATGTACCTACAATACACTAGGCTATTGGGAAATACTTCAGCAAACAGTTTTTAGTTTTCCTTCGTCCATTTTACGTTTACTTTTACTGTAAAAGTTTTACAAGTATGCTTTTCAGGATTCCGTACCTCAAAAGAAAAAAACGTCTGTCTGTCTATCTGATCGTCGGTCTGTCAAGCCCCTTTATCTCGGAAACGCGTGGGAGGTATTGGGTTGAAGTTAAAATATATTGGTTGTTTTTTTGTATAAAACTACGAAAATACTGTAATTTTCAAAGATTATGGTGAATAGTAGTACTACTTAGGTTGCCGATACAAACAAAAAAACTGAAATATTTGAAAAATTGTGGTCATGGTAGTTAAAAGTGTCATAAGGGGTATACATTTTCGAAGAATTTCCATTTTTTTTAAGTAATTTAAAAAAAAGTAGAGGTATTTTTTTTTTCTTTTTTTTTCTCGAGTAGTCATTAGTAGGTCCATCCTCTGGTGCCGGCTTATCGTTGAATTTTGGGACATGTTGTATATGTACCTACTCAACAGTCTCTTGAAAATGTGGAAAAATCAAACAAAGGTAACGTAAAAAAAAGAGACGGAGGATTATACAGCAAAAAACGTAGATATATTTTGACACTCTCAAGGGGATCAAAAATCAATATTGAAAGGGTATTTTCCGTTGACCTAGAACTATGAAAGTTGGCAAGTAATATCGTCTTAAACTAAAAGTAAAAATAATCTGAAAACTATACAGTTGTAATTATTTGATATTATATTAAATCGAATATAAAAACAGAGGATCTTTATATGCATGTCACATCAGGTGCTTTTTTTTTATTTGTACCTACCTAAAAATTTGTTCGGAACCCTCGGTGGGCGAGTACGATTCGCACTTGTCCGCTTTTTTATCTGTACTGTAAAATGCTGATTATTTAGGCGTTGAGTTGGGGGCGCTGAGTAAACTAGAGGGCGCGAATACAGAGCAAAAATTTATTTTTCGTGTTCAATTTTAAATAAGAAAGTAATGGTCTGCAATATCAGTTTCATTTCATTTCATAACCTTGCCCCTGTTATTTCAACACGTTGCGGTCCCGGCGTCTCGCCGGGAAATTAACAAAGGTGATACGCGTTATGTAAATACCCGTATGATATCATTGTTCACTTTGATCATAGTTGTTAGTTCTATATCTTTTTTGCTTTTCATATTCTACGTGTGCCAAGACGCATAATAAGGAAGGCATAAACAATCATATTCATCATCGCACTGTATGGATGTGAAACGTGGACCATGCCACAAAGAGATAGAGAATTTTTGGAAGCATTTAAAATGTGGTGTTCGAGAAGAATGGAACGGATCAGCTGGACAGAAAGACCAGCGAAACCAAGGATATGCTACATGAGCGAAATAAAAGCGAAGATCGGCGTTATGTCATAAAAAGAGGTCAAGCCCTTAAAATGCATACGCCGACAAGAGCATTAAATAAGAAGAGAATACAATTGTAGTTGCGGCGCCGGCGGCCCTAGCCATTCTGAGGCTTTCGTTGCATGTAAATAAGGGCTCATTAATAGTATCAAAGCGTTTAATTAGAGGCGGCACTTGCTGCGAATGTGAAGTGGCGGCCTGGGTTGCACTCTCGACTCGTGACCTAGTTCTCGGAACGGACTGACATTTTTACAGGTTAGCAGTAGACTTGTACACAATTACACTTTTATTAAACTAGAGTGCACAAATGAAGCCTACTGTTACTAAGGAAGGTTGGCTAATCACAGGACTGGCAATCACGGCCACGTCAACGTAAGACTTTTTGTCCTTTCATCATTTGAAAGGACAAAAAGTCACGCGTTTTTATTAGCGACAAAGTCGCCAAGCTCAATTCGTACAAGAATTTGTTACTCTTCACTACACTATTAGGTACGCACACACTATCGCAGAATTTCAATGGACATTTATCGGGAAATAAATCTGAGAGGGTTGTGGGTAGAGAATCGCATCGGAATAATTATGCGCAGCGTTATCTCGCTCACAGAACCGCCTGGTCGTGTCGTGGACCGTCGAGTTGGTCGTGTCGTATTCGTTCAGTTTTCGGACCAGCCTCACTTTTAATTTTTAATACGATTGGGGTGGCAAGGAAAACCCTTCTGAGTGCGGATGGTTGAACTGGCTAACAAAGGGGTGAATTACTGTGGAATTTCCACCCAGAAGGGTGCAAAAGCTCGAGTAACGAATGTGTGTGATGAATATCGTTATTATGAATCAGAACCTTTTTTTATAGATTTCCTATAGGTTTATCAGAATATGTATGTCTATGCAAGATCAGTTTTTATTCTTTAAAATCTGTATTATTGTATAGGTATATAAACTTTGAAATTCCTTTGCTTGTATTCTTTTTTTATTGGTAATTTGGTTAATAAGCGTTTTTATTGGATAGGTGGACACAACTCCCTAAAAACATTAAATCCTTCACAGTTTATAATCATTTTCCCCTGGATACTAATTTATACTTGCTGAAACTACCTAATTCGATAAAGCGCTAGCCTTGCACACATCTAAGCGCTTTGCGGTGGCGATTAGTGAACCGCTGTCAAAAATGCCAGCAATATTTGACAGCGGTTTACTGATCGCTACCGCAGAATGCTAAGATGTGTGCAAGGCTTAACTCTATTATACCGGCACGGGTTTGTAAGCTTTACGACCAATTACGAGGGGCTTGCCTGCGCTACGTCTACACAGGCTGCCGTGTGGCCCGAGCGAGTCAATTCATACCTTCACAACCATGTAAGCTCTTTGTCACATATTTGGCTTCGCTTAAACTGTGTGCACACAATAGTCATTTCACGTGCTTTGCATGTTATATGCTAGCGTTTGCACAAAACGAGATTATAACATGATGTGTTATAGTTTGAAAGATGACAAGAATAAGAAAGTAGTGAGCACTGAGATGACGAATGATAGAGGCAAAGATTTTGTATAGGTACTACGTAACACATAAATTCCTTGTTTAGAGGTGTGTGGAAGAAATTCTGAAATATAATGTTTTATAGATTTAAAGATGGCAGAACAAGAAAGGAGTAAGCAATGTGATGACGAATAATAGAGGCAAAGATTTTGATATACAACGTAACACATACATTTTATTGATAGTGGTGTGTGGGAGAAGGAAATCTGTTGTGCCGACCCCACTTAGCGTGGGATAAAGACAGGTCGATGGGGAGTTTTCATCGTCTACGTGTCCAAAAGTATGTCGCACGCGCGTAGAAAAGCTATCATTTGCAATGGTGCAATGGCTATCTACTACTTACAAGTACATAAGTAGCCGTAGCCCTCCTATCTTATTGTCTAACTTGAAATCATATTATCGGTGAACTTTAGGCCGATTGTCACTGGTCGACCCAGTCAGAATTTTGTTTGTATTGTCTAAGGTAAATAAAGTTCATTTCGGCGTTATGGCCCGAACACACCTAGTTCGCTGGCGGTAGCGATCAGTGAAACGCTGTCAAATATCGCTGTCAGATTTGAGATTTGACAGCGAATATTTGACAGCGTTTCACTGATCGCTACCGCCAGCGAACTAGGTGTGTTCGAGCCTAAAAAAAATATTCAAGGTCAAAGGAGACAACACAAGGACAAATGAGTTTTTCGCGATTTTCAGCAAAACGGTAAAATTTATCATAAAAATATTGCAAACAAAAATTGTAGATCATAAAATTATCTACAAATAGTTAATTAATACTTTTTTTCTACGAGCCACCGTTTTTGAGATATAACGATTCAAAAAGTTGTAATCCTTTCCTTACAGGGGAAATTTCAAATTTTGTTTTTAATGATATTTTGATAAATCTTACCGATTTTCAGCTTGGTGGGAATTTAGGTTACTTCGAATGCCTAAATTGACCGGACTATAAAGCGCCAGGGACCTAATGATATATTTTCAGTAAAACTCAGGTAAAACTATACAGTGATGTCGATTGGCGTCATTAAAATGAATAAGTGGATATTCATGGAAATCACAGCTGAAGACAATCAGGGGCAATTGTCTACCGATTAGAATTAGCTATGTCAATGCTATTGCCATTTTACTTGTTGCAATTCCATGTTCAATAAAAACATTAATCTGTCTGTCTGCAATCTGCATTCGTACCATGAATCAAAGTCACGGAAAATATTAAGCCTTATAGCTTAGTTTGAATGCTAGGTTACAGGTTACAAAATAAAATATGGTGATAATCGGTAATTTATTTAAGAATAATAATAATAACTTAATGACAAAAATTCTTTTAACAATTTATTAAATGAAAATTAAATAAATTAAATAAAGTTGGTCGCCCTGCGGCAAGATGGGCAGACGATGTGGTTAACATCGCAGGCAAGACCTGGATGATATTGGCACAAGACCGGCAACAGTGGCACATACAGAGAGAGGCCTATACCCAGCAGTGGGTGAAGTCGGGCTGTGGATGATGATGATGATGAAATTAAATAATGTATAAATACTTAATGATAATTTTACACTAGAAGAGCTAACAGTATCTTTTTAGTTCTGTGCTAACAGCGGAGGTATGCTAATTGCTACCCTTTCGTGTTTGCTAGATTTTTAACAAAAAGCTTGCTGAATGAATTCTGAAGCTTTCGTTTTGTTCAGGATTGTTGTATGGTCGTTTTGAATGGTTTATTTCATGTGATCTAAAATAATTTTAATATTACTATAAATTTTTATTGTTTCACGTCGCAATGCCCATGACATTGCACTTGACCTAGCTGTTACCTAACACTGCAGTGCTGTTTAATCTGTGACTGTGCCTGCAGGTAAGTTATTGCTAAAGCGCTGTGGCCTAGCCGCGATCGCGAGACTAGACTTTAGATAACAATAGACATAGGTCAAGCGTGATTTAAGCTCACACTGTAGTCTCACGTGAATTTATACGAGCTTTATAAAATCAATTCCGAAAAATTTCAGAAAAAAGTTTTAGATTTTTTTTTTTTCAAAAAAAATCTTTATGTTTTGCTATAAGCATGTGAGCTAAAATCGCACAACGGGCTTTGGAGTGAGCTATGCAGGTAGTTTCACTTCGTGATAGAATCAGAAAAATGAGGAAATCCGTAGAAGAACCAAAATCACCGACATAGGTTGTGGAATTATTAAGTTACGTGGCAATGGGCAGGTTATATAGCTCAAAGAACCGACAACATTTGGGGAATAAAAGCATGAACCAGAAGACGAAACGTAGGACGCCCACCTACCCGATGGACCGACGACATTGTTAAGATTGCGGAAAGTCGGTGGATGGAAAGGGCTCAGAATCATTAGGGGAGGTCTATGCCAGTACTAGACTACTTGATGATGTTAATGATGAAACTTTTAGAAGTAGTAGAGCTTTTTGTGAAGGGCTCGTCCGGGGAAGCACTTTTGCCGTGAAGCAGCATTGCTGTGTTTCGATTTGAAGGGTGTGGGTGCCGGTAAAATTACTGGCACGTGAGTCTGAACACCTGTATGCCTCAAGCTGATGGACGCAGGGCAGTATTGTAGGGTACATTCCTGGCTGCATGACCTACGAGGCTTCTTTGTTATAGGCGATGGTTACCACTTAACATCAGGCGGGTCATATGCATTTTCTATCAGCTAAAAGTAAAAAAAAATACTTTCTCGATACAACTGAACAGTGGCCGCCAATAATTCAATAATGTCACTCTATGTCACGGCGGCGGTGCATTGCGGCGTGGCTCTTCGGCAAATAACCCACATGGGGCGTGTTCGCTTTACTGACCGACCTGTCACATCGATTTATCGACATGAAAACCTATTACCATTTCTATTATTAAAGTTAATAGTAGTTTGATCAAGTAGGATAGGTGATTAGGAATAAAATTTGTTGGTTTAGGCGCATTTCATAATGTTTGAGTACCGCTTCGTATTTATTTATTTATTTATATATTACCCAGTGGTATAAGAGATGACAATAGTTTAATCACAGCTTATCTTTTGACATATGTTTATTAATAGGGCTATCAATGTCTGTTTACGTGTTAAAAAGAGAGTATAATATATTTTTTTACCGACTTCAAATAAAAAAGGAGGAGGTTCTCAATTCGATTGTACTATTTTTTTATGTTTGTTATCGCATAAATTTTATATTTATGAGCCGATTTAAAAAAGTGAGTCAATCTGAGAGGTAATACTTTCAGATTGGCTCCATAGAAAGTCCACCAAAATCAGTTTTGCAGTTTGGCCATAATGTCGGTTTGTGAAGTTTTTTAAACTTATAATATTATCTACCAAGTAATGCTTTTCAGAGATCGTTATAATAGAGGCGCTTAGAATAAAAATTGATCATCTACGAGATTTCAATTTCAATTTACTATTCACCTAATTAAAATCAAATAATTTAGACTCAGTGTAACAAAACATAAATCGTAAAGTTATTACGTAATTTATAGCAAATCTCAAGTTATTTGACAATTCACAACCAAGCTGAAATTGATTGAAACCCCAGTGAATTGAATTCAAGTAGGCAAAATGAAAATAACTTTCTGTAAGCTGAGATTGCGTATTCCCGGGAGAGCAATTAAATAAACCAAGTTCTTTACTGTCGTACATCAAAGTAACATTTTACTGAGAACAGAACTTAAAATTACAAAGTTCTAGGGCATCGCTAAAAACATACTTAGATAAAATGTGCTACAGTGTAATGGAAATAAATGTCCTTATTTATTGAGAAAAAATCGGTTGTCTGTAAAGTCGGTTTACTGACGATAGTTGAACGTGATAACGTCATAAGAAAATACTGATGGAATGGTTGCATTTCTCAAAAGAAAATTTTAGTTTTACTGAATTGAATTGAATGTGAATGAAAGTGAATAATACTGAATGAAACTGAATGGAACTGAATGAAACTGAATGAAAATCCGGACCCGGACCCAGACCCGGACCCAGACTGAACCCTTACCCTTACCCTCATTTACCCTTACCCTCATTTACCCTTACCCATTACCCGACCCGGGCTCGGGCTCAGGTAAATGGAACGACGAAACGACGTAACGACGCATGAGTCATGTTTTTTCGTGCGTGCAGCCGGCTCCATCGATTTATAAGACGTTATCACGTCAAAAAACCCAGAAATCATCCTTAGAAATAAATAATTCTGAGATAATAATCTTGTAGTAAGTACTGGTAATGGTATATAATCAACGGCGAAGTTATTATCAATACAATTACTTATTCTATTTATAACTACGAGTACGAGTAGTAGTATAGTCTGTTGTCACAGAGCTATTTTCAAAGGAATAAATGTGTTTTCTACATTTTCTTTGCTCATATTTATAGACAAACACATCACATACATTGAGTGTCACGATGAAAAGAACTAGCACAGTCAAATTAGGATTTCACCCGAGAAACAATAAAAGTAGTAATTTTCCTTCGGAATTCGTTTGGCCCGTCACTGGCAGTCTAAGGAATTCTTCAAGGAATAACTGTCAACAAATCTTTGCTAGAGCCTGAGAGTCAAGCATTGTTTCTAAATACGGGCATTTTCGTTCTGGGTTTTCGATCCATGCGTCATCCGCCACCTTGTTTTTATTTTTTGTTTATTTATTACCCAGCTCCTTCCGAAAGAAAATTGTTGCACTCAATTTTTTCCTGGTATGCCCCATTTTGAGCTACTTCGACTGGAAATTGATTTCCTTAGCAAGCTTGGGGTTTTCTTTGATAACAAATTATAAAGCATACCTCTGCATAATTTCTGTACCTAGCAATTTGAACAATTAAACCACGAATGGAATTTTCGTAGGTATTATGAAAATAAAAGATTTCTAAAATATAAACGAATCAGTATTTCAGTATTGCGTGCTCGCTTGGCATTGTACAGATGTCCAGCTAAATCCCCGTGAAACGCGTGAAATATGGTATGAGTAGCCGACACGACATGAATGAGATGTCTCACATACCCATAGAGCAAAATTAGTTGGCGTTTCCGTAGCGGCAGTGACCCACATAATATTATAATACCTACGTAATACCCACATAATACCCGGCTACACACAGTCGGAGCCGGAGATTTACCATTTGTTTCTTTAAAAATGGTTTTACTGCGTTAGAAACAATCGGTATGTACTGTGTGTGATGTGTTCATCATTGAAAAAATGTAGTAGAGCTCTTTGTGAAGGGCTCGTCCGAGAAAGTACTTTTCTGCCGTGAAGCAGCATTGCTGTGTTTCGGTTTGGTGTGGGTGCCGGTGAAGTACTAGCACATGAGGCTGAACATTTGTGTGCCTCAAGTTGATGGACGCAGGGCAGTGCATCGTAAGGCACGTTTCTGACGTGTGTGACCTACGAGGCAATGCTTGTTATAGACGATGGTTATCACTTAACATCAGGTGGTCCACCTGATGCTACCATAAGTATAGTTAAATTATCTGTGTATGTGTCTGCGATATTACCGCCAACTTATCGCCTAGATGTGGGCGACACATCTAGGCGTATCCTTAACAGAGCCGAATTGCAGAAACAAACTTATTTTCAACAAAACGAGTTTTTTTACTTTGGGTTTGTATTTGTATTTGTATTTATTGTTTACTTTAATTATAACGGTTAACACCAATTACAATAATTAAAGAAGAATAAGAAAAATGAAAATAAATAAAGTATAAGTAAACAGTTTTGGTCAAATTTAAAAATACAATGTCAATATTATAAATATAAAACAAAATGTCAGGACAATAATATAACTTGGACACTATAAATTGGAAATTCACACACAGCTATACATCACGCTCACAGAAAAGGTTTTAAGTTCATTGGTTATTCCATACACACCTGTTCATTCCGAAAGCTGACAGTATAATTTGTCAAAAGGATATTTACATTTCAATGCGATTTTTCAGTACCCTTTTATAAATGTTGGTAAATTTGTTTGCGACCTCACGTACAAAACGTATATCATGTTTTTATTAGCCTTCATCCATATTTTTTTAATGAAATAAAATATTGGGTGCTCAACGAAGGCTCAACAAATAAATGTATCATACCTTACATTGGCCAATATTGTATTCAACAAAAATGATACCATGTTTTATTTTTTCTGAAATAAAACATTAGAGGTGCTTATATTAAATTGTAATTGAACTGCTCCATACTCCGCAATAAGCTCGCTTCGTGTGGAACTTTTATCTCGCTTGAAGTCCTCTGTCATAGCTCAACTAAGCATATCTTATGAAACTAAACGAGAAAATCTTGTATATATATATATATATTTCGGATCTCGGAAACTGCGCCAACGATTTTCATGACATTATGTATATGTATAGAGGGTTTCAAGGGCGATAAATCGATCTAGCTAGGATTCATTTTCAGAAAATGAGTCTGTTCGTTAAAAAAAAACTAAAAACATAAACTGAATATGTGACTGCTCCTGCCATCTATTGACGATTGTGAGCAACTAACTGCAAGCATGTCCAGCAGATGGCGTTGTTCAGTAAGAATAAACCAGTAAAGATAATAATATGACTCTTATGATTTCTTAAAAATACAAATTAACGAAAAAAATTCCGAGCGAAGCTCTGTTACCAACTAGTTAAATAATGAAACAAGTAATCAAGTTTCTAAACTCTAAATTAAAACTTGGTAACAATGGGACCTACCGAACCGAACCTACGGGGCACGAACCGGAAGACGAAACGTAGAGCACCCACCCACCAGATGGACCGTCGACATTGTTAAGATCGTTGGAAGACGGTGGATGTCGGATGACGCTCGGAATCGTTCTTCCTGGAAATGTGTAGGGAACTTCTTCAGGCTGATGACGATGATGAACAATGGGATCACCACAAGAGAACTGCAAAATTGGTGGTACATTGAACATCCTCCTATGAATTTTGTTAACAACATTAGCTACTGACCTATACTCTGGCTGACCCATATCCCCAGCATGTCCAGCTGCAGCAGGCGATGGTACAGCACCTCGCCGCGCGTGTGGTTCATGAACAGGTGGTAGAGGAAGGAGCCACACCATGGCGCCATGGCCCCCAGCAGGTGGCACAGCGAGAGGAAGCAGGCACCGCCGCCGCTACCCCACGGGAGCAGTCCGGGTAACACCATCATCATATACACTAGCGACACTCCTGCAACAACATAAGACCTTTTCAGTCAAGTGCACGAAAAGAGCACCACTGATGTTTACTTAAAAAAATATATCTCTTCTTCGTATATAAAAGAAAATCGTGTTTTGTTTGGTTAAAAATTGGTGGGGAGGTAGCTTAAAACCAGGAAACGGACATAGGATACTTTTGAACCCGAAAAGTAGCGGGAACGGGGCGTAAAGGGAATGGAGTAAGCGAAGACACAAGCGGCCGCTAGTCACTTATAAATTAATCCTTTTGCCACGCTGCTGGTTCGAAGAACTAGTGACAGAACTAGAAAAAGAAGATCCCTTGAAATAACACTACACCGAATGTTACACTCTACGCCCGCCGTACGCTACGGGAAACGCTATGCTGAACGTTACACCGAGCATTAAAGCAGCCCATCAAAATGCTGCAAAGCTAGGCTACGCTAGAGCTACTGCAAGTGCTACGTTGGAAGTTACGCCAAACTCTATTATAATAAGCCCTAAAGACAAGTGATCCCACTACATTCTACGCTAGTGCTTGCTACATAATGACGCCACGGGGCAAGTGCTACGCCGAACGCTTTGACATAACACTAGCGCTAGTGCTTCAAAGGAGTACGCTATTCTCTACTACGTTCTTTGCGCTACGGCAAGCGCTACGCCGAACTCTGCTATCCTGAGCGCTATGCCAAACATAAGAGTTTGTTACGATTTTTGTCTTTTCGTCATCTTTTTGTTCGCCACTTTACACATTTTGTAAATTCTTTTAGGTCCCCCGCTAGGCTAGCCCTAGTGCGGGGTCCACTGTATTTTGGATTTTTGTAAAACTGTTTTCTCGAATAAATATTTTTGTATTTTAGTTCTAAGTATCGGTGAAATGTTGGCTTAGCCGTGGCATAATTACTGCAATAGTAGCTACAACCGCCTGGTAAATAATCTGTATCGATTGACAGTGTGCCTACAGCCATGACAGTGCATGTTACGAAGGGTGGCGTGACAATAATTGATTGATAATGAAAGAGTATGGTTTTTGCTACAACATGTTGGTGCGAACAGGGGTATTCCACCCCATTATTATCGGGTTTTACTTTACCTTTGTTGCTCTGTTTTACTTTGGCTTGCAAAAGACACCATTTTTTATAGGGGTTTTCCTGGTAAGTACCCTGAATGCCGATCCTTCATTGGCTTCATTTCCTATCGTCCCAGTGGGTTTTCATTACGAAAAAAACGTGAGTCTTCAACAAATAAACAATAGGTACGCAATAATATTGGAATGTTCTGAAAGTGGCCGTTATTTAATAAATAGAATTTCATTTGCCAAGAAAAGGGTTGCTAATGCTACGATCATTGAAGGGGTAAAAATAAATTTGATTCCCGAGTTATGTAACGAAATGAACGTTGTGCGGTTTCTGCAATATTTCCGATTTATTTTTCTAGACTTGGCAGCGTGATATGTACAGTACAGGCCAAGCATAAGTTTTGACAAATCGTAAAATCCTATACATAAACCAGAGTTAAAGCAGATTTCAAGTATGCAGATTGCAGACCCGTGTATTAAACCATCCGAAGTCTAATCGGTCCCATACGTTTTTTATAGAAGTAAAAGCCTGCGTACATCTAGGTGATGGCAATGGCGATCAGCTAAAACACTGTCAAATATTTCAGCGATATTTGACAGCGTTTCAGCTGATCGCCATCGCCTAGATGTGCGCATTCCTTAATCCAAGGATTTTTGTACTTAGGTGATCATGATCACTCTAGTGCAGACAGCGTGGGTATTACCGTCCTTGTCTGCCCCATGTATACTAAATGAGATGGACAGCCAGCGTCGCAACACACGGGTCTGCTGTACTGAAAAGCCAGCTTTAGTCTATATTCAGGATATAATCTTGATTCGTACAAAATGACATCCAAACCTGTTCAGCCGTTTCGGAGATGAGTGGGACTCACAAATTTTCCCCTTATCATTTTATAATATTAGTATAGGATTTTACACCGTGCCTCATCTGTAGTCAATTTAAAAACAACATAAATTAAATAGTGTGTCCTTTGCGGTCCGCGCCACCCTTCACCTTCCGTTCAGCCTATACAGGGTTATTCATAATTAGCTGCAAATACTCAGGAATTAGGTTCAACAAATAAAATAAAAAATATATGTGTAATTATTTTTTTTTAATTTTGATTTAAGTTTTTGTATAAAAATTTTATTTTTATTATTTTTTTTACGGCTATTGCATAATGATTGCCATGGAGAACAGGACGATGACCCACCCAGGCGGTGACTGAACGCAGAGTGTCGCTCACGGCGCGCGGGCGTGGATCAAAGGTCAAAATAGGTCAGGCGCCAATGATTCCAAAGGATATTCTTTGTCGATTTTCTCGGGATTTTCATAACAAAACTTTAAAAAAATCAATTCATAAATATTTTTTATTTTTTTTGTTGAACCTAATTCCTGAGTATTTGCAGCTAATTATGAATAACCCTGTATAGGACGGTGGGCCGTACCAGAATGCTCGGCTCTAAATTATTGACGGCAGAACATCTGCAGTAGACACTGCTGATTGCATATTCATAGCGCTTTACTACGCTGAGCTGAACGAAGAGATTTTCAAATTAAATCTGTACGGTCGTGTTGGCTATCACTAGACACTGGCGCAAGGCATTTCATTTGAATCTTCCGATTGGTTCGACTTGGTTTTAGGTATTCTAATTATCTAATGCAGTGGAAGCGTGCTGGGCCCGTAACCTGATGGTTTTTATGTGGAAATAAACGCAACAGCTTCTGATTAACACTGATATATTTGTTGCCGAACGTAAATAGATATCTCCTAGGAATATTCTATCAAAACAGCTCTCTCTCTTAGCTCTCTATTTTCGTGACATATTAATTACTGTTTTGATTGTATTCTAACAGATAAAATCATTATCACTATCACAAACGCCTTTTGCAATCCAGAAGGCTTACCGAGAGTAAACGTTTGACAGGCCGTAGGTGGGTGAATCAACTTTTAAGGCACTCCTTTTGTGTCCCTGGCATTGAAATTGCAATTAAATCTGTATTTCATTTTAAAATAAGGTTATTTTTATGTTAACATAAACTTAGATCCTTTGCTAACACGCTAGTTTAATCGTTTTATAAAGGTTTAAGAAAAAATAATTATATTTTTATGGTAACTCAGCAGAGCTTATGCACTATCCATACAAAAAATATGTGTCCCCACGCCTAGGTGTCAATGCAATGAAAGACTTTTCTTAAAAAAATTGTATGAATGCACAGGATTTTCACACAATATTGTAATTCACAATGAGATACACTTACATATAAAGTGAACATTTATAAAAGTTTGCCTTAAATTATATATTTTACATGCACCTAAACTTTTGTCCTGAACTTTGATCAAAACATCAGTTCCACAGAGTTACTGATAAAAATTCATGACCGTTATCAAGAGATGGCGCCTAGCTTGGTGTCATCTAAAGCGATTATTGTCTAATATTTTATTGGTATGATCCGACAAGCCCTACCACACATTACCCGCCCCTGAGTCTGCGGTAAGCTCTCAGCTGGTGTGCGTGGGTTTATTGTCGTTCTACAGCGTTACGGCGGGAATCTTGGTAAGTTTTTAAAAGATTTGAATTTTATTAGGTCAGTATGCTGCCTATGATGTCTGATTTCAAGGTCATGACAAAAGATTTGGTGATTTTTGGTTGTGGAATTAATCATGATAATTTTTATTGAAATTTTCCCTAGCGTTACTGATAACGCCGGATAAATTTTCTCTTGAGTTACCGGTAACGCCAGAGAATGTAAGGCAAATTAACATTGCGAGTTGGCATTAATGTGGATAGTGGATGGATGGATGGTGTGGATATTAATCTGCGTCTAACTTGGGTTTCTAAGATATTATTAATAATTAGTTTAATGGTTCAAGGTTTGTGCAACATAATTCAAAATGCCACTAAGTGCAGAAGAAAAACGCTGTATAGAAAGACTAAAAAATAATAGAGAAAAGTATGAAGAAGGGAAGAAAAAACACCGAGTTTGGAACCATAAAACAAAGAGATTTAACTCCTAATGAAAAACATAATGCGAATGTGATATGGAAGCTACGAAAACGACACTCGAGATTGTTGTAACAAACACTCCCTGACTCGCCTAAAACAGACTCCAGATTAGATAATTTGGAAGAATTGAATTGAATCCGCGAGATCCTCCACGAGCTAAGGATACGTCACTGCAAGCAAGATACCCACCACTGCGATCAAGAAACACAACGGCACGGTCAAGAGACCCATCACCAAAATCAAGCAACCAAGCACCGCGACCTTATCATCGCGATCAAGAGACCCACCACCAAAATCAAAAGACCTACCACCTCGTGCAACAGATACACAACCATGAGTACTAGCTACGCCACCAAGGGCTAGTGCTCTTCTCCTCTCCACATATCTTAAGCAGAAGCAGAGCGGAAGAAAGTTAAAACGAACAGGTCACGGGTGAGTAGAGAAAACGCAAAACTTAAGCAAGATAATGAGAATTTGAGACAAAAGTATGAGAAATTTAAGAAAAGATAATCAAAGACGAATTGACTGCGAAATTAACAATACTGAAAAAATGGAAAATCTGAGGCACAAAGTTCTGAGCAGTGCTATAAATAAAACATTAAAAAAACAAAATCTAGAAAAGAATATTTTCTCAAGATTCACGAATGAAGAAAAAGATACTTATGGAGACATTAGGCATTGACAAAATTCTTAGAAAAAAATACTATACAAATAAAAATACTATTTTAAGGAAGAAAATAAAAGATTTCACGTGAACCAGCTGGCAAAAAGAAACGCTCACAATAACAGGAGTGAAGGAACAAAAAAGGTTTATGCTGGATTAGATGAAAAATCTGTTCAAAAACTTTGTAAAAGAGAATCCTGAACTTCGTTGCTCTTACTTTTATTTTACGAGAAACAACTATTTTTATGTCAAAAATGCTTCTGTCGACGCTAGAGACATGTGTCTTTGCAAAAGACACACGAACTTTATTCATAAAGCAAAAACAAAAGCACTGAAAAAAAATAATTTAACTGGCACAGATGACCTAAACATCCTCATTGAGTCAACTGTTTGCAATGCGAACTTGAAAGATTGCATGTACGGCAAATGTAATCAGTGTGAGGCACACGTTTGCACAAAACAAATTGTTATTGTAAGGAAAATGTAAAGTATACAACCACTTGGACAGAATGGGTTAGAAAAGAACAATACATAAATGTATAAGAGATGGAAAAAACATGAAAGCTATAAAAAATGTGAAAGAAGACTAAACTAAAGAAACATTTACATATTTGAAAATGACCTTGCAGCTTTCAAAAGTCACAATTTCACAACTTTGAAGATTTAAAATTCTCAGGCGTTACTATTTTTCTCTGGCGTTACTCAAATGTCCCTTAATTTTTCTAATGTCTTTTGAAGATAACTCTCATAGTCATTGATTTTGTTTTCAAAAAGCATTTAATTTAAAGTCTCCAAGACTCATGTGTATTGCAGGAATAAGAATAGTGTGTCTGATTATGCTGTTTTGATATTTATCCTAAAGTTAAGCATTGAAAATTTTGCACAGTAACGCAATGGACCAATAATGGTCTGTATTTCATGCGTTAGTATTAAAAAATATTATGAATAAGTTGGAAATACTGAATTAAAGTATGAATAAATTATTAACATCGTTGTTTTTTCATTATTTTTCGTTTATTTCATGTTATGGTGTTTACAAAAAAGTAACGCAATGGATATTTTAGAGCCACACTCGTCACTTATTCTAACAAAACTCGTTTAAATTAGCTTAGATTTCGTGCCCCGCTCCAAAACCTAAAAACAGATAAAATTGTGCAAATGTAACACTAATGATTTCATCATATTTCGAAAATTTATTTTTTAATTTTATCTTTTCATAATGTCGTCAAAGGAGTGTCTTAAAAGTTGATTCACCCAGGTACGTATAATGTTTACACTCTCTCGTCACTGTGTGATTTTTATGATGATAGTGGTAAGTAGTTGGTTATTATGTAGGTAGTACATAATCATCCGGTTCCGGTATATAAAATCCCATTCCATTATCCTTCTATTAAAATATTTATATATATATATATTATATATTATATATTAAAATATTTAAAGTTTATTTTTCAAAAAATAAGACGTGCAGAGTAACAGACCGAATAACATTTACGGTAAAGGACAAAGACAATTGTTTGTACATAATGTGATATGCAGATCCTACACTAAGATTAAACACCTTGTGATAGGTCCTGCGTTTCCTTCAGTTTTTACAAATATGCTGTAAAAATAAGAGAGTTAGAGTTTATAAATCAAAGTTTAGCTTCGTCTGGCTTTGATCGTATCGGAGTTTGCCTCAAGAATCAACTAGAATGCAACTTCGAGTGAATTACAAACTTTTGCACAGGTAACTTGAAGACCCTTGACTTAGACCGAAGACGATGTCGGCAATGGGCGCCGCTGATGACGCAGCGCGAGCCGAGATGCTGGAGGGCCTCAATAGGGACCCTTACGGGAGACCATACAAGGCGGCGCGAAACAAACTGCGTCCCTTTGGTCCCCCACTGACGGAGACCCTCGAGCCGGCATTGCTGGATGGTGTGGTCCGGTCACTGTTCCCGGGCAGGACTAATTTCACACCACCAGTGATGGACCCACCACAGGGGGCAGCTCCGCCGGAGGATGAGGTCCCTCCAGTAACGGTGGATGAGCTCGCCGTAGAGACCCTCCGTCTCCGCGCCAAGAAGACGGCCCCAGGGCCAGACGGTGTTCCCGCGCGCGTGCTAGCCATCGCTACCACTCAGATGAAGGATAGATTTCGGAACCTCTTCAGCGCGTGTTTCGCGTCTGGGAGGTTCCCGAAGCCTTGGAAGGAGGGGAAGTTGTGCCTCCTCCGAAAAGAGGGACGCCCAGCGGACTCCCCCTCGGCATACCGACCTATCGTTCTTCTCGATGAGATCGGTAAGTTGTTCGAGGGGATTGTCGCCAGACGGCTAAATGGCTTCCTGCTGGAGGTGGGGCCGAACCTGTCGGACGCCCAGTTCGGCTTCCGAAAAGGGCGTTCGACAGTCGACGCGCTGGCCCGGCTTAAAAGTCAGGTGAGGGAAGCCGTGGAAGCAAGGGACGGAGTTTTGGCTGTGTCATTTGACATAGCCAACGCCTTTAACTCCGTCCCTCACTCGACAATACTAGAGGCGCTCCGCTACCATGGAGTGCCTCAGTATCTGAGGAGCCTCCTGACCAGCTACCTGGAGGACCGAGCAGTCCTCCTCGTAGATAAAGCGGGCCAACTTCGACGGTATGCCGCGGAGTCTGGCGTTCCACAGGGTTCCGTCCTCGGACCACTCCTGTGGAACATCGGATTCGATTGGCTTTTGCGGGGGGCTCTCCTCCGTGGCACGAGTGTCATCTGTTACGCAGATGACACTCTTCTCACTGCCCGGGGGGAGAGCTTTAGGGAAGCGGCGAGTCTGGCCTCGGCCGGGGGATCATTGGTTGCGGGGAGGATCCGCCGTCTTGGACTACAGGTGGCGTTGCACAAGACCGAGGCCGTGTTTTTCCACGGGCCTCGAAAGCGTATCCCCACCGATGCTCACATCGTTGTGGAGGGTGTCCAAGTGTCAGTGAAGACCCAGATGAAATATCTGGGCCTAGTACTAGACAGCAGATGGCGCTTCGGCCCGCATTTCAGTGGGCTGTCGACTCGCCTGCTGAAGGTGGCGGGTGCGTTGTCGTGGCTTCTCCCAAACATAGGGGGACCCAAAGCACGATGCCGACAGTTATATGCCGGCATCCTAAAGAGTATGGCCCTTTACGGGGCCCCCATCTGGGCGGACTCTCTCCAAAGAAGAGAGAACGCCACCGCGATCCGCAAGCCCCAAAGGGCAATCGCGCAGCGGGTGGCAAGAGCCTACCGGTCGGTGAGTTTTGCGGCGGCATGCGCTCTGGCGGGCACCCCTCCTTGGGAGCTCGAGGCGTGGGTGCTCGCCAAAGTGTACGAGTGGATGGTGGGGCGTAGGGTTCTCGGAGAGCACCCCGCCCCGGCAGAGCGGGAGGCCGTCCGGCGTGAGGCGAGAGATTCGATCGTCCACCATTGGACAGAGGACCTCGCCTCCGCCGTATTTGGCCGCCGAACGCTGGACGCGCTTGGACCAATCTTGCGAGAATGGCTCGAGCGGCCTCACGGCTTCCTCTCGTTCCGTCTGGTGCAGGTACTATCCGGGCACGGATGCTTTGGAAAGTACCTGCACCGGATCGGAAGGGAGGGAGCTCCTTCGTGCCACGATTGTGGCGCGGCGGAGGACACGGCGCAGCACACCCTCGAGGTGTGCCCGTCGTGGTCTGAACCGCGCCGCGATCTCATTGCGGTTGTCGGGCCAGACCTCTCTCTTCCCGGTGTGGTCCACTCCATGCTGGGTGACGAGAGAAGCTGGGCAGCGGTCACCTCCTTTTGTGAGGTTGTGATGTCGCAAAAGGAGGCAACAGAGCGCGCGCGTGAGGAAGACCCTCACGCACCCCTCTGCAGGCAGAGAAGGGGCAGGAGAAGGCGACTGTAAAGTCGCCTACCTTCTCCTCATGCGGTGGTGAAAGGCAGGAGAGTGGCGTGGAGGCCCCCTCTCTTGCTTTGCACACTTTCACCACCCCCGTTGGACAGGAAGTCGCTCCTGGGCCCCTCCCTAAAAGGGCGGGACGTGCGGACCCCACTGTAAAGGTGGGTAGTCGTCGGCGGGAGACTGGATGTCAAGGCTCTGCCGGTTTCCCAGTCTCCTTCCACATAGACGAAGCTGGAGTGCCGCTGGGGTTTTAGTGGGTATGCCGGAGATCGGAGAGTCCCACATACCCCTCCCACCCTCCATTGGGGGGATGCGTAACGCATTTCCCCAGCGCAAACAAAAAAAAAAAAAAAAAAAGACCGAAGACGATATTTCGAGCTAAAGTAACCTGCAACTTATGGCAACTTATGGAAACTTATGTTGGCTTCTAACCTTTTGTGTGCTGCTAATGGATAATCTTTTGTGGGTTATTGAAGTATCCAGTAGTTTATATTCCTATTCGAAGTTTCGAGAACACTTAGAACGTCCTCCAAACGTCGACATCAGACTTCTTCCACAACGAAATCTATCCCATCGAAATAATTAAGTTAAATCAATCATACATTTTATACCAATGATGGTTAAGTTAGCTGCGCTTTGCTAAAAGTAGGTGAAAGTTGTAAATAGGTGCAGCCTTCACCTAAAAAGTGGTTGTGTAACATTTGGCACAGTTCCAGGCGATCTGTAAAATTACACATAGGTACCTATGTATTACGAGTACACTCTATGTATTCGCTATCTAATGCATTTCTAGAAAGATAACGTAGTGCTCGAGGCATGTGCCAAATTCATTCAATAACACTTTGGCATACTTTTGGCGCTGTTCGCGGGCACTTTAAAAGTTATCTTACATTTCGAGAGGGAAGTGCTTATTTAAAGTAGGATCCAGAACATCCATCTGTTACAGCGTGGTTTATTCATATTCATTTATTCATTGTTTATGTGTATTATAGGTCTTACGGGGTAATAACGTCCAGAACATAATGGTTTATTTTTCAATTGACATTTGTTTTTGTAGTGTTTTCTTATGTTTTTTTAAATTAACCGTGAACAATTCAATGCTCGAAGAGGTGTTGAGTGGCTAATATTTGTTTTTAATACGCAGCAGCAGAAAACCAAAGTTTTAATTTTTTGCAACATCACAGAAAAAATATTGGTAATTTCCGTGTGGCAAATACTTATACTTAGTCAAGAATAACCTATTTTATATTGGTGACTCAAGAATTTTAAAATGCCGGAATAGTAACCTACTTCCAATAGATTTAACAATAACAATTCTACTGATGGGCTTATACAATTATAAGTCCAGATTATACAAGTATTTGCTTGAATAAGCTACTCGTAGCTAGACTATTACCAAACTGCATATTTAGTGTTGGGAACTACAAGTCTGGCTCGTAATAAGTACCTACATAGGAGTAGGTATCACTGCATTGTCTTTGTGTCTTGGGAAGTGCTTTCAGGTAAGGCCGCTGCCAGATTTAACTTCGTGACCCAGTTTGGGCTTGGCATCTTTTAGATAGGTACTTTTAAAGAAAAGAATGAGTATTCTTTTGTTTCGATCTCAATTAATTTCGTGCATTGTTTATAGCTAAAAGTTTGCCTAAATTGTCTTTGAATTCCTAGTATTTTTTTAATTTTCTTTGTAGTTTATTGTTTTTAAATTTACTTAGTTTTGCTTTATGTTAGCAATTTAACATTAAACTTTGCATGTCGGTCTCCGACGAAGTATGTGGTACTACACTACGAGTATTATTAATAAGAAGTTTTTCAAAATTGACCATACTTCAAGCGAATAAATACATTTCATTTCATTGACTGCCATGCCAAACCACAAGGAAAGTGAAAATTTTGATATTGTTCAAGGAAATTGGTAAGGCATTCACCATGCCTGCGAAGGCAACGGCGACGTTTGCATTCCTTTGTAGAGGAACGGTAGGCATGTTTGTCTATACAGGCTTTTTGGGCCATCTCAGAGTCATATTACATAAATTAAGTTTTAAATTGAGCAATTAGACAATGGTTACGAAAATTGTTTAACTACCTACCTATTATGTATTTATTTACTAATTTCGTCAATTACTTCAATCAATCGAGGATCGCGTGAGAACAAAGGATAGTATTTATGTAGGTCTAGCGGTTACAGCGTTATTTTGAATATAAGGAGCTATAATGAAATACGAGCCTGGATGGACCTAAAATGATTTTGTAAAGATCTTTCGGGAAGTTGGAGGATGGAAAAATCTATGTCATGCAATAAGCATCGGGCTGATGGTGATGATGATATGTATAATTAGTTATTTTACGTGACAAGATGCTAATCTGGAGGCACCTCTCCCTATGCGTAAACGTCACGACTTTTCGGCACGTACGCTTTTGCTACGAACTTCGTAGCGATCGCTACGACAGCGTAGCGCAAGCTCTAAATCTGTACAAGTTTATTAGGTGATGCAAAGATATGAAACAACATTATTTACCATGTGTCAATATATTAATTGTCTCGTTGTGGAAGTAGAAGAGACTGGCTACGCAGCCGGCCAAGCTCTGCAGCGGGCGGTAGCCGGTCAGCACGTAGGGGTTGAACTGCAGGTGAGGTGGCATGTCACGCCAGTGCAGCAGTGCTGTGCCGCCGCCGCCACCGCCAAGCTCAGTGGAGGCAGCGCGGGCCGCCGCCTTCGCGCCCGCGTCCTTCTCCTCGCCCAGGCCCGCAGGACCCTCCGAGACGCTCGCCTCCGACCGCTCGCGGATCTCACCATCGCTAATATTTTCCAGAGACTTTTTCCTCTTCTTCGGCCCTTTACCGTTCACTTCCTGAATCGACATGTCGAGCATTTTTATGCGAGGATCTTCGTCTCTCATAATAACGCGGTGCATGAGGAGAAAACGAGAGGCTGCGACGCGTCCCTATCTACCGCGTTTTGCGCCCGCATGGCGAGCTTTCTGTGAGAGTACCGAGGCAGCCGGTTTCGGAAGGGTGCGGAGTGTCTGCGATATCAGTTGAGATTGCGAATCGCTAGTTTCCAGTGAGGGTGTTCGGCGGGCGGCAGACGGCGAGCGCGCACGCGGTCGGGACGCGAGGCCGCAGGCTTGCCGGGCCGCGGAGCGCGCGACTGGCGGCGGTACCCTGCGCCGTGCAGCACGCCCCTCCCCGCCCCACCCCGCACATTTGCGCACTGCGCAAACCCGATCAGCTGATTCCCGCCAGAAGGTCGGCCTACTCCATGCTTGGTCACTTTTCTTACATCTCTCCGTGCTGGCTGACCTAAACCGAGCGGAAGATTGGTTCCACTCCGCGTCGCAAAAAAATCCATGAAAATAAGTACCTAGTTTCAATATGTTACGCTGTTAGGTCTCATGAGAATATTATTTTTATACAACTAGCTGATGGAACAAGCACATGGCCTACCTGATGTTAAGTGATAACCATCGCCTATAACAAAGCATTGCCTCGTAGGTCACGCACATCAGGGGCTCAATTCTAGACCAGTGACTTTTTTGTCACAATAGATATATATCACAAAAACTGTCAAATTCACTAAAGAAACTGACAGTTCTTGTGATATATACAGGGTGGAATTTTGTAATGCCACCCGGAGGGAAAGTACTCTTAATACTGCAGATAGAAAATTTTACTCAAAGGAAACATTCCTTTATTTTTGAATAGAAAGCAAACTGCATTCAAAGATTTTCGAAAATTCTCTTCTCCCACACCCGGGAATCGAACCGGCTAAAATCTGAAAAAATTATACCCTGTACTTTTAATGCATCGATCGTTAGGGTCAATTATAAGGATGAAATCTCTCTAACAAACATGATAAATTAAATGAAATAAAAACCAGGAAATCTTAAATTAATTGAATTATTTACAAGAAATAAAAAAAAATTATTTTAGCCGGTTCGATTCCCGGGTGTAGGAGAAGAGAATTTTTGAAAATCTTTGAATGCAGTTTGCTTTCTATTCAAAAATAAAGGAATGTTTCATTTGAGTAAAATTTTATATCTATAGTATTAAGAGTACTTTCCCTCTAGGTGGCATTACAAAATTCCACCCTGTATATCTACCGTGACAAAAAAGTCACTGGTCTAGAATCGAGCCCCAGGGACGTGCCTGATGTTCACTACCTCACGTGCCGTGCCAGTAATTTCACTTGACACCCACACCATTCAAACCGAAACACAGAAATATTGGTCCAAGACAGAAATAGGCGTGGTGGTAGTGCTTCTCCCGACGAGCCACAAACAAAGAGATCTATTACAACAAACAAAATAAATATAAGTTTAAAACACTAGAAAAATCGACTTCATTGCCAAACGGCTAAACCGATTTTAATGAAATTTGTTTGAATCTGAACCTTACGTTCAGATTGTCCCAAACAAATTTCATACAATAACCTTCCAAATAAAAAAATAATTTTCTATATCGGTTCTTAAATGACAGAGGCTTGCAATTACAAACATTAAAAATTATTAAAAAAAATGGCAACACCGATTTTAATAAAATTAAAATGGGACCAATCGGGAAGCAGTACCTTTCAGATAAAAAAATATTTTTTAAAACCGGCTCACAAATGACGAAGTTATGCGGTAACAAACATTAAAAAAAAATATTAAGAACCTCCTCCTTTTGGATTGGAAGTCGGTTAAAAATTGGTACTTATGTCAAAGTCTATCTATACGGTAAGGTGCGATAGACAATTTTTTACTTTCGAGTTATTGTCGCAGCATTGAAAAGGACGTTGACAGGGAAAATACTGTAGAGATACATGAATTTATCAACAGGAATTCGTAGTTCCTGCCTATCCTTTATCTACGCATGTATATAAAATCCTTGGCCTTGGTTTGACTTGATTTTAGGTAGCCGAGCCGAACGTTGTTTGATTACGTAGCTGCGTTTCGGCGCGTTCAACTCTCGCGGCACGTTTAGATCCGCGTCGTCAGCGTCCACCTAAAAAATGCTAAGCGATTAGTCCAGTGATTTTATCCTTCTTCCTAGGTCCAGAGACTTGGAAACTCAGTTTGCGGATTACCATTCCAACCTCCATAATTTTGTACCGATTCGACCGTTTCAAGTCCGAGTTTACGGCGTTGGCGCGGTATGGTGATATGGGTGTAGTCCAATGATAAAAAAATCTTTTCAAAGTCCATGGTATTTGGGTTCTAAGTAGCGGCACATAACTTTAGCGCTGACCGTTAATGCGCAGAAGTCAAAAATAAGGTACCTGGGGGGGGCTAGCGGAATGAAGGGCGGGCTTGCGTAGCGCTGATTGGCTCTCCAGTAACACTCTGTACCAATAGGACACTCTGCACACATCCACACATTCAGTGTGCGCGACATGGCACACTATGACGCAAGCGCAGCGCGTCGCGTATCGCTCAGCACCTTAGACAATTTAGATCAGCACTAAAGATAGGTGCCGCTAGTTATACTTGGAGGAAGAAACTGCCTATTTATGTTGGGTTTTGTTTTGTCCTTGGAGGAAGTATACTATCTATAATAGTCCGTTCGAACTACCACACCGCCGTATCTGGCCCTATCACTTTGTGCAACACTGTTTTTTGTCGATTTTTGGTGACAGTGCGTTTCGATTCGACCCTCGAAAAACGGGAAACACTGTTTCTCGATGAGCGTGAGTGATATGATTTTTGATAAAAAATATTATAAAACCGTTTGTTTCAGAAAAAATAAACAAAACAAACTGTTTGTTTCGCCAACTTGTTATAGTGACTGTCGAAACGCTCGTCAAAAACAGTGTTTCGTACCCGTATTTAGGATTGGTTTTTCGTTATTCAATACTCACTGCTTGCCTGTTTATCAACAACAACAATCATATTACATTTTTTTATCCATGTTTTTTTTTTTTTTTTTTTTTTTTGCGTATCCATGTTTTACTAAGACACCTAGCTCAGAACGCAATTTGAACGCATCTTTACTTTTATCTACGAATAAGTTCCGTTACAGAGGACTAGATGGCGCTACAAAAAGTTCCTGATATCCTGTTTTTGAGTGACTTATTTTGGTTTGATTTTTATAGTTTTCTTTTGAAGCCTAGGTTTTATTGTTTTACAAAATAACTATACATTTTTATATGATGAATCGTTAAAGTCACTTATAACATAAACGTGTAATAGTGAACGATAAATAAATTTGGTGGCTAGTTTACGCCATTACCGCTGTCCGTAGTTCTGCGCTGCGTGCGTTGTTCTTGTTCAAGCGAATCAAGCGAGCGACCAACCAATACGAACTGCTGTGATTTCGGATCCATGTTTGGGCCTCTATTGCGAAGCAGCTACTTTCAAGTTTCTGCATCGCGTACTTGGATCTATCTGTCTAATTTCACACAGTTAATTTGGTGTAAACTGAAAATAATACGTGAATTGAGGGTAAGTTTTCGACTATTTTGACGTATCGCGCATCTAGGGCTCCAATGGAGTCGCTATCGGACCAACCAACATGGCGTCAGCGCCTAGAATGTAAATAAATTCTGACAGCCACATGAGCGAACATTGATTTTCAGTTTGTTTGATAGTATTTACTGCAGCATTGAGTAGGTATGCTTTGAGATTGCTGTCATTGCAGTAGTAGTTACCAGCCCTAGTGTTTACAGATCATCCTCTTTGATTAGTTCATCAATCAAATAAACTCTATGTTCTTCAATGTCCTTACATTAAAATGTACTATTATTAAGCACCTACATGACACCCTATATAGAAAGATGTTATAATAGTGGTTTGGATTGATTGTGAACTGTAATTAACTGACAAGAACATAACTTTGTACCTTCCTGTCTTGTAAGGCTAATCCTGACACTAGTACTATTATTATCTACTCTTACATTACAATCTTAGCTTTTGTAGTTATGAAGCTTAGGGCCGGTCTTTGAATATGGCCGGTTTCTCACATATGAAAGTATTTTCATCTCGAAAGGTTTTTTTAAATAATCTGCTTGATAGCAAGGTAGAATTAGCTCTTATATTACAGAGTTGGTTAATGCGACCTTTATGTAGGTATTTACTCACTTGCTTTAACTTATTACTATGAGTACCAACTGATTTATGAATACCTTCAGTACCATAAACTCCTTTAACTCATCATCCAGTTCAGATTTTGTAACTTGTGGCTAAGTAGGTAAATGGACTACCCAGGACTGGACCTATTTATGAGTAGGGCATGAATACAATCGGTTACAATTATATCAATACCAGTACTGTTGCGGAAATCAAATTATGAGAATCAATCAGATATTATTATCGCTTTGATTTATTTTTACCCTTGGTCCCTTGGGTTTAATTTGCAACTGCCTAACTTAACCTTTTCCTTCCTATTAAGAAGATGATCATAGTATTATTAAGATTTTTAACCTATTTAGCTCATATTTAGTTCAAATGCTAATGTGTGGAATTTTATAATGAACATTTTACGTATTGTACCCATCATTTTTAAATGTAACTAAAATGTTTTGTTACTACTTTGTCTAGTTCTTTTGGCCTATACTGGACTAGGAACTGTTGATATAGTATTTTTGGGTAATCCAATTCTGGTCCACTCATAAACAGGCCCCCAGTCCTGGGTAAAATGACCTAAGCAGTTTGGAAATAAATTAATTCATAAAACTTTCCTACCAAATGACCAATACTGATGGTCTAAAAAATTTATTATTTTCAGCCTCTGGATACGAGTTTTGGTTTAATTTAGTTCAGGTAAGTGAAAGTACATACCAACAATGGTACTTTATTAGCAACAGTTGGCTGATTCAATCAGCGCATTAGCTGCCAAAATAACACTAAAGACCATTATAATCATACCATAAAATATCATAATAATCATAATACTGATTGGCAATACTACATGCACTGCATGAATTTATTTAACTCTACTAAGCATTGTTGTTGTATTTCACATAACACCGGTTCCATATTTTCCCTAAGTTTCATATGATATGGATAGCATTTCTTAATTATTATTAAATGAATATTGTAGGTACAGAAAGAAACATAACTAAATTACATTATGCCTATGACCTAAAATATAACAAACCATTGCTTTTTTCCTTAATAATTATCAGTAATGTGGCTAAAGGATATGCCGTCATTTAATACTACGATTCAAATAATCAACTAAAATAAGTATACTAGTCTATGTACATACATTACCTTCTACTAAATAAGTATTTGGTAGCTACAGTTGTAATATTCTTTTCATTAGTATCAATAAGGTATCAATACCAGAAAGTAATAATATGCTTGATGTGAATTAAAGTTATGTTTAGCTAAACTTTCCAAAATTGTCTTTTAGAAATTTGAGATTTTGATTATGTAATGCTGGTTCATTTTTTTACTCTCACCAGTCAATAAATGTGTTTTTTTCTGAAATATAAGTACTATCTATCAAACAGTGATTTAAATGTCAATATTAACATTATACATAAATTATAGCAAATTACCATGAATAATATTTTTTTTTCAAATATATTATCAATACCAATAAGAGCATTAAAGTGGATAAAATACATAATATATTAGGTTGTTCAATAATGAAACATTAACATTCATTCAATCATAGCAAGGCCAAAAATTTAATAACATTATCACCAGGAAGGGTCTGCTTCTACCAAAGTTGAGATTTCTATTTTGTGCATAACATGAGGAAAACATTCAAACATTCTGCTTTTTGGTATTCTCGTCCTGCAGCCTTACCGCCAAGCTTGGTGAATTTCATTGAGCAAACAACTCCCGATTCGAACCAATCGGCTGCAAGCCTTGAATAACGATTTGAAGCCTAATTGTCAGACCGACCGAGATTTTCAATGTCCCTGAAATACACATTGGCATTGCACAACCCCGCACTTTTTCTACGTTTTCCTTATATCGTAGCTGTCAAGGCTTTTACGATGAGGTCATTGATAAATTACTCAAGGAAATCTGCCAATCTCTCTTCGAAAAGAAGCAATAAAATAAAATTGCAGAATGATCCGAGATGAGCCGAGAATATGCTTCTGATTGGTTGGAAGGAAATCTTGGCGGTAAGGCTGCTTGCTAAGGCTCATAACACAGTAGTGAAATCCATGTTCTCTTGCCAGATGCCGCGTACTCGTAGGAAGCACTATGCGTCGCATTCGCGGTCTCGCTCGCGCTCGTACGACGCCAAACGTCGCAGGCTCGACGATGGCTCCGCAGAAGGCACCTATAGGAAACGCAGCCGCTCCAGGGATAATAACAGGTAAGAATATAATTTTGTACCCATAATGAGCAGACTTGGTTGATCCTAAACTAGCAACAAGCAATATTCTGCACGGTCAACTTTTGGATAGGAGACTATTTTCATACTCCTAGTGCTATTTTCATTTGAGAGCTTCTTGCTCTGGTGGCCATCTGACTATTCGAGATCGAGAGAGAAGACATCTGAGAAATTGCCCGCGCAATCGGTACTTCTAGAACAGCGCCATCTGTTGGTTTTTGTGTAAAACACTGCAAGCTCTTGGACGGCGCTCGGCTCTCGAAAGTATTATCTGTATGTAGTTTTTACTTTTCACACTAGGTGTCGCTTTGTAGGAATTTTACAAGCTTAATATTCTTAGCCCTATAGACTTTGTAAAGGCATGAAGGCGTGCCGTCATGCCTTTGGCGTATTATTTATGTGTATACTTTTCTTCCATCTCTGATAGTTTTGGTAAAGATTTTTAGGACCATTGTCTCATTACACCTCTTCACCACCTTGACTGTATTCACTTATTGTTCGTCAGCTACACCTACTAGTGTATGGCGAACTAAATAGTACCTAGGTATCTCCATTATTTGTGCTGAATAGACGTTATAGAGAAAATAACGGTTTGAAACTACAGGTTAGCGAACGGTATCCACTGGTTAGGTCTTCACACAAGGCACTGCAGTGATTGCTTGCCTACCTGTGTTCCCAATGGGGTCTAAGGGTCTATAGACCTAGACTTGATCCTAGACGAATTGTATGGTACTGGACGTTTACACTGCATTAACAAATGTGTGAATAATTTGTTGACTGCTATTACTAGAACAAAGAGGTCCGCTGTTATCTGCGCTTTATACCATAACCATATAATACTATTTATAATAGTACCGTGACGGAACACGTTTTAATTAAACTTTTTACATGTTCTTAAACGATCAACATCTTAAAACACTGTTTTTTTTCTTTGGGCGTGAAATGCACGCATAGATTTCGATGTGTAGCTAGCTGTTCAAAGTATTCTTTGGATATTTGTTTGTGAAACAGACGATTTGATTCAAATACTTACGTAAATATTGCGTCTGGCTTCGATGAACAAACACATCGGATATAAGTTACTTGAAAGAAGAAATTTCAATTGCCTATTTAACTTTTTTATTTACGTAGCGTTCATAAATTGGGCTTGTCAAGAGGTGCCAATCAATTATCAGCATGATCAAGTAGGCAGTTCTTATCTAATTGATCATACAAACTTCAGTTTTAAGCTGCCTTCTTCTTATCCTGTCACTGGTTCCTTTGGAACCGAGTGTGGTAAAAGGATTTCAAGTGCGCTTTAAAGAGGCTCCTTCACCTGCATATTTTCAAACTGGTTCCACGACATGCCGGTTTCCTCACGATGATTTCCTTCACCGAATACTGGCATATTGCACATACATTTTTGGACAGATAAACTAGATAGAAGATAAAAAAGATGTCTGTCTTGATTTGTACCCACGACCTTAGGAACGGCAGGTGAGGCTGCTACTACTAGGCCACCTCAAGCTGCCACACACGGTCTATTAAAGATGTACGTTTTACTTACACGTTGCTTGGCACGTGACTACCTTCTATTTAACTCAGGTTTTCAATATCCGTTCATGCATTTTATTTTTTTAAACAAAAACAATGGTATGCATTATAATTTGCTATCGCATTATGTTTCCTAGTAAGTACGTGTCAATTGGACACCTTAGCCGGCCTTATTGTGTCACTCAACAAGCTGGTAGTCGGAATCTGGTTTATTTGACAGTTTCCATCGTTCGTGTTTGTCAATACTATGGCAAGTTAACAGGTACCTAAAGCTAATATGATTACCAGTTGAAGAACAAAGTTTATCATCATGATCATCATCCACAGCCCGACTTCACCCACTGCTGGGTATAGGCCTCTCTCTGTATGTGCCACTGTTGCCGGTCTTGTGCCAATCTCATCCAGGTCTTGCCTGCGATGTTAACCACATCGTCTGCCCATCTTGCCGCAGGGCGACCAACGCTTCTATAGCCAGTTCTTGGACGCCATTCAGTCATCGCCTTACTCCACCTGTCATTACCTCGCCTTGCCAGGTGTCCTGCCCAGCTCCATTTTAGTTCTGTTATGCGATTCCCAACATCTTTGACCTTTGTTCGACTTCGAATCTCGATGTTGGGAACACGGTCTATAAGCTTGATGCCGAGCATGGCACGCTCCATGGCTCCCTGTGCAACTCTCATCCGGTACACAGCATCTTGTGTGAGCGTCCACGTCTCGGCACCGTAAGTCATGGTAGGCAAAACACACTGGCTATAGAGGCGGGTCTTCAGACACTGTGGAATTTCAGCGGACTAAGAAAAAAAGGACAAAGTTTATACCAATATCAAAACTGGGCATACCAACTAGTGGACCACTACGCTTATATGGAAGCTTAAACGTGGCCACAAGACTGCGTGAAGTGCTCTACCTTTATAGCATCGGCCTTCGCCGTGTGTCACTTCGTGGGAGCGCTCTTGACTTTTTTGCGATGCCGACATTGACATTGGTTCATTTCACATAATGGTTTTTGTTTTACTATAATAACCAAGTTTTACTTTCTAGGATCACTCTTGTCTCTAATCTCTAAATTACTTTAAAAATATGGTTCTGTAGAAAATTGACATTACTGAAACAGACACAGAAATTCACAAATTGTAATTATTTTTATGTTTCAAAATGTGCAGAATACCAGTGGTTTTTTTTTTACATTCAATAGAACATCCTTTGGCTACAATCTCACCTGATGGTAAGCGACGATGTAGCCGACGATGAAGCAGGATGGTCTAGAAGACACCTATTCACTCTTGCCTTGAAGAGGCCCAGATTGTAGTTGAAACTAAGAAAAAGTTAACTCTGTAATTTTTTTTTCGCTAAATTAGGAAAGTTTTCAGTGAACTATACAAAATAAATAAAATCGTCTAATCCAAAGCCAAAGTATTAATATTATGTAGGTAGTGTTAGGTCTGAGTTTGCCTGCCTAGCGGCTTGACTACTTTATAATCCAAGTGGCCATGAACTCAAGTCCATGTTTCTGCTTCAGAAAGCTCTAAAAGCATTAATGATGCAATTATTTCGAAACTAAAGGGCTATAATTCATACTTCACACAAAGGGACAGTAATTATTGCTGTTGTCGGTAAATTGAAACATTTGTAGAGAATTATTCTCTAATTGAAACCTGTTTCAATTCCCGTGATTCATGTTAAAGGCACGACAAAAGAAAATAATATTTTCTTGCAAGCTCATTGATTCAAAAGTAGGTAACGGAGCTTTTTTCTTAGACATTTCCTCTAAAACCTTAACTGTTGGTTATACACCTAAATACGAGGCGATGTAACTTTGAATTTACAGGTGCAGAGTACCGTGACTGCAGTTACATAAAGTGCCCGGAACAAACAACACAAATATAATCTGATTTAGTCTGGGAAAGTGCTAATTTAATTGCAGACTCGTTTGTTAATACTACGTTGGAATTTCAACAACATACCGTAACGGTAGTTCAACCATCATAGGTCTTGCTATTCAATTCCAAAATACATTGCCTAGTACTTCTTATGCCTGGTTTTTCATTGAGCAAAATTATCAATGACTAGGTATATTTTTTACGCAAATAATGCGTCAAGTTTCCATTTTCTTGTCTTTCGCAACGTTTGTATGCCAAGGACCTCTGAAAGGTCGTTTACTAAAACAGTAATCTTTATTTTATCTGCAAACACGGAATACGTGATTTTGGCTTTAAAAAAATGGACGTCATCTTCATAAATTTTGTATTATATTACGAACGTGTACCTCACCTACCTACTTGCAATGCAGCGTGTGTCAGTCATGCACATTCGTTCTCTCTCAGGAGAGAGAGCAGCAAAATCTAATTAAAAATAAATATGTAGTTTGATGAACAAGGAAATGAAGCAGCATAACCGAATTGCTGAAACAAAACAAAAAAACGCAACAACTGAAACCGCAATACAAATTGCGTACCCATTGTCGCAAGACTTGGTATCTCTCACAGAACATAATCGAACGGCCAAGTGGCCGGAAAAGTGTCGCCAAAGAAGCGTGCTCTTTTCTCCATACGAATTCGGTAGTTTTTCGGGAGTCGTAAAATAAAAAATGCTTTGCGCAATCATTACCTTTTTGTTCGGAAACAAGAAGTCAAGCGACATATAAAAATAAAGATATACTTTCTTTCAGTTTCTCAAATTTAGTGATATTGTAAATAAAATAGTAAAAATGTAAAACTGGCGACAGCGGCTTCGATACAAACGGCGTATGATCGCCTCTCTACTGTCTTCTGTATTCTGTGGTGTGTCTTGTAATATTCAGGTGACAAGATAAATGGCGGCGGGTCGACGTCAGGCTAGCGGGGTTGCGAGGTGGGGGCGAGAGGCGTTGTTCTTGACACAGTAAAACTAGAAGTGCAGTAGGTAGGTGCAGCTGCGCCCACGCCCTGAGCTTTTTGCAAACTGATAACTTCGACTAATAAATAAGTAGGTAATCACTCAGTATAAGTGCGGATCTAATGCCGTTATACAAATAACAAGAATGATTCGTGATTTAAGGCCTGCACACCTAGTTCGCTGGCGGTAGCGATCAGTGAAACGCTGTCAAATATCGCTGTCAAATTTGACAGCGTTTCACTGATCGCCGACGCCAGCGGCCTAGGTGTGCGCAGACCTTGATCTATGTCTGATCTGATGGAAATCTGTTTTTTTCCTTATTTAAGGTTTTTAACACTGAATTCGATATTCCGTTGAAATTATTGGCAGTCTTATCAAACTATAAATACTGCGCGAAGTGAGATAATTAAAGCAAGACTTTCAAGCGGCGACGTCGACGTAAAATTAAGAAAGTAATGGTCGTGTGAGAAGTCTGCAAGATTTGATGAAAGCGTCTGATGAGTATAAGTGATGGTATACCTACTATTTAAATTTAGTTTAGTTCTTCTAACTAAACACTACGGAGACGTCTTGGTAGTTTGACTACTTATAAAGTTATTTGCTGTAGACTTAAGAGGTTGGGAAGCTAGTAGACGCAACGTTGCTGAACACTTCTTAACTTTCTCCATTACCACTAAACTGTAATCTTTATTGTGGGCCGGTCATAAAAGATACTAATGATGAAATTTACTGAATCGCGAATTTTATTACCTAACTACGAGTATTCGTGGTGTATTGGAAGGCTCCCTTGGACATTGGTAATTTGTTCATCTTAAGGCCAGGGCACATCTAGGCTAAGGCGATGGCGATCAGCTGTAACGCTGTCAAATAGATGTGCCCAGGCCTTTAGTCTGCTTGATTTGGCCTTCTGCTGGGTTTCCTTCTACTAACCACCTCATTTGAATGCAATTCATACTACGGGTTAAAATTAAGGGCTGATTGTTCAATCTAAGGAATATCATTATACGCCGAAAAAAAGTGTCAGTCCTTTTTTTTTTACAATCCTTCTTCTTCTTCTTATCGTGTCACTGATTCTTTCGAACCAAGTGTGGTGAAAGGATTTTAAGTGCGCCTCGAAGAGGCTCCTTTCGTGCACTTGACACATATTTTCAAACTTTTTAGGTTCTACGATATGCCGGTTTCCTCACGATGTTTTCCTTCACCGTTTGAGAGCACTGGCATAGTGTGCATAAATTTTTGGGCAGAAAAACTCATTGGTACACGACTGGATTCGAACCCACGACCTTAGGATCGGAAGGCGGGGCCGCTACCACTAGGCCACCAGCGCTCTCTTTACAACCCTAAAAAAGAGGTATATTTTTATTTGGCGGATCAATTTAGCTGTAGATTGAAAAATTTGTCCTAAAACGTATAAGCTTATAAGTTCTTCAGAAAAAAAGACATATCGTATGATTTATCTGTGTTATTGGCCTGTCTGTGTTGATCTCGGCCAAGAAACGCTTTCCATGTCGAGGCGGAACGCAGCGCGGCCCGCCACCGCGCCGGCCGTGGTCGCAATTTATGACAATACAATGTACGCTGGTATAGGTATTGTACCAATTGTCTGCTTGTTGCACATTCGATAACTCTTGCCCTTATCCACTTCCTGACATTGCTTTATTTACGATCTTATGATTTATCTCAAAAGCTTTGCGTACAACATTGTAAACATCACGAATTGCTAATGATCTACCGCTTTAAGAAGTCTTTGACAAAAAGTATGGGTTGTACCTAGTTAAATTAAAAACGCCTTGTCGCATTACGTCCTAAGTTTAAATCCGAATTAAGGTCAAAGATAAAAATGTATTTCCTAAAGGAAGGATTATGAACAAAAGGCCGCTAATTATTGTTATATGGCTGTAAACATTTATTGCAGAGTAATCTACATTTACCTACGTCTCAGCATTAAATACTTTCAGTACATAACACTATTTTGCTTAGCTTCGCAATTTTCGTCGCTTCATTTTACGCTCGCCGACCAAATTACATAATTTCAGCTGCGGTCTCGTTAAGGTTAAACGAATCGAATCATAAATGGCCAGTGGGGCAAGCAAATAGATAACAATCACGAAATGGTCGGGTACATTCAATTGGTTTATGCAAATTCAAGACATTTCCAGCATAATAGAGCTAATGTTATGCTCGGAATTATCCTCGTTAGTGGATGTCTAAACGGCATTTTTTGATCCGGCGATGTCGCTGTGTGTGTTCCAACTCTGATGGAATCAACGACCGTTTGTGAGAGCTGAGCGGATTATCACGCCACTAAAATGTAACATTGACTGCGCAAAATTGTGCTACATAACATACTTTTCTAATATTAGACTTTTAATTCTGTGCCAAAGCATGTCGATTGACTGTTCGGACTAGTTTTTGTTCTAGCTCTGTCGTTTATTGGCAACATGAATCGATCTATGCAATCACATCCCAAAAGCATCAACTGGTTTTGTTCTTAAATGGATTATATGGATGAGTGGCGATAAAATATTTGATACATTATTAACATTTTTACGTTCATATAAATCACTCTTCTCGAGGAACTCTATTTGGATGAGTTAGTAAATTACTTGAATATGTAAACAGACAAATAAAACATATAGATTAAAATACAGTTTATAGACCAAAATTTATCAAAAATATTATTTGACTAGTGGAATCCAGCGCTATTAGCAATTCTTTCACACTATAATAATGTTTAAAAAAAGTTCTTAGTGAGCGCCTTCACCCCACAAAGAGTGCCTGTGCCAAATTTCAGACCTGTGGCTGTGTGACGTGTGAGTGGACATTAATTATATCGCGAGATTTCAGTCCGGACAAACCATAACTAGTAAATAACATGTAGAAAATAAATTTGTTAAAATTGAACGTTCAAAATATAAATCTCTCGTTTCGAAGAAACCTACTTGAAAAAGTCAATAAATCATTCGAACATATTGTAAATAAAAGTATATGGATTGAATACAGTTATTTATTGAATGTCGTAAAAGATATCGCAAAAGGTACATTCTAGTTAAAAATAATTTAATTCTATTATGGCAAAAGTTTAGTTTAACTTTTGCCATCATGATGATAATGATGATGATGGCAAAAGTACCCATACGGCTTAGTTTGTTGCAGTTCATGACCATAGACAATTCCTGATTCCAACCAATCACCCAGGCTTTGTTGCAAAGTAGAAGCAAACTTCGCCAAACTTAGTGGTAAGGTAGTGGTAAGAAAACCACACATAAGTTTATTTGCAATTCGCTTAAATCTGTAGTGAAGAAATGTATTACAGAAATATTATTCACTAGCAGTATGGTATGAGACGCCAATACCCCAATGGAAGGCCGATATAAACATAACGCACTATGAAACAATGGCACCATTGTCACATCCTCGGAAACAGTCGCGATTCAACATTGAAATCGATGTAAAGAATTGCACCTAAGCTGAATATTGCTTTCTTGCTGGCATCCAACTTAGTAATGTTTATTTGACTTGACGTATAAAATAAGAAAATTTCTAAGTCGTTGCGTACGCAAACGTGTTAGCTTAGAGGTTACATGATCGGATTTACATAAATCGTAAAGCTTTTTGTCAAGAGTTTTAGTGTGCTACGCGCAAGTTAAACTGACGCGATTTGGTTATAAATTACTAGATTGAGAGTTAGGTAGGGAAGTAGTGTTACATAAACAGCAGTTTGTAAAAGCTATGGCGACGCCATCGGTGGCTGGCATGGCATGACAGCGTCCTCGCAATAAAGTAAACGGTTGCGCATAAAGTCCCCGTGTAGCGTGTACTAGTTAGACGGGTATTGCATGAAATGCAGAAATGCACGACACGGTATCTGTGTGCAGGGCTGGTTGTGGAGGAAGCCGTTAGTCGCTTTAAGGTGCGGACAGGAGCGCAGACCAGCCGGGATCGATTAGCGAACCGGTTCCCGGTGCGTTGACTCCAGAGAGCCAATGCATAGCAGGCGTTTGCACACTCGAAATGTGCACCTTTCGATTCGAAGCGACACCCCTCTCTTCTACCTCCCCGTCCCCCGTACACCGGGCATGCATGTCCTCTAAAACCTCATGCTGTTTTCTGTATTTCCTGTAAGTTTTCCGATTGAGGAAATGTCAAGGCAGTAATCAAAGAGCCTAAAAAAAATTGAGACACAAATCACAATATGGTAGTGGCAGCACGTATACGGCCAGAGGTGCTAATTAAAGAAATTACAGGGCGGTCGATAAAGGTTTTAGGGTGAATGAAACAGCTACTCAATTCGTGTTTTTCCGGTTTCGAAAATTGTAACGTTTAACTTAACTGTGCCAACGGCAACGTTACAGTTTGGATGGCACTTTCATTGTTACATTGTTTAGAATCTGGAACAGAAATTAAGTTTTCGTAATTCAAGAACAGTTTTGAAAGTAAGATACTTTTTTTGTCAGGACATTATAAAACCGCGAATTTATTGCGAAGTCGGTTTGTTATATTACAGTTAAGCAAACGTGTGACTGTAGTAAATGTAACAATAGAAAACTAAAATTGTTAAACTCCTCACTTAATGAAAGCAAAGTATGTATGTAGGTATATCTCAATATAACAGACGAACTAACTCACCTACGATGATAGCCTGGGATCATCCGACTACGGATGACAATTCTCTCGGTATCTTGGATTGTAATTGCTTACGTCCGTTATTGTATAATTACAGACAGGTGTTCCTTCCTATTAATGAATAACTCACTTTATTTTATAAATTAAAACTTAGGTACTTGAAAAGCCCAGGTAGTCTTGCTAAAGTATTTTCATAGAAAAGACTTAAACGCGTTCGTCCCTTGAGGCGCTTGTTCGTTGTACTACACAATGCAATATAGCAACCAATTCACATAACTGTTTTCTATTTTACTATTCATATTTATCTATTGATTTAGTAGTGGAGTCACATAAGCGTCCCTAGCTATCGCTGTCATCATACCGAAAAAATATTCGATCGCGTGTAGTCTGATTTCTTTGTTCGAATCGTTCTTAAACTTTTGATTTTATTATTGTCCCTTACATAATATCTCTGATAAAGTATGAATGTTATGAGAGGGGAAAAACAGGATGCAATTAAGTTGGCGCGCTTGTAACGTTGGCTCATTTATTATTGATGGCAATGTTGATTTATGTTAGGTGTGAAGGAGAAGCGTTGTTGATAAAGGAGTGATAATAACGTCAAGCTTGGTCCTGCTTGAAGGGCCGGGATGTGCGGGGGACGCGTACGGACATCGAACCCGCGCCGCGTGGGTCGGAGGTCAGCGGTCCGTCAAGCGTTCATTAGTGCATTCGTGAGTCTGCGCATACTGCAAGCGCTTACTGTAATGCACATTACTAATGCATACCTGTCTCTTTATCGTATTGGTTTTTATAATCCGTCTAACAAGTCGTATAATATCGTCTTCGAGCAAAGTTGTAAAAATCTAAAATAAATAATTCTCTGATTGACTGAATAATCAATTTATGAATACCTTGCCTTGTTGCATTTAATTCTAGACTAGACTACAGAATCTAAAACCTTTTTCGTTGAGTCAATAAGTTAAAAGTTTTAGTAGGGGTAGACAACCTTAAAAACATTTATTATCAGTATTTTATTTGCCCGGAAAGTGTACCAAATAAAATATGCACTTAATATCTCGCACGCACGTTTGTTTCTGTTTTTGTTGGTGTCAATTTATTTTGTTTTTTGTAGAAATTGAAACTTATAATATCTAAGTCGAATCGGTTGACCTCAGATGCATGACAATGAAAGTGTACCAATTTGTCGACACGTGGTGATGTGAGATTAACTTTAAGACCGGTATCATTAATCTAATTCGCGTCGCTAGACGTATGCAATGAATTAGTGTGAGTCAATCGAGAAAGTAAACCAGTAAGCATTGTTCCGAGTGGATGCTCGTTGTACTGAGTGCGTGGGCGCAGGCAGCGGCGCGAATTAAAGCAGCTCTCTATTCATTACTCATCGCTATTGCTATCGCCATTTTGGGAGACGAAAGCGAGTGTAGGCTCGTCTAACATACCTAGGCACAAAACATTAAGTCCAATGTGCTATTCATATATTTCAAAGGGGGTTATTTTTATGTATTACCCTTCATGGTCACTATTCACCACACACGAGTGCTTCTCGTATCGATTCACGGTTGGTGAGCACTTATTTGAGCGCTATGCACCTTTATTCTCACTTTGATGGGTACTGTAAAAGTTAAATTTAAACTAGAGGCTGTGTGTGAATACACACAGAATTAAAGCATATTAAAAAAAAAATTATCTCTGTGGAACGTGTAGTCAAGGCACTAGTAGAAAGTACCAGCAACGCGTGCAAGAACGACAATTAAGATCGTATTGTACTATCTCCGCCTTTGCAATATATTTCACTTAAAATACTTGCCTGTGGCAAAGATTTGCTACTGTTAAGTTTGCGTGATTGATTCCAATCACACTACACAGTCTTGTCTGATCAGCTTTAATCTAATTGGTCTGCTCTTTTTTATAATGAAACATTTCATTTTATTGTACAAGCATTTCTAGGTTTACCTGCTTTGTATAAGTAATAAATATTGTAGTATTTGACGAACGTATAGAATAGAGACGTAATAAATAATATGTGTTATAATTTTGACAAAAAGCCTGTTGCAAATAAATATTCATGTAGATTGTAGATGCTTCCGTGTATTTTTGTGCACTGCCCTTCATCAATTCGTGGCGTTCAGATAGATAAGTAAATAAATAATAATACATATTGTGGACAATCCACACAACACTATCTTGCCCCAAATTAAGCAGAGCTTGTACTATTGGAACCAGATAGTTGATATAATACTTATTTTTTTGTATAAACACATGTTTAGAGTAGGTACCTACAATATAACACCCAGACGCAGATAACGAATATCTGCATTCACACCACTAGTTGTTCTCGGTGGGGATCGAACCCACCGCAGAAGTCAGAGATACTACCAACTACCAACTGAGATGAGAGGCCAGAGAGTACGAAAGTATTAAATTTGTGATTTAAGTTGTTGAATTTCACTAGTAAACCTTTATTTATGTATAACACTCACCATTACATAAGTTCGGCACTAAACGGTCGCCGCCGCATAATTTGTTATTCATGGATACATAATCTAACGGAAAAAAACTATTCTGATTAGTTTTTACATAATATTGGAACAAACGTGCCATTCAAAACAACATGACAAGAATAAAATCTAATTTAGGTATAGGTTTAAGTACCTCCTTAATATCGTTATATTATAATTTTCTAGGGTTCCGAAGCCCGACCGTTTTGTTTTGTAAAAGGATCATACAAAAAACGGTAGGAACCAAGCCGTAGTTTGTTGCCTGGTTTTCTAGGCTTGGTCGCGTGGAACTGGCACCTAGACTCACCTGGCTTTAAGACGTTTTAAGTGATCCTTGCGATACTACTGATTAAAGACATACTTGACTACCCCTACAGTTACCCAGTCTTGTCCTGCCTGTGTAGCGAACGAATTTTGTAAGCACAGAAACGGTGTTTTATAGGTTTAGGGGTTGAATAGAGATACTACCCCTAATTACATAATCTACTTTTCTGGAGGATGATGCAGCAATTAAATCATATACCAAATATGTACTTCTTTATGTTTACTAAGGCTACATGTTCGCACAGTGTTAGCGGGGACAGACGACTGTGGCTAAGTACCTAGCCGCTCCAATAGGTAACAAGGAATGTTCGATTTGTTGACACGGTAAATCGAACATTCCTTGTTACCTTCCTGTTACTGGTCCGACACACTCTTGGATGTGTTTCTATGATACAACGATAATATTGCTGACTGGCTTTCTTATTAATAAAATTCACCTAAAATGGTATTCTCAATAAAATGTGAATGTTAAACCGTTGATTGTACACAAATAATTACATTTTAAGTAGATATCCCAAAAGAGCCTTTCTCTTTTGAAATTATAAACCGTGACATCTTTTTAAACTTTCACTATTAGTAAGTCAATCAAATTATGAAATACAAATTCATAAATTAGCTGATATTAATTATCCACATTCTGAGTAAATGTAGGCGTTTCGAGGAACACATCACTTCGAAAACTTTTCATCAAACCAGTATTGTGGGCTCTGAGCTCGCGGCCCGCAGATGGTAGGCGTCTAGTGAAAGCTACTTGCCATGGATCTGTTTATACCGCTCTTCATCAAAAACATTGCTTAAATTAATACTCTGTTTCAGTAAATCATTTTTATCCACTTCTTCTTCATCCCGTACAAACATTGGTGACGCAACAATTATGAATTAATTCAAAATTTCAAACACTAATTTAATTTATAGCATCCAAACGAAGAAAGGTTAAGATTAATATCTAACATTAACTATTTACATAAGCTATTATCAATTTACATGCAAATTGACGCAACAGACGGATGGTATAATATTTTTTTTTAGAAATAATGAATTTGTTCCGTAAAGCATAATTTTCCATCTTGAACCTTAATATTAAACCGACTGGTCAGAGAAGTCACTTCTTCTTATCGTGTCACTAGTTCCTAAATTATTTTTCGCGAGTGTACCCAAATCCTCTAGCTAGCGCATTGATTCCCAACGTGGTCCAGTTGGACCCCCAGGGGTCCACGGTAGACTCATCGGGGGTCTACGATGGCGTTACAAAATATTAGGGTACACATTCGTAAGCGGGGTTCCACGAAAATTTATCTGGTTTCGATAGTGAAGAACTAAAATGTTGGCTTGACTTCAGCTATCAATGTGGGTAGATAATATTTTAAAATGCTTAGTGACTGTTGTAAAAACTTTTTCGTAAACTGTTAATTCGTGGTAGGAACTAGGAACTCAGTCGCAACGCCATGCGCCATAGCCATAGTTAGATTTTATATCCATATTTTTTGTCGACTAAAATACTCGGAATATAGTAAAATGTAGCTGCAGGGTAGAACCAGAAGAATATTGAAAGTGGTCTCTGAGGAAAAAAAGGTTGGGAACCTCTGCTCTAGCGCTACATATTCTTAATAATTCATGGAGCACATAAATACATTATTGCTATGTTTATTGTAGATCGTACACATAATAGTGGTACCGCCTGGCTCAAATTTTCATAATCCTCTTTTGAAAACTGTTCTAAAAATTGCTATGTTGTAAATAAATAAACAAACGATACACAGTGAAATTATTGAAAGTTGTTTTCATTCACGTGACGTTGAAAACACATGTTTCTCCATACAATGTCGACAAAAACACGACCGTAATGAGTTCACACGATTAGAATGAAATATGATATTAAAAGATGTGGGGAATTAGAGCAAGTGTGGACCTAGACCGACTACATACAGTTAGTTTTGGGTCGGAGCTGACTCATCTACGGTGAATGATCACGTTAACCCAAATTGTCAAGAACACTTACTGTCTTCAATTGCTTTATTTATTTAACTCGATTGAAATGTATTTTATTGTTCGCGGGTGAAAGCGCAAAAGGAATTAAACTGTTTTAGTGGAATATCAGCTTTAAACTTGGACGCGGTGTAATTGCCCATTTAGATGTTTTGGGGCAATCAAGTGGCAAATCTTTGTACGCTTTCAAACATAAATGGTTCTTTGTTCGTCAGATCGCTAGCGTGTTAAGATGAGGTACGTTGGTACTGGTAGCATTGGCATTGACCATCGTACATAAGTGGCGTGCGTTATTTACCTCCCACCCAGAAGGCAATAAATAAGTATTAAGATCAAAAAACATATGCATAAGTGCAATATGAATCATTCATTCAGGATAAATGTAAAGCCTATAAACTAGAGTTTAATTAATCGGTAAAAAAAAGTAAAGTTCAAAAAAAGTACAGCCAACAGAAAAGGTTCACAAATGATGAAATTGTGCGATAACAAACATAAAGAAAAGCAACCGAATTGCGAACCTCCTCCTTTTTTATTTGAAGTCGGTTATAATATAAATGAAAGAATACACTTCCTTGCTTGGGATAGTAAAACGATATTTATATTCGTACATTTTAACACTTGCAAGTGAATATGGATTTAAATAAAACCTTATTGGTAAATTATTCTATTCTACCATGCACGCACTGAACAAAGCAAGTTATTCTACGTCTGCTTACTAAATAAAGACTAATCGTGAAGGCACGTAGTCGTTTATGCAAATGGAATCGTTTATTCCTTTTTTTGCGGGAAATAAAATGCAAAATGTACGCACAAAGCTGTCTATGCACTCATCGCAATGTTTACTCAGGGCAGGCCAGTCGGCATCAGGTGCTGGTGCGGGTCACGATCACGGAAGTGCCGGTGTGGTAAACGTACGTGTACCGACGAATTGAATCATTTTTGCGATGGACCAAGGACTGATAATGCTTGCTTGCGCGCGAATGCTTATTAAAGTGAGAGATAAGATTCCTCACTTAACGAGAACGAGTATAATGACAGGAGACCTTGTCGAGCATCGATATTGGCAATCCTAAAGGGAAGACAAGTAGGTAAACAAGGTTTCCGTGTAAGGATCGGCAATGCATCGGCCGCCCACGTATTGTTCGATATCGGTGGAGGCGTCACACTAAAACACTGCAAATGATCTTTTGGTAATTCATTCGTTCACGGAAGTATTTTCTGTCAGCTCATTCTTGTAAATCGATTAACTTTTTTGTTGTTAAGAAATAAATCAAGTTGAAATCACGAAAGAAGATCTTGATATCATTTGAGGAATCTCATAGTCTTCAAAATTACGGCTGTTGACTTCATAATTATGTGTCAATAACAAGCCATCACATACACTCCAGTGTCCACTCCACACTCATTCCATTTTACATTTCCTGTCGTGGTATGTTACTCGTTAATATTTACGAGTATATTATGTTTATTAAGTAGAATCGTGGGCGGGCAAAGCTCAAAAGCTCGTTTACGCAATCTCCTCTGTCTCTCCATCAGATCACTTTTGATTTCAAACTTCTACGCAGATCTGGCGTGGCGGTGCGACGTGCGTTGCAGTGGCCCACTCTAGACGACCTTGATTGTTTTCCACCAACGCCGCTGCACATTGTTTTGCGACTATACGATTTCCCTTTTATCTAACGAAAGAAATATTATAGAATATTAATAAGCGAAAGTTCCTCACGATGCCTGCGGCCACTTTAAAGATTTATTACTCCCGCTTAAACTATTAAAGTGAAGTCTGAATGTGTCAATGGCTTAATGGTGTAGCCTTCTTCTCGCTTCTTGCTTCCGTGTTGCGTATGAGACATATTTTTAGGGTACCGTTGTTTGAATATAACCCAAAAAAAAATTTCAAGTTCCTAACTTAATACAAAAAAACTTTTATAACATAGAAAACTTACTTATTATAATTTTTTACATTAAATGGTTCTCTGTTGTGTCGCACTCCAGTGGTGTCACGGAAGACCAGCGTTATAGTGGCGCTCGGTACTATAGCATAATGCTGAACGGCCAATTTTTGTCATTGTTACTTGTATACCATCCTTGTGTAATTACTGCTCTTGTTGTGTGACATAAAATAAATTACTTTTCTTCTGATTTTGTTATTATCATATTATTTATTAGCTGTATTATTATGCTGTAAAGCTATAGCCTAAATATTTTTTCTGTTATAGGCACATACATATCTCTCACTATACTTATCATGATTGATTTATAAACTTCGCCACCCACTCGGTGTTTTTCATTGCAATACAATCGCCATCTCCTTTCTAACCGCGCACATCATAAGTGTGACAGCGACCTCGAATAGAAATTATGGGAACAAGATTTTTTTGTATGAAGGATGGCGAGCTTGTAATGTGAGTGGCGACACCTACGCGCCTCTTCAGCGAATCCAACTGTACGCTGTGTAACACCACTTTCTGCTCCAATTACAAGCCCCGTAGCGGCTCATGACCACATTTTATCCCATTAGCTTGAACTAGAAAATACATCAGATGATCCTACTTAGACCCTCATGACAAGCTGCTTCATGGTAAGCATTATAAATTGCGTGAATATGAAATTATACATCTTTGTCATCGAGCTGATACTCTCTGAACTTCGTGAAATAACTTCTCGTTCACACACTTTGACCTTTTGAAAGACATAAAATTACTGAGCACGTTTTCCTGCTTTAAAGTTTTCACATGTACGAAAACTAGCTAGGCAAACTTTTAAGTAGGAAACTTGTTAGGATCAAATTATTTTTTTGTTAAACTGTGTGCGAAAGTTTAGCACAGAAAGATAGATGCTCGCGATTTTCGATAAATCTGTGATTTTATATCGTTCAAAGGGTCTAAATGTGCAAGTGGGAAGTTTATCAATGGTGGGCTTTGCCTTAAAGACTTCCTATAAAATATATGAAAAAAAAATATGACTGCGTGATGTAATAAAACATTCGCATTTGTAATCGTCACGTTTCCATATCTACATTTCATAAACAAATAAATATTGCTGGGAATTTTGCTGAGCTCCATGTAGCCCAAAACTAAGCGGAGCTTGTATTCTTAAGTAGTTTATTTATATTAAAACAACCTTTTATATTTACCAGCCTGGATGTAAAGCTTTGCCAGAAGCGTGAGTCACAAACACGTACAGGATCTTTGTTGTGCTTCCGAGAAGCTTAACGGACTCGTCTTTGTGGAAAAGGCATTTTTATGCAGGTCGTCGGTCTGATTTCTCCTGTCTCGCTAGCCCAACTACAAAGGGAAAAACTTTTTGAGCGTTCCGTGAAATGTTTAATTTTTTTCATTTTATTTTCTAACTTTAGGAATGCTTTCATTGGTTATTTCTACATCCTTAAACCTGCTAGACTTTGTAGCAGTTTAATTAATTACGGGAATTTATTTCTAAGAGCAGTCCTACGTTACAGAAAGAAGATACCCTACAAATATAGCCTTTCTAGAAGCTTTTATAGTTTAGCTGAGTTAATTGACACTCGCTATAAAACAGGATAATATTTTATTTTATAAAACAAAAAAGCACTGTGCTCTTCCATCAAGATATAGGATAATATTTTATTTTATAAAATATAAAAGCACTGGTGCTTTAATCAAGGATTGTTGTTGGCAATTTAGTATTGATGTGATAATATAGGTTAATGAACGCTGATGTTTGACCGATATTGGCCTCCGTGACTAACGAGGTCCGTTACTTTTGTCTGACTTATTATTGCGTTATTTTTTGAAACACTTTGCGAATGATGATACACATCACCGCCTCCAGCTAAGTACAGTAATTACTGAGAATCGAGTCATCTGGCACATTGGCAACCTACTTTTTAAATCACTGATGAGACGATCGAATATTTGATATACCAAACAAGATAGGATAGTATACAAGGTGTATCTAAATATGTGTACTATGCGAAGGTGGGGGGTTTCAGACCACAATGGTGATCAGTTGTGGGTGGGAGAAAATTAAAAATTCCTATTTTCATTTTCCCATACAAAAATATTTAATTTCATAATGCCTAAATAAATTGACAACCCTATCCTTGTAACTCACCTACCCCTTGACCTACTACCTCTGTAGGTCTACTACTACTACCTACTACCTCTGTAGCTGAGTTTAGGGTTGTCACTTTGTATAAAGTCAGCTGTTCATGTTGAAACTTCGTTGCCGTTTTTTTCAGAGATACCAATCGAAGTTCGAAAAGTCGTTGAACAAAAGTTTTTCCCCGGGGGGTGGAAATTCACCCCCCTTCAGGATAGTACACATATTTTGATACACGTTGTATAGCATGGATACTTGGATAGGTTAAAAAAAGTTGTTTTCTCACTTACACGAGCTCTTTTAAGTATTGATGAAGAATCCCATGGCTCCAGGAAGTCTATATACGGTTGGTATTTTGATAGATCATGTTGAGTTCACGCCTGCCAGATCAGGTTTCCGTAAGAGTACCTTTTAAGGTATCGGATTAATTTGCCATGGTCAGTGTTGTTAGATTGAATCGAATAGAATAGAATAAAGCTAGTCTAAATTGTACCTACAGTCGAGTTTACTAATGTAATTATAAGAGCAGCGCTAGCCTTCAGTAAATATTAATATAGCTCCTTATAGTTTGCTAAATAAATAATGCGTGTTATGTTTTATTTTGTATCATATTTTTTTTTACAGAATAGGCTTTTGTGTGTTAAATTATATGCACAGAGGGACTAATTAATTAGTTAGATAATAACGATGCTTAAACCTGTCGAATGGAAGCTAATATCCATGAGCTTGTATCATTTTGTGCTTTCTTAGTAGTTATGTTAGATGTCATATCAAAACAGTAACGATTTATCGTTACCTCCCGGATACAACATAAAGTTTCTCTGTGTGTATAATTCGTGGTACCAAGAAATACAGACGGCTGACTGATTTTTGTTTCGTTGGAGAGTATCAACCTAGGCAGCCTAGTCACAGGCCATCTGGGTCATTAGACCTCGCCGTTCGTCGGCTACTCGGTGCCTTGCTACCTCCGGTGCCATTATTTTTTTGCCGACGATTGTTAGACCGACTTAGTCACCTACTTCTTAGATCGAAACATAGATAAAAACTAACAACTTGTTTATGCATGTTTTGGAAATTAGCATAAGTTTTTTCTACATTGACAAATTGAGTAGAGGGCTTTTGAACAATCGATGTGTAGGTGTAATGAAACCTAACGGTGATTTAGGAAGTTGCCTTTCTTTATTGATGATGATTCAGGTAGGTATCATATTTTATCGAGTCCACACAACAAGGAGTCACTCAAATGTGGATGAATGTTTTCTATTGTGCGATATTATTGGTTGTAGGTCAAACAACATTAAGGGCTTAAAGCCCGATGGAAGAAAATCATACAGGCATAAACGTTGGCAGTGACACACATTACCACTGTATAGCAATAATTCCCCAGCTAGGCCGTGTTTTTTCACACAATATGTGTGTAATGCGAAACAAGCCATATAATGTAATGTTGAGCATAAAAATATATTGAATGCGATACAAACTAGTATTGGTATAAAATCGAATAGAACCAGAATAAATGCGAGATGATTGAGTAAATTTGTTTAGCAGTAATATTCATACTGATACATTTCAGTTTTCATGTAAAGATCCTTGCCCAGTACATCATGCGTATGAAATAACAGCATTGGTATTGGGTGGGTATGTTTCGATTGTGAATATTTTCGTCTGTCAGTGGCCCAAATGCATACATTATAATGTTCAGTTAATGCAGCGTTGTTTCGAAACTGTCGACCTTCTGTACTGTTGGCTTGATGTGTAGGTACATTATTTATTTTCATTAACTTATATAATATCTTCAATTTTTGTCTAGGGTATTAATAAATTGAATTTCTGTTTCAGGTAAATATAAACTTGACTTGGTTCAACGAAACGTTAAGGTGAGGTTCTAAGGCTTTATATTACGAGATACTTCAGTTTCACAAGACATAAAGAGGAGGCCTATGCTCAGCATTGGGTGCAAACAAGCTTAAACTAATGATGACGTTAGTTACGCTTTGTATATTCCCTCCTAAGTCATATTAAACCCTAGCAGTAATTTCCTGTCTGTTATCTATCTGTTTATTCCCTTCTTTTACCTGCTTCCAAAGTGTATCCCCTCGTGATCGAGTCTTATAAATCAACAAAATGTTTAACGGCGAAACGGAGTTTAGGCTCCTTGACTGACTAACCCAGATAAGAAGTCACTGGCCTAGAGGGCATTGCTTAGAAATTAAAGAAACGAACTACTTCGTGCAAAAAAACTGTGCCATGCTCATGAACAAAAAAATTCAAAATGACCTATGAAAAGGTTCAAAACGATTGACGAAACAGAAGAGTTTCTCAAAATGTGCAAGAGAGAGTTTAAAAGCTGGAGCACAACCTTTTACGGAAATTTGCTCATACTTCAAGGAATGGGTTAAAAAAGTAACTGAGAGCTGAGATAAAATCCTCTTACTGTTCAAAATCGAAACAATTTCGAAGTGCATAACCTACGCTAGTTGAAGTATTGCAAGTCGGATGCATGCGGCGGTACTCAAGCCCGTAGCTCGCGAGCTAGTATATCGGCTTTGTGGTAGTGAAGGTCAGTGCTCCTGCGTTTCAACCCGTAGTGGTCTCGTGTTAGAGTCGTGGTGCCGGTGGCTGGGCTGGCTGGCTGGCTGGCTGGCGAGGCAGGAGAGAGGCGCGGCAGCGGTGGGGTCCTCGCGCGCGGGCCCGCGTTGCTTCCCTTCCTTCAGTTTAGTCGCAGCGGTGCACGCACACCGCACGCAGTTCTCGCGCGCGCTACGAGAAGGTACCCACGACGCGACCGGTCTCTACCGCACAGCCGTCGCTCACACGCACTCGTTTCCGGTGCTTGCTCTCCTTACAACGAGCGATCACTCCGATCAGACTAGGCTCGATTCAATATGTTATGACAGCTCGCGGTTTTCCTATCCGTTGCAGTTTGACCACTCCGTGACTTGCAACCACCGCAGATATTCGTTGCTAGAGCCGAGCTCAAGTTTTCAAAAGTGGTTTTCTTTCCGAAGTTCAAAAGTGATACAATATATAATATTTACTGAAATGTGTTTAGCTAAACGTGCAGTTACTTGTTTTAATTAAATACAATTATTTCCGTGTTTACACAACGTCAAAACAATATAACCCAGTTTACATTATACTCGTATATGCAAACAAGACATTTAATGATTTGTATAGTTATCTAACATGTTTTGTACTTTAATATGTTATAAGTTATAATTCACCGATACTTTATGAGCGCATAAATGAAATAAATACATTGTCTAAGAGTGTTTTAACATTTCTATGTAAACATTCATTTAAATTAATTGCGTACGCGTTGTACATTAAATTTTTAAAGAATACAAAAGAAGACCTCTGAAAGTTATGAAATTATGACAAATCATTGTGCTAAAAATTTGATTCGATGGCATGCAAGTTATTTGGATACACCACAGGCTGGGATGTATCGGATCTGGCCATATGGTAGCGCTTCAAGCCATATTAGGGACATCACCAAGGCGACACTTGTTGCACTTATACGGCATAACTGCTCTACAAAATAAACTTAGACACAAATGATACTTTATCACAGTGCCCTACTTTACTGGCTTCATTTAGCATGGAGTCTGTTATATCAATTGTATTAACGTAACACACTAATTAATTGTGGAACATGTTGTTGTGATCCATGGTATAACTGCATAAGTGATAAGGTAGGGCTGCGGCCGAGACGGCAGACGTTCGGCTTGCATGCGCGTTATGCAAGTTGCCAAGCTGAGTAGAGACAGTGGCATCGCATGCCGAGCAGGGCGGTTCGTTGACCAGTGCGTTGTCCCGCCGCTGCCGCCCACCGCGAAGGTCGCGGCCCACAGTCGCACACACATACATTTCACGCATCTTTACTTCAAATTAATCTCAATTTTACTATTCAATCGATAATTATCTACAAACCAAGAACTGCACGTTTAGTTTTCAATACATTCTTTATCTTTCCAGGTAGAGTCGATATGTGTTCAATGTACTAAGTGCTAAAATAAAATACAATCAACTTAACGTACTTAACTGCTAAGTGGAAATTTTGATCTCAAAATGGTGACTTCGAGAATACCGGCTTATTCTTTGAGTTCGGAGTTCAACAGGGAGTTCAGAAGTTTCCGAATAACGCGGGCTACGCCGCGATCGACTCTATACGCGCCCGCCATAGTGCCCATACACGAGTACCCGAGGGTCAGCGTACACGAGCGGCGGGAAGCTCTGAAGGCGGCTCTCGCCAAGGCATGGTCTTCTAAAAGCAGCGATAAGAAGAAGCACGATACTTGGACTGTTCCCAATGAACAGAGCAGAGCCGGAATAATGACTGCTGATTTCAACGGAAAACCACCGAGAAAGAACGGTGATGTATCACGTGTTGCTCTAGCTAAACACGAATTCGAAAGCAAGGATGCAGAACGGATAGAGGCTATTGATCACAGAACTGACAGCGGTCAGCCCGCCAGCTTTAGCTACAGTCGAGTGAACGACAATATTTTAGATATTAAAGAAACTCTCAAAAAAGGCTGTGATAAAGGTTTACATACTAAAGAATTAGGATATAGCGACTATCTAAGCAACGTTCCTAAATGCAAAACTAGTTTTGAAAGCAATTTCCTCAAACAGAATCTCGAAGATCGTTATATCAGCAAACGAAATGGGTATGAAGTCTCAACTAAACGAGTCGAAAGAGACGTTAATTTGAACAACATCGAATATAGCAGCCTGAATGGCGACACTTATGATTCTTTGAAGTATTCGCGAACAGCGAACGGCACTGAATCGGTGCAATATAAAAATTACAGTAAAGCTGAGACCGTTAAAAGCAAATTGTTAAGCACAGATAGCCCAAAAAGCGTAACGTCTTGCAATGGCGAGAAACTAAACGGATATAATGGCTTGGAGGCGCGCTCTAAGGAGCAGCAGCGCCCATTGACTAGCGGGCCCAAGGCAGTGGTAGAGCAGAGGCTCGCGGAAAGACTCGAAGTGAAGGTAGCTGAGCTGCCTGCCCTCTATCGCGGAGTCGACTCCTGGACGCCGAAATCTGCCGCTTTTCAGAAGAACATGCGAGATCACGAATGGAGCGTATCGTATGTACCCCTATGACATGACAATACCACGCATCCCTACTAACAATAATTCCTTGCCCTCTACCCTTATTTTAGACTGCATATCTATCTTCCCTCTTGAATCCTTTACGTAGATGTGCGTTAGAGTAAAAAGGTTTTATTCATCTCGTTTCGCATCGTTATACGAATACGTAAAACATAAATCCACTATTAGACTGAATACGGTTTTATACCATAAGTTAGCTAAAACATTTTTTTACAAATTCAAGTTAGTTTATTGCGTAACTTGAAACCGTTGAAAATGGCACATTTTCATAATATGGGAACCAGCTCTAGTCATTGCGGTGGATAAATATAAATAAACCAGTCATCTGGAGCGTGAGTTTGTATCCTTACAGACTTCAACCACTCGCTGGCTCCACTCCTAGGGGGGAAAAAAAGGAAAGAAGGGAATATTATTTTCTATCACCAGCTAATGAAATTAACACATTAGTGCACCTTAAATTTTCAGTACTCTAGTTCTCCTACGCATTAGAATTGTGGACACTTGTGCATTTATTATTCAAACCAGTCAGTAATGCAACAGTGCTAATTTATTTTTGTATTTTGTTTTATTATTTTCTCGTACTTCTTTTACGGAAATGAGAAAACACATGAATATGTTTTTGAGTCGAGAAAAAAACGGCTAGATTAATCCTTGACTGAAACGTTAACTGTTTTTGGTAAGTAATTTTTTTTTCATGTAAAAGTTATTTATTTTGTATTTTTTGTGTCCATAATGAAATTTTGTCCCTATTTTGAAATTCTCAGAAGTGGAGTTTTCTGGATTTCGATTTCTCTATTACAAAACGGCCCAAACTTAAAACTATACTGCAAAATTAACTCTTGCTCTGCAGTGGGAGAAGATACGCTGAAAATAAAATTAAAAACAGTGGCACTCCGAAAATGCAGACAGAAGCTCTCACTTCAAAAAAAAGTAAATCGCTGCAAATTGATTGATATGACTAACCCCCGAATAATGAAACGCAACTCAGATTTAAGCACGTCTCAAGCGACGAATATTTGACAGTTTTCAATGAAAATATGTCAAATATTCGTCGCTTGAGACGTGCTTAAATCTGAGTTGCGTTTCAGTATTCGGGGGAAGTTAATTAATTCCAATCACCGAAAAAGGGATGTGCTCTTGAAGTTTCGTAACTTTAAATTTATTCAAAACTTTAGATCCAATAATTTAATTATAATGTTCATTGTAGCAGAAACAACGATAACCCTGGTTGGTTCTGTAAAAGCATTACACAACTTCTGTGACTCACCACTGCTGCGTTTTACTCCGTCGTCCTGCTCAGCGGGTTGCTTAATGTCTTCGCCCGTTATCGCTATTTCATTAAAACATGTTCAAAAACGTGTGTATCAGTACCTTGGTAAAGTTCTATTATACATTTTTGAAATCTTGTATTTTATGGTTCGTTTAAGTACTTCAAGTTGCACGGTTCATTCGGTAGATTTAATTTGATTGATAGATAACACGCAGCGTATCCCATACTCCGGTCATTGTTCTGGAAATAATCGTATTTTAGGTAGCTTTTTAATTATACAAACACAATGTTTTTCTTCTGGTCTGGTCCTGATAATTTAAATGATAGAATCAACTCCCTTCGGAAGTTGACGTTCGGACTAAAACAACGTCTCAACTTAGAAGTCAATTAACATACAACCTAGCTAAACATTTGTTTAGGATAGCTAGATATATTCGTGGGCGCCACGCTCCGCCATAGCTCAAGATTCGTCTCGATAGTGTACCCAGTGAATGTTTCAAGGTCCTGTCTTGGTTTGTCTGCACGCTTCGAAGGAATTTGTCAACTTGGTAGGCGTCATGACGTAATTAAAATAAGCTTGGTTCCATTGTTCTATTTAAAAAGTAGATTTTCAAATTGAATAGTGCAACGTTAAGGTGGTTCGATTTCCAGACAGACAAACTGATTTTGACCATTTATGAGAGTATGTTGTAAACTGAAATTACTTTAATATTCGTCTTTATTTAGGGCAAACTATATAAAGTTGAATAAAACTGTAGATGAACAGCAATACTAATAAAAACTAAAAAATACATATATTCAATATTGTTTACGAAGGTACAATTATACTATCATCGCCCCATAAATGGTAAAATTTGTATGGAAATCACACAACCTTAAGCCAAGTAAGTTTTAAGGCATTTTTTTTGTTAACTATTAGAATGTTTGGTTACGCCATCTTACTGTCAACCACGTCGCCTCGCCTGCGCCACTGTGTCGGGCGCCGTCGTGTCTTTCCATTTGTTTAGTCTCTGCCTGAACTAACAAATTCGATTAAATATTCGCAAGGTTTCCGTTCTACTCTCGCTTCGATTTTTGCCTCATTATGATCTTTCTGTTGACCATGACCATTCCGTTCAATACGTTTTTAAATATGTTTCTTTTTTTACACTGATTATACTTACCCGATATGACTTGGTTAGATAGAACTAGCATTATCAGAATTTGGTAATTTAATGAAAGTGAAATCGAAACCAAGATTACGGAAACACCAGTGAATCAGTAAACAGAAGATGATTCAATCTCATACACGTGTTCGGTTTTTCTAAATACAAAGAACCGTTATTTGAATACCGTTCGTGGCTGAACGTTGACCGCATTGCAAATTAACGTTTTTTTCTTTATTACTTTTTATTTATGTATACTTAGAACCATTTCTTTTTGTCCTGATTGTACGGCGAACACTTGTGTTGAGTTGAGATACAACCAGACCAAAGCTAACTGTTGATCAATTATACCTAGACTGTGGTTAGCTAAACTACTGTTCCTCGTGTTATGTCTTTGTTCCGCCAATTATAGGAACTTTCTTACGGTTTCTACTAATGTTTACTTGTATCATTATAATGAGCCTGTATAGTGCTGGTCACGTCGTCGCCATGTTCAAGTAAAGCCTTCGTTACGACAGCACTGTCGCGAATTACATCAATGTCCGCTTTCACCTTCTTTTCACAGCTACTTGAACCCTATCAAGTTTTAAAAAAGATGTTAGACATGTAAAGCATAAAATATAGAATGGAATAAATAAATAAAACACTGTAACCTCTTAATTCATGACAACCGGTTTTAGTTGTGTGTGATATAAGTTAAAATTTTCTAAAAACCCGTTTGCAATAAAATAAAGCTTCTCGTGTAGTTTATGTACATAATTCTAGTTGGTTCACTGTAACGTGGTGACGATTATGTTGATGTCGTTGGTCGTCGAAAGTGAATTTTCCGGTGTTTATTATTCGCAACCACACCGACGAGTGACGTGCGTTGCTTTGTTAAACGTTGGTTGATACTACTATCAGGTACACTGTTTTAAATAATGACACGAGTTGTGTAATTGAAATAGACACATAAAACATCCATTATTGTTGCTTATGAGACGATAATTATGTTTCCTAGTATATTCTGGTCATCGATAGAAAAGGTTTTTGTGGTCGTTCCCAGCGTTCGTTTTATTGTCAATCTTATTACGTCAACCGAACATTCTATATGTTCAAGTTCAACCTCTTATGTCAGTTACTTTGCTGCTGCTAAACAATGAAACATTAGGCTTGACATAGATCACCAACGCCCACGCATCTTGTTCAAGGAATCGTCTGGTTTGTTAGGAATCTTAGGGTGCTATTGCTATGAACCTTCTACTAAATCTGGTCTATTGACTCTTAAAAAAAATCTATAAGTGTAGAAAGTCGCACGCAAATAGATGGTGATATTAATATTCGCCACTACTGCTAAACCAATTACATGAAGGCATAATTGCATTACTGCACCGCATTCATTTCTTCTGTTTGTTTCTTTTGTACAAGCATATTCTTACAGGCAATAGTAGTGTTATGTGTTATCCACAAATGTTCAGTATGGAAGTTAGATCTGCGGCCTTATTGTCTAACTTGAAATCCATTCCCATTTCACATTCCAACCAATCACACAATACGAAAATGACGTATTTTGTCATGATACGTCATTTTCATATTGTGTGATTGGTTGAAATGGGAAATGGGAATGGGTTTCAAGTTAGACAATAAGGCTGCTGGTAGCCATAGCCAATCTTCCATGACTATTATTAACCCAGTGAAATATTTACGAGTTTCTTGGTGAGTGCTCTTTTATTGACACCTGTGAGGTGGATTAGTGGTATTATAGCATCTCCGCCTTTCGATCCTAACCCTAAGTATAAGTTCGAATTCGGTCATGTACCGCACCTATGGATTTTCTGTTCGAATGGCGTGCAAAGCCAGTACATACTCTCAAACTGTGAAGGGAAACACCTTGATGGAAAATTATCTCTCTTTCTCTTTAATTCGTGCTTTAATGTATATCTTCAATGTTATCAGTCTTATCAATTTGCATTGCTGCTGAGATAATCAACAGTAAAATTACATAAATTTACGTTTAACATGGTTATCTCCCAACTGACTACGAACATCTTGATGTTGCCATAATTAAAAATAATGTTCCGATGTCGATTGTTAGATTTGATGACGGTTGCTTTGAAACGAGCATTTAATTGTATGTCGTTTTACTTCAGTAAACTAAAGTATCTCGTGCGCAATCGGCGTATTGAAGCTGGCAGTGCGTCCGCGACCGCAGCTCGTGCCGGGTCCTCGCAGAGTGAACCACTTGTGACATTCTTATTCCGTGCCTCGCATTCACTCACATCTGATCCGTTACATCTTCCACCTTCTCGGTACCCACGATTTTATAGCTGATTGCTATTGAATAAAATCGCGCAATTTACAACCTGCAATTTGGATAAACCGTTCGTTTTAACCTTGGCTTTGCCAAGTCCAGTATTGTGAATACGTTTTTTTGTAAACTGATGTAAGGTAGGTTTTATATTTTGTGAAAAAGTCGTTCGCAAACAAAATATTACGACTCACATAATCTGATAGCTAGCAAAATCATAGATACGAGACCGTGGAGATGGAGTGCCATTCGGGCGGTGCTCAGCATTTGCTGTTTGCCGTCATCAGACCATCTCTTACAGTTAGCAGATCTACATTACGGCTATGACTATACACCAAAGTTAGTAATTCTACTGTTCAACCAAACCTAACGCACATCTGAACCTCACCTAAACGTCACTGTATGTATCTCATTAGATTCCCTTAATCACTAACCCTACAGCCTGTCGATGAATGATTTCACAGCTCGGAGCACTCGTGGAGACGGAGAAATGAGCGCTCCAAACGGTCGCATCACCGGCGTTCGCCTACGTCGCACAGGCGGAGGAGGCACCATCGCGACGAGTCCTCACTGCGCTCTCCAGACCAGGTCAGTATTCTGTTCCATACTAATATATTTTAGATGATGAATGAATGATCTTGAAAGCCAACACTCGTCTTAAAAAAAGTGTTCACCCTAGAACCTGTCAGTTTCTATCTCATGTGTCCTCGTCGTGTACTTGTCGTAAGCATAGTGCGGAACCAGAATAAAGCATAAACGTCAGCGTGCCTGTTTGGGATAACATGCGGGACGGGTTTGGCTGGCGACTGCGCGTGCGCGGGCGCCATCGCCCGTGAAGATGTGCGCGAGAGACGGCGACCTCCTCGCGTTTGCGCCCGTGCTATTTGCGTTCGCCTTCGTCACTCTGTACTGCTTCAGTCAGTCGCAAAGCTCAGCCGGCCGTCTGGCGCGTCTCTGTCGCAGAGAAAATCGAGTCCGCCGCGTCCATTGGGCTGCGGCCGGCCACCGCCAGAGCCATGGCCGCACAACCGCCGCGAATACCACCCAACAATTTGCTCTTCTGTGGACCTCCTCCCTCGTTGCCCCACGTAGTGCTCCTGCCCAGTGACGCCCCTGACGTGGGCTCCTTCTACCCACCACCTGAAACTTGTACTCAAACAAACGATGAGGGTGCTTTACACGAAATAAACAACGTGGGCGTGCCAACCTATGGTGGAGCATTTGATGGTCAAGTTGAGAACAACGTGCTCGAAATAGATAAATCTGACTACGATTTGCCACCGGAAAACTACTTACGAAGGACACATAGTTTCGATATATCTGATATTTTTACTTCGCGTATTGGTAGCAAAATTGACATATGTGCGTTGCGACATCGAAGGTCTGAACCAGACTTATCGAAATATGGATTGTTTGTTGAAGCAGAAGTGACTGTAGACTGTGCTCCTCTAGAACAACCACAACTTGTGCTTAACAACCCCTTTTACGACGGATCTATAGCATTAGCCACGGCACAATTCAATCAAGCTGTGGTGATGCTACCTGAAAACTATCTAGCTTTTGAAGACGCATTTGTCCCGAGCTGGAATTACAAACCAGACTATGTAGATAGTGACTTTAATGCGGGATTATATTATGACGGGCTGCCATTAATTCTTTCGAATGATCCATGGTCAGTTTATAATAATGAGAATATAGGGTTTCAATATTATTCTCCCCAGTATGAAGCACCCATAGGAGATCCTGATGGTGTTCATTATATGCCCTTAACTGATTTGGATTATGCCATACCAACGTATATGAGCTTACCTGTAGTTGAAGAAGCTAGAATAGAAAATACCGAGGCAATTAATTTACTTCAAAATACAACTGAAACGAACGTTGACAACAATATCCACTATAGTGATAACACGTCAATTGTTGAAACAAATCCACAGGCCGAACTGTCTGTTGCTCAAAGAGAGAACAGTGCAGTGAATCATGACGAAACCGCTGGTGCAGTTGAATCTGCTCCGACTAAAGAGTCTTCTGTACATTCTGAAGAATCAGTTAATGCTGATATTTCCAATGATGTGACATCTAGCTTGGCATTTGTACCTAGTAGTAAAAGTTCTCAAATGCCTGACGGTGGCGATGATACAAATGATGACACATCGCCTTGCTCTACTGATTATCATGAAGCTTCAGCCCTGGATGTATTACAAAGCCTTGACGAGCTTTCTTGTGATAGCACGGACTTTTCACAAAGTAGAGATGAGATTTCACCACTACCTGTTGATGTGCCTAAGATTAAAATTGAAAAAAATTGCGATGTTATTGCTGACAATAAGATGAACACTGAAAAAGAAGCTAAAGATGCGGCTTCTAAATCTTCATCCAATCTACCTCTGAGTGAACTGCCTTCCATTCCAATACCTGAGTGCGTACCCTCAGTGGTTTTTCAAGTAGACCATTCAACGAATAATGTGATTCAAATGGTGAATAACGAGAAAACTGATCCAACCATCATTCAGGGGACAGATGTTTCGCAGACAAATGTCACAAAGATACCTGCACACCAGTCTAGTACAAGTAACAAAAAAGATGGTTCTGCAATAAAAACTCCTCAAAACGTACCGCTTCCACCAGCAGTACCTACGTCATGGCTAAAATTTAAACAGTCCACGTCTGATAAGCCGTTGGAACCGCCGAAGATTTGCGTACAAAGTAGCGAAAGTTTACAAAGTGAACCTGTAAAGATGGATATAAAGGCCGCTCCGTCAGCCCCGACTATCGCGAATCAACAACCCGCGATGGAACCTCAGCCTTCGTGCTCCTTCGTGCCAGTTCCATCGCCGGTGCAGGCATCTCAACTGAAACCAGAGAACCAAACGAAAGAAGTAGAGGTCAGCCAATAGACTTATTACACATTTCAAAATTACCAGTTCAAAGTTGAATGAATTCATATCACGCTGTTAAAAGTAATGCGCAAGCGCTGCCAGCGCGTCGCTATTGGGAGCAATGCGCATCTATTTTAGCATTATATTATTAGGTCAAGGATTGTATTTATGCATCCTTTAATTGAATATAATAGGTGCCTATAAGGAATTTACATTTTTAAAGATTGCTCTCTATAAAAGATCTCTTATTTGTGGACGACATATTGCCTGGATGTATTGAAAAGGGCAATTTGTTTTGTTGCACATCCACAATGCTACAAAGCAATCGAGACTGATCTAATCAAGGCTCCATGCTCACTGGGGCAGTATTGCACTGCACGTCTTTACTGATTCCACTATGTAACAATCAATTATTAACCGCTCGAAGCTACACTCGCATCCATATTAAAAACCATAGCATGTTTTTTTGAAAATGTCTTAAACACCGCTTGCGATCTCACTCAAACGTTATCTTACCTCATATAACACAAAAATAATCGTAAGGGATGGCATCTTAAAATGCTGAATTATGCGAACATCATAAAAATATGCAGTTGAAACCTTGGTAGTCCATTTATAGCATAGAATCAGCGTATATATTGATTGAAGACCAAAATAGAAAAGCAGCTGGCATGAAACTATGTGGTTCTAATGGTAAATACTAGATGGCGCCACTTGCTATAAATGTAACTCTAGTGAATGTTATGAACGACGCATGCGCGCAGAAATAGTATCATGATGATCACCTTCACCTAGGAGAAACCAAACATGTTCATAATGTTATTTGCAAAATGTATTTATTGAAACTTGAATTACACCAAAATAAAATCGATCAATAATAAACTAACAAACACAAGTTGTTTTGGTAGCCTACGGATTCTTGCATACATACCTACGTTATCATTAAAGTAAATAATCTCCACTAGAAAACAGTGCTAGTAACTACATTGACATGATCGAGAGCAATCAAGAAGCGTACGCATCGCTCGCTTAATTTAAAAAACCGGTTTCAACTGGCTTGAATCAAATACTATCTTTGATAGTGAATCCTCATTATTCCCAAGAACAAGAATTCATCACATCTGTACTTATTTGAAATAGTTCCCTGAATTATTTATTAGAATTAACCACGGAATTAATTGAAAAATTACAATATTCTTCAACCCTAAAAAATAAAAAAAAGGTGATTACAAGAGGAGGCTTAAAAAAAAGGTACTAAGTAAATAACCTCAATTCAAATTCAAAACTTCTCTAGTAAGTTGTACAAATACAACAAGCTACGGCGTGTTTCTTACCGTTTGAAAACGCATAGTATGCACAGCTTGACTGGTCTCTCAGCTCAGTTGGTTGTAACTCTGCCGTAGGTCGTGGGTTCGATCCCCACAGAGAACAAATTTTGTGTGGTGAACGTAGATGTTTGTTCTGTGTCTGGGTGTTATATTGTATTCTAAGTATGTACTTACAAAAAAAGTATGTTCTTACAAAGTATTATACATATAAGTTATCTGATTCCCATAGTACAAGCTCTGCCTAATTTGGGGCTAGTAGTGTTGTGTGGATTATCCACAATTCTTTTTTTTAAATGGACAAGTTACTTAGCACTATCTAGCCCCAAACTAAGCAGAGCTTGTATGGTGAGAACCTGATAGCTGATAAAATACTTGAATATATATATTTTTTGTAAATACATACTTATATAACACCCAGACAGAGAACAAACATCTGTGTTCACCACACCACACAAATATTTGTTCTCGGTGGGGATCGAACCCACGGCCTACGGCGCAGAAGGCAGAGCTACTACCAACTGAGCTGAGAGACCAGTCTAACCAGGCTGAGAGTTTATTTGTTTAGTTAGCTCAGCTGAGTGCTAAGTTCATGCACGTCAACGTCTTTTATCATTTTTCCTAGTAGTCGTGGGTCAAGTTTGCAGTTTAGTAAAACATGTTATCGTATAAAATACCTATAATATGGCCGTGCAGACTACGTCGGCCGAGGCGGTCAGGCTGATATGGTCTGATAAATGCGGTGCGCCTGTTGTCTTGTCTTGCCCACCTATCTATTTGGTAATGCCCAGTTCCTTCCGGTCGACCTTGCAGCATGCCGATATTGCTCTTGTTACCATAAGAGCCGCACTTTCATATATAAACACTACCGTAGTGTCTACGAAGCGAGCGACTTAACAACGGCCAGGTATCTTTCGTATTTATCTTGACATTTTATAATACTGATAATTTATATTGTATGCTGCTATTATTAAATATTTTTATGTTTTGACTCAAAAGGTGACAGACCGATAATAAGCAGAAAATTTTAAATAATAATTTGAATAAAAATCTATAGCAAACCCTTCTCCAGTGAATCAGTCGTGAGTCGTGGCACGTCAGTTGGACGCGGATATATCCTGTTTAAACTGAAAGCACTACAATTGTCTCATTCGCCATCGTTAATTAAAGTGCTTCTTGGTCGAGCATCTTTTTAGTTTAGTCCTCGTCTCGGATCAGTGCGGTTATTGACGCTATCCGATCTGCCATCTGTTGTTATTGTTTGAATAATAATTCTATACATTCTTTGAAACAGCTGTACAACATGAACATTATTATTGGAAGAATTTAAATTCAGTTCTGTGTCGTTTTAGTGATCATTTTGCTTTCGACGCTATAAGTGTAGCGGGTATCGCTAGTCACAGTTGTGTAACAACCGGCCGCGAGTTCGCCCGCCCCTAACGTAAAACGAGTGCTTATATACTGCATGCAATATACATGTAGGAACATAATATCGGTTCAGTGGCAGTGCATAATGTCAGAAGTTGCTGCAAAGCATAATCGCGCGCGAGTGCCTCTCAGGCTTACGTCCTTTTACGAGCTTTACAAGAGGTTTCTCAAGGATCACGGGTGCAAGTGGCATGATGTTTCGAAACTACTCTCCGTAGTAGCCGAGATCCTTTTTGATGTTGACGGCGCTTGTAGTCGACTCATTGGAAAGGTCAGTTTAATTGCCTCAAATTAAAAAGCCTTAATACAACTCCTATCAATATTGGCGCTTTTGTTACCGATTTGCATGTTTAATGGTAAACAGATTCGTTTTGATATATCGCTAGCATCAGTACCATCTTCGTAAACAACATTTTCAAATCCCTCTTGCCGATTACTGCATTTTTAGGGTTCCGTAGCCAAATGGCAAAAACGGAACCCTTATAGATTCGTCATGTCTGTCTGTCTGTCTGTCCGTCCGTATGTCACAGCCATTTTTCTCCGAAACCGTAAGAGCTAGACTGATGGAACTTGGCGAGTAGATGTATTCTGTGAACCGCATTAAGATTTTTACATAAAAATAAAAAATAAACTATAAATTTCGGGAGTCCCCATACTTGAAACTGAAACTCAAAAATTTTTTTTTCATCGAACCCATACGTGTGGAGTATCTATGAATAGGTCTTCAAAAATGATGTTGAGGTTTCGAATATCGTTTTTTTCTAAACTGAGTAGTTTGCGCGAGAGACGCTTCCAAAGTGGAAAAAAGTTGGTCCCCCCCCCTCTAACTTCTAAAGTAAGGGAATGATAATACTAAAAAAAAAATATGGTGTACATTACTATGCAAACTTCCAGTGATATTTGGTTTGAACGAGATCTAGTCAGTAGTTTTTTTTTTACACGTCATAAACCGTAAACCGCAATTTACCTTTCGACGAACTACAAGAACCTTATTCTGATACAGCAAGTAACATAATATAAAGGTTCTTGTAGTTCGTCGTGCTACGGAACCCTTCATGGACGAGTCCGACTCGCACTTGGCTGCTTTTTTTTTAACAGTTGACGCTGCTTTGTTATTATTATGTTAGAAAGATACAAATGCTATACGGGACAAAGGAAGATATTTTACCTGTACCTTGTTATAGTTAACGTTCCCTTCGCATTACCAGCTGCAGCAGAAAGGGAACTGTTGACCGAACAACAGTTCCCTTTCTACCTTGAGAAGTAAAACAACTGCAAATGCAATAAAATCATTGTGACAGCGTTTAAGTGCAATTTCAGTATTTATTTGCGCCAATGAACTGTTATTACCGTAGTAGTAGTAGTGTTCATATTAATCTCCCCAAAAACTGTCGTCATCATGAAAACATAAAATTTTTTGAGACCTATCCAATATATTTTTGAATTCAACTATCCTTCATTACCAGATAATTATTTCATGTCTGAGGTATGTATACAAATTATATGAGAAAGTAAATCGGTTGTATTAAATATCCATTTTATTGAATGTTTACGCTTTGAATATAACATAAAATAATACATAATAATAATCCTTTGTACATTATAACTTAAAATATTAAACGAGGAAACTTAGCCCTACTTAGTATGAGTAGATAACATTCACGCTTATAACTCGTGTAACCAAGTACGCCGATCTTATTACGAAAATGTTTTGACTTGTTCATCGTAAACATGTAAATGAACATAAGATTAAAAAGTATTGGAAAATTAATGTTGCTGATAAAAACCATTGTTGTAAACTTTGTGATTGGGAATACCTAGTCTATCGTGATGCTATAAAATGTATCATAATGAATGACGATGGACGAACATCACTGTTACCTGCCTTATTCATAAATCGATTTAATTACATAATACGAGTTACGTACGAGTACAATACAATAAGCACTTTCTGATTTATAAAGCTCATATACATAAAATCGTTTGTCATTTATTTTCGTTGACATGAAAAATTCCAAGGGCAGTAATCCGCCTATAAAGCCTTTAGTTTCATAAATCACGGGTAGGTAGGTACTTTGTGACCGTCTTTTTTGAAACGAAGTAAAAACTTTTCTGTATTTCTTGCAATGTACCTACTACAGCTCTTCAGCTTTCGTTCAAAACTCATAGTTGTATATAGGGTATGTATCGAATATTATAGCGTATGTATCGAATACGTTTGTTTTGACCACTGCCCAGTGCAATGAAGCATGCGACGCTATGTAGATGACCCTTACTAAGATTACGTCTTAAAACCGTACATTTCTATAAACCGATAAGGAGTGGTGCCATCAGCGACCTAATGACTTGCGAGCAGCTGAGAACCCATACTTAAAATTTAAACCAATTACTCACATTATTTATTTTGTTAGCTTGAAATGAAATGTATTTAGTCGTACGTACAAATAGTGCTCTAAAGGAAAATAGGTTGGTAGTTTTTTAAAACGAAGAAAATGTATTTCTGATTTAGTCAACCTTCGGTTTCTTTAGTCGCTACCAAGGTCGGTATTTGGATAAATTCAGTCGAAGGTATGGAGTATTCCAGTTACTCGCGAAACAAAGAAAGTATGAAAACGATATAACATACCGATTGTAAAGAATTCGAATAGAAATAACGAGCACTTAATCTACGCCAACAGATGCTTTTAACTCAGGGTGGCACTTTATTGCTGTAAATAAAATCAAACATTGTTAATAACGATAAATATTATTTTTAGATTTTGAAACACAACGTTAAAATCATGTTTTATCTAATAACCAGTGGGTTATATTTAATATTATTTTCTTGATAACTCGTCCGATAACAGCACGTACAGCATCCGTGTCTAATATTTCATCGAGATGAGTATGCCGGGGAATGCTGTTACGCTCAGAACACTTCTACAACCCGAACTCTTTGAAGATAACGCACGGCATAATCTCGAAATGATAAAATTGACTGTAATTTTTATGAAATCAGCGCTGACCTGTGATACAATAAGTGAAAACTGTGCACCTAGTATTTGCGATTGTTATCTTAGATGTTGGCCGCGTGCGCGAGCGGCGAATACCGCCCGTGGCACCGTCGGTATTGTTCAGAGCTCGCTCACGCTCCACTGACCTAATTGCCTACCTCTTATTGACAGAACTGTCTTGGCTTACCTCGCCGTTCAAAGAAAGTCGATGCAACACTCGTGATAATTGTATAGCAACATCATTAAACTGGAGGATACAACGTTCTACTTCACGTTCACCCGCATTCTTCTGTCATGGTTTATGGAGCATGTTTTCTCGTTTATTGGGAGAAATTGACATCATTGTAAGCATAATTACAAAAATGCGAAGACGTAGGTAATGATGTGTAATGTGAAGAAATGTATTCGCGACGGGCACCTTAGGAGTGCGCGGGAGGGCGCTCCCACGGGTTGCCGATATTTTTAGTCCGCGATCATTACTTGGCACCGACGGCCGCACTCGGCTGCGCTAGTGATCTTTCTGAAATTCGTTCGCTCTTAGGCACGCTCTCAATCTCTAGATAGCCTCAGTCTTATGTCCGATGGTGAAGCATAACACGGTGTAAACCAGTGGTAATTCCCTAACATGTTTTGGTTACCCATGTCGAAAGTGCAGTTAAAATGTTTATGAAATATGTGATCCATCCGGGGTGAAAGTTATTGTAAATACGAAAATCTATTAAAAAACCTATCAAAATGGCTAGTGTTAGCGCGACCGGTAATGGCACAACTAGCCCACGGCGTCAACGATACAACCGCTCATCGACCACTAGTGTATCGCAACTGTTGTCTGATGGATACTCAAGCTTTATTAATCGACTTACAAGACGAGGACCCTCGGAGAAATCGGAAACTGGTGCTGACGCAAAACTGTCAGCTGCACGATCACAGTATGATGACAAATTTCGGGCTAATAACAACTCCGTCTTGAGCAATGTTCGTCGCTATGAGAATAATGGCCACATCTCACCGTACACATCCCTTACCTCGAGTGTCACTGCGCCGAGCGCGATAAAAGTAAATGGAGATCGCCCCTTTTCTTACCTGGGCGCACCTAAGTCCCGTGTTAACACATCACCTCTACGTTCTACTGTCGGCGTAAGCGCTCTGGGTCGTAGTGACTCATTTCGCAGAGCAAACATAAAAGATAATAAATCATCGCCGTTCACTAAACGATATCCCCTGAAGGAAGCCAATAATAACATCGAAAGCACAATTTTCTTGGGCAGCACCCGAAGCCGTCTGGAAGACAAATATTCTTCTGTTTTAGACAGAATCGCAGTACAGAAAAAAGAAAGGGCTAGAAAAGAAAAAGAGGACCGTGATAAAACCCTGGAACCGGAACCGCCTAGGGGATTAATGAGGAGCTTTACGACAGCTGTATTCGGTGAAAACTCCTTCAAAAGAAATAACTTTTCTACAGAGAAAATTCGAGACAAGACCCCATTCAGAAACACTTCGGATCGTAGATTATCAAATAAACATAAAGATGAAATTAAAAATGGTTTCGATGTGCCTCTAAGAGATAGAATCTGTTATGGCAAAGATAGAGATAGCATCTATAAAAGACACCAACGTAGATCGTTACGAGCTGAAAAGAGTCAGAATAACGAACACAAAAATGGAAAGCTATTTATTCGTCCAATAGATATCAGCATACAAAGCACCCGAGATCTCATATCGCCACCGCTTGGCAATAAAGGCCTTAACTCGAAGCTATTGTCAACCAAAACTCCTGTCTCGTCTCCAGCGCGGGATATCGGTAAACAAAGACAAATTTACTTTCCATCGAGCGACGAGGATGACGACGATAAAACTCCCGTCGGAGATAGGATCGTCAGCGAACGGGAGGCCAAACGGAAGGAGATCCAGGGTCTGATAATGAAGTACGCTCATCTAGACGAAGCTTATGGACGGATCGGTGACAAGGACATGAAGAATGTGGGAAACGAAACGAGCGCGGCTTCTTTGCCGGAGCCTCTTGTCGTGGGGGATCTAGTGACGCTGCCGCCTGAGCTGCGCAGCCGCACCCGGCCGCAGCGGCCTCGCCATCTGCTGCGGCGCGCGGCCACGCCGCCTGTAAGCACGACACGCTAACCATCCGCCTGCGCCTGCGCCTCTGTGTGCCGCTAACAAACACCCGGTCCGTTATTTACAATACTCTAGCAAATATTACTCCAAATCGAATTGCTTACTTTATGTGAGTAGATAAATGTATAACATATTTCCGACGACAGCAATTACGTACTGAAAAATATCATACGACCTATAAAGTATTATGATTTTACTCTGTCTTGCAGTACTGGTAGTGCTAGAAACGGCTAGAAACCCAAAACAAACAATGTTTGCATCTAATGATCATGATGTATCTGGAATGAATAATTCGTTCCATGAATGGCTTGCATTTTAATGTGGGTAGGAAACTAACAAACTGTCAAAAAAAGAATCATATTGGGGGTAGGGTTTTAAAACATTACTCAGTAATCTGTCACTAACGGCAAAGCTAACTGTGTGAAATGATTGAGCCTAATTAACTATGATAGTGCATGTGTTAAAGTTCTTCGCGCGTATTTTAAACTCGAAAATGTCTCTTTTATGTGTAAAGATATTCTCTCATTCTAAAAGTCAACGAAGTTCTAAGAGTACAATTTCTAGTGTTAGTATGCAATTGTGATTTTGAAACTGTAGAAGGCAGGTACGGGTGGACACTTATCCTAAAGTATGTGCGAATGATTGTGCGTGTGTGTTCGCGTGTATGGGTATGTGATAGGCATCCCATCCCGTCCCGTGAGTCCTCTCCCGTGAGTCCCGTCCCGTCCTGTCCCGTCCCGTGGTCCCGCTGCGGGCGGCGGGCGGTCGAGGCGGTCGCCGGCTCGGTCGCTCGCTCCCGCGCCTCCGCAGCGCCCACCCGTCTGCTCTTATAACAGCATGTACGACACACCATTCCAATTGTCGCTTGTCTGACGGGCAACCGTTCCATTGTCTGATTGTTGGGTACAACACTACTCGGGTCGTGCGGTCTCGTGGCGCGCTCTCCGTGGCATGTGGCGTGGTGCTGGTGCTGATGCCTGTGCGTGCGGTGCGTCCTCGGTGCGGTGCGGTGCTGCTGCCTGCTGCCTGCTGCCTGCTGCCTGCTGCCCCTGTGCTGTGGACGCGGACGCAACACGACGCCAACTGCAGAGCTCCCGCGCACGCTCCTCCGTCAAGGACGACAAGGACGGACACCTGTTCTACTGGCCCGGATATGTCATGGGAGCGAGATGTTCGTGTCCACAACATAACTATGCAAACAATAATTATATACACACAACACAAGTACACAACACACTACACCATTCACTATACACACATTTACATACATTATGAACGTCACTGAAACGCTCACATTTTACACGACACAGAAGCCCCTAAAGATTTGTTATCGGCTGTTCGAACAGCCATGCCCTTTGCAGTTCAGTGACTCGTCCTAAAGAAGAATTTAAACTTTTGATTTTTAATTTTGTTTAAATTTAATAATGAACAATGAAATTGCTCGTTAAATGCCACATAAAACATTCCATAGAGTCATGTTGGAAAGTCATCTTAACATTGGTCAACAAAAAAAACAGCTCTTTTTGTCGTGAATTTTCAATATTCATTGTGCTTAATTAATTGAGCTTGCATTAAAACATGAAAACCAATGCCAAATTCCATCATGACTTTGTTCTGTTTAACAAATGACTAATTAAAGCTTGGTTTTATTTCAGACAAAATCATCGACACGCTCGGTGAGGGCACCTTCGGCAAAGTGGTCGAGGTGAAGGACTTAGAAATGTAAGTATTACTACAATATAACTACTAGGTATCTGTTAAATGTTGTGCACCTTGCACAGTACAACCACCACTCAGTATGTTTAATCTAATGATCATTATCTGACTCTGAAATGACAACTCTGACGTGCTTGCCTCCAATTCCACTGGTCATCGCACTGTGAAAGGTGAATATTTAGATTCAGTTTATATTCACACCTCCCCACGATGTTTTTATACGTTGGATTTTAGTAAACCATATCATTTTTTATTTAGAAATATTGTTTTTTTATTAGTTGGGAAATGTCGTCGGCCACATGCGCGCCGCCCTCGGATGATGACACACATTGTTTGGCTGTGTGCGTTTTACCAGTCTTACGTCAATTCATCTCTATTTTAATTTGTTTAGAGGAAACTGAAGAGAGCTCTCTTTATTTTGGCAGATACCACTACCTTGATTTGCATTACATATCAATAAAACGATACTTATTTTTGTTTCCAGGGAGCACAGAATGGCTCTTAAGATAATCAAGAACGTGGAGAAGTACAGAGAGGCTGCAAAACTCGAAATAAACGTACTAGAAAAGTTAGCTGAGATTGACCCTGACTGTAAGAAGTGAGTATAATGTTTATGATTTAGCAATACATACATCATAATTGTGGAGAGGCGATGCGGCATCATTGTTGATAATGGATGCTGACTTGCTTTGACGCCGGCGAATGTAACAATATTCGACCTTGCACGTTTATATGCGACGTTATGGCTCCTTGCTGGCTCGCAGCCAACGAAGAACTCGATGTCAACTCCCAAACTAAATTACCGTCTGCCGCTCGATTATCTACGTACAATTTGCGTGGCTGCCCTTGATTCTGAAATTTATATTCGATTGCAATAATAACAACTTCAATCATTTATTTTACAGCTTATGTGTCAAGATGTTAGACTGGTTCGAATACCATGGGCACATGTGCATTGCGTTCGAAATGCTGGGACAGAGCGTATTTGACTTCCTGGTGAGTAACCGCTTTATTACTGTTTTAAGTTCACTCTCTGATTCACATTTAGACCTCACACTGGAAATTCTTCCTTGATTGCATACCATACTGATGAGTCTTTTGAAATTCGAACCTAAAATACTGGAAATTAGGCAGATTTACGTTTTAGTAGGTACTTTACCTATTCATAGTTTATCGTTAGATTCCTACTATAAAATTAGATACGGTTCGTAATCTATGTTCTGGTTCCTCTTACTTCCTGAAATAGTAATGATCTAAATGTGAATTTTATGACATCGACATAAGCTTTTCCTGCTGTTTAAGTAGGTTATCAGCCAAATGTTATGGTATGGGCTTTTGATTTTCTCAAGAACCTTACCGTGAGTAGTTTACCAACGGTGAGCTTACATTAAATGTAAGTGAAATTTAAAGCTCACAGTCAAAAGCTTAAAATCTAACCGATGCAAAATCAGCATCAATACTACAACGCTATTTACAGTATGTATTGTATAATAGTGATAGGTTTACAGTCGGCTGCACCAGAATTATACAATTCGTAATTATTTTTATTTTTTTAATATTAATTATAATTTCAAGTTAGTTTCGTAGCATTACTCAAAAACATTGTCAACTTTTGTTTTTGGCCTGTTTTCCATATCAATGTTGCCATGTCTTTTTCTGCCGTGAAGCAGCATTGCTGTGTTTCGGTTTGAAGGGTGTGGGTGCTGGTGAAATTACTGGCACGTGGAGCTAAACATAGTATATAACCATAGTCCATCATAGTCCACCATTGTCCACCCATAGTCCATCAGTCACCACATCAGTCAGGACAGTGCATCGTAGGGCACGTTCCCAACATGCGTGACCTACGAGGCAAAAAAATATGAAAGTTACGAATCGTGTATATTGTAGTGCAGTTTAGTACTTGAAGTAAATAATTTCCCAAACAGAACAAAGTTATAAACGGACCGAGTGCATTGCAGAAGGACAACAACTACCAGCCGTATCCGCTGGAGCAAGTGCGGCACATCGCCTACCAGCTCATATACAGCGTGCTCTTCCTGCACGACAACAAGCTCACGCACACCGATCTCAAGCCGGAGAACATCCTGTTTGTGGATAGCGACTACGAAGTCGGCTCTGTATATAGCCCCTCCAAAAAGGTACGTAAAAAAAGAAAGAAAATAATATTTATTTGACATGTATGAGTTTAGTATCAGCTTTCTGGTTCCCATAGTAAAAGCTCTGCTTAGTTTTGGGCTACATAGTGTTGGTTATATATGTTTGGATTGTCTACAATATAATATTTTTTTCTACACTATCAACCCCACCCGGCTTTGCACCAGGTAGAAAAATTCAAAGACTGTGACATTGTCACCTTTTTTTAACCGTCAGTGGTATTAACATGAGTCGAGTTGATGAACAATGATGAAGGGCGATTTTTATATTTAAAAAATGTGGACCATGAATTAACACAACACTATCTAGTCCCAAATTAAACAGATCTTGTACTATGGGAACAGATAGCTGATATAATACTTACAATATAATCCTTAAATATCCAGACAGAGAAAAAACATCTGTGTTCAACACACAAATATTTGTTCTCTGTGGGGGTGCGAGACTACGACGCAAAAAGCAGATGCACTTCCAACTGAGCTGAGAGGCCAGTCAAAATCGATTGGATGATAATGAAAACACCTACTTAATAGCATAATTATCTCTAGATTGATGAGATGACACAAGAAAGAAAGTAAATTACAATTTTCGCAAAAGCTACAATAAAAGCCACTTTAAAACTTTCTCTCGATTAGTCCGCATAGGTCATTGTCCTATTTTTGTACTCCTGAATTTAGCACTAGCCATTCTAATTTGAGAACAAAACATTGAACTTAATTTTATTTTGTGGCCGTTAGCCCGAGCCATTGTTCTGTTTATTCCATAACACGACACATTTTCCTAAATAGTTTATTAGTTTACTTAATCACAAAGGCGACGAACTTGCCTATCCTAAAAGCTATAATCCTATATTTATAATCTTGATTCAGTTCATTAATAGTTTGGTAAACAGATTTGCATAGTTTCTTTCGGGCTTTTGGCATGAATACGAGTGGCGAGTTTTAAAGTAACTACTACACCTATCTCATAGCTTTCTAGTGTATTCCAAAGCGTTAGCTCGTTGATAATCTATACGAATATTATAAAGCTGAAGAATTTGATTTTTTGTTTGGTTGAACGCGCTAATCTCTGGAACTGCTGGCCCGAATTGAAAAATTATTTTTGTTTTGTACATTTATCGAGGAAGGCTATATAATCACGTTATTACCTACTAGCGACCCGTGCGAAGCTGGGGCGAATCGCGAGTCTATGATATAAGATATTGATTGAATTATCAAACTCAATTTGAATCAAATTAAAATAAACAAGATTGATGAACCATCAAATATGTTATGTATGTAATTTATTTGCGCCGAAGAAAGTTGACAGCTTCTGCGGGACATCTTTCCCTACTCGTGCCTGTTAGAAAGTAGTTCCTACTTCCTAAGGTCATTATGATCGATGCGTTTCACATAACTTGTCGATGCATGCTAGGAAAACTTGATGTGTTAGTGATAAATGGGCATGGCTGCATTTTCTATCAAGTCTATCACGAATAATCACGATATGTTAGCCTTATGTAAGACTTGGAGTGCACGCTACTGTTTTGTTTTTTCTAACAACCTCTCGCTGGGTGATGATTTTGGGAATCCCTTGATCATTTACTTCTTTACTAATAATAACTAGATGAAAAAAATAGCCCACTTGAAAACTCCATTTTTTATTTTATATGGAAAAAACGGGTATTTATCGCGATTACCTATAGTATAATTGCCCAAATTATTTTTATTATTTCTTTATTATTTTATTTTGTTTTTTCCATATGCATAACGATCGTGTTAATTTAAAAAGTGCCTTTTTTTTCGACGGTTGAAAAAAGTTGTGAAAAATCTTTCATACTACTAGGATTTCTCATGATGATGCAACCAACACGCAGTTCCAATGAACGTCAAAATATAATTATTTTGTTTGTTATTTTCCAGACGCATGACCTATTGCGAGTTAAACGGACTGATGTCAGACTCATAGACTTCGGCAGTGCGACGTTTGACCACGAGCATCATAGCACAATCGTATCCACGAGGCATTACAGAGCACCTGAAGTCATATTAGGTAAGCATGTTGGCATCGCAATAACCTTAGCATTTTTAGCGGCAGTTGAGAGCACCGGTGGCCTAGTGGTAGCGGCCTCGCTCCTAAAGTGTACCAATGTACACTACTGGATTTGAACCCACGACTTGTACGTGTTGTAGAACCATGTGTTACAAAAAAGTTTTTGTACACTACGCCAGTATTCTCAAAGTCTGAAGAAAAACATCAAGAGGAGATCGGCATGTCTTAGAACCAGTTCGAAAACCTCATTGAGCCTCATTGAAGCGCACTCAAAACCCTTTCACCACACTGAGACGATATGAAGAAGCAGGAGTAAAACAAAACAAACAAAAGGCTATCAAAAATACCCGTACATTCCCTACTGTACAGTCTGTATTTATATAGTATACTTCGTTTATAAAGTGTTGACGACAAACTGATTAAAACATAATAATGCAATGCAACCTACATTCGAAGTTATAATACCTACCAAGTGAGTTATTAGGTGTGGTGTTATTATGACCCATTAGTTGTGACATGTCGTCGCCTTCCTGTTGATAAGCTACTGTATAATTGTTTTGTTACACGTACAGTTTATTGTGAACTAGAACTAGCGGATCGAAAAAAGGAGGGAAAAAAAATTTAGGTTTCGGCAGAGATATTTATACCCATCCGAAGCCGGGGTGGGTTGCTAGTTTAATAGATGTTCACTCAACGCAGTGCCCGCTGCGTTAATTCGTTAATCTTTTGGAATGGGATGTCTGATCTCAATAGTTCATTTTTTTTCAAATCTGCCTAGTATTTAAGAGCCTATTAAATGCAAACAAACAATTGATTGATTGAATCTTTCCTCTATAAAGTAAAAGAATATATGGCATGAATATAGGCATAAATAATCAAATATAGTGCAAATTAATCACTAGCATAATTAATTGATTAACCTTTAATAATACCCAAAAAAATCTAAGATATCTAAGGAGATACCTACCGTGCCTGTAGATTACAACACACGCTATGTCCCATGTCTCAAAAGTCCGTAACTACTGTTATGCAAATAACTTTCCTGTCTACGTACGGAGATGTAAAAACATTTAATGACACTGCTTTGAGACGTGTGACTAGTTTTAATGGGTCCGTGACGCAACGGCAAGTTAGGTCAAATGTCTCGAGATCATTATCGCACCGTTACAACTTACAAGGCGACTGGCCCAAAGTAAACTTCCCTTGAGTGACATAGTCTAGTTGCGGTGAAAGTGCTTTTCAAGATTATATCTCTAGTTTTATCATTAACATGAGTAAACTGGTGGTCTAGTGGTAGCTTCCGATCCTAAGGTCGTGTATTCAAACCCAGTCGTGTACCAATGAGTTTTTCAGTCTAAAAATGTATGTATACAATGCTAGTGTTCTTAAATGGTGAAGGAAAACATTGTAAGGCTCATTGACCATGTCTTTCTTTTGGATTAGGTCGACTAAGCTGTCAGGATGGTATAGGTGCTGGGCAACCCTAAAATACTGTCCAAGGCACTATATCATCCAGCAAGTAAGGGGATTTAATAAAACACCTGTTGCCCCTAACGCTATATAAATAATCTTCAATAGATGCAAATACCTGTTTATTTGAATATCTATAATATATTTCAAGTTAGTGTTGCAAGGTCTAGTCCTAAACCTTGTCTTCTTTGAAAGTTTTATTATAAATTTATGGGTACCTACTACTCTTATTACATTAAAACAGTATGAAGAATTGGCAGACAGCCTAATCTATTCAGGAAATTGTTTATTTTTGTATGATGAAGAAAATTGAATAATTCAATTTTCTCCAGAAATATAAGTAGAATTTCTGCAACTTTGTTTGCGTGGGATCATTTTTTTACAACCTTAAAGTTTAATATTTTTCTTCTATGAAACGTCATGGTAGGGGGGCCGTGTTTTCCATAGTATAAACATTGCTTTGTTTGGGACTATGTTTTTTGTTTTAGTTTCACCAAAATCTGTTTATTTTAGCTTTGTGAGATATTCTAATAACCAATTTTTGACTATTATAATAATATTTTAAATGAGGAAAAGAAAAACTGGCGACATCGGCTCCCAGGGCATGATCGCCTTTCTACTGTATTCTGTGGTTATAATCTGACTTACCTAGCTTTAAGACGTTTCAAAGTGATTCTTGCAATTTAACTGAATTTAAACAATTTTGAGTTGAGTTAATGTAATATTGATACCAGTTATGTTATTAATATGTTGTGTTGTTTACAGAGCTGGGTTGGGCGCAGCCGTGCGACGTGTGGTCTATCGGCTGCATAATGTTCGAGCTGTACCTCGGCATCACGCTGTTCCAGACGCACGACAACCGCGAGCATCTCGCCATGATGGAGCGGATACTCGGACCCATACCTTACAGGTACTTGCACAACTGACACACTCATTATTATCTGTGTTCCGGTCACGAACCCTGTATCTATCCATGTTTGTATTTTTTTATCATCTTCTTTTTCCTGCCCTTATCCCACTAGGTGGGGTCGGCACAACATGTCTTTTTCTTCCATTCTCCCCTATCACTCGCCATCTCAGTACTCACTCCTTTCTTGAACATATCATCTTTCACACAATCCATCCATCTTTTCTTAGTGTCTTCTTATCTTTTCTTATCTGTGTTTGTTAATAAAAAAGTAAGTGTGTTTGTTTAAAAAAAAAATAAGAAACCGACTTCAATAAAATTTCTATGAGACCAGTCTGGAAGGAAGGAAATCTTACATTTCAGATGAAGAAACAAGACGAAGTTATGCGATAACAAGTATAAAAAAAATGGAGATACTCCTCGGAAGTCGGTTAATAAATTCATTTCACAACTTTACCAGCCGTCACCAAAGCTAATACAATGTAGTCCAGAAAGTATTTCGATGCGAGCCCGCTTTTGAGCGGGGTTTTGTATGGAGTCGCAGGACTTGACATGCCTACACCCTGTGTCTCCCTTCATACATAATTCGCTTAAACTAAACTAAACTAAAACGGCTTTTATGACATGGACGTCATTGAGTGAAACTCGGAATAGATTCTGGATAATATAAGAACACAACACATTTCTGTGCTTGTTCCACTTTCATGTTCTTACTGCCATGCCATCTAAACTAGAGGTTCTGAATCTGATCTTTCTGAAGTCTGAAGGTCAATAAAGTTAATCTGTAAAGTTATCGTTTTGAATCATTAATTTGCATTTTCAATAGAGATATAGAAATAAAGATCGAATGATCTGACGCGATGAGAGCAAAGATAACCTAAAGTACAGCTACCAACGTCAATAGTTTTATCTGCTACAAACTACATGTTTATTCCATTTATTTGATATAGTTCATGTTATTGATTACAGAATGGCGCGTAAAACGCGAACAAAATATTTCTACCACGGCAAATTAGACTGGGACGAGAAATCGTCAGCGGGCAGATACGTCAGAGAAAACTGCAAACCGCTATTGGTAAGTGTTAAAATACTCGCATATGACAAATTATTTTTGTATCCTGTTTATTTTCCCGTACGTCAACTTCTAGCAATTAAAAGTTAAAAATCTGCGGTTTTCCCCTTTGCGCAAATTATGTTGATCCAAATCAACAAACTAGTGTTAGCCGGTTTTGGGAACAGGATATCATTATTGCAACCGGGCAACGGGATACATCACTAGTCGGGGAGATGCGTAGAGGATTGTTTTCCGTATTCTAAAGATAAACAGAGAGAGAGAGAGAGAGGGTTCTTTACTATCCATTGATTACTCAATGGATAGTTTTCGCCTTAGTACTAGCTAGACACTGCAGTAAACATGCTATTGATTCCGATCATTTGTCCAGCCGGTGAGGCGTTTTAGTGTGAAGAATATTGAGTAGACTCCTTTGATAATAATGTGTTGTGGTATTTTTCAGAGATACCTACAGAACAACAGTGAAGAGTCACGGCAGCTGTTCGACCTGATCTCGCGAATGCTGGACTACGAGCCATCGCAACGCATCTCTCTACGCGACGCGCTTAAACACCCCTTCTTCAACAAACTGCCGCCGCATCAGAGGCTCGGTCAGTACAGTACACCTAACCTTAGTCTTCACTAAGCCTATAAGGCTAACCATCATATTACCCGAAACCCGAGATGGCTTGTTTTCTGGAGGCTGACCTAACCTACAGCTACAGGAAGACAAAGTCTCGGGCGTTGCCACTGATAAGCGTACCTAAATTCTCAGTACTCAACGGAAATGGGGTCGTTCATCTGGTAATGACACAACAACATAATATTTGTTTTTTTAAAGAACATGAAAGGAAATTTTGAACTTTATAAAGTGCCTTTGTGAGTCGAGCTTTTTAAGGAAACTGCTGGTATATTTTACTCTTATTTTTAACTCGTTTCATTTAGATTGTTGCCACACGCTTCCACACCATCTCGATTTGACTAATTTTTAAATATAATTAAAATGCTGTCAACAATGACTCGCATTGGCCAGATGTAATTGTGCGCAAGACACGGCAACTAGCTAAATATTTGTCAAAATTCGTGCTTTTTCTCTTGAGTTTAAAGGGATCTGGTGGCCTCATAGCCTTGTTCACTAATTGGCACCTTAGTATCAAATGTATTATTTTGTGTCTGTACATGAATGACGTGCATCTTTTGTTATAGGACACCAGTTTACAAGGCCAGCATACCTTAGGTCAGGCCTACATAATCGTTGACGCTTCTTGAGCTTTGTTTTTCATTTCGTAGCCAAACACTTTCTAAGACATGGTGTTCTTCTACATGTATTGCCTTACGATTGTTTCTGTTAACATCTCGTTTTTCTCTGTTTCGTTATATTTCTTACGTTGTTATTCTGTTCTAATTATATTAGTCATAATGTTGTCAGTCAAATTTCAGACGCGTTGCTTGGTTTTAACTACTGTTGTGTTCGTCTGTTTTTTATGTACTAAAAGATAATTTATTCGCATCACTAATTCAATTCGATGTAGTTTTCCTTTTTTCAGTTCAATGCTATGCGGTTATTTGCAAAGATTTTATTCCAAACAACTTATCATCATGTTTTTTTGCGCTCAATTACTTCGATAACATTTCAGATCAGTTTAAGTTTAACAGCACAAGTCCTAATCATCATTTTCGACATCGTTGAGGTTAGACTTTCCTTTTGAGATGTTTCTTTGTCTTTTAGTGTCTATGACACTAAAAAGTAACTTACATTGTTATAGCGTGCGCAGCGGGCGGCGGCGGCGGCGGTGAGGCGAGCGCAGCCTTGTCAGCCTTGTCGGAGCGGCGTCGCTCGGCGCGCTTGTCTGAACGCGCCTCCGCTGCCGACCGCCACTCACATACTGTGATATCCTCACGCGCGCTATTACGGGGTATCACAATCATAACAATGTCACATTCTTCCCTCTAACAAACTAACACTTTCTGCAGACAGCCGCAAAGCACGAACCTGAATAGCCATAAATATGCTGTAGGGTTATCTCTTCTCTATCCTCAATGATCTTAGGCGATGCGCAAGCGTAGACACTTTTTGCCGGCAAGGCACAACATTACAGAGAACTATTGCTGTGTCCTGTAGCAGTTATCGTACAGTTTTACGTATGCGCAGGGAGTGGATAATTTCATACTGGTTCTCTAGAAAGCAAATATTAATCGGTAGCTTGTGCCCGACACCAAAATCAAAAGTGTCCACGTCTGCGCCCTGCCTTAACGCAGTGATATTCTGCTTGTAATTTCGAGTATGTTGGATGGTGTAGTTGAACGGTGTTCGTCATTGCAGGTAATGACCGAGCGCGGTGCAACGGCGCAGCATCAGGCGCGACCGCTACCGGGTCGCGGTCGCGGTCGCATTCTCTCAGCAGGTGAGCCGCGCCTTCCGCGGTGCCTGGGACCAGCCTGAGACGCGGGCCCCGTACCCCGGAGTCGTAGCGCGACTCGCGACCCGCGACCCGCGACCCGCGACCCGCGACCAGAGCGAGGTCGCCGCGACGCGAGTGCAACATGTGTACAGTTAGCTAGTAATGAACGTGATAAGTGATAATTATTGTCGAACACTTTAATCTAGGTCATATTTTGTTGTGAATCGGTACTTCTCAAGTGTATTTATAAAGTAATTAATTTGAAATAAAGACTGTCAGTGTGAACTGACTGTATGCAGTTCTGCATATAAGTTATGTATTTCAGTTTCATTTCCCACCCGTGCACAACACAATGCTAATGAAAAAACTAGGAGAATTTGATTACCAGAAGTAAAATTTGAAAATTGCGCTTAAAATGCACTTTTGAGAATTGTTGAACATTCTACTATAATGCAATTTGAAGCAAAGGCCTTGTAGAATACTGTTGTGACGTCACGACGATTGAATCGTTTTGATGCAGTCTAGTTCATCAAAAACCCACTGTAATGGTCGCTCTAGTAACTATAAGTTGACCTGTTTGTTAGCTCTTGTAAGTAACTAGACCTGTGTGGACAATTCACTTTTCGCTGCCTATGTGTATACTGCAAAGGAGACACCGTCGCAACCACAGAACAGAAAAAACGCGTCGCAACTTGGTTTGTCGTCGCCTGGAATACTTTTACTGAGATAGGAAGGTTATCTGGCATGATAGCCACCTGGCATGATTACCACTAAATTACATACGTAAATAAAAACAACGGAGTAATAAATAGGAATAAATTTATTTCAACATTCACATCAATACATGACGTTTAATGATAAAGTTCAATTATTCGATGACAAAATTTTATGAAGCGCTTTATAAAGTACCTAATAAATATAAGCGAATGTTATCAATGAATAAATTAATAATTCTAAATACATAAACAAGAAAACATGTTGGAATGATAGATAAAATAAATAGTTTCGTACAGGATTTCTTTTGGTAAATCGCCTCAAAATGCTATCAGTAAAGAGTCGCTTTCCAAAACTAGGTTCACTGACCTGTTTATTTCTAATCATTACACATACATTTTTGACAAATATTTAAAGGAGCTCTATAGCCGCAATATATCACAATAAGGCAAACTTAACAATGCAAGCCCTAACACGTTATTTAAAACCCTAAATCTAAAAGATTGCGTCATGTATCAAAAACTAATACCTACACGATTCAGATATTAAAAAGCTTTAATTAACTCGAACCCAAAACATGGTTTATTTACCCAAAGACAGAAACTCAACCAAATTGTTTCGGCAAAGAGAAATAAAAACCTAATAAGAGCGAAACAGAAGACAAATTTTAAAAGAAATGCTCTCATCTGTTCATCTATTGCAGATGTCTTTCAACGCGTGTATACAAAATCACAGTATAAATTTAAGTTGTAATAAAATTAAAATCTATCAAAAGGCGTTATTTTTGTTTAAAAGACGTCGGTGCGAGGTGCGTCAGTAGGCCACGAGTAGACGGGAGGTACTGCGGCGCCGTATGAGACGTCATACATCTGAGCGCGGATGAACTTCTCCACGTCTGTGGGTTGCGGCTGTACTGATGCCTTGCCTGGAAGAATAATATAAATGAATGTTCTTCCTCCTCCTTCGAAGTGTGATGTTTTTTTTACTCAAAGCTGGAACAAGCATAATTGACCCAGCTGATGTAAAGTGTTAATTATCGCCTGTAACAAAGCATTGCCACGCACGTCAGGATCGTGCCCTATACTGCCATCAACTTGAGGTATACAGATATTCAGCCTCACATGCCAGTAAGTTCACCGGCACCCACACTCTTCAAACCGAAACAGCAATGCTTCACGGCAGAAATATGCATGGTGGAAGTATTTCCCCGGACGAGCCCTTCACAAAATGCTGTACTACTAAAATAATGCAAGCAGCGTGCCAACTATTGTTGCCACGTTTAAATTCATCACTCTCTATAATATGCATTAATGTCGGCCTGGCATGCGAAGTGACATCACCAGTTTCAGTAAATAACACGAGGTTTGCCAAATATTTAATTAATTCGGCACACATGTAGATTCGTTAGATCGGTGTGATATAATAAAAACACGTACAAAACTTGTAAATAGGATAACACAGGACAGTAAACAGGAGTGTTTACATTTTACTTACCGACTTTGTAGGCGTGGTCGACGATTTTCTTGGCGATTTTGACGGAGCAGTTCTGGATTTGTTCCAGTGGAGGGTATAGACTGCCTCGGTCCAAGTCATCTTGCGAGACTATTTCAGCCAAAGCCTGAAAATTTGTGAATAAAGACAATTATAACTAGGTGCACACTTGATTTGATAAATTACAAATGCACCTATCCTGAAACTGGTTCTTTTAAATTAAGATGATCAGACCAGCACTAATAATGACCCCGCCTTCCGATCCTAAGGTCGTGGATTCAAATCAAATACGGTCGTGCATTAAAAAGTTTTTAGATCTAAAGATAATCACTATGCACTGACAAGTGCACATATCTTTGTGGAGGTACCTACTCTCAATCCATGTCGTAGAACCTATGAAGTTCGAAAAGATTGCGTCAAGTGCACAAAAAGTGCCTCTTTCTGAGGCGGACATCCTTTTACCAAATTCCTTCGAATGAACCAGTGACACAAGAAGAAGAAGAAAAGCGCTGATAAAAAATACAATATCTAACATTACCTCAGCAGAAAGCAGCATGAAGTCATCCGAGATGTCAACGATCCCGGCGCAGATGATGCCAAGCGCGAGTCCGGGGAATATGTACGCGTTGTTGCCCTGATGGATAAATAATAATAAATAATGATAAATAATACATTTGTTTTGTGGTTCACGTTTGTTTATCATGGTTTTATAAGTAAAAGTAAACAAGCTTTTGCATTTATTGTAGATGATTTAGATAGCGTCAGGAACAACTGGTTTTACCCATGACGCTACAATGCCTGGGACAGGATTTAGATGGAATAGGTCTGCCCAGCACCTATATCATCCTGACAGCTTAGACGGCCTAATCTATAGAAAAAACTTTCCTCACGATGTTTACCTTCGCCTTCGTTTGAGAGCACTAGCATTGTGTACCTACATAGATTTTTCGTCAGAAAAACTCATTGGTACACGACTATTTGAACCCACGACCTTAGGGTCGTAAGGCCGTTACCACTAGACCACCAGTGCTCTACTATAAGTAAAATTGGTAGGTTCAGTTATGTTATAGGTACCTGTCCAGGACGCAACACGCGACCATCCTTTGTGTGGTAGTCGGGGAATGGAGATCCGGACGCAAAGATTGCACGGTCCTGGAATGATAAATAAATACATAATAAGTAAGTATGTTTTGGTGGATACTGCACACCTTTAGGTCTCGGATGGAATGATAATATTATGATGAATAATGGGACAGGAAACTTATTTAAGTTTTTGTGTAATAAAGTGCCATGTAATTCAAGGTAATGCACTTTTCTCGTGAACCTTAACGTGTTATTTTATTTTATTCGGATAACAAACAGTGTTAAAATCTATAATAAAAAAAAAAAAAAACTAATCACCAATTAAATGTTTTCACATAATAATATATGATGCTAAAAACTGGTTTGCATTTAAGAGAAAAAGTAAAATGTAAGTAGGTACATACAAAACAAGACAGTAAATATAATAAATTTTATTTTATTATATTTGACAATCTGCCACTGCCAACACTGTAAAGGTATCCTTACATCAGTGTTGCTGTAAGCTTCCTCGGCGGTGCACTCCGCCTTGCTGGTGGGGTTGGAGAGCGCGAAGATGACGGGACGCGCGTTGTTCTCGCCCATCTTGCGGAGGATGTCAGCTGAGAACGCGCCGCCGATCGCCGCCGCGCCTGCAAGACATTACATCAAATAACCAGAAATCAGAAATCAAATCGAGATCTGAGTGAGACTGGTGCTGAATACGAGCCTTGATTCCCATCAGGCACGGTAGACATATATTTATATCTTGAACTTTTAACCCACGCTACCCAAAAATCTTTAAAGATGTCCCATTTGGTGTGGATTTGGCACAATTCGCATGAAATACCGGAGATTCCCCACAGCGCGAACTAGCCCCAAACTAACCAAATCAAATCTTCTACCTTCCCCCTTACCGGGGATAGGGAAGGGAGGGACTCGTTAGTTAACTTTGCCCTGGCTTCAACTCTAGGGGTTATGAGCCCTGGGTTATGGGGGGGACCATGTACCTAATATTATGTACAATCTTATAAACTAGGTTCTCTTTTTTTTTGTTGTGTTTATTTTTGCCGTATGTCGGCTCGAATAATTAGTAAGTTGAAGTGGCAATGGGCAGGCCCTATAAGCTCGAAGAACCGACAACCGTTGGGGAATAAAGGTTCTCGGATGGCGACCACGAACCGGAAGACGAAGCGTAGGGCGACCAGATGGACCAATGGCATTGTTAAGATCGCGGGAAGGGCTCAGAATCGTTCTTCCTGGAAATGTGTAGGGGAGGCCTATGTTCAGCAGTGGACTTCTTCAGGCTGATGATGATGATGATGAAGTTGTTTTTTTTGTTTAGTCTCCCAAACTAAGTCAAGTATACTGACCGATGAGTACGGAGGGTTTGACCTCTGCGACGACCTCAGCGAGCGTGCGAACGGGTGCGTGCTCCTTCGCGAACTTTTCCTTGTGCTCATTCACACCGCCTTCTGGCCTGGAATACACAACATGGCTTTATTATTATATCCTAAATTACACGCCAACACAACGTTAGGACGAAACGTAGGGCGCCCACCCACCAGTACCCAAAGTCGGAGTTTGATACCACATTTCGTCTACCAAATGTTGCTTTCGTATGAGCACGTGTCTCTCTCTTTTGTATGGAAAATTGATGAGACAACAACTCGTTTCGATCGTTTCTGCGTAACGTATTTTTGCCCCACAACCCCCCTAGCTACGGCCGTCAACTGGATGTCAAAAAACCAGCCGATCCTGGTAAATCCAGGCCGGAAACAGAGAACTGTGGAAAGTAATAGGGGAGGCCTACACCAAGAAGGCGACAACTACATTAAATTAAATTAGAAATAGAATAGAATAAGTTACCTGTTCTTGACGATGAGTCCCTTGGAGTCGACCATCCATATCTTCCCCCGCGCTTCGCTCTCGGCGCATCCCTCCGCCTTCATCGCCATCACGCAAAGCTCCGCTATGCCGAGAGATGCCTGTAGTACAAACATTATTATTATAATTTCGTTCTCGTGCTGGTTGTATAGTGGTCCCACCTTCCGATCAAAATGCTGAGAGCAAAAGGAAGCAGGTTTCTCTCAAAAGGTGCAGGACCTACCAAACCTACCCTAAACCCTAACCCCCTACCCTACCCTAACCTATACCTAGTGAAAAACCCGGTAAGTTTTAGCTAGAACCCCAAAAGTTCGAAAACATATTATTGTGTCAAATCTTTGAGGCGCTCTTGATTTTTTTATTATTTGCAGAAAAGATTATCTGATGACTGATACTTTATTTTTATGAAACAACGGGATATTACCATGATTAAATTTTGTTGAGTTGACTTCCGGTATTTCGACACAGTTGCATGCACCATGATCACGGTTGTTAAATAGTGTTAAAAACCATGATAGTTTCAAAAGTTATATGACTGATACTTTATTCCGAAACTGTGCTTGCTCCAATACTTCCTTCAACATTTGTAACAGATTTGCTTCGCTAACTCTCTCAGCATACTCTCAATGCTACTGCCGCTGTGCCCTGGATGTCATCATAGAACGTGCACTATCTACAGAAGAATAGTGAGTGTCACCTCTCCAGCGCCTTGGAAGATGATGGTGTTCTCCGAGAGTCGCTTGCCGGTGACACGCAGACTGGCTAGCAGACCGGCCACTGCCACCGCTGCTGTGCCCTGGATGTCATCGTTGAACGTGCACTATCTACAGAAGAATAGTGAGTGTCACCTCTCCAGCGCCTTGGAAGATGATGGTGTTCTCCGAGAGTCGCTTGCCGGTGACACGCAGACTGGCTAGCAGACCGGCCACTGCCACCGCTGCTGTGCCCTGGATGTCATCGTTGAACGTGCACTATCTACAGAAGAATAGTGAGTGTCACCTCTCCAGCGCCTTGGAAGACGATGGTGTTCTCCGAGAGTCGCTTGCCGGTGACACGCAGACTGGCTAGCAGACCGGCCACTGCCACCGCTGCTGTGCCCTGGATGTCATCGTTGAACGTGCACTATCTACAGAAGAATAGTGAGTGTCACCTCTCCAGCGCCTTGGAAGATGATGGTGTTCTCCGAGAGTCGCTTGCCGGTGACACGCAGACTGGCTAGCAGACCGGCCACTGCCACCGCTGCTGTGCCCTGGATGTCATCGTTGAACGTGCACTATCTACAGAAGAATAGTGAGTGTCACCTCTCCAGCGCCTTGGAAGATGATGGTGTTCTCCGAGAGTCGCTTGCCGGTGACACGCAGACTGGCTAGCAGACCGGCCACTGCCACCGCTGCTGTGCCCTGGATGTCATCATAGAACGTGCACTATCTACATAAGAATAGTGAGTGTCACCTCTCCAGCGCCTTGGAAGACGATGGTGTTCTCAGAGAGTCGCTTGCCGGTGACACGCAGACTGGCTAGCAGACCGGCCACTGCCACCGCCGCCGTGCCCTGGATGTCATCGTTGAACGTGCAGTACCTAACGAACACAAATTAGCATAAGCTTATTTTCACATACAACGTATCACATTTTTGTAGTAGGCTCGTCCGGGGAAGTACTACCACCATGCCTATTTATGCCGTGAAGCAGCATTGCTGTGTTTCGGTTTGAAGGGTGCCGGTAAAATTACTGGCACGCGAGGCTGAACATCTGTATGCCTCAAGTTGATGGACGCAGGGCAGTGCATCGTAGGGTAAGTTCCTGACGTGCGTGACCTACGAGGCAATACTTTGTTATAGGCGATGGATAAGCTTGTTCCACCAACTAGACAACTAGTAACATAAAATAAAAAAAAACAGAACAGACTCCATATTTGGTCTACTTTGTGTGTGCGCGACTTTTTTCAGTTGTATCACAAAGATCACTTTGAAACGTCTTAAAACTAGGTGGGTCTAGGTGCCAGATCCACACGACCAAGCCTATAAGAACAGGCTACAAACTACGTCTTGGTCTCACCGTTTTTTTTATGATCAATACACAAAATAAAAATAGCAGTGAAGTTTATGTATTCATGCCGTGTACTGAGTGTGCGGTCAAACAGGAAGCAATCGGCCGATTCTCTGCAGTATAGCTGATGCAATTGTTATGTGTATTTATTTACATACAGGAAAACTAACTGCACATTAAACAAGAAAACTAAACGTAGCTCAATATCAGATGCATCAGTTTGTAACATTTTTGTTCATAAAATATTAAAAAGCAAAAAAAGAGCGTAAAAGACATTGATAATCTTCTATAAAGCTCCGTACGCATATTCGGTATTACTCCAAAACGAGTAAATATTAACGTGTGGACCGCAAACCTCCCAGCTCGAAGACATCGAGTTGGCTCGATGGAATTAAATACAAGTAATATCCTTCGCTTCTACTCGAAGCTAGAGATTATGCTGAATGTGTGGACGAAATCCCATGCCATGGTTTTTACTTCGAGTAAATGATAGCTCGATCGAGAAAAACCGTATGTGAGCTTCAGGTTTCAGATATCAACGACACAGAAAATCCTAGTGGTTTGGAGCTATGAGAAATATCTGCGAGTGTTATATCATTGCTGGGTGTTACTCACTTGCCACGGTACTTCTCAAGCAGCCTGAAAGCGTTAGCATTTCCAAAGTCCTCGAACTGGATGAGGCAGTTCTGTCCGAAGCGGCGCACCACGGCTTGCATGAACTCTTCAACAAAATCATCGTACTCTGCGCCTCTCACGCGCTTTTGGCGAAGACCTATGTATAACGGGTCTTCTAGCATGCTCTGGGTGTTTGTTCCAACGTCTGAAGAAAGAAAATTGATAATTTAAACTATTTAGGGAAAGAAGATGAACATTTTTAGAGAAATTTCAGAAATTTCGTTTTGTCTCTTGTCAAGGCTTCTCCAATAGTTCATAAAGCCAACACCATAATACCGATATGGATCATGTCGATTGTTAAAACCGAGGATTCATGTAACGTATATTACAACAGCATCTTCAACGCATCAAAAATTCAGCATACACGAAATCTCTCAGGCAAGGTAGCAACGCATGCGGTTTGATTTGCTGAATGTTTGGCCATGTTTGGTAGAAATCACTGCAACCATTCCATATTCTGATGTTATTCACCATCACGGCCTGGAAGGCTGTTAAATCTTTCTATAACGAATGGAAAGAGGGATTTGCACAACTAATATACCTTACTAACCGTTAGCTTTCTCTTCAGATCCCGTTCATTACTCCCATAAACTCCCATTTTTTATTTCTAGCTAGCTTTCAAGTAGGTAAATCTTACCAAGCGTGATGGGCAGGCACTGATGCGGCTTGATGCCAGCGAGTGCGGTGTACAGAGAAAGCTTGCCGACCGGGATTCCCATCCCACAAGCGCCAAGGTCGCCCAGACCCAGGATACGCTCGCCGTCAGTCACTACGATAGCACGTACATCTGTTTCTGGCCTGTCAGAGCAAAAACCATGAATCAAAAGGATCGCTTTTGAAAAGTTTTAAAGCTAGGTCGAGTCTTAGTTTAGAAGAACAGGCAAGTCTGGAAGAACAAGCAAGAAACCTACGGCTTGATTCCGGTTGATGAATTGTTGACCAGAGGCGCTGTCTCCATGAGCGAGAGAGACAGTAGACCTTAGTCAGTAGACCTTAGTCAGTAAACCTTATTCAATACACCTTAGTCAGTTAGACTTTAGTTAGTCAGTAGACCTTAATCAGGTAATGCTTCAATACTTTGTTGTAATGGAAAATTTTAGCATGATAGCCAGCACTAAGGAAAGACGGACAAAACACACAGACAGACAAACAGTCTTATAAAACGAGAAACTCACCAGTTCTTCAGAATTTCGTAAACATGTCCCTTGTCATGTATGGTGATGAAGAGTCCCCTAGGCCGGCGGTACACCAGACCGAACTTCTGGCAGGCCAGGCCCACTGTCGGGGTGTACACAATAGGCATCATGTCCGCTACGTTCTCGCCCACGAAGCGATAGAATAAGTGCTCGTTACGGTCCTGAAATAATACTCGTCAATTACGATCTTACATGCTCCCAACCTCATGATTTTCTTTAACCCTACTCGAACTATCTAACCTAACCAAATAGAAAAACTTCTAGTAGTTTTTCTATCTTCCAGTTTCGTTATACGGTTGCCCGGTTCAACCAACTCAAGTAGGTAAACTTAGCCGAGATACTTACAGGTTATTTGTATTGTAGAGTGCTAGTTAGGCAGCCTTTTTAATACCACCTAGTCTAAGGTTTGAAATCAAATAGATGCTCAAAATTAGAAAAAAAACTATGAATGCAGTTTAAATTGATTTTTAAATTCAAATGATGTCTTCTTTCAATAAAATGTTGCATCTACAATATTTAAGGTACTTTCCCTCCATGTGGCATATCCGTGGCGTCTCCCTGTATATCCCACCTAGCATATTCCTGCAGTATAAACATCACTGATACTTGTCAGATTGAGTATCTAAGTAATGATTATGCGCATTTTAAGGACGAATTTATTTAATAATTTACTAGGTACATTGCATTGTATAATAACTATATTTTTAAGCTAGGTATTTAAATTTTATTTGCAACCTGCCTATACATTTTTTACAAGCCCCTTTACAACTAAAATTATTTTTATTCTATTTTAAACTATATTTTGTAAACTATGACGAGATACTAAAGCCACTCAGCAATACTATTTATTATTAATGTTTGTGTTTGCTTAAATACATTTCATTTAATTTTCATTTCATTTCATTTCACTCCAAAAAGATCACGGCACTTTGATTACAAATTCGTAATTAGACATTACCGACCATAATGAGATCTTATCTAACCTAATTTGTTTGGTCTTTATGCCTCTAGCGACATTAATTGGATAGAGGCGTACTTCGTAGCACCTGTACCCGCAGTCGGAGTTTTGCCATGACATTTCGTCTACCAAATGTTGTTTTCGTGTGAACTCGTGTTGAAGAGACAACAACTAGTTACAATCGTTTTGACGTAACGTATTTTTGCTGTCTCATCTTTTCTCCATACAATAGAGAGAGACAAATAAGCGAAACGACGAAATGTTGTAAATGAAGTGGGACCTTGCCCTTCTGTTAGCTAAAATTAAAATTGAAGTAGGTTCAAATTGAAACAGGCCGCTCCTATAGTCATGTCAGCCTATAGGCATCTTTGTAAAGCATGAATTGCAAAGTATGAAAGATTCTGGCGCAGAAGTGCTCGACTATCATTATAATGCTGTTCAAAACTTGAGCAACTTTACTAATTGGCCCGCATTACTTAGTTGCAGTAAGTAAATAGTTTGGCCTCGTAATCAGGAACTGTGCTCAGTGGTTTCCTCTCACCTTCATTGTAAGCCGAATATATCAATTCAGCAATTAATTCATGAGCAAAATAAATTCCAATAACATTTAATTTGTTTTGATGCCATAAATTCAAACCAAAATGTTTTTATTCCGGCAAAGAAATAAAAACATGACGTACCTACGGTTGTAGGCAATAAAAATTTGCTCATCGACTTTTCCGCTTTCGTAGAGCACCATCTCTTTTTGACGTTGATCACTCTATGATGATGACATGACTCTATGATCTTTGGCTGGCCTCTCAGCTCTAGCTCTGAGCCGTAGGTCGTGGGTTCTGTCCCCACCGAGGAAATATTTGTATGGTGAACACAGATGTTTGTTCTCTGTCTGGGTGTTATATTGTATTCTAAATATGTATTTACAAATTATGTATGTACATATTGTACATATACATATATAAGTATAGGTATGTGTTATATCAGCTATCTGGTTCCCATAGCACAAGCTCTGCTTAGTTTGGGGCTAGATAGTGTTGCGTGGATTGTCTATAATAAAGGGTCCGCCAAATAACTATTTTTTTTGAAAATGCTATAAAGGATAGTACTTTAAAATAAAAAAATAAATTTGAGAAAATATTCAGTAGTTTTTTTTATAGCATTTTCAAAATAAAAATGTTATTTGGCGGACCCTTTATATTTATATTTATTAAGAAGCCGACATTAGCCGATGTGCCATATTTGTTGACTACTATTACAAAACATGTTATGAATAAGTTGATGTTTAAAAATCAAAGCTATGATAAAAGGTTTTATCGGTATCTGGGTACTGCAGTAGGTAGCTAGATATAATGATTTATCTGCGAAACTATCTTATCGCTTACATAAATAAACAGTCATTGTGCGTACCATACATTTATCATGATAAAAATAAAATTGGTTTACCTATTATGTAATGTGGTAGGCATCACTCCGAAAACAGTGCTCAAGAGACTAGTGGATGAGATATATGAGTGTGACATGACCTATTTTTGGAGTACCAAAGTGCCTATTTACTTTGATTGATTGTGTACGAATTTAGCTAAAGGTGTCTGTAATAAGATGTTATCTAACAGATACGAACAATAAAACAATGGAAACGTTGGTTACTTGAAGTGCGTACTGCTACGAGTAGCTCGTTGAGATATCGATCAAGGCGAGAGTAAACGCCAAGGAACTTGTAACGTTAGCTAAAGGAACCAATCGGCATGTCAATGACATGGCTGATGCATTGTCTTTTTTTGTCGTTATCATCATTATCATCGTCAGCCTGAAGAAGCCCACTGCTGGACAGAAACCTCCTCTACTTATTTCCAGAAGGAAGGCTTTTCTAACTTCTTCTTATCGTGTCAATGGTTCTTTCGAACTGGTGCGATGAAAGGATTTCAAGTTTGCCTCAGACATAGACATAGACATTTATTCATTTACTACATAAGCACACAAAAACCATTAAAAAATAATGGCACTTAAAGAAGAAAGATACAAACAATACATCGATACTGGAGAAGTGCGTCGTGTTTATGTGTGCTACAGAAACAGAGAGGCTCATTTCGTGCACTTTTCTTTTCTAACATACTTTCAGTGATCTTAACAATGTCTTCAGTCCAGTCGCCATTCGAGAACCTTTATTTACCAACGGTATTATAAACCAGTGGATGACATCAATTCCGTACAGGGAAAGTTCTGGATGCAAAAGGCCTAAAACCGACAAGTGTTTTCTGAGGGAAGGAAGCTTATGCCCAGCAGTGAGTTAGTACGAGCTGTCTATGATGTATTATGAATCTGTTATAGAGATAGAGAGCGCTGGGGGCCTAGTGGTAGCAGCCCCGCCTTCCGATCCTAAGGTCGTGGGTTCGAATCCAGTCGTGTACCAATGAGTTTTTCTGCCCAAAAATATATACGTATACACAATGCCAGTGCTCTCAAACGGTGAAGGAAAACATCGTGAGGAAACCGGCTTGTCGTAGAATCTAAAAATTCGAAAACATGTGTCGAGTACACGAAAAGAGCCTCTTTGAGGCGCACTTAATCCTTTCACGACACTTGGTTCAAAAGAACCAGTGGCACGATAAGAAGAATTATGAATCTGTTAGAAATAATCTTACCAGCAGTCCCATAAGATAGATGTATTTGTTCAGGGGGTTCTCATATGCATCGATGGAAAGTCGGCACAGCTGCACCTGTTCTTCTTGGCTCTTCACCCTCGCTGGCAGCAGCCCGTGGATCCCGAGGGTCTGACGCTCCTCAATTGTGAACGCCATGCCCTGTCGACAAAGAAAACTTAGTTTAGAAGGGTTTGTGTAATTTAGGGCAAGTTAAGTTTCATCATCAGTCGCGGTCACTTATTCTAGCTAGTGAATTCTAAATTAGACATAGGCAAATTAAATGCTGCCATTTTTATTTACGTCATAAACTATCAAACGCCTTAATTTGTGTGCTATTCCACCTAAATTGCTATCAATATAACCAATTGAAAACAAAACTACTTAAGTAGGTAACAATTTCCATAATGGAAACTTAAGTCATTTGACTATCAACACTGCACTAAATAGCATTCATGTCTTTTGTCGAGCATTGAGTGGTTTTTTCTTCTTGTCGTTTCAGTGTCAGAAGTTCTTTCGAAGTTTTCGAACCAGTGTGGTAAACTCATGTAATGTGGCAGGATCGCCAAGCCGCTCACGTGACACATGGTTTCGTGCTTTTTTGTCCGTTGTGTTTGTGTGACGAAAATGAGTGCGGATTTATTTGTGCCAAAAGCCCATGAAACAAAAACCGAGAAAGCAATGTTCTCAGTAGGAAATGAACGGACAATCAGCTGATCGATGACGCAACGAAGGTGACCGCAAGACTTGTCCTTGCTTACTACACTCACTACAGTTAGTGAACAGAGTTCAAAGTTTACCCTCTGTCCAAAGTCTAAACTTTCTCTGTGAATTATTCTATAGTTCTACTTAATCTTCTAGTTAATTTAGAGCAAGCTGTTTAAAGGTATCATGAAGTTGTGTGAATTAAAGAATATCAATTTGCTATTAAATTCTTGAACGTATACACGAAAACTGGTAAGAAACGGTTTGAACTTACGGACCGCGTCTGGTAGATTACATACCTTTATATTAACTGACATGACAGTCAAGGGATTCGCAACAGTATAAAAGATCCCGCATCTTGGACATCTTGGCCTAGCCCACTATACTTTCATATTATTGAAAATGAAATATTTTCAATGTCAAACAAACATGGGTGCCAAAAGATACGAATAAACAAATACGCTGTTTTCTTGTCTGCGAATATCACGTCCGTTCCACAAAGTTTGACTGCAATTTAAAACTCAATTTCAGCTTGCGGGCACCTCAAAAGGCTTTGTGTGGCTTTGTCGACCAGAAAGCTTCTCCCATAAATGATTGCTTTCCTTCCTTCGAAGCCCTTGCTCGGTAGAGCTTGAAGACGAACGTTTAAAATTGTTTGTGAATTCAAATGTAAATTCTGGAAATTACGTTTATAGCTATTTGCGCTTCTTATTGAGCCGTTACGCTATCGTTTTGTTATATACAGCAGTGAGTTATTTATGTACAAATAAATTGTTAGGTAATTTAAAATAGGCGGTAGGATGTCCAAAGACAATGAAAGTGAACTGACATCTTGAGCTTCAAGTAAGATAGACACCCTCTCAGTTTCATTATTCTATCATGCATTGCCATACCTGACAGTTGCTACCTTAAACAATCCTGCTGTTGACCTAATCCCCCAAACTTTCAATAAATCACCTTACTTAAACGTGAGGGTCAAAACAAACATTACGCACCCTGGAGTCTTCAGCGGCCAAGCACTCTGGCACTGCGTAGAGTTCCCGTCGAGGAGTTAGCTGCCACCAGTCCATGGTACGAATGGTAAGCTCACAAGTCAGTACACAACACCAACACACTTGGAGGAAAATTCAAGACAAATGTTCACAGTTTTTAAACCACAATGTGCCCAAAAAATCACAGAATACATTAAATCTTAGCTTCTTAAAAAACAATTCTTGCTCTCTCCAAGGGATCGTGGACGCGACGCTTACCTAAATCAGTAGCTCTAATTTATTTTCATCAAAGTTAAGTATTCCCATTTATCTCGGGAAGTTTTTCTGCAAAATATTTCCACTTTCCTTTTTTATTTGAGACACTCTAATAATCAATTTGAAGAGCTCACGACCGTTTGAAAAAAGAGTGCATTATTTTAACGCCATTACCGTCGACTGCAGCTGACTGAAAGACGGAAAGCTAGCCATCGTGGGGTCGGTCATTTATTAATGTTATTGGAACTGTTGGCGACGCGACAAGGATCAATATACTTTTCTTTCAGGAAACATTGAACTCTACAAAAAGGGGTTAATATCCTTTTATGTTCTATAAAGCGAAACGAATGAATAAAACACGAGATAGTATAAATTATGAAGGTAAAATTATTGGCTGATAAATTGTTGGAAGGTCCTGAGATCCACTCGGCCTAAATAATGTCAATAAATTAGGAGTCGGGTCCTAAGGGTTTGCAGAAAGGTTTAATGAATAAAATTAAGGGTTGCGCACCAAATAATTACGTGAAATATGCTTGTTATTTTATTACAGGTTTTTTAATCTATAATCCTTCACCTAAATACCAAATGAACAAGTGTGAATTTAGGTAAGACAAAAACGTGAGATGGTAGATGCATATTGTTTAAAATATAACCCGTTAAAGTAAATCCAAGTATATAATACCAATACCTACCTATATTTTAGAGCAGTGGGTGTGTCTCTTAATCACACACTGTCCTATTTACATGAATATGTAACCTCAACCTTCATGGAATGTCACGAACGAAATCAGACCCAGAGAGGCATAAACTAATAAGTATGCCCGTATCCAAAGCAGATTTTTTTTTATTCGAGCTAAGTTTTCTTTAGCTTTACCATTCAAGTACTTTTCTATTATACCTATAGTGGAGTATAATAATTTCTGTAAATGGGCTACCTTTGAAGAGGTTGCTTGGTGCTGCAGGTATGTTGTGTTTGTAGTATACAAGCTCTATTTAAAGTACTCAACATTTCTTGGAGCAAGTAAGTAAAACTCCTGTCAGTCGCATTCTAATTTAATTTATTTATAGCCGTGTTCGTAGTTCATACGGCCAAAACAAGTTTCTGTAGCTTGCTCATTAGATTTCTGACCGTCAAAAGATATCGGATCGCAACAGTAGCAAGAGAAGGGGAGCAGTAATTGATTGTCGGATTACTTAGAGCGTAAACAAATCAATGTTCTCATTTTATTTCATTGATTGGAAACTAGTTTCTTTTGTGTTGATCGAAATAAACACAACTGGCAAGTTCGAGTTTGTCGAAATTTGTTAGCATTGCTAAAAATAGTACCTATTAGAACTAAGATCGAAATCTGGGACTATGACAAAAATAACTATTTATGTTATAAAGTGACTGAAATTATTACCATTAAATAAAAAAAGGAAATAAGGTCGACTATGTGTGAATATGACTGTACCATAATGACATAATATCTTATACCTTTAAACGAGAAAATCTTATATATATATATATATATTCAGGATCTCGGAAACGGCGCCAACGATTTTGATGAAATTGAGTATACAGGGGTATTCGGGGGCGATAAATCGATCTAGCTAGGATTTATTTTCAGAAAATGACGAGAAATAATTTTTTGCAATAATCTAACATAAACTAAATATATGACTGTTCCTGCCATCTATTGGCGATTGTGAGCAACTAACTGCAAGCTATTTCAGCAGATGGCGTTGTTAAGTAAAAATAAGCCACTAAAGATTAGACATCTATTGGCAAATAATAATATACTTTTTTTTATAATACGATCTACAAAAAAGTAAAATCCCGAGCGGAGCTCGGTCATACCGGCTCGTAGATATTATGGGAGGCAATCATGTACATTTTATAAGACGGATCCGACCAAAAACTTACGCACACGGCGAGCGAGCAGAGCGAGCGTGCCGCAGTGCCTGTTTTTTTTGCAATAAAATCAAAGTTATTATCCATTGATAGATAAAGAAAAGTAATAATTGAATCATAAAACTGCTACAGTGTACATGGGCCTAAAAAATGTTATAGTGAAAAAAAGTGGCTTCGTTTTAAAGGAAGGTACATTCACTGGCCGTACATTAACCAGACCCGATATTGTTTAGAAAGGTCGTATGTTATCACGACTATATTATATTTCACACAACTATGTATTCAAAATATACCTAATTCTTAATATCAAATAGAGGCAGCTTAAAACGGCACCAATGGAAAGTTTTGTCATAATACACCGGGAACAGGAATTTAAAGCACCTAAGCTAGATATGCCCAGCAGAGAACTAATCCGTTCGAGAAAAGTTTACCCTACACAGAGCACAAACAAAATTCCAGGGAGCAAACAAGTAGTTTTTCCACTAGGATGGTTCTGAAAAGTTAAAGCTTGGTAGGTATCTGTATCCCGAGATCGAAAGAATACTGCGGTTTAATGAAAAGAGTAGGTAACAACGGTAGGTATAAATGGAAATTAATGTTAGGAAACTTCCAAACTCCGCTTTATTATCAAACCCGTAGAATTACAGCGATGAAAGGTAATTAAGTTTCGACATTACGTAACCGTTTGATCCCTCCGGTCTTCTAATTCAACTGTTCAAGACTCTGGCAGTTTATGGCGCATAATTACTGTTGCATTGCCTTTCATTTTTATTGTAAAATTTTACCGTCTGAATTAAGTTGTTGTCGAGTTTATTGTTAAAAGGGCCAAAGTGACCCTTTTTCTTATAGATAGAACTAAGATATCGATCCTCTTTACTATGAAAGTCATTTTTTTTCTCTCTAAAATAAAACAAATTATATAAACTCCAAGACACAGGTAGGTAAATCAGCGTGGAGTATTGTACCTTCCTCTAATTTAGACTTTTAATTTATTTTGAATTGTTTCAAGAAAAAAAACTACACATTCAATTAAATGAATTATCCGATTTGATGCTGAAGTTTTAAGCTATTTCTAAATGACCATATCATCTCATTTTGGTAAGGTGTAGGCCAGGTAAGAATTTACTTAGTTTCTTTTTTTTGACAGATTTTTTTTGGTATCGTTACTTTCAAAATTATTCTACAGAGCTGTATGTGAGCTATTTGTGACTGACACAAATTAGCTAGTTGACGAGGCCGGTGACCTAGGACATAGGACGCCAGGACCTGATTTATTAGATCAAGGCAAAGCTATTACCGGTCTGATCATAATAGCATGTTCCAATTTAACCTTATAAGTGTCATAAAAATTTATTGTTATGATAAGTACGACCGTCGTTACCGCCTAGGCTAGAAGAAAATAATTAGCAGCTATGAAAATTGAATAAAAATTATACTATTATAAAATAAAGATATCAATTATTTGTGTAACAACCAGACCCCTTTGCCCCACACAACACAGCTTGGATTGGTATTAGTGGATAACCTAACTACCTGTCCAAGCAAATTTATGTGTATTTCTTTATTTTCCTTTTAGTTTTTTGTTGTTATTTTCCTTATTTAATTTTTTTTTGTTACCTGTACCTACTAATTTGTCAAACGTGTTTGTGGTATATAGGTGATGCAATTGACGAAGACGCGTCAATTAGAGCATTTTGACTCTTATTACAACCAGATAAATATTACTGGATGCGTCTTCGTGAAATGCATGAACTATAAACAAGTTTCCTTTCTTTCTTTTAACAACATAAAACCAAAAACACAACGATAAGCCCATTATTTCATTGATAGATAAGTGCAGATTCGTGACTTTTTTAATTTTACGTATAATCTACTAAACCTTATCACCACGTGTTTATAACAAACAATGCATATGATATGCCCCTTTAGCTCAAGTCACGTATTACACTGAATTTACACTAAAACAATGACACATCACCGTAACAAAGATATAACTGGTGTGACTTCTCCGATAATCAAACACCATCGGTGCCAGGACTGTGCCAGGGTATCTCGTCTCCATAGCGACGTAATCCGTTCAAAGTGGATGCCAGAGTCGTGTTTATCCTATCGGCTTTACTATGGCTTTGCTACGATACACCTAAATTGGAAAACACTTGATAATAAAATAGGTCAATGTTATCGCTTTGCATATTAAATCCTTATATACCCTTTTTGACGGGCTACGGTGGAAGCTAAAAGCATGCAGGTACATACTTAGTAAAATAATAATATTTTCGAGACAATGGAATCGTGGAAACTGTTGAGACCAGTACAAAGGAATCTTACCGAAAAATCTTTGAGAGTAACGATAGCATTACTCCATCATAAAAATCAATTTCTAGATAAGATTAAATACATTGTAAGATTTGTAAGCCAACATTTATGCGTCGTAAAACTGTTGATTTGAGTTATGCTACTTTCAATTTCCACTATTCCTTCGTTACTATTTTTGGCTTGCGCAACAAAAAAATTGAATTAAAGTAAATGCTGCACTCGCTAAATAATTTTTTTAATTCATATACACATAAAATAAAGATATTTTGGAAGAAATTAGGCGTGATTGAATATTCGGTTTCATGCAAATATTCAAGCTTAAAACAGAATCGATCGACACAGTGGCGGCTGAAAAATATAAGATACGCCCAAAATGTTAACACTGAAACAAATAAAGGAAAACTGCCAATTGCGATAGACATACTGTTCACTGTTTTTCTTAGGCCATTCCGGAAATATATTTTCCTCAAAAATTCTTCCTTCTCATTCTACATTTAAGAAAATCCAATAAAAACGAAGAATGAATCAATGTGTCACATCATGGCTGTGTTACGTTACGAATGTCGATTTATCATCGTCAGTATTTACCGATACAGCCTACGCATTGTGGAGTGACTGGTACACATAACTTAGGTCCAATTTCACCGTTAAACGCGTTTATCTAAACTCGTTTATATGTACGTACACAAAAGAAATGCAACGACATTGACAGGTCTTTAAGCGCGTTTAGAGAAAAATGTACCAACTGAATGCTTAAGCGAGTTTAAACGTCAGTAGAACGCGTTCAATTTCAACGGTGAAATTGGACCTTAGGAAACACGCTGAACCGTTAACACACAACTTCCTGCAAACAATTTAGGAATTGCAGTTGTTCTTGTTGTTAGACTTTGAAACTATTGAACTAATTAAAGTTATGCAAGTTTACTTTTACTTTGCTTATATTTAATTTTTTTGTTTTTTATTTCTTTTTAGTTTTATTTTCTCACGTGTCTTACCTTGTTTCTGTGTTATCTGCTTTTGTTTCTCATATCAAGAAGTCATGATTATTGTAGTTTGGCCTCCCGCGATACCCGTAGTAACTTTGTACGTAATTGTAATTTATAATACAGCATGTAGACATAATTGAGAGCACTGGTGGTCTAGTGGTAGCGGCCCCGCCTTCCGATCCTAAGGTCGTGGGTTCAAACCCAGTCGTGTACCAATGAGTTTTTCTGTCGAAAAATTTAAGTACACAATGCTAGTGCTCTCAAACGGTGAAGGAAAACATCGTGAGGAAACCCGTGGCTTAGTCAGCTCCGCACGTATTGACCATGTCTTTCCTGTGGATTAGGCCGACTAAGCTGTCAGGATGGTATAGGTGCTGGGCAAGCCTATCCCATCTAAAATCCTGTCCCAGGCACTATAGCGTCCCGTAAGTAGGGGCATGAGTGATCACCAGTTGCCCCTGACGCTATATAAATCATCTACAATAGATGCAAAGGCCTGTTTACTTAGACATAATTATGCTCAGATGTATTGGTACCCAAGACCCTTGAAATTAATTAAGGAAGATTATCATATCAAAAAAACCCAATTCTTTATAATTTAAAGACAAACCAACAACACGCTATTTTTGTCGGTGTTGCTAAATTAACTTTTCTCCTTCCAGTTCCGCGCTAAAAATATAGTAGGCAGAGTCTGTTCAGAAAGAGAACCGTCGTGGGATTGGAGGGCGCTGCTGTGCTTAATCACCCTTTTTGTTTAGTGTGCAATACAATAGCGCGTCTGTTGCGTTTGGATCCTATCACAACTAGTGTACTATTCCTTTATTTAATTTTTATGATGCAAAATTCTGACAGAAAGAAAGGGATGAGCTGCCATATAAAAATCGAAACGTTAGTTCTCAATTTGGCCACGACGGTTCTCTTTCTGAACAGACTCTACATGTTCATAACGCTTTCGACTATTGATTACAGTAGATTAGAATTAAAAATGCCACCTTAGAGGAACGTGACGAGAGATGACGACACGACACGCCCACCGCTCTACTGTAGAGTCACGCTGACAATTCTGGAATTTTTGCGGAAAATCGTTAAAAAAACGACTCTACGAGAGTTATTTTTTTACCTGGTGTAGTTTAGTAAAAAGATGACTCAAATTCATAAAACCTAAGCACAACATTGTTTTATACGGAACTGATTATGCATAGGTTATTTTTGGGGAAACCGAGTACGAACTTTTGCTCTCAAACCTCATTGTGAATTTGTTTTTTACATCATCAGACGGACCATAAGCCATAAGAAACTATAGGCTAGTTGTATATAAAAAAGTTTTATTTATTATTTTTTTATATTCCAGTAAGATGACGTGGTGCCCTCGGAAATCTTTACTATAAACTGTGTCTTCAGAGTGAAATCTATACATCACTGTCAATTTATTCGAAGTCGGTTTATTGATGCCCGAATTTTATAGTTGTGTATAATATGAATCGATGAAAAGGGCTTCTTTGTTATGAAACCGTCATTTTTACAGCTTTTAGCTTTAGGCATGAAAGTTTTTGCCGCTCTAAAATTCCTCTACAACAGATGCAAATGCCTGATATACTCTCTCTCTCTTTTATGATTTCCGGATCATGAATAAAACATGAAAGAAACTCAACAATGTCAACTCCTACCTTTAGCAAAGGACCGTAAAGTCGTAACACCTTCTCGTATTCTCACTGAAGTAAGTCGTTAATAAGTAACTGGCGAGTATTGCGAGTGCGGCCCACTCATCAAACAAATATAACATCACGCACAACGACACCAATGACAAAATCGATAGTCTGTGTCTATTCATTCGAATCTCACAATTCATTAATACAAAAAAATCCCACGAATCATCATGAAAAATCTTTAAAACAGATGAATCAGAAGCATGACTAGAAGAAAGAATGCCACGATTGGTCTGAATTAACCAGCCGTTAAAATGACTGTTTCTTTCGGTTCACATTTCTTTTCATTTAACTTCTATATTTTACTTTTGTGTATTTTTGTATGTCGGTCTCCGACGAAGTATGCGAGCCACTTTTTTACACATCCTATGACCGAATTGTACCATACTTCTTACAAATAAATATATTTCATTTCATTTCGTGGTTCGTAAGTCATGTATGGTTATTTAGTACTTCATACAACAAATACAAACATCAAGGTGCGTAGCACTTCTGTTTTACGTATTTTGTAAATATTAATCATAGGACTGGGTAGTATGTGGTATATTTCATGATAAATGTGGGTACGCATGACGTGCGTGTATCATCATGAAACGAGTAAGTAGGTTATTTGGGTATTAGGTAGTTCATATAAATATAATTTATTAGCAACTCGCCCCTCCTTCGCAGAGATGGAAAAATTCAAAGGCAATCCTCATTTTTCACTTTCTTTTTCTCTAAATTAAACCCGGGCGAAGCCTAGGCGGGCTATTAAGCATTCATCATAATAATTAAGCATTCTAATGGTGAAATAAGTTCTGTAAGTTTTTGAGTTTATGCGTTACAAACATACTAACCTCTTTATACCTAATATTAGTATGATGAAACTTGTACGGGCACGGAATGTAGAGGCGTACGAGTAAAGCATTCAGATTCATTGTTGGCTCAAAGTATCACCCCATGTCTGCGTGGCAACCCCTTTGCCCTTCAAACTACTGCCATTGTCAAAACCCAGACGTTAGAGATTTTCTGAATAACCCTACTCCTACATATTTTTAAATATGCTGAATAGCTCGTATTCTTAAATTTTGTCATTTGTCTTTCATAAAAAAAGCTGTAAATAATTTGCTTTGAAAACTGCAATTATACTGCATGTTGTTCAAAAAATTTAAACCACAATTTCATTCGAAATCAAACACAAGGCATGTTTTGCCATCCTTGACTGCATTTTATCCATTTCTGCTGCACAATAGGACATAATACAACAACCATGTTTATTCGTCTGTTTAATAAACAAGCATACTGATATCACAGACAATGTTGAATTGAAATTAACACTTTCAGGGAAGTGGCATCGTCGATTGGTGCCGATCGATAATAAGAACCACAAACTTTATTTTGTTGGAGCCAGTCTCACTGGAAAAAACACACATTTCAATAGACCAGACTCAAGTATGGTCCAACACTCCTTATACATAGACATTGCGGTCCCAAATACCCATAACCTACAGACTACAATTGCAGAGAAAATGTCCAAATATAAGACCTCAAAAACGAAATTACTCGTATGTGTTTAGTCTTTCAGTTCCGGTGTTAGATCAATGCAATGTAGTCAATTCATGATAAGGCAGAAAGTACTGATCACTCACGCATCTGTTGTAAGCGATTTTCATTACTCTTGTAGGTATTGTTTGCTAAATGAACAGGTTGAAAAGATCGTGCAATGTTACTATCAACATGCGTGGGTGATTCATTAGTTAGTTCCAAGCAACAAAGTGTCAACTGGAAAATATAAATAAAATTGTAAAATCCTGTGCAACTTCGTTGACTAGAAGCTATTACGATCTTTGACACCCTCTTTTAAATCTATGGGGTGCGAATTTTCCCTCTCAAAGCCATGAGGCATTCAAATTTTCACAAATCGTTTCTAAGCAAGCACCTCTACCACACTCTCAAAGTGCCTGTCCCAATTTTAGGCTTCTAGGGCTTAATATAGTATGTGAGTATACTTCTTTATGTAGAAAGGTATAAGTATTATACATAGACAGGTTCCGCGTTTATAGTCACACATTACTTGAATGGTATTTGTTTAATTAGATCATCGACTACTAATATGTAATAGGAACTTAATGATATTATAATCGCATATCTCTATACTTTCTAAGTAGGTAATAAATTACAGACTGGCTATTAATTACATGAATGACATTGAGTTGATTACAGGTCATTCTGTAAGCATACTTTTACCGCATGATAGAAAATTTTCTAGACATTTGCAGAGACGTTGCTCTGTTAGTTCAAAACAATACGTTCAAGTTGGTGCAAAGTTTACTGAAGCTGAACTTTGCCGCGAGTGTGAAGTTCAAAACAAACATTTGCATACTTTGCATGACAATAACCGATTCTCAGCTGACCGTACCTTGTTCTAGGAACATTGCAGACCAGTTTACCCGTAGATCAAATACTACTTCCGCACTATTCGTGCAACCATGACCTAACTGAAGCTAATGTGTATTAGATACAATACATGTTGGTAGGGGACTCACCTTGTTCAGAGCTGGGTGCTTCAGCCGGTCGAGGCCGGAGACCCGGCTGGCGGACTGGCCGTCGCCGGAGCCCCATAGTCCGATGCGATCGCGCTCCATAGTTTCGTACGTACACGTGTGTCCGCTGGCTAGCAGCGACTGTTTGTTAGCGGCGAGCGCAGCGCTACTTTTGTCTCGGTGTGCGGGGGGCGCTGGACTCATTGCGCTCTCGCTCCTGTAGAAGCAGAAGCGGGAAAATTTTCAGTGCTATAGATATGAACCCCGCAGTGCGGTTGCGGTCGGTGGATAACAGATGGCGTTGTGTTTATTAACTGGCTGGGAACCAAAATGTTGATAACACTTGACCTCGTTGAGGTAGTATAAATTGATTGTAAAATTAATTGCGGAAAATATAATATAACAATACTTTCTGTTTAGTTTACCACTTCCTTTTATGATAAAATTATGTTGTCGGTCACTGACACGATTATGATTGCAACTCATTTGCGATTAAAAAAACTTATTTGAAATTCTCTATTAGGAATCGCTCGCAAAGGCTTTTGAGAACTAGGTATTCAAGTGTGCTTACTCAATGGAATCGGGCCCGAATGGAAAACCACGATGAATCGCGTACCTATTTTCTTACTAGCCTAGATGTAGATATATCTATTCCAATTATTTCGCTGTTAGAAAATCACAACTGTTTATCCTTATTGTTAAATAATGATTTAACAAATCTATTATTGAGATGCAAACGATTTTCTAAATGTCTTTCAGAAATTCAGTCCAAGTAGTTTATGAATGGGTCTCTCAAACACGCAGGACTATTTCCCCGCCGGCATTTTCAGAACAAAAGCAAACAAGATCTACCCTTTTACACCAAATTGACAATACAAAGGGACTCTACTGCTACGAGCGCCTACGATTCTACGAAGTGCTACGGCTACGGACCTACGGCCTACCTAAACGTCGCTGGGCAAAGTTTGTCGTCCTGATTGCAAGAGCAACTCATACAGCTCCTTCTGCCTGGAAAAAAGTGATGCTTCAGAACTTTTTTGATATAAATAATAAAAGGAATTCAGTATACGTTATAAGCTACACTAATAGTTTTAGGTATATAATTTTACATTAGATTCCCGTCTAATGTAAAATTCTATTCCGCGTTTAGTAGGCCAAGACGCACGTAGACATGACGTGAAGGCATTGGAAAATGCGCTGTGGCAAGCCCGCACCGCCAAGGAAACTCTTTTCCTGTGACTAATATTTCTAGTGAGCTAACCTTCATGTTTATAAGCATAAAGGTTAGTTTCTTAAGAACCTAGCTATCGTGCCTGAAATAAACAACTTTTATTAAAATTAACCCTGTCCCTGTTGACCATAACTATTTACTTTATATTTTATACACTAATAACTAAGTATTAATATTCTACTATTTGCTCGAGTACATAAAAATAATAAAATAATTGAGTTTTCTTCTCTAAGTTCTACAATTTTGTATGTTAGGTACTTAAGTTCCAGTACGTACAAGTTTTAAGTTAATAAGCTTGAAACTATGGTTTTGAAATTTAAAAAAGGGAACCGACTAAATAAGATTTAAGCAGCTTACTACCGCATCAAACGAATCCCTCTTAGAAAATACTTTGTCTAATACATACCTACTATGAAAACTTCTCTACAAAATATAATAATAAATTGAAGTTTCAATTTACCGTTGATACCTTCTCGGGACGACTATCTTCACAGTTCGTAAAAAAACTAAAAAAGTAGGTGAATTATTTATGCAGTAAAAACATTCTATAAGTTATGCAGTAAACATTGTATAAGTGGCCGCCCGCGGTTTCGCTCGCCCGTTCCCGTAACACCCCGTTCCCGTTGCTTTTTCGGGATAAAAAGTATCCTATGTCCTTCTCCCGGTTCTAGCTACCTCCCCACTAATTTTCTGCCAAATCGGTTCCGCCGTTCTTGAGTTATAAATAGTGTAACTAACACGACTTTCTTTTATAAATATATAGATAACAATTCATAATACGTGGGAACTCACGAGGCGATGCTCTATTATAGGTGATGGTAGTAACCACTCAACATCAGGTGATCTATTTGCTTAACTAGTATAAAAGTGGTTCATAAAATGGAGCTGAATTAACCAAACAAGGCTTTTGTGGCATAAAACAAACGTACTACTTGTCTATTTTGATTTAAAGGTTCAAATGGATTAGTTAGAAGGTATTTGTTCAAAATCTTACCGTTTCTTTTGGCCAGAACAATCACCCGCGCCATTAACTTGACGTGCATCAATTTGATTTTGACTGTACGACTTTACTTTTCGCGACAGAAATTCCATTTTTAAAAACGGCCAGTGTTCGAATTGTATCACAGATAAAAATAGTTTATTTTTTTAAAAGAGGTTGTTATTCATTTTATTAAGAGAAGTTTGATTTTTATTCTACTAATTTTGTTGCGATTTGAGAAGAATTGCTATCAAGCTCTCACGAGCTCTGAAAGTCAACTAAAGGATGATTCGGAATCATCGTTTCATAATGTCGTTTTTATACTTATCACTTCTATAAATTATAAGTATTCAACTATGAACCATACCTAACTATAACAACATCACGCGACGGGGCATTCATAAACTAAAAACGTGATATTCTGATATCAATCACTCACTACTTATTAAACATATTGACTTACCCACATATAAATACCAAATAACATCATCTAGCCCCAAACTAAGCAAAGCTTGTACTATCGCTTGTTTGTGGTACCGACTGGTCTGCCAGCTCAGTTGGTAGTCTACCTTCTGCGGTGTAGGTTGTGGGTTCGATCGCCACTGCGAGAACAAATATTTATTTGATGACCACGGAATAAAAAAACGTTTTTAAGTATTATATCAGCTATCTGGCATAGTGCAAGCTCTGCTTAATTTAGAGCTAGAAAGTGTTGTGTAGATTGTCCCCAATAATTATTTATTTATTACGAATCAGATAAAGCTGATATAAGTAATATCTATGTATATACTTTATATTTTGTAAATAAATAAGTTCCTACCTAAAGACTTACAAGTTATCATATAAAGGACCATTAAAATATTTGACAGATGTTTATATTATCAAATTTTGAGTTTGATCGAACCGGCCCATAAAGGTTTTCAAAATGATACAAGAGAACCTTCAGTTTTGCAATGCCAGTGGAACAAGCCGCACCTGCCGACAATGACAATGCCCTACATTAGATAAAGGTTATGATCACTATCAATGTCAGTGTTGTCTTGTGTCGAATCATGCGAACAAGCGCAGATAAGCCAAGCCGGTCACAGAATAAAATAATAGTAGGTACGGTCATAAAGTAGATGCATGCATAGCACTTGCATTGCATGAAGTTGAGTTCAGCAAGAATAAGCGAGGGCATTAAAATAGGTACTTTACTATGTAAATCGATTGACAAAGAGATAGTAGCCTGTATGTAGGTAGTATCATAGGTGACCTACATGGATAACTTACATGTTCATTTCATCTTATTTTTCTTTTATTAATTCGTGTCGCAGTGTGGCAACCGTTCGAATTAATTAAATAAATAGTAATATTATAAACCTTGCTGATGAAACAAGCATATAACCACCTGATGTTGAGTAACCATCGCCTATTAGATATTATTAACGGCCAAACCGACTTGCCTACTCTGTAACTATGTAGTTAACTACTAGGTATAGTACAACAAGTTAATCTACGTTTCGCAGTACAAAAACCAGACAAAAACCGAGTAATGTCTGCTATCTGACAGTAAGTTATGTGGCAATACAGGTACCTAGGCAAGGAGTCACCTTAATCGTGTACCTAATAAGTGTCTGTATATATTATACTATGTATAATAGTATATAATATATACAGACAGCAGCAATAATTAGGCGCATAGATACAGTACAGTTGGTGCCTAAACATGAAATATCACATTTTTGCAGCAACAACTTTGAGTTTAAGCCCCTGGACAGAAAAAAAGGTTAAAGAATCTGAAAAATGTGCATGTGCATCCCTCACAATAACAAACACAACAATTTTTTTTTGTGAAATCGGTCCAGCTTTTCAACGTGTGATGGCGTGCGTGACCAATAGATTCATTTATAAATTATCAAGTAATATTATTAAATGTCTTTAAATATTATGTCTTCTATATGGCCACATTGGTCACACCATGACTGGCCTAACAACTACCAATAAACGGCAATGGCCATTAGAAAGCTAAGTGCATTTGCACTTTCGTTAGATTTATCTAATGTGCTGAGCTGACTGTCACTTGCATAGAGCAGACGTTTATTAGTCACCAACTTATTTGTTGTTCTGGTGCTCAAAGTGACTGATGTCTTCTTTGACAGTCCTTTTTTTTTTGGCCCAGGAGAAATCTTTTATGGATATCTACTAGCCGGGGGAACTAGTGGGTTATGTCAGACTCTTGCTACTGACTAAAACCCCTGGGGTGTTCCTCTACATTTGCGCTAGGCGGACGAGATCATGGCTTCGTTTCGATCCACAACCCCGTCAGCGCTTATCCTTGCGGTTGCGGACCCATCTTAAGGAAGGGCTGAAGCCCTTTTCTCTTCATCTGAAGGCACCCGGAACACTAGAGTACAGAAATCCTATGAGTTTTCTGCCAAAATTCCGTAAAAACTTAAAATTTAGATCTGAATCGCGTTCAAGAGTACACCGGCTGATCATAAATAGAAATTAGGTAGGTACTTTTAGAAACAGTGATTGAGTCGAGCCTCAAGCATAGATTTTTTGACAGTTCTCTATTGAAAAATGTCAAAAAATCTTTGTTTGAGATTGCTTGAAGCTCGACTCCTCTCGTTTAGAGAGTAATTATTCCTTGCTTGACTCAGACTCAAGCACTATTCCCCGTATTCAGAATACGGGCCTTAGAGTGCATTTTATCAAGTCTGAGTATAATATTATGACTAACCTAACCTTTTTTTTTAATTTCCTTACCTATCCTGAGCTAGCGCAATCCTAATCATCTTAGTAGTTCAATACAGTTAGCGAGACGAATGTTTTTGCTCTCGTGACCTAGACACTAATTGAAGGTCGAATAGACGATTCTAATTGCTTCACATGAATTAGACGTACCAACTCTTAAATAATAATGGATTATAAAGACACTCTTGCCTATAATGTATTTCCTTACTACTGAGTCTTGACACATTTTTACTTATACTTTTACAACCGTTGATAATTTATTGTTGTTCGTACGTCATTACCTACTAGTGTTCTCAATGCATGCCTTTCCAAGTATTTACAACTACTTAGTACGTTTTCTATAATGAATTTATTTTTCTACAACTTAAAAAGTTGTTGAAAAGTTCGTAGCTGTTTCGTAGCACTAGGAACGCGTTTATGTCTTTGGGACCGGGAAGTCCGCTCCGCAAATCTAGTCTCTATTCGAATTTTTCCGGTCTCTATTGCTGAGAATACGATGGACGTTCGGGGATATTATCCGCCGCTCTTAGAATATAAGAATGGAGTGAGTATATTCATAACGACCTATTTTAAGGTGTTCTGCGGGTTCGGCAGTAGGTATTTACTATCAAAACTTACACCTTTTTCATCCCCCCAACTCGGAAAGTGTATTTTTGCTCTTCGATATTATCTCAGTGCAAAGCCGTTTTTATCCGCTAGAGGAGTACATTGAATTTAGAACATCATGTTAAGTTTGTGAATTCAAAACATGATTAAACCTATTTACGTCCATCCTCAACCTCCATCATGGTAGGTACTTAGACAATATTGTCTAAGGGTAGGTACCGCATTTATCATATACAATGATACAACCTTTTTCAAGTTGTTAAAAACTCAGACTCGGAAACTTCTTGCTTTACGCGCGCCATTTTCTTTTTTGCATTTTTGTCATTTCCTTTCCTCGCTGAGGTGGTTTAAAAAATGAAAAGTTACAGAGTAGATTTGGTAGGTATATAATTAAACGAACCGACCAAATACCGGTACTCTGGTATATAAGGATATCCGTAGCAGAAGTAAGGTCACAGGTAGCTCTCAGAATTAGCAAGGTGAAGTGTCAGGGCAGGCTATTTATCTCTTTGAACGACAGGTTCTCGAATCACGAACAAGAAGAACTGTAGAATGACCTCAACCCTATGGACCGAGGACATGAAGATTCAATATCTATGGAGGACCTATGAACTTGCTCTATTGGTCTTGACTCTTCTCCTTTTCGTGTCACTGGTTTTTTCGAATCAAGTGTGGTGAAAGGATTTTAAATGCGCCTAAAAGGCGCACCGTTCGTGTACTTGACATATATTTATGAAAATTTTATACGACATGCCGGTTTCCTCACGATGTTTTCCTCCACCATTTGAAATCACTGCCATAGTCTACATCATTGTTTGGGCAGAAAGTCTCATTCGTACACGACTGGATTTGAACCCACGACCTTAGGATCGGAAGGTGGGGCCGCTACCAATAGGCCGCGAGCGCTCTATACATGATGGCATTGATGGCCTTATTCTGATGAATAATCAAAGACCAACCAACATACAGTCATAGTAACCCACATTCTACTTAGATACCACATCTAGGTACTTACCTACTTTACATGAATGTATCGATCGGCGCGTAAACAGGAAAGACCCTAAATTATCAACATAAATAAATATACCCAATCTAGACAGCTGTAGGATATAATGGAATGCATCTGAATGCATCACTTCCTTATTAATCGGAAAAATTAAACTATTTTAGTAAGCTATCGATATCCAATACTTGTTATAACTTACTGCCACCGCCTTTTATCGTTCAGCTTGACCGATGCAGAGTTTCCCATGGCTTCCACGAGCAACAGTCACTAAATTGCGTAGTAGGTGGACAGGTACTATACTGTCGAAATGTCTCGTACGGCACTAGATTTCTTAGTGCTACCTAACGCGTGTTTGCAAACCGACGGTGTGTAAGACTTTGAGCTAACTTACGGCTTGCTGGTGGCCATGACTTTCCCTCGGTAGGTATAGGTAATCTACGATTGCGCCATTCGTCATTTCCATCGCGAAGGAAATGTGTTGGAAAATTTTTGTAGCTTACCATCAGTCTGCCTAGTAGGTAAATAGTAAGGGGGGTAGGGAGGGTGGCCTACCTTGGGACCTAGTGTAGTAGCTTACATAACTGAACTAGACGTAACTAGGTAGGTATCTAGATATAACTTTTGTCTAAGAGATAGACCCACTTCTAGAACCCCATGGCGACGGTAGGTTGTCATCATCATCATCGGCTCTAGGAAATGAGGTAGTAGAGGTTTTTTCCTTGGTTCAAAATTGTCCAGAAAATGTACTGAGTCCTCATACAATCTAGGTAGAACGATTTTAACTAAGTGATTTTATTTATGTACAGCCAGCTGTATGCCCATATGATGCGTTTTACCCAAAAAAAGATAAACTGCCGGCACCTTCAAAATATTTAGCAATGTTATCGCTCCTATCAGACGTCCAGTTATGTAAATGGTCTAAGCGTCCAAACACCAATTTCCAATTTGATGAATTTAATTAAACAATGTAAACAATAGAGAATAACTTTTAGGTTGTCTAACCAAAGCCCTTCATAATATTAATTTGAAAAAATATTAAAATCGATACAGTTCTAGAGGAGGAAACGGGAGAAATACAGAATTTAATAGGGAAAAATCAGGCGAAGTTGCAGTTTCCTCATAATGAATCTCGTTTGTTTACCCTGGTGGAATGAGTGGAGTTAAAAAAAAACTATGACAGTGACAAATTAAAGTAGCTGTCTGTCAATTGAATTTTTGAGGTTATAATTTTTGCTTGCAATTTCATTCAATTCAGCTGTTGCTGTTGTGTTTACTTAAAGTAAACACGCTACATTTTTATATAAAAGTGGTAATCTTATAAATAAAACAGCAATTAAACTATTCCAAAATGAAGAAAGAAGGCAAGCACATACATCAAAAACCATCCATACAAAATCAAATCGTATTGAATCCACTAGAAAAACTTTCGTGTTTCGTTTTCATTGCAGAAATTCAGGACATTTTCCTCAAGATTCTGGAGAATGAAGAAGATATTTCAGTAGGAATAGCCGCTATCAAAACTTTATTAGCTGTGATAGACCAATACAAAGGTAATGATATATTTTGATATTGCATCATGCATGTAGAATTTGCTTAGTTGGCCCAGACAGATTGTTCTTAATACTGAAGTAAAGTGGTCTAAGGATGTTTTTGAATGAACGCGTTTCAGGAACTACAGTGCGGGAGCTACACTTGAATCTGCAGTTGGCGGTAGAAGTGATGAGAAGCTGTGACCAGCCCGTCACGGCTATCAATTCCTGTTGCGAACTCTTCATGAGATTTATCACTTATACAAAGCTTGATGAAAAGGTGAGTGCTTTGTAAGTAAATCTGAGGTCTATTTCTATTCATACATGCATGCCTATTTCTGCTGTGAAGCAGCATTTCTGAGTTTTGATTTGAAGGTGTGGGTGAATTAAATCTCACTACATCTCCCCCCCTGGTGAGATGTAGTGAGATTTAATTCAACCCCTCCCCCTACCCCCAATCTCACGTGAGATTTTTCAAAATGTGGGTTTTTAGGTAAACGCGTTATATTGTTATTTAAAAAGAAAAAAAAATAGCTTCGTGCTTTTATTTACGACTAGTTGAGACTATAATATAGACTACAATATTGCTGAGTGTTTAAGTGTAAAAATTTAACAATAGAATACTTACTTAAAACGTGACTCCTGCGATAAAACGGGACCAAAATAGTATACATATTTTTTTTTTCAATTAAAAAATTATTGCGTGATATTCGCCGAGACCCCTCCCCTCTCTCCAACGTAAGATAAGATGAGATTTGAGATCGACCCCCTCCCCCCCTTAAACATCTCACGTTATTTGTGGACGCCCCCTAAGTGATGCAAAAATATGGTATAATGTTGTTGGTTTTAGGATAAATACTTACATTGAGTTTTAATCCATTTCAGTCATTTGAAGACACCAAGCAGATAATGCTACAGCGTGGCCATACATTCCTAGATAGCCTGTTACAATCTCGAGCAAAGATTGCCAATGCAGCACTACCTTTTATTAGAGAAGGATGTGTAAGTACGCTTTATGGTTGTTCAATTTTTACATAAACAGATTTTTACTATTTATTACCATAATACCTGACAGATTGTTAGATTTTTACCATAACTGTACACTGACATAAATGTGGCTGGCTTTTATATTGGTCTTTATTTCTGGCAAACTTTATTAAGTTGAAGAAAAGTGTAGATAAACATTTTAAAACATAAAAAATGTATTTGAGCAAATGAGCTGACTAACCAAAGACTGGCCGTCTTTGGTTAGTCATTGATACTGTAGCATTTCATTTATTTTGGCAGAATAGTTTTTCGTATCAGTCGAAAGCTAATGGAGAGCTATTTAAATTTACGCGCCAAGACGCAAGTTGGTGAGTGAGTTGTTGAAACGTTGTAAGGGCGACCTCTGGTAACGAATAGAAACACTATAAATGGCTAGGCAGATGGCTGGCGAAGAGCGCCATCTGTTAAGTAGTAGCCGCAAAATACAGGATTTGACAGATGTCAACACTTTTGTGGGTAGCGATGTTCGTATCGAACGGTGTCTACTAGTGACATCTGTTACGAAGTAGTCGCATGTCGATAGGGTCGGAGAAGGAGAGAAATAGGGTTTAGCTTGTGTTGGAAAAGGACAACGTTTTCACCATCAGCAAGACGCAGGGGCCTCCATTGGCGAGTAGTGTAACTAACTAAGAAATAAACTATATTAGCGGGTGAATAGAAATAATGTGGTTGGGTCGATGTGTGAAGCGAGCTCGCAATTACAGACATTAAAAATGCTGGCCGGAGAGACGTAAATGCCGTGGATTATTGGAGCAAGTGTTCTGGAATATTCTGAGCGGAAGTTTGTGGCTCGAGGTGCGGGGTATATGGTAGCCGATGTGATAAAAGGCGCGTGCGGAGCCGCCGGGGGCATTCCACGGAAAAGACGCCGAGCCTAGAAGAATCGCCGGTACGTACGAAAGCTGCACCCTGGCACCGTTGGGTTTGTGGAGGAGTCCTCGCTAACCAGATTTGGGTATTACAGACGAAGCTGCGCCAACGAATACCATCACCGCGTGCCCAGAGACGAGCCCCAGCACACGAAGCCAGCATTCTCGCTGCCGATACGAGCCGACTGCAAGCTGGGCGAGCGCCCATTTCTGGTACGTAGGGGATCTGAGAAGCATCACACAGCATGGGGCATACAGGGGAGGATCAGTTGTATTTTTAGGGACGCAGCATCCTGCGGGCTGTGTCCGCACGTTGCCAAGATTAACCTGTTGTCTTGTATTTTTCAGTTTGCTGACACCGTCTGCGTGGCGCCTCCCTTTTCTTTCGCCTGTGCGGGGGCGCGAGACACGTGGCGGGGGCAGTCGGCGACTGCACGGCAGGGCACGTGGCGGCAGGGCACGTGGGTGACGTCGCACGTGAACGATAAGCGCCCGTCGGCGATTCTGAGGTGGGCCAGTGCCAATTTATTTTTATGCGGAAGGAGTAGGCGCGTCAGGACAGTTCTCCGTGGAGTCCTGGTCTGTTGTTTGTTGCCAAGAGATTGTTTGCTGCCGTAGAGAGTGCTATTTTTGTTGTCAATAATTGTCAGTAATTGTTTGTTGCCAAGAGATTGTTTGCTGCCGTAGAGAGTGCTATTTTTGTTGTCAATAATTGTCAGTAATTGTTTGTTGCCAAGAGATTGTTTGCTGCCGTAGAGAGTGCTATTTTTGTTGTCAATAATTGTCAGTAATTGTTTGTTGCCAAGAGATTGTTTGCTGCCGTAGAGAGTGCTATTTTTGTTGTCAATAGGTAGGGTTTCGTTGACGTGGGAATTGCCATCGTCTTTGTCGTGCGTTTTACTATCTTACCATCCTGTCGGTCAGAATACGGTCGCTTGGGTTATTTTAGAGGCGGACGCCAGGGGTGACTCACAAGTTAGCTTTCTGTGGGTTTCATTTAATTGGGTCATCCGGGGCCTTGGGATTGGTAAATTCAAATATCCACATCTCCGACACACTAAGCAGTAACCTCTCCCTGAATAAATTTGTGCTCGCTTGAGAGCTATGGTTTGGATAAAGTTTGAACATATGGTCACTAAACATCCCGTGTAAATAATATAAGCATTATTGATTTTTATGTATTCCACGAGGTCATTGAACCTCTCATGTATCCATGATAGCCATTGCTTACATTTTATGTAAAGGAATATATTGTTGTCCCGTGAGGTCATTAAACCTCTCATATGTATAAGGTGTCCCTTTTCTGGCATGTGGATAACCTCTATTCTGGTTAATAGCTGAGCATATAAATTTGTAGTTAAGTAGCTATTTGAGCTCACTTTAAGGTCATGTAAATGAAGGATCCCTTTAGGATTATATAGTATATAAGATAGCATAGCTGTGCAGTTTCAATTTTCATTCCTAAGCTAATGTACATGTCATGTAAGAGGTATGTGTTCTTTAAATAAAACGCTGTAACTGATTTCTAACATTTATTTTATTTTAGTATAAAAATCTTTTGTGCGGTAGGAACATCGAACCCCAACTGAGCTAGTCAGGGCCAACGCAGCCGAAATAGTCGGTCTGCCTGTCTGCACCCAGTTTTCCACCGTTACAAAATGGCGCCCAACGTCTAGTTTTAATTTTTTTGAAAATTTGTTTTTTGAAATTTTTTGAATTTTTTTTTGAAAAAATTTTTTTTTTTTGAAATTTTTTTGTTTTTTTTTAGAATTTTTTTTTTTGCGTTTAGTGACCACTGTAGGTAGGCGTTATTGAAATAATTTTAGAGCAACTGACAAGGCAACAGACAACAGTCCAGCTAATTTTAAGTTATTTGTAGGTTCTTTGTGTATCATGTGTGTATTTTCTTAGGGTGTATAATTTTATTATGTGTGTGCTTTTCTACCGATGTATTCTTTCACCTGTGTATTTTTCTGCTAGTGTATTTTTGTAAGAGTGTATTCCTGTCCTGATGTAAAATTTTTTTTGGGCACTTCCTTCCTTTCATGTTAGGGAGATAGTCTTGCAAAGTGCTACTGTGGTTATATTTTTTTGTATGCTGCGATCAGCATAGAGTTTTTTGTATGTATATTGCAAGACTAATATTTGTTAAAGTTTTGCAACGGATTAGGAACCATAATACACTTCTGTGGTTAGCGACCAGCTGTTGAAACTTATAACAGTTTAATTTTATTTACGAGTCCTCTCGTACACGCACACACACACACACACACACACACACACACACACACACACTTGGGCATTTTCGAAACTTTTTAGGGGTAAACATTAGATTTTTTTTGGGGAGGTAGGGTTAGGCGTTTGGAACTTAAAATTTTTTTTTTTGCCTTGACCTACATTCTACTGTTTACCTTGGGTATAGAGTTAATTTTTTTTTGCGTTATTGTGAGTTTTTTTTGGAAGAATTGCTTTCACGTTTGATGGTTATAGCACGTTTTTTAGTTTAAGGAGGCTCGTTTCAAAAGTTTTTTTTACATCGTTTGCTTCTGGTAGTTTTTCCATTTGTCTTTGGGTACCGTGGTTTTATTATAGGTAGACAAGATGACAGATCCGGCGATCCACGTGCACAGTTTGTCGAAGGACCCAGTTCAAGACCCAGTACAAGCGGAAGGTCCCATCGAGGTGTTGCCAGTGGAGAAGGATAGCACCCATCAACGGGTTGTCGTAGAATGCGCGGGTCCTAAGGTTCCGATTGCGAAGTGGGGTGTCAAGTTTGATGGAGTAGGAGATGTCAGGTCATTTTTAGAGAGGTTGCAGGAACTTAGTGCAGCGAACGATACCAGAGAGGGAAAACTATTTGAGTCAGCTTCTGAGCTTTTTACTGACCAGGGTTTGCTTTGGTTCAGGGGCATCAAAGACCAAGTTTCTTCGTGGAGCGAGCTGTCGTCATTGTTGATAGAGGAGTTTAGCCCGATAGACTACGATTATAGGTTATTAGGAGAAATAAGGGCGAGGACACAAGGAGTGGAGGAGCCCAGTCATATTTACTTCTCGATTATGAACTGCTTGGTTGCTAGGCTGAAGAATCCACTGCCAGAACAAGAGTTGTTAGAGATTCTGCTCCACAATATTAGGCCATCTTTTACAGAACAACTAGCGTTAGTAGACATAACATCAATTGAGTCGCTAAAGGGTAAGTGTAGGAGGCTAGAGGCAGCAAAGCAGCGATCAGGTTTTTTCATAGAACCATCTAGAATATCGACTAGGACATTAAACCCAACACTGGCGTATAAAGGCTCCAAGCCGCGATCACAGCTGGCGGCGGTGTCCACTCAGCAGGATTCAGATAGAACACCACAATCTGGTTGTTTTAGGTGTGGCGGCAGGGGACATTGGTCTAAGGATTGCAGGAAGGGAAGATTTAATCAGCAGGTCAAGTGCTATAACTGTGGTGAATGAGGCTACACAGTCAGGAGTTGCCCTAAGTGTAGGGGAAGGACGGAGACCAGGCCTCGGCAACAACTGGAAGATTCTAACAATTAAGTAGGTAGAACCGTCCGTTTTTGGTGTTGTCGGTAGATTTGGTATATTTTTTTGTATAGATTTTGTATATATTTTGTGGATATTTTTGAAGTCACCTGTTGTTTCGCAAAATGTCAGCCTGGAATACCAAGGGAAAAGTTTGCAGGAGAATTAGGTCTCCTGGCAGATAATACTCAAGGCACACCAGGCGAACACGAGAACGTACAATCTCAGGAGAAGAGAAGCGACAGTGAAAGTAGGGGACATCGTCTGGAAAAGAACTCATCCGCTCAGCGACGCGGCAAAGTTCAAGATGGCGAAGTTATGTCCTAAGTACGAGAAATGCAGGGTGAAAGTAGTACTGTCACCACTGGTCTTCGAGTTAGAGGACATGGACGGGAAGATTTTAGGGTCTTGGCACATGAAAGACCTAAAGGTTTAGGGTTTCACAACACCACAGTAGGTGTTGTGAACTGTAGGTAAATATTTGGTTTGGTTTTGTTTTGTAAGGCAGCAGGAATAAATGATAACTCATTTTTCTTGTAGATTTTGGTTTGTTTTTTTTGGAAAATGTTTCGTTGTATGTCTAAAGGGCAGACGGGTGAAAGGACTACATAGGACCAGGCGTGAGATGGAGTTAGGTTTCTTGCAGGGAGGAGCAGAATGGATGAGCAGAGCGTACCCACCACGAGGGGTAGGGTACGTACGGGCGAGAGGACGCGTACCCACGGTTCCACGTAGGGTATCGCTAGGCGTGAATGGTGATGTTTGCAAAGAAGGGTATGTAGATTAGACATGTGCATAATGAGAGATGAAGCATGCAAGATTGATGGATGTATGGCGATAAGAAAGGGGAGGCAAGAGGAACAGATAACGACGTCGCCGCAGATGGGTCCACTCCGATAGCCGGTCTCCCGCGACAAGACGTGCCAGTTTTGTTTGTATTTTTCGGTTCAAGGACGAACCGATTGTTTCAGCTGTACAAGTGACGACTTGAGAAGACCGCTAATTTTATGAGGCCACGCCATGGTAGAAGGGATCTCCGGGCGTGGAGGGATGTACAAGGATTGTATAAAGTTTTTTTTACAGGAGAATTTGTTTTAGGCTAGTTTAGTAGATAAGGAATTGTACGAATTTTTTTTACAGTGATAAGGAGTTTGGTTTGTTCTTATATTTTTAGTTTTTGTTCAACAAGTTTATTTTGAGTTGTAAAGGGTATTATGGTAATAGATATAAGGCTTTTCATTTCAGTACCAGCGCTGAGGGCAGCGCAGTTTCACTAAGTGTAGTGAAACTTTTAACGGCCGGGGGGGTATTGTAGCATTTCATTTATTTTGGCAGAATAGTTTTTCGTATCAGTCGAAAGCTAATGGAGAGCTATTTAAATTTACGCGCCAAGACGCAAGTTGGTGAGTGAGTTGTTGAAACGTTGTAAGGGCGACCTCTGGTAACGAATAGAAACACTATAAATGGCTAGGCAGATGGCTGGCGAAGAGCGCCATCTGTTAAGTAGTAGCCGCAAAATACAGGATTTGACAGATGTCAACACTTTTGTGGGTAGCGATGTTCGTATCGAACGGTGTCTACTAGTGACATCTGTTACGAAGTAGTCGCATGTCGATAGGGTCGGAGAAGGAGAGAAATAGGGTTTAGCTTGTGTTGGAAAAGGACAACGTTTTCACCATCAGCAAGACGCAGGGGCCTCCATTGGCGAGTAGTGTAACTAACTAAGAAATAAACTATATTAGCGGGTGAATAGAAATAATGTGGTTGGGTCGATGTGTGAAGCGAGCTCGCAATTACAGACATTAAAAATGCTGGCCGGAGAGACGTAAATGCCGTGGATTATTGGAGCAAGTGTTCTGGAATATTCTGAGCGGAAGTTTGTGGCTCGAGGTGCGGGGTATATGGTAGCCGATGTGATAAAAGGCGCGTGCGGAGCCGCCGGGGGCATTCCACGGAAAAGACGCCGAGCCTAGAAGAATCGCCGGTACGTACGAAAGCTGCACCCTGGCACCGTTGGGTTTGTGGAGGAGTCCTCGCTAACCAGATTTGGGTATTACAGACGAAGCTGCGCCAACGAATACCATCACCGCGTGCCCAGAGACGAGCCCCAGCACACGAAGCCAGCATTCTCGCTGCCGATACGAGCCGACTGCAAGCTGGGCGAGCGCCCATTTCTGGTACGTAGGGGATCTGAGAAGCATCACACAGCATGGGGCATACAGGGGAGGATCAGTTGTATTTTTAGGGACGCAGCATCCTGCGGGCTGTGTCCGCACGTTGCCAAGATTAACCTGTTGTCTTGTATTTTTCAGTTTGCTGACACCGTCTGCGTGGCGCCTCCCTTTTCTTTCGCCTGTGCGGGGGCGCGAGACACGTGGCGGGGGCAGTCGGCGACTGCACGGCAGGGCACGTGGCGGCAGGGCACGTGGGTGACGTCGCACGTGAACGATAAGCGCCCGTCGGCGATTCTGAGGTGGGCCAGTGCCAATTTATTTTTATGCGGAAGGAGTAGGCGCGTCAGGACAGTTCTCCGTGGAGTCCTGGTCTGTTGTTTGTTGCCAAGAGATTGTTTGCTGCCGTAGAGAGTGCTATTTTTGTTGTCAATAATTGTCAGTAATTGTTTGTTGCCAAGAGATTGTTTGCTGCCGTAGAGAGTGCTATTTTTGTTGTCAATAATTGTCAGTAATTGTTTGTTGCCAAGAGATTGTTTGCTGCCGTAGAGAGTGCTATTTTTGTTGTCAATAATTGTCAGTAATTGTTTGTTGCCAAGAGATTGTTTGCTGCCGTAGAGAGTGCTATTTTTGTTGTCAATAGGTAGGGTTTCGTTGACGTGGGAATTGCCATCGTCTTTGTCGTGCGTTTTACTATCTTACCATCCTGTCGGTCAGAATACGGTCGCTTGGGTTATTTTAGAGGCGGACGCCAGGGGTGACTCACAAGTTAGCTTTCTGTGGGTTTCATTTAATTGGGTCATCCGGGGCCTTGGGATTGGTAAATTCAAATATCCACATCTCCGACACACTAAGCAGTAACCTCTCCCTGAATAAATTTGTGCTCGCTTGAGAGCTATGGTTTGGATAAAGTTTGAACATATGGTCACTAAACATCCCGTGTAAATAATATAAGCATTATTGATTTTTATGTATTCCACGAGGTCATTGAACCTCTCATGTATCCATGATAGCCATTGCTTACATTTTATGTAAAGGAATATATTGTTGTCCCGTGAGGTCATTAAACCTCTCATATGTATAAGGTGTCCCTTTTCTGGCATGTGGATAACCTCTATTCTGGTTAATAGCTGAGCATATAAATTTGTAGTTAAGTAGCTATTTGAGCTCACTTTAAGGTCATGTAAATGAAGGATCCCTTTAGGATTATATAGTATATAAGATAGCATAGCTGTGCAGTTTCAATTTTCATTCCTAAGCTAATGTACATGTCATGTAAGAGGTATGTGTTCTTTAAATAAAACGCTGTAACTGATTTCTAACATTTATTTTATTTTAGTATAAAAATCTTTTGTGCGGTAGGAACATCGAACCCCAACTGAGCTAGTCAGGGCCAACGCAGCCGAAATAGTCGGTCTGCCTGTCTGCACCCAGTTTTCCACCGTTACAATACATCTACTCTTCCATTCTCCTCTGTCAGCCGTCATCTCTGTATTTACTCCTTTCTTAGCCATGCCATCTTTCACACTGTTCATCAATCTTTTCTTTGACCATCTCTACCCATATCCATCTACATTCATACTCATCTCTCTCCTGGTCTCAGGACTTTCAGTTACTGCTTTTTTTTTTTATACAACAAAGTTAGCAAACAAGCATACGGCCCAGCTGATGGAAAGCAGTTACTTGCCATATGCCTATGGACGCTTGCAACACCAGAGGCATCACTTTAAATGATGGTTGCTGACACTTTAAATGTTTTAAAACGCCCTTCTTGAAGAGCCCCATGCTGTAATCTATAGGGAAAACCTCGGCTGGAAGAGTATTCCACAACCTTAGAGTGCGCGGGAGGAAGTTCCTCTGGAACCGGACGGTGCGCGACCATGCCGGCTCCAAGGTGCACGGCTTCTAATTTAAGGATATTTTTTCTTTGCAGAATATTTTAACCCACTCAAAGTCAAGAGTAGTTCTCTTAGCAATGCTAGAAGCTGCTAAGAATAATAAACGGTTTCACGTATTTGTTACAATATCTGGTCCTGATAATATAGGGTGAGTTATCTATACTTAATGTGCATGATGTAAGTATTTAAATTAGAATTAATTTTAAATAAGTATTTTTTATGCATAAAAATATGTACAAAATTAAGTTACTAAGTTATGGAATAAATGGGCTTTTTATTTATTATTTACCTGTACTTATAATGTGATAGCTTGTCGATAATATTTAGGCGAGAACTTTCTACTCATTGAAAAAAAAACCTGTACAAATGATGTATGTTTAGGTAGTGTCTATATCCTCTATTACATATTCTGTGAGTATAACAATTACTGCAAAATGTGGACATGCCATAAGAAATATGGTGCCTGGCCATTGACTACCGCTAGATTTCTTTTAGGTGCCTTTCGTAAAAAATAAGTATTAGGTAACTACCAAAAAAGTCCGTCCAAGTCAAACTTTATTTTTATTTAACCCAAGTAAGAGACGCAAGCAGCACTTCTATTGAGCATACTGAGAACTCTCGCGTATCTGTACAGCAATACGGAAAACCAAAAAAGAAATAAAAATCTACTGGTACAGATTACTGACGTAAGCCTGGGGATATTAAGTTTTATTCCTAATTAGATAGATAGATAAAAACTTTATATGTCTAGATTTAACACACACAAAATAAAAAAAATAAAATACAGAGATATATACAAAACAAAAACTTAACAAGAAAATAAAAACTAGCTACGAAAATTAAGATGAAATGAGATTAATTCAGTTCATTGCACCATAGTGTTCTTGTTACCTGCAGAATACAAATGCACAAGCAGTTGGAAGCAGCCGGCATAGACGCGACTCTCATCCTAGACTCTGCGGTGGGCTATATCATGGAGCAAGTGGATATCGTCATGTTTGGCGCTGAAGGGGTCACGGAGAGCGGCGGCATTATTAACAAGGTATACACTACTTTTATAAAAAATACTGATATCTAAAATAGTGAGAAAACAGGTAAATAAATAAATATTGTACAATTCACACAACACTATCTAGCCCCAAACTAAGCAGAGCTTGTACTATGGGAACCAGATAGCTGCTGATATAAAACTTACATACTTAATTTTTTTTTGTAAATACGTACATAAAATACAATATAACAACCAGACAGAGAACAAACGTCTTCACCACGCAAATATTTGTTCTCGGTGGGGATCGAACCCACGACCTACGGCTCAGAAGGCAGAGCTACTACCAACTGAGCTAAAAGACCTGTCATCCCACGCCAGCGTCGGACTGGCCATAATCGATATGGCATTTGCCTTCCGGGCCCCCCTCGGGCTTCGCATAAGGGGCTTGTGGCAACCGTAGGATAAGAGGCTCACGCAGGCTAGGTGCCAGCTCTTGCGACCTAAATGTAAAATTAGATCAGATAGTTTGTTCATACAATTAGAGAGAAATGAAATAGAAAAATTCGAAAATGGTGGCTTCCGGGCTAGTCCGACCCGATCCCACGTCATTAAAGAAACAAATCCAAATTAATTACTTGGGTTAAAATCATTACTATTGGTAACAATATGCTGAAGTAAGGCGTGATCAGCGGCGCTTTAAATAGGACTTTATTTACGCTTACGCTTGCTTTATTTGTTATTTTCCAATTCACAGATCGGAACCTACGCAATAGCGATGGCAGCATTAGAACTGAAGAAAACAGTATACGTCCTCACGGAAAGTTTCAAATTCTCGCGAATATATCCTCTCAACCAAAAAGACCTTCCTAAGGAGTTCAAATATCTATCAAGTGTTCTGAAATCTGACAAGGACTTGTCCAAACAACATCCGATGGTAGACTACACCCCACCGTATTTCATTTCATTATTATTCACGGATATAGGAATACTCACCCCCGCAGCTGTTAGTGACGAACTTATGAAATTGTATACGTAGTTATTGGTAATAAATTATTTGCAAATACATGTAATTTTATTATTGTGAGCCTTCCTGCTGTTGGGCAAAGGCCTCCCCTTATCCCCACCACTCTGTGCGATCCTGTGCTGATATATTCCCGTATATTTAACTAGCGGCCTGTCCCGGCTTCGCACGGGTGCACATAATTTTTTTAAACATCAATATAGCCTATAATACTCAGGGTGAAAGTAGCTTTCCAATGGTGAAAGAGTTTTTGAAATTGGCACAGCAGTTTTCGAGTTTAGTCATTACAAACACACACAAAAATACAAATCTTTCCTCTTCATAATATTAGTACTTCTTATATAGATTATTGAATTAATTTTAGCCCTGAGGAAATAACCAAGATTTTATAAAACTGTTATGAGCGGATTGTGAATTGAACTTGCTTGCTTCTTAATTTTGGCATCAATGTTGATGCCATTGCTAATAAAGGTACGACAGATAATAAAACAATGTTATAAGAATTTAATTAGTATAATAATAATTGTACAAAATACTTATATCTGTAAATCGGAAGCACAGATTATCACAACATTTTAAATTGCCACAATTATTGCAATTAATTGATTTTATAATTATAATTTTTATTCAAACAACTTCGGTAAAAGTTAATAAGTAGGTACATAGGTACGTTTTTTTTTATCTAACTCCACCAGTCATTTATTTACACATTTTTAATAACATACTGTTACTTGGCTGATAAAAAACATTAAAAAAAACATACAATACACATAATTTTATATAATAAGAAGGCACTTATCAGCACTGTTTAGATACAGACCTATGTTAAAATATTGAATTGTACTTCATTCAAACACAGTCAATCAGACAACACTACTACAATACAACACAATTTTACTTAAACACAAGTACATAAAGTATAATCACAACTAAACGTATGGCTCGAAAGTTACGCTCGTTGTTAGAATTAGTTTCAGATAATGATGCGACAGACAAATAAGATCTTTCCTATCTTTGTTACTACTAAGATCGGTTTAGCTTCAGCGTGCAGTTTAAAATCAACGTTTTTGTTGGGAATAATTACTAAAACTATACTGCACTTTGAAATTACGTCCTACTTGCTAAGAAGTACCATTCAAATGAGATCAACCATTCCAATAATACATAACAAGGTTATTTATCTCAAACATGTTTGGTGAGCATTATTTTGACAACCTTCTTCGAGATAAATAGAAATTGCTGTACCTACTGGCCAAACTTGCGAGCAGCGCGGCCGGCAAAGTTGTATGAAAATCCATATCTGTCGTGTTTAGCGGCCAGATCAATTACATACTAAACTCATGCTGTCGAGTAATTTAAAAATGGAACGATCTACTCCGAACCATGCGACCAAGGAGGTAACTTATCAAAGGTTTTATTTTCAATTAAAAAGGTCCAAACAATAATAAGGCATGGATGGACTCACGTTTATGGGCCTCGGCTTACGTTAGTCCATCAATGCCTCTTGCTGGCCGTTGCAGTAACCTACTAATATTCGCCAATTAATATTTTGCATAACATTCAGGAATTTAGCTTGTACTTACGAATAAATTCATTAAAAGTAACATTAAAATAATCAACTGCACAATACAGAGAAAAAAATACATTCAAAATGAATACATGATTCATGAACACACATTTTTTTTCATCAGTTCTTAAAGGGTAACATTATCTAATAATAAGAATGTTTCTCAACACAACTCGCACGGAAAACACATTCCTAAATCGTATTTAGCTACAGACAATATAAAAACAAAATATTTATTGATATATCAATTAATTATTACATATTTATTGAAGGGCCATATACAATGTTACCTATTGTATATGGTATCTATCATAGTGTAGATTTGGTGGAAATGTGGCCGTTTGTCTGCTTCATACTCCCAACAACGTAGCATCAGTGCGTACACATCTTCGGAACAGGATTCCGGCGCCGGCATTCTGTATCCTGGAAATTAAAAAATTGCGTTCTGTTACTGAGCACCGTGTTGTTAGGGCTCCGTAGCCAAATGGCAAAAACCGGAACCCCTGGATTCGTCATGTCGAAACTATAAGAAATATACTGTTGAAAATTGGTTAGTAGATATATTCTGTGAAACGCATTAGGATTTTCACTCAAAAATAGAAAGAAAAACAATAAATGGGGGTTCCCCATACTTATTTTCCCATAAGCGAGAGAAGTCCGTTGCTGGACATAGGCCTCCCTTATAAATAAACAGGAAGAACTATTAAAATGTCTTCGGTACCTCGGGACCATTCGTGGTAGCCATTGAAGAATCTTTATTGTCTGTTTTTCAAGAACTGACCATTGCCACACTAACTTAAAAGTTAAAAAAACAATCTTAGTTTTCCATGGAATAGATAGATAACCTACTATACTACTGATGGATATGTGTGCAGAGGTAGAAAGAAAAGATTGATGAACAGTGTGAAAGATGACATGGATAAGAAATAAGTGAATACAGAGATAATAAATAAATAAATATTATAGACAATCCACCCAACACTATCTAGCCCCAAACTAAGCAGAGCTTGTACTATGGAACCCATAAAGCTGATATAATACTTATGTACATTTTTTTTGTAAACACCTATAATACAATATAACACCCAGACAGAGAACAAACATCTGTGTTAACCACACAAATATTTGTTCTCGGTGGGGATCGAACTCACGACCTACGGCTCAGAAGGCAGAGCTACTACCAACTGAGCTAAAAGGCCAGATGACGGCTGATAGAGCAGAACATGTTGTGCCGACCCCACATAAAATGGGATAAGAGCAGGAAGAGGAAAAGAGATAGATAACCTACTCATTTGATTACAGTATATATCTTTCTCAACTTACCGGTATCAATTTTCTCTCTGGCCCTGGAATTGCTCATCCCTGCGTATGGAGTGTCTCCTTTTGAGAAGATCTCCCAAATCAGCACTCCGTAGCTCCACACGTCACACAGAGACGTATATTTCCCTATAAATAATAAACAAACTAAGTTTACAGCTCATGTTTACCTACGTCAATAAATATTAACGGTAATAAAATAATGCAAAAATGTAGGAAAATCACGTGTAGTGTGATTTACTACGGAAAAAACAAACTACAAGGGTAGATCTAAAAATACATCTATGCGCAGTCTTATCTGACGCGTACCTAAAGGCCTGCACACATCTAGGCGATAGCGATGGCTCAGCTGAAACGCTGTCACATATAAATAAATAAATAAAGCCTTTATTTCCAAAATTAATTAAGTAAGTATTAACATTAAATTATAAGTATTCATTTAACTTTTAAGAAATATAATTATGTAGATTATTTAATTATTATTGTTTGTATTATAGGTACTATTATTGTTACTATTTTATTTATTTAAATTTACAAAACAGATTACAATCAAAAGGCACATAATAATCATAAAGTTCATTACATTCGTATAGATATAAGATTCTAAACTATTAATATAAAATATTAATTAACACTAATATTAACACGTTATAGGTATAAAACGCTGTCACATATGACAGCGATATTTGACAGCGTTTCAGCTGATCGCCATCGCCTAGATACGCGCAGGCTTTAGTATAGAAAAATAGTTGTATGAAAAACGAAACTATGAAGTTAGTCGTGACCTAACTCACGTGCATCACGTGGCATTTAGATTTAATCAATAAAAGATAGTGTTAGTTTTTCAAGAATAGATATGGAGCATACCAAAGTATTATCTGATCATAAAATGAGCTTTTATGATTTTTTTATGGATTAAGTATGCACTGATAATAATTGCATTGATAGAAAAAAAACTTTAATAGTCTAATAAAAGGTAAATTATTATTGTTATTGTATACTAGCGCCTTCGCTCGTCCCTTTTCCGTTACTTTTTCGGGATAAAAAGTCCCGAAAATCCTATGTCCGTCTCCTATTTCTGAGCTACCTCCCTACCAATTTTTCACGCGAGATGGCGTGACTAAGGGAAATAGGGATTCATTTTAAATTTAAAGATTTGATTCAGACAGTTTCTTGAAACTTGAACTAGGTCAAGAATAATGAGCTTAGTCAGTGTGTCTCGACTGTTTCAAGTCGGGCAAGCGTTACATAATTAATCATACGACAGAATAAGTACTAATTATAAGTTGGAAACCGACTCCATGGCAGATTTGCTGCACCGACTACAGTTTGCTGTACCGATTTTGATGAAATTTTCAATAGGATTAATCTGAAAGTATGTTACTTATTACCACTCAAATAAAAAGATTTTTCCAAAACGGCTCTAAAATGATGAAGTTATGCGATGCGATAACAAACATTAAAAAATACAACCGAATTTAGAACCTCTTTGAAGTCGAATAGAAAAAAAAGAAAAAATACAAAGAGAAAATATTGATGTGCAAAGCAAACTTCACAACTTATCATGTGTTGGTTGGCTAGCAACCAACGCTAGTCTTCCGACAGAGCCGGTTTGGCGATGTCACGGACTCTGCCACTAGGTACAACAACTTGACAATATGCAAACGAACCAAGTACTTTCCGAACAAACAAAAAAAAGGACTAATATGGTAATAAGCTTACCGAAATTCAACGCCTCTGGCGCCGTCCATTTAATCGGTATCTGCTTCATGCCTCCAGACACAATATATTCCTCTTCCTCCCTCGACATTCCGAAGTCGGATATCTTCACGATGTTGTCGTCTCCTATAAGACAGTTCCTCGCGGCCAGGTCTCGGTGGATGCAGTTCTTGGACTCGAGATATCGCATCCCGGCGGCTGCGTCACGACACATAGCGAGGAGAGATCGGGAACTGAGGGTAGTTGCACGCGTTCGCAGGAATGTGAGGAGAGATCCACCTGTGAAGATAGATAGGTTAGTAAAACTGTACCCGAAGTCGTCGTCTATCAAATATGGTTTTCTCTTTCTTTTGTATAGAAAATTGATGAGACAACAACTTGTTTCGATCGTTTCTAGGAAACGTATTTTTGTCTCATCTTTTCTCCATACAATAGAGAGAGAGACAAATAGGCGAATGAGAACAATATTTCTTAGACGAAATGTTGTAAATGAAGTGGGACTCTGAAGGGCAAGTTGGGTTTTATTCGATCAGTTTGAACAAATCGTTTCACCTACGTCTCTCTCTTTTGTATGGAGAAAAGATGAGACAACAACACACGTTACAAAGAAACGATTGAAACGAGTTGTTGTCTCATCATTTCTCCATACAAAATAATGTCTCAAATCGTTTATTGCGTAGTTTATACGGTTTTATTTTTATGGAAGTCGGTTGAAAAACTGAAGATTTTTAACCGACTTCCATAAAAATAAAACCGATTAGTAATAATACATTCTCTGAAATCATTTTACTAAAAAACTATGGCAACGAATTCGTCCAAATACTTTGCCAAAAAATATCAGACTGAATATCCTGTTACAAAAGTGCAAGTTTAAAATTATAACACACGTATTATCCTCTGTCTGCGCCCACTTGATTCAAAAACAGAGCTAGCGCACTGTACTAACTATTGTTGTATTCTGTGTTTCTGGTAGAAACTATAACAGTAATCTGTGCGACTGGTAGCAGTAGAAAGAACACCCACCAGTTTCCAGAATTATACGCGCACGTTTTTTATTACGAGTGATTGACCCACACTATGTAGAAAAGTATGCTTAACTGCCTATACCTAGATATAGTACCTACTGTTAAGACGAAAACTCTTTACACCTAACGACCTTTAAGTCTTCTTCCGCTTCTTTTTCTCCACTAGAGACGTAACTTCTTGCTGGATCTTAATAGGGACGTCCTATTCCCAAAACTAGTTACCACTACCTATAACAGTTTTCCTTATTTGCTATCACCTCCTAATCAAGGGATGTAACTTTTGAAACAACAGGATATTTACCATGATTTAATTTTGAGTTTAGACTCGCGATATTTCGGCCCAGTTGCATGCACCACGATCACAAGTTGAACTCAAATATCTCGTTCTTCATAAAAATAGTAATAAAGAATGAGGGGACCTCAGTGTCGATGGTGAAAAAATTGTGGTAAATATAGAAAAAAAAAAAAACTATAAACTACTAACACACCGCACATACCACAAACATACAGAATCAGTGTGGAGGAACTAGATACATACCCTTATATCCCGTTGTTCATAAAAACAGTGTTTTTAACCAAGAATTCAAAAGTTATACCTGAAACTAGTTCCATAACGATCATAATCGGTTGCTTCTGCACGGCTATCCCGATCAGCCGGACGATATTCGGATGCTGGTACTGCTTCAGGATCCGACCTTCCTGCAAAAAGGTACGTTTCTGTTCCTCGGGCAATGCAACCCTACAGGTCTTCACAGCTACCTCTTGGTTGGAGGTCTTTAGCCGCGCTTTGTAGACGTCTCCAAAGTTACCCTGGAATATTGGTGTAATGATTAGATTTGTTTACCAATTCAATTTTGTTTTGTATATTTCCTGTTTAATGTCATGTGTATATTCCCTCATTCATTGAATCGCTGCTATAATAGACGGCCTTTTAGCTCAGTTGGTAGTAGCACTGCCTTCTGTGTCGTAGGTCGTGGATTCGATTCCCACCGAGAACAAATATTTGTGTGGTGAACGCAGATGTTTGTTCTCTGTCTGGGTGTTGTATTGTATTCTAAGTATGTATTTACAAAATAAAAATGTATGTATGTATTATATCAGCTATCTAGTTCCCATAGTACAAGCTCTGCTTAATTTGGAGCTAGATAGTGTTGTGTGAATTGTCCACAATATTTATATATTTATTTATTTTATTACTTATGGGTCGACGGCATCGTAAGGGTTGGGGGAAACACCTGGACAAGAGACACACAGGACAGAGGAGGCTGGCAGAAAATGAAGGAGGCCTATACCCAGCAGTGGGTGATACCGGGCTGAAATGATGATGATGATGATGATTACTTACCCGTCCAATTTTATCTAAAAGCTGCACATCATCGTTATTAAGTTCCCAATTCTCCCTGGGAACGGCTCTCCGCAGTAACGCTCCAGACCTCGCAGTGACCGGTACCCCACTAGTCCTCTGCCATGCTATCAGTTCTGCCACTGAGGGGAACGCTGCTCCTTCGAATCTATAGTGACCCTGGAAGTAAATATACAGTCTTAACCTGAGGATTTTCGTGTACGCAGGAATCATACTGGAAATTCGAGTGATAAATTAATATTTGAAAAATAAACCCTAGCAGTAATAAGACACAATTTTCACCTCAGGACTAGAGTAAACTTTTAGTACACCTAGGCATTTTCATTTATTTTTTATTTTATTTTATTAGAAAACCAACAGCTGTTAAGATATAACAAATTAAACTTAAATAAGAGAAAATAATTAGCCAATTACAGGTTTTCCTAGGTAAACTATAACAATACTAATTTTAACAAAAACTAAAAAAAAAGGTAGTGTTAAAAAAAAAACAAGTTCACTAGTGATTGAAATGTGGAATGTTAGCTTGTTCAGTCAGCAAAGCTGCATAAAATTTCGAGTGATAAATGAAAATCTCTCGAAAAACTTGTGGAAACCAATAAAGCTAGAAATGTCTTACCTCTGGCGTGGTCTGCACAATAAAGTGTTTATGCTGTCCCCAGCACACGGACAGAACTAGCTGTCGCGCCTGGTTCCGCGTGGTTTCCCGCACCAGGTAGTCCCCATCAGCTCGCAGTAGACGGACCACCTCCTCCCGAGGAAGCACGCCGTGGAACCACTCCTGTTCCACCAGGGTTCGCTCTGTTTCACCCACACTCACCTAAAACGACGAAAAGAAAACAAGCGATTGTAGAAGGGACTAGTACCCGAAGTCGGAGTTTTGCTACCAAATGTTGTTTTCGTGTGAGCACGTGTCTCTCTCTTTTGTATGGAAAATTGATGAGACAACCACTCGTTTCGATCATTTCTACGTAACGCATTTTTGCTGGCTCTATCTTTTCTCCATACAATATAGAGAGACAATTAGGCGAAACGAAAACCACATTTCGTAGACGAAATGTTATAAATGAAGTGGGACTAGCCCTTCTGTTTACAAAAGTTTTGTTTGTTAGAGAATTAAAAACTCTATTAGTAGGTTAACGTTCACTAGCTACGAGTAACATCACAAATATTTACACGACGCTAAGTAAGGTGACATGCTCACACAGGTATGTTAAATTACATAAATGAACAGCACACAACACGTTACATCAAAGGCGGTCATACGTCTTCCAGATATTCCTTCTCAAGATCAAGTTGCAGTTGTTTCAACCTCTTCTTCCGCCGTGGAACCACGATCGGAGGCGGGAGTTCTGCATGTGTGATATACATTGCGAACGGATCCATTGGACAGTTTTAAAACTTCACACGGCACATGATTCTCACTTCATTATCTTTTTATTTCAACGCGTGGAGATAATCTCACAAAAACAGGACGAACTTGAAGCAAGCCGCGACTGGAGCGTGCACAGACGCGCTGTAAACACTGATACATTTCTGGACGAACGAAGCGGCTTCACCTTGATTTTGAAAGTGAGTTTTAGTGGGAGCCGGCGCTATTTTAATTTCAAATGAAAGCTCACTCCCGACTGCCGTCAGAAGTGCGTGCGGTGCAGTGACGCCCAAACTGGCTCTAAAGATAGAACTTGAGTGACGTACTCGGAACAAACAGTGCTCTAGTGCCGCGTTGTTAGAGCTCCATGCGAGAAGCATGCCATACGTCGACGGTTAGCGGCACTCACCACACAGTTAGAGCTATCGAACGCGACATGAGGCTTCCTCCGCTTTCGGAAGAGGGTTCTACTTGGCAAACGACACTTCACATAGACATCCATACGTTTACGCAAGCGGCGCTTCAACACTCTTATCCGTTTCTTGCGGAGAGTCAGCACTTTTACCGAGTCCGAGGGCCCGACGCTGCTGCTTCGATAGGTCTTCGGTGGCAAGGCGGGGCTGGACGGAGCCGACTTGCGTCTGAACGGGCGCGTGAATATTCTGAAGAACGGCTTCGGGGGTATAATCGAGTGTAGATGCAACCGCAACACGTCCGCTGATGTTTTAGAGCCGATCGAGGAGCGATCCTGTGAATTATCATCCTCAGGAATCTGGGTCGGCATGTTACTACAAAATTGCCTACGTTTCATTTGAGGACACCACTCAAATGGGAGATCATTTTACAAACACAATTACAACCAATGTGTCCAGTAACGTACCTGATGGTCAGGCGAGCTGTCTTCGAGACTGTCCACTCCAACGGTCTCATTGGAGAGGTCTGGGCAGCCACTGGGAGCTTCCTCGCAGCCGAGTTCCGCTAGAGCAGAGCGGATCATCTCTGCCTGTTTGGCACATTTTCGCTCAGACACTCTAAGCTCTAGTAGCTTGAGGGGCTCTGATGTCGTCACTGGAATCGGCGGCGGAGAATGCCTAGAAGGGAATGGACAAAACATTGGAGTGAGTCACCTTTACATTATCAGTTTTGAGAAGCAGTTGGAGCTACCACAAACTTTTATTAGTTCATAAAAAGCTGATAGTAACCCGGGCAGTCTACGGCCAAAGATGACTCATAGTTTGTGGTTTTACGCAAGAATCTGTTTGGTGACAATTTGTTTTTGTTTTCTTGAAGTTCTAAAGTCATACAATTTCTAACGTGGTGTGTCATATTTCAGTTGTAAGAGCTCTATCTGCATCCGGCCACACAAGATTGAGTACGTTTATAGAGTCAGTCAGTCAGCCCTTCCGTAGCACCAGTTAATACCTAGTTTTCAATAGCGGGAATTTCTGATCCTCGGTTTGTTAGTTTTCAATTAGATGCACTTTGTTTTGTCCGATGTATTTCCATAAAATCAGTAGATATTAGTAGTAGAGCTCTTTGTGAAGTGCTCATCCGGGGAATTACTACCACCATGCTTATTTCTGCCGTGAAGCAGCATTAGTATGAAATGTGCCGTTGAAATTACTGGTACTTGAGGCGGAACATCTGTATGCCTCAAGTTGATGGACGCAGGGCAGTGCATCGTAGGACACGTAGCCTACGAGACAATGCTTAGTTAAAAGCGATAAAACTAAATTATCTCACCTGTCTATACCGTTCACTCCATTCGTCAGTCCATTGTTATTCTTACAAACTCCGTTGCCAATGATCTCTGGTCCCTGTAGTGCAGTTTGTTTCTCCCTGTTATCTTGAAGGGAGGACTCTAGTTCTATAAGTTTCTCCTTGAGCCATTCTACGGTTAGGTTGTCAACTGTGAGCTGGTTCGGTTGGAGCTTACCACTCGTGTCTTCGACCAGACTCTCGTCGAATGTGAAGGTTATTGGCGTGGGGGATGGTGATCTGTAGGAAGATCAAATATTTATAAAACATCTAGATCTTTTTTCACATACTACTTCAGACTATTGTTAGCCGGTTTTGGGAATAGGACATCACTACTAAAATCGGATATAGGTCTACCAGAATCTCATGGCAAATTGAGAAATAAAAGTTAGTTGCGTGCAATGCTGGGGAAATCGGAATACGATCTTGATAATGTTTAATTTTTATTTATGTCTTTAGTATTTGATTAATTTGATTAAACAGGTGACAATTGACGTTGCCATATGAAAATCACAATTGTTTTATTTATATTTATGCCATGAGATTCTGGTAGACCTACGAGTCACATCAATAGTGGGGGGATAAAAAGATGGCGTTGTAATTCGTAGATTATTGTTGTTCGTGTGATAAAGCTGTACAGTTCTACTGTATTCAATGGATCGTTTTTCGCTTTATTACTACTGATAGAGTTAAAATGTTACCAATGAGTAGTGGTATGGCATTTTCTATGTGTGTGTGTGTATTACGTATAAGAACTCCCTTTAGCTTTGTACTAGATCGGCAGTCTTGGCCGGTGACCCATATTCGTGTGACGTATTGTTTTAATTAAATCTTTATACTTTAATTAATTGTGATTTAATTTAGCTTTCACTACCTAGTAGGCCAGTACATATGCTTTATTTTTATGCAAAAAATAGCAGAGGTGATAAATATCCTCAGAACATGGAAACGACTGCATGGATTTCTTTCTACCGAACATAGCTTACTCGTTATTGTTATAACTCCACATTTCATACAGTGGATAGGTATTGTCAATAGAATTCCGTTCCCCAGGAATCACGGTCTCTGAGTTAACAACTCGTACATTACCTATGATTACTACAGTTCATAAAAATGGTTCATAAATAAAACTTTATTTTATTCGGAAAACAAACCTGCCGATTTTGGGACATTAGGTTAAAACGGCGGTTTCTGCACTTTCTAGCGCCTCTTCGAATATTGTATGCATGATTCATGTGACGTATGTGCGGTTTGCAGAAGTTGCTCATATCATTACTAATTACTATTAAGGGTATTAGAATAATTACTGAGGAAAATACCTATCTCTGGAACTGAAATTACAATAGTACGTATCTAAATTTCCAATTAACACTATTAAAAAAAATCTTCTAAAAATAAGTTTTCTATTCGGGATAATGGTTGTTCTGGTGAGGATGGTATGTACTTACTTGTACTTCTCTATAAATTCTTTGTATTCATCCTGAGGCCTGAGGTTCTGCACCGTGGTCTCTATTTTGGTCTGGATCTCTCTGAATTTGTCGGTACTGTAGTCAGATCTTTGCACCACTTCCAGTAAAATGCCTTTCCTGTTCAATAAACAAATACCTCCATCAATGTATAAACCGATCATTTGTTTATGCCGTAATAATACGATTTATATTTATATCAAACAAATTATTACGTCAAACCCATATGTGTAAAATTGTAAGGAAATAAACAAATCATGAATGAATAAATATCATCAATAAGCGGTATTCCCGTATAGTGACGTACAAACTTATGTAACAGTACTAAAACCAACGCTCTACCTCTCCTGATGATAGATTACAGCTCACAGTTAGACAAGTTTCAGACCTTATCTCAATCATTGTCACCTACGGTATTTCTAGGCAGTGTAGTTACTCGACCTAGTGCCTTGGAAAGTGTGTTGTGTTATAACAATGACTGCACACTTTGATCTTGGCTCTAGACATGATTCAAATTCGAACCACAGGTTAATGTATTAAATTAGATGTTCAACCTAAAATAGAAGGTTCTAAACAAATCTAGAAAAACGATCTACGATTTTTTTTTATATAGCTTGTTTATATACAGTGGTTTGTGAGATTGGATCAAACGATGGGTGGATCTCTACAGCTAATTCTAATTAGGTATCTACAACATTGAATTTGGTTGATAATGCAACCATAGTACGAAAATCTGGACCAATCTATGCTACCCCAAACACTACTTCAGCATCTTGTAGAAAGTTATGATTAACCTTTAGATTCTGTATCTAAATCAAAATATTTATTTTATGAATTCATTTGTATCACAATGATCGCTTTGAAACGACTTAAATCTAGGTGAGTCTAGGTGCCAATTCCACGCGACCAAGCCTAGAAGAACAGGTAACGAATCTCTCTGCGACAAAAACGCAAAGGCTATTATATCTTTACAACGAACTAACCATGAGGTAGCTGTGGCCTCGCCCTGCCTCCTCTGCTGGTCAAGCAATGCCGGCAATGCTGCAGTCCTCAAAGCTCGCTCGCATTCCGTGGCTTCTGCCAGAAGAAGCACGTACTCATTGTGTGCTCTATGCAGTCTTCTGCACGCCTTACTGTACTTGTCTCTCGTCTCGTCCAGTTTCCGACCTCCGCGACCGGTTGGACCTGCAATAAAGGTATTATTTTTTCTATTCCTACCAATAAGTTTTGACTGGTTATTGACTGGCCTCTAGCTCAGTTGGTAGTAGCTCTGCCTTCTGCGCCGGAGGTCGTGGGTTCGATCCCCACCGAGAACACATATTTGTGTGGTTAACATAAATGTTTGTTCTCTGTCTGGGTATTATATTGTATTCTAAGTATGTATTTACAAAAAAAAAATGTATTCAAGTATTATATCAGCTATCCGGTTCCCATATTACAAGCTCTGCTTAGTTTGGGGCTGGGTAGTGTTGTGTGAATTGTCCACAATATTTATTTATTTATTTATAAGTACTTTTAACTTAACATTAAAGGAAGAGCAAAAAGGATCCTACCACCAGTTAGGTAAGGTTAGCAGGTCCTTGTTTTAGCTTATTCCAGAAATTCCCTGTGACAGTCTCCTGCAAAAGCGGTTTCTGGAAATTATGTCCCGAAATCCCATTAGATACATAGCACCGAATAAAGATATCTGTACTCGGGATCGGGAGCCACCATGGGTATTAGGGATACCATGGATCAATAGTGTCTGTGAAATTTAGGAGTAGACTAAAGTTACTTATTAAAACTCAAATTTACAAAACCTCAGTACGAGTTGGATTACATTGGATTTCAATGAACTTGGACATTTTCCTTTCTAAAGTGCAAGGTTTTTAAATCAAATAGACTGCCAGTACTTATTCTATGTAGGTTAGGTACCAACTAGTTAGTGCCTGTGATATTTTGTATAGTTTGCCATTACCAACACCGAATAGAATGTACCGTGTGGTAATATAATGTAAATAACAAGAAGGCAGCAAAACTTTAAAAGGTTATAAAGGCATATTGAATTCGCATCGTAACTGCCATTCTCAGAAAGGAGACAATGCATGTATTGAAACACTACACGTAGGTTATGTAATAATATGAAGGTTGTGCAAACTTACACTTACATTTTAGGTAGTTCTCTTCAAATTTGGTCCGCATTTGCTTGTAAGATTCCAGACATTTTTGGTATTCACTTTGTTTTCTTGTCACTTCTTCTGATAGCTGTAAAAAAAGAAAAACATTATCCATACCAGGCAATAAAAAACAGTTCAAATTAAACCATAATTTTTGATCAAACGGTAAACTGAATAGTGTTAGCACGTTTATAAGATGAATATAAGAAGATTGACGAAACCAGTGGATCAGGCGAGTGTGAATGAGAATGTTGGGGGGAATCCGTATGCGTAATCTCGTAATCTCGATCAGATGGCAGACGTTTGGAAGAATATCTAGGTCAAGAACACCCTAAACCGACGAGCATGTATGAAGAATTTTAGTGTAAATGAAGTTAGAGGTGTCAGGATCGAAGCAAGAGAAGAAAAATCTGTGAGAAGCACAGGCAGGCGGAATATTAAAGATACTTATAAAACTTTACAGTATTGCGACTTATGTTCCAGGAAAAGATGTTAATATAACAAAAAAGCAGCCAAGTGCGAGTCGGACTCGCCCATGAAGGGTTCCGTAGCATCAATTAACATAATATAAAGGTTTTTGTAGTTCGTCGAAAGGTAAATTGCGGTTTACGATTTATGACGTATAAAAAAAAAACTACTGACTAGATCTCGTTCAAACCAAATATCGTTGGAAGTTTGCATAGTAATGTACAACATATATTTTTTTTGGATTTATCATTCTCTTATTTTAAAAGTTAGAGGGGGGGGGACCAACTTTTTTTTACTTTGGAAGTTGCTCTCGCACAAACTGTTCAGTTTAGAAAAAAACGATATTAGAAACCTTAACATCATTTTTGAAGACCTATCCATACATACCCCACACGTATGGGTTCGATGAAAAAAAAATTTGAGTTTCACTTTCAAGTATGGGGACCCCCAAAATTTATAGTTTTAGAAAAAAACGATATTAGAAACCTCAACATAATTTTTGAAGACCTATCCATAGATACCCCACAAGTATGGGATCGATGAAAAAAAATTGTTTGAGTTTCAGTTTCAAGTATGGGGACCCCCAAAATTTATAGGTTTTTTTCTATTTTTAAGTTAAAACCTTAATGCGGTTCACAGAATACATCTACTCACCAAGTTTCATCAGTCTAGCTCTTATGGTTTCGGAGAAAAATGGCTGTGACACGGCCGGACAGACAGACAGACAGACAGACAGACAGACAGAGAGACATGACGAATCTATAAGGGTTCCGTTTTTGCCATTTGGCTACGGAACCCTAAAAAACAATAACTCTGCGTAGGCATCAGTTTTACATATCGACCACAGAGAAAAACAGAAATTTAATTGAATCATAAATTAACGAAACATTAGGCACACGGGGCTGAACGAAACGTAACCTAATAAATCTCGAGATTACTTAGATGTATGGCAGAGTGTGGATCACAGAAACAGGCAGCTAAATAATAAAAATAGATGAAATCATTGCTTTAAAGTTTTGAACAGACGAAAACGACGGCATATACGAGGTAGATATAGGTAGATACGAAAGTTTCTCACGGCTACAAGTTATAATTAAATGAAGAGCTGATAATAGACAATGATCGCAGATTCACAATATTGGAATGTAGTCGTGTCGTGAACTGTTCTTACATTGTACATTGTAACAATAATTACTTTTCAATCAAAAGGTAGGTGGGTGTACCTATTTCGTTTATTAGTGTTTGAGGTTTGGAAGGATCTGCACTCGAAAAATTCATTCAGAGTACTTAGCATATTTAACTAAGGATACCTATTAACACGGATACTAAGGATAACATATACAAAACAGATTAAAACAAGTAATTTTATCCCATGTTTTCAATTAGACTTAACACCTATTCGAGCTTGATATAAAACTCTAGCAAAATCAAAATAAATAAAGCCAAGGCTAGATTTACTCAAATACTGATGTGATCATCTACATACTAACGCCCACAACACTTCCTCAAACAGAGAACTACTCGTACTTAAATGGTGCGAAAAAACAAACAGTTCGCAAAACCACATTGTTAAATAATCACTGATTAGTGTTAATTATATTGACAGGTCCTATTGGTGCTTAGTCAACAACTTAATAATAAGAAACCGAATCGAAACATCAAAGTGTTTGTGATAAAATGGTAGTCCAATATTATACTATTACGACCATCGAAATTTATATTATTATGACACGGATAAGAGAGGAGTGAATGCAGAGATGACGGCTGACAGAAGGGAATGGAGGAGGAATACATTTTGTGCCGACCCCACATAAAGTGGGATAAGGGCAGGAAGATGAAGAAGAATAAGACTATCGAAATAACGTCACGTCATCGAAATACTCATCGAAACTGGTAAACTTCTGAAATACCAGTTAATTCTACAAGTCTTTTCAGACAGTCCGTCCACTATAGACAAAATTTAACGCATGCGAGAGAGCAAGTCTATAATTTTTGTATTTAGCTACAATTCAAAATACAAACAAAATCCATATGGTAACGAATCTTATCTTTAAATCTTTAGTTTTTTACCGAACGTACTAAGATGTAGTCAAGGAATATTACCCGCAAAAGCCTGCACGCTACAGACCGGAAACACTTCGCATTGCTCCACTGCTTGCGTTATTCAACAGATTAATTTCGATAAAAGCTATCAAGAAGCCTATAAATGAAAATAATTCAATGATACACCTAATAAAATAATATTAGAATTAATGGGATACTACAATAATCATTGAAATTGCCAAGGTTTCAAACAAAGAATAATACGTTAACGATTAATTTAGCTCTGATGATGACATTCTAAACATGTTTCTCAATAAATTGGGGCACATTAGAACCTCGTTAGGGCTAGTCAATTAGTTATAAGTCATTTATGATGACAAACTCAAATAAATACGATGCTTTCTAAGTACATGAACGTGAAATGCTATTTATGTTTTGAATGCTATGAATGAATAAGTATATCTAACTAGAATATCTACAGAACTAAAAATAGTACATTTCTTTTGATGTCAATCAGCCCTTAAGTGCACACTTACTATTGTTCTTTTAATATATGCAAAAAATGCTGTTTCACTATAATAAAAACCCTGCCAATGAAGTAAATAACTTGATTCCTAGAATTTAATTTAGCACACCAGTACTTACTGGTAGTAATGTGGCCTGGGTCATAAAACTTCATTAAGGTACAATATAACGTGCAAGTACTCAAACAAAAAGAACATAAAGGGAGCCAGTATAGAACCCTGCGGTAAACCGCTAACTCGCCCAGTTCGTTGACACGAACACTCTCACTCTTATTATATTCACTGGTCTATCCATTTCAATGAACATTGGAAATCAACACCTACACATACACACCACAGCCAAAACATCACGCTAGACTATGTCAGCAGTATCAAAGCTTCACTAATATTCCGATAATTATTATCTACTAGGTAAGTTTCATTAAGGGTTTAAATTCTTTAAAATAATAGACGAGAAAGGAAAGGAATCGTTATTATGCATATTGAAAACGGATATTGCATTTTACCACAGCCATAATCACAAAAGAGAGAAAGTGCAAAGCAGCATACAAATGAGATTGTGATATCAAAAAAGTTGTGATGTCAACTGGATGAGATAGCGATAATAATGAATTCTATCATTCAATACAAAAGTAGACAGTAACACTGTCGTTTTGAGAAGTTATGAAAAATGGAAAGAAAAGTAACAGTGTGTTACAACAACGAAATTACACAGTTGTCACATCATCAGCTTTTTTAAACTTTAATTATTTTTATCAAAACTACGAATAAATATTTGAATTGCGGTACTAACGCTGCTAGATAAATGCAATGCTTAGGTGCTAGTGAATGAAACGATGTTTATCAACACAATCCAATTGCCAATGACGGTGACCCACATACACCACCTTGAGCAATGGATAGGTTAGGTAGATAAGATACACCATGCCATCTGTTTCGACAATCTTGATCAATCATGTAGACACGCGTCATCGACCAAATACCCATTGACGTCATGCATTACATAGAGCAGCATTTATTAAGGTAAGCTGGTTTCGAATTTACGATTTTCATCACTGATACTTAAATAAGCCTTTGATTCAATCCATATCGATGCTCTCAAAGCAGGAGTGATTTTATTGCCATGCGAGATGAGATTGCATCTGTTCCGTTCTAATCAGATAGTGTCAACGAACCAAGGGGCCAGGACTTTGGCCTTTACTGACCATTAAGTAGCGGAATATACGTGATCTGCATGTAACGACGACTTCTATGGTAGCTTAGCCGTTAATAGATAACGGCTAGGATATAAATAGACTAAAATTATAGGCAGAATGTTTAATTATGTTTCTGTATGTAATTTGTGTACAAGCTCATTTTAACACGCAGGTATAAGGCAGGTAATTAACAAAAACCAAATCATACAAAGCGTCATTGGGCCACTAAGCTTTTCGAATCGCCATATTCATTATGGTTCCAGGAAACATCAGCAAAAGGCGTTGGCCGTGAGAAAATAACCAATACTGGTTTTGTCGCAACGAGTACAGTCTTCCAAATGGCTTATTGTACCATCGATCAAGTCGGTTCTTTCAATATAAGCCATCAGAAACAGTACCGGTTACGAAGAACGACGTAAGCTGTGACAGTGGTTTGATGAGAAATGCTACGCCATGAGCGAATGCACTGCAGTCACCGCCGAGATCACATCACCGGAGCTTTGAGCATTGCCGCTGACAGAGAGAAAGCGTTTTCGTGGAAACGACAATCCAAACCGTTTGTTTTGGCTTTTGAGGCAATTTGTTAGCCTACGTGTTAACCGTTAAGTACCCTTCTTGAATAGGCTGTTACAAGTTACTGACAATTCGAAATAAGACGTCGTGTTATCTTATACTGGATTCTTTTTTGTATTTTATGCCTGTTTAAAGTTTGCATTCTTAAACCAAAACTACCTGTTTTGTAAAGGTCGAATCGACGAATTATACGACTGGTAGGTATATGACATTCTTTGATTAAGAAATCGTAACAATTATTACACATTAATTTATAAATAAGTTTGCATAGCTTCGTTATTTAAGAAATAATGAAATGAAGATATGAAAATCTCGAACCACAAGAAAATATCAAAATGATAAACGCAAATTACAAATCGTGAAACAACAAAACAGTAAAAGGGAACCTCTGTATGCGAATGTGCAATTTATATTACGGATTCAGAGAAAACGCGTACGAATGAATATTTTTTAATTGGATATTGACTATGATTCACTGGGAACTTATCTGCAGTAGAGCTTTTCACCCTTAGTGCTATCAGAATAAGGATCAAAGCCAAGGTCTGTTCTGGTGGAATACGAGAACACGTTCATGCACATAGCCTGCGAAGGGAGACGCCCTGGAATGGCCCTGGGGCGAGTGACGTGTCGCATTACGATTCTTAACGCGTAAGATTATGCGAACCTCGTCTTTACATATATGTGTAAAGCTTTTTAATTTATCTGTAGGTAATATAGGGATAATAGATAAAAATATAGATAATTTTACAGCGTTTAATACCGAAGTTGGCAAGCTAAGCCATTAACGCGACGCGATGCTTGATATTATAGCGGATAACGTACGGACGCTTTTAAACGCTGATGTAATTCCTAGACAAAGAAACCCAGTGCTTGAACTTTGTTTTTTTACCTAGATATATTATATTCCTAGAAGTAACGTTTTTGTCTAACAAATATAATTGTCCATGTCCATGTCCAAGTAATGTCCAAGATTTATAACAAGTAGTGGGCCACTTGCAAAACCCGTTTAACTGGATCCCGTGGGAAATATACTCAATCTTGTACTTCTACTATCTTAGGAGACATCTGTGCAGCTTTCTAGAGCTAAACAAGCTATATATAAGAATATTATTAATCCTCGTTGAAGTCCGGGGCTTAGGACTACTGAAGTTTCTGAACGAATGAAATATTGTGTCATATTCAATGATTTGCCTACCCAGGAAAACGATTATTGCAGTGAAAATACACAAACAGCGTGCAATAAATAGAAGGAAAACCAGTGTAACGCAAGGTGCGGCCCTGGGTCCAGCTTTCACCAGCCAGCCGGTCGCCAGCACACGTGCAACTGCAGATTCGGAATGTTTATCGATTAGATGACGAAATTGTGTCTTGTTTGATCGACTCTATAAAATATACTGACAGTATTTCAATCTACAATAGTGAAGTGTAAACAAGACTTTAACTATCAACGTTAACTATAGTTTAGGGCCTGAAGCGTTCTAAATACTTGTGATCAAACACAAACTACCCGTATATTATGCCACTAAACCCACATAATATCTGCATGAAAACTTTATTTTTAGAAGATTATGTAGGTTCCTATGATAACTTTGTTATTTCATTCGTATCTATATTTACATGCTCATAAATTTCGCAATCCTCAACATCCATTTCCGCCGAAAACAAGTCAACTCAGTTTATGATCACTAAAATTATGATTCCTACTGAAATAACTACCTCACTAACAGTAAAATGGTAACACCGTGTTCTGTTAAGTTCTTTGTTTATCTAATGCAACGAACTTCTGCAACTTGAATTCTCTCAACTTTCCCCCTTTTCGCAAAGCTGTTAACGAAGTTAATAAGGCATGGCAAAGCAACAATGCGCTCATTCATCGACTCCATTCACCACCCTGCCTCCGGAAGATTTCTCACGGGCTAAGCAATTACCAGCAGGTCTAATCCGCAGGTGTGTTCGTAATTTACCAACTAAGAGAAGGGAAGAACATGGCCCGATTAGGTTTTTCCGGCTGGTTTTGTTAATTTAATTACACGTTTTTTCCAACTGATAGATATCACTATTTGACATAGAGGTAACTATTTGAATATACCATAATGAATATATAATGATTTAAATTTACCTTTCCTTAAAAAAAAAACAGGTTATACCTAAACATAATCATGATTGATGGTAAGAATGACAATGAAAATAAATTTGTAAATATGAAGATAATAATTGATAATATCACGGAAATAACTAGTAATACAGATAAACAGTTCATAAGTGTAAACAAAGTACAAAGGACATTGACTTGTACGACATGCCCACGTTTTTTCCAACTGATAGATATCACTATTTGACATAGAGGTAACTATTTGAATATACCATAATGAATATATAATGATTTAAATTTACCTTTCCTTAAAAAAAAAACAGGTTATACCTAAACATAATCATGATTGATGGTAAGAATGACAATGAAAATAAATTTGTAAATATGAAGATAATAATTGATAATATCACGGAAATAACTAGTAATACAGATAAACAGTTCATAAGTGTAAACAAAGTACAAAGGACATTGACTTGTACGACATGCCTGCACGTTCACTGCGGCTAATGCGAGAACTAACCCAGAGGGCCTTTGTTTATCCTCATAGGTGGTCTCAACTACTAACACGTAGTTTATTTATGTAAAAATGCGTAATATTTACAGGATAGTCATCATTCAAAGTTTGCATATTATAACAAGTATAAGATCGATAAAGTCGAAGAAGTTAAAAAAGACCTACGAGAACTCGGAGCCATGAACTACGCGGAAGTGAGTCTGGATAGAAAAACCTGGCGGACTCTGGTGTAGGAGGCCAAGATTTACTTTGGGTCATTGCGCCACAGCAGTGAGTAATTACAAGATCAATTGAATATACCCAATAATGTTTTCAATTTAACTGAAAATGTGATAGAACAAGCAAATGGCATTATCAAGCAAAGGAAAGATTTATAATAATGGTACCATCCTCTTTGAAGGTGTTTTACAAACAATACTATCAATATTTCACATCCGCTAGTAACTTAATAGAAATAACAAAAGTAAATACAATTTAAGTACGTACTATGTAAACGGGAAAGTTCTTAGTATCGCGCGTGGAGTTACCAGCAGTATTTGAACAGCTAAGCAAACTCCTCTATTTATCGGAAAACCATTTCAACAAGACACTCGACATTACTCGTTATAATACAGATTAAAGTGTTAATGTTCATTTAAACTGCTGTTGGGGATCTTGGTTGATTGGTCGGTCGATATCAACTGATGACGTCGTAAGTAGTAGAGAAGGAGTAGGTAAGGTACCAAGGAAAACTAAAATAACGATTACGGTAACAGAAGGAAACTGGGTCGATGTTTACAGCCTAGATTACACTTGTGCAAGCGATTGCGTATTGTTTGGTCCTTTCTTCTTATTCATGTGCTCATTAAAAACAAAAACCTCCGCGTTTTTATTTATTATGAGGCTTCATATTATAAAGCTATCTTTTGATAAACTTTTTGTTTCTTCTATCCATCATTACGTAATCTTGTGATAAATAAGTTAAGAAAGAGACATTGATCATCAACAAATTCATGATTCTTTATCAAACGAAGCCATCATTCAAAGATAAATTAAATACAGCAATAAATATACTATAACAACTATAAATGTTAACGAAACACGTCGGAGAACAGCGCCGGACGAGCTTCTAAACTTACGATTTGTTACAGCAAATAAACTGACACACGGACAGGGATATACGTACACAAACGCACACAACAACGGTGAAGTGCCCGCCTACTGTGCGCCCGCGCTGCCTGCGCCAAAGGTTTACTCAATGAACTCCAGCAGATACAAAAGCAATATTGTAGTATGTTGAAAAAGTGTTTACATGTTTTGTAACTTTCTGGTATCCGTAGAAGTATAACAACCGAATAATAACACAAGATGAGTGGTCATTCATCACGTTCTGTTGAGTGAGATGTAGAAGAAATGCATAGTTTTGACAGTGACGATTATACAAGCGATACATTGAACGTTTTGAGATATAATTGTACGAATTCCTCGCAGATACATTAATATGTTTAGTAGGTGCGTCTATTTATAATGTCGTGGCGACGAGACAAGGCTCTTTTGTCTGGCGAATATCACTCATGTTATCATGTTTATAATAAATCAACAACAAAATAGTCTTCATCTTTATTTTACCTAATCATGTATTTTTGAGCGACGATGGGCGTCGTAAGCAGACGTATAATTTCGTAATAATTATAATAAAAACTTATAATTTGTATTATTCGTTATGATATTTTTTAATGGTCGTGTTAGAATCTTTAGAGAATAAAATACTGAACTGACAATCTGGCGGCTTGGTAGCATAGATATCTTGCTAAAGAAACATGAAACAAGTAGGTTGCAGTTCTATTACTGTCAGTAATATTTTACAGGAATACGACGGGTGGTCCCGCGATTCCAGTGCGCCCGAGGTCTGGCTCTGTATCGGTATTGGTGTGTCTAGTCGTAAATAAACGGGCGCGATAAGTATCGGACGAGCGAGCGTCGTTCCGTTGGGTGGTCGACGCAAAATTCGGCGGAGAACACGCAGAGAACCTCGGACCGGTTCTGGGAACGCTCGGTGGTGGCGGCGGCTATTGTGTCTGTCTGCCCTCCACACGCGCTTCATTACCGTCTCGGTTGAGTCCTGCCCCTCCTCTCTCCCCCCTCTTGCTCACTTCAGGTGGCGTGCAGGCGCCAACACCATCAGCTTGTTGTTACACTTTACACCGGTTTCTATCGATGATCTGATCACTGCATCGCACGAATCGTCTCGCTATTTATTCTCGAATGCAAAATAGGCACTGTTGCCGTTTTAGCATTTTTAGTGCTAAATTTAGCATATTTCATGACTCTTTAGCATATAAATTTTGCATTTAGCATATTGCATATTTTGGCATTTCAAATCAAACGTCAATGTCAAAAGATTATTTAATAGAGACCGACCAGATACATTATTTTTTATCTATGGTTTTCATTGAGGTATGGCAACTCTCTGGATCAGGGACTTCCCTGAAATTAGTTTCTGATTGTTTTTACGTAACGAACGTTTCGCGTCCGAACCCCACTTGACTCTTGAATAAATTCATTCAATGTGATTTGTGAATGTGAAGTGAAAGTATGCCTCCTAAATTTAGGCAACATTATCGCGAAGAATGGGAGAAGATAGGCGAGTTTAAGGATTGGCTTTTGGATGGATTTTGCTAACATTTGGTGCTTAGCGATACTTTAGAGCCTAGAATAACATGTTAGGCTACTGTTCTACCAAAAAATTGTACACAGAAATGTTAATAACAAAATTAGGATTTTAGCATGTTTTTTAGCATTTTTAAATACTAAAATAGCATTTTTTAGCATTATTTGGAGCAAGTTCTAGCATTTTCTCAAAATAAAAAACGGCAACACTGAAAATAGGTGCACGGCTGCACGCACAGCGAACGGACGGTTTTTGACGAGTTAATAAATTGATTTACAAAGCGATGCAATGATGACTTGGTAAATTAATATCAATATAACCCTACCGTAAGAAACACAAAGTAACAGGTTTGTTTGGGACAGGATACGATCGAAAGATATGATATCCTAAGAAAACATTCAACCTTCGTCACAGCTTAGCAGGTGATTAAAAAAATAAAGTAAAATGTGTTTTAAACAGCAAACAGTGCCGCCTCAGGGATGGCCCACAATAGGCCAGGGAATAATATCGTCCACCTAATCTCTTTTTCGTTAGCGGCACGCCATATTTCATTCTGGCAGCCATTGTCAATAAGAACCGAGGTCAGAGGCAAATAGAAAGAAAAGAACGTCCATACATTTTGTTTTCTTTTTCCAGCACTCAAACAAAATAAACTCTTGCGCACTGTTGCTTGAACGCGCCGCCTTTAAAATTCGAATTTCTAATATCTTTTTTTCTATCCCATCTTTTCATTAATATATTACGTTGGACGATGGGTGTCTATTCGTTTTAGGGGTTTTTTATTGTTGAGTATTAGTAGTGAGGTGGGTAGGAGGTACCTGGACAGTGATGTCTAACGTTTTACTGTGGGAGCTTATTGTGCGGTTGTCCGCTGCCGTAAATATCACTAAATAAATTGTAATCTGTTGAAAAATTATGACTAATTCAAAAATGACTGGTTGTATGTGGTTATTGTACAATCATAGGAACGGCTTTTAATATTGAAGAATTCAGCCTTTGTGGACACTCAACTCATTTCACATTGATCTAAAAATATAGTTACATAAAAATAATATTCCCCGAAAGCATACAATATTTTAATAAAGTGTTGGCAATGTAGCATCATTCAATTCTAAGTTCCAAGGCACTTTGCAACGGTTGCGCATGATATCAGTGTTATTGTCCGTAGACACAGCATCGATCTAAATTCTCGTTTCTCGTCCGAGCAATTAGACGATGGCAATCTCGAAGGAAATTGCCAATTGACCCCGCTGCGAACCTTTAAATTGACGCTTGGCTGGTACGCCATGTAACCACTGAAAGTGACTAGGAGAATAATTTTATATTGCTATTAATTATACGACCTGGTTGCAGTCACTAATCGGATAAAGACACAGTTAGGACATAAAACATGCTAATCATTACTTTTTTGACGTAAACGAAGTCTTAAATAAATAAACTAGCCTTCTACTTATCGATGGAAATATTTAAATTAAATATATTGTGGACAAATAACAATAATACAAAATAAATATAAAAATATATAATTATAATGAGTTATTTACCTATTACGTTTTAGATTTTAATGAATTTATCATGGCGAATAAATATGTTGAATCGGATGTGGATTACCAATACTTACTAACCATAATACAATGTTTCGTTTCGTTCCGCTGTCACATATTACTGAAATTAATTCAAAATATAATGTCGGCGCTCTCTCATGACCTGGTTTACCTACAGCAAAACGGTTTTATTATATCACAAGGTTCGTAAGAAGAGTTCACAAGATTTGTGAATTGCATCATTTAAAACAATTGTGGGATAAATTATTATCATTCAGATAGCGATGCCCTAGTATTTTTTTTAAGTAAGCATCGAAGATGTTTCCTTGACATAGACAATAAGCCTAGGAGGTATCATTATCATGGGTAAGTTAAGTTATCATTTACGTCAGCAGAGGAACGTATTCGTTTCGTTTTCATAAATTACTAGCGACGCGCCTCGACTTTGCACGCATGCAATGCTGATACTAAATATACTACACAATGATTTTTATAACGTCGCAAAGTTAAGAGCCGAGCGGGATGTGAACCCGCGACCTTCCCTTTGGTCGGGGCTGCGCTGACCGCTGCGCCATCGGATCATAATCAGCCGACCTTTGTAAATGCTTTCCTTCCGTAGTATAGTAGTAGGCAACAAATATTGCAAATCAGCTAATTTCGACTTCATAGAGCCTAGTGTGCGTCAGTAAGAGATAGCGCTCTACGCAAGCTTAAAAGCCCATGTGCAATATTTATTGCCTACCACCGTACCTAGAATGCCAGATCCACAAAACAAAGAATAACAACACCACAGAGCACCAAACACGCTTTTGCTTACGCAAATTTCGTGAACAACACAATTATTATATCCAACATGAAACCACTATCTTTACAGTTTTCAAAGACCGACATTCAAAACAAAGCCTAAGCATATTTGAAGTTCAGCACACAGTATTGTGGTTGACTGTTCTGAGAAATCCTTTCGAACTCAAAGTCTCCAACGGTTAGTTTGCTAATCAGCAATTCAAATTTAATATTAAGAATGCAATCATTCAAATGAACTTGAATAAAAGAATGCGTGAGGTAATAGCTACAAAGTTACAAGCCTAATTTATGTAAGCATTATAACCAGTGTGAAATTATTAAGATTGAGAAATCAACATCCTGGTGCCTAAGCTGTTCTTGAATATTTTTATAAAAAGATAGGGCAAAGAAAGTGGTACAATTTGGCTCTAAAGCAAAAAAACAAGTTCTAACTTTTTTTTATTTTTTTTTGGCACTCAATTAGGTTATTTATTTACACAAAGAAACTTACAATTAAACAAAATATATTTACAAGATGTACAAAATACACAAGAAACAGTTCTAACCAAATTGTGTGTAATATTGAATCGAGGTAGGAGGACAAACTAAAGAAAGCACAAATAGACAAATAAATGGTAACTAGTTTTAGACAAAGCGCGGAGAAGATGTACCGTATGATAGATAGAGGTTATGAGACAGTGCAACGAACTATTTAGGGCGATGCGACATGTCATTCCCAGAAGCAGTATACTCGGCCACGAGCCAGCAATCGAGCGAGACTTGCCTTCAGTCAAACCATGGCACTTTTACTCAACACGTTTTATTCATAACTTCCTTTTATCATCGGTTTTAGTCAGGTTTATTTTGTACATAGATGACGTATTCTATAGTAAACATTTCTTTATGTGTCAGTTGGGTGTGGAATTCTCACTGTTGATAAAGTTGAAGCAACCAATCGCAGCCACCCAATTATACTTTATAGCGTGTTACAAAAATATAATTCGTGCAACTGATCTAGACACAAATAATAATCAATATGCTTTATTCTTTTTTGCCTATTGAATTTCGCCACGCGTGATCTACACGACCGGTCGTGCACTGACGTAACAGACACAACGAGTGCAAACATAGAAAAGAAAAGATTAATTAAAATGAATATCGATTCATTTAACTCGTTAAGAATCGATTAGGAGCCAATGATTGAAGAAATGTTTGAAGCGTAGTCGATTAAAGGACATTATGCAAAAGGCAAGCAAGCTGCGCACGAGTGTGATCTATTTCAGTCGTAATTGATGCGCACTGGACGGTGCGATTAATGCGAAGGGATGCATCGCCAAAACCAGACATGTTATTACGAGTCGAGCGAGACTAATGATGTTGGGTACGATCACGTCGTAATGAAATATACAATAACCAAACGAAGATTCTGCATTACGGTTTGATTATATTTTGCAATATGATTGCTTCACATGGATGGGAATCAAACCGAAGAGCATTATCTATAGAAACAAATAAACACAAGATAAATTTAAACGAAAATAAAGAGAAGGAAAACGTTCAAAGAATAAATTTACACGAGCTTTAAAAGACGTCTAAGGTTACGATCACAAAATGTATTGGTAGCGGCGACGTAGCTAGAGGCTGTCGATGAGGGTTGAACTCAGGGCCAAGACGCATATAGAATGGTGCTCAGTGTGAGAACTTTGAGTGAGGAAACCTATACTTTATTAAAGGTATGATTAGTCCTTTCATTTTCCTTTCGATAATACCCTTGTTCTGTAGGTAATGGACCTGGGTAGTAAATCTTTCTCCAGGCGCCAAGGTTTGCATCTTTGTCATATCTATTTCTTTTCTTCTCCTTGTCCTTATGCCACTAGGTGGGGTCGGCACATCATGTATTCTTCTTTCATACTCCCCTATCATTCGTCATCTCAGTACTCACTCCTTTCTTGGACATGTCATCCCTCATTATGATCCGTACATCTTTTCTTAGGTCTACCATTACTTTTAAACATCCATCCGTACATTCATGCCTAACACTCTTTTCGTCACATGGCAAGCTTCACTTGTATGTTTGTAAGCTTGTATGTAACCGACCCATTTGAGCTCGATTTGTCCTCCTTAAAACGATCATTGATTCAAACATTGCACACCTGTCAAAGGTCAATGACAATGCAATAATATGAAAAAAAAAACAAAAAACTAAAAAAAAAATATAGTTTAAAAACTATATACTAAAAAAAACGCTTTTATAACTAATTGAACTAAAAAGTTAAAAATAAAACTGTAATAATTAATTATTACAGCACCCCACGCTTTTTATAACAACTTCAGATATAATAAACTATTGATAAAATATTTACAACAATCAAAATCAAGACCCCCACGCTTTTTGTACAATAATATAAAATTTTCAATTGATTATTACAGTTTTGCAAAAGGCTGTCAAAGGGGCGAATATTCCTTGGTAGGGCCCTGGCAACCGGCAAGCGTAAATAACAGGTTCGATCCCAATCGAGCGATTACCTCGAATCGCAAAACAAGTTGTACTAAAACGGAGCGGTGTTCTCGACCAAATTAAAATGGCGGCAACAGTCAACAAAGGACCGGTAATTTAACGTCTCTGCATCGAAAGCTGAACGCGATAAACAGACCGATAACATTGCTGATTACTAAGATCAATATAACTTCATTTTAGATGGAGGCTGGGAATAATAATGATAGCCTAGTGCCTATACTTACTTACCTATTATTTTACTGAGAAATCAGTTTTTTCATAGAACTAGTCTAAGGAACTCGCCTGATGTTAAGTGATAACCATCAATTATAACAAAGCATTGTCTCGTAGGTCACGCATGTCAGGAACGGGCCCTACGATGCACTGAGTCTATCAGCTTGAGCGATACAGATGTTCAGCCTTACGTGCCAGTAATTTCACCCTTCAAACCGAAACACAGCAATGCTGCTTCACGGCAGAAATTGGCATGATGGAAGTACTTCCCCGGATGCCGTTCACAAAGAGCTCAGCTATTACTAGTTATGCCTAAAAAGTGGTTATAATTCAGAAGATATGCTTTTCTGAATAATGCAAGGATGGTTTCTTGGGACTGATTGTAATTAAAATCTAAACGTTTCGTTCAATGCTGTATCCTTTTCTTCAACACAAGGATTATTTCAAAAACGTACATATATAAGTAATTTACTTTAACATTGTATGAGGTCACAGTTCATCAATATACCTATTATGACAGGGGAATTACTTTAAAGTGTGACTTCCATTGATGTTATAAAAGGACAGGAAACAAATACTAACGACCCATTCCATACAAAATTTTTAACGGAACAACATCTTATTAAAGAATTATTAAATTATTCGCGAGATACTAATACTAGTCAGGAAAGAAGCAGGAAAAGCTGAGCTGAGCTTTTCATTTTCAAAGACCCTGAAATACTAACAAGATGAAGAAATACCGCCTTATCGGAAATAATCTTGAAATGGACATGTTTGAGAACAACTATCACCTTAAGATAGTCGGCGATAACAACCACATAAAGATAGAAAAGAATTTCGGTAGTGTTATTATGATCGGTAACAACTGTTACATTGACGTGCTACAGAACTACGGGAATCTTCAGACCATCTGTGGAAACAACATTGTGATTGTGAATGTGATTAACTCTAGTCCAGAAGACGGTTTCTCTAACCAAAATAGAAAAATATGTGCAAAAGAAAATTCAACAAAAGTGAAAAACAACAAAAAAGTGTCAATGATAACTTTAGTGAAGAATATAGTAGTGCGCTTGAAGTTACAAATAATTTTTTTTTGTTAAAAGCTTAGGTACTCCGAATGACTTAATCCTACTGATGACATAATAACTTGCGAAGCTTACGAGAAGAACAAATCGTCTATAGTCAACGTCACGCTCACATTCATTGGCTAGTTGGCAGCGAGCCATATGATTAGTTTACTAACTGTACAACTGAGCTCACCGATAAAATCACATTTTGTAAATTACGAGCCGGAATGACCGAGCTTCGCTCGGGATTTTATTTTTTTGTAAATCGTATTATTAAAAAAAATTGTATTATTATTTGCCAATAGATGTCCGGAAGTGTCGTAATCTTTAGTAGCTTATTTTTACTTAGCAACGCCATCTGCTCGAATAGCTTGCAGTTAGTTGCTCACAATCGCCAATAGATGGCAGGAACAGTCATATATTTAGTCATGGACAAATTATATAAATAGACTGACAATCTTGAACAAAAAACCGTAACTCTTAAAAAGCTCAAAATCCCGTATTATGCCTAGATGGTGCTGACTCATAGCCTGGAAACCTTGCTAGCAGCCGGTGAAACCGAGAAACTTAACTAATTTCTTCTTTGAAAACCATCAAAAACTATCTAGTATTTTTAGAATGTGTAATAATGATCATAATAATACATTTCTTAGTTTTATTTCCCATCGACTATTTTACCTGTTTTTTATGTATAATGACAGATGGCGCTGTGATAAAAATGAAAGCTTGTAAATTAACGCATCATTTTACTACTAGATGGAGCTAAACAGTAGTTATTATTATTTGCGAACTAATGACGATTTACTCTGAGCAAAAAAATCGCATGAAATAGTACCCTAGCAGTAGTTTACTAATAAATGTAACTAAACTTGTAATAAATGTAACAAATGGACAGCGAAAGAAAGAAAGGTTTGCTTGCTTTGTTTCACAGACTAGGTAGGTATGCTTTGTTTGCTGAGCAAACCATAAACAAACAGCTAGGGATGGAGAGAACAGATCCGTTATCGATAATTTTATCGGTATGATTTCGATTTATTTCGATTAATTAAAAAAAAACTACTCGAGCGCGCATGTAACCACGGCTCCATATTATATCCAAGTGAGGTGAGCGCGCATTTAAATTTAGTGACGTTTTTTTATCAATGTTTCCACCTGATGTTGAGTGGTAGCAGTTTTTTTAGCCCCAGATACATAAAGAAAAAAAATATTTTGTTGAAATTTTTCCAAGTCTTTTTACCAATATTTCCACCTGACGTTGAGCGGTACTCTGTTTTTTGAGCTTTTTCCAGATAAATAAAGAAAAAAACCATTTTGTTGAAATAAACCTAAGCCCTTTTATCAATATTTCCACCGGACGTTGAGTGGTGGTACTCTGTTTTTTGAGCTCCAGATAAATAAAGAAAAAAAATATTTTGTTGAAATTTTTCAAGTCTTTTTATCAATATTTCCATCTGATGATGAGCGGTAGCTTTACATAAATTAACAAAAACAATATTTTGTTGAAATTAATGGTTCATAAGTTTTTTTTGTCGAAATGTTGGCTGTGTTTTTTTTTCGAAATTTCGGCAGCCTTTTTGACCTAGTACTGCACCTTGATTTTGTTAACCCAACCTACAACCTACCTAGGTACTTAGTACTTCCCATCTTCACTTAGTACCCTTCCTGAACTAACCTATCAAATATCTAAGCATTACATTTTATGCCAGTTTTTAGGTAGGTAGGTATTTAACTAGTTCGAAGTCCGAGCGATTCATCACACACACAACCGAATGTCCCGTCTGCTTCAAGCGTCTTCACCCCCTGTACCCCGCCACCCGCACCGTGCGTGCATTAACATTTCTGGCAATTTGTTGAATTGAATAAAAACTCAAAAAATCATGGCTTGAGCTTCTAAACACGGCAGAGCGGCAACATCACGCGGGCAGGTTACAATACGAGCTGGCAACGCCACGCGCTTCATGACAGACTGACGCTTTGCTACATTTGGAAATAGCGCCATCTAGCGTATTTATTCGTACTTCTAAAAGTGGTGGTAAAGAAATGGTTCAAACAAATTTATGCAGCATTTAATAACATCGATTCGAAACACGTAACGCCATCTCACGCCTTCACAGGTAATTAATTATCGAAGCACGAATTTTTGTTCGAGATTGTAAGTCTATTTATATAATTTGTCCATGATTTAGTTTATGTTAGATTATTGCAAAAACCCATTTCTCGTCATTTTCTGAAAATAAATTCTAGCTAGATCGATTTATCGTCCCCAAAAACCCCTGTATACTAAATTTCATAAAAATCGTTGGCTCAGTTTCAGAGATCCTAAATGTATATATATATATACAAGATTTTCTCGTTTAAAGGTATATAGATAATCCAAGAGCCTTGTCTTACAAAGCTCTTGGATTCAATAGGTAGATAACTAGGTATTTAAGATCTCTCTCGAGGAATTCATAATTAACATTGTAAAGATTTGCAATATTTTCTATTCTCGAGAAAAAAACCCGAATGTTTTGTACAGACAATAAATAATATTTCAAACGCATCAAAGATTCAAGTGATTACTTTTAGGCAAATTCTATTTTAATTCAAATATCTTCCCATAATCAGTGTTATTGAATTAAAACCCTCATCTTTTTAAGTTAGTTAAAAATATGCAAGCTTAAGGTTATTGAACAGAACATTACGAGTACATGTACAATAATAGACAATGAAATCTGTACACAACGACCGACCACTTTGACCTTCATATTTGCAGTAATAGCAAAGAACAAAGTTATCAAGTAAAAGGAAATACCAGTATCTTAGACCCAGTAATCTACAGAAACAAAGGTATGCTTGAGTCAGCGAGGACTGCTACTGATAACATTGCTTTGTCAAGTGTCTCTTGAAATAGGGAAAGTACCTAACAGGCAACAATACTTTTTGTTCTACAATGTAGAATCTTAAAACAACATGTATCACCTAAATCGGATATAGTTATGTTATAGTGTAATGAATTGATAATCATACTCTCCAAATCATATCTATGGAGTAGAAACTTAAGCTAAATCGCTGTGAGATACAGTATACACTACACAGACATGGTATTTGCCTAGCTTTAAGAAATCTAAAATACTTGTAACTTATTAGTACTGTTCTTTGTTTTTATTTGCTAGGTAAGGTATCCTATCCGATCTGCTTGTACAGCAGCAATTCTTTCTGTGTTGTTGTATGTCAAATAAATGCGTTTTATTTATTTCTTCTTTTCTTATATTCTCAAAATGGCCAACGCTCGTATTATGTAAGTCAGCTTAGGCCAACGCAACACCCAGACATTCACAACACGCACTTTATAAATAGGTTCTTCACTTAATTCCCAAACAGGTCATGAACGACCAGACCTGTCGGTATAAAAATTAGATAACTGTCATGTACTTTCACTTATAGCTGTTCACTTTCCCCGCAAACTGTTGCGCAACCAGTTTTCACAGAACTGATCAATGGCGAATTTTTGAAATTGATTACTATTTTTGGACTTTTCCCCGAAAATTTAAGACAAATTTTTGTTCAAGCTCTGTTTGGTGACGTGGCGTTACTTTGAGCTAAGAGATCACTTTGGAAACACCTGACTGAGCGATTATTTTAAAAATGAAGCTCGGAAAGTATTCATGTATCACATTGATTGATACACAAATCCAAGGTACTTTTGGTATGGTAATGGTACCTATACCTAGGTACTCTACGAGACAGAATAGTAAGACAAGACAGACAGTTGGCAACAATTCAAGCTTTTGCAGTCTATAGACATTCTACAATCACTTAAAGAGAGATTTAACCTAGTAGGTACGCACGCAGAAAGCTTGGTAGGTAATAGGTATGATGTAGGTTTATGTATCAGTAACCTACCTACTAACCAATCGTTAAATGTTTTCAGACGATTTCCGCCAAGCAGTTCATGTATAAAAACAGAAATCGAAAACTTTTCGCACATAGAAAATAGTTTGTTGTTTCTTCCAAGTGGGTCAGGAATTATTAACGGTCGCGAAGTCAGACGGAACACATTGCAGCTGACACGATAGCGTTCAAGAATATTTTGTCCTAGTTACCGTACCCACATAATATTTGTTGAGCAAAGCAACATACAAACGAATCATTCTAGATCTACAACTAGACACAAGAGGTAAAAGAGATGTAACTGGACTACGTCCGGTTCAAGATACCTATAACCAGCGTCAATAAAGAATTGAATCTTAGATGGCGGGGCCAATCTACATAGGTATACCTCTCACAAGTAAGAGCGAAGGGTAAATATTGTCAACACTAGAGTATGAGTGAGAGGTGTGATTAACGCCTCCATTTAAGATACGTTTCTTTATTGGTGCGGGTTATATAAACCGCCAACCTTCATTGCTTTTACCGTATTTATTGGTTTCGAGTTTTCGACTGTTGCGTTGCCTTTATGATGCAATTTGTTTTCAAAACAACAGCAAATCGAAAACTGTCAAATTATCTGAATGGAAAACTGATCAAAATGTATCTTTCTAGTCGTCTATAGTAGGAGAGTCTGGCAGTAGTCTTTTCTTTAACAGGAAGTTCGAATATCTAACACGTGCTTTTTTGCTACAACACTTTCATATTTTTGTAATGTTAGTGGTGCCGTCTTGATTTTTGCATTATTTTTAATGATATCTGGGCTAGATTCCATACTTATACTACTTCACTAGATAATTATTGTATTCAGGTGATATTAAAGTTTATTTATGCCAAGATTGATTAAACCCCATCTTATTTAGTTAGAAGACACCATTTGGTGCCTGTTTACCTACATCTGTTGTTTCCTATTGAAATTAATTACCTAGGGAGTAGTATGCATTTAACTTATCAGCTCAACTGAAGTCTCCATTGTTATTCTAGATGGAGCCTACACATTCCTTATGGTTTTGTTACCGAGGAGTTTAATGTTACTCATTCATTAGCCAAAGTGCATTCTCAGAGCATACAAATGTCCTTCCTGTCGTTACAGCTCCACGACACGCTTTGCTCAGTAAGTTGAGTATGGTACCGACTCAACTTTCTAGCAATACCTGACGAGAAAAACAACGTGCTTTTCTACGGAAAACAAGAAACCATAAGGAAAGACGAGGTTATAGAATGGGAACATTAAAAAATTACACATGGAGTACGAAATGGCGCCAATATAGTTCGTTTTATTTACACAACCGGAGAAAAGGTTGGCAACGAGCCTAACCTTTTCAAACAAGATGTCTTTCCATATCGATATTCGACGCGCTAATGCACAAACAGGTTTTAAATACATCGAACTCCGCTGTTCGGTCGTACCAATACTTCCAATTTAGTTTTGCTTTATCATTGATCTGATTACGATTGTGTTGATCGAGGATGATGGCAGCGGCAGCGTGTCTTTCGGCAGCTCAGGTGCACTCACTTGCTGTCAAATAAGATCGATAAGCTTTGGGAACTGGCTAGTGAGTATACTGAAGTATTGGAGATGCTGATGTGGTAGCAAGCTAGAATGGACATAGTTCTTTCGTTCACACTGTTTGCTCAGACCTAATTATGTAGTCTAGTCAGGCTTAGAAACGCGATCTTAGTAGATCCCCGATAGGAAACGGTAGAAGAACTACGATATAGAACCGGTCTCTGCCCGTAACGGGTTGTGCTGTCGTCGGCGCGTCGCCAAATGAAACAAACACGGAAACATTGCAAATTTCTCTAATTTCAATGGTGGAATTAACATAATCATAGACTGGAGAGAATGGTTTTCCACAGTAACCAAAGAGGGCGTCTATTAGCGATATTAAAAGCGATAGGAGCAGTCAATTGCAAGCAAGGCACGTCATTGCAGCTAAGATGTGACTCTACTAGCAAAAATGAGACATGACATGAGTCAGATTCTACTGTTATCAGCTAAACGTGATCGGATACGGTGATAAACCTTGAAAAAACATTATCAACTATCGTTTTTGATATGACTTCATTTAGAAATACCAGAGGTACCTACCTAGTTGAAATTTTTAGTTTGCAGTGGTGTGTTGTCTGCCAAAAATGTTTTATTAAGAGTCAACCTTTCTTGCAAATCAACTATTTTGTTACATTATTTGTTACTAGTCAATGCTCTTTAACGTTTACGATTTAACTTTTAACTGTAACGTTAGCAAATTTCAGCTTACGTAAAAACACGTGTCTTGCTTGAGGAAAGTACAAGTCAGCCGTGTCAGTTGCAATTTAAACTTTCAATAACACTAGCTTCTAGCCAATGAATGCTTTGCTTACGTAATCGGTAGGTGTACTGCTGTGACATATCGGTTCTGTGGCAAGGTTATAGAACCGAAAGTTGAAGAAATTTACTTTTTCGCGATGAAAATACTTTATTTCGTTACGGTGCGGTGGTGTTGTAACCGCAAACAACTATTTGCGCAATTCTTCAAAAAACACAAACGTTCGAAACGCGAAACAGATATTTTACTTGACTTTTAGGGACAACCCTATAATGCAAGTGCTTAAAATAGACATACCTGCGTAAACTGTGAAGATATTTTGGAGTGGTCCTCATGGTTCACCTTCCTGGCCTTCCGGCGCTCCACCATGAGTGTTGTGAGTCGGTCCAGAGCCCGAGACTCCAGTGCTTCTGCGTTGGTCCTGATGAGCCGGCTGGTGCTCTCCCATTCCTCGGTCATGGTGCGCCATGCTGAGGCTATCACTGAACCTAAAGACAATAAGTTATGAAGTACTATACTACGTAGGTACTAGTGGAGACATCTGGTTGTTTCCAATACAAGTATAGGTATGGTTAGCGGATGCAAAACCTGCACCCCATACCTACTACAAATACCTAGTTGCTTGAGCGTTATTTTAACGTGACTCGTGCTATACCTATGCGATAATCGGTAAAACCAACCAAACCTCACCTAACAAAAATGTACGTCACTAATGATGAATACGAAACACGTAAGCGCATGGGAGACATCATATTTCGATCTAGCAAGACCAAGAGAGAGAGACTTTGAGAGCAGTAGGTACTTTACCTACCAATATGTAGACAGGGAATGTTGGACAAAGTGCTAGACCAAATGTATGAAAAGTACAGCCGAGTGGAGTTATGAGCACCCCTAGGCAGAGATTAGATGGTAATCCCTAAGGAGCTTACGCTGTGCTTCCTAGGACTTACTAGGTGGGTTGGAATACCAACCTAGAAGACCCTGATGAAAGAAACCTATGGCTAAGGCAGCAAAAGTTTATGTTACGTAGGTACTAGGCTCTAGGGATTCTTAAGTGTTTACCTACGATAAGTAGGTCCCTAACCTACGTCGTTAGTACCTACCTACCTATCTCAGGTTAGCTTAGATTGGCGACGAAATCGCCGAAGTATCTACATAAGTACAACTGGTAAATTATCTAGGTGCTTAGGTATAGTGCCTAGCTAAGTAGGTAGGTAGAGTAGATATATTTTAGAAAGCTCGCTTTGGCAGTAGCACCAACAAAGAATAAAATAGGTATGTCCTTCACTCAAACTCGAACGTTGAGATACCCACCTAACTACATGGATAATACCTACCTACTCAGGTAGTAATAGGTCATAGGTGGTTCAGAAAGAATCAGTAATATTTCTGTATTATGTAGGTAGGTAAGCACTTCTTTTTCTGGGTACCTATTAACTAGTATCTACATAATTGCCTACGTATTATTAAGAGATAGATAGGTAAATAAGTAGAAATAATAAAATAAAAAAAGATAATTCTTCCTTGCCATTGAGTTCTTCGCACTTGTCCATTTTTTGTCCCTGTGCAGCGGCGGCCGAGAGTGCCAGAGCGTATTCCCGATCGCTCTTCATTTTAGCCTGGATGCTCCTCTTCATCGCCTCCATGAGCCTCAGCTCTGCATCCTGGCGCGCCAGCAGAGCCTCATGAGGCCCGCGCACCGCCCCATTCGATGCATACCCCATTATAAACAAAGCACTATGCACATTTCAAACGTAAACACAACACAAATCACATCGTAGGTAGGCAAGTTCTTTTATAGGTCACCGATACTCCACGAACGTTTATCAAGTCAGAGATTGATTTTTAATTTTGTTTTTTAAGCACTCGCTCAAAAGAAAACTAAAAAACGGCAAGTATATACGCGCGTACACCAAACGCACATCCGCCCGCTATCGGCGCTCGGCTCAGAATAGAAAGAATGAATGAATGGATGGAATGGATGGAATTTGATAAATTAGATTTAGGAACATAGAGAAGAGGGATAAACGGATTGAATGGCTGTTTAGCTTTGGCTGTGGTTTAGCTCTTCCTCCAAGGTTTAGCTAAAGCCGCATTTAGGCCGCATCGACACGATCAAAGTCAACTGTAACAAAGTAGTTTCGATCTAGCTTTTGATGACTAGAGTCTGTTCAGAAAGAGAACCGTCGTGGCTAAATTGAGAACTAACGTTTTGATATTTATATGGCAGCTCATCCCTTTCTTTTTGTCAGCATTTTGCATCATAAAAATTAAATAACCAGTGGGGCGGCGCCTCCTTCTGCCCGTTTACCATACATCATTATGTGTTCGAAAATCAAGGAGTTCAGAAAGTTTATGTCGAAAATAGATGGGCGGGCGTCTTCGTCACCGCTTATTTCCTTGTGGGATTGTGGCATTGCAATGCCCCGTGCCCCGTGCCGTGACCATTGTGTTGACTTGCAACTTGCAACGCATCAGAAGCCCTCCGTCTTTGTCTGCTCCTTAAAAATGAAAGGGACTGTCAATGTGGATGTGGCAGCACCATGGCAACACTTGGGTCTGCAAATTACAAAGTTCTAATGGAACCTGCATTTGTAAGTGCCAAGTTTGATGTGTTGAAGTCTGAAGTTCACTCACTGAATAATCTGAGCATACATAGACAACTACAACTCTCCTCTCTCATTCTAACCAGTGCAATGCCCGCAATGCAAACTGCAAGCCTTGAAAAAAGATTGAAAGAGATAAGAAATCTGCTTGGTGGCTTGGTGCAACTTCACCAAACTTGGTGGACATAAATCAAAAGCTATTGGTTTCTTTCTTCATATTTAGATAGCATGCAAACGATCCCAATCTCCCATCTGCCTCGTTTGAGCGTCGCGCTTAAACGACTCTTACTATCCATTAGCGATGGGCGAATCCGAGAGATACTAATACTAATGTTTCGAAAACTCATATCTCTCGAACTATTCGAAAAACGCTGATACTAATATACTAATCTAGCTAAAAGTAGCATATGGGTAAAAGTGTTCTGTGAGCAAGCCTGACTGTATGAAACGAAAGAATGAATAAGTATACTAACGAACGACTAACGAAACGAATCAAGAAAGACACTATTACCTTTTTTATTGAATGATATTAACATTCAATAACAGGTAATAAATATCAATCAAGCGTTCAGAGTGGTGAATGAAATGAATAAACAGACAACAACATCGAACGAATGAATGCCTGCCGCTTAGTCGAACGAAACAAACGATAGAATTATGATAGGGACGGGAAGCATCATACTAGAACCTCAGTAATCTTGGATCAAAACGATTTTTTTAGTTGCCCACCAAAGGATTAACAATGATATACTTAGGCAAAAATTAAAAAAAAATTGCCTAAGAATTAGTAAGTTAAAGTGGCAAAGTGCAGGTCATATAGCTCGAAAAATCAATAACTGTTGGGGAATAAAAGTTCTCGAAAAGCCGCTACGAACCGGATGATGAAACATAGGACGCCTACTCACTCGATAGACCGATGACATTATTAAGATTGCGGGAAGTCAGTGGATGGAAAAAGCTCAGAATCGTTCTTCATCGAAATATAGAGGGAAGGCTTATGTCCAGCAGTAGACTTCTTCAGACTTATGATCATAATGATGATGACCTACTTATAATTCCTTCCATGGCACATGAACAATCAGTTCCAAAAAACTGAAAGATAGAGAGATAGAGCCATAGACAGACGACCGCCACAGCCAGCGTTTTCAACATAGACATTTGATCAAATGAAATTTTAGTCGTTGCCTATATATTTATTATTATTATTATGTAATAAAAACAAAAAAAGGATTATTATCAAAATAACTTTTTGCAATGAAAGTCACATGTCACATCCGAACATTGCGTGAGCGAAAATGAATCAACCAAACTAAGCCCCGCCCCATGCGTCTCTCGAAAAATCTCTCGAACCATTCGAAAGCGGAAGTCATTCATGGACTAATTTCATATTCGAACAGAAAAATTAGTACCGAAAGATCTTTCGAACGCAGTTTTCATTCGAAAATGCGCATCGCTACTATCCATAATCCATAGACAAAATCAGTCTACATAGTGTTGCACCTAAAAAAATACACCCTGTTATCGGGAGTACTTAGCTAAGGATAAAATTAGGGGACAGTTCTTTATTGAGATGGTGTCAAAAAATCTAATGCTTGGGGCTCCACTCAACGCAAACATTATTTTTGGATAACTGATTTCGTATGAACTCTAACTATGAGTTTTCACTGCCGAACACCAACGCGGCAACCGTTTCATAAAAATAGGATTAGAATTTAATTGTGTACTGAAATAACAGTGGTTGGCTTTTATCGGTAAGCATGAAGTATATTATAGGAAGTCTGTTAGTAGTGCCTGTGGCGGACAAGATGAGAAGTATTTATTTAATCGTATGACCACTGTATGTACATAGGCTTTACACAAATTAATACGATAGAATCCGAATGGGAAACTAGAACAGAGAAAACAAAAAAACAATAATTTTATAAGATGAGGAGTAAGCTAGCTTATTATGGACATTTATGCGTAGGGATGAAAATCATATAATGAGAAAGTGCTAGATATGGATGTGGACGGTGGTTAAAGAAGAAGAGGTAGACCAAGGAAAATATGGATGGTCTTTGTCAAAGATGACATGAGCCAGAAAGAAGTGAGCACTGAGATGACGAATGATAGAGGTGAGTGGAAGAAAAAAAACCTGTTGTGCCAACCCCAGTTAGCGCGGGAAAAAGAAGAGGCTTATGATTGTGTGTGTCTTAGGTTTTTATTTTCTGCAAATGATATAGAGTTTGCCGTAAATAAAAACCTGAGACACAGATCAAAAACAGTAAAACAATAGAAACAGATGATTTAATCAGGGTAGGCAACGCAACGACAGCACCTTGGAGCTATCATTGCTTTGATGGTGTCTATGAGCGACGGCAACCACTTAAAAAAAATTAAGACATAAAACAATCTATCCTTTAAGTAAAATGTAAGTACCTAAGTCATTTCTTCTGAAAAAAATCATTCAAGCCTTAATGAGATTGGGATTACACTAGAGTAAAAAAGAGTTGGTAGGTAAAACTAATGAAAATAATCACTTTGAAGCATCATAGGTATTTAGGTTTTTGAAGTGAAAACTTCTTTAGCGGCGTTGAGCACTTTCTGTAATGGGTATAAAATCTTAAACTCGCGTCAGGATCACGTGACCAAACTCGCGTCAGGATCACGTGACCTGATCGAAAAAGCGTAAGACGGATGGAGAGGACGTTGCCGTTCCGCTCGACTGACCGCGCCGTACCCGGTGTGGGACGTTGCCGCTTCGCTCGCCGGCCGGCACTGTTGCTACGATGGGGGCGGGGCGGCGCGTGCGGTTCGTGCATCTATTAATGATAAAAGTGATGAAGAAATAGCGAAAGAAAATGAGTGAGTACTTTATAAATATACTAGATGAAAATTTAACAAGTTTTAATACGAGCGGCAAGTTTTCACTTCTGCCGGCACTCCCGGAGTGCAACCCGTCTTTTTGAAGTGAAAACTTCTTTAGCGGCGTTGAGCACTTTCTGTAATGGGTATAAAATCTTAAACTCGCGTCAGGATCACGTGACCTGATCGAAAAAGCGTAAGACGGATGGAGAGGACGTTGCCGTTCCGCTCGACTGACCGTGCCGTACCCGGTGTGCGACGTTGCCGCTTCGCTCGCCGGCCGGCACTGTTGCTACGATGGGGGCGGGGCGGCGCGTGCGGTTCGTGCATCTATTAATGATAAAAGTGATGAAGAAATAGCGAAAGAAAATGAGTGAGTACTTTATAAATATACTAGATGAAAATTTAATAAGTTTTAATACGAGCGGCAAGTTTTCACTTCTGCCGGCACTCCCGGAGTGCAACCCGTCTTTTTTTTGAAGTGAAAACTTCTTTAGCGGCGTTGAGCACTTTTCTGTAATGGGTATAAAATCTTAAACTCGCGTCAGGGCGTCAGCGCGTCAGGATCACGTGACCTGATCGAAAAAGCGTAAGACGGATGGAGAGGACGTTGCCGTTCCGCTCGACTGACCGCGCCGTACCCGGTGTGCGACGTTGCCGCTTCGCTCGCCGGCCGGCACTGTTGCTACGATGGGGGCGGGGCGGCGCGTGCGGTTCGTGCATCTATTAATGATAAAAGTGATGAAGAAATAGCGAAAGAAAATGAGTGAGTACTTTATAAATATACTAGATGAAAATTTAATGAGTTTTAATACGAGCGGCAAGTTTTCACTTCTGCCGGCACTCCCGGAGTGCAACCCGTCTTTTTTTTTTAATGACAATGACATTTCGAACGACACTGCTCATCGTAACGTAATATTTAGAAGTTGGCAATAGGTTACCTACCTATCCTGATTTAGGGGTAATTTATCTTGTGTCAGTGGCAACTGGCAACACCGACCCAGCCTTGTAATATGGCCGCTACAGGTTAGTTTCACTAATTTTGCGATATGAAAAAATCTTAATTTTAGCTTTATTTCCAAGTGTAGCATTTTACTATTGCATGTCAATTTGTTAACTCTTCAAATATTCGCGTAAAGCGACTGCCTAGATGCTTTTTATGGTTACCTAATAATGCTAACGTGTCATCATTTCACCCTTGCGGACGTTTGGATTTACCGCGTGGCCACATTTCTGAACTTTTCGAGTCTTATTTTCTATTGTTATTCAGATAACTAAAAGTTAATTCTAATTTTCTCGTATTTGCCAAGGTAAGACCGTTGATAACTGAAAGGGATTGATCACCATTGAAATGTATCTGGTGTCCCCGAATAACCGCTTTCCAAAATCGCCGTGTAGGTAGGTCGTTCACTTGCTATGCGTCATCATTATTCATGAATTTTGTATTCCCCTGATCTACATTGTGCCCTTGAATGTCACTTCCCTCAGTGGGAAAATTTTGCAACTGAAATTGTATTTTACAGGCAAGAAAGGAAAGAAGGCAAAATGGGTCAAAGCCAACCTAACAGATATCCTGGCGGAGCCGACGACAATTCCGGCTACTAACTGGGCTGCTGATACAGTTGAAGAAAGTAAGTGAATTATCTTATTCCACAGCAGCACTTCTAACGATCATTCTCACGTAGCCCTATGATGAAAGAAAGGGTAAAGGCAGGCCAATGTTAATCTCGTACTTGGGGCACACCCACTGAGCGCCTGGTCGCTCCTACAGCCCCGGGAAGGTCTGAGGAAAGGTCTCTATGTGTTTAAATACATTCTAGCCGGATGCTTCCCTAATAGGGAAGGTGGGGGAACCAGAAACTACAGTATAGTGCTAAGCTCAGGACACCTGGCCCTTGTGGTCAGGAAGAGGTGTAGGTGCTGCTACTGTTGGAAACCCCCGTGACCAGCCATTTTAGCTTGATCTACGAGATGATCTCGGTCACAACTCAATTCAGACTAATCTTTCATTGGCCTGCTCCCTAAATACACTGAGGGTTATTATTGAGCTTATGTCTACCTACTAATAAATACCACTGTCTTTGAAATTACTATTCTGTTGCATAAATCATTTCAAACTCAATGTCATGCCTAAAGGCCATTTTGATTTAACCATTCAAATGTTGTTTATAGTAGAACAGCTGATCATGATTAGAGATAAGATTAGGTAATTTATCATTGACTCGTAGAAACATCTAAATTATCTTCTAGGTATATTTGTAATAGATGGAACATAATTTAAATCATATGCAACTACTAGATTAAAACTGATTAAAAACTCATTGTTGCACTTATACCATGTAATTATGTTCATTAGTTCAACTAAAGTTTTATGATACAATAGAACAGATATTGTAGTATAGATTATTGTTCTTTAAATGAAAATCTTAGCATATTTAAGGTGGGTAAAATCCAATGAACTCTACATCACCACACATAATGTCTAATTGTTAGGTAGGTACATTAGCAGTTATTGAGATGATTGTGTGTAGATTCTTATACATGTAGATAAAATTATCTAAAAAACCGTTTTACAAGAAAAACCACATGCCTATAAGATATTTTTTTCTGACTATGTTTATAACATGTTTACAATTTTCAATGCTTGTTGTTCTAAACTTTGTCAGCAATAAACTTATACCTACTGTTCCAGTTTCTAGGAAGGTGAGTGCTTCAGTTTTAGTGCTATGAAATCCAAGAATCAACCCACACTTTTACGCATCTTTGTCACAAATCAGTCCAAATCAAATCTATAATGTTGACCGGGTTTGGGAATAGGACATCCCTAGTCAGATCAAGCATCGAGTGAAATCCCTATAGTAGGGGAAGCGGAAGAAGAGAAAAGATAAGATGGCGTCCTGCGTAGTTGTATGGTTTGCGGTGTATTAAAGTAAAACAAAGTTGTAGCTATATTCAGTGAAGAGTTTTCGTCCCATCAGTAATAACGAGATTTTCTGAAGTGTGATGTTGCGTCCAATATTCATCATACTGACCTCCATGTTTTGTTAGCTGAGGGAGGCTTCAACAGCTATGGCGGCAGTCGTACCCGCGCCCCGGTGGTGCTACCATCGGTGTCGCGAGCGGCCCGCGGCGGGATGGCTGTGGATGACGAGTCCATACCTCGCCGCCCGCCGTACATCGCCCATATATCCAACCTGCCTTATGATGTGGACGAAAGCGCCATTGCAGAGGTCTTTGAGGGGCTCAAGGTCAGTTGAATTACTGTAGTAGCCTATCCTATATCAGGCGAGGACCACCGCTTTAGGTAACTTTACGATGTGGATGTAATCGCCATTGCAGAGGTCTTTAAAAGGGCTCAAGGTCAGTTGAATTACTGTAGTAGCCTATCCTATATCAGGCGAGGACCTCCGCTCTATGTAACTTTACGATGTGGATGGAAACGCCATCGCAGAGGTCTTTAAAGGAGCTCAAGGTCAGTTTAATTATCAGTTTAGTATCATTCATTATACCAGGTAAGGATCTGAATAAAGCTGTATTATCATGGTTTCAGACAAGCGCTACTTTTATTGGCGTTATTTTGTATTCATTTGTCAGATACTTCCTAAAGGTTATCCAAACCAGTTATGCCTGCCTATTTATCAATTTAAACAATATTGGCCCAGGACAATCTGAATAGGACACTCTTGATCTGAGAGAGTAGTTAAACCACCACTAAAATAAGAAGGCTGCATGTGCAATGTGCACATCTAGCCTTCTATTATGCTAGACACATGCCTTATGTTATGTTAAATAAGCCATGTGTCTAGCAGTCTCTAGTGCATTGAGGTGCTATTCACTTTATTTGCCGGAAATAAAGTGACATCATACATAAAGAGACCTATGCCAAGCTGTGGCAGAAATTAAGCTGGAGACAGATGATGGAAATAAAAATAACCAGTAGGCCTACCATGAGCTCTGTCTTGCTCTGTCTCTGGTTCTGGTTTTGAGTCTGTGTGAGTGTTGACTAATTAAATCCTACGTCAAAATGTCACACATACAGTGTAATGCACTGGTGAGCACTCACACAGACTCAAAACCAGAACCAGAGCCAGAGTTCGGCAAGGTTTCTACAACACGCCGGTTTCCTCACGATGTTTTTCTTTACCGTTTTGAGAGTACTGGCATAGTGCACATAAATTTTTCGACAGAAAAACTCATTGGTACACAAGTGGATTTGAACCCACGACCTTCGGATCGGAAGGCGGGGCCACTACCACTAAACCACCAGTGCTGGAGGTAGATGATGGAATAAGTAATAACCAGGTGCACTAACTTATCAGTACAGAAATATGACAACTGGTAACCTTTAGGTTAAACATGTTTATTATTTACATGATTTTGCATTTATTTATAAACAACAATAAACCTACTTTGTATTTCATGTGAATTTTCTTCAACAGATTACCAACCTAAGATTGCCCCGGGAGGGTGATCGTCTCAAGGGTTTCGGATATATAGACTTTGAGGACAGGGAAAGTCTTATCAGTGCTATGAACATAGCTGATTTGGTAAGTTAATCTTTGTTATGCTCAAAACTAAATAACTTGCTCCAACTTCTCACAAGTTTCCCCCAACCATCTTTGGAAATCATGCTAGACTGTGTTCTGTACTTCTAGGCTTGGTTGCATGGAACTGGCACCTAGACTCGTCTAACTTTAAGACTTTTCAAAGTGATTCTTGCGATTCTACTGAATAAATGCACTTTTGATGTTAATTTGTGTTTGATCTAGGAGCTAAATTAATAACCAGTTTGTTCCAAAATTATGAACAGACAGAAACCCATTACTCCTTCAATTCTTATCACTGAATTGAACATAATGGACCGTTGGGTTGGGTAAAAGACCCCTATAACAAAAAACGCGTTTGAATATTTTAAAATGACAGATGTGTACTTATTTAAAAAGGGTCTGTTTGAACTGCATTGAACTATAGTTGTATTATTGCAGACTGTTAGCGGCCGGCGGATAAGGATTGAAGTCTCTACACACGATAATGATCGCCGCATGGGGGGCAGTCGCAATATGGGCAGATCTGACAGGGAAAGGTAGAGAATAAAGATTTTTATAATATTCCAAAAGTTAAGAGCCAAGCGAGATTTGAACCCGCAACCTTCCTCTTGGTACGGGGCTGCGCTGGCCACTTCGCCATCAGATCCTGATCACACTCGACGAATGACTATCTTAAGTGTAGGAATAACTATAAAATCAATAAAAAGAGGTACTGAACAATCATTATTTATTGTTTAGCTAACCTAGTTTTCAATCTATTGGAACTAAATGTAAATAAATAATAATAATTGCGTCCGACTTATCAGTGGGCATAGATTAGTCACAATAGCTTTTGAGATTAAGTTTCCAGTTGTGTTGTACAATTAGTTGATCAGCTCAATCCACTAGTAATCAAGCTAATGTCTATAAATCAATGATAGTGGCGTATGCCATGCTTCAGGACCCTTTTTAGGGCACATCCTTATTGGCTACTGATGCCACATTATGCTATGATAGGGAAATCCCTCCCCTCCAATTACAATGTGATCATAAGGCCAACCTTTGCTAGCTTTGCAAGAGTTTGACAACAATGCAGTCTTGTCCACACTAGCGGCCTGTCCCGGCTTCACACGGTGAACATTTATTATTTAAACAAATAAATATAGCCAATGTTACTCAGGGTGAATGTAGCTTTCCAAAGGGCAAATAATTTTTGAAATTGGCTCAGTAGTTTTTGAGTTTATTAATTACATAAATATAATAATAAATAAATATAAATATTGTGGACAATTTACACAACACTACCCAGCCCCAAACTAAGCAGAGCTTGTAATATGGGAACCAGATAGCTGATATAATACTTGAATACATTTTTTTTTTGTAAATACATACTTAGAATACAATATAACACCCAGACAGAGAACAAACATTTATGTTCACCACACAAATACTTGTTCTCGGTGGGGATCGAACCCACGACCTATGGCGCAGAAGGCAGAGCTACTACCAACTGAGCTAGAGGCCAGTCAAACATAAAAAAATACAAATAATTTCTCTTTATAATATTAGAATAGACGGAAGTTTTTATAAATAACGAAGTTATCCGAATAAATTTTATTAATATTATAAAGAACCTGAATACTGTCTCTATTTATGCAATGCAAACCTTAGGGCCGCATGCAAATACAATACTAGAGTCTGATTTGAGCCTCAAGCATAGATTTTTTGTCACTTTTCAATGGATAAAATGTCAAAATACCTAAGCTTGAGACTCAGGCCCAAGTTGTTTTGGTTGTTTCTTCATAATATATGGCTTTGTATTCGCGTGCATCTGTTGTTGAGAACCGAAAGTAAGTGTAAATACAAGGAGAAAGGGTCACATCTCATTACAATAAAAAGTTATTGACTCCAGGGAGTATGATCCGGAGCGCACCACTGGAGACTGGCGCTCAGGGCCGCGCGCGGCGCCCGATCCGAGTGCCGGCGGCGGCGGCGCGGGGGGCGGAGGCCGGCCGCGCATGGAGCGCGAGCGAGACCCTGACCGCGGGGAAATGACGCGCGCCGGTATGCGTGAGCGGGAACCAGAATGTGAGTACACAACTTTATCTTAGGCCTCGGCCTCGAATTTAGCGGGCAGCGGGGCGGCGGCGGCTTTGCAGGGGGGCGGGGTGGGGGGGTCCATTTGATTTTACGCATAAGAATCCTGCCGCCGCCGCTGCCGCCCCGCTGCCCGCTAAACTCGAGGCCGAGGCCTTACAAATGAGACAAGGAATGCAATAACTGACTATCCCCGTCCTTGGTCAGCTGCTGAAATAGTAGCACCTTCTGGTCATGTCACCAGTTCTTTTGAACTAGTGTTTTAAAAGATACTCTCCCAACATGCACTACTATTGATAGTAGCATAATATAAATTACTATCTCAAAGTAAAGCTAGAGCTTAGATAAAATATTTCCGTATCATGATGATGAATTTCATCATAGAATAAGTTACAATGATGACAGTACTGTTATGCAAAGGAGCGAGCTGTAATGTCACAACTGGGACACACCTGCAGAGTATGTGGATCATCTACTCCTATCTACCACGAGCATAAATTGCTCATTCTTCCAAATTTATTACTTTTATGTTTCGACACGAGCGCAAAATCGCCCTTAAATTTTACGTTTCGACAACAGCGCAAAATCGCCCTTTTTTTTGGTTTCCAATTCGAATTTAAGGTTTGGGTGATCCTGGTTACTCCCAATGTCTCGGGAAGGTCTGAGTAAAGGTCATCTGTGTGGTTGATTTACCCTCTAGCAGGGGGCGTCGCCAATAGCGACGGCGAGACAACCAGAAACTCGGAGCGCGGGGCTTTGTCTAGGACTCCTTCGGACGAGATTCGGTCCCGTGCGCCCGTTGAAATGTCTCGCGACCGGCTGTTTTAGCTTAATCTGTGACGCGACGTACCGTTGTAACTCAATTCAGACTAATCTACGGCTCGCTCCTTATTGCTAACTCTACAAATACTGAGTAACTATTTCACTAAGCTTACTTAGAGCCTAGGATACTCTGCATACTAACTTACTAGTAACTGAATGTTGTTTGTTAGCGGCGGCTGCGGACAATAAGCCCGGCGGTTGGAGAGACGGCGAGCGTGCTGCGCCACCGCCAGAGCCGGCGCGGACGCCTTATGGCGGCCGGGACTCTTTCGGACGCGAACGCTTCGGAGAAGACCGCGATCGGTATTTTTTTTTTAAATAAATATTATAGACAATCTACATAACACTATCTAGCCCCAAACTAAGCAGAGCTTGTACTATGGGAACCAGATAGCTGATACATATAATATTTTTTTTTTTTGTAAATTTACACTTAGAATACAATAATAACACCCAGACAGAGAACAAACATCTGTATTCACCACACAAATATTTGTTCTCAGTGGGGATCGAACCCACGACCTACGGCTCAGATGGCAGAGCTGCTACCAACTGAGCTGAGAGGCCAGTCAAATTTATTAAATATTTAATTCATGAGCCAGGAATAATTTATCATCACAGAAGCTTCTTTACACAATTTTAACGGCGTGTGTTATATATGTAGGTGACATAAATTCAGGGTTTTACAAAATGGAAGATACATTTGATATTTTGTTTCTTCTAGTGGTGGCAGAGAGCAGCGTGGCTACGGCGGAAGAGATGGATTCCGCACCGCAGAGCGCCCTGAACGCGATGGAGGAGGATTTGGGTGAGTTACATCTATACTAATATTATAAAGACGAAAGATTTGTACCTTTTTTTGTATGTTTGTAATGAATAGGCTCAAAAAGTACTGGGCCGATTTAAAAAAAATATTTCACCAATAGAATGCTACATTCTTCCAATTTGACATAGGCAACATTTTATTTTGAAAAAAAATAGAGATCCATGGTAAAATTTGAACAATGTAATCGAAGGTGTAGAAAAATGAGTCTTAAAATGTCTTTTGTCGAATGCGCTGCCGAAACTATTAGCGATAGAACAAAATAATGTACAACAATATTGTCTACCCCGTGCGAAGCCGGGACGGGCTGCTAGTCTTCAAATAAAAAGGTGTACCAAATACCAAGTACTGCATTAGTCTTCAAATAAAAAGGTGTACCAAATACCAAGTACTGCATAGATCTTTTGAAGATCAACTTTTATGTTTTCCAAGTTATTTTTAGTGAATCGGGAAACAAAAGAAAACATTCCTCATATTTAAATTAGTAGATAAAATGAGCACATAAAAACAAGATCATGATCTGTATTATGATGTTGGTTGTCGCCTCTGGTGACACTGTGCTAGATCATAAAGGTCAACAGACACCGTATCGTGCTTTTCATGTGCAATTCGGTCGCTTTATACCTACATTTACGAATTTTACAGAATTGAGAAGGAAACCAAGTAGGCGTAAGCTACAAAGGATCTGGTCCAAATTGTTACTGGGTTTTTTTCATAACGTGTGTGTGTCGTTCTTTTGTAGAAGTCGAGAAAGCCGAGGATTTGGCGCACGCAGCTTTGGTGACCGTGACAGAGAGCGCGACCGTGAACGCGACCCACCTCGAGAAGGTAAAATTGTTACCTATATTTGACCTACAACCAAATCTTTTACTAATAATTAACAAACCCAAAATAGGAAAACTCTTTACATATGACTGGCCTCTCAGCTCAGTTGGTAGTAGCTCTGCCTTCTGCGCCGTAGGTCGTGGGTTCGATCCCCAACGAGAACAAATATTTGTGTGGTGATATAATACAGATGTTTGTTTTCTGGGTGTTATATGGTATTCTAAGTATGAATTTACGAAAAAAAATTATATAAGTGTAACGTAGGTTTACTCAAAACAGAACTAGATGTCGCCACTAGTAGATTAGCACGCGCTATAGTTGCGTTTTGCCATCGGAATGACCTGTGGACGAAAATATTATTGTATCGAGCTCTCTCAGGTAGCGAGAACTAATACGGATACGGTTTCTCCGGACCAGTTAGTTTTCAACTATTACAGTCCGGCAAGTATAACTTGGCGGGTCTGAAGTGAGCTGTTCGATCGTTAATGGCCAATGACTGATGGAAGATTGACCAAACGGCTAGCTTCAGACCCGCCAAGTTATACTTGCCGGACTGTACCACCCCTCTCTCCTGCGTTTTGCGGACTGGCTCCCGGACCCTGACGTACGGCACGAGAAGTGGTACTTCGCTCCCTTACATAAGTATTATATCAGCTATCTGGTTCCCATAGTACAAGCTCTGCTTAGTTTGGGGCTAGATAGTGTTGTGTGAATTGTCTACAATATTTATTTATTTATATTGATATAAACAATCACCACGCAAGCGAAGCCTCGTGAGGCCGCTAGTAATAAAAACTACAATTTCAAGTTTCTTCAAATTTATGTATTTACAGATAGCAGACCTCGCGAACGCCCAAAGCTCAATCTCCTTCCCCGCACGGTGCCACGCGAGACCGAAGTCCCCACTAAACTAGCAGACGGCGCCGGGGTAGAGCCCGACAAGCCAACTGAGAAGCCCAAGCCAGTCTCCGCTGAAAAGGTCTTCGGAGCAGCTAAACCAGTTGACACTGCGGCCAAGTTAGTACATCTTACTATGTGAACCTGGCTTGATTGGTTGTCTCGAGCTAGTGGGGTGAAAGGATTTTAAGTGCGACTCAAAAGAGGTTATTTTAATATACAAAGGGATGTATGATTGGCAGTTTGCACATAAAAACAAAATTAAGATAAAAAGTATTTTGATGTTTGTTGTCGCCGCAGGTGGCAATGTGCTAGATAAAAAGGGTCAACAGACACCGTATCGTTCATTCAATGTGCGATTCGGTCGCTTTATACCTACATTATTTTTTCAATATAAGCTAAAAACTTCAAACTAGGTACATAATTATTACTATTATTTAATTTATTGATGAATATTTTACAGGGAGCGCGAAATAGAAGAACGTTTGCGCAAACAAGAAGAAGAAGCAAGACGTGGGACTGAGGAGAAAGAAAAATGGGGATCTCGACGTGTTAGTATCTACCTTTTTCTAATTTTTAACAATTCTAGCAAAATGCATTTTATTCTAATTATAATTATTGTCAACAGGAACATTCCGGTGACCGCCGCAGCGGTTCTAGGCGTGGTAAGTTTATCGCACAAATCCTTTTTCTATTTTTTTATATTTAAATCAATATATCAGTTGTAAAATATCACTATCTTGTTGTAGATGAGCCCGCAAGAGACTCGCGCAGCTATAATAAGGACAGACGCGACTATTCCAAGGACGACAAAGACAGACGCAACGACAGGGATCGGCGCGACTATTCTAGAGACGACCGAGAGCGGCGCGACTATAGAGACGACAGGGATCGCCGCGACGATAGAGACAGACGCGACTATTCCGGGGAGAGACGCCGAGACTCCCGGGAAAGAGACGGGTCACGCGACCGTGCCCGCTCCCGTGATCGCCGTGATGATTCCCGTGATCGCAGAGACGGTTCTCGCGGGCGTAGAGACGGTTCCCGCGATCGTAGAGACGGTTCTCGTGATCGCAGAGAAGGCTCTCGTGATCGCCGAGATGGTTCTCGCGATCGCAGAGAAGGCTCGCGCGATCGCAGAGAAGGCTCGCGCGATCGCAAAGAGGGCTCACGTGATCGCCGGGATGGTTCTCGCGACCGTAGAGTGAGCCCCCGCCGCGACTCCAGGCGACGAGACGACTCCCGCGAGCGACGCGACTACTCGCGCGGTCGGCCCGATTCCCGCGACCGAAACCCCGACTCACAGGACAACAAACAAGCCGAACGCAACGGCGATCCACGACAGAGTCGCTCGCGCGATCGCCGCGACGACGCTGAAGATAAACCACTACCTAAGCTAAAGGAACAGGAGAAACCGGTATGTATCCCTTAGGCTGTGAGCGCAGACTTGAGTCATGACAGTCTTAAGACTACCGCTTTACAAAATGTATGAAGACGCGCAAACTTCAAACAAAACGTCTCATAGACAAAATTGTTTATACCTACAAGAAATGCACAGCGACGAATCTGACTACGATTGTCGGCTTCTCTCTTGTTTATATGTGGGCGCGCACAAAGACAAAATAAGACAAAACAATATCCCACCAAACATACCTCAGTAGATTTTCCGTTTCTTTCTTTCTTCTAAAACAGTTTCGCGACAGACTACTAAAGACTGTCGTGACTCAAGTCTGCGCTCAGCCTTACTCATGCTTTTGACTACACCCTCCCATAGTTGGAAGTGCTAGAATTCAGTGGCACTTGTGCTAAATAGGGATTAAAAATTAACATCCTTTAATTGTTTGCAGAATTTCGTCGCGTCTAACAAATTCAGTTTCCTCGAAGATGCGGACGACGTCGCCTCGGATTAATACGAACGGGACTGTGTGTGCGGTAAATATACAGTGTCCGTTTACAATTGACTCGAGTGTAAAGTGTAAATTAACGAGTAACAAGTGTGTAACGTGTAGTGGGGACTCGAAAGCACCGAGACGATCTTGCATATTGCTATGTAATGTAATAGAACTCGATTAGTGGTTAGTGCGGTGTGGATAAACGTGTATATTAGGGTTGCTACATGCTCACAGTGCTCCGAAGCTGGCCCCAGTCTTTACGGTTGCTCGTGTAAACGCAGCTCATATAAACAGGATTTATTAAAAAATGTTTCATAACTCCATTCACATGCTTTCTTATGAGTGACAGTAAAGACTGGGGCTCATATTGTGTGATCGTACTGATTGGTGTAAATTTTTCTATGGGTTTGTTACATGATATTGTATGCACAATAATTAATTCCTGTATTCTTTCTTATTGGTTGCTCCCTCATTCATTGTTTGTGAATATTCATTTATCTTACAATAATTATAAAATATTTAGCATTGATTTTATTTAGTTAGCGTTTCATTCAGTGCAGTAATTGCAATCCATAGGGAATCTTATTTCTTTCATTCTAGAATATGTCTTTGTGTTAAATATTTAGTTGATATATTAGTTTTATTATTAGAATGTTAATTTTTATTATTTATCTTTACACTCAAATTGGTTATAGTAATCATTATACATTTTACGATGAACAGCGCAGTATCTTGCAGTAGTATGCATAACTGATGTATGTTATTGTGTAGCGTGTCGTACTGCAACCGGGTACTTGAGTACTCACAGCAATTACTGTCAATTGAGGCTTTGGTCTCAACATTTCAATATTAAATTAAAACACTTTAAACAATATGTGAAAATATAATTTGTATCTCTAATTTTTGTTTGGTACATTACCTATGTTCTAATTATTGTGAAATAAAATAAATATCCTTTTTACAGCCATCTGTGTTCTTAATTTCTGAGTTTCGTAGATTGCTTTGTCGAAGCTGGAGTGCCATTTACACCAACGCCCCATAGAATATTACCCTAACATCGTAATCATCGTTGCCTGTAACAGGTAGTCAACTGCTAGATGTAGGCCTCGCTAGACAAATCCTCTTTCCAAAAAGCATCTATGATGTGGTATGCTAGAGCACAATAGCCATTATGAGCCTATTACATCCGGTGCGATGCCACTACGCTCAATCGGTGAAGACAAATTATCGTGAGGAAGCCAGTAAATAATATGGACGCGTTTTACGTACTGTTCGCGGCCGGGGACGGCGTAGTTCTTTATTTACCAAAAATAACCGAAGATGATTGACTTCTTACCGTGTCATTTATTTACCAAAAATAACCGAAGATGATTGACTTCTTACCGTGTCAATGGTACTTTCAAACCAGTGTGTGTGGTGAAAGGAGTGCGCCATAAAGAGACTACACTACAGTCATTATGTTGACTGAAGATACGCCAAAGGCGCCAAACAATAGATAAGTATTGGTATTTGTAGGTCCTAATTTCTGGCTAAATCCTTACCTCGTTTTTATTGTGGTTGGTTGGTAGAAAAGCAGTCGGACGGCCGCATACACACGTTTTCTGTACTCGAATTCCGAATTCGTTTTCATAGTCGGAAATCCGAATACACAAGGAAACTAGTCGAATATGGAGAACGTGTGTATGCGTTCGACCTAATAATGATGAAACTGTCGTTTTGATATTCTCTCGCATCCATGTCCCGCGTCGTCGATTCGGTCCGATTATGTATGTCCTAGATTAGTTTTCACTCATTTTGGGAAGTCACTTATCTTCTAAAGTCTAATTGTTTTTCTGGTGTTATTTTATGTTGTGTTGTGTAAACTTGTGTAATTTCGGTGGTATTTTAACCAACATTACTTGAGGTACAAAGGAAGAGGAGGCTCAAAGTGTTAGCAGTTGTAATGAAAGTGTAATAAGCAAGGTAATAAGTGATATTCTGATTTGATCGAAAATGTTTCAGATGGTTTTGGAAAAAACGGCCATCATTTGTTTTCAAATCAAAGCCAATTAGGGGTAGGGCTGACTTGTCTATTGACTGCAGTGTTGCCAGATGCGAAAGTTGAAAATGCGGTAACGGTACTCCAAAAACGCGGATTTTCAACAAAAAAAGCGGAATTTCCTGTTTTAGCGTTAGATCGATTTTTCTCACTCAGTTCATAATCGTATTACAAATCAAAGAGTTATGTGAAGTAAACTTCCTTTTCATTGCTCATACTCGGAAAGTAGGTCTGAAGTTGCCTGAGGGGCCTAATTGAAAGTAATACTTTCAGCCCTAGGGAGAATCACTTTCTACTGACAGCTGTCAAATTATAAAAAAAAACAAGTTCTATTTTATTCAACCATGTTCCAACTTTCTAAAGTCTTTCTAACTGCCAGGAGGTTTTTTTTTTTTAACCTGCACTGGCCCACTGCTGGGCAAAGGCCTGCCCCAAAATCTTCCAACTATCACGATCTTCGGCGACTTTCCACCAATCCTTCTCCAGAGCGTCCAGATCGTCTCGCAATCGTTTTTTTGGGTGGCCACGCCGCGCGCCGTCACCTTCCGTCCTCCGGCACCCAATGAGTCGTTATGTTTGCCCACTTTTTAGGGTCCATCCTGCTGACGTGGCCCGCCCACTCCCACTTGAGCTTGGCTGTTTTGCTCTCTACATCGGCAATGCCAGTCATTAAACGCAGCATTGTATTTCGCACCCGGTCGATGCGTTTAAGGCCGAGAATGCTGTGTTCCATTGCCCTCTGGCAAATCTGCAGTCTAGACTTCTGTAACTCAGTCAATGACCAAGTCTGGCAAGGAGGTTATTAAACCAAATTCCAACTTTTTATTCAGCAAGCAGGTTGGAAGCCCATTACAACGGTACTAAGAAGTTTAAAAAGTCTAATAAGAGCGCGATGTGAAATTTTAATTTTAATAACATAAAGAGTATTAAATAAAGAATATATTTTTTAAATGACTTAATTATTATTTAGCTTCAACTATTTCTTTAAAATAACATATTTTTGAGCAAAAAAATTACCATTTTTTAAGTTATGAAAATGAAAATAAAGGCTGAATAATGCTGGCCAGCCGAAGGCCTGCCAGAGAAAAAAAAAAAGCTGGAAGTCGGCAATTCAATCATCATTTTCACCATCGAGATCTAAGTACTACGTGATGATTTTCACTAATTTTTCTATCATGTTTTTATTTTTACTTTCCTTGTATTCGTAATGAAAAGCCTCGGGTTTACCTCGGGTGAAAGACTTATTTAAGTCCCTCAAGCTCCATTGGCGCCCTCGCTACGCTCTAGTGCCAAACCCGTCTTGGGACTCAAAAACGTGACTTTCAATCCTCAGTACCCCAAGTCCCAGTGCATTTACAACATTTCGTTACCAAATGTTGTTTTCGTTTCGCCTATTTGTCTCTGTCTATTGTATGGAGAAAAGATGAGACAACAACTCTAACTACGTAACGTATTTTTGCCGTCTCATATTTACTCCATACAATAGAGAGAGTCAAATAGGAAAACGAAAACAACATTTGGTAACGAAATGTGGTAGCAAAACTCCAACTTCGGGTACTGGTAACAATGTACTATTACTTCACAGAACAGAAACAGAAGGTGGCTCAGGGAGGCACAATAGATATCACTCAAGTTCAATCCACATTCTTCACAGTCAGTGAAAAACTTGTAGCTCGATCTGAACTTGCGCGTGTGCAACTTCATAACACTGTGTACCAACATGACAATAGTGATTTGACAACATAAATTTCACGGACTTAATGGGACAGCGCTATACTAAGAAAAGAGATACAAGTATTTCTGTCTTGCTTTCTCGTATAGCGCTGTCTCCTACCCAACCTATCTCCCTATTACCCAAAGGTTAGCTGGTAGATAATGCTATCTAGCATTAAGTTCGCCTGTGTACAGTAATTTTTAATTTTGTGCAATAAAGAATTTTCTATCTATCTATCTATCCTATTTGGCGTAGTTTTGGCAGGAATGTAGAGCCCGCTATAGACATTTTTTAGGTTCTTCTATTTGAAAGAGTAAACGGATCGGTGCCCATAAAAATGTCTTTAGTGGGAAGATAATATTTTAATCCTCATGTCCTATCAAAGTCGAAAAAAGTGGAACCCCGCTGGCTAAAAGCGGATGGCGGATCCATTGTCAAAAATGCGGTGTAAAAAGTGGAAAAGCGGTATGATCTGGCAACGCTGATTGACTGACTTGACTTGACTAAAAACTATTTTTGTTTCCTCACTCGACACTGGCAAAATTGATCCAAAATGGATAGAATCCGTCAGATGCTTAGACAATTTAACCTAAGGACTTGCCTTGCATCTATTCAGCCTAACAAATTATAAAAGTATTTTGTAAAGCTATTTTTTGTGATTTAATGTTATATTAGTGGCTAATTTGGGGTTTCGTATGCATGTTGGTGTATAATCGAATAAGAATTTTTAATTTGACATGACCAACTGCTGGTTACCATGATTTTGAGCATGTACTTTAGAGTGTATTTGAATTTGAAGCCGAGTGCTGTTGTAGCCGATTTTTTTCAGCAGTGTTTAGTTTAAGTATGATAGATGATTCCCGCAATTTTGTCTAAGTGGTTATCATTGGTTTTTTTGTAAACCTTTGTGTGTATTCAAACCTAGTGACAGATGCTGCGGTAGCTGAAATTTTTTTAAATGTTTTTTTTTTGCATATGTTGTAAAGCTCGTTATCGTGATTTTGTTTTAGTGGCTAATTTTGGCTATCGTATTAGTTGGTGTATGATCAAATCTGGATTTTTTAGTTTGATATGATCAAATGCAAGTTACCATAGTTTTAAGCTTGTACTTTAGAGTGTATTTGAAGTTGAAGGCGAGTGCTGTTGTAGCCGATCTTTTTCAGCGGTGCATAGTTAAGTATGATAGATGTTTCCCGCGATTTTGTCTTAGTGGTTATCATGGGTTTTTTTGTAAATCTTTGTGTGTATTTAAACCTGGTGACAGATGCTGCGGCAGCTGAAAATTTTTAATGTTTTTTTTGCGTATTTTGTAATGTTATTTTTTGTGATTTTATGTTATATTAGTGGTTAATTTGGGGTTTCGTTTGCGTGTTGGTGTATAATTGAATCAGATTTTTTTAATATGACACGACCAGCTAGTTACCACAGTTTTGAGCATGTACTTTAGCCGTTTTTTGAAGCGGTGTTTAATTTCGGTATGATAGGTGTTTTCCGCGATTTTGTCTTAGTGGTTATGGTGGGTTTTATGTAAACTTTTATGTGTATTCAAATTTGGTGGCAGACGCTGCGGTAGCAGATTTTTTTTTACTGTTTTTTACGTATTTTGTAAAGCAGTTTTTTGTGATTTTTCTTCTAACTTTTTTCCCTTTTTTCTTCTTTTAGGAAAATAATTTTCCTATTTTCTTTCTTCGTGCACCTTTGCCCTATAAGAGCAACACATCTTCCAAGTTTCATGCTTCTAGGACTAATGGTTTAGGCTGTACGTTGATTTTTCTTGAAACCATTTTTCCTTCTCGTTTTCCTCTTTGGGAAAGAATTTTTCAATTTCCTTTCTTAGTGCACCTCTACGTTATAAGAGGAACATACCCTCCAAGTTTCATGTTTCTAGGACTAACGGTTTAGGCTGTGCGTTGATTGTCAGTCAGTCAGTCAGTAACGAAAGAGTTTTATATATTTAGATTAGTGGCTAATTTGGGGTTTCGCATGCGTGTTGGTGTATAATCGAATAAGAATTTTTAATTTGACATGACCAACTGCTGGTTACCATGATTTTGAGCATGTACTTTAGAGTGTATTTGAATTTGAAGCCGAGTGCTGTTGTAGCCGATTTTTTTCAGCAGTGTTTAGTTTAAGTATGATAGATGATTCCCGCAATTTTGTCTAAGTGGTTATCATTGGTTTTTTTGTAAACCTTTGTGTGTATTCAAACCTAGTGACAGATGCTGCGGTAGCTGAAATTTTTTTAATTTTTTTTTTTTGCATATTTTGTAAAGCTCGTTATCGTGATTTTGTTTTAGTGGCTAATTTTGGCTATCGTATTCGTTGGTGTATGATCGAATCTGGATTTTTTAGTTTGATATGATCAAATGCAAGTTACCATAGTTTTAAGCTTGTACTTTAGAGTGTATTTGAAGTTGAAGGCGAGTGCTGTTGTAGCCGATCTTTTTCAGCGGTGCATAGTTAAGTATGATAGATGTTTCCCGCGATTTTGTCTTAGTGGTTATCATGGGTTTTTTTGTAAACCTTTGTGTGTATTTAAACCTGGTGACAGATGCTGCGGTAGCTGAAAATTTTTAATGTTTTTTTTGCGTATTTTGTAATGTTATTTTTTGTGATTTTATGTTATATTAGTGGTTAATTTGGGGTTTCGTTTGCGTGTTGGTGTATAATTGAATCAGATTTTTTTAATATGACACGACCAGCTAGTTACCACAGTTTTGAGCATGTACTTTAGCCGTTTTTTGAAGCGGTGTTTAATTTCGGTATGATAGGTGTTTTCCGCGATTTTGTCTTAGTGGTTATGGTGGGTTTTATGTAAACTTTTATGTGTATTCAAATTTGGTGGCAGACGCTGCGGTAGCAGATTTTTTTTTACTGTTTTTTACGTATTTTGTAAAGCAGTTTTTTGTGATTTTTCTTCTAACTTTTTTCCCTTTTTTCTTCTTTTAGGAAAATAATTTTCCTATTTTCTTCCTTAGTGCACCTCTGCTTTATTAGAGGAACACACCTTCTAAGTTTCATGTTTCTAGGGCTAACGGTTTCGGCTGTGCGTTGATTTTTCTTCAAACCATTTTTCCCCTTTTTCTCCTCTTCGGAAAATAATTTTCCATTTTCCTTTCTTAGCGGATGTCTACGTCATAACATCTACCTGTATGCCAAATTTCAGCCCGATTTGTCCAGTGGTTTGGGCTGTGCGTTGATAGATCACTATGTCAGTCAGTCACCTTTCAGTTATATATATTTAGATTTCAGCCCGATTTGTCCAGTGGTTTGGGCTGTGCGTTGATAGATCACTATGTCAGTCAGTCACCTTTCAGTTATATATATTTAGATTAGTGGCTAATTTGGGGTTTCGTATGCGTGTTGGTGTATAATCGTATCAGATTTTTTTAATTTGACATGAACAACTGCTAGTTACCATAGATTTGAGCTTGTGCTTTATAGTGTATTTGAATTTGAAGGCGTGTGCTGTTGGAGCCGATTTTTTTCAGCAGTTTTTAGTTTAAGTATGATAGATGTTTCCCGCGATTTTGTCTTAGTGGTTACCATCGGTTTTTTTGTGAACCTTTGTGTGAATTTGAACCTGGTGCCAGATGCTGCGGTAGCTGAATTTTTTCATGTTTTTTTTTTGCGTATTTTGTAAAGCTATTTTTTTGTGATTTTTGTTTAAATCATTTTCCTTTTTTTCTTCTTTTAGGGGAAGAATTTTCCTATTTTCTTCCTTAGTGCACCTCTGCTTTATTAGAGGAACACACCTTCTAAGTTTCATGTTTCTAGGGCTAACGGTTTTGGCTGTGCGTTGATTTTTCTTCAAACCATTTTTCCCCTTTTTCTCCTCTTCGGAAAATAATTTTCCATTTTCCTTTCTTAGCGGATGTCTACGTCATAACATCTACCTGTATGCCAAATTTCAGCCCGATTTGTCCAGTGGTTTGGGCTGTGCGTTGATAGATCACTATGTCAGTCAGTCACCTTTGAGTTATATATATTTAGATTTCATGGCACTAATGATCTTATAGATATCAGGCCATTTAATTATATTATTATTTACGTATTGACATTAAAATAATAGACAGTCTACATTTATTCAAAACTAGACTAAAGCAGCTTTTGTTGAAAGGGTGTTTTTATTCTACTGATGATTTTATAAATATGAAGTGACATTGCTTGTATTATTTGATAACAATTTATTTGATAATTATTTAATTTGTGATATGACTCATATTATTTTTGCTTATTATGTACTATTTTTCAGACACAAATGTATAATTGTTAATGAATGAATATCACAGGCAGACTAGTTCATTTCGTTCAATTGATCTGAACTGGACAACACTAAAACTACAGCCAGCTCTCTAGGATGCCATGAGGGACAAATCCTTTATTGTATGTTACTCATTACTTGCACTAAGAACCTATTTTTACCCCAAATCTCGACAAACTACATCTTGATTAAGTTGGCAGCATTACTACTCAAAACTGACACTTTCATAGAGATTGATAAATTTTCTGAGCTTAAAATCAAAGATATCGATGTTATTATTTGGCCTAAATAAACTTATCATTTTAGAACCAATATGGGGTCAACCTCAGAATAAGAGCGAATAAGCTGGAAACTCGTATACACCGTCATAAAGATGCTCTAAAAGTTCTTTCAAAAATAACATGAAATTCTATGATGACTACGTTAGTTTTTCAAGGTAAAAGGTCACAAAAACTATCCATCTTATAAAAGGTGGGATGAATAAATGTTTGGAACTAAATTTGTGTCAAATGCTAAGCTTTTGGATGTCTGAATACGCAAATTGGCAAATTTTATCATCCGCACTTGATGTGCGGGCTGTTTTTTCCACAAGGTATAAAGTTAAAAGTTTTTTAAGTTCCTAAATTGTTCAACAGCTACATTGTTAAATTAAACATGTAGGCTTCGTAATGCTATGTATAAAATAACACGTTACAACTTCAACACAATCCGTTGGTGCACGACTGGATTTGAACCCACAACCAATCAGAAAGCTAAGACAAATCTACTCGCTGGAACACCCGTGCTTTTATCGATATCGATAAAAAACTGTGTGTAAACATATAACCACCTCTATCACTAGTCTCGGTACCGGAGGGCGGGGTTTTGATGTCTCGGGCCTGTCAGGTCTGGAAAAATTCAAAGCCAAATCGACATAATATCTAAATATGTAAGGTCAAAAATTCATTTTTGAAGTTCTAGGTAGTCTCGGTACACTTTTAAATTTTTGCTAGTGACTAAAATTGCTTGGCAATTAGAGATTATTTCGCAATTATAGTCTATTTCTTTTTGTGATAAGGTTGAAAATTAAATGCGGATAATTGACGGCAGGAAACTCGAGGCGATTCGATCTTTTTCGTATAATCGTATACTGAATCGATGTTCTAGAGCTAAACGCCGCACAACAATTTTACATTATTTTAATAGAAAAAAGCATTAACTATGCAAAAAAATAATTACATATGAAATGTTACACCATCCTTTTACAAGCTTGATGTGTTGGACTTCCTATTACACACTGCAACTGCACATGTTGGCATTTTTAGAAGAGGTCCTTTCACCGCGATACCGATACTGACACTGTTAGAGATCGATTACGAAGTGGTTTTTATAAACGTGCTAGATATGTCAGATTCATTAGTCTTGTACCTTTTGGCAGAGGGGAAGATCCATGCAAGGCAGGTCCTGATCTAAATTGTCTAAGGTCAGATGCCATTAAAAAAAGAAGAAGAAGTATGTCCTACTCCATGAAAACCGGCATCAGTCCATACCTAAATTATGCACAAACAGACCAATTTACTCTATCTACGGCCTACGGGCACAAAAATAATGAAAGGTACAGTCAGCGTCAAAAGTAGATTGGTAATTTCAGCAAGTTAATCATTTATTTAGGTTGTTTATATTTACCATTTAGTTAGTTAATCACAAAGTAACATAATTGACTTTAGTAAATAGCTACTTAGCAACTTTGTTAACAAAAAATAGTCTAAGTGAAAACAATAACTTCAGTCAGTTAATGCCTTTTCATTTTACCAACCTACCGAGTTAAATGGATAAATTAAGTTCAGTAGCTAAAATAATTCTTACGAGCTGGTATGCCCGAGCTTTGCTCGGTTTTTTTTATAATATTTTTCGATCTTACTAACAGCGCTATCTTATTCTTTATATCTTACTAATCTCCGGAACTTTTGTGTCGAGTGTTTACGTAGAAGTTCAATAGATGGCGTTCTCCGTGACACTAATTCGAGATTTCGACTACTCGGCAAGAGATGGCGCTGCAAATTTTTTTTATAATTAAAATAACTTTTAACCCGAGTCTTTTCTGAAAATGAAACCTAGCTAGATCGATTTATTGTTGTAATATTGGACCATGTACACCATTCAACGTATCTGAAGTCTATGGATAGTTAACAGATTTAATGAGTAAATCTTTTCAGTATCTGTGCAATCATGTCTCCGTGACATTGACAGCTTCCAACTTTCTGCTGTTCACTCATAGACAAAATACTATTTCTTGTTCGATTTGCCTCTCACAATGTAGCGTGTTCTATTTAGCTGCCTTTTCTGTATAATCCCAATTTATCCTTGTAATCATAAAGTGTACCTTGTTTAACTTGCTTCAGTGGACAATAATAATTATTGTACTGTCTGATATCTTCGTTTAATTTCCTGCCTGCCTTGCACACCTAACCTCACATCCACTGTGCAGTTATTAGGCCTCCGCATAGCCTAGCGATCTGCTCTACATTTATCGCCCCCGAAACCCTTTGTATACTTAATTTCATGAAAATCGTTGGCTCAGTTTCCGAGATCCTAAATATATATATATATATATACAAGATTTTCTCGTTTAAAGGTATAAGATAAATCGCTGGCATGACATCTTTCACAACTTTTCCCTATCTCGGAGGTTTCGGACTTGGCAATCACCACCCTTCTCAAAAAACAACCCTGTAGGTACCAAGTTCTTGGGTACTGTAGTTCTATTTTTCTACTACAGTGTTCATATTATATTAATTTGACTTTGAGGAACGAGTAGAAAAATGAAACGCAATGAGTATTAACTAATTCAAAACATTTATTAATATTAAAACATTGAATATTATTCAATACCATGCATTAAAAGATAATCAATTCAATGTTAAAAATTATTACATTAATAACAAAGTTGTTTTTATTTCTACACACAACATCTAAAGTAATTCATCAACCAACGTTAAATAGATAGATAGTTATATATTATGTGTAGTACTTATTGTAAATGCAACATTTGCAATTATACAGCGCAATAATCGAAATAATGCAGTTTTAAACAACAGTATAATGTTAGTAATAAGTAAATATACTATAAATATACACATAGTTAACACTTGATGCGTCTAACAATATAATAATCCATTATTATATACGTTACTTAGCTAAGCCATAAAGTAAGTAGGTACTGTTTTCCCAAATTTGTATAAACAGTACCAAAGACTAAATTAAAATCCGTAAAATTTAAGAATAAAAATTAAAAGATCTTGACCTTTTACATGGTATTCGTAAATTAGCATAGAAATGCTTAAAACCATCTAAATGTACCTTCATTCTGTACGATAAAGACGACGTTATTTTCGCCTTGTCAAAACAAATGGCGTTTTTGAAGAGTGTCGTAACTTCCCGAGGTGCTTCTAGGCACTAATATATTAACGACCGCATCATTTCTGCAAAATGGCGGTCATTAATGCATCTTTTAATCTTTTCGTCATATCCTCTAAAATATCAGCTTTTACTTTTAACTTCTTATTTCGTTCTTCTAAATCTTCAGCAAGTTGTTCCATTTGTAGTTCTTTAAGCTTTCTGTTCATTCTAGATCTCTTTGATGCTTCGTTATTTTTGTCTCTTAACTCCCTGTATTTACCTTCTTGGTTGGACATACAAGAGGAACTTTCATCTATACTACAAGCTGATGAAACAGTGCTCTCCCGCCTCTTAGGAGGGCGTCCTCTCCGTGCCTTCGTCAACTGCTGTGACCCTTCTAGCGCAATAATCATGTCCTTAATTGGAACATTAGGCTTCCTTCTCTTGTACTTCTTGGGTGTTGTTGTTACTTCTGTGTAAGGTGTGTAAGTTTCATCGGAATCCTCACTGTCGTTGCGTCTGCGCTTACTCGAAGACTTTACTTCGTCGTGGTCTGACTCGAAGTGAGATTCGCTTTTAGGTGTTATAGGTTCATAGTCAGCCGGCGGCGATGGGACGTCCGTCTTTGGGCTGGGCTCCATTGATTCTGGTGTTGTTGCTTGAGCTGGCCACGATTGCTTATGTTTCTGTAACAAAATAAAGGTTTTATTTCCAAATGGAAATTAGTTTATTGATGATATTTTAAATCTTTATGATTACTTCACCTTACTTACCATATTATGTGTGCATTTTTCTTTTTCCAATTGCTCCACACAGGATAGCACCTCAGGGGTGCTGATGATGTCATTTGGCCAGTTCGAAGAGCGCGCTGCCACGTCTACAGATAAACCCCCTAGTCGCTGCTTTACTCCTGTTTCATGTTCCCCCCCATTGACCCCGTAATCCCTGACTACGTACTCTGAGATAACAACATCATTATGTGCCACCTCCCGCGGTATAGCCGAACCATATTTCATGTCTTCTTGATCGACGATTGGCATTGTGTGTGTGTTGTATGTTTTCGTGTAATTTGTGTTTAGTGCGTTGGTCCACGCGACCTGCTCAGTGGCCGGCCATGGGCCGGCCTCAAAGACCCGTTCGGATACTACTTCTTCAATAACTACTGGTAGGCTACTAATATCTAAAAACTGTTCTTGGAACTGCGTTTTACTTTCTTTTTCCATTTCTGGAAAATTTAAATACTTATTATCAAACGTAAACGTTTCGACGCTAGGTGAAAGTGGATCCACCGGTGTGGTGTTATAGAAGCCTGCCTGAGTTGAGTATGTCGAGTTAGTGTCGAATGTATCCCAGCCTTGTGGCGAGAATTGTGTGTTCGGTGTGTCGATTGTGTATGCCCTGTCTGTAGACTTTGAATCTGTAGTAGAGAAAAATATATTAATACAGACGAATTTAATAGGAATACAGAACAGATGGAAGCCGATCTCGTCGCTTTCGAACGAGGATGGTGGGAAATAGTAAAGGCTGGTTAGAGATATTTACGCGAGGCCTTTGACCAGCGATATCAGCCTTTGACCAGCGGACGATAATGTGATATGGGTTGAGATAAAATGTGTCTTTTTCAACTTTAACTAAGCATAAAATCAAGTTAGCTAATAAGAATGTGCACATTAAATGTAATACTTACCAATGGTCGGTGCTTGTTCTTCCTTGGCGGGAGTGGAGCACCACTGAACCAGATCTTGGAAGAACTCTGAGTCCGAATCGTGAAACATGGTGCTGTCGTAAAGCGGCTCCGTTTTCAAAAACTCCTGAAAATTGATAATCACATGTTAGAAAAATTACGATCAGGAGGCGTGAGCAGAATTTTCTAATAACAAACTTAATACAAGTAATAATAGTAGAAAATTATGTAAGTATGTACTCACGGTTTCTGCAACCTGCCCTTACCTCTGAAAAGCTGGTGGTGGCCACTGGCGAAGAAGGCGTCGTTTCTGAATATCCGTCGGTAACCACTCCGGTTGAACCGTTCACCTGCTGACTCTTTTCGGGCTTTAAACGATCTATTTCTATCACTTTCAAAATACTTTGAGTCTTGTGACTCATTTGCGAAAAAACCATGTCTTTTGGTGTTTGAATAGGCGTATCGATTTTCGATATCGTCGCTCCGACTCGGACAGGTGATCTTTTGAGCAACCATTTTGAATAGAACTACAAACAGAAATGATACGACGTAACTTAATGTGCATACTTTATGAAGCGACGTGGGAAATGAGATGAAAGAAATAGATGACCAACCTACTGTATACGACAGATTCGTTTGCAAATGTAAAAGAAGAAATATATATATTCACAGCAGCGGTGCGAAGGGATTACTTTAGAGTATCGTAAAATGCTACTGTGTTATGTATATTGGTACTTTTTTGACGATATGATAATGAGACGACGACACTACTCTGTTGAGAAGAGAGATACGCTTTAAGATCAAAGCGTGAATACACAAATCTGAATTAATAACGGACAAGTCTTTAAAGGTCAGAGCCTTGAATCAGAGAAGTATGATAATGTAATAATGATTAAAAATAGATAGGTACGTGGTATGGTATGAAATGGATTCCAGAAGTTTGTTTAAAATAATGATGATTGCATACATATTAGATAACAATACTGAAAAAATTAGTGAGTACGTAGATATTTTAAAAGACAATTCAAATATAATTTCTGTATTCAAATTTGTTGCTTTCATTTTATGCTAGATGTTATGCAATCAACATATCACCTGCCCTATGAATGATTTTGTCACATCATCTCAATTCATATCAAAAATAGAGTAACAAAGCTGGTGTACTAGGTTCCCGGTTCGTGGATTACCCTGGAGAAAAAAATCTAATCCTAGGACTATCTCTAAATGCTTAAACCCAAATAAACTTATCATAGCAATAGTTATTTATTAAATAAAGTAACTTTATGATCTATATTTATAATTATGAGTTACTAACAATTATTATAAATTGAAATAGCAAAGCAAAACTGTAGGTATACTAAATAATGAATCAGTGAAAGGCCATTGTTTGATAATGGAACCGCACTGAAGGATAATTAAAAGGTTATTAAAGAAGTCATCTCCCCCTCTTAAGATAATAAAGATAGCCAACATGACAGATGTCTTTCTGGCACCGACATTATCACGCTCCAACGAAATAATCTGTATTTGAGTTGCTACTCGAACCGTTTATCGTATTAAAAAATGTGTTATGTATTAAATTCTGAACTTGAATAGTCAATGCGTAGGTAGTTTCCTAATGTTGACCTCGATCTATTTGACATGATTTGAGATGTGATATCCATTTCGGGACTTAATGAAAACATGGCAAGAATGAAAATGACTTTACGATTCGAAGAACGGTAGAGTGAATGTTTGCTTAAGATAAAAAATATTAATGAATTTTCATCATCTCGGGAAGAGGAGCTTAGCAGTTAAAGTTACAATAATTTTCAGTTCAACAAACACAGATTGTGAGTGTTATTATAAAATTTACATGTGTTTAAAGGAGAAGATTAACCGTTTTTAAAATTTTTGATGCTTAGTCCAAAATCTAACCTAGGAAATACTTCGGATTCTCATGTATTTTTATTTTTAGAAAGTAATTAATGATTTAATTTTCAGCAAGGGAACCTACAAGTCTGAAATTTGGAAAAAAATATTATTTGGCTCATCGGTATGGTTCTTCTTGATCTCGCTCCCGACCTGTGAACAGATAAAGTAAGGGAGGGAAGCGAACGCTATTACTTACTTGTTTGAACTCTTCTTGAGCTCCTAATGAAATCTTAGCTCTTTAGGCAGCCAACCAAGTAACTGTCCCGAATGTAGGCCTGAAACAATAGAAACGTAATTTGGATTAATTTGGAGGCAGGTAACTTCAAGGACACCAAACCAATCTACTTAAATATTAACAAGCTCAAACATCGATCAATGACTACTGGAAAAAAACAGAGGAACTATTTTTGTACCTTAAAGTAGGCCGACAGACATAATTACCATCTACCTACTCAAAGTAATCCAATATGAAATTCAGTTAAGCAGCACGACTCGAGACAGGTGTAATTACGTACCCAAAACCCAACTACCTTGTACTTATACTACCTAATAATATGTATATACACACATAGCTAACAGTCCGGTTCCTAGGCACCACCTATGTAGGTAGGTACACAAAAACATCTGAGAATGAAAGTCAGAATTACGATAATAACCTTGGATTTATTCCAATACAATAAGGCTACACCTACCAGTTACCAAATTCAAATATTATATTTGAAGGTTTTTATTCAGACATGTTTAATTTCATCAACAAAATTGCTATCGCGTTTTCGAGAAAGTTGTTGAGTAGGGGAGCGAAACGTGACGCACGCACGCAGCGTGTTTATGCAGGTTTTAACATGAATCGAGCAGGCAGGGCCTTTCACGAACAGCAATATGATGGAAAGCGGTAGGTAGGTACATTATTTTACAACTAAATTCTCGGTGGTCTCTTGAAGTAGGTCCTGGTAGGATTGACTTCTAATATTAGTTAGGTACACTAGTACCAGCCTAGGTGAGGTAGGAAGGAACACACTACTTAACTACCACTTTATTGCCAAGTTTTTTACCAATAAATTAGAATTTCATCATTTGAGACTTGGTTTAAGTAAACTACAGATTACAAAACTTGTTTACATAAAGTAGATAGATAGGTGCTTTGCCTACCGATCTATTATTGCGCAACATTAAATTTTGTACTGATTTTAACTTTAATTATCTAACTAACTATTTAAATTGGAAAACTGATGGTAAATCATGCAGTGCTATTTATTTTTAATAATGTATAGAAAAATAATCCATAGGTACCTTGCTACGAAACAAATCCTGTGACACCAGCAGCTCGAACAATAAGGTCTCCTTACAGAAAGATTTATTTTAAAAAAATATGCAATAAACTTTCTGCCACAAATTCTAATTCCACAATAACTTTTCCAGAGATTTAGCAAAGTATTTAGTAGTGTAAAGTCGCAAAGACTGACACGTGCACTCCACGCGAGCTCAGAAAATGTTGTGCAATAATACGCCAGTAGCATAGTCAATTTTCCTCAGTCCCTACCAAAGTGCTTTTGCGTTCTAAAAATATCTTCTCCAGTCTGTTATTGGTTTATTTCGAATGACGTTAACCAACGAAGCCAATGAGAGCCAAAGAATGTATCGTCACGAGACCGTAGACATATACATAGTAACTATGAGTTTGTGGGTTATGTTATATGCTGGGAAATCACGCAGCGCAAAACATGTGCCTGTTTTTTAGATGATTCATTGTGTAATGCAAAGATTAAATATATTACTCCTGCCTGAGGTGTACTTGATGGTTACAAAACAAAATTCTGTCAATGAACTTTTACTAATTAGAAATTAGACCCTGCATGAGCTAGGTAGTCGGCATGGTACAGAGTAGGTGGAACATTCTCTAAAAAGTAAAAACTACGATGTTGCCTTTCTGGTTCACTTTGTACTTTGTATTGATTATCAGAGGAAAGTTACAATGTTTGTGACTCAATCACTTCTTTAGCTACTGGATCTGTGTGAATAAAACCCTGTTACCCACGAGTCATGTCGTGGGCGGCCGCTAGTAATGAATATTTGTTATTTTGCTGATACCTTTCATTGATTCATAATGTAGGTTTCTACTAAATACTTTAATTAATTACCTACCTACTTAGTAAATGAATTTATATTAACTAAGCAGTAAATACTTTCTTTACCAATCTATTTAGTAGCCTAGCTTAGAAGAGGTAGGTACTTTCAAATTGAACAAATCTCAAGATTGAATCCTCAAATTTATTATGCGAAACATTGATGGCAAACAAGTTTCCTTTGCATGTGAGTGTTCACAGTCACCCATCGGAGCCCCTCTGAGCTATCAACTAGGGCTACCATACTTCATGTATTTTATTCTGACATGTCCGGTGTCCAGCTTTTTGACCTTCTATCCTTCCTACTTTTCAGATTGCCAAGGGTAATTATTTTTATCACTTCGCATGTTAGTCTTTAATACTTGAACCATTATTATAACTCATGTGGTAGGTATTATTTTAATAAATCTATTGTAGGTACTAAAATATTTTCTACTTTTTTCTTTATTTAGGTACCTATCTACATTTGATACGTCTATAGTAACATTTCTCGAAATAGTATTGTCACAGAAGACCTTGAAGAAGCTAATTTATATACCGTGGAATCTATGATTACTCAAAGAGTGTGGTATCTTACACACGGTAGGTAAGCTAAGTAGGTATAGTGTCTGTCTACCTAGTTAGGTAGCCTATCACCAAAAAATATAGACGCAACGATGACGGCTAGCGTGCCGCGCGTGGTGCCCCTACCTATCAACATACGTCATCACTGTGATAACTACTTACAGTAGATAAACGGATGATTTGCTCAATATGTACCTATAAGATAACAAGAGTACTTATGTATACCTATTCACGTCACGAAGTTCTTGCAGAGATAAAAGGTAACTAATTAGCTCAAAACAATATTTAAGTGTAAGTAGATAATAACATTAAAGTAGGTATTAGATTATTATTTTAATGATAAGATTAAAGTTTAGAAGTAACAGTAAGGTTAAGTATAACCATTGGGTAAATAAATACAGAAACCCATATTATTTAGATGAGCAGGTATTTAATTTAGCTTCGTCACTCTAAAACTGCATTGGTTGATGTCTTGTGTACTTTGTGGCTTTTAAAGGATGGAGCTGTTTAATTAAATAGCTTTTTAGGCTAAACACGAGGTTTTTCTCGTAGAGGAATAATAGCGTCTTGTTTTACACGAATGTTTCTGCCAAACAAATATTATCGAGAACGCCCGGTAAATGGCGCCGGGCCGCAGTAAACTTCCCATTTTTTTAGGGGAAATACCCATCCAACCAAAATCATCGACCAAAAATCTACGAATCAATGCGACTTCCGGTAGTTCTCGTAGATACCGACCGGTAAGCTTAACATGCATGCAACGGAAGTTGAATAGCAGTTTGAGTTTTTTTCTATAGATTAGGAAGACAAAATGATAGCAGTGCTTTTTAAATTGTTAACCGCTCGCATGACTAACTGGCTGATATAAAAAAAAAAATATTCATTATCAACTATTTTAATGCATATCAACTTCCGATGCCGACTGTACTGAAAAACTTACGTTCTAGTACTTACATTTTAATATGTCTTCTAAAAATGACCGTCTTGAACTTCTTAATCTTGTCTTTTCTCTGACAACAATAGTTAATTCTGCGCAAGACCAACTGATTGTTACTCAGTTTATTAGTGCCTACAGGGACGTAGTAAATCGTGTTCAATAGATTTGGTAGTTGGTTGTACACGTTGCTCATGTTAATTTTTTCTTCGACCTTTCTCTATTTTCTTCTGTATTTTCTATTCTGATATTTCCACAAAAACAGACGGGCGAAGGTCTAATAACAAAGTTAGAAGACCATATAGGAAAATAAATAAAAATGTATGAGCGACCAGTATTTTTTCCAATAAAGCGTGCAATATTTTGAAAACCATGTAACGACGACAAATGGATATAATTATACGTTATGAACCGATTTAAAATACAATGTTGGATTAGATTAATGTTTTCACTTCAAGATACTGAATGTAAGTGACGCAAGTTTTAGTTATCTAAATGTTCGGGAGGCGCGGGGCAACTCTTTCGAGCTTGGCTGATGCAATATTTCGCGGAATCGAAAGACGGACGCTTCACTATTTACGCTCCGTTACACGCAAGAATTTTAAATCACACAGAATTTAACTCCAGAAAAACGAGGATAAACGAGGATAATAAATCTGGCAGCGTCATCGTTGCAGCTTAAATACCTTTTTACCTACCTCAATACGGAATCATACAAAAAGTTATCCATAATCTTATCACGAGTCTGCGTAAAATGAATTTGCCCCTAAACTTTATTTGCATTCTGCATTCTGATGAAGTTCAGAATGTTTCTGCTAATGTTTTCAAAATCAGCCAATAAATGGTAAGTTTATAAAAACCTTGTTGGTGCCACAGCCGGGATACCACAATTTTTGATTGGAAACCAGAATACTATAAAATACCCTTCAAAAATCACCACTGACAAGAAGGTAAAATTATTTAATTATTATCCCGCGGGAAAGAGACGCGGTGGCGCATCATACAAAAACTGAAAACACTTGAAGCACTTGGTGCTCTTTGTAAGTTTGTAGACTCATATCATCAAGTTTCGTTCGTCGTTGAAAAACATCGTTACTTATTGTGCAAGTAGGTACCCACCCATGGGATGCAGAGACACATCGCTCGCCATAGCTAGTGTACCTAGGTACCTAGGCAGAAAGAGAAGGCTCGCCATAGTCGCCATGGATTGAAAATAAATAACCAAGGGTAACGCCTCGGTAGGCTAGATAGAGCAGAAAGAAAAGGCAAGACCAAGGGAAAACGAATTATGAAGGCAATCACCGGCACCAGCCGCCACCTTAAAGATATTGGGAAATTGTATCGATCGCGCCCAGGATCGCGCCACCCGCCCCCGCTAGGTTCTTCATCTTCTTCTGGCGCACCGCGCTGGTGTCTTCTGATGACTTGTCAAAAAAGAAAATTAAATATTTGACGTTGGCATTATTATGAACTGTTGATTTGACAAATAACTTTGGCACATCAATAAGGCTGACTGACATGGGCGTCATCCTTCTTTCTTCTGTCATTCTGTTCTGTCACTTCTGTCTGACTCGCTCGGCTGTTCGAAGAACTAAGATTTCCACTATTTCAGTTCTTTCGCGTAATAACAAGTACATAATTTACCCAAATTTATTTATTCCATTCGACAAATTTAATAGAAAATATCAAACCAATACCTACTGTACCTTAGTGCGTCAGTGCTGTGTGATTGAAATCCAAAGAGCAGCGAGTTGAAAAATATGCATCTATTCATGTTTTACTGTGAATGGTCGTAATGTTTTATTTTCTCAGACATTCAATAGGGTGTATTGTAATTGGAAATTGATTCCCTAGCCCAAACAGAACAGAAAAGTAGTGCTGTGCTCGACATTGCGGAAGGTAAGGAATGTATGTTTTTTTAATCAAATGACCTTGGTATTGTAGTGCTTTTTTATTTTTAGGTACATATACTTAGTTATAGTTGTTTTCTCGTACCTTATTTGCATGGTCTTGGCTGTGCTATCTCTGGTGCAGGTGTACCTCATATGACATATGAGTTTGTTCCGCACTTGCACAGCCCAATACTATGCTATTCAGTTGATAGTTTTTGGTCTTTCTAACACTTTTTGTATCACAAAGTTCCTGCAGGGAAGTCCTTGTTTATTACTTTTACTATTATGTTCTTTATTCAAAATAAATAGATGTTGAGTTGATTATGAGTTGGTTTCTTGGTCTGTTCTAAATAACATGTTTACAGTAAACATGCCAAAGTTTCTTTGTAGAGCACCTGACTAAGAAAAATGTTAATTAGTGAAATCTATTGGAGAAAGTTATCTCCACTTGAATTTTAATTCTAGATTGCAACACTTTCAGATTTCTTTACAATGGTTTTAGTTATAATATAAATAAACAATTATATTGTATTATAATCATATCGAGGTAGATGGCACAAACTAAGGAAGGCCTATACCCAGCAGTGGGTAAAGTCGGTCTGTGGATGATGATGATGATAATCATATTGGTTTATTATTAAAAAGATAGAGGCTCATAATGATATAAATGGTCGCGTGGAACTGACACCTAGACTCACCTAGCTATAGACATTTCAAAGTTATCCTCGTGAAACTTCTGAATAAATATATCTGTGTCTTTAACTTGAATCTGGTTCATAATGGTCTTAGAGCAGAATAGCTTAGCAGGCTGCTAAGTCTATTGCCATCTCTATTTGTTGGTATTAAAGTGACAAGATACTTTGATTGCGTCGCTAAAAAGTGTCCGGCATAAATAAGGGGGATAATGATTATTCTGGCTACAGTAGTCTTTATCGTTAACAGAGGCATTTGAGTGACATACATACTCCCATAGTAGTAGAGAGCACTGCTGGTCTAGTGGTAGCGTCCCCGCCTTCCGATCCTAAGGTTGTGGGTTCAAATCCAGTTGTGTACCAATGAGTTTTTTTCTGTCGAAAAATTAATGTGCACTATGCCAGTACTCTCAGATGGTGAAGGAAAACATCATGAGGAAACCGGCGTGTCGTAGAAGCTAAAAAAGTTCGAACAACATGTATCAAGTGTCACGCTAAAAGAGCCCGCCATCGCCAGCAGCCTACTTGTGGAAACCCATCCACCAGTCAGTCATCCCATAGTCAGTTTTTCTCTACTTGCGGAAAAACCTGCCCGCACATCAAGTGCGCATGATAAACTTAAGGCCTGCGCACACCTAGTTCGCTGGCGGTAGCGATCAGTGAAACGCTGTCAAATATCGCTGTCAAATCTCAAATCTGACAGCGATATTTGACAGCGTTTCACTGACCGCTACCGCCAGCGAACTAGGTGTGTTCGGGTCATTAGATTTTATTGTATTTGTTCTTTTTGGTCACTATTTAAGTACTGATTTACTAGTTTGTAGTTTCATTTTTATAAACCTTTTAGATCAAGATGCCCATAATTGAGGGGATAGGAGATGAAGTGGTGCAGTTTGCTTGTGCTGTGCTGTTGATTACAATCAGCACTCTGGCGTGGTGGTCGACCAATGCCAGGCCAGACCGATACCGCTCTGTTGTGGTGATGCGCTCACAAGCCCAACACCCCGTCAGCGTTAGCATCCGCACTGGAGGAGGTAAGTTCAGAACTCCTATTGCAACAAGTTCAATCTGAATATTATTGTAACCAGGAGCAGTCACATATCAGTGTATGTTTAATTGTTGAACTCAAGGTGAAATAATCATTTTCTTAAAATGAATCCTAGCTAGATCAATTTATCGCCCCCGAAAACCCCTGTATACTAAATTTCGTGAAAATCGTTGGCGCAGTTTCCGAGATCCTAAATATTCTCGTTTAAAGGTATAATACTAGCAGTAAGTGACCGAGCTTCGCTCGGTATTTTTTTGATAACGTACTTTGTATGAATGATGAAATCATATATTTCGATCTTACTAACATATTACATAATAATAAAAAATAAGAACTGGTTATCTAAAAAAAAATCACGAGTGCTATGAAATAGAAACTTCCGGAACTTGTCTACAGAGTGTTTACGTAGTCCTTTAGTTCCAAAATTCGACAATAGATGGCGTTCTCTGTGAAACATAACCCTTGAGTTCTCAGGTTCTCACAGAGCTTAGTTTTTGCTTCTGAGCAACAGATGGCGCTAGGAGTAATGATATTATGAAAAAGTTGTTTGTTCTTAACTCCGAACGCCGATATTTTCTAAAAATAAATCCTAGCTAGATCGATTTATCGTCCCCGAAAACCCCTGTATACTAAATTTCATGAAAATCGTTGGTGCCATTTCCGAGATCCTAAATATCTATATATATAAATCTTTCGTGTCACAATTTGGAACGCGATAAACTCCGAAACTACTGAACGGATTTCGATAAAATTTTGCAACTGCCTAAAATATGGTCGGACTTAAAATATAGGATAGTTTATATTCAATATTTAGGTGTTATTAATTTATAAGGGGCAAAAGTTTCGAAATCTATGTCTATCCCTTTCTATCACGTAGGGACTTATAGATGTCTATCCCTTTCTATCGCTTAGGGATTTTTCTGAAAATTCTCGACTTTGACGAGGAAAGAACGCTCTAGAATGTCTTTGAGGTTCTGGAATGATCAAATTTAATTCGAAGACTGAAATTATTCGGCTAGCATCCGGAATGCTCCCACCCAAACGTTAGTAATCCAGAATTATCTAGAATACTCAAATATACCCATGCAAACGGTTCTGAATTCTAGATTTGGACAAAATGTTCTAGAAAATAGTGCTCCTAAACGTTATAGAATGTTCTTTCATCATCATCAATTGATATCAGTCCACTGCTGGACGTAGGTTCACCTTGAGTAACATAGGCTATATTTATGTGTTTAAAAAATAAATGTCCACCCGTGCGAAGCCGGGACAGGCAGCTAGTATATACATATATATTCAAGATTTTCTCGTTTAAAGGTATAAGATAAGATATTTAAAATCAAGATCAAAAGTGTATTTATTCAGTAGGATTGCAAGAATCACTTTGAAACGTCTTAAAACTAGGTGAGTCTAGGTGCCAGTTCCACGCAACCAAGCCGAGAAGAACAGGCAACAAACTATGGCTCGGTTCACATTGTATGGTAACATACTCAATATAAATAAATAAATGTTGTGGACAATCCACACAACACTATCAAGCCCCAATTAAGCAGAGCTTGTATTATGATGATATAATATTTTTTTTTTTTATAATATTATTACATACATAAAATAACAATATAACACCCAGACAGAGGACAAACATCTGTATTCACCATACAAATATTTCTCGGTGGGGATCGAACCCACAACCTACGGCGTAAAAGGCAGAGCTACTACTAACTGAGCTGAGAGGCCAGCAACTTTCAAAGTGATCCTTGTGGTACAAAATGAATAAACATTTTCTTTTAAATATGACTGAGCCGATCGAATTAAAGGTTCAATAATGAACTTCGGAACCCAGCAACAGTTCATTGATTCAACGTCCAGTTATGTTGGCCCTGAATCTGGCGACTATTTTGTTTTTTTCTGTTTTAAATAAATGCTCCTTTATATTGACTGACCTCTCAGCTCAGTTGGTTGGCTCTGCCTTCTGCGCCGTAGGTCGTAGGTTCGATCCCTACCGAGAACACATATTTGTGTTGTGAACACAGACGTTTGTTATCTGATTGGGCGGTTTTATGTGTTGTGTGTATTCTAAGTATTATTTACAAAAAATGTATGCAAGTATTATATCAGCTATCTGGTTCCAATCTCTGCTTAGTTTGGCGCTAGATAGTGCTGTGTGGATTGTTCACAAAATACAGGGAACTCTCAGTATTGGTGGATGCAACAATATTCTCATCTGAGGGTCTTTATCGGATCTGAGGGATACTTAGTTGTAATACGCGGTTGCAAGTCGTCCACTTGAATAGGAGGCGGTTCCTGGAAAAATATTTTTCTTGTTCCTTATTTGAGAGTTTGAGAATGGAGGACTTAAAGTAGAAGTCTCCGCCAATTGGAAATCGATTTTAGATATACTTTCTTTATTTTTTAAATACATATTTGATAGTCGGTTCATCCTATGCTGCCATTGCTGCTTCGATTTGAAGTGTGTAGGTACAGGCCCACCCACAGAAGAGAAAAAAGCGTGGTGAGGTGATGTTGTTGTAGGCAGAAATCCCGCCCATCATCAGGTGGACCTGTTTGTTCCGTCACCATCTGTTTTTGCTGTCGTCTTGTTCTCACAAAAGAGGGTACAAGATTTTTGAAATTGTACTATGTAGAATATATTGTGTGGTTCGTTCGTTTTAAATAGAATCCGTAAACGTGCCCTTGCCATTAAAAAAATAACGTAGTAAGGCCAAATTTTTTAGTTCAAAGTCAAGTGAACTGGTTTTGTTTGTTGAGGTCTTATGCATAATATCGTGCTTATCTTTACGTATTTCTTGAATATTAACAGATTGAATCCGTAGGAATTCTAATAGTGATGACGTTAATAAACTTAGTTAATTCATAAATTCATAGGTATTTGAAGAGCTCACATATCCACAATAAAGCTGTACCTAAGATATAAGCATTCATCGTAGAACCTAAAAAGTTCGAAAAATATGTGTCAAGTGCACGAAAGGAGCCTCTTCGAGGCGCACTTAAAATCCTTTCACCACGCTTGGTTCGAAAGAATCAGTGACACGATAAGAAGAAGAGCATTCATCAAGAAATAATGCATCTGTACCTATTATTATTGTAGAGCAGCTATTTTCCATCTTTTCGTTGGTCTACCTCCTCTTCCATAACCTATAGCTAACTTTAATATATTACATATTTTTTTCGCTTATAATAAAGAAAAACAACTTAGAAATAAATAATCTAGTAAAACTGCAAAACCAGAGACTTCCACGTGGACTTTGTTTTCTTATAAGAGACTAGCGTCCTGTCCCGGCTTCGCACGGGGGGAAATTTATTTTTTAAACACATAAATATAGCCTATGTTACTTAGGGTGAATGTAGCTTTCTAATGGTGAAAGAATTTTAGAAATCGGCAGAGTAGTTTTTAAGTTTATTCATTGCAAACATTCACACAAAAATACAAATCTTTCCTCTTTAATATATTAGTGTAGATGTCTCGATGTTTTTTTCAATCCACCGGCTAAACCGTAACATTATCATCAGCCTGAAGAAGTCCAATGCTTTTATATATTTCCAGTAAGTATGAATTTGAGTCCTCTATCCACCGACATTTCCAACCGTGCTTTAATGTAAAACATGTGAAACGTGTTTTTTCCTTAAGTGTAGTAAGCACTTTAAAATCAATAAAAAATTTGAAACACGTTTACTATACTTACCTACTCACTATCACAGTTAAATTATAGTATGGATTTTTGTCACACTGATTATAGACCTGTGCACATCTAGGCGATGGCGATGGCAATCAGCTGAAACGCTGTCAAATGTAGCTGTCATACTTGACAGCGTTTCAGCTGATCGCCATCGCTCTTGCCTAGATGTGTGGAGGCCTTCATAATTGTAGATTTTCATATACTTGGCGAAGCAGTGTTTTAGCAAACATTACATCTTTGTTTGCCATTTGTTGCCCAGACGAAACCACAAACAATAGCAAAGCTGTGTAAACAGTTTTCAAATGCGTATCTAATTATGTACTAGGTACTGTATACTTAAAACCTGATTCTTGTATTTTTAATGACGCCTCATCAAAACAAGGTTCAAATTGATTTAATTAGTTGCTCGTATCTTATAGCTTGAAAAAGAATTATCCAACAAACAATAACTGCTCAATAAAACCTTCCATGGATGTCGTCGAGTGACTGTAGTGAATAAGACGCCTTAAAATACACTCGCCCGCAAAAATAAAGGGTCCGTAATCCGTAACTGAAAAGTATCTGAAAGGAAATTTAAATACGCTTTCAATAAAATCAAAATAACCATTGATTTGTTGTGTAAAAGCCACCTTAGAGCTAAACAAGTTAAATTAAAAAACTTAAGAAACCGACTTTATGACCAAACTGCCGAACTGATTTTCGTAAAATTTCTATTGAAACAAATCTGGCAGCATTACCTTTCAGATAAAAAAGTTTTTGGCTCATAAATTACAAATGATAAGATTTTTCCAAATTATGACGAAGTTATAGAAATACAACTGAATAGAGAAAAATCGGTTAAAAAGAGAGGGAAGCCATCGCCCCGCAATGGTATTAGGATTTAGACTAAAATAAAATAATGTGCGTAAAATACTCCAAAAAATTTTTTGCTTCGTTTTCATGGTACTTTTGTATACGTTTCAGAACCCAGCATGTTCAGTACAAGTTCTAGAATTGGTCGCGCTACCGTACATGCATCGACTGCCGCCGCTGCAGGTAAAAAACCCTTCTCTTAATTGTTTGTTAATTGATAACACCATTTGTAGCTTAATAGCTTAATGACTGGCCTCTCAGCTCATTTGGCAGCCCTCCTTTCTGCGCCGCAGGTCGTGGGTTCGATTCCCACCGAGAACAAAAACGCAGATGGGGAACGCAGATGTTGGTTCTAGAGTTCAACTTATTGAAGAGTATCTATAGATAGTGCAATCCACGAAGGCGCGCCCCACTATTCCTCCTTAACCGTTTATAGTATATGTGTGCAAGCTTCCGTCAATGTTTGAGTGTTATCGGTACACACTAATTACCTATGAGTGCACACGCACACTACAATAAATAGACTACGGTTCGCGACTGCCGCTCGGAGCAAACTCCCCGCACCCCGCGATCCCCTCAGCCAAAAATTGGTGGGGCGCGTCTTCCTGAATTGCACTATCTATACAACGTGTACCAAAATATGTGTACTATCCTGAAGGGGGGTGAATTTCCACCCCCCGGGGAACAACTTTTGTTCAACGACTTTTCGAACTTCGATTGGTATCTCTGAAAAAAACTGCAACGAAGTTTCAACATTAACAGCGACTTTATACAAAGTGACAACCCTAAACTCAGCTACAGAGGTAGTAGGTAGTAGTAGTAGACCTACAGAGGTAGTAGGTCAAGGGGTCAAGGGGTTACAAGGATAGGGTTGTCAATTTATTTAGGCATTATGAAATTAAATATTTTTGTATGGGAAACTGAAAATAGGAATTTTTAATTATCTCCCCCCCACAACTGATCACCATTGTGGTCTGAAACCCCCCACCTTCGCATAGTACACATATTTAGATACACCTTGTATATCGTTTCGTTGCAGTGTCACTGACCCCAGACCCAGCAGCCACTACGCCAAACGAGTACAGATCAGTGATACCTTTCCAAGAGATGGACAGCATTATTGACGCCGATGTAGCTTTGTTTAACAACAGTCGCATGCATTTCTATAGGAGAGTCGAAAGTAAGTTATACAATCATAGGAATAGTCTCACCATTTAGCTTACGTCATCAAACTATGTGTATACCATACAGTGACTTTAGTTTTCTTCCGGCTACAGTTTTAAATCATTAAAAAATAAATTAACCAGTCGTGAGAGTATACGAAATAACTATACCTAATTAAGACTTCTATGGGGTAGCGGCCGACCGATTAAACAGCTGATATGCAGAAGCAGGTTCTATTTTCGCATGAGTAAGGTAATAAAAGTATGCAAATCGACAAAGTCTATCTTTGTACATTCCAAGTTCAATCCAAATCTATTCAACATTACAAACATCATACATAAAATCACGCCTCTTTCCCATGGGGGTAGGCAAAAATCACGATTTTCCACTTGCTACGATCCTGATAATAGATAGATAGATAGATAACTCTTTATTGTTCACCACACAAAAGATACAGTACAGGACATAAAAAATTAACAATTAGGTAAAACAATGGGCGACCTTATCGCTGAGAGCGATCTCTTCCAGGCAACCTTTGCATGGAAAGAAATAACGAAATACCTCTTTCGCTTCATTCACTCGCATAACATTCTTCATAAATATGCTCGTCGCTTCTTTCTCTAAAACGTCTGCTATCTAATCGAGATACGTGCTCCGAAGTCTTCCCTTTCAACTTTACGAATAAAAAAATAAAAACAAACGTTCACAACCACTTTATCATACACGCATGAGTCTTGAACGGCGACCAATCACAGTCAATAAAATATGCTCTGTATAAATACTTCTTCACACAAAACTAACTATTCCAGATCAGGCGGAAACCAATACGCCATCGCAAAGAGATGAGTCATCATCATCATCGGATAGCGAGGCTGAAGAAGTTGCGGCCATTGAACCCGCCAGCACTGAACAGATGCGAGAAATGGACAACATAGTCAATGCGATGCGGGGAGACGTTAACGCGCCTTGCTTTACACAATCCAGTGGTAAGATTCCCGACCATCATCATTTAGGGTCTTATTAATAATCCTGGCGTAGCGTTGGACTAGTTGATCCGTGTTTTGTCTCTTGCATTGACATGAAATTGTCAACTCGAGCAAATGTGACAAAACACGATTTAACTACTCCAGCGTTGCGCCAGTATTATTAATAACACCCTTACAGTCCAGTTCACCAACTGCTGGGTATGATCCTGATCGTTTCATTTTTATATGTATAGATAGCTAAGCATTTGGCTGCCATCACACCGGATGGAAAGTGAGTATGCAGCCTAAGATGGGGCATGCTTAGCCATAATCCACCATAGTAGGGATTAGTAGGGATAGCCTTCTTCGATAAATGGACTATCCAACACAAAACCATTTTTTTTAATTTGGACTAGCGGTTCCCGAGATCAGCGTGTTCAACCAAACAAGCAATCAAACTCTGGGTCTTATTAATAATCCTAGCGTAGCGTTGGAATGGTTGATCCGTGTTTTGTCTCTTACATTGTCATACAATTGTCAACTCGAACAAATGTGACAAAACACGATGTAACTACTCCAGCGTTGCGCCCCGGATTATTAATAACACCCTTAAGTTTTATAATATTAGTACAGATAAGAGGATTCTAGTTCGACTGCGATTGTGAAAGTTCTTGACGCATGTAATTTTAATAAATACCGTTTGGACGCAATCCGCCATCCGCTCAAAGATTTTTAATTTGCAGGTGATAACAATACAACCCCCGCTGCACCAGTTATAAGTAGTGTTGATACTCCAGATAAGCCAGAAGATCCCGAAGAGGCGAACAGAAAGAAAATACTGATCAAACTCAAGTATTTGAACGATACGCAGAAGGAAGTCGAAGGAAATCTTGATGAATTGTTGAAGGATTTCAAATGGTGAGTAAAATATCGTCTGTTAGATAAATATTTACATAGAGGTCTATGAGGAAAATGTTTTACAGAAACATGTGCTGCGGTTAAAAGGCGAATGTTTTTGATTTACGCTTGTTGGTTCGTTCCCCACTAAAGACAAATATTTTGAATGAACACAGACTCCGGAGTTAGAGCTAAGCATTCATAGTACGAATTCTGTCGTTTAGAGTCAGAAGGCACCTATGAAAAATTTTTTTTTTCTTCCTGCCCTTATCCCATTTTTTGTGGTGTCGTCACAACATGTTCTCTTCTTCCATTCTCCTTTACCAGCCGTCATCTCTGTATTCATTTCTTTCTTATCCATGTCATCTTTCACAATGTTCATCCATATTTTTGGTCTTCCTCTACTCACATATCCATCTAAATTCTCATCGCTCTCCTAGTCACATGACTTTTAACCTCCTTATGACATCTCAGATCAGGGGCTCAATTTTAGACCAGTGACGTTTTTTGTCACGGTAGATAATTATATCACAAGAACTGTCAAATTCACAAAGAAACTGACAGTTCTTGTGATATATATCTTCCGTGACAAAAAAATCACAGGTCTAGAATTGAGCCCCAGATGGTATCTGTGAAAATGAGCCCCATAAATACTTTGCAAATGTGTTTTCCAGGCGTCACTTCAGCCAGGAGCTAACAGAGCAGAGCGCAGTCCGTCTGATCTACCAGGGCCGCGTGCTGGAGGAGGCACGCACTCTGGGCGCGTGCGGGCTGCGCGACCAGGCCGTCGTGCACGCACTCGTGCATCCGCGCCGGCCGCCCTCGCAGGCAAGTCTACTCGCAGCACTGCACGAGGGCAGAGCCACTCCGGCTGATCTACCAGGGCCGCGTGCTGGAGGAGGCACGCACTCGTGCATCCGCGCCGGCCGCCCTCGCAGGCAAGTCTACTCGCAGCACTGCACGAGGGCAGAGCCACTCCGGCTGATCTACCAGGGCCGCGTGCTGGAGGAGGCACGCACTCGTGCATCCGCGCCGGCCGCCCTCGCAGGCAAGTCTACTCGCAGCACTGCACGAGGGCAGAGCCACTCCGGCTGATCTACCAGGGCCGCGTGCTGGAGGAGGCACGCACTCGTGCATCCGCGCCGGCCGCCCTCGCAGGCAAGTCTACTCGCAGCACTGCACGAGGGCAGAGCCACTCCGGCTGATCTACCAGGGCCGCGTGCTGGAGGAGGCACGCACTCGTGCATCCGCGCCGGCCGCCCTCGCAGGCAAGTCTACTCGCAGCACTGCACGAGGGCAGAGCCACTCCGGCTGATCTACCAGGGCCGCGTGCTGGAGGAGGCACGCACTCGTGCATCCGCGCCGGCCGCCCTCGCAGGCAAGTCTACTCGCAGCACTGCACGAGGGCAGAGCCACTCCGGCTGATCTACCAGGGCCGCGTGCTGGAGGAGGCACGCACTCGTGCATCCGCGCCGGCCGCCCTCGCAGGCAAGTCTACTCGCAGCACTGCACGAGGGCAGAGCCACTCCGGCTGATCTACCAGGGCCGCGTGCTGGAGGAGGCACGCACTCGTGCATCCGCGCCGGCCGCCCTCGCAGGCAAGTCTACTCGCAGCACTGCACGAGGGCAGAGCCACTCCGGCTGATCTACCAGGGCCGCGTGCTGGAGGAGGCACGCACTCGTGCATCCGCGCCGGCCGCCCTCGCAGGCAAGTCTACTCGCAGCACTGCACGAGGGCAGAGCCACTCCGGCTGATCTACCAGGGCCGCGTGCTGGAGGAGGCACGCACTCGTGCATCCGCGCCGGCCGCCCTCGCAGGCAAGTCTACTCGCAGCACTGCACGAGGGCAGAGCCACTCCGGCTGATCTACCAGGGCCGCGTGCTGGAGGAGGCACGCACTCGTGCATCCGCGCCGGCCGCCCTCGCAGGCAAGTCTACTCGCAGCACTGCACGAGAGCAGAGCCACGCCGGCTGATCTACTAGGCCGCGACCAGCCGGTCTACAGAAAGTTTTGTAAAGCAGCATAGACAAATTCAATCAATCAGCTTAAAATCTTCTTCCATGGCAAGTTTGAAGTTGTCTATGCTTGGTGAACTTCGTCAAACTTGGCGGTAAGGCTGCTGTCACCGCACAAACAGTTCCAGTGCCGAATTCCAGACCTCTGCAAACTCTATAATTTTGTAATGAGTGGTTGGACTTCTCGTTCTTATTAGATTTAACAAACACAGACAAATACGATTTCCAGAATCATGTAAGTAGGTACATTTATAAAGAGTCTAAGATGAATAGTAAAGTAAATAAATAACCTAAATAATAAGTTTATAAAACCTGAGAAATCGACTTTATTAACAAGCCTTTTTTATTGGAAGTCGTTTAATAAAACAAACTTGCAATAAAACTTACAGGACCTAGGGATTTAGACAAGATACACTTTTAGTTTGCGGGAAGGTGCATTGTATGAAAATGACACTAAATTGACAGATCCTCATGCCAAACTATGACATTTACATACATTTATTTTTCCGCGCCAATTTGTGCACCCCTAAATTGGATCTTACCTAGACATAGGTCTGGTCTAGTCTCATTCGGTATAAATATTATAAACTACATACAACTTTTTATTTTGGCGTCGCATATGGGACTACATACAACTTATTTCATATTACAGGCGCACAACTCACCCGATGACACTATAGGCACCCCTTTAGAGATAATCCATGAGAGGGCTCAAGCGGCACGCGCGTGGGACCTCGAAAATATACTGATGACACTCGTTTCAGTGGCCCTGACCGTCGTCTGGTTCTTCAGGTATGTACGGCGGTAGTACTGAGTAAGTACTTATAGTTCTAGCTTTGGAGTACTAAATAAACTATAGGCCTATAATGTATCTCAATGAGTTTTCGACGATTCAAAATATGAATGGTTATTTCTATTTTATAGTGTTCAATGCTCTCAAGGTTATTTCTATGATTCAAAATATAAGATGATTCAGCGTTAGTAATGCTGAAACTTTTACTGTTTTATTTCTTGTCGTGTAAAGTTTGTATAAATAAATGCTTTCTTTCTTTTTTTCATTCATAGAGAAATAAATATTTGTAAATTTTTCCGTATTTCACAAACTAAGCAAAACTCAGACTTGGGTTTAAACTAGTTGAGGTGCATAATAGTGGAAAGCTAATAAGCAAGATATTTTCTTGGCAACAAATCTCGCTCTTTACTAACATTTCCTTCAATAAGTATAAATGACGAAAGTGAAAGAAAAGATGAGAAGCAATATGTTAGCATGGTACGGGCATGTCATGCGAAGGGAAGAATGTCATGTAACGAGAAGAGTGCTAAATATGAATGTGGATGGTTATAGAAGTAGATGTAGGCCAAAGAAAAGATGGATGGATTGTGTGACGGATGACATGAGTAAGAAAGGAGTGACTGTTGAAATGACGGCTAATAGAGGAGAGTGGAGAACGAAAACCTGTTGTGCCGACCCTACATAAAGTGGGACAAGGACAAGAGAATGATGATGAAGTATAAATGACGACAAATTATCAGGCACACTAGATGTATACTTGTTGTCCGAATTTATACTTGTTGACCGGTTAATAATTTATGATCTGAAAATTAAAATAGGGTCATGCTTTATTTTAAATTCTACGGCTTGCTTGTTAGCGCAGGGAAATATACTATACTTTATGATGCAAACCAAAAACTTTGACAGCATCGTTCAAAAATGGTTAAGGGTAGAAATAAGGGTGTTTTACAATGGCTTCTCTTACAAACTAATGAATTCTATATATTCAAAATGCAAATTCTATATATTAAAAAAAAACCGATACTAAAATCACAAGAAAATATACCGGATTTACCCGACCCGGTTATATGATTTTATGGAAACCTTAAAATCGCTAAATTGGGAGAGCTATGAGGAATAAAAGAAAGGATCGTAAAATTCTGTTATTCCTAGGTATGTATGCAGGCAGCGGAACTGAAGCTTCGAAATAATTCTGCAGGTGTTACGGTTACTAAGTAATAAATACTAACGCTTCTTTAAGCACGACCTCTCTAGGGGTAATATGCAACAATCACGTAGAAAATTTGCACCTATCATCTTGAGTTTCTTAGCTGCGGTTGCCGCTTGTAGTTAAATGTGTAAACTTATAGCGGGTTACTATTTTGCTTGGGCCTCATTTGAAGTTTTGAATATTATATCTTGGTGACCCAAAAATAATCAGATAAACTCAGTATTTTTTTTTGTATTTCTCTGCCGATTACTCTCCATAAGGATATATGGAATAGCACTATAATAGGTATCCCAAATCCAAAAAGGTTACAGTAACACGTATTTTTTATATAGATATGTATGCAAAGTAAAATTTTAGAAATAAATAAGTTTGTTGCATTAAACTTCCTAGATAATGTTGTACTTACAGTTACTACTCATTTCACAAAAAAAGTAATCATTGTTATCTTATGGAATAATTGTCCCAAACCAATTTTGTACTTTAATATCTTTGTAACTTACAATAAATGTAATGTAGTGATGCTTTTTTTGATAAAATGTGTAGTATTCTTTGAACACTAAAATAGTTGATAGTATGTAAAGTATTTATTAAAATAACATTTATGCATAACTCACTAATCATTTCATAAGATAATTTTGTTTACTTATAACACAGAAGTACTAGTTTTTACAAGCAGTTTCATGCTAGAAATAAAACCTGTTTATTTTCTTTATGGGTCATAAATAAGCGTCAGTAAGGAACCGACTCTAATAAAAAAAACAAATCAATACAACTCGCCCGATATAAGTGTTAAAAACAGAGTTCGACTAAGCGGCAATGATTATTTATGGGCGCCATTTTGCATTCGTTTCTTATTTGTCCGGGTTATACCAAATACTGCTTAGAAAAACTATTTTACGTGCTCTATTTGTCCGGGTTATACTATAACTTAAAAGAACTGCTTATAAAAACTATTTTACTGTGCTCAAAATAGCTTTGTATTAGTAAGTAGCTGCAAAACTAAATTCGAAGTTCGGAACACATTACATACTCGTATATGCATTTAATTTTTTTTTCGATGTTCTAATTATTTGATGAATCTATGAGATATTTGACTATTGGTAGAAAATTGTCGCCCTTCTAGAATATACCTATAGATCAGCTGTAGACCGATGCTGGCAACATCCTCGGCATGTAATGATAAAACAGAAAGAGACCTAAACAATAAACATGAGATAAACAAAGTGCTAAAAATGAATACTACTGGCTTGCAAACTGTCACAATATGAAATACGAACTACTGGTAAAAGTAGAAATGGGCAGAATTTCATATTTTGGTTGTACACCTGACCCCCTTTGCATAGTAGTCTTACTTTAAAGTAGCCACTTGGTAGCAAAACATCTGATGAAATATCTAACGAGTCTGAGGATTTTAGTCGTGAGTCATTTTTCTTTTTTTCTGTTATGAAAACGATTCTAATAAGTTTGTTAGGGTTCCGTAGCCAAATGGCAAAAACGGAACCCTTATAGATTCGTCATGTCTGTCTGTCTGTCTGTCTGTCTGTCCGACCGTGTCACAGCCATTTTTCTCCAAAACCTTAAGAGTTACACTGATGAAACTTGGCGAGTAGATGTATTCTGTAAACCGCATTAAGATTTTTACACAAAAATAGAAAAAAAACTATAAATTTTGGGGGTCCCCATACTTCAAACTGCAACTCAAAAAAAATTTTTTCGTCGAACCCATACGTGTGGGGTATCTATGAATAGGTCTTCAAAAATCATGTTGAGGTTTCTAATATTGTTTTTTTCTAAACTGAATAGTTTGCGCGAGAGACACTTCCAAAGTTGAAAAAAGTTGGTCCCCCCCCCTCTAACTTCTAAAATAAGGGAATGATAAAACTAAAAAAAATATATGTTGTACATTACTATGCAAACTTTCAACGATATTTGGTTTGAACGAGATCTAGCCAGTAGTTTTTTTTTATACGTCATAAATCGTAAACCGCAATTTACCTTTCGACGAACTACAAGAACCTGTTTCCTGTTTATTTTCTGTATATCATGTTACTTGATGCTACGGAACCCTTCATGGGCGAGTCCGACTCGCACTTGGCTGCTTTTTTTTATAGATATTGTCCTTTTTATTCATAATGTTGGACACTTTTTAGCGGCTCGCTAAAAGTCTCTTGTCACTGTCACTTTCATGTCAACAAATAGAGATGGCAACAGACACAACGGTCTGCAAAAATTAATGGCTGCGATATGCCTATTATGAATATACCCGCCGTTTTATCCCTAATGTTGGACACTTTTTAGCGGGTCGCTAAAAGTCTCTTGTCACTGTCACTTTCATGTCAACAAATAGAGATGGCAACAGACATAACGGTCTGCAAAAATTAATGGCTGCGATATGCCTATTATGAATATACCCGCCGTTTTATTCCTAATGTTGGACACTTTTTAGCGGGTCGCTAAAAGTCTCTTGTCACTGTCACTTTCATGTCAACAAATAGAGATGGCAACAGACTTATCGATCTGCTAAGTTTAATGGCTGCTATAGGTCCATTATACCCGCCTTTTTATTTATGTCGGACACTTTTTAGCGGCTCGCTAAAAGTCTCTTGTCATTGTCACTTCCATGTCAACAGACTTACTGTTATAATAAGAATAAGACCATTATGAATATGAAGGTAAGATTTTATAACCGTGCGCGTGTACTGTCAGTATTGTTGTGTCACCGGTTAACTTCACAGATGCCTGACCCTTTCACCAGACTCCGTTTTTATGCCGATGGTGTACAGATATCGTCGTGATAGGGTGGACACCATTCCCGAACTACCTCCGGCCAATTCGGATTTGGAAGCGTCGAAATTGCGTCGACGCAAAAAAACGCACAACAGGGTTCGAGTTCCGTTAAGCCGGCTAACATGTCAAATGGAACGCCGACGTGTCTCGACCAAGAGACCGAGGCGATACGTCCACGAGATAGGGAATACCTCGCTCAAACGTAGAGCTAACGCAATTCTCCTTCGCCATGAGGCGTACATTCGACAACAAGCTTTGGTCGCTTTAAAGCCGGCGAATACTTTATTTTAGTTCAAAAACAACGCCGGCTTTAAAGATTGCTTGAATAATGTTACGTAGAGTTTTACAACAGGGTTTAATAAACCTCTCTCAAGCTCTAGTCCCTACGTACTGTATTTTCTGCCTAATTTTGTACAAGGATATAAACATACAGGGATATGTACATTATTTATCTATTTATTATTATTATGTAAACGTTGTACGAAACATCTATTTATACATACTAAAGCTAAGGGTTCTATCGTTCGGAATTTCGAATTTAATTTTGTAGTTGAATAGCAGGAGGCCGAACACCACGCAAAATGAAAATTTACCGAGACGCAGCTAAAAATTGAAGTCATTTGACAAATTCCTGTCGCTTTTTTATTTATTTTGTCTCGAGATTATTTTTGTTAATATTGTGTTGTTAGCCCTTTTGCCTTTGCTACATTATGCTTTTACTAACCTACCATTATTTGCTTTTTTGGTTTCTCTTTCAATTGAATGTTCTTATTTTATTTTTGTGCATGTTTTAACTTTGTCGAATGAATCCAATTCATTCTGAATGTCCCTTGTCATTGTAAGATGGCGCTGAACTGTATGACCGGTTTGTATAATATCATAAAACTTACCTCGGTGGACGTGCTATTGAGATTATGCAATTGTGTAAGCAGAGGTAACCGCAATTTTAAATGGACCTCAGCTTGTTCTAGCAATGTTTCTTACCTATCAATCTTCTATGCCTCTATCTGGGCTATATGGAAACTGTTTTTTTTTATGAGACAGATTTGGTCTCTCTTGCACTTGCTATGTTTGGTTATGAACAAAAAAGACAAAAATAAACTAAGGCTCGTATTTCAGGACAATGCTTAAATTGCTGAAGTCTGAATCGAAACTAGCACTGACATTTATTGAATTTACACATAGATCTGCTAACGCCTAATTTTGTGAACTTCAACGAGCATAGACAACTTTTTATTTCAACATCAGCTTCAGTCTTAAAAAAAAAAATTTAGCTGATTGGTTAGAATCAGGAGTTGTCTATGCTCGGTGGACTTCCACCAAACTTGGCCAAAGGGCTGGTACTCCCAATTCAAACCGGTCATGCAGTTCGTCGCTTTTTTCCGATGACATGGCGCTTCAACGTCACCGTTTGCTGCAGGTGCGAATACTCGAACATGTTCACCGCGAGCGCTAGCGTTGCCCTATTCGGCCTCACGGTATTCTACAGCGTGGCGATATTCGGCCTCTACATCTCCGATACATTCCATCTCGACAGGCGGCCGCAACCCGTACCTAATAACTAAAAAGGGCGGCCGTATATTATCTTTTATTATTATCTGCTCATACATTTTACTATTCGAAATGTATGGGCAGAGTATGGTGAGTAGATTATGCAAAGATCAGCGCATACATAGCCGCTACTACTTTATAGCTTGGCACATGAAAGTGTACTGTCAGCCGGTCGCCTAACAGCCAAATTATAGTGTTGTAAGTCAACTTATTTATTTTTGGCCTGAATTTTTCTGAAGCTTGATTATTACATGTTGTGATAATCAGCGATTATGTAGGTACCTTATGATTGTTGAACATACCAAGAGTACCTACTCTTGGTATGTTCAACAATCATAAAGGTGCATAATAAGATAAGTGTGCGCTGTTCTTAAAAACGAAGATGGCTACGAATCTACAGCGTTTCATTAAAACTCTCATTTTATGTCGTCGGTACGGTGTTTACCTCAAAGGTAAATGAATGTAAAAATCTGTAAATGTATGTTAGTGTTATCTTATTTGTTATTACCTACTTATTCTTGAATCATTTATTTTTAATTTAAAGTACCTTGAAGAGCGAATTGCTAGGTTGATTCAACTCCATAAGTGCCTCCGATCCGAGGTTACATTGATCGATCCAATTTAATTATTCAGTCATAGACTGTTCATTAAATTTAATTGTTCAGTATGATAATTATAAGCAGTAATTAATGAGTGACCATAAATCGTATAACAACTATTAGAGTCTGTTCAGAAAGAGAACCGTCGTGGCCAAATTGAGAACTAACGTTTCGATTTTTATAACGCTTTTATTAGTTTCACCTGTATGTATGTATGTATGTATGTATGTAACCGACCCCTTTGAGCTCGATTCTGTCCTACTTTGAACGATCAGATTTGATTCAAACTTTGCACACCTGTCAAAGGTTGATGACAATGCAATAATATGAAAAAAAAATAAAAAAAATGAAAAGAAATAAAAAAAATAAAAAAAAACCTACTTTGAACGATCAGATTTGATTCAAACTTTGCACACCTGTCAAAGGTCAATGACAATGCAATAATATGAAAAAAAAAATAAAAAAAAATGAAAACAAATAAAAAAAAACCTACTTTGAACGATCAGATTTAATTCAAACTTTGCACACCTGTCAAAGGTCGATGACAATGCAATAATATGAAAAAAAAATAAAAAAAATGAAAAGACATAAAAAAAATAAAAAAAAAACCTACTTTGAACAATCAAATTTGATTCAAACTTTGCACACCTGTCAAAGGTCGATGAAAATGCAATAATATGAAAAAAAAAAAAAAAATGAAAAGAAAAAAAAAAAAAAAACCTACTTTGAACGATCAGATTTGATTCAAACTTTGCACACCTGTCAAAGGTCGATGACAATGCAATAATATGAAAAATAAATTATAGTTTAAAAAACTAAAAAAAACGCTTTTATAACTAATTGAACTAAAAAGTTAAAAATAAAACTGTAATAATCAATTGAAAATTTATATTATTGGACAAAAAGCGTGGGGTGCTTTTTATAATAACTTCAGATATAATAAACTATTGATAAAATATTTACAACAATCAAAATCAAGCTCCCCACGCTTTTTGTACAATAATATAAATTTTCAATTGATTATTACAGTTTTATTTTTAACTTTTTAGTTCAATTAGTTATAAAAGCGTTTTTTTTTAGTTTTTTAAACTATAATTTATTATATGGTAGCTCATCCCTTTCTTTCTGTCAGCATTTTGCATCATAAAAATTAAATAAAGGAATATTACACTAGTTGTGATATGATGAAAACGCAAAAGACCCGCAATTGTATTGCCCACTAAACAAAAAAGGTGATTAAGTACAGCAGCGCCCTCCAATCCCGCGACGGTTCTCTTTCTGAACAGACTCTTACAGCTTTTGTAAGGTATTAACCAACAATGATGAAACTTAGCTTTATTGCCGCTAGTTTGAATTAAGATTTTGCATAAAAAAAACGCAACTGAAATTTAATAATTGCCCTGTCCCTGTTTTTCATTACCCAGTGGTAAGAGATGACAATAGTCTAAGCACTGTTTATCTTTTGACATATTTTTATAAGTAACTATACTATTGAACCACAAAGGTTCGCTCGCTGCTTCAAATCAAAACCGCCATCTTAATATTAAATCAGCGCGTTTATAAATGATTTATGTACATAATTTCTACTCACCTGCTTATAAGTTAGTCATATTTTTATCCAGGCCTTATATTCTTGGGCAATTTACATAATCTTGTATATTATAGTCTTGTAAAAAGTAGTCAAGAATAGTAACTACCTAGTTTATTTAAAAAAGTTAAATGATATTGAGATTTATGTATAAAAAAATTGTCTGATTGTGATTTTAGTGATTATTCTATTTAAATATTTATATACTTGTAATTTTAAACTTATTTCTAGCATAGAAATCATTATTTTGTTAGATACACGCATCAGAATTCCGTGTAGGCGACTTTCATACGTAGATAGTAAAATCTGATAACTAGGTACCTCTACCCGCGCATACACTTTCTAGGTGCTTAGTTGGATCATAGGTTTTTAAAGATTAGGCTAAAGATTTATTGACGAAGCACAGCATGAACTTACGGTTACGCTCACAGACCAAAAGTAAGCGTTTTTATCTCTTCTGTGGTTACGCTTGCGTATCTCTACGCTAAAACTGGAAACACTTTGACATACACTAACGTTCATACTGAATGTTGTCTTTGAATCTCAGCCTTACGACCGATTTACGGATGACTCTAGGATTTTGATCAGTTCATAAAATTAAACAGACTCATGAGTAAACACCAGTTTCCCCTGACGCTATATAGATTAGCTACAATAGATGCAAAAATCTATTGTAGCTAATCTATATAGCGTCAGGGGAAACTGGTGTTTACTCATGACTCTACTTACGAGATGCTATAGTGCCTGGGACAGGATTTTAGATGGAATGGGCTGGCCCAACACCTATACCATCCTGACAGCTTAGTCGGCCTAATCCACAGAAAAGACATGGTCAATGCTGAGAGCGCTGACTAAGCCGCGGGTTTCATAGTCTTTGGTCCCCAGAATACAAATTCACTTTTGTATTTTGATAAATTCGACTCCGGCTACCAAAAAGCCACTGTGGATGTTTTTTCACAACTTTGTTTTTTTAATTTACACCTATTGAGAATTCTAGTTATTGGAGTTTATTTATAAATAAAAAGGAGTTAGTGTGCGTTGCGTGGCTGAGAACTCAAAGTTATGACTTTATTTAATTTAGGTATGCCTAGTTTTATTGGCGAATTATCTAGTTAGGTAGGTACAAATTATAGTAATTGTATAAATTCTAATAATACCTAAGTTTCTTTTCATTACTCATACTCTGAAAGTAGGTCTGAAGTTGCCTGAGGGGCCTAATTGAAAGTAAAACTTTCAGCCCTAGGGAGAATCGCTTTCTACTGACAGCTGTCAAATTATAAAAAAAAACAAGTTCTATTTTATTCAACCATGTTCCTCAAAACGTAAGACTAGGCTGTATGGTCTTGGTACTATAGCCTGCTTCGAAAGGAGCGAAAAAAAAAAATCAACCATGTTCCAACTTTCTAGTCTTTCTAACTGGAAGGAGGTTGTTCAACCAAATTCCAACTTTTTATTCAGCAAGTAGGTTGGAAACCCATTACAACGGTAAGAAGTTTAAAAAGTCTAATTAGAGCGCAATGTAATATTTAAATTTAAATAACATAAAGATAGTATTAAATAAATAATATATTTTCTAAATTACTTGATTAGTGTATAGCTTCAACTATTTATTTAAAATAAAATAGATTTAAATTATGAAAATGAAAATAATGGCTGAATAATGCTGGCGAGCCGAAGCCAAAGGCCCGCCAGAGAAAAAGAAAAAAAAAACCGGGAAGGCGGCAATTCAATCTTCATTTTCACTAATTTTTCTTTCATGTTTTTATTTTTACTTTCCTTGTATTCGTAATGAAAAGCACAGTGTTTACCTCGGGTGAAAGTCTTTTGAGTCCCTCAAGCTCCATTGGCGCCCTCGCTAACGCTCTGGCGCCAAACCTGTCTCGGGACTCAAAAAACGTGACTTTCAACACTCAGGTAACAATGTACTATTGTAAAATGTACCTATTTTTTTATCTCATCTCTTAAGAAATTCAACTAAAACAGAGTCTTTGGTCTCAAAAATATGTAAATAAATTGATTGTGTACATTTTTAGGTTTTGTATTAAGTTATTTAGATTTAAGTCCAGTTTACATCATCGATCTATACCTACAGGGTGGTTTCATCATCCACAGCCCCATTGAAGGGAGGGCTCCCTCAGGTTTTACCATCTACAATCTCGATCCTGTGCCAGACTAGTCCAGTAGAGCTAGTGGAACCCCAAACAAGTTATTTTGCCCATCATTTATTGACCTCTTAACCATGTGGCCACACGAGTTGGAGCCAGGCGGGTATTCCAATATTTAGTGATGAATTATATTGGCGCAGTTTGGTGTTTCAGGTTTCAGACGATCTGAGTTTTTGGCCATAACATCTAGACCACAGTTCAGTAATGAAATTAAATCAAAAAAAAGCTCATCAACGAAGTTGTGTTTGATTCATGTAAGCATTGAAACATCCTGTAGGTATCAGAACCGTGACTCTCTTGATACCTGTTCCAATAGAACAATATCTACACGTTTTAATGATCTTTTTCATTGGCTTTCTTGTATCTACTACTAAAGTATGTGTACCATAAATGTTCTACAAAATAGTAAACATGCAAGTAGGTACTTACCTAAACCAATGGTATAGGTTAGGTAGGTATCGCACTAGATTTTGGCAATATTTATATTTTAAATCAATGTTATTTTATTTTTAAGGTCGGTCGTAGAATTGTAATAAATTTTAATCTTATTTGGGTTTTTATTTCTGAAATTACGCACGAATTTAGAAAAAAAACAAAGTTAGAACAAGAGATGATCGCATATTCTTTTTTTTTTACGTGTATGCTGTTGACGGGTGGTTTTGATTGTCCTCTTATCCATGTGGCATTATGGATTGCGCGAGTGCAAAAAAGCGACACTATCCCATACCCTGACTGAACCAGTGTGCTTGAATGGTTAAGAAGATTAGAGGGAAGTCTTTGTTTTGAGTTATTAAGCTTTGAAATAAGTGGTCTATAAATAACAGAAAATTTTCATCAAAATATTTATTAAATTGAAATTAATTTATCAAATTCTCACTTTTAAAAAGTAATAGCACTAATATTTATTTTTATCTGTGAACTGGTATAGAAGCCCATTTCGATGTTTACCTGCAAACGAAAAATTTAGGTTATTTCAATTGAAATACATAATATTTTATTAATAAATGATTTTGGTTTCAGTTGTGTTTTGCCGGATTGAGGTTCACTGAAAATGATTAACAAGAACCTCACCTAGACATAACACAATTTACTTTTCCAAAATTCATGACCTTGTTATCTGTTGTATTTAACAAGCATTTAAATGATTCTGGATACACTTAGGCTCAGTTTCTTACCGATGCTAATAAATTACTCTATCCCGAACCGTAAGGCTAAGCGTAGGTCGCCCACCCACCAGATGGACCGACGACATTGTTAAGTTCGGATGGAAAGGTCTTAGAATTGTTCTTCCTAGAAATGTACAGAAACCCATGTCCAGTACTTAGTTTTTTCAGGCTGATGATAATGAAATAATTATATTTACCTTGATGTCGCCCAGAAACAGTTCGCAGCCATCGCCTGTGATCTGTAAATATAGAAAATAGAGACACATTAGCATTTTATTTCGGGAAATTTATTCTTGATCTAAAAAAGTGTATTATCAGCCATCCAAGGAAGTTTTAAATGCGTGGTAATCAGGGTTGCGCATTCATACAGCATTATATCATCATTGTAAGTTGAAGTTCGTTGTAACAAGTGCAACCTCCATACTATTTCTAATGATTCTTACCTTTTTTTCATCCATGGAGTTCATGATTTGTTCCAATCTATTGAAGCTGCATTTCAGCACTGCACCTGCTTGAAAAAGAAGCATTTCAACATCAAAACACAAAAGACAATCTCTGTAATAAAAAAAGATATTAAATAATGAACTCACCCTGAATAAACGATCCCTAGCAGTGAGAACACAATAAAATTAAAAATAAATTAGATTTTGAAGTATTTTTATTGGTCAATGACTGTCCATCTGATACAAACAATAACAAATAGAAAGTCAGTGACAAATGTTTTGCATTTATCGCTTGCGACGCAGTTGAAGTGTGTTCCGGCGAATCCAAGCAGCACGTCTTGAGCCTCCCTTCGTCTGCGAGAACCTGTGACCCTTGCCGAGACCTCTGGAACTGCGGCCAGCAGATGTGAGGCCACGCATTTCACGGTGCTTGTGTACCGCGTTCACTATCCAGTTGATCTTGGGATCACGGCGGATGGCCTGAGGATATTAAATAACATCAATACACTGGAAACCATTATAGTTGGCGATGTAAATAGGGTTGATATCAGATATACCGGTAGGTGAGTATTCAACAAAACCTTTCAGATTGGTGCATGACATAAAAGTTCATCATAATGTAAGTAAAATTAAGTGTTTTAAAAGAAATATTGATCATACCTTGTGTGAAGGATCAATCAGGATGACTTCAAAGTATTTGTATGAAGAGTCCTGGGCTACCCAGTAAGAGTTGAGCACTCGGAGACCACCACAACGGCGACCTACACGCTCCTGTAAAATACACATACATGATCATCAATTACAACACTTCGATTACATGTCAATGTAAAGAAAACTACAAAGTTATCAGATATACCGGTAGGTGAGAGTTCAGCATAACCTTTCAGATTGGTGCATGACAAAGAAATCATCATTGTTTGATATTAAAATAGAACCATGCAGCCTTACCCCACACAAAAAGGTGCCCTTGTGTGCAGGTCACGTAATATTTCATGTTTCATGCACTGTATTGAACTGCATAATATGAGTACTCCATGTATAGTGGTGGAATGAAAATATTCGTCGATTTTCAACTTGATTTGTTCAACCTATCACATACTACCTTTTGAAACTGAATAGACAGAATACACCTATATGACGTCACAAATTATGTCAAAATGTGTTCATGCTCAAGGCACTGGTGCAAGCGATAACAGACTCTAAGGTGACAAACATTTTCATACCGCAACTGTACATACTCAAACGTAAAAATGTAAATAGAAGATATCTTTTTGAGTAGAAACATGACAGTGATTTCAGCTATAGAAACATTTAGGCCCATATTCAGAAACAGTACTCGAGTCTGAGTTGAGCCTTATGCACAGATGTTTACACAATTCACTGAAAAATTACAAAAATCTATGCTTGAGGCTCGACTCAAGCACTGTTTCTGAATATAGGCCTTACAAAAGCATGTTGTGCAACTATGTTTCTTGTGAAGATCAGACTAGCGCTTCTAACGCGAAACAAGAGTCTCAGGGAGTTTACACTCAATGTTTGAAAACAAGTAGTTTCATTGACTTGTTGCAAAACACCTGTAATGTTTTAGTTTGAGAAACACAGAATGATAAAATCAATAATAACCTCGGCAATGGATTGCAAGTTGCGGGTGGGTTTCAGCTGGTTGACTCCATGGCTCTTGGGCTTGCCGTAAGTTGCTCCCTTGGGGACTGGGCGCTTGCGGCCTCCACGGCGCACACGGATTCTGAAGATAACGTAACCTAAAAGCAATAATATGTATGTTTAAGTAGGCACATCAGCCACAGTTAAAAACCACGCGACAGTCAGTCACCCTCAAAACTTACCTTGCTTGGCACGGAATCCTAGTCTCCTTGCCTTATCGGGCCTCGTAGGCCTCGGAGCGCGGTGCATCCGCGTCAACTGGCGGTACTGCCATACCCTCACACGAAGAAGGAAACGCATAACATCGCTCAATTTTTTTCTGTACAACTCTTGAATATATCTGTACGCTCCCATCTTGAAGAGCCTGTGGCAGACCTAGCAACAAAATCAATGCATATTGATCAGAAGTCACATCATCGGTCTGGCCACAAATATATCGCATTCAGACACGGCATGATTGACATGCCGATTGACACTGAAATTTTGAAGAAACTGTTAAAATAGAAAGCAGATCTAACACTTTACACGTTTATTTCACCAAATTTACTAAATAATCTGGAAATTAAAGAGCGATATCAATTATTTTATTGGATAAAAAATTCAACGTACGTCTCGCGTAATCCACAGGCAAACCAGAAAAGAATGAATTGAAATTGTGAATGTGAATTAGCTATGGGCGATTACTACTATATTTTATCGAATAAGTCGATTGTTCGGTTCAGTCGATAAAAGTCGATAACAATTGAAACTAGTCGATTGTTATCGACTGACGGCGCGTGCGGCGTGCGGCGCGCGGCGACAATGACTGGCACCAACTTTAACTACTATTTGCCGCGCGGTCACGCCACGCAACCACGCAACGCACCTAACTACTATTTTTGCCGCGCGGTCACGCATTCACGCAACGCACCTAACTACTATTTTCGTGCGTACTACTGAATCAGTAGTTACAAAAGATGGTGCGTCGGGCGTGCGCTGCGCTACAAATCTATAGATTGAGTCCGTGCGCCGCTACTTAATGCAGTTATTATGCGATTTAAGTTATTACATTAATTAATTTGTTTTAAAGTATAACAAATTACGAATAGAAGGGTAGGTAAAGAGTTTCTAACTAAGGAAAACACAGACTAGAATAAAAATTAAGTAAAAAAGGTACTTATAGATACTTATTTGAAATATATTTTCTTACAGAAAATCAACTTATAGCTAGAAATCTACCTTCTAACATAAATTTGGTAACTACACTTTTTACGTGACAAGGTCAATTTTACATTTCTATAAATTGTATATTCATAATATTAAAATATACTACCTACGTGTTAACATTAAATGCAACCGAAGTATTATTAATGCAACCGAAGTATTATTACTTAGAAACAATCGACGCAACACCGTCCCGCCCCCGCATGCACCGCCCCGCGTGGCCTTCCGCAGCGCAGTTCACCGCACCGCACGCATACTTACATGTATAGTAGTTAGTAGTTTGTCGATTGTTATTCGAATAATCATGGGGAGGAACTACTAAATCGACAATCGAATGCGCAGTAGCGCAATTTTCGATTAATTCGATTGTTTTTTTTGAAGCAATCGCCCATCGCTAATGTGAATGTGAACAGTGAGAGATAGAATCTATCAGAGAGAGAATGAATGAATAATGGGAAGAGTAATGTTGCCAACTTAAGAACCAAAAAGCCCAACACCCATGTTAAGTACATTGTGGTGAACTCCTCTGTATCTAGTCTGTTTAGAACTTTTTGTTTGTTATAGTTTTTTTATCGAAGGTCCATATTCCAAATTTAATTCACAAACTTAATTCATTTATTCCACAAGCTTAAGAAAAAATAATATTATCAACTTAAGAGCGGGTCGTGCGAAAATTTGAGATTAAAAAAAAAAAATTCATAACTAAATAACTAAGTGACATTTTATAAATCACAAAAGGACTAATTGTAGACTATACATTTGAGATTAATTCGAATTTAAGTGTGTTAAAAAAATATACTATTTAACATGACATTCTATTTAACGCTAATGAAAATCGTATGTCAGCGTAAATAAATAAAAATTTAAATATTTAGGCAGTTGTTTTTAGTGGTTCTCAGACATGAGAGGAGCGAAATAAAAGTTTCTGGAAAGACGTGCTGTGGTTTTTAATAATACTACTCGAGACGATAGGAAGAGATTAGAAGCAAGCGCTGGGTCCACCTCTCATAAAATATGAAATAAAAAATAAGCAGAAATAATAAAAATCTAAAATAAATGAGGAAACCCTCATTTCTCATTTGTTTTACACGACATTTCAATTTACCATCGATCATAGGATGTCCAATCAACAACACCTCGCAGTTTCACTCATAGTTACGCATTATTACGCATTTGGTTTTTTTTCTTGCATATATAGAAGCCTTTAAATATTAAACTAACTCACCAAAGGTACTAAAAATGCCATAAATGACCAAAATGAGTAATAATATTCTATCAAGTCCGTTTTGGATGTTAGAATATGTAATCCTAAAATTGCTTTGTTGGCAGCATTGCTTTTGAATGATTTACAATTTTACACGGACAATGGAACGGTGTCAGAATCATTTCATGTTCGTTCACTGGATATTATGTCATTGTCAATTGAAATAGTGATGTAAAGAGACAGAAATCGATTTTCTACCATTCGACATTATCATCAATTCATCACAAACACACACAACTACCGCAACCATCGAAAGTCGTCATCGCGTCGTTGGTTGAGGACCTTTCGATGGTGTGGTGGTGGTTGCATTGAGTTCACAAACTATAGGATGCTAACGATTGAGTTGGACACTACAATAAGCCATACGTAGGCCGGAAGTGGAGAGGCGAGAGTATTGAGATCGAATTATTACATTGCAAAGCACTTATTAATTTCGGGAAGCGATGAACAAAGAAGGATCATTCTAAAAAAAAAACGGTTAAGAAGAAAAGTAGAAAAGTCTTAAGACCTACACAGTTCATAAAACCGTAAGGCCTGGGTTAGCTGCGTTGCAGCCATTCCAAAATAGGTTCAGTAGTCAGTGCACCTGCCAAACTACCAACGATTCAATCTCCTACGTAGCACAACAAACACAATGCATTTTGTAGTTTCACATAGGTCAGTCGATTATATATTTTTTTATCGGAGCTTAGGATGAAAAATTGGAGCTGCAGCACTATGCTCAGTATTTGACACTGGCAGTAATGTCGGCTGACATTGACTCTGACTTACTAGTGCTAGTGCCACGGGCTTAGTTATTTTTCGTTCAACAACATGATGCGATGTTTAAAGGTTTTGAGCTTAATTTTATTTGCAGGTTTCCACAACACAGACTATGTCAAATAATAAATATGCAAAGAATGAAAATACTTACCAATTATAAAGGGTGGTTTTGCTAACCATTATAATCAACCATAATAGTATCAACAATGGTCAAGGTACTGTTATAGTAACTGGATAGAAGTTTTTGAACGAGTAATAGTTTTCCGTTGAGAAGAGAGAGGAGAGGAGAGCGGTTGTCTTCTCTCTTTCCCTCTTCGTTCGCACCACGGTCGCCATCTTGAAACGTAATTGTTGTTGTCATGTTTACGTTGATTTTGGGTAAAAGGTGAAATTTGTGAATTTTCCTTTTTTGTATTGGTAATTATCTATTGATTTCGTAATTTTCATATAATATTTTACACGCAGATGCACTACAATATATAGAAACCAGTGAAACCGTTCTCCTATTGATAAAAATACCTTGTAAAGATTAGGCGCCAAACTGTTCTCTTCGTGCTGTTATTCGTCGTATCAATTAGCGTATATTGCCCCATCCCAATGGCGATTCTGTTCTATAACACCTAATAATTGCCTGATGTAAAGAAACAATGAATTTAATATCTTATTATTTCAGGAAAGATTTGATGTACTCAACCGTGTGAACGTGAATCACCACGATGTTTTACGCACACTTTGTGCTGGCCAAAAAGGGCCCCCTGGCCAAAATTTGGCTTGCGGCTCACTGGGATAAAAAGCTAACAAAAGCCCATGTTTTCGAGACGAACATTGAAAAGTCAGTAGATGGAATACTGAAGCCCAAAGTGAAAATGGCTTTGCGAACGTCAGGCCATCTGTTGCTTGGAGTTGTAAGAATCTACTCCAGAAAGGCCAAGTATTTGCTACAGGACTGTAATGAGGCATTTGTCAAGATCAAAGTAAGTATATTTTTACAGGAAAAAACATTGTAAGATTCACTGACAATTCATTTTACAGGTTTTACTTACTCCAATAAGATAGTTTGCAGAATATTATAATCTTTCCTTATTTTGGGGCTGAGTTAATTTATTATTATGCCAGTAGTATAGTTCTGAGCAAAGATTTCTCTTCATCCTCTCTTGATTTATTTTGGACTAGATTAGACTACCAATAGGCACTCAAAGATAAGAGATTTATGATTCTAGCTAGTGTGTGTTAAAATTGAACCAATGTATATTCTGATATTATTCATATGACTGCCTGATACCATAATTAAACTATGCCTAATACCATAATGGTATCATACAAAAAATATAAAAACCAAGCCGTAGTTTGTTGCTAGGCTTGGCTCATGTGGAACTAGCACCTAGACTCGCCTAGCTTTAAGACTTTTCAAAGTGATCCCTTTGATACAAAATTAAATGAATGAATTAATTTTTAATTTGATTTGATAACACAAAACCTGAGTCTAAGATATGATTGCAGATTCAAATAAAGCATGAATAATCATATTAATAACAGAGTATGTTTTTAGATGGCTTTCCGGCCTGGAATGGTGGATTTACCTGAAGAACATAGGGAGGCTGCTATGAATGCCATAACATTGCCCGAGGTGTTCCATGACTTTGACACAGCCATGCCTGAGCTAAAGTAAGTGTATTCAGTTTCTATAATATACTTATATCATGGCGGCATTTAAATGTATTTGTTGCTTTTAGAGTAGTGTCACAGTATTGGACATTTTAATGAATAATGCTATTAAAATGAATCGTATAATTTCATGAGTTTTAACTTATTTTGAGTAAAGGTCTATCTCCACACATCAGTGGCGTGTTAGAGACGGGGCAGGGCCGTGGCGGAGCCGTCGATTGAATTTGAACCCTATCTGTCTACACAATAAGTTGAATTTATCTATGACAATATCCCGTCGGCCGAGCTCTGGCGGGAATAGGAGAATTCCACTCATTTGCACAGATATAGGGTTCAAATTCAATCGACGGCACCGCCACGGCCTGGCCCCGTCCCTGACACGCCACGGATGTGTGGGGATAGACCTTAAAAATGTCCTTTGCAATACTACCATGATAATTAAACTTTAAAAGTGCTCTCTAAACACTAGCTAGTACTTATAATTTCAATTGTATTTTTTTTCTCTCTTATTTTCCCTTAAAATCGTTCATGATTTATTAATATCAATTCAAAGATTATTTCTTAACATTTATTTTATTCCAGTGAAGTGGATATTGAAGCTCAGTTCTCTCTCAACCAGTCACGAGCAGAAGAAATCACTATGCGTGAAGATTATGGCTCTCTGAACCTGGTTACTCATGATGATGGTTTTGGAGACATGGGTTTTGATACCGACCATCCCGATATCATGAGAGAGGCCATTGGAAATGATGGGGGATTAGGAGAACAGGTATGTGATCTTTGGATTTACCAGAGAATTTGTAATGTCAATCAGTGAGAACTATCATTGCATATGAGTAAAAAGTTGCGCCGAGGAAATGTTTTCTAAAAAGTATTAGTATGTATTTTAACTAGTGGCCGAACGCGGTTCGCCCGTGTATTTGTGACAGACCTATGATTTGGGCTCAAAACCCACGAAAGCAAATATTTGTGTGGTGTACATAGATGTTTGTTCTCTGTCTGGGCATTATAGTTTTATTTAAAAAAATATAAGTATTATATCAGCTATCTGGTTCCCATCGTAAAAGCTTTTAAGGGACTAGATCTGCTTAGTTTGGGGCTAGATAGTGTAGTGTGAATTGTTCACAAATATTTTTTGGAAAATATTTTTATTTATTTGTTATTTTTTCGGCATAAAAAGTAGGTTGTATGCTAATCCGGGTTATATTTTTGAAACTATCATGGTTTTTAATACTACTTTACTACACTATTTTTCAACTCACCAAAATTTAATCATGGTAAATATCCCGTTGTTTCATAAAAACAGGTTATATTTGTTTTCAATTTCATCAAAATCAGTTCAGTAGTGAGGATTGAGCCAAAAACATCCAAAAATCCTAGCTTTCTCATTTATAATATTAAGTAGGATGTTTTATTTGTGTTGTAGGTTTGTATATTATTAATGTATTTGGTCAGAGCAACGTGATATTTGCGGATGGCTCGTCCCTCGAGCTGGCGGGCAAGGAAGGCGACGTTGCCAGCGCGAGCGCCGGGCCCACGCTACCGGAGGCGCACGAGCGCCGGATGGAGGCTGCGCCGCACGCGCCAATGGACGACGGCTTTGGGGGAAATATCGGAGATGATTTTGGAGGTATAATATCTCTCTCCTACTTGAGTGAGCGATGCGTCCGCGTGGACAGCTGTATGACGTTGTTACGTTCAACTATCGTCAGTAAACCGACTTTACAGACAACCGATTTTTTTTAACCTACATTATCCCACTGCTGGGCAAAGGTGTCCCCCAAAACCTCCACCAATCTATCCTCTGACCGTCGAGATCATCTCGCCAGCGTCCCCTCGGCCGGCCCCGTTCTCAGGCACCTAAGGAGTGGACGATATTCACCCACTTTAATTATAGTAGGCAACCAATATTGCACATCGGCTAATTTCGGCTTCATGAGCGTAGGTCAGTCAGAAAGAGATAGCGCTCTACAAAGCCGAAAAGCCGATGTGCAATACTTATTGCCTACAAGGACGTCGTAAGAGGCGACTAAGGAAATGCATCAGAGGTTAAGGCGCAGCATCTCTTGAGAAGAATCATTCTTCTTGGAAGGCCTCCAATCCAGACTCATTCAGAATGATTATGAGACTCGACGTCACCTTCGATGCAATATGATTTCACTTCATCTTTGCACTCACTTCTCTTGTCAATCATCCATTGTAAAGAATTGCAATAGGTTATGCGCAATACATCTTTAAATTAAACCCTTGCATGTGGTCGCTTTTACGAAGATTTATTCCAGATAACTAGACAATATTTTATCTATACTAATATTATAAAAAGCAAAGATTTGTATTTTTGTAATGAATAAACTCAAAAACTACTGTGCCGATTTCAAAAATTCTTTCACTATTGGAAAACTACATTCACCCTGAGTAACATAGGCTATATTTATGTGTTTAAAAAATAAATGTCCACTCGTGCGAAGCCGGGACAGGCCTATAGTTACCAATGATATTTTTTTTTTCTATACATCTACAATTTAGATTCTACATCAACTTATATCCTTAGTAAAGAGAGTGTTGTTTTATAGCGGACGCAGGCGGCCTGTTCGAGGGAGATTTGTTCGGCGATGTGTCGACGAGCGCCGCGGGTGCGGGTGCCACGCCGGGCATGCCGGGCACGTCGCAACAACCGCAGTCTTTGCAGGTAACATACTACCAATATTACTTCTTGATTGATTTAAAATGCCGTTCAGAGCCGAGTATATGCGTACCTAATAAGTTTCGTTTGTTACATCGTCGTAGAAAAACAAGGATTGGTAAATGGCTGCGAGAAAAAAAAAATGACGCCACCTTCCATACAAAATTAGGATTTGTCTTTTATTTTCAAGTGTGACAATAAAAAACAAATATTATAGGTATATTTTACAGGTCGTAAAGTGCAAAGGAACATAATGTAGCAAGAACTAAAGAGCTCACATTATCAATTAGCTAACAATTCTTAGCTCTAGATCGTTTGTAACGGTCTGCAGATGGCTTAATGTTTCTTGTGTATTTTATAAATTATGTAACTATTAATAGTTTTTTTTACAATGGTTTTCTTTTTAAAATATATCTCACTAGCAGCCCGTCCCGGCTTCGCACTGGGTAGACAATATTTTTGTACATTATTTTGTTCTATCGCTAATAGTTTCGGCAGCGCATTCGACGAAAGACATTTCTAGACTCATTTTTCTACACCTTCGGTTACATTGTTCAAATTTTACCAAGGATCCCTATGTTTTTTCAAAATGAAATGTAGCCTATGTCAAATTGGAAGAATGTAGCATTCTATTGGTGAAAGAATTTTTTAAATCGGCCCAGTACTTTTTGAGCCTATTCATTACAAACATACAAACATACAAAAATAGGTACAAATCTTTCCTCTTTATAATATTACTCGTAGTATAGATATAGATTAGCATATCTTTTGCCAAATTTAAAAGTAGGAGCTGTGTGAAATGTGCACCAATATTGATGTATCTTGACGTTTGATCTTCAGGCGGAGATAGATGCGGGCGTGATAGACGCGGGCGCGGAAGGCGTGGCGGCGGGCACTGCGGCCACGGCGGACGCACCCGACTCCGACGATGACATGGGCGACCACTACGACGCAGGCAACTCACCGCAACACAGGTACGAAAGCTAGTCTTCCTCGTGGACTATGGCTAGCAGCAACCATCTTTCACCCAAAATCGCCAGTGGCCTTGCCGAAACTGGTCCGCTCACAAAGTACAAATCACAAGTTTTTTTATATACTTTGTACATAGCTAGGAAAGTGAAATTGCAGCCTAAGGTGGACCACGCTTAGCTATTATCCACTTGTTTACTCTAGACTTGAGAATTCCAAGGTTGTAATGCTCCGGAAATATTGACGACAGGAAAGTGAAATTGCAGCCTAAGGTGGAGCACGCTTAGCTATTATCCACTTGTTCACTCTAAACTTGAGAATTCCAAGGTTGTAATGCTCCGGAAATATTGACGACAGGAATGTGAAATTGCAGCCTAAGGCGGACCACGCTTAGCTGTTATCCACTTGTTCACTCTTGACTTGAGAATTCCAAGGTTGTAATGCTCCGGAAATATTGACGACAGGAATGTGAAATTGCAGCCTAAGGCGGACGACGCTTAGCTGTTATCCACTTGTTCACTCTTGACTTGAGAATTCCAAGGTTGTAATGCTCCGGAAATATTGACGACAGGAATGTGAAATTGCAGCCTAAGGCGGACCACGCTTAGCTATTATCCACTTGTTTACTCTAGACTTGAGAATTCCAAGGTTGTAATGCTCCGGAAATATTGACGACAGGAAAGTGAAATTGCAGCCTAAGGTGGAGCACGCTTAGCTATTATCCACTTGTTCACTCTAAACTTGAGAATTCCAAGGTTGTAATGCTCCGGAAATATTGACGACAGGAATGTGAAATTGCAGCCTAAGGCGGACCACGCTTAGCTGTTATCCACTTGTTCACTCTTGACTTGAGAATTCCAAGGTTGTAATGCTCCGGAAATATTGACGACAGGAATGTGAAATTGCAGCCTAAGGCGGACGACGCTTAGCTGTTATCCACTTGTTCACTCTTGACTTGAGAATTCCAAGGTTGTAATGCTCCGGAAATATTGACGACAGGAATGTGAAATTGCAGCCTAAGGCGGACCACGCTTAGCTGTTATCCACTTGTTCACTCTAGACTTGAGAATTCCAAGGTTGTAATGCTCCGGAAATATTGACGACGGTAAAGAATTCCACTCCTTGGCAGTTTGCACTAAAAGTGGAAGCGAAGCGGTTTGTACGATGATGAGGGACATCAACTATGAAGGGCCCTTCATGGTCTGTCGAATAATAATCAATGTGATGTATGTTTTAGCTGGGGCGGGTCCCCCGCACACGATGAGCCGCCCCTCGCCCCGCCGCCCGATCTCATGCCGCCGCCCGCTACGCCCCGCCCGCCCTCCGTCAGACCTATGGTAATTACCCTCGAAAACAATCGACAATCAACGTCATTGATGGAAAGATGAGTCGAAGATAATAAAAATAAAATAAAATTAATGTATACTAAATTACTCGGTTAATTATCATCTAACAACTCCGCAGCAGTCGCCTCCGCGGCTTAAGCCTCCCCTAAATCTCTCCATTAATCCCTCTCTCTTGCCTTTTTCATCCATTCTGGTCCGTATCGCTGAGTAAAGATATCCCTCCATCTCTTTTTTGGTCTGTCCTGTTTTCGTTTACCTTCCAATGGGATCCATTCTGTCACCCGTTTTATCCACCTATTGTTTTCTAATCTGCAGATATGAGTCGAAGATGACAAAAATGACAATAATGACTAGACTGAAAATTTGCTACCCTATTGAACTAAGTAAATGTCGGTTGTAGGACGTGGATGAGCCAGTAATAGAGTCTGCGGAGGCCGAGGCGGTGCCTGAACCCACGCCTGCTCCGGCTGACAACACCACGCTACTGCAGAACGACGAGGAATCCTTCGCGCTGGCACCTGTTGATGCTACTGTTCTAAGAGGTTAGCTTACAAGTTCCAATCTTCAATAATTTTATTGTCATTACATTGGTAGTACAACATTATGGTGGTAATAACAGTTTAAGGTGAGTAAGGCTAAGTGCGGCTGTGATGGGAACGTAGGCACTTTTTATTTACATCACGATAACTTTTTAAATATGGTAGTGAATCCCCATTGTCACTCAACCTTCTTCTTATCTTGTCACTGGTTCTTTCAAACAAATGTGGTGAAAGGAAGCTCTTTTCGTGCACTTGACACAATATGTTTTCAAAATGTTAGTTTCGTTACCGGTTTGCTCTCAATGTTTTCCTTCACCATTTGAGATTACTAGGCATAGTGCACATACATTTTTCAACAGAAAAACTTATTGGTACATGACTGGATTTGAACCCACAACATCTTGACACAATATGTTTTCAAAATTTTAGTTTCGTTACCGGTTTGCTCTCAATGTTTTTCTTCTCCATTTGAGATTACTAGGCATAGTGCACATACATTTTTCAACAGAAAAACTTATTGGTACATGACTGGATTTGAACTCACAACATCTTGACTCAATATGTTTTCAAAATGTTAGTTTCGTTACCGGTTTGCTCTCAATGTTTTCCTTCACCATTTGAGATTACTAGGCATAGTGCACATACATTTTTCAACAGAAAAACTTATTGGTACATGACTGGATTTGAACCCACAACATCTTGACACAATATGTTTTCAAAATTTTAGTTTCGTTACCGGTTTGCTCTCAATGTTTTCCTTGACCATTTGAGATTACTAGGCATAGTGCACATACATTTTTCAACAGAAAAACTTATTGGTACATGACTGGATTTGAACCCACAACAATAGAATCGGAAGGCGGGGGCCACGTGTGTTGCTAGTTTTAAAATGAGACACAGAAGTGAGGCACCACAGAACATATTTTCTCTCGGTATTCTGGGGCACTAAAACAGTTATTGTATTGCAGGCATAACTAAAACAAAACGGAAGCGAAAGCTAATTGTCGACGAAGTCAAGAACATAACAGGCGAAGAGATGAAGAACCAACTTAGCAACACATCGGATATTGTGACCACACTCGACTTAGCGCCGCCTACAAGACGACTCATGCATTGGAAGGAAACCGGGGGCGTTGAGAAGCTATTTACGTTGCCGGCCAGGCCAATCCCTTCAAGAGTACTCTTCAAGGTAAGTTAAACCGCCGGCGTTACTTCAAGGGTCTCAAGTTAGCAATTTTGCTATTGACCATTTTCACATAAACATCAGTTGAAACTCGCCAAGTTACATCGACCGAACTGTATCGTTTTAGCTTGTTGTTCCAGATTGTAGTATACTGATCTAGGTACTGATGTCAATGGATTATCTCAAAATAACCCAAAATAGTTTTCTCACTGATAAGCTACGAAAAATATGATTAGAATAGGCATGACGACTAATTTTCAATATCTCTTCTATCATATTCAGAAGTATCTATTATGTCTAAAATATATCATATTTCTGTAGAAAATTAAGGTTTTTGTGCAATAAAAGTTCATTTAAATTTAAATTTTCAAATTCACGCCAAAACGCTCGCGGGTGGCATGGCGTCTTTTATTACGTCACGGCTATATATATCAACAGTAAACATTGGTGCTTTTGTACTAAATCAGAATGACGTTTATATAGCCGTGACGTAATTCGCTCTGACCGGTGTTTAAGCCATCATAGCGGATTGTTGTATTTTGAAGATTTATTTTATCAATTATATGATTAATCTCGACATTAATAAGAGAATAAATACATTTTTCAAAATCTTTGAATCCTTTTTCATTAGATCAGATAAATATTTTGGCGATACTTGAGTAATCAACTGCATTCAAAATAGGCATGACGACAGTAATGTAGTCATGCCTATTTTGAATGCGTGCCTATTCGGATAGTGTGCCTATTCGGAATTATGAACACGTTTGCAACTCCACTTTTTGTTTAATTTTTAGTACGCGATATGCGCCCCTATACCCTTAGCGCACCCGGCGGGCGGTAAGAACTCGAATTCGGAAAACGAAAGATCGAAACGAACTTCCGTTTTTAGGGTTCCGTAGCCAAATGGCAAAAACGGAACCCTTATAGATTCGTCATGTCTGTCTGTCTGTCTGTCTGTCTGTCTGTCTGTCTGTCTGTCCGACCGTGTCACAGCCATTTTTCTCCGAAACCATAAGAGCTACACTAATGAAACTTGGCGAGTAGATGTATTCTGTAAACCGCATTAAGATTTTTACACAAAAATAGAAAAAAAACTATAAATTTTGGGGGTCCCCATACTTAAAACTGCAACTCAAAAAAAAAATTTTCGTCGAACCCATACGTGTGGGGTATCTATGAATAGGTCTTCAAAAATGATGTTGAGGTTTCTAATATAGTTTTTTTCTAAACTGAATAGTTTGCGAGCGAGACACTTCCAAAGTTGAAAAAAGTTGGTCCCCCCCCTCTAACTTCTAAAATAAGGGAATGATAAAACTAAAAAAAATATATGTTGTACATTACTATGCAAACTTTCAACGATATTTGGTTTGAACGAGATCTAGCCAGTAGTTTTTTTTTTATACGTCATAAATCGTAAACCGCAATTTACCTTTCGACGAACTACAAGAACCTGTTTCCTGTTTATTTTCTGTATATTATGTTACTTGATGCTACGGAACCCTTCATGGGCGAGTCCGACTCGCACTTGGCTGCTTTTTGAAGACTTAGACGTGTTGTAAAAGTTCGAATAGGGTTACTTACATGCTGTCCTAGTTCAGTAAGCCATGGTATAGGCTTTCTAGCGGACTTTATTAGCTTCCATTGTATTTGGTACAGAAATACTCCCGCAACATGACCCTGAGATCAGAAGGCGAGGAGCCAGACCCGGCCGCGAGGTCGCCTGACCCCGAAACACCCAGCGCGCCTAGACGCGGCGGCAGGAAACGAAGACATGAAGAGGTAACTATTGATTTATTTGACTGTTTTTTATTTTATAATACTTTGTTATTTAATAAGATAAGATAGACACGCAGCTACCACTTTCATTCGTGCACATGAATACATTCAAAAACTATAAGAAAAAAAAAAAGTTTTTATTTAGACGCGCGTTTTTCGCGGATAAATTTCTTCTTCTTCTTAAATTTATGAGCTTAGCTCTTGTCGGGGTTTTGATGCAGTTTTCTCCAATTAGTCTCTCGAATGCGGCCTCGGTGACTCCTTGAATTGGATAAATTTCACATTGTTAAAATGATAGTAATTTTTAAGTAATTGCCCTTTTGTTTAGTCTCACTTTTTAAACATTGTTTTACTTATTTCAAGCTGTAATATTGTTGCTATTTCTTCTAAATTCTATTTCACATAGGATTGGTATTGGTAGTGACTTTTTCACATAATAAATACTTAGTAATATGAATACGATTCTATTTCAACGGACGTCTTTGAAGAGCGCTACATACTTTTCTGTTTGGTTCTGATTTCGTTTCTCTATTTCAGTCCATTCAAGCAGTTGAGCCGCCAGTAGTTTCTTCTACGACTGACTTAGAACCCCCAACACCAGTGCCACAGGAATATGAACCTTCGATTGGTATGTATAAGGCTTATAACAGCCTTGCTTATACTCGTCTGGTTTTAATTTTCACCAAATGGAAGTTGGGACATATTTTATTTCCATCACTTGATGCCACCTTTCAAATCATTTAAAAATCATGAGTGCTTGCAAAACTATTGAGTACGTAAATACTTCAATACTAGATAAGTCATTTTCTTTCGAACAAGTGTGGTGAAAGTTAATGCACTATTTCATTTTCATTGTCAATATCTTCACCAAATCTTTTCTGACTTTTCTCACTCCAAACATCCTGCAACAATTGTATCATTCTAATATCACCCTTATTCGCTTGTCATAACGTTCATGTGCACACAACTAACATAGTGACCTATCATTCACGCACGCTTAGAGGACCGAGTGCCGAGCCCCCGACCTGAAACACCGAAGCTTGACGACATCGAAGCACCAGCCACTCCAGGTAAACTATTCATTCTAACAATTCCTATACTATTCAAACTGTCGCGATCATAACACATACTAAATCTATTACACGGGTATTTCTCGCATATACCTAGCGCCTAAAATTCCATTTTTTTTTAAATCGAAAATTATTTTGGCGATCGTTTTGAGGTGAGAAAAACCCAAAGAACTCGCGTCACCGTTACTGACACCTTGTCGGCAAAGATCGACATACTTCGCCCAGTCTTCGAAGGGTGGAGGGGGGTTCAAGTTTTCACTTCGGTCAAAATTCCCGGAGTTATTCTTTGTTCATCACTTAGTAATCACTTGGTAGACTATGAGCTACATGCGTTTAGGTAAGCTGGGAAGAATAGGTACAATAGATAACTGCACTGTAACATCTACAAAAAAAAAATTATAAAGTTCGATTATGAAGATACTTGGAATGGAAGGCTACTTTTTATTTAAGATCTTCAATAAAGCTAGCAAGGTATAAGCCTGCAGGCGTAAAGTCATGCATAATAGGGACCTATATTATTCAGCCATGGGCTGTCTATAACATTTAATTTATTTATTTATGGAAAATGACGGATAAGATACTTGACTGTCAGAACGTATAAGGGCGCTCGTATACGCTAAGAAAATTTGCCGTTCCTGCGGCAGACAAGACAAATTCTTCGTGTAGACAACAAGAATTTTGTCTGTTCCACACACGAAACAACAACAACGTTCGCCGCGTCGTGTCTTGCGCAGATAAGATTTTTTTCGTGCACCGCTGCGAGCAGTGTACACAGTTATTTTCTAGTTACGACACGAATTCTTGGGTAGACCCGGCGTTTTTTCTTAGCGTGTACAAGCGCCCTAAGAGCGGGGGCACACGATGCGTTGCGGCGGCGGTGCGGCGCCGGAGCGGTGTCGCTGCGTCGTCTTACATAGAAATATCTGTGGCATGTCACACGATGCGCTCCGGCGCCGCACCGGACTTGCAACCACCAAAGACAGGGCGGGGAGGGGTGAATGCGTTGCGACGTCGGAGCGGCACCGCTCAGTTGTTTCCAACAATAGACGTCTTTTACGATCCATTTTCATTAACAGACTGTCCAACGGTGCTACGGCGCCGCTGCGACATAACAACGTTACGGCACCGCACCGCTCGTGTGCCCACTGACACGGTGAAATCTTTGCGGTGCGGCGCCGCAACGCATCGTGTGCCCCCGCTCTAAGTCGATTGCATCCACGGATGCGCGTTTGTTCTATGTATCAGTCGAAGATGCTGAAGACTAAAGTGAGCAATCTGCAGTTTTCTCTCCACGGACAGTCTATTGCAGAAATGGTTATGTTCACAAACTAATAAAATATTGGTGATACAGGAATGCTGAGTTCACTCGGCCCGCCTATGACACCCGGCATACTTGGAGTACCTCTTACACCTGGCACGCTGTTGCAAGGCGGACTGACACCTGGTGGACTGAATCATGGAGCCATTACACCAGGTAATAAATATTACAGGGCATTTACACATGCCGCCATCCAACTCAAAACTAATCAAAGTTAGGACTATGTAAACCAAATAACTAATGTTTTTTAAATCGATACTGGCTTTTCAGGAAGCCTACAGCATGGTGGTTTGACACCTGCCGGTTTGCAACACGGAGATCAACCTGTGGACCTAGGAATACCAGCAAATATGACGCCGGGTGGCTTGCATCATGGTGGTAAGTTTTATTACACCCCCTTCCATCACTTACTCCACACACATTACAGACTCCTCAAAACTTCTCTTCTTATGCATTTGATGTTGTTAATTACCAGGTATGACTCCCGGACTAGGACTAGACAGTGCAATGACACCGGCAGGACTTCAACACGCAGGAATGACCCCAGTCGGTCTCGAACACGGTGGCATGACACCCGGCGGCTTACAACACGGTGGAATGACACCGTCGGGCCTACAACACGGTGGCATGACGCCTGCACATTACGCTCACGGAGGAATGACACCCGCGGGTCTAACACACGGTGGAATGACACCAGTGGGCTTACACCACGGGGGAATGACACCAGCAGGACTAACGCATGGTGGAATGACGCCTGGCGGCTTACAGCACGTAGGAATGACGCCCGGTGGCTTACAGCACGGTGGTATGACACCGGTTGGCCTACAGCACGGAGGAATGACACCGACAGGTTTGCAACACGGCGGAATGACACCATCAGGGTTACAACACGGTGGGATGACACCGGGAGGTTTACAACACGAAGGAATGACACCAGCGGGGTTGCATCATGGAGGAATGACGCCCATGGGTCTACAGCATGGAGGAATGACACCAACGGGACTACAACACGGTGGGATGACGCCAGTGGGATTAGCGCACGGAGGACAGTCAGGTATGCAAACTGACAGACGATATAATATGAAGATCACCTCAGATTACAACTTGTTTGAATAATAATATTTCGATTGTTTTAGGGACACAACATCCAGCATTACTACACGGAAGCATGGAGCGAGCGCCGATGATGCCGCAAATCTCTTCACAGGAACCACTTTTAGGCCTCACAGATCAATATCGGGTGTGTATTTTGGATTAAATACATTTTCAGAGACGTAGTTACAGACGAGCTTGTATGAGGTGTGAACGAGGATTGTAGCAAGTATGTTATGAAGATCGCGGAAAGTCTGAAAGGTGAAGGCTCAAAGTAGTTCTGCCTCAAAACGTGTAGGCGAGGGCCTGGGAGTGAAATCTTTCTTGCTGATTATGATTAAATTAGCAGGTAGATGATGATAACAAAAAAAACATTAGCTGACAATGTAGTCATTATTACATATTGATTGCAGGATGGTATGCAAATGACGAACTTAGGCTACGACGACAATCACGCCCCTCAGAGTCCGCAGCACGATTACGACTTACCTGCAACGCCTGAAAACGTGAGTACATTCAAACATTTGCAGATATAACATTATAAGTGGCAATGGGTAGGTCATATAGCTCGTAGAACCGACAACCGTTGGGGAATAAAGGTTCTCGAATGGAGACCTCGAACCGGATGACGAAACGTGGTTAGTTCCATGGTGACCCACCCGATGGAGAGAGCACTGGTGGTCTAGTGGTAGCGGCCCCGCCTTCCGATCCGAAGGTTTAAATCCAGTCGTGTACCAATGAGTTTTTCTGTGGAAAAATGTATGTGCATTATGCCAGTACTCTCAAAACGGTGAAGGAAAACATCATGAGGAAACCGGCGTGTCGTAGAACCTAAAAAAGTTCGAGCAACACGTGTCAAGGGTCACGCAAAAAGGGCCCGCCAGCGGCCTACTTGCGGAAAAACCAGCCCGCACATCAAGTGCAGATGATACAAAATTTGCCGATTTTTTTTTGCCCACCCGATGGATCGAAGATATTATTAGGATCGCGGAAAGTCGTTGCATGAAAAGAGCTCAGAATTGTTCTTCCTGAATATGTACAGGGGAGGCCCTGCGTCGAGCAGTGGACTTCTTCAGCTTGATGATGATGATTATTATTAAGAAAAAAGCATATCAAATAGGGAAGGGGTTTACAAGTAGGTACTGTTAACTTTCTTGTCGTAGATTAGAGTATGGTGTTGTATAGAATCTTGAGTAGGTACTTCCAAGATCCCTTGATGCAGAATAAAGGCCTTGTTTGTTTGTGAAACAAGCAGTAAATGTATCAAGTAACGTGTTTCCATTAGGCGGAAGAAGGCGAGCGCGAAGCAGGCGAAACCGACGAGCAATTTGAAGAGCGAGTGTTGAACCGACGAGCGGCGCAACTCTTCGCAGTGATGCGACCGAAACTCGCCGCCGGATTAGAACTGGCCTTCACGGAGCTCGCGCCACGGCATAATAACAGAAAGCAGGTGTGTATCCTTGATATTTTTTTGACGTGATAACGTCTTTTAATTCGATGGAGCCGGCTGCATGCATGAAAAACATTACGTAATGCGGCATGACCTCGCTCTGAGGCGTTCCATTTAAGGCTTGAAGTGCAAGCGAGAGCGCGGAACGAGCGACAAAAAGGCACAATCGGCCTCTGCGTTCGGCACCGTTCGACATCTGTCTCTCTCCTACTTGAGTGAGCGATGCGTCCGCGTGGACAGCTGTATGACGTTGTCACGTTCAACTATCGTCAGTAAACCGACTTTACAGACAACCGATTTTTCATCTATACTTATGTTTGAAAAGTGATGGTGCAATTTCAGGCACGTGAGGCTAACAGCCCTGTCAGGGATTGGTCAGTTTCACCATGCTCTGTTAGTTTAACAAAGGATTAATAGGGCGTTAAATCTTAAATCTCATCTTAGATGTCAAATGGACCCATGCTCTATTCCGTCTTTACCATAAGGGCACACGGGGCCCGTGCCCAGGGCCCCCATTCTCAGGGGGCCCCGAAGGACCGAAAATTTCTGCACATTCATTCTCAAAGCATTTTTGTCGGGCACATTACATTTTTTTCACAATACTACGCCATTATAGCCTACTTTATTTGATTACCTATAATAAATGGTTATGCTTAGTAAAACGATATTATTATATTTAGCTTTTATTACTTTCCAAAAGGGCCCCAAATTCTTATGTGCCCAAGGGCCCCAGCCTAGTTTAAGACGGCCTTGCCCATGCTCATAAAATTACGGTGAAATCTAACCTGTAACCTATTACATTTCAGAGTACAAAATACAAAACTACTAATCTGATCTAGTGCTCTAGTGTAGTAATTACAATTTTCAAGACTTTTTTTGTTTCTAGGTCGCGCAAAAATTCTACAGTCTACTTGTCCTCAAAAAGCATCAAGTATTGAAACTAGAACAGCACGAGACTTATGGATCTATTACTATTTCTAAGGGTACTCAGTTTGAAACTGAAGCCATTTAAATTTAAATACTTTACTAAAATGCTATTTATAAAAAAACTGTAATATAAATAATATCAATTAGTTGATAGAAAAGAAATGATAGTTATGGATAAACGGTGAAAAATGTCGAGCCAAAAATAATTGTGTAAGATACCTTATGATTCGAGTCCTTGATAATATTTTTACTAAGTAACTTGGACCAAATAATTATAATGAGTGTTGATCTCGAGAAAAAAATCTGTTTGCAATATGTTAATGATATAATGAAACTATATTTTGTTCCAAGGACTCGATTCACGAGTGATGTGCAGTTTCCATTTGGGTATTGTTTGATGGACTCGTGTAGAAAATGCCTTATTTTGATTTGCTGTATGTAGGTTAGGTAAAATTATTGTAAAGATGTTTTTACAGTATATTGTTTATAGAGTCAATGACAGAAATGGTATTGCTGTAACTTTGTTAACCTTCAGTTTGAATCCTAAAACTATGTGTTTTGTACTGATTATGTTAGGTGTGACTGTATACTTATTTTAATGTAATGACACGCAAGAAATTGTGGATTATTATGTATAGGAGTCTCCACACCGAACCTGTGTTAAGCAGGCAGGCTTATTTGGAGACCATCTGAGCTCAAAGTATAACCAGCTAATCAAACCTCTGTTCAGTGTGTAGCTCCTTAATGTATTGTATCGTACATAGAACTATCTGGTTAGGTCTTCTTCTTATCGTGTCACTGATTCTTTCGAACCAAGTGTGTTAGGTACAAAAATATTTCAGACTGATGGAAACATTTAAAACACCAAAATCTTTCAAATCGTTGCATTATGTAAATGAAAATTTATTTTTTACAATGCTTATGTTGTAAGCTCTGTACGCTCAAAGTTTCGCATCAGTAGCTTGATGGACGTGAGTCATTTTAAGACCGCATTTGTAGATTACGTAATTTTATACATAATTCTATCTTGGTGCGAAACTTTTGGTATTTCATAAGCGTTTTTCAAGCCATTAGGGTGTTATTAATAATCCTAGCGTAGCGTTGGACTAGTTAATCCGTGTTTTGTCTCTTGCTGACATGCAATTGTCAACTCGAGCAAATGTGACAAAACACGATTTAACTACTCCAACGCTACGCCAGGATTATTAATAACACCCTTAAAGTATGATAACTAGGTAGAATTATTGCATTTTAAGCTATTAGCACAGTATTAGTAGCTTTGTTATCAAACTTGTACCTATATGAATTATCTAAAACAGATGCGGCCTTTGCGTGCTTCTGATGCGCAAATTATTGCGTACTGGGCAAACCAAAATGAGTACATTCCGAACTACTATTTCTTTGGATTGTATTCATTTTGCTTAAATTCTGAATATGCATTAAAAATGCCTCTAATTGTTAAATGAAACTATCATGTGACTTGCTCGGTACATATTCTAAAATTATGTAAGTATTTAAGTTGATATCTGAACCGGTATGTAACATTTTTGTCGAAATCTGTGTTTATATTTGTTTTAAAGCGAAGGTATTCACTTACACGGTTTTATTACAAAACATTTACAAATAAAATTGTTAACGAATTTATCTTTTATTGATTATAAAACCATTGCTAGGTAGGTATAGGTCGGGTCACGGTTTAATAGCGCTGACCTTGAATAAAACTCATTTTAAGAATGATATACATTTGTTTGCTCAGCCCTAAATGCTTCATTTGTTTGCTCAGCCCTAAATGCTTCTCTACAAAAAAGCTAGACAGAGGTCTTTAGCTATTGTGATGAATTACCCGCATGGTTAGTGCCGCCACGCCTGTAGTCTCGTAGTGTAGGGGGGAAAAAGAAGGGTGTAGGTATTGATTTTCTCATCCAGACAGGTTACGCAAGGTAGTGCACTGGGAGATCAATCGTACCGCAATGCGCTTTAGGGCGTGGATGGTAGACGCCCCCCCCCCCCCCTAGTTTATATAACTCTGGGTACTCTACCTATAAGTACCACCTACTAATAGGTCAAATATTAACAGCAGTTCCTAGCGCAGATATAATATAACACACACCCAGAGGACAATTATCATTCAGGAGAGGAATACTGGCATTTGTATCACACAGAGGCATCGAGTTACAATGTACTGCGTACTAGATAAGTTAATCGGAACAAGTCTTCCATTTGCTGGTAGCGCAATAAGATTGTTCTTGAGCCTATACTCATTGTTTAGTCTAATCAAACGATTGAAACATGCAGCGCCATTGCCAGCTATTGATGTGCCGTCTATACATTATAATATAATGATTAACTTCCTAAGGCTTTTCCTGTATTATCTCGATGCAGAGGTGCCGCTACCCCAGCAAGTGTGGAATTTCAAGATTTGAGATCGAGTTCTCATGTGTACCTTCCTATTCTCTTTTGAAAGACATTTAAGGGGGATATTGCAAATCAGAAGTGACAAAAAATGCTCCAGATTTATTTTTGTGTATCATTTAATCGCCCTAAAAATGTACAATACAGATGCCGACATTCTCGAACGGGATAACAGCATTCCAAAATTCGTTGATAATACTCACGCATACACGCAATAAACTGGCTAATTTTTATTATCACCGAAGTTTGAAAATGATATTTTTAACATGATAGTTAGATATCAGTCTACAAAAATTAGGAATTGAAATAACTGTAGCGTTAAATAATGTTTACGTACAACATTTTATTTGCAGATTTTCCATTATACTACATAATTAAATAAATTGCATTCCTGATGACGCGCACTAGAAAGTGTAATACACCTTTACACATCAGTCCTTGCATCACTATGAGGGTGAGGTTTCCAAACATTCGATTCCCGGCCGTCCACTTCAGATAGTAATTCACTGAAACCTCATCATGTGGGATGGCAGTAGTAGTGTTCTTATAATAAATAGCTTAGAAAGCGAACAGCAGGAGGAACGCCATCATAAGACAGAAGAGACCCATGGCCTCAGACAGGGCGAATCCCAGGATGGCATATGAGAAAAGTTGTTGTTTGAGGGAGGGGTTCCTGGCGTAGCCGATGATGAGGGAGCCGAACACCGTTCCAATACCCGCTCCTGAAATGATACACTTTGCATTAGTTTCATATTTATTCAGCCTATAAGATAACTTGGGACCATCTACCAATATTACATTATCTAGGGAGCCAGTGCAGTCACAAGAATAAGTATTTGGGACAAAAAAGTTGATGTTACATTATAAGGGAAACAGTAAGTAGCATGCAAATAAAATAAACCAAAATCTAAATCTCTAACTACTTCAACCTAATGTAAATTTTTATATATTCTTCTATCAATATTAAGGTGTAATCATAGAGTAGACTGAGGTGTTAATACTTTGGTTTTCTTAATAATGTCAAAGTAGTTAGGAGAGTAATTTGGTATATAAAAATGTACATAGGTCTTAGGAAGTTAGTCAACAGAAATCATCTCACCTCAATAGCAATCTTCTGAAGTTTAAACTTGTCAAAAACTTGCACACAAAACATGCAACTTAAAAAGCTTTAAATTGTCATTCCACAATATGCAATAAATACTGTACATAAAAGATCTATTAAACAAGGTGTCTTAAAAAGCAAATAACATCAGGAACGCAATCATAAGACAAAACAGGCCCATGGCTTCTGAGAGTGCAAATCCCAGGATAGCATATGAGAAGATTTGCTGCTTCAGGGAGGGATTGCGTGCATAGCCAATTATTAAGCATCCAAACACCACACCAATACCAATACCTGCAGGACAAGGGTTAAGTGCAGGGGTTAGAACAGAACAGGGAGAGTTACAAAATTAGGGTTAAAATAAGCAGTCAGAGGAAGTACAGTTACAAGTCTTTACCAGTAAAGAAATATTAGTAGACAAAGCTACAGCATTGTCTCTCTTAGTTGCTTTAAAATGTACTTCCCCAAATTGTGAACTTTCAACTCAGGAGGTTAAAATCAATATCTCGGGTTATGCAATCAGCTGTTTCCTGTAAAGTCTCAGCTTAATTAAGTACAAGAATTGAAAGTTCACCTAGAAAGGTTTGATTACAGATTCCATGAAGCACACTCACAAAATTATGACAAGAGTTTCACTTTAATAAAGTTAGTGACAAGCAAGTCATCTTCTGATGGACCCTGTGACTAGCAGAGCTTTGTCACTAAAGCATTATTTTTATGGATCATTTTCGTCCTGAGTAGCTCACATGGATGTCATTCAGAAGTAACTGATTTATCATCAACTTGTACCAACTAGTCCATAGATCTTCAAATTAAGACATATGTGATTGTGTGAGAAAGCGAAACAAAGTAAATGATGAACTAAATCATGGTACATACCAGATCCTGCTACTCCTACTGTCGCTGCTCCGGCACCAATGAATTTGGCAGCGGAGTCAATGTCCTTGGTGACCGAGGTGGTCTGGAAGGAGCGCACCGCTGAGAGCTGGGAGGGGGCGGGCACAAGCTGTGACTGCGTGGGGACTGCTGCAAGTGGCCGCAACAAGCAGGTGTTGCTGAAGATCTGAAATTACACACACCACAATCTTACTGCTTGGTGTTCACAACAAGGCAACCCCACCCTGAAAATCGATAATGCATTTAGCATGATTGCCTAATCATCCTTTTCTCCTAGTAGGCTAGAAGTTGTAGCGTAGACTCCAGTTTCGAAACAGAACAGCTGATCAGAGTTTATTTTAACTGATTATGTGATTATGTAACACGGTAAGTTTAAGGTAACTATTTAAATCAGGGATCTGGCATCAATAGAAACTGCAGTAACCGGATTATTACTTAGATATCCAATTGGAATAGGGCTAGTAAGTGTCAGGAAACCAGCAGATGGAGATGTCAATGTCCTATGGCATGATCATTAGAAGTAGACAAGTCATGAATGTAGACTTAAATGATATTATGATGAATGTGTGAGGATACTTACGGCAGACCTGGCTGCAGGGGCGATCAGTCTGGCGGCAGACAGCATTTTGTGTTTTTATAGGGTGCGGCGAGCGACAACTGAAATAAACCGAAGTTGCAGATGAGTTAACTGTACGAAGGACCGGCACAGCACTGAGAGCGATACTGAGAAACTGTGACTTTCAAGTCTACTGACAGTTTGACCGACGAACCGCAAAGGGTTACGTAATTTACGTTCCTACGTAACAGAGGTAGAGGTCGATATATAAACACTTTTACGTAAATCTTCCAGTATGGGGATTCACTGGGCACACAAATTTATATTAGGAGAGGAAGTGTACTATCACTGGAAGCAATAAACGAGCGGCGATGGAAAATGGCCGATTCGGCGATTGGACTGATATTATTTCTGTAATATGACAACTTACAGATTCACCAACAAATATTTACACTGTCACACACAATATGCCCGTATATAGCGTAAATATCACTTTTTACTTGGTAATAACTCGAGATTTCAACACTTTTTCACGATTAGTTACAATCGTAATTTTTGCCGCACTTACCAAAGAACACCGACAGGAGGAGACCGGCCTTTGGAATGTTCAATTTCTGAGTGATGAAGTGAAACAGAAGTCGAAAGCGGCAACACTATTGGTTGATATTTGGCGAAGTTCCGTGCGGTTCGCTCTGATTGGTCAACTTTAGAATCAATATGCGCGAGTGGCACAAGCCTATGTACTTATTTTTATTGAAACTTTCAATAAAAATAATGTGCCAAAAATTAGTGTACATAAAAAATATTATTTATTTATTTTCTATTCAGATTATTGATGATATACCACTGACGTATAAACTAAAAGTTATGGTTTTGAAGCATTGTTAAAAGGAGTTTTGTCGTTTTTGGTTGCCAACTTGACTAGTCCAATAAGATGAGAATCCATTGTCCGAAATGGCCGTCTTCATGTTGAACATCTGTAAATTCAAAGGCTGTGGCATAACATTTCCAAGACTTCCAGATCTGATTGAGCACATCGAAGATGTCCACATTGGTAACTATTTAAAATAATTATATCACAGATTCATTGTCAATCCAGGTAGAGTTATCTATGTTCCTCCCCTATTTACGCCTTATCAATATCATTATGTTGTCGTCATTGTGTGTTATTTTTTGCGTGAAATACAAAAATCGGTGCAGGGGCTTTGCTATTTTTAAGTTTTTTTTATTTTCTTATTTTTATTTACATAGTAGCCTGCCAAGATGCTTGTAATAATTACACCTCTGAGTAGTAATTTCCGTTTAAATCGGGCTGCATCATAGTTGTGTAAACATTGGCCCTACCTAGCGACAGACCTCGATACCTAGGCAGATAGCTGATAATGGTGACCACCAGACCACCGTGTCGCGCCGTACTTAGTAGGCACCTTGAACAGCTGCTTTCTTTCCTTATTTTTGTTAGATATACCATAGATTTACTCCAATCATCTTTAACGCCACCTATAGTAAAATCCCGGATGCTTAGAAATCATAAATGAGAAAATCCTTCGAAGAACCTTCAATACATAATAGAAATACTTAGATTATTCATTAACGTCTGACCTATAGCGCGAAGAATCAACGGCATTTGGGGATTCATGATTGTCGAATGAGACCACGAACGCCTAGTGAAAGCATAGCATGCCCCCCCATCCGATGGACCGATGACATTGTGAAGATCGTTAAAATCGGTGTTTAGAGTGGGACCATATTCTAAGATAGGGGAGCCCTGTATCCAGCAGGAGCTACTGGATTTTTCAGGCTGATGGTTAAAGAAATAATAATAGAAGTGCTAGATTTTGAAGCTTCTCAATTGAAAATTTTCAGATTTAGACCCAAAAGTGGTAGAACAGAAGGAAGCATCTCGTCCGCAGTATATTTCTCTGAGCTACGTTTTGAGATATATTTCTGACCACTCCAGACGCGATGTTCAAAATAATGACGTGCCTGAGGGCAGGCGACGGCTTTTATCTGTACCTGAGCCACCTGCAGTTCGCAGTCCTACAGGTTAGATTTTACTCACCTACCTATAAAAACCTATAAAAAAAAAATAGGCTGTCTTGGTCCTAAGTTTATGGACACCAACGCAAGTAAAGTATAGGAGCAGGAAGTACCTTGGTAAGGTTAGTAGGGTATTATAGCGGCGCTCTTATATTTACGCAATATTCACCACGGCATGTTTATTCAAAACTTTTTTTTAATTTTAATTTGAGCTTTCTGGGTTAAAGTTTTCTGTAATATTCCACTATCTTTCTTCATCTTCTTTCTTTATTCTTAATCTGTAAGCTTATTTAAGTTAAATCTTACTGCATTCGTATAACATCGATTTTTAATTAAAGCTTTCATCATTTTTTAATAATAAGTTGATGATACACACTAGCAAACATTTAGCAAACATTTTTTTTAAGGAAGTCAAATCTTCTCCTGCCTTGGCTTTTACCGAATGCAACTAGAATGTAAAAAAAAAAGCGGTGTTTCTCACGACATGGAATAAAGGATAGTTAGTATGGGATAAGGTTCGGGATAGGGTGATGATGATGTTAGATTTCGTGAATCTAAAGGTGATATCAGACGATTCATTTTTTGTTCATTTTTTCCTTTCATTCAGCACTTTTCACGCGAAATGAAACGTGTGAACACCGAATGAAATATTAGTGAACATGGCATGAAAGAAAAATTAACCATTCACTCGAGTGAACATTCATCCGAGTGAACCGTCTGATATCACCTTAAGATATTTCCGAATTACAGATACGCTAGTAGTTACTATGACACGGGGTGCTTGCTACTAACTATTATCTATTCTGTGACGGTTCACAGAATAGATATTACAGATACGCTAGTAGTTACTATGACACGGGGTGCTTGCTACTAACTATTATCTATTCTGTGACGGTTCACAGAATAGATAATAGTTAGTAGCAAGCATCCCAAGGCGTTTTTCGTGACTGTAGATTTTATGAACTAGCGGTCGCCCGCGGCAGGCTTTGCCCGCGTAGTAGGCCATTGCTAACATCCATCCTGTGGAATGTTTGTTTTATTTACCTACATGATTTTGTAGATCTACTGCATTTAGTTAGGTATTATGAGTAAGGTGGGCACTGATGCAAACGAGCTTACCTGATGGTGGATTCAGAAGCTGAATACCTATGTTTAAAATGATTACCAGCTCTTAGGTAGGTAGGAGTTCTGTGTGTAAAATGGGACTTCTCAGCAAATAGGTAGATAGACTTGTCTACCTACATAGAGGTACCTTTTCATCATCATCATTAGGCCTACCTTATTTAGGTACCTACCTATTATGAATAAGGTAGACAAGGCACTGATGCCAACGAGCTGCGGCAAATTCATCATCCACACTTGATGTGCGGGCTGGTTTCCGCAAGGCCTCTAGTGGGCCCTTATTGCGTGGCGCTTGACACGAACGAGTTGCTCGAACTTTTGTAGGTTCTACAACACCCCGGTTTCCTCACGATGTTTTACTGGCATAGTGCACATACATTTTTCTACAGAAAAACTCATTGGTACACGACTGGATTTGAAACGACTGGATTTGAACCCACGACTAAGGATCGGAAGGCGGGTCCGCTACCACTAGACGACCAGTGCTCTCTGCCAACGAGCTTACCTGATGGTGGATTCAGAGGAGCGTGTAATCATAATACTTAATCATATGTATGTATAGGTAGGCGTTCTGTGTGATAATGGGACTTCTCAGCAAATAGGTAGGTATGTACTTATAGGTACTTAGGTAGGTAACATTGTCATCATCATTATTATACAGATTTGTATTTTGTAACAAAAAACTCAAAAACTACTGGACTGATAAATTTCTTTCGCCTCTTTAATGCTGAATTATCCCCGAGTAGCATAGTTACATTATATCTAGTTTGAGCAAATGAAACCTACAGGAAATGAGTCTCTTTCACCAATAACTCTGCATCTGTAGTTTAGTAACTACTGAGTAGTTCGACAGTTGGTACAAATAAAATGAAATGAAATATATTTATTTGCAAGAAGTATGGTACAATTATAAGATCATAGGGTATGTAAAAAAGTGGCTCACATACTTCATCAGCGACCAATATACAAAATTCAAACAAAAAGTAGAAAATATAAGTTAAATTAAAATAAATCAGTGTGAGAATAATAACAATAATCAATTCAGAATAATAATTCTTAAAGAAAATATAAAATAATTAAAATGAAATCTTTAACGCTATAAAAACATTTATACAACATTGTAGATTATCTTTAGTAGGTAGTTACTCCATCACACACATATAGCAAGTTTCTTCATTCACAATCTGACCTATCACACTTTTGGCAGGGTTATAAACACACATCACACACCCACTAAAGTCGGGTCTACCACCTTCTAGCGCTAAGTTTGACACACATCTTCAGCCCACTGAAGATGAAAGCCCACGAGGTGGTCTGGCATGCGGCAGAGGTGTCCAGCCCTGAAGAATTAAATGTTCTTCTCATTATTGATGACTGCCCAGTTGTAACTATGCGTAGGAGTTGACTATGAGCGGTTGGTTCCCAACGCTGCTGGAGGTATTGGAGTCGTCTGTGCTGTAGGAAATGGTAAATACTCTTCAGATGATAATAATAAGACAGATGATTAATTACCGATGCTGTTGCAGCCATCGCATTTCTGTCTTATTTAAGGCCGATCTTATTTTCACGAAAAAAGAAGAAGCAGATTTCTATGGAGTATGTGTGCGTATACGTATGTATATCTACATTTGTGTGCGTAAATCTTATATTTCAACTGTCAAAACTGACATCTCAACTGTCAAATGTCAAGAGGTCAATGTCATGCTTGCTTCTGCTTGCTACTGTTCTATAATTCTTGCTAGGCTATTTCGAGATGCAAGCTACTATTTACGAAATAAAATCCACCGGAATAATAAATAGGACAGAAATGCGATGGCTGCAACAGCATCGGTAATTAATGATCTGTCTTATTATTATCATCTGAAGAGTATTTACCATTTCCTACAGCACAGACGACTCCAATGCCTCCAGCAGCGTTGGGAACCAACTCCTACGCAATAGAACTGGGCAGTCATCACTAATGAGAAGAACTTTTAATTCTTCAGGGCTGGACACTTCTGCCACATGCCAGACACCTCGTGGGCTTTAATCTTCAGTGGGCTGAAGATGTGTGTCAAACTTAGCGCTAGAAAGTGGTAGACCAGACTTTAGTGGGTTTGTGATGTGTGTTTAAAACCCTGCCAAAAGTGTGTGAAGTCAGATTGTGAATGAAGTATAATTAGGTAGATGTGTGTGATGAAGTAACTAGGTACCTACTAATGATATCTTCTTCAATGTTGTATCAATGTTTTCATAGCGTTAAAGATTTCATATAAATTATCTTCTTTAAGAATTATTATTCTGAACTGATTATTGTTATTATTCTGACACACTGATTCATTTTAATTTAACTTATATTTTCTACTTTTTGTTTGAATTTTGTACATTGTTCTCCGACAAAGTATGTGAGCCGCTTTCTTACATACCCTATGATCTTATAGTTGTACCATACTTCTTGCAAATAAATATATTTCATTTCCTTTGTTTTGTACCACCTGTCGAACTACTCAGTAGTTACTGAATTGCAAATGCAGAGTTATTGGTGAAAGAGACTCATTTCCTGTAGGTTTAATTTGCTCAAACTAGGTATAATGTAACTATGTTATTCGGGGATAATTTAGCATTATAGTGGCAAAAGAAGTTTATCAGTCCAGTAGTTTTTGAGTTTATTCGTTACAAAAATACAAATCTGTACAATTTATAATGATGATGATGATCCACAGTAGCCCAAACAAGAGATGAATGGAGAGAAGGAAGGGAGGCCTTTGCCCTGCAGTGGGACACAACAGGCTTTTAATAATAATAATAATGATGATGATAAGTTACCTATAAGTACATACCTACCTATTTGCAGAGAAGTCCCATTTTCCCACAGAACGCCTACCTACATTATATGATTATAATGATTACCAGCTCCTCTGAATCCACCATCAGGTAAGCTCGTTGGCAGAGAGCACTGGTGGTCTAGACGTAGCGGACCCGCCGTCCGATCCGCCTAAGGTCGTGGGTTCAAATCCAGTCGTGTAAAGTAGTTTTTCTGTAGAAAAATGTGTGTGCACTATGCCAGTAAAACATCGTGAGGAAACCGGCGTGACAGTTCGAGCAACACGTTGGTGTCAAGCGCCACGCAAAAAGGGCCAACTAGAAGCCTTGCGGAAACCAGCCCTCAGTGCCTTACTTACCTTATTCATAATACCTAACTAAATGCAGTAGATCTACAAAATCATGTAGGTAAATAAAACAAACATTCCACAGGATGGATGTTAGCAATGACCACTACTACGCGGGCAAAGCCTGCCGCGGGCGGCCGCTAGTTCATAAAATCTATAATAGGTATGTATAGTACAGTCACGAAAAACGCCGTAAGATGCTTGATACTAACTATTATCTATTCTGTGACGTTACCGTGTCATCATAGTAACTACTAGCGTATCTGTAATTCGAAAATATCTTAGAGTCACGAAATCTAACATCATCATCACCCTATCCCTGTCTTAAGAACCACCCATTTTTTATTTTTTTACCTAATTGCATCCGGTAGAAGCCAAGGTACGAGAAGATTTGACTTCCGTAAAAAAAATGTTTGCTAAATGTTTGCTAGTGTGTATCATCAACTTATTATTAAAAAATGATGAAAGCTTTAATTAAAATTCGACTATAGATAAATGCAGTGAGATTAAACGTAATTAAGCTTACAAAGAAAGAATAAAGAAAGATAGTGGAATATTACAGAAAACTTTAACCCAGAAAGTACAATCAAAAATTAAAAAAAAGTTTTGCTAAACATGCCGTGGTGAATATTGCGTAAATATAAGAGCGCCGCTTATTTAATATTCCGGTGGATTTTATTTCGTAAATATTAGCTCGTATCTCGAAATAGCCTAGCAAGAAATATAGAACAGTAGCAAGCAGAAGCAAGCATGACATTGACCTCTTGATATTTGACAGTTTGAGATGTCAGTTTTGACAGTTTAAATATAAGATTTACGCACACAAATGTAGATATACATACGTATACGCACACATACACCATAGAAATCTGCTTCTTCTTTTTTCGTGAAAATAAGATCGGCCGTATTATAGAAGGTTGGTAGGTGCCTACATTGTTTGTTTCGCATCACGTCACTTTACGACGCCTAAAATAAAACGCACGTGACAGTGGAAAATAGATTGGAATCGCGCTATTTACAAACGGAGCAATTATGTTTAGGTGTATACATTTGGTTTATGTAACAAAATTCTGTGTAGAAATTGGTAGTTACAAAGTATTATTTTGCGTTTGGCAAAAAAATAACAAGAACAAACCGACTGAACGCTGTTATAGAAAATAGTTCTAATTTACTCCGATCGCCACTAAACCAACCCATCACTATTGGATTATGGGGTCTGTTTCTGTTTCTTGAAACTACAAGATATACCTACAATATTCTAGTATTTTTATAACAAAAATATTCCAATGCAGACAGATTTACAATATTCTAGTATTTTTATAACAAAAATATTCCCATGCAGACGGATTTACAAATATCGCAGTGTTTTGTTTTTTAATTTTAATTTTATTTTTTAAGTAGGTAGGTATTCCTGTGTATATGAGTAGGTCAATAAAATGCTTTTCTTTCTTTCTTTCTTTCTTTTGCAAAGGTTTTTAATAAAGATAATTAATATTGTTCTAGGAAGCGAGATGGATGAAGACGAAACGTTGAGCCACTCAGAAGACAGCAATGACTCGTGGACCACGGTGGACGAATACAACTCTGAATTCATCCTGCGTTATGGCGTCAAGTAGGTTTTGTTTTACAACAGCCTTACCGCCAAGTTGGATAAAAGTTCACCAAGCATAGGCAACACCTCACTCTGAACTTAAATCGTCTGCAAGCCTTCAAAAAAAGTCTACAGCAAATTGGTTGAAATCAAGAGTTGTATATGATGGTCGAACTTCCTTAACTTGGTGTTAAGGCTGCAGCTTTATGTAATCCGACCAATCGACTGTAAGCCTTGAAAAAAAGGTTTAAATCAAATCGGTTGGAATCAGGAGTTGTCTTAGATTGGTGAACTTCACCAAACTTGGTAGTAAGTCTGCATTTGTAGATAATCTTCTATTCCAGGTCACGTACGAAATCTTTCCAAGTTTCATCAATCAATGTCGCGTTGAATTTCAAATAGTTCATCATACCTATAATATCCAAAAATTTGCATTGATAATAACATTTTTATGACGTATCTATTAGAAGTATGTATTTAAGTATTAACTATTTATCTACATTCAGCGGTTTAGTTGGGCTGTCTGCTGTCTATAAATATCAGCAGGAATAAGATTTGTATGGTAAGTATTCGATTATGACACATTATCATGAGGTATCGCGTTGTGGTCACGCATTATGACTCAGTGTAAAATTGGTAGGTAGACTAGGTACTTATCTAGTATGGTATGAGTCATTGCAATCGCATGTATATAAGTTTACCAGTAGTCTATAATCTCATTAACCTAGTTTTACTTTGGTATTTTACTAAATTACAACGAGGCTTAGCCCTTGTATTACACACATTACCTTTTTTTCGATAAATTCCAAGTTTCTGAAACTTGGGGCTTCTTTTTTATTCCAACAGTAGGTGAGTGCTTACACTATGGAATGCAATGTGGAAAATAGACTCTCTAATTCTAGGCTGAACCCCAATGCACTGTCAGGAGCCCTAGGCCCTGCAGCGCAAGAGAAGCCCTTCGCCTGTCCCGTGCCTGGCTGCAAGAAACGGTACAAAAACGTCAACGGCATCAAGTATCATTCCAAGAACGGACATAAGAAGGATGGCAAGTGAGTACTAAATATTGATTTATGTAAATATATCATCAGCGCCCCGTGGATTCCTGAAAGGCGGCGGTTTCGTGATCGGCTTATAAAGCGTTGGCGTGGCGATCTGGATGCCTTCAAAAAGAGTTGGTTGGTGGAGGGTCAGAATAGAGAGAACTGGAAATCTTTAGTGAAAGCATTTGTCCAGCAGTGGGATGAATATGTTAGTAAAAAAGTAAATCGTCTTTTTCCTTTAAATTCCGATGGGAGATATATTTGAAGGTTGCGGAATAGAATCGGTGGCTAAAGAGTGCTCAAATTGTGTTTCTTGGAAATTCCAGGAAGCAGGATGACGACAAAAGTTAATGCGATTTAACTATGTTTAGTATGTTGGTTGGTCTGTTGCTCACATTGACAGATCTTTTTGATTCTTTTTCATCACGGTCTGATAACCTGGCCATAGAAATCTCTAGTGCCAGGAAAGTGCCTGGAAAATTAAAAAAAATATTGCTTCGAGGTTCATAAACAATTTATACCAATCAAGAGTAGGTACTTTATTTAGACGACGAAAATATGGACGTGATATTTTAAAATGTTCTATTTGTGTCATAGAAAACACCATGCTTTTGTGACCGAGCGTTACAATAAAAAGTATTATCCTGCTCCCAAGAAACGCTTGACTGCTCAGGAATATTTCTGGAAGAAACGGGTACTCTATTTCATCAGTAAAAATTGACACCATCATTTCGAATCTAGTTAAAGAAACAATAGTTGTATTTTAGATAGCTAAATTGTACTAATAAATGGAGATGTAGAAAATTCTAACGTAATGGTTGTCAGATTTTTGCATCTGTTAGATAGAAGTAATGCAAATAAGTATACGTTGTTAGGTTACAATTAGGTACTTTCAGTTTGCTGTAGTATTCCATTCATACATTCATTCGTATTGTGTAGGACTTGAACAATGACAAACTATACCATTCTATCATAAAATCGTCAATTGCAGGTATAAGTGGCCTGAGTATATGGTCTTAGTACTAATTAATACACAAAACCGTAATTGTTTTTTGTCATTATTCCAACGTTTTCCAGGGTAAAAAAGGAATACAAATGCAAGTGCGGCAAAAGTTACAGAACCGCCCAAAACCTTAAGTCCCACTCAGCCGTTCACACCGTCACGACACTCGCTACTGCCCCGTCATCCGAGGCCCCAAGGAACCAAGTCACAAAGATGCCTGGTCTGGTCGTCACCGCTGCCCCTTCCAGAAACATCTCTGAGGACAAGTTGGTGAGGATCTACGATACGATAAAAACAAAGGATGGTACAGCTTTCACCATCCCGAAGCATGGGCGAGTCAGCGTCGTCTCAGCCGGCCAGATTCGACATGCTAGCATTACTAGTCCCGTTACTTCCGTGAATGCGGAGAAAATGAAGGTAGTTGACCGTAATCCGAAGGTCACTGTTTACAACCAACCGTTTCTGTTCGAACACGAGCTTTAAATCGGGCAGAGGACTGTTTCGCTTTGCATATAAGCTGACATATTTAGTGTGAATGCTCGCCATAGCAGTGCTTATGGCAAGAGCGTTGAATTTTGATTTAAAGCAATGTACGAACTAATTTTCACGCATTGTAAAACATATTCGCAATTTGAGTTCGTTGGAATAATTTTCTAAAAATTGTATTATTCTACCAAAGCATACACGAAGCTTGTATATTGCGTGAAACAGGGCCCAGATATATAATTGCAGTTGCTGAGTTTGAGTCGCTGTTCCTATTGGCGGTCGGCAGAACTACGAATTTAAAGTCACTAGTTTTAGTTTAGAACACATACAGTTCCTAAAAAGAAATATTTTGTTGCGCTATTTTAATTGATGATGCTTGAAGCATGCTTATTTATTGCACAAACTATTCCATAGCACTCACGGCGGATATTTTTCCGAGATAGGATTGTTATCTTAGTATTTTTTTAGTTTGAGATTGTATCTAACGTTGTTTAGTTGAAATTATTATTTTAAGACCGACTTCTACATAATCGCTATGAGAAAAGTTCTTAAAATATCCGTTTACTGAATATGATAATGCAATTCACGAAGACGCCCCACCAATTGTCGGTTAAGGGGATCGCGGGGTGCGGGGAGTTTGCCCGAGCGGCAGTCGCGAACCGTAGTCTATTTATTGTAGTGTGCGTGTGCACTCATAGGTAATTAGTGTGTACCGATAACACTCAAACATTGACGGAAGCTTGCACACATATACATATAAACGGTTAGGAGGAATAGTGGGGCGCGCCTTCGTGGATTGCACTATCTATAGTGTAAAATGCGGTTTCCACGTTCTAGAAGACAGCTAAGAGTGATGTAGGAATGGGTTTCAGTGCCCAAAAACAACTGATGGTACGTTTAAGATACTAATTATAATTTTTTGGATGTTGTAGTTTTGATGTCTTGATGTCGTATAAATATGATGTTTGTCTCATTGATAAAGGCTGATTTTATGTGATCAGTCGGCTAGTTTAAGTATGACTCTTGAAATCCTTATTTTCTGTAGTCTTTCTCTTCCAGTACCTATGGTTTTTGAAGTTCCGTGTTCTTTGGATGTGTGCGTGTGTTAATTTTTCTTTCTAAATGGGAAATTTAATATTCAATTCTATCTTTGTGCCATTATTTGTGTATTTGACACGTTTGTTGCTTACTAAGATTTTTTGCAACTTTCACTAAGTTACATTTCGTAGATTTAAAAAGAAAATGTAAAAAAAATCGTTGGTGAGGAAGTTTAGATTAATACTCACACAAAATGTGATAAAAAAACAAAAAAATGCTTGTCTGTGTGCGAAGAAGAGGTTCTGAATGTTTTGGTGTCTTAAAATTAACTTCACGAAAACATGAATGATAGAAGAATGTATTGAGATGATTAAAACATTACTCAGTATTCGTATTCGTTAGTAAGTCAAAGTTTATGTTTCTTCAAGCCAAAGAAAGTAGATTAAATACGAAGATAAAAGGTTGAATGTGTAGTCATGAGAATTTCATGGGAGTCGATCTCTAATGCATCTCGACAAATTCAACTACCTATCATTTCAAAATCAGATTTGGTTTTCATCAATCCGACTTAAGCATTTTCGAAATAGGACTACAAACTGAAAATAGAATAAACGAGCTGGCAAAAAGACATCCCTTAAAGGGTAGTCAGAAACTTTTCAGCAAAATGCATGAAGTTGTTGGTATTTATTTGATTAAAGTTTTTTGGTTTAAATTGTCGAGCTTTACCTAAAAGAAGGTGCTATTCGAATTGGAGCAGGTAAGTTTGCGTTTTCCGATATCCGAGAACGAAATTGAAATATTCAAGCAAAATGTACACAAACTTCTTCAGGCAGGTAGAAGTAAATTGTGTTGTTGAGGAATGTTGGTTGAGGAATGTTGGTGAGATGCGATCTAGGTGCGTGTTTCTGAATACGGCCTTCAGAGTAAAAAAAATTGAGGCTCGATTCAGACTCAAGCATTGTTTCTGGATACCACCCTAGGAGTGCTGGCCATTTGCTAGGCTTTGTATGGAAGATTTTGATGGTTAAAAACTGATATTGATAAGACATTAGTGTAAGCTAAAAAAAATAGCCTGACGGCTGGTGTGACTGTGAGATATATCTTCAAAAGAATAAGCTTGATTTTCTGAATATCATCACGGCAAAACTTAAATATGATGTTTTTGTAATCCATGTTAATTTGTTGAAATTTGTTCTTATTCGCTTGCGTGTAGGCGTGAATGGTTAATGTTACTTCGTTAGAATATGACTCTCATGGAGTATTTAGGTTTGAAAATTATAATAAGACTCACTAAGTTGGAGCTTCACTGCTATTTTTATTATCGTTTTGTAAAAGGATCATACAAAAAAACTGTAAGAAGCAAGCCGTAGTTGGTTGCCTGTTCTTCTAGGCTTGGTCGCTTGGAACTGGCACCTAGACTCACCTAGCTTTAAGGCTTTTCAAAGTGATCTTTGTGATACAACTGAATGAAGAAATTTTGAATTTGAATTTTGTATAGCGGCTGGAAAATCACTAATAACTGCAATGTAACATTACGTCCGTCCTTTGAGTTTATAAACATTGTTACAAAATAATTCAATGTTAAACTATTAAAATTCCTTATATTATTACTTTTTAAGTATGATTAGAAAACATATACGTAAATGACATCGTATTTATTTATTTAAACTTGTTTATTCATTCCTATTTTGTAATTACCAGAAAAAAATAAGGACATTACAGAGTCTGCTTATGATAAAAGCATTGGTTAATTTTTTTTTGAATTTTTAAGGACCTTTTTTTGGAAACATTACTAGAAAATACATTACAAGCCAACCTTGTGAAGGGTTTCAACCAGGTTTCCTTGTTTAGTATTTTGGAACTAATTTCTGTATTTGTCCCGTTTTTAGCTAAAAACAAACATTGGTATTTTTTTGCTAGACAAAGATTGAATAGTTTAGACGGCACTACTATTATCATCAGTAGCTGAAATAAGTCCTTTATTTTTTTCTGGAAGTACCAAAAAAGGGGTAAGTATATTAAACATATACTTCGTTTTATTGTTATGTTTGTTAGAATGTTTATTTTGTTGTTTTGTATGAAACTGCTCATTTTGTGTCTAACTTTGTATTATCATATCAAATATTAATTTAGTTTATTTTAAGACTGATTGTTTGAACATCGATTGTAGATGATTTTGTTTCTGTATGTTATGTATGGAAAATGTTTTCTCAAATTTAATTTACTGGGTTAGGTATGTACAGTAAATAATGGATGTTTATTAAAATTAAATAATTTAACATCTTAATTTAAAATAAAACCTGTTGCTTCAAGATCAAAATTTAAGTGAAATATTTATTTATTTTTGGTGGTTTCAAAAAGAAAAGATTTAACTTCTGCTGCTTAATTTTTTCTGTACTTTATTTTGTAAGGTCGGGGATGAACTTGGGAAGCAAGATGTACCGAAAGATCTAGAAGATTGACTTTTAAGAGAACTAAAGATTGAGATGTTGTAAGCGTCAATTAGAATGACCAATTTTGGAAATTGTTAAAGCTTAGTTTGTATTGTATGAGAGCTTTCAAAAGACAGATTTTTCATAAAAATACCAATAATACTATCATATATTCATAGAAGAAGTTTACTTTTTAAGTTTAATAGTAATTAAAATTTGTGATTGGAATGTAAAAAAATATATAATGTATAACCTAATACTTGTGTAGGTATTCTGTAAGACACAGTCGCTTAGCACACATGTCAGTTTAACAAATAAAAAAAAATGTAGGCACATTTTAACAAATAACATATTATTCATACTAGGTAAGCACCTAGGTACGTAATACAGTGAATTGTTAAAAAAACAAAAATACACTAATAAATGCAAGCCATTAAAGAATTTAGAATAAGTGACATTTACACTGTAGATTTGATTGGGGATGCGCTAGTTTAGACACGGAAAATTGATAATTATTTTGTATAACTTGTGCATGAGGATATATTTTCCTACGATTTGATTCGCGGTTGAAGAAGTAGCCTTAGATTTTCCTTTGGACCTCTTAGTACCATACATTTACTCAAGAATATTTTTTGATGTCAATTTCTGCTCTAAGGCCGTATTCTCAAACAGTAGTGCTTGAGTCTGAGGCCGAGATTCATAGACCGAACTTTGACTTTACTTTGATGGAAAGTTCAGCTTTCAACCAAAATTATATTTCATAGTTCTGTCAAGCTCTTCTTTATACAAAATATTGATAGGAAACTTCGATAAACAAAGCTTACTTTGCGAAGACTGCTTTGCTGTAAAGCAAAGTGCGGTCTATGAATCTCAGCCTAAGTCGAGCCTCAAGCTCTCTCAAGCATAGATTTTTTGACAGTTCTCTATTGAACTGTCAAAAATCTATGCTTGAGATTCGACTCAGAATAAAGCAGTTTCAGAATACGGGCCTAAGAGGGCTTACGCAAGTTTAGTAAGCAAACGCTTATGCCACGTACATGATTATAGTTGACTGGAAAATAGAAGTAAATGTCTAAAAATAAAAAGTTTATACCAAATGAACATTATTTGGTCCCCTAAAAGAATGCCAAAGAATAAACCAATTGCTTCAGTCTTTTCGTGTCTGGACCGCTAGTGTTAATTTATTATAATTAGTTAAAGCTAAGTCACTATTGTCATTTATATCATCACAAGATGTGACGTGTATTTGTATTTATTGTGTGATTCTATTGCATATTCCTACGCTTTTTCACATTGATTGAGCCATAGCCGAGACTAACGTCTAATTTGAAGCTGGTATCCTAAGCGCGTGAAACTGGTATCGTACGCGTATGAAACTGGTTTTATACGCGCATAAAACTACCAGATGCCTTGTGATTATCTGTGGGGACTCATACGATCAATGTGAGATCGCATTAATGTTGTTTGATATACGCCATCTCAATAAAAGAAACAACTCTGTTCAATAGTTTTATTTATGCCTATATTCCTATTATACAATTAGGAATTCGTGATATCACAGTAAATAATATATTAATGTTTGAATTATAATGAAACTTTATAAATAAACATTACTTAAATGAAACTTTACTTAAAACTAAGGTTTTTACATATTCTTTTTATATGGTTCTCGAGTTCATACTGACTTTCTGTAGTTCAAACGGTGGTATAATTACCGGCGCATAATACAAATTTAATAAATATGACATTTCTTCCAGACTGAGATAGCTCGTAAAAATTTCTTGCAATGTAACTTTATTTATTGATACAAATGGGACTAGAGAAAGCAATGCCTAGACGAGACCTAACACTATCTATCTATGCTTAAATAGTTCGATCCACATGCACTCGAAGTTTACATACACTGAACTTACGGTAGGTAGGTGACCTACAGAATTACAGTATAATTCGGCCGTTCAGAGAATGCGTTCCTGACACGTCGCGATTGATCTGACGACGTAACTTTGTAATGGCGTTGCAGTTACGACAAAAATATTTTTGCTGGTTGTTTACCGTTTTAACAATTGATGAGCATTAAAACAACATTATTATATCAATAATCAATGAATTTTATAATTTTGTGCCAAACTGAGTGTCAAATAACTTGTTATACAATATAATATTTTTCTAAATCTATACTGCGCTATTATCAAGGTTATGTCAGCGCTTTATATTTGTAGTGCTGTACTAACTATGTGACTAACTGTGAATAACTGATCAAACTGTCAAACGCATTCTCTGAACGGCCGAACTATAGTAGGCAACAAATATTGCACATCGGCTAACGTCGGCTTCATAGAGCGTAGTGTGTTAGAAAGAAATAGCGCTCTATGAAAGCAGAAAAGCCGATGCGCAATATTTATTGCTTAGAGCGGTTTCAGACTAGCGTTTTATACGCGCGTATGAGCTCGTTTTTGGAAGCGCATGTATGCGCGTATAGGCGCGCCTTTTGTCACACGCTCGACTCGTACGAGCGTTGACGCGCTTCTAAGCTCGTATAAGTGTCAGAATCCATGTTGATACTGACACGACACCACCGGTTCGAGCGAACACGCCGAAATATGCCCGTTTACGCGAGTATGGTTTTTAGAAGCGCGTAATGTAGCGCGCGTATGCTAAAACGAAAAAAAATACGCTAATCTGAAATCGCTCTTACAACCGTAATTCCGTCTGCCGATCCTTCGTCGTATAATAGAATTGGCTTTAGTTTTCCATCTAGTCTACTTCTTGGTCGGTAGTTGTTCTAATAACGATGCTATCTTTGCGTGTTGCGCTGATTCGTTGAGAGGACACTTGTTTTGGACGAAAAGAAGAGCGCTTTCGTCCTTCTGCTCAAAGGCTACCTCCGCGCCCTCTTCGTAGAACCTGTAATAATTATTTTTGTTATCATGAACTGCCGTATTAGAAGTGTAACTTTGAATGAGATAAATAGATTTAATGATATATATCATCAGTTATAAAATCAGGGTATCCTGATTTTCTGATGACATAACTGATTCTTGTCTGTTTTTATAGGTTTAGTCACGTGGAATTGGAACCTAGAATCACTTTTTCCTAGAACCTGTTTTGATGTTTCAAAGCGTTCATTGGATTCAAGTGAATAAATGATTTTACTTTGACTTTGCGTGTCGAAATGTAAACATATGCCGCCTTGTCTCAGTGTATTGAAAACTCAGGTATTCGGCGAAGAAACATGTACAATGGAATTTAAATTTAGTTGATTCACGGTTAAAGAAGTAGCCTTACGCACGAAAGATTTTCCTTTGGACCTCTTAGTACTGGGCATCTACTCAAGATTATTTTTTTGCTGACCATTTCTGCTCTAAGGCCGTATTCAGAAACAGTGCTTGAGTCTGAGTCGAGCCTCAAGCACTCTCAAGCAGTTTTTTTGACAGTTCTCCATTGACCGGGTGACACAAACAAAATATGATGAATCTAAACTCACCCAGCCTTCACATAGTATTTAACTTTGATATCATCCCTACACCTCGGCAGATACTTCAAGGCCTCTTCCGGTTTCTTGTACTTGAGACATGCGTCCACAAACGGCTCGTAGCCGACCGGTGATTTCTTCAGCTTTGAGAATTTATCTAGATCTGCCCACTCGTTCTTTTCGGCTAGGGCTAGTATGCGGAGCCACCAATATCTGTAATTTTAAAACGAATAAAGAAAATAATGGGTTTAATAGGCAACAAATATTGCACATCGGCTAATTTCAGCTTCAGAGCGTAGTGTGCGTCAGAAAGAGATTGTGGCAATAAATATTGCACACGGAAAAGCCGGTGTGCAATATTTATTGCCAACAACTGTACTTTGGGCATCATCATCACTATAGTCGGATTTTTAATTAGACGATACCCACTGACAGTAGCTAATGTCACTTTGCAAAATAATGTTGCCATATTTAAAGTAATAGTGCTGCGTTCAGTTCTCGTTCAATCAGATGAATGAACAATAAGTGAATAGTTAATCATTTCAAACTATAAAATAATATTGAAATTTGTATAAAAAAATGTATAAAAGTGCTCAAATGATATAAGTTACTTGTAGTATGTAATTACAATCAGTTTTTTGACGGTTTATTACAAAGCGCGGCGTGGCGACTAGTGCCAACACCGATGAACCATCACCGACCAAGCCATGCGCGTCGGTCACCATTTTGTTTGTAATTCGGTCTCTAACCTCTGGTCTGATAGCACGAATGTTTTTCTGCGCTCACGCTGTTTAGTTATTGTTTTTGTAAAGTTTTTCGTTACGTTGTGTTTGTGGTAATTGTTGTGTATTTTGTTGCTATATTGTTTCACGCGAACGATACGGATCCTCAACCAGGCACGTCAAGTCAAAATCGGCACAATAACTATTCACTTGAAAAACGAGGCAATTTCATTCATTCAGGAGTTTTTTCAATCATTCACTTTGTCACAACACTATTTTTATTTCATCAAAAACTGACAACACAGTAAACGTCAGCTAGCTTCGTCTAATTAAAAATCCGAGTATATCATCATCTCAGCTCCGTATCACCCACTGTTAGACCTCCTTCTGCCAGCTTTTTCTGTCCTGTGCGTCTCTTGTCCAGGTGTTTCCTGCTACTTTTACGATGTCATCGTCCCATTGTGCTTTCGGACGACTAACATTTCTTCGGACCGACTTCGGCCACCATTTGGTCAAGGCTAAGGCCAACGGTTGTCGGTTCTTCGAGCTATATGACCTGCCCATTGCCAATAGAACTTACTAATTCTACGAGCTATGTCAGCGACCTTGGTTTTTCTACGAATATCCTCATTTCTGATTCTATCACGTAGTAAAACTCCCAGCATAGCTCTCCAAAATATCACTGAGTGGTATTTCAAGCATCGAACTTCAAGCGTTACGCTATCTAGCCCAGAACTAAGCAAAGCGTTACATACCGTCTATCTGGCATCTTGTACTCCGTCCGCAGTTTGTCCGCCAGCTTGCCCTCTCCCTGCTCTAAGAGTTTTTTCACAGAGTCGTGAAGAGACAGTCCTAGGAAGCTTACGCCGTACGTTTCTTGCAGGCTGGCTTGCTGCTTGCATAGCTTACGAGCGTCTTCGCAGATTGACACACCTGGGAAAGACCATCACGTTATTAAGCAAACAGGCCTTTGCATCTAATGTAGATGATTTATACAGCTTCAAGAGCAACTGTTCCCTCAAGCCCATATTTATGCGACACTGCTCAGCTCTCACCTATCAGCCATAGTCAGCCTGATCCACAGGAAAGGCATGGACTGTGGCGTGGCGGGTTTCCTCACGATGTTTTCCTTTTTTGCCAACAGATGCTGTTAATCTTTACAATTCAGCTAAAAGTTTTCTTTATCTTAGGTACTTAAATCATTCTTAGCCTTCCTATAGCACTCCCTAGCCGCCGCCAGTGCGTTTTCCGCGCCGGATCCAGTTTGCCTGCGTCACGCACATGGCAACTAAGCAAGCTTGTACTATGGAAACCCAGATAGAAGTTTCATAGATCTTACCTAGATCATTCTTAGCCTTCCTATAGCACTCCCTAGCCGCCGCCAGTGCGTTTTCCGCGCCGGATCCGGTTTGCTTCGGGTCTGCCGCGTCTCGCACGTGACCAGCGGCTTGCGCGGGAAAGTCGTCTTCTTGTTCGCGAACTTGCCTTAATGCCTCGCGGTTGTGCATGCCGCAGTACTTTATATACAGGGCGTAGGCTAGGGGGAAGCCGCGGATTGTTAGCTGGAAGATACAGGGTGGTTTAATCTTTGCAGTTATGCCTAGGCTGGTTATAGATGGTTTGCGAAGTCCCCAGTCATTTAGAGACTACTAGACTAGTCTTATAAGCGCCAAATAGTATTTTTATACAACTAGCTGATAGAACAAGCACATGGCCCACCTGATACCAAGTGGTAACGTGCGCGACCTACCATGCACTGCCCTGGGCCATCAACTTGAGGCATACAGATGTTCAGCCTCACGTGCCAGTAATTTCAGTGACATAATATAATACTTGGACAATTTCTTATTCACTTGAAATATTATGGGTACCTAACTTTTGAAACTCATTGTTTTTAACACTATTTTTATGAAACAACGGGATATGTACCATGATTAAATTTTGTTGAGTTGACTTCCGATATTTCACAGTTGCACGCACCATGATCACGGTTGAACTGAAGTCCACGAGTAAAAGAAATGTTATTGGCAGATAAATCGATCTACCCTCTTTCGCACTCTTTTATTGGTTTCGAGACTACTATTGGTTCCATTCTCACTCTTTTTTCTTTATCGGAAGTCAACTCAACAAAATTTAATCAAGGCAAATATCCCGTTGTTTCCTAAAAATATATGGGTACCTACTTAGGTAAACTGCTAGAAAAGAGGAAAGACTCTTACCTCAAACTCATGTTTCCCCATCTTTTCCTTCAAATGCAGTAGCACAATGTACACCAGATCGGTGTCTCCACTGGCGGTCGCTTTCAGCAGCGCCGTGGACCCTTCGCCAAGAGATAGCAGTAACGGCACTTGCAGCTTACTGTGAGTCTCGTATTCTAAGATCTGTAAAACATTTGCTGTTGAGTTTCGGTGTAAATGAGATGTTTCATGGAACTATGGAGCCCACGCCAGGTCTATGTACACAAATCTTAAATACAGCTTAGCAATGTAGAATACGGTTTAAAATGTTATATTTCTTAAATTCTACTTCGTTTGGTTGTATATAGAGATTTTCTTGGTCAAAGAGAGCAACACAACACACTCAAACATGGCGGACCGAAGAAGTAGTAGAATTGTCATTTTGACAACTAACTGTGTCAATTAGCATGACACTGACACTTATTTGCGTTAGTCACCGCGGTTAAACTGTCATGGCGGCGCCTCTCATCTCATTTCGTTTAGATTTCTTTTTTTTTTTATTTTTTTTATTAACCTATTTTGTCCCACTGCTGGGCAAAGGTCTCCCCCAAAGACTTCCACTTATCTCTCTCTCGAGCCTCCTCCCACCATCTCCAGATTTCTTTATACATAAACATAAAAAAATACAAAAAGACATGCGGCATGCGGTGGCTTTTTTTTATACAAAAAGGCGATGGAACAGGCATATAATATTATAGATAATATACAAGATGGTTTTCTGAGAAGGGCGGTGATGTCCAAGTCCGAAACCACGAGAGTTAGGGAAAAGTCGTGAAAAGAGTCATGCCCTCGATTTATAAGAAACAATAACTGCATTTGATCAAAACTCTTTTACTTTTGACGGGAATGGACGCGAATAATTTATCAAAAAAATACAACCTGTATTATTGAATTAATGGATTTTGTTGCTGAAAAGGATCAATCTTTGCAAGTAAATGTTTTACTAAAAAGAAACGGGTACAGGGCGAGCAAACCCGTGGGCAGCCGCTAGTCTACAATATATATTTTAATAGTTGATTCCAAATATTTACAAAATGTACAAAATACACAAGAAACAGTTGAGTTATCTGCAGACCGTTACAAACAATCTAGAGATAGCTCAACTGATCCAATTCAGTAATCAGTTGTTACCAACTTTGATAGCGAGTGCTTTCCGTCCTTTCTCAGCGGCTTTCATAGCGATAGTGGTGTATGAGATGCCGGGCACGTTACGGAGTTTGTCGCCGATTTCACGCGCGGCGCTTTCGTTGTCCAAATGAGGTTGTGTTACCTGAAATATATGAATAGCATGTACTTATAGTACATTGTTACACAAGGGCAGTAATGGTGCAATATCTACTTACAACTGAGGTAAGCATTTTGCTTTAAATCATTCATGTTAAGTAATAAAACATTTGAATATGTATGAAAAATGTAATATTATAAGAGAAAAATAATTAAATACTTATTAAAATTAATGCTGGCCGCAAACAAACGTTTTCTTAATTCGTTTTCCGTATTCAGACATCCAATGCAAGGAATCAATATAAAATACATTAGCTGTCGCACATGTTAAATGTTTTCCGAACGGAACAAATTCCGTATGTACGTCTCGAACGCAAGCCAGCGCGTTAGGATTAACTATCTGGAAAAAACCTGATAACGTCATGTGGAAAGCAGCGATTGCATACATTTTGTTGGTACCGGCGCACACGTTCGGAAATTTTTATTCATTCCTATTCACTAACAGTACTGACTATATACATTCCGAATGAAGAAAAAGAAATGAAACTAGTCTCACAGAATTTCAAATCAAAATTCCGCAAAACGTGAGTCTGCAGCCAGCTCTAAAGTAAAATAAGTAAAATAAGTGCACCGGTATCTGCTAAAATGCCACTTCCACGTGTTCCATCAGAATGTCTTAAATAAAACAAGCCACTTTGGAAGTGTCTCTCGCGCAAATTATTCAGTTTAGACAAAAACGATATTAGAAACCTCAACATCATTTTTGAAGACCTATTTATAGATACCCCACACGTATGGGTTTGATGAAAAAAAAAAATTTGGAGTTTCAGTTTCAAGTATGGGGACCCCCCAAATGTTTATGTTTTTTTTCTATTTTTGTGTAAAAATCTTAATGCGGTTCACAGAATACACCTACTCGCCAAGTTTCATCAGTCTAGCTCTTATAGTTTCGGAGAAAAATGGCTATGACATACGGACGGACGAATCTATAAGGGTTCCGTTTTTGCCATTTGGCTACGGAACCCTAAAAAGCCACACTCAAAAGAAACTTACCTTATAGCAAGCCCAATGCGACAACACTCGCGTGCGTCCGTCTTTCATTTGGAGATACAGTGCTATATGCGTAGCGAGGCAATGCAGCCGCCGCCATATAAGCCGGTCTAGTAACACTCGCTCGCCTAAGTTACCCATTCTGAGGAATGCTAAGGAAAGTTTTATATTGATGCCTGATAGGAATGGAAGAGAATATGTTATGCCGACCCCATAAAAAGTAGTCCCAACAAAAATTAGTAGTAGTAGAGCTCCTTGTGAAGGGCTCGTCCGGGGAAGTACTACCACCATGCCTATTTCTGCCGTGAAGCAGCATTTTGTAACTTAACTTGTGGACACTTTTTGTTGCCGAGACGGCACACCATCACAGGGAACCTTAGTTGATGTGTCCTGAAGCGGTAATCGGACACAGTTTTAGGTATGCGCAGGGAGTGGATTATTTCATATTGGTTCTATAGAAATCAAATATTCATCCGTAGCTTGTGTCTGCCACCAGACTCAAACTAAAGTGTCCGTCTACGTTTGCGCCCTGCCTAAGCTCTATCTGATAGACTGTTAATTTAGATTTTGACATGGACTAATTCCAGCTGATTTTTCACTGATGATTAAAAGGATACTGCACAGAAGTAAGCGGGATCGCAACCTTTGGATCCCTTACAGCATTCAGGACCCGCAGCCACCGACAAGTCTTCACATAGAGGTCTGTTAGCTCAGGATCCATTATGAACCCTTTCCCGAACTAAAAGAAGAAGGAAAAAACATTTATTAGATCACCATAATTACAGAAACATGAAAGGATCAGAAAGCTTTCAAATAATGATAAAAAAATGATATTCAGGTTTTTTTATAAAACTTAGTAGACAAATAAGCATAAGGCCCACCTGATAGGAAGCGGTTACCGTAGCTTATGGACGCCTGCAATACCAGAGGCATTACAAGCGCGTTGCCGACCCTTAAACACTTAAAACACCCTTTTCGAAGAACCATAATGCATATCCATAGGGAAAATGAACAATAACATTATCTATAGTTATAGTCTGGCTTCTCAGCTCAGTTGGTAGTCCCCTACCTTCTGCACCGTAGGCCGTGGGTTCGACCAGCAGTTCCCGACATAAGCGCGTTCAACCAAACAAACTCTTCAGCTTTATAATATCTACTACTATATAAAAATAAGTAGGGTTTTCCTTCCTGACGCTATGACTCCAGAACGCACGAACCGATTTCCACGGTTTTGCATTCGTTGGAAAGGTCTCGGGCTCCGTGAGGTTTATAGCAAAGAAAATTCAGGACAAACCAACATTTGAAGTAGATGGCGCCGGTGCGTGATACATTGTTTGACAGCTAAAACGAAGCCATCTGGTGGCGAAACGGGGTTCACCGGGTTTGCTAGTTATAGTATAGATTTATTTAGTTAAGAGTGATGTTGAAGTGATGTTCATTATATGCTACCTGAGCAGCGCGAATCAGCATCTTCTGTACTTCGGGACTGAACTCAAAGGCGGCGGCTTCGATGCAGTCTTGGACGGCGGTTGGCAGGTCAGGCTTTACCAGGCGGATGTACTCGTCTGCTCTGTGACTGCGTTTCTGAAATGGATAGTTACAGCCGGTGTTTTCAAAAATAAATAAATAATGCGGACAATCCACACAACACTATCTAGCCCCAAACTAAGAGCTTGTACTATGGGAACCAGATAGCTGATATAATACTTAAAATACTTTTTTTTGTAAATACATACATAGAATAGAATATAACACCCAGACAGAGAACAAACATTTATATTCACCACACAAATATTTTTTCTCGGTGGGGACCGAACCCACGACCTACGGCGCAGAAGGCAGAGCTGAAAGGCCAGTCCAAAAGTGACGGAGTTTTTAAGTTCGATGTGTGCTGATAAAATGCTGTGAAATAAGGGTATACCCTTATTTCACAGCATTTTGATGACCGGATCTACTGTGTGCCCAATCCGGAGAGATAGATTGTATAAAAATGACCGACTCGAACCAGTGTGGAAAGGATTTTTCTGCGCGCCGCAAAGAGGCTTTTTTCGTTCACTTGAGACATGCTTTCGAACTTTAGTTTGTATGACGTGTCGGTTTCCTCACGATGATTTAATGCATAGTGCACATAATTTTTTGTACAGAAAAACTCTCTCACACTTTCAATCTATCAATGGGCTAGTGATAGCGGCCCCGCCTTCCGATCCTTAGGTTGTGGGTTCAAATCCAGTCGTGTACCAATGAGTTTTTTTGCCCAAAAAATTATGTACATGACATAGTGTACATACATGTACACTATATGTATGCCATGCCAGTGCTCTCAAACGGTGAAAGAAAACATCGTGAAGAAACCAGCATGTCGTAGAACCTAAATTTCGAAAATATGACAATGTGTCAAGTGCACGAAAGGAGCCTCTTTGATGCGCACTTAAAATCCTTTCATCACACTTGGTTCGAAAGAACCAGTGACACGATAATAAGAATCATTACCTGAAACTGTCTAGAAGCTTCCACCAAGTAAGACCCGGCCGTAGTGCTATTGATCCGGAATATCTTCTCCACCACAAACGGCACTTTCTGCACCAGCTCGTGAGATAGCTCCGAGACTACCCTCACACAGTCCATTTCCTGGATGAGGTGGAAGGGACCGTCGTATGGAAATGAGGCGTTCTTGCCTTTGGTACCGAATATGCACATCATGTCTTCCCATTGCGCGATTATTGCTTGGGAACCGCACCTGGGATTTTTTTAAGATGGTTTAGCATTGAACACAAAATGAAAAAAGACGTGAAAGATTATGGAAACTTGTAAGATAAGGGGGCGTCCATTAATTACGTGAGGTGTTTTTTTTAAATTTTCTGTAATGGTGAGATGTCGTGAGATTTTATTCAACCCCCTCCCCTATCCTCTAATCTCACGTGAGATTTTTCAAAATGTGGGTTTCTTACATAGACGCGTTGGATTGTAATTGTAAAAAAGAAATAAAAAAATCCTTCGTGCTTTTATTTACGACTAGTTAAAGACTAGTAATCAATATTGCTAAGAGTTATTAGAGTAATAAAAACTTAACAATAGAATACTTAAAACGGGGTCAAAATAGTATATTTATTTTAGTTTCAATCAGAAAAAAAATTGTGTGATATTTGCCGAGAGCCCCCCCTCTCTCCAACGTAAGGTTAGATGAGATTTGACTCGACCCTCTCTCCCCCTTAAACATCTCACGTAATTAAAATTTGTGGACGCCCCCTAAGTATACAGGTTTTTTACAAACTAGCTTATTTATTTAGCTTCAAGCTATAAATATATTGTAGGTCGTGGGTTCGATCTCCACAGAGAACCAATATATTATGTACTAGCGGCCGCCTGCGGCTTCGCTCACTCCGTTCCCGTTTCAATATCTTTATAAATTACTAGCCGCCCGTCCCGGCTTCGCACGGGATAGACAATATTGTTGTACATTATTTTGGTCTATCGCTAATAGTTTCGGCAGCGCATTCGACGAAAGACATTTTAAGACTCATTTTTCTACACCTTCGGTTACATTGTTCAAATTTTGTAGCATTCTATTGGTGAAAGAGTTTTTTAAATCGGCCCAGTACTTTTTGAGCCTATTTATACAAACATACAAAAATAGGTACAAATCTTTCCTCTTTTTAATATTAGTATAGATTGTAGCCTATATTTTACTCCAAATATTTAATTAGTCGATTGGCAATCCGTGCCCCAGAACTATAAAGTAATTTCATCAACTGATATTATGGTCCTGCCTGGCCACCCAGCACGGTTTCACTCATTTGATACTTAACTGGATAATTTAGAAGAATAATTTTGAATAATTTGCCTATTTGTCACTCTAGGTCACGAACTGTGTATACTCCAAGTTTCATAAAAGTCCGTTCAGCTGTTACGGAAATACATATGTTTGAACGAAAATACACACTTACTAGGTTTTAAGGTTTACCATTATTAGAACTAGATGGCGCCACAGGAAAAGTTAGAACGCGCTATCGTTACGTTTTGGGGCTGGGATGACTTCACTCTGTGACTTTAGATCGATAATCACATCTCTCTTTCTGATCGAAAGAGGTTGTGGGTTCAAATCTAAAAGTTTTTGACCGGCTATGTTGGGTGTGCAAGCACCGAGTATGCCGATAAATATCTCTTAAAATTTTCTATGAATAAAATGAGTTCAATACATAAAAATAAATTCGGGATGGTTCGTTTTGCTACACATTGAAGATAATTATAATTAGTATTGCTTTGTAATTTTTATTTTATATAATATGTTTGTCTCTAAGGTACTATGGAATGGACCTAAGGTGCTTCATTTTTGTGTAATGTGCATTTTATAGTTGCCTGAATAAAATGATGATGATTATTATTACTTATTAAAACGATTGATTACTCTGTAATTAAAACAGGTTATCAATACAGTTTTCAGATAGGTTGAGCACAGCGATTTCCCAGGAGTTGTCAGTTCTACGAGCTATTTCTTATGGCTTTTATTACATACCACATGAGTTCTTTAGGTTGCTTGATGTATCCAGTGTCTATTTCAGAGTATTTTGACTTGAATTCCGAGGATCCGATCCACAGGAACCCTGAATCCGTGAAGAGGGCTACATGCTTGCCATTCTGCGACGCCACTATTGATAGAATTTGAGTGTACGGGTTCTGTATTTCAGGACGCTGTAACCAAATCAAATCAAAAGTGTATTTATTCAGTTGGATTGCAAGAATCACTTTGAAACGTCATAAAGCTAGGTGAGTCTAGGTGCCAGTTCCACGCGACCAAGCCTAGAAGAACAGACAACAAACCAATCTGGGTTATTTTTACCATCTTCTTATCGTGTCACTGATTCTTTCAAACTAAGTGTGGTGAAAGAATTTTAGGTGCGCCTCAAAGAGGCTCCTTTCGTGCACTTGACACATATTTTAAAACTGTTTAGGTTCTACGATATGCCGATCTCCTCACGATGTTTTCCTTCACCGTTTGAGAGCACTGGCATAGTGTATATCATTTTTGGGCAGAAGAACTCATTGGTCTGGATTTGAACCCACGATCTTAGGATCGAAAGGCGGGGCTGCTACCACTAGGCCACCCCAGTCCAATAATATATTTATATCCATCTAATATAAATATATTATCTCAATTTACCATTAAAATAGCTCTATTTTCTCCAAGTTGGCACTTGTAGATCTCCTTGTCTCGGCAGACCAAGAAGCCAGTGCTGACAACACACCAACATGATATTGCTTCATCTGCTTCTAAAATTAAAAAATAAAATATTTTTTAATGATTTGTCGGCTTATTTACAGGTGTTAATAAGACATCTCTCAAATACTGAATGTAATATGTACAGCTAACCAAAACATCATTATCATTCATCATCATCATCATCAACCTATATCAGTCCACTGCTGGACGTAGGTTTCTCCCAAGACGTGTCACTGAGCTTGGTCTTCATTATCATTGAGGCAGAAGAAATCCACTGGTAACTATAGGCCTTCCTTATTTGAAGGAAGAACAATTCTGAGTCCTCTTCATCCACCGAGCTCCCACAATGATCAGGTCATACAGCATAATCCTGTACGATATCCAAAAAACACAGACAAATATGAGTGTTTTTCAACAACGAAATATACCAAGTTATGGTCTGAATTTCAGTGAGTATGAATTTTATTCTGGAGTCTGTACTGTATCTTTTGTGTGGTGAACAATAAAGAGTTATCTATCTATCTATCTATCTATTTTACACCCTCATTTTGGGTATAAAATCAATGGCCTTTTGATTTTATACTTACTAGGCAAATCAGGCAGAGACCTCACTTTAGGCTCAGTCACATTGCTGAGTATATACATCCTATTTGTGGTGGTGATCACACCAATGCCTACACCATGTTGGTTGGGGAATAACTGCGCTTTGCATACCTGAAATTATACATAACTTTATAAACGAAACAAAAATGCTAACATTAAAACAAAATTGGATGTATTGTATGCTATTGTTATAGATAACCTTTTAATTAGTTACAAAAGCATGAAGTAACAGGAAAATTTACATAAAAAAAGCTTATCTTCTTAATTATAAAGCTCTTACGTCACTGCCTCACTGATTGACAATAAATCCAATCCTTAGCCCTAAAATCATTTGTGTCCAGTCGTGTACCAATGAGTTTATCTGTCAAAAAATGTATGTACACTATGCACATAAATTTTTTATGATTTAATATGGTGAGGGAAAACATCGTGAGGAAACCGGCGCGGCGTTTTGTAAAACCTAAAAAAGTTCGAGCAACACGTGTCAAGGGTCACGCAAAAAGGGCCCGCCAGCGGCCTTCTTGCGGAAAAACCAGCCCGCAGTGCGGATGATAGAAATTTGCCAATTTGACTAGAATCATTGGAATAAATAACTTACTTTTGTGTCTCTAACTTCCTGTCCCAAGCTGAAGGTTCTCTGGTAGGCTCCGAACATATCGTAGATCAGAACGTCTCCACTTTCCTGGATGCAGAGGAGCTGCTCACCATCTGACCACCCCATGTGGACTAGAACTCCACTGTTCCACTGAAATAAATAAATAAAATAAAGTCACCGACAGGGCTTGTAGATTTAGTAAGTTGAAGTGGCAATGGGCAGGTCATATAGCTCATAGAATTCTTGTGGAATAATGGTTCTCAAATGGTGAATGGTTTCATTCCTTCATTTAATATAGAAAGAAAGAAAGAAAATACATTTATTTTGGACACACAACACACATAAACACAGCACAAACAGAGTACATAACACAAAAAGTTGGCAAGAAATCACATATTAAAAACATATCTCATAACCGCAGACTTTTCATATAGGAAAGGGACATGCTTTTAAAGGCTGTCCAGTTGTAGGACTTACCAAAATCTTTGAAATAACATTTCCAGCACAATTATAGATTGTAATCACTGGTTTGGCTATGGTGGTGACTTTTACACACTGCTTTCTATCTCTGACCACAGCAATTGGGCCTCCGTAGGCTGCACCACTCACTATCATGCTCTCCAGGCCTTCGTCCATGGACCAGTTCATGTTGTAAAGATCGAACTTCCTACAAAGATTCAAACATTTAGAAAGTAGTTGGACTTGAGACAATAATAAAATCTGAATCTCTCTTCTGATACCTGTAATATGAGTCCAGTTGGAACCAATCAGCGGTAAGTAACGCCGACATTTTCCTTTATTTCTATTCACTGCTTTGATTATGTACTGAAACTGAAACATTAGTTTATTCACAGGAAATTTTATTTATTCACAGATCACACTAATCCCGAGTTTATCAGGTAATTTAATTAAAAAAAGAAAGTTTAAAGTTTAAGTGATAAAAGCAATGTTGTTTATTACAGTAGTTTAATTAACTTTATTTATTAGTCTCGCATTAGGTAATGGGAGATAAAACTAGAAAAACCAAGGAAGTTTGATCTTTCTTCATGCTGCAAAATATGAATAACAAATCACCATTCAACAAACAAGACCGAAAATTCTGAAATCCAAAACCAAACCAAAACAAACTGAAAATTCCTCCTTCTTTTCCGCAGTTTTTTTTTCCTTTTTTTCCTGTTGACAGTGACATTGACATCTTGACACCCGCCCGTGATTTCGACAGAGACGTCATTCTTAAATCAAGCTTCAACTTCAACCTGGCTGTGTATGTCAACAAATAATTTAATGAAAATTGTGGCGGTGTTTTCAAAATCTACACAAAAAAATCGGTTAAATCCGGATATCAAAGTATTTTGACTTCGATTTCATTCGATTCTGACTTGATTCTGATACTTTAATCTCGGTACCCTCTACCGTTTACCCCACAGAGCAGCAAACACGCTTTTGCTTAATTCCTTGGTTTACTCTTTGGTAGGCATAGGGTGTATATTTTAGGGTAACTACCTACTAAGTATTAAACATTTATTGAACATAACACCTATACATCTCGCGTCAATTTTCTCACGGCTAGACTTTATTAGACCATTATGCAAAATGGTCTAAGTGCCGGGCTTATCTCTCCATGGATGGACTCGACTATACTAAATAAAAAATAAATAAAAACACTAAATAGGTACCTACTAATTTACCTGCCTACTTAGTTTGTGTAAACAATTACCTATTATGCGAGTGCAGTGCCAACTCTATACCACGTTAAGACATGCATGAAAGAAACGCTAGAAGCCACGAAAGCGTAGCTTATTATCATCATGGCTGGCTGTGATTCAATACTAGCAATAATCACTGAACGGCAGGCACATCATTCCCAAGTTTGAGTGAGTTAATCAGTCAGCTATCTGGTTCCCATAGTAGGTACAAGCTCTTCTTTATTTCGGGGTGTGTGGATTGTCCTCAATATTTATTTATTATATTTTACACTCGCAGCCTCTCACACTCACTGGACTCCCCAGCTCAGTTAATAGCAGCACTACCTTCTGCGCCATAGGTCGTGGGTTCGATCCCCACCGATAACAAATATTTGTGTGGTTGACACCGATGTTTGTTCTCTGTCTGGGGTTATATTGTATTCTAAGTAGCTATATGTATTTACAAAAAAAAATGTACATAAGTATTATCTCAGCTACTATCTGGTTCCCATGGTACAAGCTCTGCTTAGTTTGGGGCTAGATAGTGTTGTGTGGATTGTTCATAATATTTATTTATTTAATTATTATTGACGTAAGGTACCTACTAGTAGTAGGTTCGATCTACCTATCAAAATGTTTACATAAGTAGGCAAGGAACACCCCCATTACTCCACACCTAGATAGTTAGCCTATAGATTTACAGCCTTGTTCAAACCCAATTATTTGGCAGAGCACACAAAGCGCACTTTAGTTTTCCTGAAATTGCCATTTTCATTGGTCGTTAATCTCATTGCACTTGTGGAAACTATCGCTTCGTAGTACCTACCAATTGAATTTAAATTCTTTGCTTTCAAGTTGCTTGCACACTGGTAGCTCTATCATCGCGCTGACTATCCCATTCACCTGATTCGCCTCTTGTTGTAGGTATTTTTAATTCATATTGTTATATTTTAAATTTATTGTGTTGCATCGTTATTATTACCAATTGTATTATTTCGTTTTAAGCAATATTCGAATACGTTTTTTAATTTTTATAATGCCTAAATACCTAAACTGTAACTGAACTGAACTCAAAAACTCAGCACGCAAAATGGGGTGAGGAATGCGTTGGTACCTACGCATTTATTATTAATACTTATTCTGTTTGTAGTTATTTTTTTTACTTTTTAGCAGTGTCAGAGTAAAAAAAGCAGTTGCATACTCTTCTTCTTCCTGCCCTTATCCCACTTTATGTGGGGTCGGCACAACATGCCATCACTGAAGGTGCATACTAAGAAAGAACTACTAATTTCAGTTTTGACGATACGCATAAAACTCTATATACTTACCTACATAGCAGCAGTCGCCTAGCTTGATCGCATGGCTCAGGTTTGGAACTCTGGTGAAAAGTCTGATTGATGCGAAAACTTTTAGCTATGAATGTAAAGAAACTATAAACAGTAAAGTTGCCGTCATCTATCTTAGTTGGCGCTGGTTCTTTGGAGAAATACATAATGGAGTTAACGATCTCGAGTCTCGACACTATTGAATGAAGGGTTTATTACACGAGAGCTTCAAAACTATTTTTTTTTTAAATTTATTTAACCATTTAAAAATAAATACATGATCTTGTAGAAGATAGCATTAAAAACCACTAAGGTTTGTGCTTATGCTATCACGAGCGCGCCTCTTACATGTACACAATAAAGAGATAACTATCTCTTAAATAAACTGGGGAGCAAGGTACTTAAATATAAATATTACTATTATTTGCTATTGTACACTAACTAAGGTCAAAAAATGTTTTTTTAGTTTACAAGCAATAAGGTGGGCGTAGGGCATACGTTTATACTACGGAAAAATTGGTGTAACAGAGTGTGGTGTGGTGGACACAATTCAAGGAAGTAAAAATAATAGTGATAAAATTAGCTTGCTTCTTTCGGTGGTGTTTTCTGGCATAAATTATCGGAAATTTTAAGGGCTACGTCGTAGCATATGCTACTCCTGGCGTAGCAGATAGAGTGGGAGAGAGAGAGAGAGAGAGAAAGAGAAAATACGAAACACAAAAACTCCTTCAGGGTAATAGGCAACACAACGACAGCACCCTTGGTGTTGTTGGTATCTATGGGCGACGGTGACCGCTTACCATAGGGATGTCGGAAATGCAATAAAGTATCGATATATATCGTATCGATGTTTTTTAAAAATATCGATATCGATATTGATATTTTTATGAAAAAATATCGATATCGATATATCGGTATGATTTGACTTGACAGAGAATATTCGTGCTGTTGAAATTGAAATTGACTAACAGAGTTGCCAACTTAAAAACCAAACTATAAAACAGCAAATCAAGTCGACCAAAAACAAAAAATACATAAAATATAATTTTCTTTTTTTAAAAATAAGTATTTTCTTTTTGGGATTTTTTAATCTTAAAACTTATAAATGTTTATTGGTCTGAAAAAAATATCGGTTTTTATACCTTTTCGATACTTAGAATTTTATATCGATACATCGATATATCGAACTATTAAATATCGCTCAAAAATATCGATATATTGAAAAAATAATATCGATATATCTATGTATCGATATTTTTTCAACAAGCCTACTTACCATCAGATGGCTAAGCTCGTTTGTCTATTTTTTACATAAAAAAAAGCAGCCAAGTGCGAGTCGGACTCGCCCATGAAGGGTTCCGTAGCACGACGAACTACAAAAACCTTTATATTATGTTACTTGATGTAACATAATAAGGTTCTTGTAGTTCGTCGAAAGGTAAATTGCGGTTTACGGCTTATGACGTATAAAAAAAAAACTACTGACTAGATTTCGTTCAAACCAAATATCGTTGGAAGTTTGCATAGTAATGTACAACATATATTTTTTTTAGTTGTATCATTCTCTTACTTTAGAAGCTAGAGGGGGGGGGGGGGGGGCAACTTTTTTCCACTTTGGGAGTGTCTCTCGCGCAAACTATTAAGTTTAGAAAAAAACGATATTAGAAACCTCAACATCATTGTTGAAGACCTATTCATAGATACCCCCACACGCATGGGTTCGATGAAAAAAAATTTTTTGAGTTTCAGTTTCAAGTATTTATCATTTCGGACCCCCGAAATTTATAGTTTTATTTTTATGTATAAAACTTAATGCGGTTCACAGAATACATCTACTCGCCAAGTTTCATCAGTCTAGCTTTTACGGTTTCGGAGAAAAATGGCTGTGACATACGGACGGACAGACAGACAGACAGACAGACATGACGAATCTATAAGGGTTCCGTTTTTGCCATTTGGCTACGGAACCCTAAAAACTACCCACCATTGGAAATTTCTGGAACATGCCTATCGTAAAGTAAACATATTGAAACGATATTTGAAATAAGCCTTGAAAAAAATATAAAAGGTGTCGGCGGCACGTGGGGCACCCAATCCATCACGCTTAGTAAACATGCAGACAAAGTTTGTAACTAAGTACGCAAACATTTCAGTCCTGATTTATGATCAGCCTATACGTTACTTATTGGCCGTCTATCAATATAAATGGAAATGTATGTAATAGGTAGGCAAGTGCAAAACTTGGTATTTTTGGTTGATGGAATAATCATATAGCCCACCTGATGTTAAGCGGTAATCAATGCTTATACTATAGTGAAGCATTGCCTCGTAAGTCACGCACGTTTTGATAATAGTTGACGTAACGTTAGAGTATAAGGCATATGGAACCTATAGTGCCTATACTTAGTATTCTGTAACGTAGTATTAATTTATTATAATTATTAAGTATGTGGATCATACCTTCAACAGCGTATAGCAACAGTCCTAGACAATACATCGTAGAAGTAGTGGGTTGTGGCGAACTACAACAAAGAAAACAAAAGGAGAGTCATGACATCGAAATGAAGTAACTCAATAACATGAAAATGTCAAAGCCTGTCTTGCGAGGTCGCTCCCACTCCGAACAACGGTACTGCGGCCGCTTGCCTCGCCAGTCGGCGCTGGCGCACCACGCTTCGAGGTCCCTGCCCTCATGCGCATGACCATTCAAACACTCGATCAACGCGACCATCTCGTACCACATACCAACATACAAACCTCCTTTCAAAAGTGCGTGTCTTATCAACCCTCCAAAAAGTTCCGGTTGAACTTTTAAAGAAGTGTTTGAGAACTTAAAAGCTTGCAAGCTCTCAACTCTTCAAAGTTCAATGTGATTTGTGAAATGGTGCCGATTATGGAGATTTTACGTTTTACAAGGTGAATTATCGTGTTTGAACGTCAAAGTGGAAGCTTGTGGGAACAGCTTCCAGTAAGAAAACTGCGCAGAACAGCGCCAAAGCATAGGTAAGTCTGAACCAACATTTTGAATTTTAAACGAGCACTTTTCAATATGAATAAACTTTGGGCTCACACCAAAGTTCGTATTTCAACCTACATTATTTTGTTATTGATCTTTAGACGACTGTTCGAAAATTTCGACGTAACGGGGAAGTATTGAGGGTTTATTATATCCACTTGCTGATCGAGCGTACCTAATACTCGTAGATACCCACCTGATGTCGGTTAAAAGAGCTTGGTACGAGTGACTGATATGCAACGCGCAGCCTAAACTTTTAGTCCTAGCCACTTGAAATTTGGAGGGTATGATCTTTATAAAAAGTCTAGGAACACTAAGAAAGATTTTTAACCCATAAAAAAACTTGTCTCGCGGTAAGGTCACGCACGTTAGGAACGTACCGTCGATCATCTTGAGGTAGGTAGGTACCTATACAGGTTTTCAAGCCACATGTGCTTATAATTTCACAGGTAGGTACCAACACCCTTCATATCGAAACACAGTAAAGTCTATCAATCATGTTAAAAAGGTTAAGTTCTTACCTTGGTGAATCAACTTTAATAAGTTTGTGAAAATGTACAGCGAAATATTGAAACCAATAGCATTTCGAGGAATATTTTGCTTTGCCAATTTCGCTAAAAAGGTATTTAGGTGAATAATGTTTTACATAACTAGGTAAACATTTCGTAACTCCTTTAGGGGGTTGGTGGGTTATTAGTCGGGGGTCCATCAGGGCATAATTAAACCTATGAACATACTTATGAAACTTGTCTATTTATTTTGTGAAGACAGATAGTCAGGGGCTCTACCTCCTATACCTACCTATACATTAAAAGATCTAGAAACACATCTAATAATATTTTACTAAAGGTAAAAGTAAAACTAGGTACATATTTTAGTTTGTACCGGGCGCTCTAGATAAAAGGCTATGCTGCTAAATTTAATTGTGAGAACGTTACGCGAGGTTCAGTGTGAGTGTTCTAATGAAGAAAGGTTTTCATTTTGTTGCTCGAGAATGCAAATCTAATTTACAATAGGTAAAAGTAAACAGGTTTTTGCATCAAATTAGGATCATTTATGCAGTCACCAGGTTAGTAAAATTCTGCAAAAATGCAGTTCGCTTTTACTGCGTTTAAGCCTTGCGCACATCTAAGCGACCTGCGATGGCGGTCAGTGAAACGTTGTCAAAATGACAGCGATATTTTACAGCGTTTCACTGATCGCCATCGCCATCGCCTAGATGTGCTCAGCCCTTTACAGTCTATTTGAACCAGCAAGCATGCGTTAAATTTTTCGTAAGAGAGTCAACCGTCAAACTAATGATTCAGATGCGCGCTACGAAACTGAAGTAGAAGATTTAAGATGATTTGTATATAGGCATATTCTGCTGGATATGCCTACTACTGGTATATTGTACTATCTGGTATAGGTCATAGGTGCTCCTATGACCTATACCATTCCTACATCCGTTTTCTCTGGCAGTACCCAGCTATAGCAAGTCAATTAAACTCTAGCAAGTACTTTTATCTGAAGATGGAGATAATAAGACAATTGTCATGTCTCACGGCGCGCTCCGTGAAAGTAAGATGTTCGATAGCCGTTAATGTCCATAGAAGCGTGTCCGCGCTCACGCCTTCATAACTACGCATGGTCATGATCGCTTATCCACTGCTGATAACATCTATCAACAGACGCAATATTTGCCAGAACCGTTTGTAAGAGGAGCAGTACTCGAAGTCGCAGTTTTGCTACCACATTTCGTTACCAAATGTTGTTTTCGTTTCGCCTATTTGTCTCTCTCTATTGAATGGAGAAAATATGAGACTGCAAAAATACGTTACGTAGTTAGAGTTGTTGTCTCATCTTTTCTACATACAATAGACAGAGACAAATAGGCGAAACGAAAACAACATTTGGTAACGAAATGTGGTAGCAAAACCCCGACTTCGGGTACTGGTGTCTAGCTCTAGTCTAGGAAGGAAGCGGGACGTGCGTGCGTATACTGTCAATGTCACGTGTCAAGACGTCAACTGTCACGTGACCTTCCCTAACACGTAGGTATTGTTAGCACCAGCTAGAGGCCCTTACCCCTAACTCCAGAAAGAAGAGACAGTTGACGTCTTGACACGTGACATTGACAGTATACGCACGCACGTCCCGCTTCCTTCCTAGACTAGAGCTAGACACCAGTACCCGAAGTCGGGGTTTTGCTACCACATTTCGTTACCAAATGTTGTTTTCGTTTCGCCTATTTGTCTCTGTCTATTGTATGTAGAAAAGATGAGACAACAACTCTAACTACGTAACGTATTTTTGCAGTCTCATATTTTCTCCATTCAATAGAGAGAGACAAATAGGCGAAACGAAAACAACATTTGGTAACGAAATGTGGTAGCAAAACTGCGACTTCGAGTACTGCTCCTCTTACAAACGGTTCTGGCAAATATTGCGTCTGTTGATAGATGTTATCAGCAGTGGATAAGCGATCATGACCATGCGTAGTTATGAAGGCGTGAGCGCGGACACGCTTCTATGGACATTAACGGCTATCGAACATCTTACTTTCACGGAGCGCGCCGTGAGACATGACAATTGTCTTATTATCTCCATCTTCAGATAAAAGTACTTGCTAGAGTTTAATTGACTTGCTATAGCTGGGTACTGCCAGAGAAAACGGATGTAGGAATGGTATAGGTCATAGGAGCACCTATGACCTATACCAGATAGTACAATATACCAGTAGTAGGCATATCCAGCAGAATATGCCTATATACAAATCATCTTAAATCTTCTACTTCAGTTTCGTAGCGCGCATCTGAATCATTAGTTTGACGGTTGACTCTCTTACGAAAAATTTAACGCATGCTTGCTGGTTCAAATAGACTGTAAAGGGCTGAGCACATCTAGGCGATGGCGATGGCGATCAGTGAAACGCTGTAAAATATCGCTGTCATTTTGACAACGTTTCACTGACCGCCATCGCAGGTCGCTTAGATGTGCGCAAGGCTTAAACGCAGTAAAAGCGAACTGCATTTTTGCAGAATTTTACTAACCTGGTGACTGCATAAATGATCCTAATTTGATGCAAAAACCTGTTTACTTTTACCTATTGTAACGAAAACAACATTTGGTAACGAAATGTGGTAGCAAAACCCCGACTTCGGGTACTGGTGTCTAGCTCTAGTCTAGGAAGGAAGCGGGACGTGCGTGCGTATACTGTCAATGTCACGTGTCAAGACGTCAACTGTCACGTGACCTTCCCTAACACGTAGGTATTGTTAGCACCAGCTAGAGGCCCTTACCCCTAACTCCAGAAAGAAGAGACACTTGTCGAACTTTTGTGAGCTTCAAAAGTAAATCAACTACTTCGTTCTGTTCAGGATATTAGAAAATATCATGAATTTTAACGGTTCCTAACATAGCCCTGTGTTACGTCAGATTGTAAAATGGGCTATGAAAAGAGTAAGCATTGTCGCTAGTAATGTAGGTATAAGATCGACTGCGGATTTTACAGTCACTTTCTTTTGTAGGCATTAAATAATAGATATTCTACGACGACCATAGGTTTACATTGTAGGTAGTTTAGAAAAAAAAACACCGTTGAGTGAACGCAGTGTAAGGATGCCTTCGGTGGTTCAGACTCTATCAGGAACTAATATAACCGGAAAAAATTAAAACAGCCAAGTATTGTCGTGTTCAATTTGTTATGTTGTGTGTTTTTATCTCCTCCTAGTTTTTTTTAATCGTTTAATTAAATAGTTTTAAACTAGACCTTACTTTAATATTTTTTTTTTAAGGTAGAGTTAACAATCGCGTGTCTTCACAAACAGTCCTAACTAATGGGATAAACCACTACAGTGTTTAATGATGTAAATAAATGTAAATAATAATTGGCGAAAGTCGGTAATTTATTACATAACTTTTAGGTATAACTTCTTATTATAAGTAAACACATTACAAGCAGTTCGGTTTGTTTTTTTAGAAACGTCACCACAGGCTTTCTCTTATGTTAGTCGAGTCAAACAATTCCAAAAGTAATTACATATAAACCAAAGTTAACGCAGTGGCCAAATCAAGATTTTTGAAGTGAAAACTTCTTTAGCGGCGTTGAGCACTTTCTGTAATGGGTATAAAATCTTAAACTCGCGTCAGGGCGTCCGGGCGTCAGGATCACGTGACCTGCAGCCTTATTGTCTAACTCAATGGTAATCGTAATGGGCTTCATTTTTTGACATTTGAAACCTAGCCTGGACTTCAACTGTCACTTTCGTATTGTCTAACTGTCTGACGTCAGCAACACCATTACCACCGAAATTCAAACCCAGTGAATGAATAAAACTCGATGGAACTCCATTAATTTGGTATTGCGTAACGCCGAAATGAACTTCATGAGCAAATCAGCTGGGCTTGAAACGTCAGATGAAGCAGGGAGCTCATTCGAGTCCTTTTTGAAAAACTGTGAATTGTATTTGGCAAATCCTTATAATAAAGAAGGACTAATAGACTTTTGGGACATTGTAAAAATCTTTGTGATATCCTTAAAAGATTAGTAAACACTATAAAATCAATAAAAAAAGGAATTAGTGGTAAGTAAACTTTGTTTACGGCTATGTAGGTACTACCTTCTTCCTATCTCACACTTACTCTGTTACATTTATTAATTGGTTGCAGGCATTATGGCGTCAGCAATTTTAAGGGCAGCTGCGGAAGAAGAACGTTTATTTACGCCTATCCTAAATGTTGCTTCAACTTTTTGCCCATAGGTGAGCAGTTTGATCAATATTTCATATACCTATGTAGGTAGCTATCCTATCATCATACCTTGGCAGTTTTATATGCGTACAAATTGTAGACTGAACAAGCAAGTAGAGTACTGGTGTAAATTTATTTATTTTTCTTTTAACAGGGTGATTCACTAACTACAAACCAATCAAATCAGGCCAAATAACATATGCATATAGTACTGCACAGCCTCATCAACGACGCATGCCTCTCCGTGGACGAGGAGGAGATGAGAAGCGACCGTGCACAACAAACCCCAACACTGCTCGTCTCTCTAAAGGTGTACAGTACAGCGGCGGGAACTTGATGCAGGAAGGCAAGCCGTCGTCGACAGATTGTGAAGGAGTCATGTAGTGGAACATGAGTAAACAAATTTAAAAAATAAATCAATTTTATTTTTTGAAAACCTATGCTACCCATACCTAAAATTTACAGTCAGCAGCAATAGATAATATTATTATGTAAGCATCGATGATAGTCAAAATCTGATGGCAAAAAATTGTATTTATATTGGCAGTAAGAGAATGTAAGAAGTCACATATACATTTATTCAGTCAGTTGTATCACAAGGATCACTTTGAACCAAGCCGTCTTAAACCTAGATGAGTCTAGGTGCCAGCCATTGCCATTGCGTCCAGTGACAGCTATATTCTCTCTTCTTTTGCAAGGTGTCGCTCCTCAATACTTGACTGAGGCACCTCCGCAGCATGTGGTTTATCTGCAACAATTTATAAAAAAGTTACAACAATTCTTCATTAAATTAATGTGAGTCCAACTAAGAAGAAAATGCAACTAAGCTTCCTATTCAGAAGTTTAAAGCCTATGTTAAGAATAATTTAATAAAGAAAGCTTAGGTACTATACTCTAGATAGCTATATGAATGATAAAACTGCATGACCCGATGTCCCAGTCACTCTACCCATAGGAAGCTAACATGTCAATTTGCAATGTCTGTACCTACTATTTTCGTATCCTTATTTTATATGCTGTGCAGATAATTTATTATAACTTTGAAGCGTAGAGTGTGCTGTCTTTGAAACTTTTGCTTTTGTCTTATGGCATTGCATACATCTGACTAAGTGAAGTGGCACCACACTTGAACTTCACTGCTATTATTTTTTTATTGTAAAAGGATCATATAAAAAAACGGTAGGAACTGAGCCGTAGTTGTCGCCTGTTCTTCTAGGCTTGGTCGCATGGAACTGGCACCTAGTCTCACCTAGCTTTATGACGTTTCAAAGCTATTCTTGAAATTCAACTGACTATAGACTATTTTGATTTGATTTGACTCGTGCACCAAGGGTTTTATACAATATAAAGGTCTTACCTAGGGTATAAGATTAAGGGTTCCTTCCTAAGTGGTAGGTACTTGATTCTCTGAGTTAAATGAAAACTGGTGGCATCAATAATACCAAACATCCATTCAAAAAATATTACCTCTGAGAGACGGCCTCTTTCCCCAAAATGGAGAAAATCCGCTCTTCCAGGGGGGTCAGGCTCCATTTCTTCGTAGGCTCTCCACCAGTTCCTCTCCCATGCTCCACAAACTTGAAATTATTTGTTTTACAAACCGAACCAAAACAATCAACTCCATTACTGACTAGGGATGGGCGACTAGGTTTATATACCAGGTATTTTTATAGGTAAATAGTTATTAAGTATTTATATGTACCTGTACTTTTAAAATTTGTTGTGTGCAACAAAGCATTTTCCGTCTATCTGTCTTTTTCCTTGCGAGTACGCGTACTTGGTGCGACCCAAAATACTCGCTAGACTTGCAAGTATTTTAGTACCTAGTGATACTATGCCTAGTGATAAGTGCGGGCGTGCAAATAAGTAAGTATCTTTATGGAAAAATGATACGTGTTTTGCTACGAAGCTTAATTGCGTTTGCAGAAGAAAGAAATACTTCCAACTTTTCTATAAACGTATTTTAAATTGTGGCACACACAACTGAACAGCCCACCCTAGTCCGTGTGCGTGCGGGCCGAGTACGAGCAAATACGATCAAGTCCCTCCATAAAATACTTTGAAGGTGTTTAATACCTGGTATTTGGACTAGGTATGAAAAAGTACTTCATTTTACAAATACGACCCATCCCTATTACTGACGCAACTGAGGTTGACAGAATAATAACAAACTTGCGTTTCGTTCGTTTCGTTGCTATATTTGCTATTTTGATTATAATGGCAAAATAAGTGACTATAATGCAATTATTTACAAAAATAATGCAGAAGCTGTATTTTTACAGGTTATTAAATAATAATATCATTTTTGCAACTTGTAAATAACTAAATCGCGAATAGAACCAGTAGTACTACGAGTACTGCCACTTGCGATATCAAAACGCAAGAAAGATCGAAAACTTGTAAAATTGGATTCACTTATATCATTCATTCCGAAGCCGATTACCAGCGAAATCCTTAAACAATACCAAAAAAAATCTGACAGGGTCCACCAGTGGCAATGGGCTTCAATCTCACTGGTAATGGATTTCAAGTTAGACAATAAGGCTGGGTCTTGCCTTCGATAGAGCCAACTAGGAACAGGTGCTGGTCATTAATTATCTATGTTTCAATGAAGTCTCAAGCCAAGTGACTTTTAATGATGTCCTCTTAAACCCAGACTTTAGGGGTGTTATTAATAATCCTGGCGTAGCTTTGGACTTGTTAATCCGTGTTTTGTCACATTTGCTCGAGTTGACAATTGCATGTCAATGCAAGAGACAAAACACGGATTAACTAGTCCAACGCTACGCCAGGATTATTAATAAGACCCTAGGAGTATTTGTCATGGATACTACACGGACCGTGTAACACGTAAGAACGTAAGAAGTAAGTGAAGTGTAGGTACTTCACTGCATGGAGTACTATGAAGGTTTATTTTTTATTTTTTATGATGTATTTCACTATTAAATTTGTGTGTAGAGTATTGCATACTTTGTGTTTTTTTACGTAGACTGGCACATGATCCTGACAGATGACACAACCTGGAGGGAGGCCTAAGCCACAAACTGGAGGCTTCTTAACCCCACTGCTGGGTAGGCAAGGCACCCACTGCTGGGTACCTATAGACCCAGCAGTGGGTGAAGTCGGGTTTTGTAGATGATGACCATGAGAGCATGGTTTTATTGATATATAAACCAATATTATGTGTGTTGTGTTGGTTTCTTTTTGCCAATATTATGGGTAATAAATGCCCCTGATGCTATAAAATTTAATCATGCAAACAGGTCTGCATACTCTCAGGCAGAAAAGCTTGTTTTTTTGTTACAATATGATGGCGTTGGCTTGTCATAATACACTTGATGCAAACTTAAGTCCATTCATCGCACTGGTTCTAGAGAACTAATGACACGTCAAAAAGAAGAAGATTGATTGAAGTTATTGTTCTGAGGGGGTGACTGCTAAACACCTCTAAACTAAACTGAAATAAATTAAGTTGACTGCTAAACGGCCACAGCGCACTCAATACAAAACCTCAATACTATTCCTACAATTCACCCGTCAGTAGGCCTCATAGTTTCCACAGCAATTAGCTGGCTATAACGGTAAGATGGTAAATTGGTCATGCTTGTCGGAATGTTAGTAGATATAACGAGCAACTATAATCGCTTGCACATCTCTAATACCAGCCTTTTAACTTATACCAGTTTGATGAAACCGGTACCTATAAGACGCGTAAAAAATCGAAAATGCAGTTTATTCAAGATATTCCAACCATCTTAGCTAGATGGATTGAACAGTGTGAAGATGACATGGTTAAGAATGAAGTGGATACAGAGATGACGGCTGATAGAAGAATGGAAGAGGAGAGGGATAAGGATAGGAAGAAGGAGATTTCAACCATCCAAGTTTTTGTCAGGACAAGAATATTTTTTTGCACTAACGTGCTCTTCTTCTTCTATCTTCTTTTATAAACAATGTGTTTTTTTTAAATTACTCAAATCTTTTTTTATTGGCAATGCCGCCAGCGTCTTGGGGACGCTTCCGTCTGGCACTGATTTGGATCAGTTGAGCTATCTCTAGATCGTTTGTAACGATCTGCAGATAGCTCATCTGTTTCTTGTGTATTTTGTACATTTTGTAAATATTTGTTTAATTGTAAGTTTTTTATTTATTTTCACCATAATATAACGTAGGGTACTTTATAGCTTTAAAGGCTCAGAAACGTTCTTCCTGGAAGTGTGTAGGGGCTAGGGGCCTATGTCTAGCAGTGGACTTCTCAGGCTGATGATGATGACTTTATAGCTTGTTCCAATACTTACGTTTTCGTATAATATTGGTTATATGATTGTCCCATGAAGTTGAAAGGTACTCTTAATGTTTTGAATTGTTGAATGTTGCGTAAGCTACGGTTTTCCTTTCACTTCATATGGCTAACGGGTGCTTTTAATGATCATTTGAATTGGAAAACGGTATGAAATGGCATGCGGGCAATATCACAGTGCAATTAGTGGGGATTCATTTGGCTACCGTACCTACAGCCGTGCTACTGCTGTGCTATTTCATGCACACTATTGCGTGGTTTGATTTACACAAATCCCGAACAAGTTAAAGAGTTAAGAAAGGATAGGACATTTGAATGTAAATTAAGGGACTTAATAATAAAAAAATGCTACCATAATTTAAACGACTTCTTCAATGATACACTGCCTGCTTTATCCACCATACAATATTTACAGCTAGCTTTATATTTATTTTTTCAAACTTCGGCCCGCTTCCACTCCAAGTACACAATAGTATGTTGTTACCATTTTTAACCTCAACCATGTAACATAATAATTGCAATAAATAATATCAGTATAGTACATTAAAGCTAAGGTTTCTTAAATAATGTTCCTCTGGCGCAAGCGCGTTGCAGTGATTTATAGCAAACCCATTTTGACAAATAACCTTATTGCCGTGGTTTCCCTTTACTTTGTGGTAAGCGATATACAATAAGCATCTTATATTATAAAATAGTTCAGAGGTTTGAATATTATCATGTTTCTATCTTTGTTTTAGTCATGTAGTCATGTCGTAACGATAAAACTGATACGGATGAAATTATATTGATATACTTTAGTTCGTAACATGGGAAGGAACATGTATCGTTTGTTACTTGTTAGTCGCTGAGAACTCTCTACAATCTATGAATCTATATTCTTTCTCTATAAATTAATTAGCCGACATCTGTATTATTTGGCCAACAGTGATTCTGTGCCGGTTCTACAGGCTGTGGCTCTAAAGTTGAGTTTACTGCAGGTCACTTCTGCTTAGATTATTTTGTTAAGTTTTTGTCAAGTTATGCTTATTTCACGCAAACATCCAGTGAGAGTCGTGAACGCCTAAAAATATGAATGCTACACTTTTTACCGCTTCCAGCATTATGTACGCATGACTGGAAAAGGCGTGCAGTTGAGGCGTGAACTGAACAAATTGGGCCAATCTTATGTAATAGCTTATTTTATCGAAATGAGATTCTAAGCAAGTATTTAGTATCACCTACAGACCTGCAAAAGTATGGTTTACTCACTATAGCCCTTCTCAGAGTGACGGCTGTTTTTTCCTGACCACAAAAACGCGCTCTTCAAGGCAAGATCTGGTCTTTTAGACCATCTTGCTCCATCATTCGCTACATCGTCGCTTACCATTAGGTTTGATTGTGACCAAAGTATGGTCATTCAAAAAATGGACGTTAATTGATTAAAATATTTTTCTTTTTCCTTTTAACAAGTCTAAACTAAATCCTAAGTGTGGTTTATATTAGTTTAGATGATCCAGCCTACTGAAAATAGAGAGCTTCTTAGAAAATTATCTGTTACGTAGTAGAAGGTATTTACTTATCTACTAAGTCTTAGAAGGTTTACTTACATTGCTTACTCAGCTTAAAAGCTCCCACATGAGCTTTCTAGAATTTAATTTATAATATAATTCTTATTAAAAAATCTAATAGGAGTACTTAATGGTACTTATTTTAAATTTTTTTTTATCTCAAGAACACCACAGTTTTTTAACGTAAATAAAATATTAAAATATGTTTATTTTTCTACAACGTAACCAACAAATATACCTAGTATAGGTATGTTGACTTCTCAAATGTGCAAAGTACGATTTTTTTTTAAATAATGTCTGTGAACTCAGTACATTGCAAAACATCGTGAGATGCTAATGTGCTGAACTCAGATGCAGCTCGACCTTGGCTTGTTACGAGAGCTCCGGTTTCAGGGTTGCTGTGACCGTAACCTGGAAACCGTCATTTAGCGGAGTAACTTGTCAAACAACATAATGCGAAATAAAAGATCTATTCTACATTAGACTATGTTTCTTAGTTGATTGCTTGTTTTCCAGCGATACAAATAAAACTTATGGACCAATTTTAAAATATAGCTAATCATAAATTAGCAGTCATTCATTCAGTTTGTCGGCGTTATGGCCGCCTTAATAAGTAAACAGTATTTTTAGAAAACCGCAGCTTAAACACTGGCGAAATATTCTGCATTCTTTTACACTTAAATGCCTTGCGTGAGTGAATAATGCCGTCCTATTGAAGAAAGACACAAGCCAACATAACCAAAGTTTTAAGTAAAATTTTGTAACTTCTTTTGTAAATGTTTAAAACACTGTTTAATAAAAGTAAAGTAAACAGGCATTCACATCTATTGTAGATGATATATACCTATAGCACCTGAGGCAACAGTTTTTTTAACCTTCACTATCCTGACAGCTATGTCGGCCTGATCCGCAAGACAGACATGGTCAATACGTACAGAGCTAAGCCGCGGGCTTATATTTTTTAATAAAGATCTAGTACTTAATGTACTTTTTACTTTATTTATATTTATCTCTTGTTCATAGCGTAGTTCCAGCTACGAAAAAGTAAACAGATTCTCCTTTTTCATGCTGAAAATGTCGAACATAAATAAATGTTTCTTTATAGAGTGTGTGTTGTATTGCAATTCATAACCATCAGAAAGAAAATTAATATTTAGTTTTGTAACTTTAATTATTCATACAATATCGATTTTGAAAAATATGTAGTTGTGCATTTCTTTTATAAGGCATCAGAATTCTTGATTGGACAAACCATCTTGCGGTTAGCTAGATATACTTAAGTGATGATATGGGTACAATGAAAGTTACTCAACGAGCCATGATATCCAACTCATAAGCGTAGACCGTGGTAAACGCAAACATTCTTTGAGAATGTTTGTCTATAGGCTAATGTATGTTGTAGAATTACATAAGTGTTAGAAAATACTGTCAACCATACAAAAAATACAGAAAATTTAGATAAATAACATGACTGTAACTGAGAGTAGCAACACTGCTTCCTGACTACGTGTCAATAATTGTTTTTGAACCAAAATATTTACCAAATTTGGCAAATCTGGTGGAAAGGTCTAAGTGCGCCTCAAAGACGCTCCTTTCGCTGTATCAGGTGTAGGTAAGCATTGAAATTATAAAACTAAAAAAATCCTTCTATTGTTTTTTTGAAGAAAGCAAGAATCTTTGCAGCTTTCTTACAAAAAACAGCATAGAAATTGAGCCTTAGTTCCGGAGGAAAGTGCGTGACCATGAACAAATAAATGTTTGCCTGAATAAACACAATAAATAATAGCAGAACCTAGAAAGGAACGACATATTAAAGCTTAAAACTTATAGCACTCTCCTTTTGAGACGGCTTTTCTGATTTCGGAACAAGCCCCATCTGGAATTGGGTCCTAGGCTTTGCCCTAAAGGGAAACTTGGGACGGAGAACGGTGTAATAAGGGTCTAATTGATTTACCTGTTTTACCAGAGCTGTACTCAAGTATTGTGCAAACCAATATTATAATTAGACTATTGCAATTCAATTACTGGAGCATCGAAATGTTGTTTGATCATTAAGCCAGAACTGGTTATATCCGATGAGTAGCCGATAGAACTGTTAATTGCTGTACAAATTAGATGAATATGGGTACAAATTGGGGTTTCAACCTAAACTTGTGGGCAGTGGGTATACTCAACGAGCTAATTATACTTACTACGCGCTCTGTGGTCCTTAAACCACACGAACACACTAAAAGTCAGCAATTTACTGTAATTGAGGAGCTATTCTGCTCATCATGCCAGAGATCATCCGATCTTCACCAAATTGTAATTAAACCAACTTAAAGTTTTGTACTACCTTTCAAATAAAAAAAGAATCATCGAAATCAGATCTTATACGGCGGGGATATCCAGTAAACCCTTTTTGCCTCTTATAGGATACTTCGTCCAATCAAATATCTCCGACGACTCTCTTCTCCCTTCTCTCCAATGCTTCGCTCGCTTCACTCGCTCGGTCAATCATTCAATTCATATTGGTAAATAAACAACAGAAACAGCGTACCACCATTTTTTTCTTGAAACAAGCAAACTTTTGATGCTTATCTTTTAATTTAAAATTTGTGTGAATATTACCTACCTACCTACCTACAATAATTATGAAGTTCAATCTCGTATATTAAGCTTTTCTAAACCAACGCGAATATTGTATACCTACTACGAAAAAGCGATCGTGCGTGATACGCTGTAGGTTGTGCACTCATGCGGGGTGAAATGAAACGGTTACGAGTTTTGTAGACGCTCACGTATTCTTTATTAACAATCGCTCGTTCGCGTCGATTTAAACGTAACTTCAAACTTGAAGTAATTACAAACTTGGTGGAAACAGGAGTAGGTACTTACGCAACTTTATTTAACAAATTGTTTCCTGAATTCTGATACCCTATTGTGCCCGATACTCGAAACACCCTTTGATAAACTCCGTGAACCAAATTGTGTAAAACACTTTGAGCAATTAATATGTGAAATATTTAATTTGTGTGAGACGCCTGTGCGACACCCTGCCTAACTTTGTTTACAAAGTATTTGTTTTGTTACATTTTCAAAGAAGGGATACGAAATATACGGCGTTGTAGCCACCTAAGCATAATATATGTATACTTACCTACTTATTGTTTACCTTCCGAGGGTTTATACGAAAATGTTTGAATGATAGAGGTTTTATCATTATGTTTGTAAAACCTTTTTAGACAGGTTCTTTACAAGCCCGTTTTGATTATGTTTTGCTACCTAATGTAATTCATAAATAACAAGCTGGCAGGGACTCTTAGGGATAGAATCTGAATAAGTTAATATTTTTGTTTTTCAAACATTTATTATTATAAAATAACTCTCATTGTGTTGGGGATAAAACACATATTGATTATAAAAGCATGTACACCTAGTGTACCTATGTCTTGAATGTCTTTCTTCATTTTGTTTTTTTACTGGTTTGTGTGAGTGCACATTATGTCATGTTGACCAAACAAGTTCATAGTGTTTCTTTTTACTTTATTAGGGACGTCGGCAAGTGAAAAGGCTTTGACCAAGGACAGACAAACAAACGTAAAAGGCCAAACTGCCGTAGTAATTGGAGCATAAAAAAGTAACTTGGCCCTATATGACTTTATCTTAAAAATATTATTCATTTGAAAATAACACGACACGAAAGTTGACATTTCAAAATGTAGACGCCTGAAGGTACACAAAGCAAAGATAAATTCACGTCTCCTGTTTAATAGACCCTGAATAATGTCTTAAAGAAAATAAGACAAGCCAAATTAGTATTTTTAAGTCACTAGGCACCATTTTTTAGACAATTAGATCTCCAAATTTGATTATACAAACAAAACAAAGCTAGCTTTAGTGGCAGAGACACAGCCGTTTCGACCGATAGCGACCGAGTAGAAAGAAGGGGTCTAATCCTCAGAACCATTCGACAAACCAAATCAGACACCATCAAGATAAATTCCACATCGATAAAATATAATGGATGAACCCTGAGAAAGACGCGACCCCACATAAAGTGAGAGCGGCAGGAATATGATGATTGCAAGTGGCATTTATATCTAAGTATACCTATCTGAGGGCTTCCGTCCTTCAGATAGTCGTCAAGCTATGCCAGAGGCCTAAATTCGGCAATTTTTTTATCATCCGCACTTGATATGGGGCTGGTTTTTCCGCAAGTAGGCCGCTGGCGGGCCCTTGACACATGTTGCTCGAACTTTATTAGGTTTTACGACACGCCGGTTTCCTCACGATATTTTTCTTCACCGTTTTGAGGGTACTTACTGGCATAGTGCACATAAATTTTTCTACAGAAAAACTATTGTACACGACTGGATTTGAACCCACGACCTTTGAATCGGAAGGCTGGGCCGCTACCACTAGACCACCAGTGCTCTCATGCCAGAGGCCTTAAGTTCTACTACCAGAATTGATCACTAGCTCTTACGACCTTCATTGTTACCCGAGATGTGACGATGTCTCTATATATTTCTCGAATGTGTTATGCATCGGGTCAGTGATTTGAAGGAATTTACGATTCCAGCACAAAGGAGCTAAGACAAAGGTTTCACTCTCATAATGCAAGGTTAAGGTAAATAAGATGCTATTGTTCAGCCAGAGATATCTAGGTGTTCTCTTTTTATTGGGTGTTGAAAACACTGTGTGTTGACTACTGCGTTTTTAATTAAGCAAGCCGGAAAACATTATAGTCACAGCAGTCAGTGTTCAGTTTACATTAATTCAAAATATTATGTAACATAATTTTCGCATCGTCACCGGAAAAAAAAAAAATACGGGTTGCACTCCGGGAGTGCCGGCAGAAGTGAAAACTTGATTATTAACGTTGAGCATGTTTGATATTTTGGAATGGTTAGGGGGGGCTTGTTTGTTATTTGGCACGCTGCTGTAACATACACGAACATTCGCGCAAGCGCCCTGCGCTGCCTAAACGAAACAGTAGGCCCAGGCATACATTTTCGCCGCGCCGTAGAGAGGGGATAGCTGTCTACTCTCCATCCGTCTTACGCTTTTTCGATCAGGTCACGTGTCCTGACGCGCTGACGCGAGTTTAAGATTTTATACCCATTACAGAAAAAGTGCTCAACGCCGCTAAAGAAGTTTTCACTTCAAAAAACAATGTTGACGACATCGTCACCATTAATGTATTATTGAGAAACGAAGGCACATCTACTGCCAACACATAATTTATAATTTTTAGTAAATCATCAAATTTAAAAGAATAATAACACGTTGACTGTCCCAATAATAAATAGTTTCACGCTTAGCATACAAAATCATGCAAATCTAAATCCAAACGGTATACTTAGTTGAGAGTGTCACAAGGTTCAAACTAGATAAAAAATGTACCTCCAAGGTCTATCAGGCATTTCATTACGTCATCATTTAGGTATACACACACACATACACAATATTACACGATTTGTTAATACCTTTTAGTGATACGTGCGAAGTATAGAGTGAGAGCAATAACCGCTAATAGTATACGACATGTTCCATCACTTAACATTGTCTCAGGCTGTTCAACTTGACTGACAACTTGACAGGTATGGAGGCCTTGGCATGCCTACCGTGTGACAATGTCAGTTTTCACCATCCTTACGAAAGATATTACATTACAACATGTTTTTATTTATTTTTTGCTTAGAAATCGATCTGACGAATTTTATAACGCACCGTGCGTTAGCAAAAGTTAATTGATTCAGGCGTGACTTTGCGGAAGTCCATTCTAAAATATTTAATAGACAAGACAAGACTAATCCTAATCTAGTTTGGCGGAGAAGTAGTTCTTCGCCAGTAAAATATTGATTTTGCTCCTTTAGTTTTTTCCCTTGTTTAAAAAAAATACTTACCTACATTTAAGTTAAAACATGGCAACTCAAGACTTAGCAAATAATTATAATAAAACCTGTATAAATGAATTCCTTATTCGAATTTTAATGACGCCGAGCCAGGTTTATTATGAGTATTGAGGTCAAAATTTCATTTTTAATGGAGAATAAGAGAGGCTCAAATGAACCAGACGGGCTTAGCATTCTAATGTTTTACTCCGTCATACCATAATCTCATCTAGAGGAATATAAATCGTGGTCACCCCCCCCCTCTTCTGCACCGCCCTCACCCTCCAAATAACCTAATGCCGTTTTTACATTCTCCTCATCAAATTAAGAGTCCGCCTCCGAAATATACGAGGCAGCGCAATCTTACTAAGTATCACTCTTTGGGCTCTCCGCCCGAAAATTCAGTATTATTTTCGCAGAAATCATCTTTTCTCTTCCAATTTTATACAAAAGCATGTGGAACAATAAACCCGAAGTTCTTTGTACTTGGTAGACAATAGTACGGAATCGTTGAATCTCAAGTCGGTTGGTGAGATTCAATTAATTGAAGGCAGACTTTGTCTCGAATTTGATACACCTAGTGATAATGTTATTTGGTTTTCTGAGTGATCTCGATGTATGTCAAGGCTTCCGAGTTTTAAAGAGAGAGAAAATACTAAACTCACAGTTCAGAATTTTCTCTCGAAATAAATTTGAGAGAAAATGAAAGGGAAATAAACGGAAAGCTCTTACCGAATGGTAGGTACTTACATTAAGTATTTAACGACTTCCTAAGTGTTTGAAGTACGTACATAACTATTTGAGAAGAGTGTTGGATATCTATAAGATCAACTAGTAATTATAGACAAGAGTAGTCTGTAGCAGATATAATAAATATATGTAGGTATGTTTATTATAAATATATGTTTTGGACAATCTAGCCTAGCCCCAAACTAAACAGAGCTTGTGCGATGGGAACCAGATTACTGATATAATACTAATGTAGGTATTATATCATTTTCTTACCTATGACTGGCCTCTAGCTCAGTTGGTAGTAGCTCTGCCTTCTGCGCCGTAGGTCGTGGGTTCGATCCCCACCGAGAACAAATATTTGTGTGGTGAACATAAATGTTTGTTCTCTGTCTGGGTGTTATATTGTATTCTAAGTATGTATTTACAAAAAAAAAAATGTATTCAAGTATTATATCAGCTATCCGGTTCCCATATTACAAGCTCTGCTTAGTTTGGGGCTGTGGGTAGTGTTGTGTGAAATGTCCACAATTTTTTTTTTTGTTACCTATCTATTCATATATCTATATATCTTGGTTTCTTTTATTTATGGGCCCTGAATTATATAAAGAGAAGATCTCTACTCAGCAGTGGGTGTAAACGGGCTTACATGATGATGATGTCCTGTTGCCTCAAACAATTACATACATACATCAAATCACGCCTTATTCCCATGGGGTTTTACATTCCCATACATCTCTGCCTACGATCACGGATTTCCACTTGCTACGATCCTGACACACCTCTTTCGCTTCATTCACTCTCATAACATTCTTCATACAATCATGCTCGTCGGTTTAGGGTACTCCTAACCTGGCCTGAAACAATTGAATGATAATAATATACATTATTATAATAGTATAGTAGATACAGCGACCTCCATAGCAAAAACTTGACACCACTACTAACGGTTAAGTTCCGTATAGCGGACGTCTCTAAGATACGAGTACTAACATTACACAGGCGGTAGTAGAACTGGCAGAATTCCACTGGACGTTCCGCTGATTACATAATTTAAGATTTCCGGGTTTTCTTTACGAACGCGCAAACATACCTTAAGAGATGCACTACTAAACAACCAGTCCCCCTATTACATAACTGAAGTATGAAAAGGTAACGCTGTCAACCGTAATTTTTTTCGAGAACTAAACTGACGTTTGCCAAGTTCTTTTTTTCAAAGAAGTCAAAGATTACCATTTTTTTCACCTGTTTAATTAGTTCTGGTAGATAAAAAACGATGATCTACATATCTAAGTCATAGGTAATCTATAGGAATCCGTGAAACCATGGTGCGAGATTGATGAGCAACAAGAAAAACAGGAAGTCTTTTCCTGTGTAAGTGAGAAGCACTTAAACGTCTGTATGAGACAAACTCATTGAGACTTGAAAATTCCAGCAAAAGAGATTGTTTCTCGCCGCAAGCTCTTTTCTACAAAATCTCGGTGTAAGCTGCTCGCTTTAATTAGCGGATTATATTTTAATTCGTAATGGAAGCTCCGACGTGATTACAAATCGCTTATCAAAGAATTTCGCGGAGCTTTCGCTGGAATATTGGAAAAGTTGAGAATTGAGCACGATCGGTAAAATGTCGGTTGAGATATCAGTCACAATTTTGGTGAAATAAAGTTAAGTTAGCAATTAATTAAATGTAAAACTTTCTGGTTGTACAAATTGAACATCCAACAAGCTTTCACCGAAATTAAAGCTTTTATTTTAATAATTTGAAACACACTAAGTTTTGAGTCGGTACTTATCCTTCTCGCTTTGAACGCTTAGGAAAATAGGTAAACCAAAAGCAAGTGTGCAATAATGCATGCAAACCATATTACCAGAGAAGCAGCTGCGGGCACTGCGTAATATTATAACGAAGCTCATAACAATTTAGTTCGCCGCGGACAGATTGCCAACAGGCTTCTCACAGCCATTGCACGTAAGTAGGCAAGTCATTTGCGGCGAACCAACACGTAGAGTCGACAGCAAAAAGCAGAAAAGATTATGCACAATGATGTTGGCCGAGCAAACAGGCTTTGGGGACGTGGCCCTCAATCTTTACCGAGCAAACACCGCGCCCTAAGCGACGCTGAATACTTGAGTTTTTTCGATAAATGTCGCGTCGTTTAAGAGCAAATGCTTTTAGTTTACAGTTTCAGCTTTGCATTGTTTTAAACTGAAATGTTGTTTGGACTGTAAACCAAACTAAAATTCGATTGTTGCTTGTTGTAGCTCAGACACTCGGGCGGCTTTACGAAAGAAAACAGCTGCATGCTCTATTATAGATTACTGTTGCAGTACGCGAGAAAAGTCTCTCACTAAAGCACATTAAGCCATTCACTTCACTGGTTTTGATATAGCCATCTATACCAAACTAAATTAATACTGATCAAAGTAAACAAAGAGAGACGACGAACATCCGTAATCTGAGCAAGGTTTTTGATTGAAATCTAAAGTCAAAAAGGCGCTACTTGAGACGGCCTGTAAAATTATTTGTTAAAACTCACCGTAAAAGCACAGAATACTTTGTGCTTCAGATAATAATAAAATATAGCTACCTACAGCCACAGGCACAGCAAATCTGTGAAGATAGATTGACGACCAATTTCAGTCTGGTCTGGACCGTAATTGAGCGAACTTTAAACGTCTTCAAGTAACTAGCTTTATCTAAAGGCATTTTTCAAATTAAATACATTCGTTTAAACGAATCCCCCAAGTTATCAGCTCTTGAGTACTTTTAATTTACTTGGATCTTGAAGAATTAAAGGTATCTTTTAGTTTTTAACTTTACCCGATCCTTTATTACATTTTTATTTATCTGTAGGATCTTGAAATTGATTAAATTGAATCTATAGGCGGGGAAATAATATGACATAGTTCTGCACAAAAAATATACTGGTTAAATTTATATTTATTGTGAGTTTTCTGATTAAGTTTGTATGAAAAACTTAGTATTCTGTATATTGATTACCGTATTATGCATGTAAATTTTACATTGTCTATATCTTATGATTAGTTTTTGGAATCAGTATATATAATTTACCCTATTAGGGTGTTGCAATACAGTAGAAGCGGAGCGCAATTAATAATTATGCAGGTTAATATAAAAAGATGACTAATTGAGGCTTAAGATAAATAAATAAGCCATAAAGCTGATAGGTGCTCATTTTTATCTGTAGCTACAGGTGAAACGAATAATACGAATCGTTTGTTTCGTAGGGTTGGCGATTTCCAGCCTCCAGATCATCTTTACATCACTTATTTTAAAATAAGAAGAGAATGACCGACTTTGGAGCACTCTAAATGAAGTTATGTACCTACATAATATTATGTTGTGAATAAAGATGAACCACGAGAATCATTCTGAAACGTCGCGTCGTATAAACTAGAGGTTCATCTATTCTAGGTTTAACGCGACCAAACCTAAAAGAAGAGGCAAGACACTATGGGAGTGGTCTATGTCTAGCATCAAGGACTTCTTTAGGCTTTTAGGCTGTCGATGGTAATATAATAATAATAATAATAATAATAATGTTTATTTTTGCAAAAGAAAAGGAACAAAAATGTCGTAACATCTACAAAGTACAAATGTGGTGAAGAGATGGAAAACATAACTCATCATTAAGTTCAAGTTGATCTGATAATCAATTTTCCGCATGCACATAATTTTTTGTGTGTGCTTTATTTTATAGCAAGTTTTGATGGAATGGGTGATCACGACAGGCAAAACGCGAATTTTTCAACTCGCCTGAGTAAGCAGTATCGATTGATCAGTCTGAGTGATGCTGCGAGCAATATGGCCTCGATTGCCGAAGCCCATAGATAAAATTGTTATGTATGTACCCCTTAAAATCTTGCACAATTTTTATGGATACAAATAAATAATAGAGTAGGGTAGTAGGTTTACCGAGGCCTCGCGGGTCTCCAAAATTTTGTCTAGGCGACTGATCGAAGCGACGCGTGACCCAAGAGCTGGTGGGTATCTGGCGCAGCGTATAAGCATTGCTATTCAGCGTGGCAATGCCACCAGCGTCTTGGAGACGCTTCCGTCTGCCACTGATTTGGATCAGTTGAGCTATCTCTAGATCGTTTGTAACGATCTGCAGATAGCTCAACTGTTTCTTGTGTATTTTGTACATTTTATAAATATTTGTTTAATTGTAAGTTTCTTTGTGTAAATTATATCATATGGCATAAAAAAAAAAAAATAGAGTAGGTAAATTAGATTTTGTTTAAGAAGGTGAATTAGATTGTTACTTCTGCTCTTCTTTAGATTGCAACTTTCAACACTTTCTTCATTGTAATATTATAACATAAAGGTTCATGGTTCAAACAATAAGAGTAATAAAAAGCCAGCCATGAACGGTTGCGCATTGAAGCCATGGAGCCAGGTCAAACCACCTGCTAGCGTAGTTCATATCAATCTCTTTTTACCTTACTTGAAGTTTCTTTGTCACAGAGTTCTAGAAAAGTCTAATATGACAAAAAGCATCACGAGTAAACTTTTCGTAGAGCCGAAAAAGTTGAAAATTATGTGCACGAAAGGAGGCGCACTTCAAATCTTTTCACCTCCTAACTGTTGCGATAGACTCGCAAAATGGTCTACAGGTACTAACTTATCATAGCTGGTGCTAGGGCCCGGTGTGTTTTTATTGCTTTGACGTAAAAACAGATACAGGGAAGGAGGTTATTACTTACTTAACGGCCATTTCTCTAGAAGGCACGGTGTTTACAAGCAATCCTCTAAAAGTTACTGCGCTGGGGAAATCTTATGGCCCACAAATTCGGAAGTAAAAATGCGATTATATGGAACGAGAAATCCCTTTTCTATTTTTCTCTTCAATACAAAAAACCACCAATAGTGTTTATAAAACGAAAGTGATTTTGACTTTGATTAGTATGTTAGGAATAACCAAAACTATAAACTTATAGGCTCGGGACGTGTTATTGATATTCAATTTTGATTGACCTCAAAGCTTCGTTCGTTCTAGCTCTGCCCTCTGCGCTTCTGTGTTGTGTTGTGCTGTAAAAATGTGATTTACTTTTTTTATAAACTGTAAATTTCTTACTTGCAAATAAATGATTGATTGATTGCTGTGGTTGTGAGCTGTATATCCCCACTTAGGACAAAGTATATTGAAACGACTGATCGAACCAGACCACCAATATTTTATTCCGTGAATGGTTTCCGTTCGATAATGTGTATCGAGCGGGATATTTTTAGTGCACTTTTTATGACAGCTAACATTGCCGAATCCTCTAAAAAAACTTATTTATTTGACCCACATGTAAACAAATTGGAAGGTATCAAAAAATTTAAAAGCAAGAGGAAAAGAAAGTGAGTACAACATGAAAATTACAATATCAAATATGTATGCATTGCATTTAAACATATTAGGATGTTAGATAGGTACTCAAGTAGCATCTAAGCAGGAGGAGGTTTTCAATTCGAATGTATTTTTATTTTTATATTTGGCATAACTTTTCATATATAGACGATTTGAAAAATTCTTTATTCTTCTGAAAGGTCTTTCAGATTAGTCCCATAGAAATTTAATCAGTTTAACCGTTAGTTTTTTTTTTTTTTTTATGTTTGCCATCGTATAATTTCGTCCTGTTTAGGCTAATTTACTTTCACATTGTCCCATAGAAAGTTCATAAAAATCGATTCTGCAGTTTGGTCATGAAGTCGGTTTCTTAAGTTTTTTAAATTATATTATCATGAAATTTCCTTATCCACTCAAAAGCTTCGAAGCCAACCCCAGCAAGTAGGTTGGTCTAAGTACAATAAATAAATCAGGGGCGACATCAAGAGTTCAATTTGCGGGCCGAATCACGAATCCCAAAAAGATACACAAGGTAACAAATTGCCAATAAAAAGCTAACAAAATGCTGTGGGTAAGCATTTCGGTCAAAGCTGTAAATCCCGAGGCTGGAGCGGTAAATCCTGGTAAAAAATATCGGAAGCTGTGTAATACAGTTGTTGATCGAGCCGGTTCGTTAGCCATCTCCTGAGATGCATCTTCTATAAATCTATATTTAGGAACAATTAAAAATTGTAGACAACCCACGCAGCACTATTTAGGCCCAAATTAAGCAAAGCTTGTGCTATGATAACCAGATAGTTAGGTATAATGGGTATAATACTAGTAGGTACCATTCTATCATAGCTACCTCTGAGATTCGAAAAACTATTACCTACGACCTAAATTCCCGCGTTCATGTTCAACTAAAGTGTTTTAGGGTTCCGTACCCAAAGGGTAAAACGGGTTCCTATTACTAAGATTCCGCTGCCCGTCTGTCCGTCCGTCTGTCTGTCTGTCTGTGCGCTTATCACTAGCTCATGAACCGTGATATTAAGACACTAAAATTTCAAAAAAGAATATTGAGTTATATTATTCACTTTTAAATTAAACTATTATACAATAATTTAAGTTTAAAAAACTTGAGAAACCGACTTCATTGTCAAACGGCTAAACCGATTTTAATCAAATTTGTTTGGGACAATCTGGACGTAAGAATAACCTTCCAAATAAAAAAATAATTTTCTAAATCGGTTCATAAATGACGGAGGCATGCAGTTACAAACATTAAAAAAAATATTTAAAAAAAAATGGCAACACCGATTTTAATAAAATTAAAATGGGACCAATCTGGAAGCAGTACCTTTCAGATAAAAAAATAATTTTTCAAATCGGCTCACAAATGACGAAGTTATGCGGTAACAAACATTAAAAAAAAAAAAAAAAAAAAAAAAAAACATACAACCGAATTGAGAACCTCCTCCTTTTTGATTGGAAGTCGGTTAAAAATAAAAATCAATTCTTTAACTACAACTCCCATACAACAGACATGCATTCTTTTAGGCTTGGTCGCGTGGAACTGGCACCTAGACTCACCTAGCTTTAGGACGTTTCAAAGTGATTCTTGCAATTCAACACTTTTGACTTAGAATTTTTGATTTTTGATGCCGCTGAAAAACATTTTTTACCGTTTTTATAACTAATGGTACCTACGAAACCTTTCGTGCGTGCTTCCGACTTGCAATTGGTCGGTTTTTTATTGTAATAACGGTTCAACAGCCAGAGGCGATGAAATCAGATCGACTTACTTTACAGTTGGTCCAATGCTCGATAAAAGTGATTCAGAACCGGTTTCAGACCTTGAAAACTCCTGACTTGGTATTGACTCGTGGCGAAATACTTGTCTTTGCTAGATAAGATCACCAATAATTTTCATTGGCGCAGGTTTGACAAAAGTTTTAACACTTGACAAAGTCACAGGAGTTAATGATCTATGTATTGTAATGCCCTTATGGGTACACATTGAGATACTAAATTGTTATTACTATCTACCATAATGAAAACATATTGTGACCAATGTGAGATCGGAATTTAATATTCAATTTACTTTTATTTTCATAGGCGTGCACGCATGGCATGCCAAACACAATAAAAGCAGGTGATTTCCATCTATCTATTTAGCCTGTATGCACCCACAGCTGGGTATACACAAGCAAAAGCGTTTTTGCTTTTCTGTGGCTGGGTATATTGGTGATTTCCATGCAAAAAAAAATCTTATAATGATTTTCATAAGTCTACCAGTGTTCCTATGAAGTTTTATATTGATTCATTTTTCCGTTTGACTGATTCAAAGACTTATGCCGTCGTGATCAGTTCATATTTCGTTTATTATAAATCACAAACTATGAAATCAATACGAGCTGATAAAAACTAGACGCAGTGAACCAGTGTGGTCGGTAGAACTGAGCACATTGGGTTGGTAAATGCATTGGTCGACAAACTGTCGCTCGCCTGAATCCCGAATTACCAGCGCTGTTAGATAAACAAACTTCACTTCCATTCAGGCACAATTGACACAGTCTAAAATTAGGTGCATAGATCGAGCGCTCTATAGTAACCTTTACTATGTAAACTTAAGTTGAAGTGGCAATGACTACCGTAGGGGAATAAAGATTCTCGAATGGCGACCACGAACCGGAAGACGAAACGTAGGGCGGCCACCCATCAGATGGACCGACGACATTGTTAAGATCGCGGGAAATTGGTGTGAAAGAGCTCAGAATCGTTCTTCCTGGAAATGTGTAGGGGAGGCCTATGTCCAGCAGACCTCTTCAGGCTGATAATGATGATGAAGTGTACTTAATAAACTATATTTCCGATAAATATAAGAGTCAGAGAAAAAACAATATTAAAATACTTGTCTGGCCTCACAGATCATTTGGTAGTATCTCTGCCTTCTGCGCCATAGGTCGTGGGTTCGATTTCCATCGAAAATACATATTTGTGTGGTGAACACAAATATGTGTTTTCGATGTTTCTTCTCTGTCTGGGTGTTACATTTTTTTAAGTACCTATGTACATATTTATAAAATAAAATGTATACCTGAGTGTTATATCAGCTTTCTGGTTCCCATAGTACAAGTTCTGTTTGTCTGTTTCAATTTGGGGCTTGAGTGTTGTGTGAATGGTCCACAGTAGGTATTTATTATTTATATTAACATACTTCGTACTATTAAATTATTACGAATCCAAACTAAAGGATAATGTTCAGTCTGATACAATAATGTTTATTTGGTAACGATATTTTAGAGAACAAGATTTGATATTTTAGGGTTCTGCAGACAACCTTTGTCCTGTTGTAGTGGGCGAAACCGTCTGGCCAGAACAATGGACTAGAACAAGTTTAAATTAAACTTTTTAAAATTCTCGTTTGAGAATAATGACCGAAAACCAGCTTTGCTTGGCATGGTAGCCTACTGCCATTTCAGGCAGCAAAAAGCTGAGTCGGGGCCTATTTGACTTAATAATCTTTGTACCATTCAGCACGGGACGGCACTGGCTAGGACCCAGTTCTGGGCCCTGTTTAATAAAGCTGACAATTCGACATATATGTCACAAAGTGACAAAATTGTGGAATTGTCGCGCTTAGGCTATTAATAAAAGCGACAAATATGTCACAAAAGCGCGACAATTCCACAAAATTATTAAATAAGGAGCTTTTAATAGAGGGCTTTTTAGGCCTAAGTAGGTACTCTACATTGTCTGTTTGTCTTCAGCTGTCCGTTCTGTGTAGGTTTTTTTAATGTATTTGTCACGTGTACGTCTATAAGTCAAACACATGTATTTTATTTTTTATTTCTTGCCTTCTAATAATCTGCTTGGACCGACGATGACCGGCATTGGCTAAACACATCACCGACATAGACTGAGTTGGCTATACGTATTGGCTTGTGGCGTAGTGGCAATTGGACAAACCACATTTCTCGGCCGACTGGCTCGGGGGTCGGATGGTCCGATTTGGATTCACTCGATTTTAGACTTATTCGAGTAAGCGGCTTTGGTACTTCATGAATATTCGGACATTCTGTACGACGAGTAATCATACATATTGCAAATAACGGACGAATATTATGAAATAAATAACATGTAAGGCGAGTAATATTTTGATATACCTTAGTTAGTCATATCTTGTTAAAAACTATGTCTGACAAGGGATCCGTTTTTTGAAAATACTAATTTGTTTTGGCTTTGATTTTAATATAAAAAAAAAGAACTAGCTTACATTCAAGGAGGTTCGAACCCCATTAAAGAGTTTCCTAAGTCTATGGTTACATTGTTGTAGGTATTTCAAAAAAGGAACTAGATTTATTATATTTTGAAGAACATCAGTTTTGCCTTTTACTTAAAAAATTGTGCTGTAGTAGGATAAACCTCAAGAGAATTAGAGCCCAAATGCATTTGAAGATCTCAAGCGGCGGCGCGGGGTGCATAGACTCAAAATGGTGGCAATTCTGTTTGACAACTAATGGCCCTAACACACCTAGTTCGCTGGCGGTAGCGATCAGTGAAACGCTGTCAAATATCGCTGTCAGATTTGAGATTTGACAGCGAATATTTGACAGCGTTTCGCTGATCGCTACCGCCAGCGAACTAGGTGTGCGCAGGCCTTAACTGAACGAAAATGGTGTACAATATAGTATGAAAGTATTTGTTCTGTTTACGTAGGTACATCTAAACTTTTCATTGCCATTATTATGTTAATTTTCGCTTCCATTTTAATAAAAAAAATATATAATTATCACACAATTTAATTAATTTAAGTTATTTATTGCAACAGAATTGGCTTCATTTCATTGTCATGGTCACCTGGTTGCTCGTCGGGCCGCCTAATGCATTTGAGTTCTATCATGTGCCGCAGCTTAGCTCGCATTGGCTCTATTCAGAACAGCTCATACAAAAGTAAGTGTACTCACCTCACTTAGTAGGGCATTTTGTTTTCAAGTGCCGTAATGAAAATCACTCGGTTCAGTAAGCGCACGAACCATTTCTATGAGAAATGAAATACTCGACTGGTTTTTTTTTCAACATTAAGTTTTAGTTCTCTGGTTTCATTTTGTGAATAGTTGAGTAAGTGCATTGGGAACTAATGTGATCATATTGTACAATCTTAACAAATAAATTAATACCCTCCCCGGCATCGCATGTAGGTATAATTTAGATAAAAATGAGATAAAAAATGTGAAGATACTAAAAATGCAAAAGTATTCTTATTCTTATTATTGGATATTTATTTATTCATCAGAAAGTTCTTTCACCCAAAAGAAACGAAAAGCAATGAAGATAAGTGGGTAGATAAATAAAGAATATAGAATCTGCGAGAATCCGTGACGCGTCATCTCTCATTGTCTGGATATTTCGAGATATCGTGTTATTGTCACGTTTCTCGTGACTCTATTTACAGGCCCTTTGGCCTCATTCACGTAGAAAATAGGCCTTGGTAAAACTATTGTAAGCGTCACACAGTAACTTGTCCTTAGACGAGCCACGTGACAAATCTGCGCATAAAGCACTTCTTATATGAAACTTCGTTCTACGCATCAGCTGCGCTCACGAAATTCGGGTAACTAGTGTGTTGCTTATTATACAGGTTACGGCCAAAACCCTAATGGCGTCAGGCGTTAGCTCGAATAAGACACAAAATCTGCAAATTGCCTAAGAACTGCCAATTCTAAGAAAGAAAAAATACAAAAGAAAGAAAGAAAATACATTTATTTTACATAAAAGCGACCAGACAAATACATTAAAACGCATAGAACGGGCAGCAAGACAGGCAGAAGATGTATTACATCAACAATAGCAATTCAATTATATCCTTTCAATTCGGTCCACATCTTCTATAATGACCACCAATGACCGTATTCTTGGGTGGTCACCGGGATGACATTACGTAAACTTAACATTGTACGCCAATCGCCATTTAAATCAAGCAATCCCGGGATTTTGTATTCCACAATCAACAAGAGCTTAAAACTAAAAACTCGTAATGTAAGAGCTTTGAGCAACGAGCCAGTGCCGGTATACACCGGTAATCTGTTTCACCCAGCGCAGGCAACCTGTTTTCAGCATATACTCAATCATTGTGATTGCTGAGATAAAAGTGTAATCAGGATGAGGCAGTGTTTTAGGTTTATTCCGTTTCATCCTCCTACACAGGTAGCTGACAACTTAATAGCATCAAGATAAAGTACATTATTCTCCAAATTTTATTTTACTTAAAATAATCTTGGCATAATAGGCAATACAATTTACACAATTTTCCAGCCTTAGCTTTAGATAAAGCTGAGTTATTGTGCTCGGCCGGTAATTTAGAAACCGAAGTTTTAAGTCGGTATACCAACTCTACAAATTCTCAAACCCACACTCAAATAAAATCAACGTTGTTCTACATTCTACATACAAACCTGAATTATTGCTGAGATAGAATTGAAAACTAAATAACTAAATGATACACGACTATTTTTATAATTAACAGATAAAAATTAAAATAAAAAATCTGTTTCAGCAGAGGCTAATAATAAAAGCACGTTAAAACTCTTTCATCTCTATCTGTTATCAAGGTATCGAGGTTTGTTACTAAAGCCGAGGCTCATTTTACAAAAATTGGTCCCAAAATACTTCACAATTAAACCTCGTGTGTCCATAAAATTGGTCCCGGTTTTGGCCAAAAGAAAAATAACTATAAACCTCGATTAAAAACATCGTGAGATTTCATCGACAATAGCAGTAAGACACCTTCTGGTGGTCACTCAAACTAAGCAATGAGAACCAAATTAAATAAAGGGTTCCATTAGGTAGTCTTAAATATTACGCAATTCCTGGACCAAATGCATCATTCACCAAACAGTACTGATTAAGGCCACACAACGGTACTGGCTCTAGCTGATGAGCTAGTAGACAGCGAGATGAAACCTTCCAAACACTTTTGAACCTTACCTGCTTGTAGATAGATCTTACTGTTGATTGGCGGGTGCGGTATGGCTAAATGGACACGACTTCATTCTTCTCGGAAAGCGAACGGTATTGTAGGTTTGTTTCTAGTAATGCAGGTGTAGTGAGTGGGACGGTTCCGGATTGTTATAGAGCTTTATACTCCGTCGTCTCAACCAATGAGGTGTTTGTAAGACCAATACAAGGAGGTTGGAATACTGCGCAAGCTAGGAGTCTATAAATCTATGGACTAATACCATTTTTAAAACGTCATCATGTGTTTCTGTGCGAGTTTCTTTTGTTTGGTTTTATGTTTGAAAAACGAAGGAAAGCCCTTCGACCAATGGCTGACGACATTGTAAGTCGCGGAAAAATGGAGGATGAAAAAGGTTAGTCTTTACTCTGAGGAAAAAGGCTCATCCTAGGTTATCCGTGAAATTGATATGGGGGAGGCATAAAGTGGCTAAATTATAATGATATAAAAGCTTTTGTCACTAGGGTTGGTTATTTAGTTATTATTTCAGGCCTCAGAATAAAGACTGTTTTAGGTTATAGACACAGCATAATAATAATTAACGAAAAAAAAAAACTAATTCCAAATTCAGATGCAAAAAATCTCACGGCTAGAATTTACAGATACGAAAGCTTATAGTCACATTCTTAGTCCATAGAGTATATTATAAAAAAATCGTGACAACAGTAGAAAAAATGTATGTCCATAATCAAATTAAAATACCGGATTTCATAAATAATGGTCCTCAAACAGTCATATAGCTTAGCAGACGGATCTTAGAGGCATTATGAATGGAAATTATCAGAAATTATGGATCTGGAGCCTAATCCTCGGCTCATCTCGGATCATTTTGCAGTTTTATTTAATTGCTTGTTTTCGTAGAGAGAATGGATGATTTCCTCATCGACGACCTCATCGTAGAAGCCTCGACAGCTACGATATACGGAAAACGATCGGCCCGAGAATTAGCCCCCTGCAATGCCAATGTGTATTTAAGGGACATTGAAAATCTCGGTCGGCCCGAGAATTATGGATCTGTAGTGTTCGTGTGCACTGCGTGGTACCGATTATTGAATTGCGAAGTGCAGCTTTGTTGTAGTGCAGTGTATCGGGAACATCTACCGATACGTTTACGGATTCTGACTTTTGTGGATATCAAATTAATTCGGTATCGTATCGTCATTTATTATCTGGCTGGCTGATTCGCTAGCGAATCGATTATACCAGAATTGATGCTCGGGGTATATGAGGGTGTGTCTGTATATTTATTTACCTTGCGAATGTAGGTATCATAAAGTATTTACCGAGGGTGCAAAGGGACTAAAGCGAATTTTCGAGTTTTCTACCTGAGCGCCATAAGCTGAATGAGAGGCTTTGCTGCTTTAACAACGAATTCCCATACCCCAACTGATGATAAGAACTTAATCTAAAAGGCAATCAAATTATTTCAGAAGAATGAACTGAAAGATTGAACAATAAAGCCAACTATGAGTACATAGAAACAGCCTTATAAAGGCATCATATTATCCTTCCTACTATTGGTAATATCTATAATCTCGGTCTACCTCTGTTGCTTTACCCTGTACAGGGTCCATGTGATTTACACCTAAGAACTAATATGAATCTAAACTAAACCATATACATGCAATTAATATTGAGCATTGAACATTTGAATATAGACACGCTCATGATAAACCAGGCAAAAAAATACCTAGGCTTAGAAGCCCCAATCCATTTTTTTAGTATAACTGTAAAGTCTTTTTCAGTCTTTTTTTTCAGTTGTATTCGAGGTACATTTCGGAAATTCAGCTTTATTTGTTAACACAACACTCAAGCCCGGAACAAACGTTCTAAAAGCTAAGGTTTGTTTGTTGGTCGGAATTCTTTTGGAAAACGGAGTATTAAGTGTTTCGGTCCAGCTTTTGAAAAAGCAAACACAATATTTCAGTAGCTTTGTTTCATTTTTTTTTCGTGTCGCCGAAAACAAGTTCTACAAATAATGCCTGCACACAAGCATTATTTGTAGAACGCGTTTTCGCGTACAATGGGATGCTATTTATTGTGACACAACATCCCGATCGGTAGTGAACGGTAGATCGATAGTTCTATTTGCATAGGCAAAGAGCTGATAATTGCATACGTCAACACAATAAATGCGGAGCTATGTTTACGATGCATTCAACTCGACGTGCTTTCATTTGATGATAGGGTTGCTTCAGTTTACTCTTTCACCTGTCTTATAAGCCCGATAAAGTGCTTTACAATAACTCTATTTTAGTTTTGGGTTCAATTATATTAATTTTACAATGAGAAACATATTCTAAACATATTCTAGATTATCGTTTTTTTTCTATTTCTATAAACAGGTTGCTCTATTTGTAGCTGTTACCTACTTGTATTAGTTAAAAGCCATCCGTCCTTTCAAAGCTGCTAATAAGTTTTACAAGCAACTTTGTGCTAGAAGCAAACACGAGAGTGCACTTACTTATTGGCTCACCGCTTTTAAAATAGCGCGACATATTTTCCCGAGTGTCGGTCTCCTTGATACACTTCAGTTATATTCCGAACCATTTCCCTCAGATTTATTATAGCGCCATAAAGACGGTGATAGCCCTAGCGATGAGTGGCGCAGAAGAACGTCTGTGACATTTTGTAAACGATCCATTCTTTATACAGATCGAAAGTGTCAAGTATCTCATTTGATTTTGATGTTGAATAATGCATTCGAATGTTTTATTGATGTGTGAATGCGAATGGTAACCGATTTGTGTCTTGGCTACACAGAACAGCTAATACGATGCGTTGCAGTCGCAAGTTTGGTCTTTGGAGCATTTGTGGAGTAAAATCCCTGGAAAGCTCGTGTGTTTGATTAAACTCATCGTCTTGTTATGTATTATCCACTCTTTTAAATATAGCTCTTCAGTATACATTGGAAGTATTTAATCGCTTGCCTGTCACAATAAATGTCAAATATAATCTTCTTTATTCTTACCTTCTTAAGGTAGTCTACTATCGTCACTATCGTTGGTTTGTAATTCCAATTATGTAGTAATGTCTAATGCTGCCTTCCTACGGTGCGTGGTTCTGCAGATCATCACGCACCGCGCACGAGGACGCACGGCAACGCACACAGAAAATGCTCCTGTGCTACCGCGCAACTCGGCGCACGAGACCGTTTCCAAGGTGTGTCGTGCGAGCTGGTGCGGGCTGGTGCGCGATATCACGCACCGGTGGGAAGGGGCTATAAGAGAGAAATGATATAGATTACTTTTAGTCAGAATTCAATCAAAATCAGCATCATAACAAAACCACAAACGTTATATAGGCCCCACTGCATTCTCTTTGATATTTTTGAATTGGTTTAAGAAATCAGAAATATTTATTGCATAACTGTTGTAACGTTTACCGTTAGAATATCAAAAACGCTGGAAAATTGTGCGATTTCGCTCCAGAATCGCTCGTTGTGCTTAGACAAGCCTTAATTCAAAAGAGCTGAATGAATATTGCAGATGCTTTGTTTTATTGTGTTTTCTTCTCGACCATTGTTATGATCGTTTTCTTACGGATTCTTTGCATTGATCGTCCATCGTGCGACATTAATGTTACTTTGCCTTTCATACGGAACAAACGAGCAGTAAGAAATGCTCTCAGTTAAATTACTCGACGAGAAAGAAGGAATGTCTAATAACGTCTAATTACTAGGCATACTTGCATGAAACTGCTATGTGGAACGAAGGGAGGAAATGCAATATGAGGAACGTTTTATTGAAAAAACTCTCCAGTTTCACGAAAAGTAAGCTAAGAAAGTTACTAAAAAATATCACATTTTTGTAACATGGTACCTACTTGAATAGTACGGTCTTGAATTTTTATTTATGTGTAAAGTATCCAAGTTTGTATTTTCTTAATAAAATATCTTCTTATCTGTTTTCATGCACCAGCTAATATATAACAGAGTCCACATTACAAGGATCATTTAATATTGAATCAATAGAAAAATAATAAAGTATCTACACTGACATATTTTGCGTCAACGTCGTACGGGGAAAACATAGTTATATCACTGTTTTCTACGCACTATGCCTTTGAGGGTAGAGCCACAATTAGAAAAGTTTACACAGGTATCGAGGTATCTGGCAACGACTTGTTAAAGCAGTTAAACGTCTGTGACAACATTAGTCGACCATGTTCAGAACAAGGAACGTTTGCTCAAACTAGAATGCGTACAAACAATGAAGGAAGTTTCAGATTCACCTACTAGAACTAAAGGAACTTTACACACACTGCTATTATTATTTTTGCTTTGTGAAAGGATCATACAAAAAAACAGTAGGAACCAAACCGTAGTTTGTTGCCTGTTCTTCTAGGCTTGGTCACGTGGAACTGGCTCCTAGACTCACCTAGCTTTAAGATGTTTCAAAGTAGTGATCCTTGTTATACCATTGAATAAAGAAATATTTGAATTTAGTTTTTTTTGCGTCTAAACTCGAATCTATCACGTAATAGGTGCACTAATACACTAATAATTTTTTTTTTCAATTTCAGATTTGAAATCCACGCGGGTTACACACACAAAGGTAAGTTATAAATTTTATATTCTAGGTTTCTTCCGAATAAAAAAGTATTGAGTGTGTTTCTTCTAGGCTTGGTCGTGTGGAACTGGCGTCTAGACTCACCTCGCTTTAAGGCCTCTGCCTTTAATTTAGCGGGCAGCGGGGTGGCAACGGGGCGGCGGCGGCGGCGGCGCAGCAGCGGGGCGGGGCGGGGAGGGGTCCATTTGATTTTACGCATGAGAATCCTGCCGCTCCCGCGCCGCCGCCGCCGCTGCCGCCCCGCTGCTCGCTAAATTCGCGGCAGAGGCCTAAGACGTTTTAAAGTGATCCTTGTAATACAGCTGAATGAAGAAATTTTGAATGTTTCCGGGTTGGTTAGGTCTCAATGTCAAAATGTAATGATCTACAAAACGTACGTTCTTCAAAAAATTTCCCGAAATTACTGATTTTCTATTGAATGTGAATTTATTAGTAGATCTACTTGACGTGATACAAGAGTAGGATCTACGAGAGCTAAACGCGAAATAATTTTGAAAATTATGAAATGTTACCATTGTGATATATCGTATAACATTTACCTTATACAACTATAGATATACGGTATAAAGACACGCATGTTTACCTCTACATATATATAGAGCATAGATTTTTGACACTTTTATTGAAAAGTGTCAAAAATATGAATGGCGGTCAATGGAGAACTGTAAAAATATCAGTGGTTGAGGCTCGACTCAGACTCATGCATTGTTTTTGCATACGGGCCTTAATAATGTATTTAAATAGATTAAGATATTATAGTACGTCCATGGTGCATACTATACCAATCCAGCGATATAGTGTAGTTCGACCCTATAACTTTCCATGCACGGGGTATAAAATTTCATTGCAATTTCCTCCATATAACGTGTTTCTGATGCTGTAAATTGAGCTCCACTTTTAGTTTTATGTTTGCGCTACGATAGAGTTTACTGATGCGTCTCTTTAAAATATCGTTATTGTTACTACAAGCAATATCATGATCAGGTGCTTGTAGTTAGTGATATTGCTTGAAGTAAGTGTGTTGTTGTAGCGTTAAATAAATAAAATGAGCCTTTGTGTCACTGAACTTAGAAAAACAGTATTGGTTACGGTAACTTACAGATGTTCAGCCTCACGTGCCATTAACTTCACCGGCACCCACACCCTTCAAACGGAAACACAGCAATGCTGCTTCACGGCAGAAATAGGCATGGTGGTAGTACTTCCCCGGACGAGCCCTTCACAAAGAGTTCTACTACTACTAGTTTATACTAATCTTACTTACCTAAGCAAAAGTTTGTTCTAATATTACACCGGCGTGACGGTAAATAGGTCGGGTTGTCTTTGGCGAAAGACCTCCTCCAGGGTTTACTATTTGGCGCGGTCCAGACATGATCTGCGCCACTTCTTAATAAATAAAGTGGCACCCAGTAGTGATTTCGATGTAAAGTGTGACTTGTGCCCTTTTCGAAACATTGGGTTCTATTACTATAACATGGCCATTGCCCATGCCAATGCCAACACGCAAAGACTAGGTTCGTTTAAAAGCACAATGCCCAGATAACCATCAAAACGGCAGATAAATCAATTCGGAAGCCAACGAGGCAGCTACACCTCATTAAAAATATATTACTCAAGCATAGTGAACGCCTTTTTAAGGTTTGGCATTATGCCAATTCTATAACTTTTTATATTCAGACTGTAAAAGTAGCAATTAAAATTATACAGTGACAAGATAAATTTAAAATACAGTTTTGGCTAATTAGAGGTAAATTATAACACCCTAAAAAATAAACAGGCCTTTGCATCTTATGTAGATGATATAGCGTCAGGGGCAACTGGTGATTACCCGAGTCCTACTTGCGGGACGCTATAGTGGGGACAAAATTTTAGATGGAATAGGTTTGCCCAGCACCTTTACCATCCTGATAGCTTAGTCAGCCTAATCCACAATTAGGCCTGTGGATTGACTATGTATTTCCTGAGGACCACAGCAAATACATGGTTAATACGTCCGAGAGCTGACTAAGCTATGTTTTTCTCACGATGTTTTCCTTCACTGTTTGAGAGCCAGGCATTGTGTACATAATTTTTCCGAACAGCCAAATAGAAAAATCCAAGGTAGGTACATGACTGAATTTCAACCCGCGCCCTGAGGGACGTAAAAACGGGGTTACTTAGGCCACCAGTGCACTCTAGGGTCTTATTAATAATCCTGGCGTAGCGTTGGACTAGTTGATCCGTGTTTTGTCTCTTGGATTGACATGCAATAGTCAACTTGAACAAATGTGACAAAACACGATTTAACTAATCCAGCGTTGCGCCAGGATTATTAATAACACCCTAACACTCTATGGTAGGTGTAATATCTTTGGAGGATATTATGGAGCCAAATAAAATACGTTGATCACAGTAATTTGGTTTAATTGATTAATTATAAAGACTCAATGTTAATCGTCCAGTATCAGATAAATAAGTGTTGTCTATGTTCGCTCTGTTTTATTCAACATGCTACAAACTGTACAAAGCCGCGTCAGATTCGGCTTTGGCATAGCATGGTAGCATTGCCAGCTCAATCACGGGGCATCCATCAAGCGCGTGTTTCCACGCGAATCGATCACGTGACAACGTCTGTACCGAATCCGTATGTGACTACGCAATTTAAATCCAAATTGCTGTGTGGCACAAAGTTGTGAAACGTTTATCTTCCTCGTATTTTACCTGGATAATTTTTTTTTGTTAATTACGAACCACATTTACCAATCTAATAGACATAATCATAATTTAATAAAACTTATTTCCTTAACTTAACTTCTAATATAGCTTAAATTTTTAGATTCGTTCCGAACTTAGTTTTCTTAGTCATCATAGAATATACTACGGAAGAGCGAGACTCTCTAAAACAGGTATTTCCATACTTAAAAGAGAGTCTCAAACCCATGAAATTATAGGTAAGTAGGTACCATAGATCAAGTTTGTATTTTGTATTTGTAATAGACGTTTCATCTCATTTGAACCAGACGTTGCTGCGGATTATGTCATAGACATCGTCTTACGCTTCGACCTCCGGTTTGTAGTCGCTATTCAACCTTCCCCAGCAATTCTTTATTATAAAGCTTTTTTCAGTAAAAGGAAATGACGATCACGCTTTTCTGGCAGTTTCTGAATATAACCTGGGCACCAAGACGTTTTTTATCAGGTCTATCCTCACGCCTGTTTTTAAACCAGCGGGATATCCCTGGTACATAATTCGTACATAATATCAAGCTATCGCGTCTTAGTCTTAGCGTAGCGTTATATACTCATTGCTATCGCGTTGTGAGTTTTAAAATTTTCTTAAAAAAAAAATTGAACAGGTAGGTATTACCCGAACGTGCCGTGCTGCAGGAAGTGCGGCATGGCAGTTGTCATTTTGGGCTCATGTATGCTAAATAATTTTGAATTTGGAATACATCTTGCAGTCATTGTGGTGACGTGCGCGTTGTAATTTTGAAAATAGAACACGTTACACAAACCCTCTCGAGATTGACGATATAGGTACAACTCTTCTTCTTCTTCTTAATGTATGGCATCTGTCCTTTTCGGATCAATTTTGCCAGTGTCGAGTAGTTTAATGAGAATGATGATAATATATTACATAGATAAAATAACGGCTCATTAGTTACTAACTTTCAGCAAGTCTTCTTCTTTTAATTTCTGTGAATAGGTTAGGTACCTATCTTATGGGACCGTATACGTGACGGGACCCGCGTAAACAACCCCACATGTGTTTTCTGAACTGATTAATCATGAATTCAATTTGGTTTAGCGATAAAGCACGCTTCCGTTTGTTTTCTTTTGAAATTGCTTTCTTCTTTGCAAACAACCGAAATTAAAGAAGGAACACATGAGTTTCAGATACGATATCTCATAAATTGAAAAGTTACTTCAAAGAAAAAAAGAAAAGATGTGCATTTTGCATTAAATTGCTAAAAATATTTACTTAATATATTTATTTTTATTTATAATTAGGTATCACCTGTGTTTTTCATCTGTTTATTACTTTGTGCCGAGGTCAAGCATAGTTCTTAATTTGAAAAACGTATAGGTAAGTAAACAAATAAAATGATTGGCGTTGCCTTAATTTAATTTATTATAAAGTATCTAATACCTACCTACACAAAACAGTTCCGTCAGATGACTTCACCAAACACGTTTCATGGGTGATGCAAACTGGATTTTTTATAAAAAATATACTGTTATTTTTGGAAATGGTATAGCGGGAATACCTGATTTACATCATTTCAGGTATCTACTATACCTGTTTTTGCTTTAAATTAAAGCAGCACAATAAATAATAGGTAATACCTGCGGCTTTGCGCCGAATCCATTATTTGCAAATAAGCTGGTAGGATATTTTTCCCCATTTTTGGTACTCGCAATTATTTTTTGTCATTTTGAGGAACATTATTTCATTTTTAACCACATGGCGGCAAACAATAATATTCTGCCTTTCGAACTACATAAATAAAAAAATACTAATGAGAGTAGGTAAATTTAAGACAATTTTAAAACTAAGTATGTTGACTATGTAAAAAAAGGTTTTTTTGTTCTTATTCCCAAGAGTGCCAGAAAATATATCTGATTGTTTTTAACTATAAGTTTGACAGTTCATTTACTTATAATTTCAAAGTTCAAAGTTGTAAGCCGCGCACAACAACCCAAATTGCCAAAAGCCTCCTCTCTGTAAATGTTTCTAAACTGTGTCTCGATCGAGCCCAAAGCCTGCAAAAGTCTCGATGTGTCAGATACGGCACGTCACTCTATCCGAGGGTTGAGTGATTGGAGTACCGATATTAAAATGTCCGTACTATTTCAACGCTTTTTAATCGCTGACGATTATTAGGCCTAAAACATACACAAGCGACGTAAGGCAGCAGGCGTGGAACAGGCGTGGCGCAGGCGTGCGCCGCCCGCTTCAAAACGATTTCATACAAAATGTATGCAGGCGACGTTTTTGAATTATACTGAAGCGACGACGCGGCGCAGACCGCAGACACGGCCCGTTTCGTTGCCTGCGCCGCGTCGCTTCAGTATCAACTCAAGTTGATGGACGCAGGGCAGTGCATCGTAGGGCACGTTCCTGACGTGCGTGACCTACGAGGCAATGCTTTGTTATAGGCGATGGTTACCGCTTAACATCAGGTGGGCCATATGTTTGTTCCATCAGCTAGTAGTATAAAAAAAAAACTTTGAGACGACTATTTTTTGCAAATAATCAGCATGATCAATAAATCTTTCTACAGATTTATTGAACTTTTTCATCCCATCTATTCAAAAAGAGGCGATTGGTTCCCTAAATAGTGCGCCTAAAGTAACTACTTTAGGCGCACTATTGGTACAGTGACACAATGACTTTTAAATTTGGAATACTATTAAATTGAAAAGTTTGAACGCAATTCGCTACGATAAAATACTGGCTGGTAGTGGTAGTATGAAAAAGCGAGCCTGTAGCCGCGGTATTGGTTAATAAAAAAAAAAATACGCGGGAACTTATTGTATTTTTATTACTTTCTTTCTAACAAACTACTACAAGCAACTTAAATATAATACACAAAAAAAAACAATTAAATATGAGTTCCAGCAGTGAAAGTGATATAGTAACGCTAGAAAATGTTAAATTAAGCGCAGAAGCTGTGATAAGCAATTTGCTTCCAAACAAATCGCAGGAAATATATCTAAAAGCCTATGAAAATTTTGTTAAATGGAAGAATGAAAAAGAAGCAGTAATTTTCAAAAACTGTGTTTTTAGCATATTTTCAACATTTAGCGCAGACAAAACAACCTTCTACTCTATGGAGCATAATTATATTCGATGTTAAAAACCACGGTTAATACAAAAAACAACGTTCAGATTGAGAAATATTCCAAATTGATTGCATATCTAAAGAGACTTTCTGAAGGGCACAAATCAAAGAAATCTAAAATGTTTACCAGCCAAAACGTGGAGATTTTCTTGAATGAGGCGCCTGATAAAGATTTTCTTGCTATAAAAGCAAGAAAACAAGGCAAAAATTTGCAAGCGCGTAGTTGAAAGTATTAAATTACGGCCTTCCCAGTTGATCCACCGGTTCAACCTTTGTCACCACGCCCATCTACTTCAAAACAGCGTGAAATATCACCATTGCCTCAACATGATCATCAACTAGAGTCTGAAGTTATTACGAATACCCAAGTGATAAATAAGTCAACTACATTTTCTGTTCCCAACAAAACAGTTAAAATAAACTTCAAAAATTGCGGAAACTTATCTAATATGTAATTTAGTTATGTAAATATAAATGATTCTCAACTAAAAGCTTCTCTTATTTAATTTTCTCATAGAGGGGGATGAAAAGCAGAGTGTGCCACACGGTACCAAAATTATTTAACCTTGAGCGACGTACTTTGAATCCTTCGTTACGTTCAGGATTCTACTCTAGGACCCCTCGTTTCACTCGGGATCCTACTCTAGAATCCTTCACTTCACTCTGGATTCAAAAAATCGCTCTCGCCCTAAATACTTTATTTTGGCCCCTTGTGACACAATCTACTATTAAGTCGTACTACGTACTTGTACTTCAAAGAGGACTAAGCCTGGCAGACGACATCGCTCAAGAGGGGTTATTGAGTTGAGAGACACGGCTCAAAGCGGAACAAAACGAGATTATAGACGCAGCTGCGTTGAAGGACTTCGGTTTTATTGAGCTTTTTGAGCAGAGAATGAAAGATCTATTTCATGATGGTTTCAATATCTCTTACTATGATTGCACTAAAACATTTGGCTAACTTATTTCTTCTGTGACTATATCTATACATTTTATGTAACACATAATTTTATTTAGTACAATCTGCTTAAAAAATATAAATATATACATCATTATTTCATTTTGATTATTGAACCTATAATTTTAATGAATATAACCTATACAAAAATACAAAATCTATTTCATACAATATTACATGTCAGTAACTTGGTGTAGTACCACTATTTCTTGCGTTAGTTTACACTGTGTTGCAGAATATAGACCACATAATCTTTTTCTTTTTCTTGCCGATATCCCACTTTATGTGGGGTCGGCACAACATATTTTCCTCCATCATTCCCCTCTGTCAGCCGTCATCTCTGCATTCACTCCTCTCTTCTCCATGACCTATAGTCCACATAACATTGAGTAGTATTATTTCTAAAGTCTATTTTCACCAAATTGGTACGGTTACATTACCAACTTTCTAAAAGTATTTTTTCGAACGAGATAAAATATTTTTATTTTGCAACATCGTCTCTAAGATAGGGTTCAAAATCAAATATCGTAAACTGCTGAGAATTCTGATGTCAAGTCAGAATTTACACTGCAAATAATGTAACTGGTCACGTAACAGCGAGTTTGCGACGATCTAACGAGACACGTGCACAAACGAAATCTTATACAGATATCAAGGAGTCGAGATATCAACTAACTTTGGCCCGATGTCGTCATCTCCTTTCGGCTGCATAAATAAGCTGGATCTTGAAGCATAAATGATTACTTTGTTGCGGAATTGGCATCTTGAAACACCTAGTTTTAGGACGTTTCAAAGTGATCCGTAACGACGCAGGGCACCTACAAGGCAATGCTTTGTTATAGGCGATAGAAACCACTTAACATCGGGCTTTTTCTTTTTTTCAGGCTTTTTGCTTGTTCCATTATAGATTACTTGAAAACTTGTTAGATCGAGCCACAAAGTAGCCAAGTTGTCAACAGTAGCATAAACTTGGATGTTGCCTTGAATTCTGAGAAATAGTTTCCCTTACGTACTGCCTCAGTGCTATGCGGGTCTGAAATTCAGCAAGTTGAATAACGTATCGCAACGAAACGTAAACTATCGAGTTTATTGTGCACAGTTTTATGAGAAGGTTATTTAGCCAACTGCGCAAAGGTAAAACCTGAATCGTTTACAGTGATTGAATAGATATCGAGAGCAATTTACTGAAAACTAGAGTACTCAGCTGAATACTTTGCCAAAAGATCTCAATCTTCATCATCATCATTTCAGCCATAAACATAGAATTCTTGGGGAAAACTAGAAGGGAGGAGGGCCTGTACCGAACAGCTTCCTGGCAAACTTTACTAAAGTCGTTTTTCATCTATTCTTCGCCAAATAATAGGTGTTATATCCATTTTATATCTAACTTTCTTATATCTTCTAGGCCTTGCCAGAAAACCAGGGTTGCACTGTTGGAGTGTGACGCCTTGTGACCTACACGGTGCGACAAATACTGAGCCAGGGACCAAATTGACCGTGTGCAATTTTGTTAAATACTTAGTGTTTTAAATGTAATGTTAGTGTTTTTTTTGGTCAATAAATATGTTGAATCTATTTCACGGGTAATTATCGCGTTAATTATCTTATTTTATTATACCCGTGTAATAGATTATGTATGTGTAATGATCGCGAAAGTTAAAAAATTATTAAGTATATTTTCTTTCCTTCTTTCTTTTTCATTGAAAGATAGTAGAAAAAGCTCTAAAAATATTTGTTCATTTAAAACATAGCGCTCATAGAAAGTCACACCAACAATAGCAGGTACAATTTAAATAGAGAGGTATTTAGTCCATGTTTTTCATAGCAACAATAATAAAGAAGTAGTCCACTAGACAAAAATAACTAGCGAAGGTCCGCTTTGCAAATTGCTTTTATGCTCCAACATTTAAGGCAAATTATTTTTGCTACGTTTTAAAATAATTTTCGTTTGCTCATTCAACTGCTCGCTAAAAATACTTTAGACACCCTCAGAAAAGAGAACCCAAGTGATGAGAAAATATTTGTATTCTAAAAAAATTTATTACATAAACGAACTTACCCAAAAAAATTGCAGAAAAAAAAACAGCGATGCAAAAGCAAAAATAACATGAGACAATCAATCAGACAAACAACATAAAACTAATCGCTCTGTCCTTTCACGCACGACCAAAATAACTTCAGCCACGGCATGTCCTTCTTTATGATGAGCGAGAATTCAGCCTAATTCAGGCATTTACGCTGTGGACCGTCGGAATGCCGCGTCCACTTCACGGAACATAAAGCTTTTATGGAGATACACGGGCGTCCCATGGGTCAATTTATTCTATAGCCCGCTCACACTACCCAGCTGACATACGCCCTCGACGGATACTTTATTTAGAAAGCCATTTCTGGTCGCCTTGGAGCTAGAGGTCTTTGTAAGAAGTCAATAGGCAGTTATGTCCAACGACTGATGTAAAGCGCTGTTTGCAATCTGGCATAAAAAGTCAATAAACTCGCTGGTTTGTTTACATCTTTCAGTACTTTGTTGCAAAAACAGAATGATCGCGAAAAGCGTTAGAACAACACCCGGAAAACCCAGCCATCAAATCCTTAACTTTGGAGCTTCCCATTAATAATACGAGCAAAATCGTAATGTAAATACCATCAGCAGTGTAAACAGGCTCAGAGGTCCTTTGTTTTTGCTATCGGCCACGGATTACGGAAAACACGCTAAGATGCTTGAAGTTCGCGCTATTCCGAAGTCAATTTTAAAGTTATTTGCATATTTTGTGTTTTCCGCACGAGATTGGCTGCTATCGGCTTCGATATTCCAATATTCATTAGGGTGATTACAATCTAGGTAACTTCGCTCACCTTCAAATTGGCTAAGAATTTTTTATTGGATCTGGGATAAAAGCAGATGTAAAATTAGGTACTTAATCACAATGGATTTGGATCTGCATTTGAATGTAGGAGGCATCGAAAATCGGTATTGACAGTAGGAAAATATTTTAGTAAGTTCTGAGTACTTTAGCACAAATCTACCTACGACAGTGATGGTAATCTAAGTATGTCTATGTTGACAGCTCTCATAGCTCTATTGGCAGTAGTTCTGCCTTTTGCGTCGTAGGCCGTGGGTTTCGATGCCCACCGCAAATATTTGTGTGGTGAACACAGAATAGATGTTTGTTATCTGTCTGGATGTAATATTGTACTTTTCATTACTCATACATTGAAAGTAGGTCTGAAGTTGCCTGAGGGGCCTAATTGAAAGTAAAACTTTCAGCCCTAGGGAGAATCCCTTTCTACTGACAGCTGTCAAATTATAAAAAAAAACAAGTTCTATTTCATTCAACCATGTTCCAACTTTCTAAAGTCTTTCTAACTGCAAGGAGGTCGTTGAACCAAATTCCAACTTTTTATTCAGCAAGTAGGTTGGAAACCCATTACAACGGTAAGAAGTTTAAAAAGTCTAATTAGAGCGCAATGTAAAATTAGAAGAATTAAATAAATAATATATCTTCTAAATTACTTGATTAATATATAGCTTCAACTATTTATTTAAAATAACATAGATTTGAGCAAACAATTTAACATTTTTTAAATTATGAGAATGAAAATAATGGCTGAATAATGCTGGCGAACCGAACCCGAAGGCCCGCCAGAGAAAAAGAAAAAAAAAACCGCGAAGGCGGCAATTCAATCTTCATTTTCACTAATTTTTCTTTCATGTTTTTATTTTTACTTTCCTTGTATTCGTAATGAAAAGCACAGTGTTTACCTCGGGTGAAAGTCTTTTAAGTCCCTCAAGCTCCATTGGCCTCGGGACTCAAAAAACGTGACTTTCAACACTCAGGTACAATGTCCTAATAAATATTATATCAGCTATCTGGTTCTCATAGTACAAGCTGTGCTTAATTTGGGGCCAGATAGTGTTGCGTGGATTGTATACAATATTTACATAAAAAAAGTATCTCAAATTCCAATTGATTATACCATACCATGCTAAACAAGTGGGTAGGTATACCAATCTTGTACCGGCAAATTTATTTGAGAAAACCAATCATTTACAAATGACGGTAGCGTAACGCCCTCCAATGTCTTTAGAGTACCTAATTGAGTACCTTTCAACTGTTCATCGTCAAAAAACCATTACAACGAAAAAATCTAACATCAAAGTAAGTCAGCAATCCAGATGACATCAGAAAAGCTATGAATTTATATCAAGTGTAGACTCATCAAAGTTTGGAGCAGCGCCGTCCGCCCGAGCCGTTGGCGTTTCTGAACTCATTTTCATATTACGCCCGCAGGAACAGTTCAAATTAAAGTAAGTACAGAAAAGTTGAATGGATCGTGTGAAAGATGATTATGGGTAAGATAGAAGTGAGTAACGACTGATAGACTGAAACAATAATTACATGTTGTTTTGACCACACGATGTGACCTTGCAGTGTGAAGACGAGAACATTTACAGCACGAAGTGGTCCAAACGTTTCAAGAAATCAAAAAGTTTGTACGCTATTTCACACTCGGTGTAATGCGCTAGCTAAATTTTTGAGCACCTGTGATAAAAATGGTTGAAAGGGTAATTTATATATAAGGGTAATTTGTATATATAACTGTGAAGATTCGAAAAATAAAGTGTTTGGACCCTTTTATGACAGTACCAAAAGTACTGTATTTCAAGCATTAATGTGCTCAAAATGTGGGATGTACCTAGTTCCTTCCGGGTTAAGCAAAACTTTAATGCCTTTTTGCTTGCGCTGAATTTTTCTTGTTAATTTGAATGGCTGCGCCTGCGGGCTTATAATGTCACGACAAACTTTGGCTCGTGTGTTTAGATGGGGAATACTTCGAATGTGTTTGCGGTTAAGTTTTGAGGCCGAGGGTAGGCTAAGTGTTGGTGTAACGGTTTAGGTTATTATACCTTAATATCTACTCTCGTACTCTCGTAACCTTATGAATATCAGTAGTAGATGTATATTTTGGCAGACAAGTGATGAGTTTACATAGGTTACAGTTTAAACTAGGCCGCATAGCTTAGTTGATTAATGCATGGATTTCTGTGGTTGTGCGGCGTTTCGCCTACGTGTCTCTCTCTTTTGTATAGATAAAAGATGAGACAACAACGTTACGTAGAAACGATCAAAACTAGTTGTTGTCTCATCATTACTCCATACAAAAGAGAGAGAGACACTTTTCTTTTTTTACTTCTTTGTTCAAACTGATCGAGTTAAACTCAGACTAATACTGACAGTATAATGCATATTTTTAATAATATCACGGACCACACTAATACCTGACTGGGGCGCTATCCTGACAGAGGGCGCTGGTAGGTATCTATATATTTTTTTAGGTATACGGTTTTATTTATAGCGTACTAAAATACCATCCTCTCCTCATCAGCCTAGGGCATTGATCATACCAAGAAATAAAATTGTTCATTATGATATGTTAGCAAGATGGATGAACGACATAGTCAAAATCGAGGGATGGAAAAGACTGGCACAGGAGATGGCACAAACTTCATCTACTTCTTATCGTGTCACTGATTCTTTCGAACCAAGTGTGGTGAAAGGATTTTACGTGCGCCTCAAAGAGGCTCCTTTCGTGCACTTGACACATATTTTCAAACTTCTTAGGTTATACGATATGCCAGTTTCCTCACGATGTTTTCCTTCACCGTTTGAGAGCACTGGCTAGTGTACATAAGTTTTTGGGCAGAAAAACTCATTGGTACACGACTGGATTTGAACTCACTACCTTCGGATTGGAAGGCGGGGCCGCTACCACTAGACCACCAGTGCTCAAGTGGATGATGATGTTAGGATATTTCTCATATTTACTCATTTTACCCTATGATGATTTAATTTTGAATTCTCTTCCACGGTCTGATAACAAGCTAGAATTGCATTTCCTTTATACCAAAGATTCCTTGCAAGTCCCGGACGAACTCGGAAACTTGCTCCGCCGAGTTTTAACCCAGTTTTAAGCAATTGTTATTAGTTATTACCTACACCAGTGGCTTTTAATTTGTAAGTTTGAAATGAGACTTGGTGATCGTAATTCTGAGAGAAGAGATTTTATTGTACAGTCAGCAACAAAAGTAAATAATGATCGAACTAAGTTTGTATTCAAAACTTGAAATTACATCAATTCTATAATCAAACTTGAATAAAAAGAAAAAAAAATACTTACATAATATTATAGCTTAGTAAGAGCCAATTAAAAACTGCATGTACTAGGAGCCAGGAATAAAAAAAACTCTATTCTAAAATATCATCAACTTCTGTTTCTAACTATACAAAGTTCACAATTCATAGTCAATTGCTACCATCCAAACGAATTCCAGGTTTTTTGCCTCAGGCGTGCTCCCGATTCAGTCCCGTAAGATTTGATTTTAGGTAGCCTTCAGAAAGACGAGACTCAGTACAACCGTTGTGCCAGAATAAAGCAAAATTTCCCCAAACATTAAAAAGTGGGTATAAAATGATTTCCTCGTTATTTAATTAAATGCTTCCTACCTTTAAACGGGACTTTAACAGCCGTTTTAAAAGAATTTGCATTTTCTTTATTAGAAAAACTCGTTGGGCGTTTTTTATAGGTTCGTCAAATGAAGCATAAAAAATCTTAAAACTACGATAGTAGGTACAATCTAAAAAAGTCAATGACCTCGCACGTGTCTCCATCATAAATCCATAAACAAAACACTGCGTAATAACAGATTTATTCCGCTGTCATTCACATACATTTCAATGTATTTACAGGCACAATAAAAGCGAATTGCCTCTTGTTGCCTCTGGAGCTGAATTTATTGTGAATTGAGCCCCCAGCTAATAAATCAAAAGGTATTCGAGCTAAGCTTACAGCTCGTTCAATGATTTTATGAAGATGCCAGACATATTTTTCGTAATGCAATTTGGATGAATTCGATTTACCTCGATTTACGATTTAGTCTTATCTTGTTACGAGACAAATCGAAATCATTCAAATGTCCTGGGAATCATATACTTACGTATACTTTTTTTTAAATCCTTTTGAATTAACTACCTAAGTACGTCAAAACCAAGGCAACTTCTCGAAGACCTAAAACACTGCGGTGTACTTTGGCGTACTATATTACAGCGAGATGGGCTCGACGAGATTCGGCCTTGAAAACACAGCAGATACACACCGTTTCGATATTATCTTACCTTTATAGAAGTAGGTACATCTGCGACTGCCTTCACAGCTCAGTTGGTAGAAGCTCTGCCTTCTGCGCTGGAGGGCGTGGGTTAGATCCCCACCGAGAAAAAATATTTGTGTGGTGAACGCAGATGTTTGTTCTCTGTCTGGGTGTTATATTGTATTCTATGTAGGTATGTATTTACAAAAAAAATATAAATATTTAAGTAATATATCAGCTTTCTGGTTCCCATAGTACAAGTTCTGCTTAGTTTGGGGCTAGATAGTGTTGTGTGGATTGTCCGTATTATTTTTTATTTTATTTTATTTATTTATTTAGGTAGGTAGAATTATAGGAACCAAACACTATGTTTCTTGCATGATTTTCTAGGCTTGATCACATGGAACTGGCCTAGATGACCTATATTCACCTAGTTTCAAAGTGATCCTTGTTATTTAAGTGAGTCAATTCCTATTGGCTTTGAATAATAGCTATTTGTTATACAAGAGTGCAAAGTAGCTTTTTAAACGCGTGCTCAATTTTGATGACCGAGCAAGCGAAGGATTCTAAAATTAGAATCCTGAGTGTTAGCGAAGGAATCAAAAGCAGCACTAGGGGAAAAATCTTTGCACTCGAGTGCCACACGTAACTTTTCATCCCACTTTAGCAAGGAAATGGCTAAATACAAAAAAAAAGAAGATGGCTCGCGTAAAGCAAATTAAAATAAAAGTAAACACAAAGAGGGTTCCGAGTCTGCGTAAAAAAATCTGTATGATTAAATGCGGTACTATGGAGGTAGAAGTAAATAGGTTTAATGATGTTTTGAATTCCCAAACTAAGTGCACACGATGTTCTAAATTCTATTTTACTTTATCCTCTAGCGGATAAAAATGGCTTTTGCACGCAGATATCGAATACCAAAAATAAACTTTCCGATGGGGGGATGAAAACATATATTTTTGTACAACACATACCATTAAGTACGCTAAACTCAAGGCTCTTACTTTTTACATAATATTTTAACCCAACCAAACTTCTCGGAGAAATGGAAATGATTAGCAACAGTTCCAACTTATTAATCAAATTAAATAATTTAACTTGAGTCTAACTTGGATAACTTGTAAATGTCGTGTCTCTATCATTAAGCCCCGCTTAGGTAAATGATGGTTAATTAAGACTACTTGCTTGCTTAACTTGAGAACTTTAAGCAGAGTACGTTTCAGGTAAAGTTTCAGATTAAAATGTTTTACTTAATTTGAACGTGAGATGAGAAGTGGTTTTGCATATTTTAAAAGTTTATTATTTTTTGATCGTATATTACCAAATAAGTAGATTCCGGGTATACACCTAGATACATAGATATACAGGGTTATTCATTATTAGCTGCAAATACTCAGGAATTAGGTTCAACAAATAAAATAAAAAATATTTATGCAATGATTTTTTTTAAGTTTTGTCATGAAAATCCCGAGAAAATCGATAAAGGAATCATTGGCGCCTGACCTATTTTGACCTTTGATCCGCGCCCGCGCGCCGTGAGTGACACTCTGCGTTCAGTCTCCGCCTGGGTGGGTCATCGTCCTGTTCTCCATGGCAATCATTATGCAATAGCCGTAAAGAAATTAATAAAAATAAAATTTTGATACAAAAACTTGAAAATTTTTTTGATCTTTAAAAAAAATAATTTCATAAATATTTTTTATTCTCTTTGTTGAACCTAATTCCTGAGTATTTGCAGCTAATAATGAATAACCCTGTATAATGTATTACGTCTAAATAATGATCTCATTGACCTACTTTACTTTTGTAACTATTTTCTTATGGAAATTATAGTAAAAAGTCTCCTTATATTTTTTTTTATGAAACAACTAAAAAAAAGCAAGCAGGCCTTTGTACCTATTGTAGATGATTTATATAGCGTCAGGGGCAAGGTAATAATGCCCCTACTTGCGGGATATTTGAAATAACTAAGTATTTACATAATGGACAACATTCAGATAATTTATTTGACGCACAGATTAAATATAAATAAAATAAAAAACTATTTCTGCCGTGAAGCAACATCGCTGTGTTCCACACACCGATGTTTTTGGTTTGAAGGTTGTGGGTGCGGGTGAAATTAGAAGAAGAGAGAATGCCTTAATTTGATGGACGCAGGGCAGTGCATCGTAGGGCATGTTCTTGAGGTGCGTGGCCTACGAGGCCACGCACCTCAAGAACATGCTTTGTTGTAGTAGTATGTTTTGTTATAGACAATGGTTACCACTTAACATCAGGTGGGCCATATGCTTGTTCCATCAATTGTATAAAAACAATCAAAGCCATAGAATTTTGAGATTCACTTTTTACATCTATTGCAAGAAAGTCCATAAGTCCCATATTAGTTTTATCACTGAACCCGGTTCCATGTTCGTTTCCCTGATTGATTGTTGGCATTCAGTACCCATAGCACCAGTTTACTAACGCTATCAAATAGCTAGTAGAAATACTATTTAGCAGGTATAGCAGAAATCTAGATCTTTTCCTAAGTATTTTTAGAGGCTTGACAATGCCCATGTCTTTCAAATTAATCTAAGCAATTTAACTATTATTAAAGATGATCAAAAGGCCATCAAAGGTCTAGTGTCTAGGCAATAATAAATAAAAAAAAATATCCATTGGTTGAGCTTGGTTGTTGTCTTCGGTTTTTTTTAATGTTCAACCTAGCAGCGAAACTCGGTGTTGCCCGGGTAGACTACATCGTATTTTCAATGGCACAAATATTAAATCGTTCTAGAGAGCTCTAGAACATTTTGGCAAAATTTAGAAGTTTCAGAAAAGTTTTTGTGATAGAAAAGCATGGACATATAAAAGTTCTTATGTTATATAAAGGATAGACATAGCTTTCAAAACTTTTGCCACCCACAACCAACCGCCTCTTCCGTCCAAACTCTCAATTATTTTTGGTACCTTTACGCTTGTTTTGATAGAAAAGCATAGACATAATATTATTAAAAGTTCTTATGTGATAGAAAAGGATAGATATTTATATAGTTTTCAAAACTTTTGCCACCCACAACCTCCCAATCAATCCTTTCCGTCCAAGCGCTATTTATTTTTGACACCTTACGCCTTGGCTTTAGCACCAAAAACCAATGCTGGCGCTACATCACCGTGGAAATTTCGATTATTCTTGAAAATGACTGCGATCGCTCTGGCTGAAGTTTTGAAGACGGTGCATTTGTTTGAGAATCAGCCGTTCAATTTCGTTGCCAAATATAAGTGATGGGTTTGCCGATGCCTCATAAATATCCATTGGAGGAAAAATTTGCTCGAAACTTTGCTATCCAATTTAAAACAATTTACATTTTTATTTATCAAAATCTCTTGACACACGGAACGTAAGATAAGTGGATATGCTTCAGCACTCAGCATTGGCTTAAATATTTATGAATTACTAGCGGCCGCCCGCGGCTTCGCTCGCCCCGTTCCCGTTACTTACATCCGTTCTCAGTTACAATATCTTTATAAATTGTAGCCTATGTGTTATTCTGATGTATAAGTTATATTATTGTAAAGTTTCATTAACATCCATTCAGTAGTTTTACGTAAAAGAGTAACAAACATCCATCTATCCATACTTACTAGGGCATGCTCCCGGGAAGTATCAGTATCGAAAGTACCGGGAATTATCGCTGATTTTGAACTTTTCTAGTACCGGTTCTCCACGAAGGAATTCCCGATACTTTCGATACTGATGACAATGATCAATTATTGGTGTTTTCTAGTACGATATAAATAAATATCGATAAAAAACACTTGCTATGCGTTCAGTTTCACTTTTCTGTATATATTGCTAGATATTTTGACAAATTACAAACCTATAATTGACGTCATTCAGATAATATCTCAACAATTTCGGACAAGTCAAAACGAAAATGACATGTTTATTTTACCTGAATTGAAGATTGTTTAATATTGTATTATACAATCTTCATATTTAGTTAGATGTTCGTTACTATTAATGACAAAATCTGTTGGAAAAAGAACGAAAATAACATGGACGGCTTTCTTTACGAAAGATGGAAACGCTTTTACATTCAACTTACGCCTTGCTGATATTTCGCTATATCCTTGCTGAGCTGATTTAGTTAGATAACGTACATAGTTTGTTACTGTTAGTTTTAACTATTGATTTATTTGATGGATATTAGATTTAACTTTGATTTAACCTAACTCTGATTGTTGCGTGCACGCACAGAGAGTTTTAGTATTATAGTAATGAAGATATACGAGAAACAAATGAGAATATCCTGAGTGACCTATACGGATTTCGCCGAAATCGGTCAACAGGAGACCTTCAAGCGTATGTCACTCACTTATGGAGTGAAGCCATCGAGAGAAACGGAGAAGCTTTAGCAGTTTCTCTGGATATCTCGAAGGCTTTTGACCGGGTTTGGCATGACAGCCTACTAAGCAAGCTTCCTACGCATGGATTACCCACTGGCTTATGTGTTTGGGTATCAGACTTTCTGAGGGACCGATAAATTTGAGTAGTCGTTGACGGCTGCTCGTCTGATCAAATGGCAATTAATGCCAGAGTTCCTCAGGGGTCAGTTCTCTCTGCAACACTTTTCCTGCTGCACATCAACGATCTGCTTAGGCCCGGTATTATTGGGTATGCAGACGACAGCACCGTTGTAGAGAGATACATACCTGAAGCACGTTCCAGTGGATCTCAGATCCAGTCTCATAGAGAGGCAATGATTGAACGCATGAACTTAACGCTGAAGGTAGTCGCAGAGTGGGGCGATGCCAATTTGGTGAAGTTCAATGCTTCAAAAACACAGGCGTGTCTATTTTCCGCTAAGAGGAGTCAATTTCACCTGACTCCTACTTTCCAAGATGTATCCCTTCCGATTTCAGACCAACTAGAGCTTCTAGGGTTTACGCTAACCAGTAAATTGAATTTTGGCTCGTTCATAGAATCCAAAAACAAGACAGCTGCGAAGAAGCTAGGCATTCTATCGAAGGTGAGACAGTACTTCACACCGGGACAGCTTTTTAACATGTACCAAGCACAAGTCTGGTCGTGTATGGAGTACTGTTCTCATCTCTGGGATGGCTCTGCCAAATACCAGCTTGAGGTATTGGAAGCTTTTGAGAGACGAGCCAAAAGGCTCATTGGTAGCGACACTCTAGTCGAGTCCAAGCTCCTAAGTCTCGACCATCGTCGTAAAGTTGCCAGTCTATCGGTATTTTACAGGATACATTTCGGAGAGTGTGCTACGGAACTTCACAATTTAGTTCCCCCATCCCCCATTCTACCATCGGACCACTAGACGAACGGAAATGCGGCATCCACACCTGGTTGATGTTCCAACTGTCCGTACCAAGCGCTTTGCTTCAACTTTTATGTTGCGGACAGCCAAGGAATGGAATTCCTTGCCGGCGTCTGTCTTTCCGAGTACCTACAAATTGGACGTTTTCAAGACAAGAGTGAATAGGTATCTTTTAGGTAAGCGTGCTACATCGTCGACCGCATCATCACTTAACAGCAAGTGAGATAGTGGTCAAAGGCAAACCAATAAATTGTAAAAAAAAATATCGTGTATTTTGTGGTTGTGTGTGGGTTAATTTACGGTCCTCAATAAAAAACAATAATACAAAGTGTATTTTTCAGAAGGTTTTCTTTCATTGTATATCTATACGGTCAGTTTTATTAAAAAAATTAAGTCAGTATCGAAAGTATCGAAATTCCCGGGAATTCCCGGTTCCGAGCCCAGTATCGGGCGAAAATTCCCGGTTCTGAGAATGGTTCCGATACTGCATGCCCTAATACTTACCAACGCACGTTGTGTAGAGTTATTAATGACTGTTTGTTTCATTATTTATGATTTTGATAAAATTCAGATACGACCAGAAAAAGTATTAACATCAATATAAAAATGTGTGAGTGCTCACCAGTGTATTGTTCAGTGCGTGTGACGTTTCGACGTAAGATTTATTTAGACAGGACTCACACAGACTCAAAACTAGAGCCAGAAACAGATTCAGACAGAGCTTTTATTAGGCCTACTGGATCATACTTGGTGTATCCGATTGGATCCAAAATTCTAAGAGGGTTAATCAGCTAAAACAATTTCAACCGTAAATTTTCAAAGTTAACAACATAAATTCAGGAAAAAGAAACAAACCCACGCTGACGATACTTATATTTTACTATTGGCACGCGATGCCGGTACCATTAGTCACCATCGATACAAAATCGATTTATAATGATTATTGTCGACTATTTTTCGACGCTCTCTTATCGGAGGGTAGTAAATTACGCGCCATGCTGTCACAGTATATTTAAAACACAGAAGGGAAATTAGTACAATATAATAGGTAAATTTTCCTTTTTCTTCCTGCCCTTATCCCACTTTATGCGGGGTTGGCACAACATGCGATATTTTAAATACATATCTTTAATAAAGACAACACCGTATGATTTATTTAATGATAATGTAATGAATGATGTTCTTTGGGTTTGAAAAAGTAGTTACAAATCATGGGGAAAAATGTATCTCTAGTAAGGAATTGTAAAAGAATGCAAACACGATATTTTATGCTTTATTGTCATCATCATCATCGTCCAAAGCCCGACTTCACCCACTGCTGAGTATAGGCCTCTCTCTGTATGTGCGACTGTTGCCGGTCTTGTGCCAAACTTCTTGTGCCAAACTTTTTTATTGTACAAATAGAAAAATATTCGGAAAACTAAAAATTAAGACGCGTATACATAGGCGAGCTTAAGCCTAAAAAAGTTCTCTTACAGCAAACCTTGAGCATAGATAGATGTGAAATTAGAGGGTACGTGCACAAGAACGGGAATAGTTTTATCCGTTAGGACTTACTCGTAGGTAAATAATTATGTAGGTTATACCTACTTTGCGAGTGGTTATTTTATTGGACACAATGGCTTTTTTACTGTTTTATCTATTCTGTGTCGCATTGCCAACATCAAGACGTTTTGTGTCCTTATCGAAACACTTTCGCTGCGTTTCATATTGATTTACAGTTGGCTGGCAAAAAGTTACGAAAAATACTTGAGATTTTTTGCAAGCTATAAAATGAAGATAGCGGTTCTCACAATTTTATCTTCCTAAGTACTTGAAGATTAATATTTTAGTGAGTAAAGAATTATTGACTTTGACACCCATTAACGCATCGATACTCGTATAAGTTATGAGCTCGAAGATTTTATTTGTAAAATGAAATGTTTTGATCTTGAGTGACTTTCTTGTTAATTTTAAAATAAGATATATACAAATAGAAACTCGTTTTGTACCTACTTTTTTCCAAATGTTTGGTGCAATTACGATCGAGGTCATAATTATATAGGTACGTAACTATGCCTGAAAATATTCTAAATCATATTTTTTTAAGTTATATTATATTGCATAGCTTCTATCGCGGCTATTTTCTTGAGCGTGGGGACCGAATCCAGAAATTCCGTAACGAAAAAAACCTAACACCCCCAATGACGTTTTTTCAATGACGTGTAAGTAACAGTTTTGGAGTTGCCATACGTAACAAAGTTCAAGTCAGTGCTCAAAAGACTTTGTTCCGTTCTTTAGGGAGATTTGCACATGAAGGTAGGGACAAACCTATTTATTAAAAAATAAAAAATACTGCATTAATAAAATAAATCAATAATTATAATTGCATAAGTTGATAAAAAATGCTATGCAATAGCTTTACCGCGGCAGTCTCCGAGTGCCACACGTCTTTTTTTAATGTTGTGCTTTTTTAAGGTTAATTTTTCGGTAAAGCCATTAGATAAATATACGTTATATTTAGTTTATTATGTTACGCTGTAGTCTATGTTTAGTTTTAGCCACGTTTTTTTTATTTTTTTTGTGTACTTATACTTATATTATTTTGTTTTTTATTACTTTAGTCTCTGTTCATAATTTATCTTTAATATAAATATGTGTCTCTTTGTTAAATGTCATGTTGTGTCATCATAAATAAATAAGTTTCTTTCTTTCTTTCTATCTTTCTTTATAAATTTTATAGTCCACAAAATTTTTGTTAATTACCTTTCTGTTTTTTTTTCGTAAAGTCATCTTATGCCTGGACTGCCTAGTCCTATCCGGTGAGTTTTCGTGAAATAGACATTTCCCAGTGCAATATCCGGTTCCGTCGCGCATATAACGATAGAACTCAATAAACTCGCACTTGATACAGCTGCTTTCGATATGCACAGATTGCATAGCCCAATATCAATTTATAGGTTTGTTTTCAAATCTGCAACATCTATGGTTTTAATTCAGTCTCTCTAGTTCAAAAAACATGTGTCGAGTGCACGAAAGGAGCCTCTGAAGCGCCCTTAAAAATTATTTAACCACAGTGGTTTTAAGGAACCAGTGACACGATAAGAAGTATTTTTAGTAAAAAGCCTTTGCACCACGGCAACCTTTTCACTCTTTCTCTATTTACGTAACGCTGTAATGCTTGACAGGCTTTTATATGGAGTAGACTGACCCAGCACCTATATATCAGCCTATGTCATAGTTAAAACTTGGAAAGTCATACTTAAAACTTGAGCTGACTTAGCTATAGGGTTCTTTGCATTGTTTTTCACATCTTTTTAAGCGTCATGACGCACAAAATTTTCTCGAGCCCCTAATATCACCATAATATCATACATTTTATGCTAAGCAAGAGAGACACTTCAAAATAATTTCCTCCTCATTCATGAACACTTATAAGCGGCTCGCAACAAGTCTCTTGTCGCTGTAACTTTCATTCAACAGACTAATCGGCCTGTTAAGCTAAATGACTGCTATAGTACCGTTATGAATATGAGGCATATCACAAAGATTTTTATAATGACCCAAAAGTTAAGAGCCGAGCGGGATTTGAACCCGCCACCTTTCCCTTGGTAATGCGCTGACCGCTGCGCCATCGGATCCTAATCAAACTCGTCGAATAACTTTTAGGAACTGTTCGGCACTAACGCGACCGTGGCTCCATCTATAAGTTAGACGTTACAGTCAACTCAATAATCGAAGTTGCATTCAGTTGAATCGACGAACATAACTTAATTTTAACTTTTGGGACATTATAAAAATCTTTGTGATTTCCTTAAGTGTACCTAGTGAACACTATAACATCAATAAAATAATGCGGCAAATTGTACGTCGAGAATTTGTCCCCAACCTAAACCCAAAGTTGACTTTTATTTTCGTGTAACTTTTTGCGCTTGCTTTAAACCGTGCCGGCCTGCCATTGTTTTCTTTGTAAGAATAAACATGAAATATTTGATGTTATTTATTCTAAATTGAAAAAAAAATGTTGTTTTTGTTAACAAAACGTAATTTCAGATCAGTGGCGTTGGCAGGAATCCAATGGGAAGCTTTTAGTGCTTTTCGAATAACGCCTGATTTTATATTTCAGTGTTCTGGAGCCAAATGGGACAAAATGCGTGGCTAGGATAGGTACTTATAGAGAGGGACATGGGTCTCGAGAGAGAATAGTTGGGCACCCTAAACATCCATTGATAAGTTTTCGTGTCATTCATGTGTCTTTCATCGTCATCATCTTAGCTTTGATACTTACTGTTATTACCTATGCACGCTCATGACGTTGGAACTAAAATGTTGAAAGAGGAAGGGATTAAAATGTATGAAACTTTTGATTTCTCATTTGTATGGACGTGGCATTCGTGAAACTAACACTTCCTGTCCTGTATCACGAAATAATTTGAAAAATATGTTCTGGAAATACATGTTCGGACCAAAACAAGAAATCTAACTTGTATAGCGTTTAATGAAAGTCAACTTTTGTTAGTAGGAAATTTCCCACTAATTTCAAGTCAGTTTTTCTTACATTTTCCGCCGCTATCACACGCAGAGTCATATTGCGCAGGCTCTAGTAGATAGTAGACACCAAACTGTGTAGTTATTTTTATATTTTACGTGGCATGATGGTTTTTCTTTTTAACTGACTTCCAATACTTATAAAAAGAGATTCTCAATTTGATTTTTTTAATGTTTGTTATAGTATAACTTCCTCATTTATGGGCCGATTTGAATTTTTTATATTTGATTATATCAACCGCGAATACTTAATTGATTTCTCCTGATGTTTTTCATCATAGCAACCAGGCGTAGCAACTGATAGATTAAGCATATAATATTTACCATACATTTTCATAGCCCTTTGAAGTATAACATCAAAAGTTTATTGAGTTAATTCATTCAAAGTAGAGTATGTTTATCGAATTAGAAATTCCTCATTGATATTCGAATATAAATTTTAGATCTTGAATGATATCTATTAGGTAGGTACTTATAGTCTGTCATACTTTTGAACGAGTTATATTATGCTGCACTTCCCTCTTAACCATGTCATCTGTCACACAGTTCATCCATGTTTTCTTTGGTCCTCTACCCATATTATATCCACATCCATATCACCACTCTCCTAGTCACATGACTTTCATTCCTCCTCATTGTAATTGTAATTTATTTAATTAATTATAATGGTTGCGACGTTGCGACCACTTACACTAATTAATACAAAATTTAAATGCTAAAGATTACAGAAAATATAAAAAAAAATATAAATACAATAGAAGATCGAAATTACGAATTAAATGTCAGCATACAATTAAAAATAAAATAACCTTCACAAAAATTAAGTTTAATACGAAGTTAATGTCAAATGCATCACCCTTCCTTGCATCATTCTTTCTCACATTGTCTCAGACATACCGACACAAGATTACTCATGACATGCAATGTTCAAGAATCTTAATATATTAAAATGAATTGCTGTTCGTTTGTCTCGCTAAAACTCGAGAACGGCTGGACCGATTTGGCTGATTTTGGTCTTGAATGATTTGTGGAGGTCCAGAGAAGGTTAAAAAGGTGAATAAATATGTTTTTTTTTTCAACGGGAACGGTAACGGGGCGAGCGAAGCCGCGGGCGGCCGCTAGTAGTAGTAGTTATATAATTTTGTTATATGGCGATGAAGATTTCCAATCTAGAAATCTATAAATGTTGTTCTAATTCTCAGTAACCTGTTCGTGATTCACATGTAGTTGCGAATAGGTCTGACTAAAATTTAGAGTCATTACAAATATTTACTGTATCGGAAATCGAACCAGAGTGGACAGTTAGGGTCAAACTACATTATATGCATGTGCTGTACTACTAAGCATAGTTTTTAGGCTTGTGTTTATGCATACCTATCAGCCTTAAAATCACGGCTAGAAAGAGGGCCTCCCCCGTTTGTTATCATTCTAAAATTTTCGTACTAAATTTGTTAAAACTGTTGATAATCCCACCAAGTCACTAACATCTATAAGAAAATCACGACAACCTTTTCGTTGCAGCTACAATCAAGCTTTACAAACGCAAACAATTTAAGGCCTGCGCACATCTAGGCGATGGCGATGGCGATGGCGATCAGGAGAAACCTGAGATCTAAAAAGCGTTTTTTTCTGTTCTGTGGCTGAAACTGAAGCTGAAACGCTGTCAAATATGACAGCGATATCTGACAGCGTTTCAGCTGGTCGCCAACTTCTGGATGTGCGCAGGCCTTTAAACGAATGTCAAACCATGGGTCAATTTGTCCCCTTAATTTTTTACACTCGTAGCATTTTCTCTTTCTGGTTCCGTAGTTACGTTCTTTTCATAGATATTCCGTTGAAAAACGACCTCTTTCAATTTATTAGGAGAGCAAGCTATGATTGGTCTGGCAAAGTGGCTACTGGCGCTCTGGTTATGCAAAACGACCACAACGAGACACCTCCATCAAAAGCTTCCAGCGTGAATTCTCCAAAGGAATTTTCGGAACGCTCTTCGCTGTTCCATGGCAGTGTTTATTTTCCTTGCTTCATAGAAACAACCGTTGCGCTAGCGAAATGCCCGTTTTCTCTATCAAACATATAATTAAAACATATAATCAATCATATAATCATCTCGTTTGCGTGCTATGTATTTGTTTAGGAGTTAAATTGAACAGCAAGTGAAGGTTACGCACGTGCATTGAGCTTCGTTTTGCAAGAAAATGTATGTAGTTGTTTGCAACCCACGGAGAACCGTGGGTTGCAGTGGAAACAACCAGATACGCACGCACCTCTTGATAACAAAAACTACCTTCTATGCGTCTAGTATAACAGCTCGTAAGTTAAACTACCGCCTCCTGATCAGAAGGTCTAAGTAGCTAAATGTCCAACAGAGCAAAAGGTCTAACGAACAGGCAAAATACCCATGTAACAAAACGTCCAACTATCAGATGGTCTGTATAGCAAAACGTCTATTTAGCAAAACGTCATTTTTAAAATGTGTACTTACACTCATGATAGAAAGCAAAAGTATTTTTGAATTAAATTCGATCAGGAGAAGTTTCCTTGATTGGACAGCAGGAAAAAGTCTTCAATTCTAGGAATGAAACGTTTTTTTTTAATATTCCTTAAGAACTGATAAAAGGCATAGTGCCTAAAAATATATTTTAGTCGAATGAATAAATAAAATAAGATCTTTCACACTTTGGACAGATCCAAAATATTTTAAGATAACATTTATAAATATTTTTTGAAGATATTTAAGAATTTTATATGCTATACTCTTTGCGAAAATCCTTTATGAATAAAGTCGCAAGAAGGGTAGCTATTATAGGTATGTATATCGGCATAGAATTCACATACGGTTATATAAAATACTAGACTAGAATTGCTACACGTGCAATATGCACGATCGATAGAACAGTGTTTCAGTTTTCAATTTGCTGCGTTGTCGCCCACGATGTTTTCAGCTTCAGGACAAAATTTTCTGATAACATTGATAGTCATTGCACAACTAGAAAAAGATTGGTAACTCTTGATAAGCCATAGAGTTTATTCGAGTTTTAGTAACTTTATCTCTTGCGATAAGCAATAGAAATTATTTGAGTTCTAATAATGTAAAACTGGATTTACACTAAAGTGTAACCACAATCGTCATTGGTAAAAAAAAAGTGTGGCTTGATAGGAAAAGAAACAGTAGTGGTGTAGACTGTTTTTCAAGCTGTTGCTGTACAGTGTGCATCAGTGGTGTCCTGTATTAGCTAAATCCATAATCAATATTGATCAATACTATCACTTTACATGCACGCTGACGATAGTTTACAGTTGGTAGCTTTTTTTGTCTTTTTCTGGTCCAGTAGATGGTTGCTTTGTCTCTAGGGCTGTATTGCTGACGCTGAGAACAAGGAAAGCCCACTGAGGGTAGTCTCATTGACACGAGACTGGCAGTAACATGTGTCGGAGAGGGGAAGGTGATTCCATTTTGCAATTTTATATCCAGTTCCCTCGCTGGGAACGTGTGAAACGTGCACGAGTACTATGTCCTTAACGCTTCACGTGGCAGTATTTTTCCATTAATATGTTGTGGGTTGTACTCTGCTGTTTGATAACGTGAAAAAGTAAAGTAAACAAGCCTTCGCATCCATTGTCGATGATTTATAGCGCCAGGGGCAACTGGTTTTTACTTAAGTCTTATATACTTGGGGGACGCTATAATGCCTGGGACAGGATTTTAGGCTTGCCCGCAGCGCCTGCACCATACTGACAGCTTAGTTTCTTCCACAGGAAAGACATGTTCAATTTGTGCAGAGCTGACTAATCCATAGGTTTTATATTTTCTTTCACTGTTTGAAAGGCACTTAGTCTTGTGAAAGCATTGTGTACATAATCCGAACAGAACAATCCATAGGTAAATGACTGAATTCGAACCCGCGACCTTAGTATTGGAAGGCGGGAATACTACCACTAGTTTACCAGTGCACTCTCGTCCTAAAATAAAGGAGTCTACACACCAAACCCGCCGACCCGCCACACAGCCCGGCGGCTTGGTGTCGGCGACCCAAACCTTCAAACAAATTCTTGAAACAAAGTCGCCGACACCAAGCCGCCGGGCTGTCGGCGGGTTTGGTGTGTAGACTCCTTAAGCATGGTATCGAATAGTCTTGTCGTTTTCGATGGTTGTATTAAACTGTTTACGAAGCGAAATCTGTCAACACGATCTGATTCTTATCTCTTTGTGCTTAAGGTGCCTCTCAAAACCCAATTTCCAACATGAGCAGAGCACGCTTTTACGATAACGATTTCAATCACATTAAAATCAAGGAAACATAATGTGATGAGGCCCCACAAATAGATACTAGTGCTTTTGAGTTTTGTATCTACTTATCTACTCCTCGTCATTTTGTTTCATGGCTTGTGTTTTATAGTGGCGGACAATCTTGGCCAAATAAAAACAAAGCACAGTCAATTGTGGTCAAACCATAATTTTATCCGCCACGTTTTTGTTCCACTTCTTCTTCTTATCGTGTCACTGATTCTTTCGAACCAAGTGTGGTGAAAGGATTTTAAGTGCGCCTCAAAGAGGCTCCTTTCGCGCACTTGACACATATTTTTGAACTTTTTAGGTTCTACGATATGCCGGTTTCCTCACGATGTTTTCCTTCACCGTTTGAGAGCACTGGCATAGTGTAAGTGATATAGGCTTACTTGAATTTTTGGGCAGAAAAACTCATTGATATCATACTCATAGGCCACCAGCGCTCTCGCTCAGCTCAGCTGCTCTCGCTTCCACTTACTGCCACGGATTCTATAAAACAAATGAGTCGCTACTTCACAACAAGTACAAATACTCAAGTACGGTCTACGCCAGAATAAAGTGAAATTATATCTACTTATTTGAACCTACACATTTAATTAAAGGCCCCTCTGGTGGATTTCTGCCTCGCTGGTAGTACAGAAATCTAAGAAGTAGCTTGCTAGAATAAATTCAAATTATATTTTCCTAGTTGAACCTTATTGTCATAATTTAGATAATAAGTAGGTATTTGGATTAGATAGGTAATATTTTTAAAGGTACCAGGAGAGCAGAAATCTAAGAAGTTGTAGGAGAGAGGTTTTTTGATGAAATGCACAGATGCCGAATAAATTCTTTAGAAGATGCATGCTTAGTGGCATTTTTACGCTTGCCTTCGCTTTGCGTGGTACAAGTAATTGACCCAGTTGTGCAGGCGTGTTTCAGTCACAGAGAGAAAAATGTCTATAACCAATAGAATGCTCATTATTATTAGTGCAATGTCTAGATAGCCTCACCTAAATTAAATAGAATGAATATTAATTCGTACAAGCAATAACCCATCCCAGAAGTAATTGACACCGCTTAATTAAATTCATAAAATGATTGAGCATCATTTTATTCAGCTTTCATCTGTCACGTGATATTTTTCTATTTAACGACACGATTTTTTTGTAAACAACTATACTACGAGTACTCTCTGTTAGGCTAGTTTTCTTAGAATATGCGTCACGACAGGAGTTATTTAGATGACGTACAGCCTCAAACACGGTCATAGAGATTTGAAACTATTGGGGCTATTATTTGGCTTAGTGCGTTTCCTAATACTCAAACCTCTGTTTGAGTTGAGGGGGTGAAAAAGGCTGCTGGGTAAAGCTCTCCCCCAAAAGACTTCCATTTTTCTCTATCGCAAGCTGTATTGACGTCCTTCCATTTTCAAAGCCGTAGTATTACATCAAACATAATAAAAATCGGATAATCGAAAGAGTCCTACATTCCGCATTTATGAAACGCCCAGAGAATATCAGTCATAATTAAGTTCACGAATTGATGGTTCTAATTAATTTTATCAAAATCCTTTATGCTCATAATTTTGTTGAGGGCTTGTTTAATTACGCACTTGTACCAAGTAAATATATCTTTGAGTTTGAGTTAGGGAAATAAAAGATTGGAAATTGGAATTTCTTGCCTCAAATATTTTTTTTCGACGGAGATTTTTTATTGGAAGGGTACTTTTCTTTATAAAGGGGCAAACAAAGAGTTTTTTTAAATAGGTACTTAAACTACTTATTGTAAAATATGGGTATGCGCCACATAAATATAACTACTTAATTTTAACTACAACCCCCTTTAACTTTTTACTTTATTTACCCCCTCGCTGCAGTAAGGTGGGCCTATTCATCTAAGAAAAAACATCGTTTTGATCTGAATTTTAAAGAAATTTATGACTGATGGACTACGCATAGGTATTGCTATGAACAGATTATTCTGCGGCCTTAAAAAAAATTGAGTATGCCCTTAAAGATCTGGAAGGCTACAGTGCTTTGGGATTAAAGTCCTGAGTTTTGTATGTTATATTTGCATTGCATTAAAGTTTCAAAATAATCGTAGTATTCTGGCAGGAGTCTTGCTTTAGAACACTGAAGCTTCTGGCATAGTTCCTTCTATTGCGGTCGGAGAGCAGTTTTGCATCAAAACTTAAATTAAAAAGTTTCTTCATTGCACAATGCATCTCGAGTTTATACGAACTTATATAAGTAAGAAGTTCTATTCTATGCTAACTAATGAACCGCCTGCGACTTCGTATACATAATAATCCGTTGAACATATGGCGCAAATAATTAAATATGTAAATCATTACTTAGAAACTACTTATGCTTTTAGTCCATGTTTTACCTTTTTATTTTGAAGTACAATACAGTTAAATTCTTTTCTATTCTATTCTACAGGTAGTTAGATTACTTTTGTTCGAAAGGAAAATTTTAATTACATTCATTCTAAAAGCTATTTTCTGTTTGTAACTAAGACTGGAGTAACTTTGTTATGACGCTCTCGAGTTCCTAAACCATTTTTTTCAAAGTCTATAATGGACACACTTCAAAACTCGGGGAAAGTTTTAGCAAGATTGGTCTCCAAGGTCCACTGGAACTGACTGAAACAATTTGTCACAAATAAGTGTATAAAATAAGCTATTTTTGTTTAACGATGCTTACAACTTTTCTGGAGTTAGTAAAGTGCTAATAGCTATTTATATAAATAATTAAGCTCGATTATTACCAACTGCCGCGTGCTTATAATTCAGTTTTATTTTATTTTTAGATATTGTGTAAGTATACACACAAAAATAAAAGTTATTCTAAGATAAAGCCTAAACAAAACTTTCCTTCCCAAAGTCTTTTCCTGCTCTCGCTTTAAAGCTTTGACTGCAAATTGGACCCATAGTAAACAGTAAAAACAACTTGTCAGCCTGGTCATGTGTAGCCCACAATCTATTATCGCGTAAAGAGCCATAACATTTGAGTGCCACAGCGCTATCATAATAAAACTTTTATAGGTACTTCCATATCATGCGCGCGCGTAGCCGATGTTACGGCTACGCTCGTGTCATGAGTTATTTTATCAAACTGTGCGTATTTTTTTGTAGATTTTTCCATGGGCAAATTTCTTTATTCTCTAGGTAGAGTATATTCTTGAGCTTTACGATACTCTTTTTTTAAGTTTAGCGTAGAAATCGTTCTTCCTGAAAATATGGCTCACTCGTTTTATATTCAGTGCCTTCAGGCTATACAGATAACGGTGACAAAGATGTATTTAAATACAACACTAATATTTTCATTGAAAGCGTTTCAAAAAATGGCAAGAATCGCTTTGAAACTTCTTAAAGCTAAGGTGAATTTAGGTGCCAGTTCCACTTGACCAAGCCTAGAAGAACAGGCAACAAACTACGGCTCGGTTTCTACCATTTGTTTATATGATCCTTTTACAAATCAATAATAATCTATTTTTCCCCCCCATTTGGTACTGAAAAATAAAAACAACTGCCTTATTCCTGTCAAAAAACTTATAATCATTGTTCAAGATCAAATGCTTTAAATGCTTTGAACTATAGGCGATGGTTTCCACTTACTTGTTTCCTCAGCGGGTTGACGGAAAAAACATCGACAAGGTATACATAGGTACTAAGTTTAAACTGAACTAAGTTTCTTTCACTTTGCTTCTGTTTTTTTTCATTTCTCTACGGTATTACTTTTATTTAGATCATGCAGCCACAACGTGTAATCTGTGTATCAATGAAGCTCCATTAAAAGGCCGGCGGAGGGCGAATTTTCAAACAAACGTAATACCAAAATTATTATGTTAATTATTAATTTGTTATTGTTATTATTACTAGTTTAGGCAGATTTTCACCATGTTATTGTAATAACTGTATTTGTATAGTATTTATCTAGGTTCCTGAACAGTTTTTATTTTAAATTACTTACCTCAAATGAAATAAACACCAATCGCATTTTACGCATTTTTTTCATTGCAAAATGTGATTGGCTTTAATTTCATTTGAGGTAAATCTGCTTACATTAGTAATCATTTTGGTATCATTGTTTGTATGAAAATTCGTCCTCCGCGGGCCCCTTAAGCCATTGGTTAAAAAAACCTACGATTTATGTGATTTGTTGCGGATTCGTGTGTCAATCTAACCTTTAAAGCTAAACCTATTTGAAAACCGGAGCATTCATGCTTTGAACTTGTGAAAGCTTTTATCGACAGCCTAGAAAAACATAGACTGCAACAAATATTGCGTACATAGGAATTTAAATTTATGCCATTTTTTCAATTACTATCGATATAGGATATGCCTGTGTCCTGGGACAGTTATTTTTTTAACTACTTCTTAGTAGTTTACTAGATAGTAGATTATCGGTAAAAAACCAGTCATTAAAATTTGCATTAGTAAACAAATAAATATTATGGACAATCCACACAACACAATCTAGCCCCAAATTAAGCAGAGCTTATACAAAAGGAATCAGATAGCTGATATAATACTTGTATTATTTTTTTATAAATACATTAATACATACTAAGAATGCATTATAACACCCGAACAGCGAACCAACATCTGTGTTCACCACACAAATATTTTTTCTCGGCGGGGATCGAACCCACAACCCACAGCGCAGAAAGCAGAGCTACTACCAACTGAGCTGAGAGGCCAGTCGAAATAATAAGTGTTACAATTTTTGCATAAATTTGAAATAGAATCAACAAACTGCAATTTGTTGTTTAATTATTATGATGCAATTTACGTAATAAATCAAAACGAAAGCATACCACAACATTTTGGTGCTATTTTTATGTAAGAGTAATCTAGTTTTGACCGTTGATTGTTAATTTATACAAGCACGTAACAATGAATATAATAGCATGTTATTACACTTCCTTGCATACTAACCAGCTGGTAAAAGATTCATATTATTCAGTAAATATAGCTGATATCCGGTTCGTGTATTTTGTATTCCGGTCGATTTTATCTATGCTAATCTAATTGAATATTGTTGGTCAATATTATTGACTCGCGTCTGTGATCCTGGCGTAATATAATAAATAATAATAATAAATAATGCAGACAATCCACACATTCATTTTTCCATTATCTAGCCCCAAACTAAGCGGAGCTTGTGCTATGGGAACCAGATAGCTGATATATTACATAAATACTTTTTTTGTTTGTAAATACATACATAGAATACAATAATGACACCCAGACAGAGAACAAACATCTATGTTCACCACACAAATATTTGTTCTCGGTGGGGATCGAACCCACGCCCTCCAGCGCAGAAAGCAGAGCTACAACCAACTGAGCTGTGAATATAGACGGAATGGCTACTGCTATAATTGAACTTTGGCGAGAAGCCCAATAAAAATTAAGAGCAGTAACTTTGGCAAATTATGGGCACATCTATTGCATACAGATATTCAATATGATGTCTAAGTAAAATATGGGCCTAAAATATTAAAAAATATCTTAGCTGATCTGCATGGTCAGCAGGCCGATCATGTAACTTTTGTTGCAATGGTTTCAATCAAAATCTTATTGAAACTGTCAATTTTCGAACTAATGCTGCCTTCGGTGAGTGGTTCTGCAGATCATCACGCACAGCCGACGACGACGCACGGCAACGCACACAGACAGGGCTCCTGTGCTACCGCGCACCTCGGCCGGCGCACGAGACCGTTCCCATGGCGCGAGCTGACCCGCCCGCCCGCCCCTCCGTGCGCGATATCACAGACCGTGGGAAGGGGCTATAATACGTGATACATTTAGGCTATAACATATATTATTTTATTTTCATTTTGTAGTGTTGGTAAATCCTATCAATCCAATTATATATGAGATAGAATTTGCATCATCATAATTATTATATTTAGAGACGTTTCACGGTTCGTTAATCGACTTATTAAATATTTGAGTGTTGCTTAACTCAAAATTTTAAATGTAAATTTTAAGATTAACTTCAATAATCTCTCCTAGATAAACAATTTTAAATATTTAATTGACAGATCACCGACATAGCTCGTAGAATTAGTAAGTTGAAGTGGCAATTGGCAGGCCATATAGCTCAAAGAACCGAGAACCGTGGGGAATAAAGATCCTCGAATGGCGACCACGAACCGGAAGACGAAACGTAAGGCCTCGCACCACTGTCGGACACCGACAGACCCCTGTCGGGAAGTCGGTGATGGAAAAGACTCAGAATCGTTCTTCCTGGAAATGTGTAGGGGAGGCCTATGTCCAGCAGTAGGCTTCTTCAGGCTGATCATGATGATGATGATTAATTGACAGACTAGCAATCCGTAAAACCAACCCTTACTGAAAGCAAATCTAGAGGTTCATTAAGAAACGCCGGCTTGCTGCAATATCTCAGTTGTTTATCAAAATATTAGCCTAATGTCGCAATTTGGCGTGCACCCAGCGAGTTTGGCTCGCCGTTGGTCTGCCCGTTGTTTATTAGTTGCACAGTAACAGGCATGACCCGCGCTCGGGAAGATTTGTTGGGTGCCTGCACAGTTGAGTTATAGGCTTTGTTTCTCTAGTTATGGCGGTCGATATCATAGGTCTGTAGAGGGTCGTTTGCCTTTCAACTGCTACAGCTATCTTGTTTGATATATTTTTATACAAACGTTATCACCCTTTTTTCACATTTATAAGTTTTTAAATTAAGTTGGGTCGGCTCCGTAATGTAAACACAACAAACACTCTTCAAATCAAAAAAATATAAGACTTTATGTGAGTTAGTAACGGCAGAATTCTTAGCAATTAAATCATCTTATCTATAAAAGAAAGTCGTGTTAGTTGTACTACTTATATCTGAAGAAAGCTTGAACCGATTTGGCTGAAAATTGGTGGGGAGGTAGCTTAGAACCAGGAAACGGACATAGAATATTTTTAAGCCGAAAAAGTAACGGGAACGGGGTGAACAAAGCCGCGGGCGACTGCTAGTACTTTCGTATTGGTATCAAGGATCATTCAATCATGCTTAGTATAAAAATGTAATAGTACATTGTTACCTGAGTGTTGAAAGTCACGTTTTTTGAGTCCCGAGACGGGTTTGGCGCCAGAGCGTTAGCGAGGGCGCCAATGGAGCTTGAGGGACTCAAAAGACTTTCACCCGAGGTAAACACTGTGCTTTTCATTACGAATACAAGGAAAGTAAAAATAAAAACATTAAAGAAAAATTAGTGAAAATGAAGATTGAATTGCCGCCTTCCCGGTTTTTTTTTTTTCTTTTTCTCTGACGGGCCTTCGGCTTCGGCTCGCCAGCATTATTCAGCCATTATTTTCATTTTCATAATTTAAATCTATGTTATTTTAAATAAATAGTTGAAGCTATACCTACACTAATCAAGTAATTTAGAAGATATATTATTTATTTAATACTATCTTTATGTTATTTAAATTTAAATATTACATTGCGCTCTAATTAGACTTTTTAAACTTCTTACCGTTGTAATGGGTTTCCAACCTACTTGCTGAATAAAAAGTTGGAATTTGGTTGAACAACCTCCTTGCAGTTAGAAAGACTTTAGAAAGTTGGAACATGGTTGAATAAAATAGAACTTGTTTTTTTTATAATTTGACAGCTGTCAGTAGAAAGCGATTCTCCCTAGGGCTGAAAGTTTTACTTTCAATTAGGCCCCTCAGGCAACTTCAGACCTACTTTCAGAGTATGAGTAATGAAAAAGAGTTTATGCTCTTGAGAGTCTTTTAAGTCATAATCTTTGTGCAACACTTTGCACTGCTTGGGGCGGTATCTGAAGCGGATACTTGAAGGGCATAGCTCTTAAAAGCGAGGTTGAGGAAAATAAATTTCCGAGACCATTATTATAAATAAGCTGGTTGATTATAAATTAAAAGCCGAATAAATAGAAGATTATGAAAAGCTGAGTCAGGGCCTATTTGACATAATAATCTTTTTAACCATTTAACACAGGACGAGACTGGCTGGGACCCAGTTCTGTTGGTATTATTAGCTTCGGTAGGTATAGGTACACATTATATTAATGTTGTACCTCCATTTTCTGCCTGTCTTCAGTTGTCCGTTCTGTGTGTTTTATTGTATTTGTCTAACGTATACTTACGCTTTTATTTCAAATAAATACATTTTCTTTCTTCTGTCTTTCTTTCTTATGAATGGAGTGAAACAGAATGTAGGGCATGAACCTAATGTCAGAATAATTACGTAGAACGCATATCAAAAACGTTTGACGTTTAGAAATAACGTGACTAAGTGACAGTAAATGTCAGGTAACCTCAGTAGGTTCGTGTCGTGTATGACGTACCCCATGACAATCAGTTTGATCGCATTTGTGTGACCGTGGACTTATACCGAAGCCATGACGCTAGAATTTTTTATTAGTACTTACTAGACATCGATCTTTCTATAATTTAATGTTTCGTAACTACCTACACAAAAGGTTAAAGAGGACTGTGTTTTAGCTTTAAGTTCGAATGCGTACTAGAATTTTTACTCTGTTTTGACACTGAATTTTAACCTAAGATTTTCCTATATTTGTGGATGTTCAGTAAAATGAAATGACTGACGTCGTCTCTATAAAACATGGCCACTGACATTCACATGGAAATGTTCCCAAACTTCGTTCATATAAATTCACTGGCTTATCAAAAGCTACCGAAATAAAACCGAAGTAGCACACACAAATCACAACCAACTTAAGTTTTCTGCTTTATTATACAGAATCTAGAATCACAGCATCGGAAGCGACTCCGCCATAAATCGTTGCTTACACTTTAACTGACATTAATAAAGTTGTGAAAACCCAATGGAATCAAAAGTACGGAATAATATGAAAAGTGGATGATTCGACCAGAAAACCGAACTGGTTCTAGAGTTTTCGGACACTATCGTAGAAACTTTTCACATAAATCACGCGACGTTAATAATTTTGTGATTCTGAAAATTCGCTCACCATGGTTAAACTCAGACTGGTGGGTAGTTTGAAGTTTCTAGACTGCCGCAGAAAGTTTGATGCATGAACAGCTACAGTAAATTATTTTTGAATTTATTTATTATTATAAAAAATGATCACTATTTATAATTGGTACAGGGGTATACTTACTATCCCGTAGAGTTACCAAGATAAAACCAACCAACATGAGAATAAGCTTTGTAATTTGATTGTTTTGTATTTTTTTGGCATAATAATTTATGACAGGAGAAAAAAAAATAAAGTAACGGTTGGCCGTTACTTATGAGCGGCAACTGCCTAGTTCTTAAAGGTTATGGAATAGTGTAAAACACAGACACACATTGGCGATTAAATTGGTATACATACATACAGTATGGGTGAACGCCGGCACGGTATAATATTTCGTCTTGAGTTCGTCGCGTGGTGAGTTATAAAATAAACAAAGGACGCTCGTAAATTCAGCTAACACACCACAGTCGTACGTATTGATGTTGTCTGAAGATAAAGACGTATTTTTGTATTGGCTATTTGTCTAGGGTAAATAAAATTTTAATAATGATAGGAGATCATGTGAAATGATTTACTACTATGCTTTACTTTGGATTTTGGACGGTTTTTAGTGTAAATATTCCTTGATTCTGCATGCACAGTGGATGTGCAAGTATTTTATAGAAAACTCCAGCGTGATGATGTTCATACTGCAATTTTCGTACCCCGGAAAAGATGGCTACTAGTAAAAACCTCGGTTTGATTACCTTCTTTTTCTAACTCATAAGCAGGCCCTTGTGAATACGATATTTCGTATTCCAGACCCATATTAAAAGTTAAAACCGTCATTAACTAAAGTCCTTCGGGATAAAGCCATTTTGCTCTGACACTGGAGCTATCTGTAATTGTACACTACATACTACATAGTGTATGTATATTTATATTTCAAACATGCGTATGCTAGGCTACGGGAGTTATTTTTTTACACCAGCAATACTCAATGTTGCAGGTATATTCTCAATTTACGCATCCCGAGCTAAGCAAATCTTTAATCTGTTTCCACTTGTTTCAGATACAATGAGGCTGCTTCTTCTTCTCCTAGCAGCCCCTGCCATCTTTGCCCAGCAGCAATGGGTGCCGTGTTCAGAACTAAACGACGATCTGCGCTACCCTTGCCGCTGCAGAGTACAAGTTGATCGCGCGCTGCAACTAAGGATACTGATGAATTGCGACCGAGTGGTCTTCCCAGGAGACTTCCCGGCGTTACCTTACGGAGCGCCGATCATATCGTTCAGTCAGCAGTGGGCGGGCCAGCAGACATTGCCAACACAGGTAAGATATTATTTGCACTACTTACCTAGAGATTTGCTGGTTATAGCCACCACGTGTGGCTTTAGTTGGACCATTTATTTGTCAAAACGCGTGGTAAACGGTTCAGTGATAGTAGACTCAGGGCTTCCCCGGTACTTTATCTTACCCACTTGGTATTAAGTGGTTTCGATGTCCTAATAACACACAATGGTCTCATAGGTTACGCACGTCATTTATGAAATGAAATAATTGAATCACAAAGGAAAGTACGTTGACTCCAAGGTGACTGGCACAAAATGTTAATTCAACGCGGTATGTGGAATCGGAACTGCAGTTTTCTATTTGAACACGCTATTTCATGATCTGATTGCTGCGCTACTTAATGGAACGCGCACTCTATTAAAAAAAATCGCCGCGTCAAAGACTCACGTGCCGTACCGAAGTCCCTATTTCAACAGACAGCATCGTCTGTTGAAATCGGAACTAAAATTCAGAGATATTTTTCACACAACTGTGAGTTTAGGTAATTTTTGTTTTTAACCGACTTCCAATCAAAAAAGAGGAGGTTCTCAATTCAGTTGTAATTTTTTTTCTTTTTTTAATGTTTGTTACCGCACAACTTCGTCATTTGTGAGTTGATTTGAAAAATTTTTTTTTTAATTTTTTATTAATTTTTATAGTGTTTACTACACTTAAGGAAATCACAAAGATTTTTATAAATCCCGCTCGGCTCTTAACTTTTGGGACATTATAAAAATCTTTGAAACATTTTTTTATCTGAAAGGTACTGCTTCCAGATTGGTCCCATTTTAAATTTATTAAAATCGGTGTTGCCATTTTTTTAAAATATTTTTTTTAATGTTTGTAACTGCATGCCTCCGTCATTTATGAACCGATTTAGAAAATTACTTTTTTATTTGGAAGGTTATTCTTACGTCCGGATTGTCCAAAACAAATTTGATTAAAATCGGTTTAGCCGTTTGACAATGAAGTCGGTTTCTCAAGTTTTTTAAACTTATAATTATATTGGGAAACGTTTGACATAAAGAGAGTCCAGAAATAAACGGGGAAAATTACTAGGTTGGAATGTTTGTTAGCACGTTAATAATGTTATTTCGCGGAAAGTCGGTGGATGGAAAGAGCTCAGTATCGTTCTTCCTGGAAATGTGTATGGGAGGGGGCCTATGTCCAGCAGTGGAATTCTTCAGGCTGATGGTGATAACGTTGAATGTTTTTTTAAGAATTTTCTCTAATAAGTCAAATTTTATTTTTACTTGATAACAATGTCTACAAATCAAAATTAATTATTCTTAACTAATTGAACCAATTAGTAACTAATTAAACCAACCGACAAAGCTAACAGACAACCAAATATCGGTGCGTACTAATCCAAACCAGCAAATACGATCCTCAAAGCTTATTAAATAGCTAGTGCGATAGTTTCAAAATTGATACACTCAACTCCCAACGCTCAATATTTCAAAGAATGCATTTATGTAGAAAGCGGGCTACCGGTGCTTATAAAAGAAGTATTTAAGCAGCAGCAGAAGTATTTAAGTATTTGACTGGCCTCTCAGCTCAGTTGGTAGTAGCTCTGCCTTCTGCGCCGTAGGTCGTGGGTTCGATCCCCACCGAGAACAAATATTTGTGTGGTGAACATAGATACTTGTTCTCTGTCTGGGAGTTATTTTGTATTCTATGTATGTATTTGCAAAAAAAAAGTATTTAAGTATTATATCAGATATCTGGTTCCCAAAGTACAAGCTCTGCTTAATTTGGGGCTAGATAGTGTTGTGTAGATGGTCCGCTTAATTTAAAAAAAAAAAAGCTATCTAGATCCCATAACATAAGTTTTGCTTAATTTGGGACTAGATAATATTGTGTTGTGTGGATTGACCACTTTATTTATATATAAATTTATATCTAGTTCGTCACTGAACAGCTTACACGCTTTCTCGATTTCTCGTAGCTAAGACCTAGTCAAATAACATAATTCGTTCCTCTTTGGTCAACTGAACTGCCCAAGCCAATTCGCATTCGCTTCAGTGATTTAATTCTAGACTCCAAAGACATATTTTCAGAATCTTAAGGTACCTACATAGGTAAAGCTTGTTTGTTAAGTGACACTTAACTTGGCTATGTTGACAACAAACAACCATACCATACTTCATCGCACTTCTTATTATTCTCGAACTTTTTTGAGCGCCTATAGCCAAAACAACTACAAGGCTTGGCTACAGGCGCTGGCAGGCGTTGGTTTGTATTAGCTTGGTGATAGCACCGGTAAGCTCTTTAATATAATACCCTAGGGTAATACTGTTTTCTGAATAATGATGTTCAATCAATTTGGAAAATCATTGCGGTGTAGCCGGTTTCATCGTGTTTACCGCCTCATTTGGCACATCCGTCCTTATTGTGATACAAACGTCGGAATTTATGGGGTAGAGGGTAGAGCATATTTCAGGGTGTTGTGTGGCAGATTGAATGTTCCGCTATATTTGTATTGTCAATTATGCTGGATATTATAGGCATACCGCACAATATAAATTTCTCGGTTTACGAACACATCAAACCGTTTGATGATTGGTTAGCTCGATCAAACAATTTGGGCCATTTTTGTACATTCAGTATCTGAAGTCGGAGTTTTGCTACCACATTTCGTCTGCCAAATGTTGTGTACTCTCTGTTATGTATGGACAATTTTTGAGACAACACCTCGTTTAGATCGTTTCTACGTCACGTATTTTTGCCGTCTCTTCTTTTCTTCATACAAGAGAGAGACAAAGAGGCGAAACGAAAACAGTTGGTAGGCGAAATGTGTTAGCAAAACTCCAACTTCGGGTACTGGTAATATTTTTATGACGAGACGTATGCCAATTTGCTTGAGCTGCAAAGTCTGATTAAACAAACTATTGTAATACCAAAGTAATTCAAACCGCATAACAGGCAGAGACAACTTGAAAGTTCTCATATTTATGCATTACATTACATCTTGACGTTCCGCTCGATTGGCCACTTGTTAAAGTTGTGGAATGGCTGGGCATCTTGACCCGTTCCTACAGACCCCACTCGATGGACAGAAGGCAGCACTTTGCGAACTTATGATCACGAATATATTATCCAGTGGGACACTTGGGTAGAAGTTTCGTCCGAGTTATCACAAGTGGGTATAAATGTGTAGCTCTTGAAGCTCGATCCTTCTGGGGTTAGGGGCTATGTTAAGTACTTGCACGTGAACTAATAAAGCACGGATAAATTGTAAGGTAGAATATTTTTATGCGTGACTAGTGAAGCATCAAGCTCGTGCGCCCATTTTATACAGGGTGTTAAAAGAGTTTAACTAAAAACTACAACAGATCCCAGCGCCTTACTTTCTGAATCTGAAAAATCTATGAGATCTTCACTGCATTTTAGTTTTTACTCTCAATCGGTGAACGAAAATATCGTGAAGAAACCGGTATATCGTAGAACCTAAAAGTTCGAAAAATATATGTCGAAAATGCACATAAAACCCTTTTGAGGCGCATTTTCACCACATCGTGAAAGTCGTGTCACTGCTTCTTTTGAATGATAAGAGAAAACATGCCTAGGATAGTATTTAAAATCAATATTCTGGCTTTTTCAGATATTTTCCTCCTACGGACTACCTTTGAAAGAGCTGGATTTCGCCCACAACAGCTTGCGTCGCCTGCCCGACCGCCTCCTCGCTGGGGTTAAAGGAAACATCACTAAAATCGTGCTGGCTGACAATCTCCTCGGTGACAACCTGAACCCCATATTCTCAACTGCCGAGCTTCACAATCTACCGGCTCTGGAGGAACTGGACTTGAGCGGGAACAGTATTAGGGGATTGGAAGAAGGATTACTGATCGGATGTGATGTTATGAAGGTAAACAAAACATCCCTATCTGCTGTTTTAGGTTTATGATTCTAGATTTTAGTGTAGCTGTTTTATTAATGACTAGCACTTCGCTCGCCCCGTTCCCGCTACTTTTTCGGGATAAAAAGTCACGGGCCACAAATTATGTCCGTCTCCCGTTTTTAAGTCAAATCAGTTCAGCCATTCTTGAGTTATAAATAGTGTAACTAACAAGACTCTCTTTTATATAATTATATCAATCTTATTTTCAATTCAAGAATCAGAATAATGGTCAACTAGAAAGCTTACTGCAATGAATGTCAAAAATCTAAAGTATTTTAACCTACGACCTTCAGCGAAAAGAAGAGGTTCTAGTATTGTTTGGGGTTGGTTTATTACAATATCTATATTTCAGATCCTCAGACTGGACCGCAACAATATCAACTCAGTGCCATCTTTATCGCTAAACGGACCTCAGGCGCTCCGAGTTATATCTCTACGAGAAAATAGGATAGGTATGTGCATTTGACTTAGTTTTTCTAAAACCCTCTGTTAGCCGGTTTTGGGAATAGGACATCACTACTGCGGCGGGGCAACGAGACATATCATTAGTCGGGGAGCTAGAAAGATGGCGTCGTAAAGCGTGGATTGTTGTTTTCCATGTGTAAATAAAGAAAACAGAGTGTTCAACTGTATTCAATAGATAGTTTTCGCCTTATTACCTCTGAAATTGGAGGCTATTCTGTTGTAGCAATAAAAATAATGAAAATGGTTTTTGTTAAAATAAGTTTAATTGTTTAAAAAATTACATTACAAGCAACGTTTCACAAATATTTGTACAAAAGCTGAGATTAAATGAAAATTAATTATTTATTTTTGTGTTTCAGCATTGATAAAGCAAGCATCATTCGTTTCCCAGAAAACATTAGAGGAAATAGACCTACATGGAAACATGATATCAACCATCGAGGGTGGGGCTTTTATCGGCCTGAGTGATTTGCTAACCCTCGATTTGGGTCGCAACAGGCTTTCCAAGTTCAACAGCGATGTTTTCCAAGGCGCCGAAAATTTGGAGAAGTTGGATCTTTCAGAGAACTTTATAACGGACTTTCCCACAGTCGCCCTCAAATCATTCGTTGCTGTGAAACACTTGAATCTCTCGAGTAATATGATTACGGTGGGTAAAACTTTTTAATTTGGCAGAAGTTTGCGATATCGTAAATTTGAATTTAAGTACCTAGGGTTTGTGTCGATGGAGCATTTAAAGTTTCAATTTATGTATTTCAACTTTACATAGCTAATGCCCAATTCGCATGAATAATTAATTGTAAATTACAAGAGTTTGAAGACCCCTTGCCGACCCTTTCAAAAATAATTAGTGTATTTTGCTCCTCAAAAATTCAATTTTACAGCAAGATTTACATGTTATAGCTTATTTAATGGTGGTTTTTATTTCAGAATATTGACAACAGCCATCTCAGTTCGTTGGTGTCACTGCAAGTTGTGGATTTAAGCAGAAATAACCTTGTGAAACTATCACCTGGCACATTCGTCGGACTCACCGAGCTTCGCTATTTAGATGTTGGAGTCAACTCACTTCGAACTGTATGTCTTACCTATCCAAAGTATTTTAAGTATTAAACTACTTTTATTTTTTACTCAAACTTAACTTTTTTACAGGTTGAAGATGACGCCTTCGACGGGTTGACCAATCTGAACACATTGCTGCTTAGAGACAACAACATATTACTTATACCAGCTACAGCATTATCACGACTTCCAAACCTGATATCCGTTCATCTAGGATTCAACCGAGTAACTGCCTTATCGAGCGACATACTGCGATCAGTGTCAAACAGAGTCACGTCTCTAGTTTTATCGAGAAATGTTATCAGAGAACTACCGCCAGCTGCGTTTAATCATTTCAAGACGTTGAATCACTTGGACTTATCCGGAAATCTATTAAACTCCATTGCAGGAGAAGTGTTCACAGGGCTAGAGCAATCGCTTCAGTTTTTGTCTTTGAGTCAAAACAGAATACTGGGCTTCACTGGAGAACAATTGAAATTCATAAGCCTTTGGTTCTTGGACATTTCGGATAATCAAATTTCGGAAATTCCAGTTGATGCTTTCGAATCGATTCCGAGCTTATCGCACTTAAATATAAGTCGTAATGCACATATCAGCGTGCTCCCGCAAAATGTGTTTCAGCATAATCAGGCTCTATTAAGCATTGATTTGAGCCATGTGGGCTTAAAAGCGCTTCCTATAAATTTATTCTCCAAAAATCTTAACTTAGATAGTATTTATTTGTCACATAACCTCCTGCAGGAGGTTTCAGAAAACACCTTCAAAAATCTTAGGAATCTAACACACTTAGATCTATCGTATAACAACATCGCGACTATCCGAACGCCCGCTTTCGTAAACGTGATGTCAATACAATATCTATCGCTGAAGGGCAATCAATTAAATGCCTTTAAAGGAGAGTTCTTCAACACTGGAACAAGTCTCGAAGTAATAGATCTTTCTGACAATCAATTAAGCTACTTATTCCCGTCTTCGTTCAAGATACACCCACGCTTGCGAGAGATCATACTAACAAATAACAAATTCAACTTTTTCCCATCCGAACTAATAAGCACCTTGCAGTATTTGGAACTAGTGGATATATCTGGCAATGCCTTGAAGAACGTGGACGAACTCGACTTCGCCCGGCTGCCAAAATTACGAACGATATTGCTTGCGAGAAACGAACTTGAAACAATAAGCGAAATGGCTTTCCACAACTCCTCTCAAATTCAGCACTTGGATTTGTCTGATAATAAAATAGATCGTTTAGGAGATAGGCTCTTCGAAGGACTTATCAGACTCGAAGTTTTGGATTTGGGCGGTAATTTACTTACTGAACTTCCGGAAAATATTTTTGAACGCTCGAGACTCCATATGTTGGAAAAGATTGTACTGAGCAAGAATACATTTGAACATGCTCCGTTGAAAGCTTTACAGAAGCAATACTTTTTTGTATCTGCGGTTGATTTGTCGCATAACCAAATAGTCGATATTCCCGCTGAGAACAGTGTAATGGTTAATATAAAGAAATTGGATTTGTCATTCAACCCGCTTTCGGAAAAAACAATCAGTAATGTTTTAACTGAACCCAAAACCGTACGAGATCTGAACTTAGCCGGAACTGGAATGAAACAAATTGGGCAGCTCGAGACACCGTTTTTGCACTGCTTGAATATATCTCATAATAATATCTCCAAGTTATCGGAAAAGACATTTACCCGAACTACGCTATTAGAATCTTTGGACATTTCATACAACCAGATAACAGACGTGTCTGGGGCGCTCGCGGTGTCCTGGCCGAAGCTAAAGAACTTGCAGCGTCTTAATATTTCCAGTAACCCTATTTTAATGATCATGGATGGAAACTTTGAAGGTTTATCTTCATTGCGAGTACTAGACATCAGAGATCTAGAAAAATGTACCAGAATCGAGAAAAATGCCTTCAGGACATTACCGAATCTAGTCGAGTTAAGAGCTTATGGTTATCCTAGGCTAGGATATTTTGATGTTCAAGGAGCTCTGGAACATTTGTTTGCACTGGAAAAACTAGACGTAGAGTTCAAAGACACGACTATTGGACCGGACCAGCTGCATTCAACGTTGCATCCACGACTTGAAGAGCTTGGTATGAGAGGGGACAGATTGAAGACAGTTTCTTCAGGTATCTTAGCTGGATTGAAAGCCCCATCTATTACCGTAAAGTTGCGAAATACTTCTGTTACCAGTTTACCACCAGCTCTTCTGTTCCCGTTACCAAGATCATCGCAGATTACTATCGACGTGGGAGGAAGCCAGCTGTCAACTTTGCAGCCACAGTTGCTGGTCGCCTTAGATGATAGACGTGCTGACCTATCTATGTTCGGTTTAGACAGCAATCCGATCCGATGCGATTGTAACGCTAGAGCCTTGAGAAGATGGCTACCGAACGTGGGTATTGACGATGTGAAGTGCGAATCTCCAGACCACTTATCTGGATTTCTGTTGGTTGAAATTGGTGATGATGAGTTGACTTGTGAGACGAAGAGACGAACCACAGTTCCACAATCGTCTAGTAGTTATTCAACAGTCCCTCCACCTAGACTTGTGCACCGCACGTCTGCCGAACCAGATATCATCTGGTCTGTAGCTCCGACGCATGATCGTCCAAAAGTGCAAGGAGAGCCCAAAGGTGCTCCGGTGATTGGTGTGGTTTCGACAAACGATGACAACTTGATCATCGGCATTGTAGGTGGCGTGGTGGCGTTTATAGTTATTTTGATAGTAGTGATCTGCATTGTCCGACTGCGTATGTCTTCGAATTCATACAGAGGTGGTCCAATAGCTAACAGTCCAGCTGGTGGGGCTCCACCAATGTGGGGTCCACCGTGGCCAGGTTACGCCGGTACGATGCCACCACCATCTATTTCAACCGCTACTTTACCTCATAAGATGCAGCAAGGACCGGGATCCGTCCGGTACTTAGCTCAACCACCTCCACCCGCACCTTATTTCATAAGTATGCCACCTCACGACGATAAAATATATCGGTAGAATTATGAAAGAAGCTAATTAAATGGCATTGGTAAGAAAACTTGTAAATATTTGTTGTTTTAAGAATTCATCATATCAAAGAAATTAAAGCGAAGGTGCCTCCACAGTTTTGTAGATATTATCAATCATTATTGTAATAGAGCTTCTAAATAATTTTAAATATTTTTAAGGCTCCCGGAACACACAACATGTCAGACGTTGTTTGCTCCAATTTCAAACCCTATAAGTTGCAAAAACCCAAAAGTTTGATAGGTTATGAGGGCAATTTTTTAGTTATCCTTACAACATGAGGTTGAAACTTCATGTAAGGATAACTATAAAGTCGAAAAGTTCGATTAAGACATGAGTCTGTTTTTATCCCTTTAAATAAAGTGCACCGAAGTAGTTTTTAAGATACCCTGGTGCTGTAGGTGTGGATTTTTCTAGTCACCAAAACAGCAGACTAGGGCCGGTTTCACGGATTGATAATCAACAATTAAATATTTGGCAGTTTTTATCGCAAATTTTTCAAACAAAGATTTGAGTTAAAGAACTGCCAAATATTTGATTGGTCAATTTAGCTATCCGTGAAACCGGCCCCTTACACTATCTAATCACAATCTATCTACACGCAGATATTCCATTTGTAACTGCTAGAATAAACATAATACCTCTGTAAAATAAATAATTTAATGCCCCTAGAGAATAATGAGGTCTAATTAGTTTTAATAAATATTTAATAAAGTATTTTAAGATTATACCTGTCATTTTTATTGTAATATCACCTAAAAGCCTGCGCACACCTAGGTCGCTGGCGTCCGTGATCAGTGAAACGCTCTCATATTTGACAGCGATATTTCACAGCGTTTCACTGATCGTTATCGCCAGCGACCTAGGTCTGCGCAGGCCTTAAGGTGAACTTTACCATCGCTACTTTTTGGTTATCCGTAAGAAAAAAAACAGTCGGATTTTGTAAACTGAAGTTATCCTGAATGGTACAACCCGTCCTCAACCTAATTTGATAAATGCTGCCAGCTTAAAATACGTCACCAACGGTATTGATGACGCAAATCTGTATTTTTACATGACCTTTATCATGAAGCCTTTTTGCGTCAGAAGCAAGGTTATAATGGAATTCAGCCAGAATCCCTTTAAATATTGGGAAATGTGCTACTATATGTGAAATATTTGCCAACAGTGAAGGCTTTGATGAGATAAAAATTCGGAAAGGCTCGGCACGGTGTCAGCTCGATCGGCCGGCTTATCGACGTTTTGTTTATGATCACGGCATTTGCATAAAAACCAATGGATGTCAGTTTTTTGGCTGCGATCGTTGAAATAGCCTTCAAACGAGTGGTAGTCACGTTCATTGTGTGTGGATGGAAATTAAATTTAGCTGAACGAGGAGAGCGGTTCGTATTGGAAAAAAAGTTAAAACATTTACAAAATGATTCATAAAAAGTTATTTCTGCAAATATAGAGGAGAGGAGGACCTATGTCCTATAAGTATTATATCAGCTATCTAGTTCCCATAGTACAAGCTCTGCTTAGTTTGGGGCTATATAGTGTTGTGTGGATTGTCCGCAATATTTATTACCTATTATGTATTAAACTATTAATATTATTAGTATCAATATTTATTACAATGTATTTTTTTTTATAAATTAAAAAGTTATTTCTAATTTCAGACCAACTTGATATTGCAAGCAAATAACAATTTAAGGCTGAATTTTATAACTAGTAATTTGGCTCAGCGCTAGTCAGCATAAAGCAATTAACAGAAGATTAGTTTATTTTAACACCAGTCTCGTCTGCGGTCGCCCCTAACGAGGTCACCCCGAATTCACTGGAACTTCATCAAAGAACCACAGTATAAATAAACTATCAAGAGATTTGAGAAAATAGCAAACTGAAATGTTTTAGTAGCATAGCATGGCTTTCAACCCCTTAGTAAATGAAAGTGAGTAATAAAACTGCGATTACTTTTGTACTTATAAATTCGATTCTCAGATACCTATTCTCAGATTATTTTAGGATTTAAAATCCTTTCACCACACTTGGTTCGAATGAACCAGTGACACGATAAGAAGAATAATTTATGGGTTTTCATTATCTTTTATGCAATGAGTTTTGCGGCAATGAATTTTTGTGGCAATTGCACTTCGGCATTTGAAGCATTTTTTTTCTCTATGAAGCCGAAATTATCCGATGTGCAATATTTGTTACCGACTGCATATTTTAATTATATGAATGTTGTATGAAAAATATACTTTAGGGTAAGTATATTTTTCATTGATACATCTTGGAGGATCACAAAGGAGTCCCCCTGCAATATTGAAGAGTGCTTACGCTGAAAGATACCATGGTTAGAGGCGTTGGTATGCACTGGAATGCGTCGGTATGCGTAAGTATGTCGTGTCAAAAGTAAGTAGTTTCAGAGGGCGCCACTGTATATTGGTAGATTCTCACGGTATCGTCAGAGAATAGGCATGAAGACAGTAATCAAGTATCGCCAAAATATTTATCTGTTCTAATGAAAAAGGATTCAAAGATTTTGAAAAATGTATTTAATTGACAATTTATTTGATAATATAAATCTACAAAATACAACAATCCGCCATGATAGCTAAAACACCGGTCAGAGCGAATTACGTCACGTTTACGTAAATGTCATTCTGATTTAGTACAAAAGCACCAATGTTTACTGTTGATATACTAACATCGTGACGAAATAACAGACGCCATGACACCAGCGAGCGTTTTGGCGTGAATTTGAAAATTTCAATTTAAATGTACTTTTATTGCACAAAATCCTTAATTTTCTACAGAAATATGATATATTTTAGACATAATAGATACTTCTGAATATGATAGAAGAGATTTTGAAAATTAGTCGTCTGGCCTATTGCACCATCATTGAAAAGTTTTCAATTGGTATTCCGTACCCAGTAGTTCACATAACAAACAATTTCGTTCAAAAATTGAAGCAAAAGCTAACAAAATGGAAAAAAGCCTTATTGAAGTTTATGCACATTTTTGATGGAACCCAGCCTTCATCCGAAACACAACATAGAATTTCAATTTAACAACACTTGCAATAGAGGGGATTAGAGCTTAGCCTCGACAATATTCGCGGAACATTCGCACAAATCAACTAAAACGTTGGTCGATGATGGAGTAAAACCATCATGGTTATCTGTTTTTGTATGTATGATTATTTCTATCTTTGTTATTTATGTTTGCCAATGCCGTTCTGTGTATGTTATGTATGTTAAATAAATACATTTTCTTTCAATTTGAATTATGAAATTAAAGCTGTAGCAATAAATATTGGTTGACATTTTAATCTGGCACATTTAGACTCAATCCTAATTTTCATTTGCATACACCGCCAGGAACTTGGACAACAATACACTGATCGCCATCGCACGCGATCTACATGTGCGTAAGGCTTAACACCCTTTATAATTTTTACCTACTGGTATAAAAATCCAGTGCCATCATTTTATGCTTTAAATGCAGTGTTCTTTTTTAACTCATGAACGGCAACTTTGGTTTGCAAATAGCTTTGCTTCCTAGCAAAGCGCTTCTACTTCAACCCTGGCTTAATTTGCGTTCGTCTGTCATTTTGTTGGTTCTCCTGTTTTACATGAATAATTATTGTACCGCTGATCCAAACGTAATTAAAAGCAAGCGTGGAAAGCTCTCAAAATACACTTCCTATATTGGAGAAAACTTTTTGAGAGAGAAAAACCTGTATTTATTTTATACAAGCAGTGAGCGTTGGTAACGTGTCAATATTTGAATTGTATGGGCTTGGCGACACGAAGCAGATGGTAAGCCTACCAGATGATTTCGATGTATTATGAACTTTTATTGCTAAATTATTTTTTCATATACCTAAGTTTATGAAAAAAGAATTTGGGCGAAGCGTTTTACGCTTGAAAAAGCTACTACGCATGAAAAAAAACCGAATTACACAGTTAGGTATCTAGACCCTACTGCATACACAACACATACAATTGAACATGTAATTGGGTATTTAATAATAAGTTTCGTTTAGCGATAGGAACCTTTACGGAGCGAAATTTTTTATTGGCCCTTCAAAAGTTTTAGTAGTAGGTAAATACAAAAATAGTATCAAAAAATCTATGTAAATATTAATTGAAAATCACAAAGGCACATAACCGTGATTGTATTGTAAATAAGTTTGTCTCAAAACTTTAGTCATTTACTACATTTAGTTTTAAGTTACCAAATTTATTAGTCAATATTTGAGACTTCGTTACAAGTTTTGGAATGTTATATGATTGTATGCGTGATGGAGTTATTTTAAACAGAGCTTTGATCTAGTTAATATTTGTAAATCTTAGACTGGGTCTCATTTAGGCTAGGCAAATAGATTGGGGGGTAGCCAGCTAAGTTCAAATATAGAAATTTCATCAAAATCAGTTCATCAGGCCATGAAGTCGGTTTCCCAAGTTTTTTAAACTTCAGTTGTGTATACCTACAAGTAAGATTGCGGGTTTTATAAAAAACTAATTTAAAGTATATTGGTCTTCCTAGAAATAGTCTGTATTTTTTGCTGCAAGCACTTAATTAGCGGAAGTTTTTCTTCAAAGATCATAAAATTCAAAAGTCATTAGGAAAGAAGAAATATTTTTTGCCCTCGTTCGAATAGCAAGCGCGTTTATAAAAACGTAATAAGCTAAAATGAAGGGTTTCTGGGCCCCTCTGGCCACTGTAATATAGCAGTTGGCTCTCATCCAAATTGCAGGAACCGACTTCAAGTGCCGACACTTTAATACCCGCAAACTTTATGAAAATGAAAGAAAAATCTATTTTATCTCTTCGGAATAATACTTGTAACGTCGCGGTGGTTTTCAATATCTATATCTCATCTCTGGGCTAGGGTAGGCGGTTAATGGACCGAGTTGCTCATTGGTACTGTGTTCCGGTTCGATGGCGATCAACTTTTTTTCAGCGCTAACCGTGTCACATGAAAAAAAGAAACAGTTCAGTATTTGTAGGGGGACGCGATAAGTGCCTCTATAGGGCTGTACTGTACAGCTCATGAATCTAAGGCCCTGATGGCTAACAATACCAACACCAAAATTATAACCTCTCAGCTCTCTGACTCAGCTCAGTTGGTAATAGATCTGCCTTCTCCGTCGTGAGTTCGATCCCCACCGAAAACATTTGTGTGGTAAACGCATAGGTTTTTTCTATGTCTGGGTGTTATATTATATTCTAAGTATGTACTCGTATTTACAACCAAATATGCATATACATTAGTATTATATCAGTTAATTGGTTCCCATATTACAAGTTAGGGCTTAGATAGTGTGGTGTGGATTGATAAGATCCACAAGGAATAATTAGGGCATAATAATATACCTAAACCACAGCGTGCCGTTAACGGGTTCCAAATCACGTGTGACAATAGCTAAGCCTACCAATTAGTTAAGGGTTGCCCTTGCCGTAGCTTATTAAGCGGTCCAATATCGTCTCGAGAGCCGAGCTTAACATATTAACAGGCCGGCGTCAATAGAGCGGAACCAACGGATCAACAGGAACGTAGCGGATCAGACCCTGCCATAGGTTTGTGTCACGATAGAAATGTCACTCATATAATACTCACAAGACTCTACAGATTAGAAAACCGAACGGGTGTTGTAGAAAAAAAGCTTTTAACTTTCGAGTATTTTTGCAAAAAAAAGCTTCTCCCATAGTGCAAGCTCTGCTTAATTTGGGGCTATAAAGTGTTGTGTGGATTGTGTGCACATATTTATTAATTTTTACTTACGAGTATTTTTTGCCAAAGACCTGCACTATGCTATTTTTTAACAATTGTAAATTGTGGCTTGCGTTTGACCACAATTTCACCCAAAGATGCGGGCAACGGTGTAGTACGATATACCGTGCGCACGTTTACCTAAAAATACCTATTCACTTTTCTTTTTAAATCAATCCATTTAGTATTTTTTCTGAAAAATTTAATAATTTGAGATAAATGAAATGAAATAATTTATTTTGCTTGAAGTGTTATTGTGTACAGGTCTTATAACTGATTAAGTTCACACACTTAACCGCTTAACTTGGCATGCAAATAAGTAATACACTAGCAGTTGGTGCCCGAGCTTCGCTCGGTATTTTTTTTTGGTAAACTGTTGTTGTGAATTATATTTAAATACGAATTACTTACATACTGATTAAATATTAATATTTTTTCGATCTTACCGTCATAATAATAAACTCCACTACTCGTCAATAGATGGCGTTCTCTGTCCCACTAACTCATGTCTTAATCAATAGATGGCGCTAGGAGTTATGATTTTATGATAAAGTTTATTATTTACTTTACGATTAAGGGGACATTTTCTAAAAATAAATCCTAGCTAGATCGTTTTATCGTCCCCGAAAACCCCTGTATACTTAATTTCATGAAAATCGTTGGCTCAGTTTCCGAGATCCTAAATATATATATATATATACAAGATTTTCTCGTTTAAAGGTATAAGATTTGAGACTAATAAAAAGTAAAAATTTCTGGTAGGTACTTTTAAGACCAAATATCTATGTACTTCGCACGTCGATGTTTAAAACTCAAAGAACAATTTCATAATTAGTATCGCTTCTTTTCCTTGAAAATTTGTGATTACCAATAACATCGTACGACCGACCCAGCTTGTTACGCCACGATTAGGTACACGATTGTGTTCCTATTCAGGTTTATGCGTCTGAACGGTCGGATCAGGCCTAAGGCTGGATCACTATCACTGGTAATCCTAGCTCGTTGATTCTCCCACGAAGATTTTAGTGCGCTAAAGATGGCTTAAGCTTGGTGTTCTGAGAAGCATTACTATCAAAGTAAATAAGATATTAAACTTAATGTAAGGCTTAGGGGCCGGAGCTATAGGAAATAAATAAATATTGTAGAAAATCAACAAACGCTATCTAGATTCAAACTAAGCAGGGCTTGTACGATGGGAACCGGATAGCTGATATAATAATAGCTGATTATAAGGTACTTAGTATAAAAAAAATATTCATTTATTTTTTTTTAAATTATTTTACTCTTTTATTCCTTTACTTTTGACGGAAATGGACACAAATACACCCTGTATTATTGAACCAATGGATTTGTTTTATTCGTTTTCATTTTCTCGTGTCTTGCCTTGTTATCTGTAGGCCTACCATGAACTACTCTACTCTCTACTCTACTCTACTCCACTCTACTCTACTCTGTCTGGCTCTGTCTCTGGTTCTGGTTTTGAGCCTGTGTGAGTGTTGACTAAATAAATCCTACGTCAAAACGTCATTCAGTATAATTCACTGGTGAGCACTCACACAGACTCAAGACCAGAGCTAGATACAGTGCCAGATAGAGCTCATGGTAGGCCTACTGGTTTGGTTTCCCGTATCAATAGAAATCATAATTTTTGCACTTTGGCCTCCCGCGTTATAGACGTGTCCTAGTGCGGGGACCCCCAGTAACTTGTGTAAACCTTGTAAGCTCGTTTGGTAAATAAATAAATTTGTATTTGTATGTAGTATTTCATACAAAGAATACTAACAGACACGCTTGCTTTGTTCGGCGCGGTTCAGACTAGTGAGCGTTCACGATAACGAGGTATTTATTACTAAAACATTTTCTCTTTAACACTTAGTATAAAATATGAAGCTTGCTAAGCTCGATACCAGAAAATAACCTGACCGGTTGCACCCGATATACTTAAGGCGTGTTCGGGCAAAGGCCGTCATATGCACGCACGCTCTAGGCCTAAACTGTGTAAAAGCAGAGCGATTAAATAATGACGTGTACAGAGGCAGAAAAAATAATAGCAAGTAAGTAAATAAACTACTAGGTAGGTATACCATGTTTACTCATACTACGTAAGTAAATAGGTCATATTGCATAGATTTGCGAAAAGCTAATAAAAAGTGTTGTTTAACTACTCAACACACAATACATCAGTGATTACTCATTATAAAAGTTCACTTCTGTGTAAAATTGATTAAACTATGAAGTGATTTAAATTCAATGCTAGTCCCCCAGACACTCCCTACATTGCCCAGGCTAGGAACTCACGGAGCGGTTTTCAACCGCGCCCGCCGCGGTTGCAGCCTATGCTTGTAAGCTCAGTATCCGCAATTACCCGCTCCGCTTCTCGCTATGCTAGACGCTCCGAGCATCTCTGTGGTGCTTAAATGTTCTCTACATGCAGAACACCGCTGGCCGAGATGCTGTTTGCTTTGCATTCGCTTGCTGAAAGGATGTTCTTGGAAAATCGGTGAATTTTATTCCGTATACGGTTTTGCTTTAAGCTGCACTGAGGACTCGGGATCAGTTTGTGTTATATTAAGTGGCAGGGTAAATAAATAGAGACTCGACAAAATAGGAAATAAACTGGAGTGGTTTTGAATAGTTTCAGAAGTATTAAAATTTTCTGTATTCAAAGACAAAATTACTTTAACCCAAAAGAATTACGACGGCAATATTTTTTCCTTAGGGCTAAACCAGGGCTAAACCAGTTGGTTTCTTATAAAGCACTGTACTGCCACCATCATCTTCCTGTCCTTTCCCACGCTAAGTGGGGTCGGCACAAGAGGTTTTCTTCTTCCACTCACCTCTCTCATTCGTCATCTCAGTGCTCACTCCTTTCTTGCTCATGTCATCTTAGACACAGTCCATCCATCGTTTCTTTGGTCTACCTCTTGTTCAATAACTACCAAATAAAATAAGTTGTACTAAAATAAATAAATAAAACTATTGAATTCCAAGAGTTTCAATTGAGACAAACCATTTGACTTTATTCGAATGGTACTTATTAGTAATTTTAGCTAAAAAAAATTTTTTTGAGTAGTCTTTTTGCGTATTTTGTTGAATTCTCTAAATAGTTTACAGTAATGTTGTTACATACTTTTAGGATCAAAGAAAATGATTAGAAGTTTCTGGTTCCATCTCTGAGAATAACTGTCTAAATATTGAGTGTTCTCTCTAACCGCGATGACTTGTAACGGGTAAGTTATTTGTTGTTTTACCCCGAAACGGTAATTGTTGATCTGGAGAAATTAGTTTTAACGTATTTGATAGTGTTGACACTGTCAATCATGCGCGATTCTCGAGGCGGGTTTTGAAATTGTTTGCGTGATATGAAAATGTTTGTTTGAGCACTGGGTATGTGGTACCCATGGTATTTATATTGGATTTGCAAGACGTAATTGAAACATCGTGTACAAGACCATTAATAGAGGTTCAAAATCAGTTTATTTAATCACACCTAACATTACAGAATATTTACAATCTTCTTATCGTGTCACTGATTCTTTCGAACCAATATTTACTGTTACGTATAATGTCAGTATCAAAAGTAGATTAAAAGTAGATATAATATTAGGAAAAGGTACATAACAATGGTCATCAAGGACTAAAATTAAAATGACTATCTAGGCCGCTGGCGTCAGTGATCAGTGAAACGCTGTCCAATTTGACAGTGATATTTGATAGCGTTTCACTGATCGCTGACGCCAGCGGCCTAGGTGTGGGCTAGGTGTGGATACAAACTTTAAAAAAAAACAAAAAAAACCGTGGCAGATGAATGCCGACAGAATAAAAACTTGAACACCTCCGACTTTCGACGAAGTTTGTCGATCTTTCCCGAAAAGGTGTCACGTCACGTTTGATGATTATTCATTATAGATTAATGGATCTGTGTCTTGAAAGTTCGTCTTCTCAAACATAACGGGGAGGCAATTCTGTATCGTATTAAAGAAAACAAAAGAATTTAGTCACTGAAAAAGTAAAATGCTAAAAGATCACAAAACATTTTGTAACAGAAAAGTCCAACATTTTATTTAAATTATTTTGTTAAAATATGCCTGTGGGGATTACAGTCGTGAGCCTATTCTATTTGTTTTTCCATTTTTCGTTTCCGTTATAACCTTTAGTAAATCAAATGATGTAATATTTTGCCGTGTTATTCGAATTTTAACAAAAGAGACTTTGAAAATAGAATACAAGATGATTTATAAATTGTTTGAGTTATTTAATGCGAGCAACACCAATTTCCACTTTTATTACCTAGAATATACATCACTTTAATACATTTAATTTAACATTTTTAAATTCAAATATCTTTCGGAAAGAAGATCGGTTAAAATATTTTTGAAGTGAAAACTTCTTTAACGGCGTTGAGCACTTTTTCTGTAATGGGTATAAAATCTTAAACTCGCGTCAGCGCGTCAGGACACGTGACCTGATCGAAAAAGCGTAAGACGGATGGAGAGTAGACAGCTATCCCCTCTCTACGGCGCGGCGAAAATGTATGCCTGGGCCTACTGTTTCGTTTAGGCAGCGCAGGGCGCTTGCGCGAATGTTCGTGTATGTTACAGCGTGCCAAATAACAAACAAGCCCCCCCTAACCATTCCAAAATATCAAACATGCTCAACGTTAATAATCAAGTTTTCACTTCTGCCGGCACTCCCGGAGTGCAACCCGTATTTTTGAAGTGAAAACTTCTTTAGCGGCGTTGAGCACTTTCTGTAATGGGTATAAAATCTTAAACTCGCGTCAGGATCACGTGACCTGATCGAAAAAGCGTAAGACGCTACAGATACGCTAGTAGTTACTATGACACGGTAACGTCACAGAATAGATAATAGTTAGTAGCAAGCATACCAAGGCGTTTTTGAAGTGAAAACTTCTTTAGCGGCGTTGAGCACTTTTTCTGTAATGGGTATAAAATCTTAAACTCGCGTCAGCGCGTCAGGACACGTGACCTGATCGAAAAAGCGTAAGACGGATGGAGAGTAGACAGCTATCCCCTCTCTACGGCGCGGCGAAAATGTATGCCTGGGCCTACTGTTTCGTTTAGGCAGCGCAGGGCGCTTGCGCGAATGTTCGTGTATGTTACAGCGTGCCAAATAACAAACAAGCCCCCCCTAACCATTCCAAAATATCAAACATGCTCAACGTTAATAATCAAGTTTTCACTTCTGCCGGCACTGCCGGAGTGCAACCCGTATTTTTTTTTTTATGGTTTTGTATTATTGTTGACCAGTTATTGTTAAAATTTTCTTTTTTTATTTGTGTTGGTATAGCTAAATGTTTGACTACTTTCACACTTGTATGCCCATCACAAGCTCTGTCTGGCTCTGTCTCTCGCTTTGGTTTTGAGTCTGTGTGAGTGTTGACTAAATAAATCCTAATACCTACGTCGAAACACACACACAGTATAATACACTTGTGACCACTCACTCCCACAGATCTAAAACCAGAGCCACAGACAGAGCCAGACAGAGTTTGTGGTAGGCCTTCCGATTAAGTGATAGTAAAATTTCAGCTTAAAATTAAGCAAACTTTACCTGTTCAATTAGTTTTTCGAGACAAAAGTGAGAAAGCGTTTTTCGCCAGTAGCAATATTTACAAAGTACAGATATGACAGTCGCCATCACAATCCTGTCGCAAGATACGTAATAATCAAGAGTCTGGAGAATCATAGGACCAAGTCCCACCTGACATAACTTTTAGGAAGTAAAATATTTTTGTAAAGAATACATTGTTATATTTTTTGTACCCGCGCAGCAATATCCTGCAAACGGAAATAAAACTTATTACAAAGAAAAAGAACGGCCACAATCTTCCGGAAATCTTTTCCATACCTTTATGAAACGAAGAGCGATCAACAAAGTTGGTATAAAGTTAGGCAGCCAAGTTATGTTCTCTTCGAAGCGGTATTACTTCACATGGCTGATCTTTTCATAACTTGGGACCAATGAGGAACTGGACGCACCTGGCCTTACATCAGGTCTTTTTTTTGATGGTTAGGTTATTTTTTGCAATAAGATAAGGTAAGATAATCATTTATTTCACTGAAGCACACACTTATACTTATAATAAACAATACAAAAGGCGGCAATGGCTTATATACTTTGCGGTTCATGACAGAATCTACACTAAGTCGGTAAAGACTAGTGTTGTAGGTTCTGCATCCTTCCAGGGGAGCTAAAGTTGCGCCATAACTACAATTTACTATTATTGTAAAATATTAATTTATCATAATTAAGTAGGTATTATATGTATTAAAAAATATACATAATTTTGATTATTAATTAAATTACTACATAATTATATGAATTAAATTAAATTATATTATACATATTAATTAATAAATACATTAATAAATATGTTCATTGTACATTTTTCATAGTACATATAGGTATGTTCATTATAGGTGGGCCATATGCTTGTTCCATCAGCTTATCTATATCTATATCTCTTCTAATATATAAAAGAAAGTCATGTTAGTTACACTATTTATGACTCAAGAACGGCTGAACCGATTTGGCAGAAAATTGAAAACTTAGAATCAGGAGACGGACTGTATAGCTAGGTAGCTAGGTATCAATAAAACGTCGATGTTCAGAAAGTACTTAATTTATTCGAACCAACTGCAGTGAGATGTAATAAATCCTAAAACGCAACGATAGCGCGTGCTAATTTGGCCTGTGGCGCCACCTAGTTCTACAAAACGTAAACCTATATATTAATGAAATAAAATCTAATTTGAAGCTTGAATATGAGCAAACCATTCCGGCCTCTCAAAGTGTGCCAGCACTTTTAATAATAATTAACAGACTAGGCATAACAAAGACACAGACTTAGGAGAGGGTGCAACAGTTTTACAATTAACTAATATTATTGCATCTACAAGTAAATGAACCTAGGACTAAGTATCGTGGACTGTAACACGGTTTTAAATCAATTTTGAAACACTAAATATCTTAACTATTAAACTAAGAATTTAAATCGAACATAAATCTTACAAACTAACATCTTCAAACTCATTGTCAGTGGGTAGCAGACACAATTTGTGAATTGGTCTCTTAACCACGGTATTTTTACATTTTAAGCTGAATACCCGAACCAACCCATCCGCCCCTGGATGTACAATGGTTATTTTTCCCATTAACCATTTGGTGGGTGGCAGTCTTTCATCCTTAATTAAAACTACATCACCTACTTTGAGATTGCTTTGAATACTTGTCCATTTCTGACGCTTTTGCAAATTTACTAAATATTCTTGACTCCATTGTCGCCAAAATGATTGGAGGTTTTTTTGCAAGTATATCCATCTTTTGTTATATGGGATATATGAATCACTCAGATTTTCATCAGGAACTACTATTGGGTTTTCTCCTATTAAGAAATGACCGGGCGTTAAGGCAACTGTAGTGCCATCTTTTTCATCTTCTAAGGATGTTAATGGACGAGAATTCAAGCAGCTTTCTATTTGACATAACAATGTTGAATATTCTTCATAGGTTAATTTAGAATCACCTAAAACACGATTTAAGTGTCGCTTTATAGATTTAATATTAGCCTCCCAAAGACCACCCATATGAGGTGCACCAGCAGGGTTAAATTGCCATTCTGTTCCGTCTTGTGCTAACAATTCTGCTATTTCTATTGGTACATTACTCAAACATTTGTTCACCAAAATTTCAAGTTCTTTAGAGGCTCCTATGAAATTAGTACCACAATCGCTTAGAAGTTTCTTACAGTGACCTCTGGGTGCCGTGAAGCGGCGAAAAGCAGCCAGGAAACCTTCAGTGCTAAGACTGGTAACTAGTTCAATATGAACTGCCTTGGTGACAGAGCAAATGAACAATGCGATATAGGCCTTTTGAGTTGTATTAGATCTACGACCACTATGCAATTTCAATATTATGGGTCCAGCAAAATCTACACCACTAACTAGAAATGGTCTTTGGGGAGTGACTCTATCTTTAGGTAAGTTACCCATTAACTGATTTACAGGTCTATTGGAGTTTCGAGAGCAAGCTATACATTTTTTAATTACCTTTTTTATTACATGTTTGACTCCAATGATGTGAAACTTGTTTCTAACATGGTTTAACATTAGTTGTACTCCTCCATGCAGAGTTTTGAAATGAGCTTCCTTTACAATCAGGTAAGCCAATCTACTATTTTTAGCTAATATAACAGGATGCTTTGTTTCTCTACTGCAATAAGCGTTTTGAATGCGACCCCCTACTTTCAAAATGTTGTCATCATCGATGAATGAGTTAAGATTTTTAATATTTTTTCCATCTATGCTTTCAGATTCTTGGGACATTCGTATCAAGCGGCTTAAAGCATCTTGCATCTCTTTGGAACTTAAGTGAGTATTGTACTCAGTTAGGCTATTCTTTTTAGCTTTACATTTGCATTTGTAAATAAATCTTAGACAATAACTAGTCACTCGTATTAACTTATTGAGATTTGAATATCTATTTATAATGTCTATTTTGTTATTAGAGTCTGGCACTAAAACACTACACTGCACTTTCACTTGAGACCTTTTCTCTTCCTCAGTAGGATTAACTATTTCACTTATGTCTGTTACAGGTATTTCGCGATGTTCCCGGAGCCATGGCGGGCCGTTCCACCACAACTCGTGCGACTGCAGCTCAAGCGGACAGATTCCGCGTGACGCCACATCTGCCGGGTTGTCCTGTGACGCGACGTGATGCCATCTGCCGGGGTCTATTTTGTTAGTTATTTCAGTTACTCTATTTGCCACGAAGGTGTTCCAGTAGTTTGACGGTCGTTGTAGCCAAGCCAAAACTATGGTTGCGTCGGTCCACGCGTGGATGTCCTTGTCAGGAATATTGAGCGCATTTTTTATTCTGTCCATTAGGTTTGCTAGTAGGACCGCTCCACAGAGCTCTAATCTTGGCGTGGATATTTTCTTGAGTGGTGCTACTTTGGTTTTGGCTTCGATCAAAGTGACTTTGATTGTGTCAGGTAGGATGGTGCGACAGTAAACTACTGCAGAGTATGCCATGTCTGATGCGTCCGAGAATCCGTGGAGTTCAACGGATACGAGGTCATCTGTCATTCCGATCCATCTATCTAGTTCTATTGTTGGCATGCTGCATAAATTCTTACGAAATGTCAGCCATTCCGCCTCTATTGCTTCAGGAATTTCATCATCCCAATCTAGACTCTGTTCCCACAGCCGTTGCAGAAACACTTTGGCTTTGACAACTATCGGAGCTAACCAACCAGCTGGGTCATACAACTTGGCTACATCTTGCAGTATTGATCGTTTGGTTGGCTGTGTATCATTTTCATCTAACTCTCTAAGTTCAAAGTTGAGCTCGAACTTATCAGATTCATTATTCCAGTTTATGCCCAAAACCTTTCGCTTTCCTTGCGTTAAACTTTCTATTTCTGGACAGTTTGATGCCCATTTGTGCAGTTCAAAACCTCCTTTAGAAAGAAGCTTTGTCAATCTATTTTTCAATTCTATGGCTTTTCCAACAGTAGGGGCTCCCGTCAGGAGATCATCAACGTAGAAATCTGATGAGAGTGCATTGATAACTTCTTCTGGGAAATTTCCCTTTTCATCAGTTGCTAACTGCTTTAGTATTTTGATTGCTAAGTATGGTGCACATGAGGTACCATATGTGACTGTGGTTAGTCTATAGTGTTGAACTGGCTCATTTAATTTCCATCTCCAGACTATTCGTTGGAAGTCTCTATTATTTTCTTCTATTTGTATCTGCCTATACATTTGACGAATATCTCCCACTAGAACTGTTGCGTGTCTTCTCCATCTCAATGTTGTGTCTCTTATGTCATTTTGTAGTGTGGGCCCAATTAAGATGTTGTCATTTAAGGATTTTCCATTACTAGTTTTGGCCGATGCATCGAAGACAACGCGAAGCTTGGTGGTCAGGTGTTGTTCGTTGATCACAGCGTGATGTGGTAAGTAGCATGTGCTATTATTGGGTTTGCTAGTTTGTGACACGGGCTCCATGTGAGCTTGGTCTAGGTAGTCTTGCATGAATTCTAGGTATCTATTGTGTAAGCTTGGAAGGATTTTGAATTTTCGTTCCACTGCGGCTAGTCTTTTTAATGCTATGGATTCTGATTCACCAAGATCAGGAGGGCTGTTTGTAAAGGGTATTTGCACTTCATATCTCCCGCTTATATTTCGCTTGTGTGTTGTTTTAAAATGTTGTTCACATTTTCTTTCGGTGTTTGTCATAATACTATTTTCTGTTCCAGGTTCTTCGAGTTCCCAGAATCTGCGTAGTGCTGAGTCTATCTCTATTCTTGTGTGGTGAGCACATACTGTGGTTTGTTTGCTAGTGAGTTTAAGACTATTTCCAGATATCAACCATCCAAGTGAGGTTTCTTGGGCCACCAGCGAGCTTTTTTCATTCCTCTGAACCAATACCCCTTTTTTGATGATGTCGGCGAAGATTTCAGCGCCAAGGAGAATATCCACGCGACCTGGCTGAGTGAAGGTATGGTCAGCTAGCTGTAGACTATTAAGCTGTGGCCAATCAATGGCATTTACACGCTGAGGTATATATGAGGTCAATGTTTTCAGTACATATGCGATGACCTTGACTTTCATGTTCGGGTTGTGTCTTGACATTATTTCAAATTCCACAAGTGCTTTTGTGACTGTGTTATTTGCACTAACGCCTACTATGTTTCCTTGAATCGGTGCCTTTTTCAGACCTAGTTCTTGACATGCTCCTTCAGTAATCAGTGATGCTTGGGATCCTTGATCGACTAGGGCACGAAGAGTGTGGATATTATGGTTTCTATGTGATTGGACTGCGACAAGTGCAGTTGCTAGGATGACTGAAGAGGCATCTATGGATGTCTTCATGGTAATACTATTTATATTATCTATGTCTTTTGAGTCTATGAAGCTTTTCTGAATGTTATCGTTGCTTTTCTCTATGTTTTCTACCGTAGCTGTATTGACTATTTGCTGGGTTTGTGAGCTTTGTGTTGGTGTTGTGGTTGGACTGGGACCAGCTGGCACGCTGTACCCATGGAGTAGGGTATGATGCTTGCGGCCACATTTTCTACAATTGGACAGAGTGCATTCTATTACTGAGTGACCTTTCTTTAGGCAGTTGAAACACAGGCGATTTTTTTGAATGTACTGTTGTCGTTCATTTACTTCTAGTTGATTGAATTTCTGGCATGAATAAATCTTATGATCAGCATTACAGTACACACAGTTCATAGCTGAGGTCCCGGAGGTGGTTGTAGCAAAGCTTTTGGCTGTGTTGGCATTTCTATGTGAAGTTTGTATATCTCTGCCTTTTACAGTTTCCAATGTTCTGAACCGCAGCTCCAAGAAGTCAGACAAATCTTTCCAGGTTGGCAATCTATCTAAAGTTTCAATGCGTTGCTCAAACAGTCGATGTGATTCTGTGTCCAATTTTTGTATGACTATGTAAACTATTATATCATCCCAATTGTCTGTAGGGATATTGATGGCTTTCAGTGAGGTTAAGCATTCGGAGGTAACATCTAATAATTCTCTTATAAGTTTTGGTGTTTCGTTTGTGATCTTTCTTTGATTCAGTAATCTTCCCAAGAATGAGTTAACAATGTGCCTGCGATTGTTATATCTTCGCTTTAGTGTTTCCCACATTATCTCATAGCTGGCTTCTGTGACTGGTATTTGTTTGACTAAATTCTCTGCTTCACCTTGCAAACTAGATTTTAGGTATTGATATTTATTGACATCACTCAATGTTTCATTATCATTAATCAGAGATTTGAACAAATCATGAAAAGAATTCCAGTCTTTGTATTCGCCTGAAAACCTTGGGATTTGTATTGGAGGTAACTTAACTTTGCATATTGGACTTTGACCTGTTTGAACATTTTGGTTTGTTGGATTTTCTCTTCTGGTTGTTGGTTTTTCTTTGTCACATAGAATATTGAACTTTTCTTTGATCATAGTTTTTAATTCCAAATAGGTTTCCATACAGTCATCACTCGTATTGTTTACAAAGTAGCTTAATGTTAGCTTTGTATCTGCAGGCGCAACCACCAAAGAATCGTGAACTTTTTGGAATTTTGCCCAATAAGATTCTAATATTTCTAATCTGGTGTCCAAGTATGCCCTAGTAACTCGTTCCTTTGGACTTTTCTTGAAGTTTTCTTGCAACTTCCTGATGAGGCTATAAGTTTCTAGTTGGCTAGTTTGCAATGCTTCCATTTTGTTTCACGTGTGAAATTTACTAGGTTAAGTCCAAAGATTATGATAATTATTCAATCTTTTTGCACTAAAACTTTTCTAAGTCTTTTACCACTCGATTATTACACAAACTTTTCTAAGTCTTTTTTAACACTTGATTATTGCTAAGTCTATTATTTTCAGAGTTCAGATGCTACGTTTTATTCACTTTTGCTATTTCTATTACTCACGTTACCGCTACAACAACAATCCAATTTCACTGTAATCCTTTTTGTTATGCACTCACTCACTATTTCACAGATCACTCACTATTTCACAGTTCACTCACTATTTACACCGTTCACTCGCGTCGCGACTAGAGAATCCGGCTCGAAGGACCAATGTATAGCTAGGTAGCTAGGTATCAATAAAACGTCGATGTTCAGAAAGTACTTCAATAAAATCTAATTTGAAGCTTGAATATGAGCAAACCACGGACATAGCATACTTTTTATACCAAAAAATTAACGGGAACGGGGTAAGCGAAGCCGCGGGCAGCTAGGTGTATATAAAAATAAGCTAAAGTGGGATTCTTTCTATAGATTTACGTCATGATCATCAGCTTAAAAAAGTCCAATACAGAAGTCAAAAGTCTACTTTTTCAAGAATTAATGATTTTTGGCCTATCAACCCATCTATAGTAGGGCATATGCGTGACTTACGAAGCAATGCTTTGTTATAAATGGTTAGAACCTACCAATAGGTGGGCCATTATGCTTGTTCTATCAGCTAGTTGCATAAAAACTCACTTACCCGAGAATTACTTAATTTAGTTATAATAATAATATTCCAGTGAGGGTAGAATTAAAATCGGTTTAACAAAATGTTGACTAAGAAGCGAGTTCGCTACATTCCAAAGGCGGTGGTCCAAGTTAAGAGTGAAGTTTTTTTTTCATTGAAGAGACTCATATACGTTTGGTTGCCACTCTGGTATCTTAAGAAAGCATGTAGAAAATATGTGGCTTATACTATAATCTTGGCCGTCGTCCCTCACTATGAGACGTAAAGGTCAAGTCACATGTGCGTGTAATTGCGTCTACTCCCATGCCCTTCAAATTGGAACAACAAGGCGAGCATAATTTCTGGATAGCACAAATAAATAAAAATAGCACCGTAGTAACAGTACAGTAACAGCACTTTTTGGGATAATTTATTTGACAAAGAGATTAACGAAAAAATAGAAGGTGCTTAGCTACTACGAACGTAGCCGTGGATCATAATAGCCTCAAAAAAGCTCAGTATAAAAATCTATATAGTTTGTTTCCTCCATTAGGTGTAAGCTTCAAGTCCCCGCACATGCAATAGAAATAGTACCGAAGTAACAAAACAGTACTTTTTGGGATAAACTCTTTAACAAAGAGCTAAAAGAAAAAAAGGAAGAGCTCAGCGTAACATATTAATCAATAGCCTCAAAAAACCCAGCATAATAGTACATTATTGCAAAGGCAGCGAAATAGGCAATTGCAGGTCGAGTATGAGTTTGAAGGCCGAGCCGCAGGCGAGGACTTCAATGATACGAGACAGGCAATTGCCATTTCGGCCGAGGCAAATATAGTGCTTTTCTTAAAAAAATGCAAGGAAATAAAAAATAAATTTACGTAATAAATTTATTTTTTATTAACCAAATAACAACGAACTCCGCTTTACCGCCATTTTTTTATTTTTTTTTACCGTTTGTGCCGAAAGGTAAACGTTTCTGTGGCTATACAGCCACGAGAACGCAATGTGTACGATAGATGAAAGAGTTCTAAATTCAAACAGCACACCGTTTCATACAACATTGCCGGAGCGAGAACGCGCCGGGAAGTGATTTTGGTTTTTCAGTCTACGTAAATATGATACTTCGCGTGTTCTATATTCAAAAGTAATGACAATATTTCCGCGCATGTTTAAGAAAAAATCTATAGTTTGTTTCCTCCATTGGGTGTAAGCTCCAAGTTCCACGTGCAAGTATTGCTCAAAAGTCGCGTAATATAAATGTAAATTCTCAATAAAGAGCGAGAACGAGATGTATCAACGAAACATCAGCTCTTATTAACCCCTGTCCTACCTTCTTACGCGATGCGACGTGAATCGCACTTGGGCTAAGCTATACTATGAAAAAAATCGATATAAAGTGAATTATTATAACATATTCGAACTTTTAAAACCAGAACTGATAAACTACTTTTACTTATACTACTTTTTAAATTAACGCGATCGTTATGCATAATTATATGGAACAAACCCCAATTCAATCGTGAAGACGGCTATAAACTTTCTTCGTCTTGGAATCCTGTTTTCGTTAAGTGTATCCGTCGCGAAAGATCAGCGCAGTGTGTAGATACAGTTAGTGTGGTGTGTCGTAATATGAACGCGGACATTTCTAATTCTGAAGACCAAGTGAGGGTAGTTGCAAATGAAACTGCCACCGCTTCTCGACAGTAACTCCAATGAACTCCAGTCAACCCGTGACCACGGCTGTTGCAACACAGCCGAAACGTCGGGAATTAATAAATTTAATCGCGATTAAAAACCCGTTTGTTCCTTATAATTAATTTTACTTACGTACCTACTTTTACTTTACTACCTGTTTTATTTTATTTTGTAAAACATCTTGCTGGTTGTGTGTGTGTGCAAGGAAGGCATCGTACCGTTTCCTCCTAGTACGGAAGTGGTTTACGTAACTAGCGGTCGTCAATTCAAATGTTGGCTGTGTTGTACATTGCATAACTTAGTTCAACAACGCCTTGAGCGATTCAGGGTATGCTACAGCTAAAATGATTACTCGGCAGCACAAGAACTGAGGAATGGAGTACGCTGGCGTACTGCGAAATGTTTTGGTTCGCGGACCAGCGACTAATTCGTTTAGTTCCGTCTTCCACCCAAGAAACCGTGAAATTAATTAGACGCCAAGGTTCAGAGTTTGGCACTAGTTCATATGCAGTGAATTGTGACAGACTCAAAAACTTTGCTAGACAGTTTACTACACAGTTTACTAGACAGTTTACTAGACAGTTTACTAGACAGTTTACTACACAGTTTACTAGACAGTTTACTAGACAGTTTACTAGACAGTTCATTAGACAGTTTAACTAGACAGTTTACTAGACAGTTTACCAGACTGTTTACCAGACAGTTTACCAGACAGTTTTCCCGACAGTTTACCCGACAGTAGACAATTTACCCAATAGTTTACCCAACAGAATACTCGACAGTTTACCAGACAGTTTACCCGACAGTTTATCCGACAGTATACCCGACAGTATACCCGACAGTTTACTAGTGGAGAGCTAGTGGTAGATCTACAGCCCGCCGCCAGAATAAAGTGAAATTATATTTACCTATGACCCTATACTTAATCTAACTAGATAGCATTTGATTAAAGGTACCAGGGGAGCAGAAATCTAAGAAGTTCCTTGCCAGAAAAACCTCAAGTTATATCTTCCTCTTTGATATATTATAAAACACTGCGTGTGCGAATCAACAACATCTAAAACCAGTGCTCGTATCTCAGTTTACGTAACACGCGTTCAGCGTATGCTAAGGTGTCGACTTTAGCACGTACGCCTTGCATTTTACTGCGTTAATTTTTGCTCTAGTAACTCAACGCGGATAAGACACTCGGAAAATAGAGTAAACATTTAATGGTTATTTTTATTTTGACTGGCCTCTCAACTCAGTTGGTAGTAGCTCTGCTTTCTGCGCCGTAGGTCTTGGGTTCGATACCCACCGAGAGCAAATATTTTTGTGGTGAACGCAGATGTTTGTTCTCTGCCTGAGTGTTATATTGTATTCTAAGCATATATTAAACAAAAACATGCATATAAGTACACTGCACACGATATTCTAAATTAAATTTCACTTTATTCTTTAGCGGATAAAAACGGCTTTTGCACTTAGATTTCGAAGAGCAAAAATACACTTTCCGATATGGGGGGATGGAACATAATGTTATATTTTTAATTTTATTTTTTAATACACATAATACAGCACGAACAAAACATAGTATTTGATAGGACTCCTATACTTTTTGACAAGGTTACTTTTCTAAGGTAAGACCCACACAGTCAGAGCCATACACAAAAATGTTAATTAGTTATATTTTAATAGATCCTGATTTGGTTTAGTTATCAGGCCTACAAAAGGCAGACTACTTGTGTGTGAACTATAGTTGTATTTTATCGGTGCTCGTCCAATACATTCGCACATTTGCCACTGACTTCGCGGTTGTGTGGACAATGTGCATCCAATACCCAGTACAAATCGTTCCGGTAAAATTGTGAACCTAGCAGATATTTTATTGTCTCCTTGTTTTGGATATACGTGCAGGAAAAGCTAGTTTCTTATAAAATATTTTTTTATACCGTGGTAGGTAACAAGGATTTTCGTTAAGTCATGAGATAAGTTGTGTTTCACAAGATGCTCGTACCCAAATCCGTGCCTGAGAATTAAACTTAACTTAAAAAAACAGTTTTTTTTTCATTATGTTTTTACCCAATTTTTTGTATGTTTCTAATCCAATTCTGTTTCTAATCTAATCCAATTTTTTGTATGTATAGTTATAAAGCATATAGTTTTAAAGCATAGAAAATATTATTGTCTATTTCTAAAATCGGCAACATTCAAATTAAGTTAGTTTATGAATGCAACAACAGAATCGAAACCAATATCGAAAATGTTAGATGTTATTTACAGTAGAATGACGAAATAAATGTTTTATTAGATCGGGCAGCTAGTAAACCAATATACGCTGGCAATTAGTAACAGTTAAAATAATGCAAATTGTTATAGAATATCCAGGTCACGTCTAGCTACGCGTCAACTCAAAGTGTATTTAACGAATTGTGGACTGTTTTACTCCGGAAATGGAATAACTAATGCTTCGCCGGCAAATTTATTGATCCGGTAGACGAATTATATAAAACATAGATAGATAAATAGATAGATAAATAGATAGATAGACAGATAAATAGATAGATGGATGATGAAATAGATATGATGGATTCTAACTTTTAAACCACTCGCTCCGCTCGTGGTTAAAATTTAGAATCCTGCGCTTGCTCGGTCATCAAAATTGAGCACGCGGTTAAAAAGCAGCTTTGCACTCTTGTATAACAAATAACTATTTCATCCCACCAGCTCTGAAAGTGTGTTTTTGCTGTTTAATTTCTGACTGGAAAAGCCGTTTTTATCCGCTAGAGGATAAAGTAAATTTGAATTTAGAATATCGTGTTCAATAAGTTTGTGAATACACAACCTATTTACTTCTACCTCCATGGTGCCGAACTGATCATACAACCTTTTTTATTTTGTTAAAAACTCGCACTCGTTACCTTCTTGGTGTATTTGTGAATTGAAAACACCATTAAACCTATTTACTTCTACCTGCATGGTGCCGAATTTATCATACAACCTTTTTAAATTTGTTAATAACTCATACTCGGAACCTTCTTGGTGTGTTACTTTTAGTCGCGCCATGTTCTTTTTTGCATTTAGTCATTTCCTCGCTGAGGTGGGATGAAAAGTTACGTGTTGCACTCGAGTGCAAAGATTTTTCACCTTGTGCTCTTTTGATTCCTTCACCAACGCTTAGGATTCTAACTTTTAAACCACTCGCTACGCTCGTGGTTAAACTTTAGAATCCTGCGCTTGCTCAGTCATCAAAATTGAGCACGCGGTTAAAAAGCAGCTTTGCACTCTTGTATAACAAATAACTACGGGTGGATCCGCCTCGGCTTAGGCCGGGGCGTATCGCTAGTGGAAAATAAACTGATGGAAAAAAACTGACTGAACTGTACTGACAAGTCACTCTTATAGAGGCAAGATTTTTCATACAACTTACGACCTGTAATATGACTGTAGCCGTTTTTAAGATGCAACCCTAAATTTTTACAAGGCATTATGGGGGCGCGGGTCGGCTTGTACAAAGTCAAATAATTAAATCCCTAAAGTGGATTACGTAGAATAACGGCACACAGAAAGCTTTATTTTCTACGATTTTAGGGTTTCGTACTAAAATAACCATCTTTAAACCTTAGGTCGGTTATAGGCGATGGTTGCTAATTAACATCAGGTGGGCCATATGCTTGTTCCATCCATCATCTAGCAGTGTAGTGTTATTAATTTAAAATAGAGTAACAAACTATCTACATAATAATGCCTGAAAATTCTCAATCTATAATAATATATACGTACCAACTACTGTGTATAAGCCTCGGCCTACCTCCATGTTGCTTTACCCTATAAACAGGGTCCATGTGAAACTGACTTACACCTAAGAACTATGTTTGTACCTAAACTAAACCATGTTTATGCAATAAATGTATTGAGTATTGAGTATTGAGTGTAAAAAAAACTGTATCCCCCAAGCCCAGTTTTTAGCCGGTTTGTATTATCGTTACATTTTGTTTTAAAATAATTACATTACTTTTGTTATATGTACATATAAATTATATAATAATTAAGTAATAAAATGATATTATTTTATGAAAGGCTTAACATGCCTACTTTAATATAAATACATAAATGCTGCCAATTAAAATGGTATCTCATGTTAAATTATCTCTCAAAGGTATCCAGTACTAAAGTAATATTCGCAATTATTTTAACTACAGCATAGATTTGTCTAACTAATTGAATATAGCAATTTTCATTACAATTCTGAAACCACAACAATCAGGACCGAGGGCCAGACGAATTAAATTACAGCAAACCGAGCTGAGTTTATTCACTTAAGGTGTTAACTGCTGATAAATAAGTATCTCGACGTATGCAGGTTTAAGCACATTTCATCATCAACCTATGTCAGTCCACTGCGTAAGTCTCTCCAAGACGCGCCACTGAGCCCGATCTTCGGCAATTTTCCTCCAGTGCTTGCCAGCTACATTTTGCAGATCGTTGCCCCACCTAGCCGGAGGGCGTCCTAGACTACGCTAACACATACTTACGCACACTTAATTTTGTCAAAAAAATATGCGTACCTACTGCGAACATACTTTTGTCAAAAAAACATGCGTACTGCCGTAGCGCACGAACGCTTCTTCTTCTTCTTCCTGCTCTTATCCCACTTTATGTGGCGTTGGCACAACATGTTCTCCTCTTCCATTCTCCTCTATCAGCCATCATCTCTGTATTCAATTCTTTCTTATCCATGCCATCTTTCACACTGTTCATCCATCTTTTCTTTGGTCTACCTCTAGCCTCATATCCATGTACAGTCATACTCATCACTCACCTAGTCGCATGACTTTCATCCTTCCTCATGACGTAGCATAAACGCTACTAAGGTCCAAATGCAATTTCTTTGAAATATTACTTAGCCTTCAAGAAAATACATAAAGAAATATTTAATTTAATAAAATATTCATAGTATTCAAACTGGTAATGATACAAGCATAATATGATTTCCCTGATGTTAAGTTGTTACCATCAATTACAAAGCTTTGCTTCGCACATCACGTGCCCTATAATGCACTGCCCTGAGGCATGCAGGTATGAAACCTCATGTTCCTGAAACTTCACCGACACACAACTAAGCAGCAGAAATAAGCATGGTGGTAGTACAGTAGGATACAGATCAAGTTACCTAAAAACAAAGAAAAATGACGCTTGTAAAAATGATAGCTAGCAGTGTAAAATCTGATGAGTATCCTTGTGTACTCATACTTTCCCGGATACTGAGCTGACAGCTGTGACGCTAGTCAGAAACCACTTACTGTCTCCCTCACACTCGTCTGTTTTGCTCCTGTATGTGGTTGTCTATCTTGCTCTTTCTTTCTGTTTAACGGGTATGAGACGTCCCGAGTCGAATTTAATATAATTGGTAAAAAGAAAAATGTCTTGATACCCCAAGGAGCGTTTAGGCTGTAAGTACCCTGAGGGCAGTGCGTCCTTGTCAATCACTGTCGTTGTTGAGCCGCGGTGCTTAGCATGCAAATTGAAGGACTCGATGCAAAGCTCTTCTTCTAAGGCATTATTGTTTTTTATTGAAAGATATAAAACAATGCCAACCACCTGACTACATTTGATAACTTAGCATATTTTCGGTAGGCGGGGCCGCTACCACTGCACCAGCGCTCTCTCATCCCATTCCAAGATAAAACTCATTTTGACGTTTTATTTATTCAAAACATTATTTGAGCAGGGACAAAGGTAGATTCCATAATATCAAAGATAGTCCTTGACACAAAATGTGATGAAATGTAAATGGACAAAATTGCAAATTTGTGTTTGCACCGACCCTTCTCCGGATCACACTGAAAGGGTTTAAGTGGTCTTAGGCAGTGTTTACCAACATATTAACTAGCCGTTCAAACTCGTTTGGCTTAGCGTATTCGCTTTTATAAAAGTTACTAAATCCATTTTTTTTATTACAAATTTAATTTTTCTGAGCTAACTTTCATATTTTGCTCACATAATGTAGATTTAATGTTAAAGGCTGCCTGGCTAAAGTGGGGTAGGGTAGGACATGCCAGCCGAATGCCTCCTGATAGGTGGGCGACCATCAGCACACCTTGGGTCCTGACGGGCGGCGGTCACGGGGCCGCCCAAGAAAATGTTGGCGGGACGACATCGACACTTTTGAGAGGAGATTTATTTATTTCTCTCTCTTAGATTAAGGACAAGGATAAAATTAGGTCTAGAACATTAAATCTAATAACTTAGCCTAAGATGGTGGGAGGAGGCTCGAGAGAGATAAGTGACCCGATCTACAGGTTTTAATTTGAAACCACCTTGGGTACCAGCTCTCGGTTTAGGCTACGTTATAAGATGTAATGTTCTAGACCTAATTTTATCCTTGTCATTAGTCTAAGTGAGAGAAATAAACAAATACAAATACAAGTGGAAGTCTTTGGGGGAGACCTTTGCCCAACAGCGGGTCAGAATAGGTTTAATAAAAAAATTAATCTAAATATAATCTAAATTGGTTAATGAATAGAACACAGCGAATAGCTTAAGATTAACAATATTCTAACTGTGAGTCCAAGAATAAATAAATAAATAAAAATAAAGATGGGACTTTTACAAGTTCGAAAACATGTCGGTGTGTGTGGTCACCCAGTTGATACATGTACCCGCTGATTTACAGTCGTTTTAGCCATGATGAAGGCCAGTCTACAAAATCATACTGGTGGTTACTGTAACCGTCTGTTTCTTGTGTAGTGAGTCTTGTGGCTTTTTAGCTTTAGGGTATGTAAAGTGAATCTATAAAATGTACTTATTCTTTTAGTGTCAGTGTATTTCTTATTCCAGTAGTGATGACAGACCTTTTACTCCGCTGACTGTTCCAATTACAGAATAACCTGCGTTGAATAAAAAAATACAGTTCTTGTTTTTGAAAAGCCTAAAATAGAGATCGTTTTTTTTTAATCTGATGGTTTCGTTTAGTGAAACGCTGTCAAGTATCGCTAAGTTATTTGACAGCGTTTCACTGATCACTACCGCAGAACATTTAGATGTACCCTAGGCATAAGAGAACACGTTGACGACTTCAGTGGATATCTGTAGATTGAAAAATTTGCCATTTGAAAACTAGATTTATTTAAACAATGAAAAAGGATCAACATTTATATTCACGTGGAACTGGCTCTTAGACTCATCTAGCTTTAAGACGTTTCAAGGTAATCCTTGTGATACAATGGCATTGTTTTATTGGATATAATAAATCATTATTAACAAAATTTTTCAAATAGACATAACCAAAATCTGTTTTGGCGAACAATTGGGCATTAGATCTACGAACTAGTACAAATATAGTCCATTTCTCTAGCTTTTTCTAGTTCATATCAGCCTGTCATGTAATGCCTGAGGCTTGATTTATGACAGAGCTAGTTGACTCATATTTCACTGTCCATAGAGATATTAATATAGAAGTCAGCGTTCGAGCAATACAACATTAGCAGAACTTGAACCCTAAAAGCTCTTTTTCTTCTTAAGAGGGCATCACACAGGCGACTCTCTATACAAACGTAGTCCCCTATTTCCTCCCTGGATAATGCCTCTAGAGTAACCATTTTTCTCATAAAATCCAGATCTGCTATATACGATACGTGCTCGTATGTTTTCCTTTTTTTCAGAAACTTATTGACCTATAGACATTTTAATTCCAACTGCTAACACTTTTAACTAAGACCTGCAGTAATGTTGGTTAAAATACCATCAAAATTATACAACAGAACTCAAAATAACACCAGAAAAACAATTAAAATGAAAAAGCTATGTGACTTCTCAAAATGACAGAAAACGAATCCGCCCTTAAAGCTCAAAACGATCGAAATTATCTCACTAGGTGAGGTGACGTCAAAAACAACGGAAATCACCTACTGTCAGTCACCTTGAGGTCAGGGCTGAACCATGACATCTTATTGATGTTTGTATTTTAAAGGTCAATCGATCTCGCCAATAGATACATAGAAGATAGAAAATGCTTTATTGCACGCAACAAATTATAAAAGTACAGGTACATAAAAATACTAAAAACTATTTGCCTCATACAATGGGTGGTCTTATCGCTAAACGAGCAATCTCTACCAGACAACCTTCTCTCCTTCTCTGGTTCTGGTTTTGCGTCTAGAGCAGAAACAGAGCCAGACAGAGCTTGTGGTAGGCCTAATGTGGATGGAACAAGCACCTGGTGTTTCGTGACACCCTTTGCCTATAGCAAAGCATTGCCTCTTAAGTCACGCCGACAATAACGTGCCATAAAGATGCACTGCGTCCATCAATTTGAGGCATGCAATTGTTCAGTCTCACTGGTCTCACGTACCAGTAATTTCCGCACATATATTTATTCTCAGGCCGTTTTTAAAATTGGGACGTTCAATCTCATTCATTGATATCACTAAGCTATGGTGGCCTAAGGGAGGCCTAATAACTTCGTTATCAGAGCTACTCGCTCATACGAACTTAATAAAGTTTGGTGCCCTAAAACTATTAATTTAATTCAACCATTTAGGTGATTACCTGTGCCCTCGGAATTGAATATGAATCTGAAAATTAAGTGTTATTACGCCGTGAAAGCGATCCGTATTACATTTGCAAACCCTTATAAAAATATTTAATGTAGGTACTGCAATCAACCAACGCTAGCAAAGCAAAAAAAGATGGAAATAATTTATTTTAATTAGGTATGGGTACCGGCACTCAAACCCAATTAATACTAAAATATAAAAACTTAAAGAAAAATGCTTAGTGTAATATTTTGAGTATTTTTTTTTACTGTTATCACCCGAGTATAATTACATATGTAGGTCTCATCTTTTTGTGAAAATATTTACGGGTTAAAAAGTATCGTTTAACCGTCTCTTGGTTATAAGCTACCTCCCCACCAGTTTTCTAGTCCTTTTTGAGTAATAAATAGTGTAACTAACACGACTTTCTTTTATATATTTAAATAGATAGATTATGTTTGTAAGACTAAGATTAACATCAATTAAAACGAATACCATTAAAACTGAACTAAAACAGTTTAAACTACTGTTTGCAATCTAATCGATTCCAATAAGGTTAAACGCGTTCAAATTAGTACGAGCGTGGAACTGTTAAAGTTTTCATAGTTCGTGTTAATAACCTTTGATTTTAGAAGCCCGCGGATTGAAAACGGAAATGTTGAAGGGAAGTTGTATCCATCGTGGCCAAAGGGGTGCGGGAGGGGTGGCGGAATGGCCGTTAAGCGTGCAGCTTAAAAGTATTTTTTTTAATTAAAATATTGAATTTGTAAGGTATTGATCCACACCGAGAACAAATATTTGTTTGGTGAACGCACATAGATGCTTGTTCTCTGTTTGGGTGTTATATTGTATTTAAAGACTGCATTTACAAAAAATTAAAGGTAATAATATCAACTATATGGTTCCCATCAGCTCTGCTTAATTTGTTGGTGAATGTTAGTGTAGTGGCGTATTTTATGAGCGCTTCCGTGCATCGTAGGGCACGTCAAACTGTTACGAGTATAGGTAGGCAGTACCTATAATCTTATCACAAACCAGATTTCCCAAAAACGATTTTTCAATTTACGCTAACCTATTTCAGATGTGTTTTCTTCCCCATTTTGTCTTTACAAGTGAATATAACATTTTTTCGGGTAAATCCAGAAGGTAATATGCCGCGACGCTCGGGTCCCATCCGTCTAACAAACAATGCCTCTGGCGTGTACCACGACCAAGCTTAGGCTTTGTGCACATGAGGGTATCGGTTTTATAGATACTAAGCCATACTGTGCTCAGCTGTTTAAATACTACAAGCTGCTTTTTATTTACGTTGTGGTATGGAAAGAAGAAAATAAATTTTGTTTTTAAGGCGCTCTTTCTCTAGGCTCTTTCCTTCTCATTTCTGTAATTTTTTGAGGTTAAGTCGCGAGTTACGGACTATATTTATTCCGAGTTTCATCCGAATCTCGCTTCAGTTTGGTGACTTTCGCAATATTTAGTACATTTATCATTATTAGCTATACAGAAGGGTATGGTATCGGTACGAGCATGTCATGAGTAGGGATGAAAGTCATGTGACTAGTTAGAGTGATGAGTTATGGATGTGGATAGATAGGTGAGCAGAGGTAGACCAAAGAAAACATTGATGAACTGTGTGAAAGATGACATGAATGAAAGAAGAGTGAATGCAGAGATGACGGCTGCCAGAGGAGAATGAAAGAGGGAGACCATGTTATGCTGACCCCACATAAAGAGAGCTAAGGGCAAGAAGAAGAAGAGACGGTGGGGTAGGAAGATACTACAATGTTTTTGCAATTTGATAAATAGCAGGTGAGCTATAATTTTTTTAAGTTTTTATGATATCACAGCTCAAATTTAATTGAATATCTAGATCACGAACAACACTTTTCATTACCCATATAGTTATTTACCTAAACTGTCAAGAAAATCGGTTATATTTAGGCTTGGTGTGCTCACGGCGTAAGACAATCCCCCCGGCGTTATCCGAGGCAAGCGTATTTGTCGCAGCCTATACTCCTTGCTCTCCGTGTAGCTTGATACACAAGGTATTGCTATTCAGATTGTATTTGTTTACTGTTGGCTCTGTTTCAAAATATCCTAAGATGATTGACCCCGTTGCACCATCAACACGCATCGAAATTTCAGTATGCTATTTAAGCCCTGCGCACATTTAGACAATGGCAATCAGCGCTGTCAAATATCACTGTCATATTTAACAGCATTTCAGCTGATCACCATCACCATTGTCTAGACGTGCGCAGGCCTTTACACACATAACTTGAAAAACCGACTAATTCAAATTCAAAAGTATGATTAATTCAGTAATATCTTTAGGATCACTTTGAAACGTTTTAAATTAGGTGAGTCTATAGGTGCCAGAATCGTAGCAAGTGGAAATCCCTGATCTCTGCCTGCCCACATGGTAATAAGGCGTGATTTTTTGTATGTAATGTATGCATGAGTCTAGGTACCAGTTTCACGCAACCAATCCTAGAAGAACATGCAACCAACCCTTGTAGTTTTAAGGCACCGCCTTTGAACTCTGTTCCAACGATGACTAAGCAAAATACTAACATAATAATAATTGATTATGATATGAGTCAACCTCCCTAAAACGAGTAAGAACGTGCTATCAAATGGATTATACCATATCGCATCATAATAGTATTTTAGGATTTTCAGAACGGCGGATATTGCGTGCAGAGGTGGAAATCAGGCCTTAAAGGAAGTCAGGAAATTGCTTGGTGGAACATTATCGACGTCGGCGAAAACACGGCGCTTCTTCATGCATTAACATTCACACAGAAAACCGGTTTTAATGCTTGATAAAGCAGGTAAGCAAGCCAGTAAGTTATCCGGAATCACGTAACCCAGTCAATACATAAATAAAAATATGCCAGCCTCTTCTGTCTTGTGCATCTCTTGCGGCTGTTTATTACGACCTTGACGGCTTCCCAAGCTATTGCGCTTTAAAAAAAAATAGAAATCCTCGGCTACGGTGGCTTTCTCTCAAATATTTTGGTTCTTATAAAGCTATTTTAAAGGCGAAGAACAAAAGCGCGTCTTCAAATGCTGCTTATTATAAGCTAATATTTTGCGCAACCATTTTGCGATACCCTCAATCAATATTATCAAGGAGCTTGCCTGCTAAAACCTGCTTTTCACATAAATGCAGTCTCAAAGTAGAATTACCCTTTGCGTACGATTAGCAGGAAAATGTCTTTATTGATTGCCTACGTGTAGGGCGTGATTACTTTTCTATAAGAGCCTGTCCAGATGGAGCGTTTTACGCGCGAGTGCCCTCGCGCGTTTCAATTTATATTGCGTCCAGATGCCGCGTTTTACGCGCGCTCCTACCAAATAGTTGCTCGCGTTTTACGCGCGATTGAGGAATCGCGCGTAAAACGCGCGTAAAACGCCCCATCTGGACAGGCTCTAAGGATGGTAAAAAGAAATGGTGCGATTGGAAGAGGAGCTGAGAATGGCAAGTTAAGGAAAAACGGCGTTCTTTAAAAAGCAGAAAGGATTTGTGTGTTGGATATGTAAGAGGCCACTAAGTCTTAATTTAAAAGGTGAGTGTGTGTAGATACCACCTATTACACATGTAAAAAGCAGCCAAGTGCGAGTCGGACTCGCCCATGAAGGGTTCCGTAGCACGACGAACTACAAGAACCTTTATATTATGTTACTTGATGTAACATTATAAGGTTCTTGTAGTTCGTCGAAAGGTAAATTGCGGTTTACGGTTTATGACGTATAAAAAAAAAACTACTGACTAGATCTCGTTCAAACCAAATATCGTTGGAAGTTTACATAGTAATGGACAACATATATTTCTTTTTTGTATTATCATTCTCTTACTTTAGAAGCTAGAGGGGACCAACTTTTTTCCACTTTGGAAGTGCCTCTCGCGCACTTCCAAAGACAAGCACACTCTAGAAAAAAACGATATTAAAAACCTCAACATCATTTTTGAAGACCTATTCATAGATACCCCACACGTATGGGTTCGATGAAATAAAAATTTTTGAGTTTCAGTTTCAAGTATGGGGACCCCCGAAATTTATAGTTTATTTTTATGTAAAAATCTTAATGCGGTTCACAGAATACATCTACTCGCCAAGTTTCATCTTTACGGTTTCGGAGAAAAATGGCTGTGACATACGGACGGACAGACAGACAGACAGACAGACATGACGAATCTATAAGGGTTCCGTTTTTGCCATTTGGCTACGGAACCCTAAAAAAAGGGCTGCTTACGTATAGGGTTGTGCCCCAAGGCACCACTGGGCCCGCACATAAATAAAAGTAATACTATAATAATATTTTATTTCGTATATAGTTAATAGTTAATAATTAGTATTTTGTTTTTAATTGAACTTTATTCATGTGTTATTTTTATAATTTATCTGCTTAAATTTTTGTCTTTTAAATGTTTAATTTATGGTGTTCATATTTTTTTGTTTAATTAAGAGCCTTCACGGATGTGGGTCTCCTCCAGCTTTTTTCAGTCACAATCGTTTGCCATTTTAGTCCAGATTCGTACCCTCACAACTGTATAGTATAATTTTGTGGGCGCTCCTCAAATGTTCGTCCTCCTCCTCAAATGAATCGTTTCTGTGTGACAGAATCGATGAGTTTTATTTCCTCGTTTATAACACAGAAGAGAAAAAACGTGGTTTATAACATGACCCGTTATTTTATGACAGCAAGGCAGCGCTTCGCTCTCTACACTATGATTACAAGAGGTCTGAGAAGATATTATCTACTATGCTTAGAAATATAGTCATACAGTTTAAGGCCTGTGCACACCTAGTCGATAGCGATCAGTGAAACGCTGTCAAATATCGCCGTCATATTTGACAGCAATTCACTTGATTGCCCTCGCAGCTTGCTTAGATGTGCGCAAGGCCTTAGTTATACGTATTTTCATAAAATATGTGGGTCAAGAATAATAGCGGCGAATGAAATTTTTGTAAGTAAAATTTAAACCTCACGCAATCAAAAGTAATGTGCACGATAATATTATTAGTTATTACTTTGGTATGTATAATTTTAGGGTTGTAAAGCAAACCAATCTTGCGTTCCATTTTCCATAATTATTCTAAACGAACCCTCGTTGTGACAGCAGTGGTGGACTAGTGGAAGCGGCCCCGCCTTCCGATGCTAAGGTTTTGTGCTCAAATCCAGTCGTGCACCAAGTTATTCTGTCCAAAAAATGTATTTGCAATATGCCAATACTCTCAAAAGGTGAAGGAAAACATCGTGAGGTAACCGTTACGTCGTAGAACCTAAGAAGTGAATAAATGGAGCCTCATTGAGGTGCACATAAAATCCTTTCACCACACTCTGGTTCGAAAGAACAAGTGACATGAGAAGAGTTTACTGTGGTCCATTGCGGCCCTGGCCATAGTAGGAATCCTTCGAACCCTTCATCACCTCCCGTCGATGTCTTAAGAAGGGGGGATGGACAGCGGCATCTTCTGCGTAATACATAACACCAATCCTGCGATTAACAAATTCGATGGCCAACCTCTCTTTTACAGTAGAGGCATAATACTTAGCAGTGGACTAGTACTAGACTAGTGGACTATTAAGATAGTGGACTTATTCAAGCTGATTATTCGATTTCGTAATAGTAGTTTTAAATATAACAACAACAACAATCATTTTCAACAATTACTTATGCGTAAAACTTGAAAATTACAAACATGACTTGGCACGACTTTTCACTTCTTAGCTAAATCCTTGCATGACAGAAAGCTACTTTAATTTTTCAGAAACAACCATTATTTTTTGGTATTTTTTTATCAAAAGGCGTGAACAGTTTATGGGGTTGATTTTCAATCCACGAGGTTGTTAATTTCCAAATAATCCTTGGACTGTAGTCGGATATTCGCCCGTGGGAACAACTGAACAATTTCAATTTATTTATTCTTGAACAATAATATACCGTATTAGAATGTCTTATAATCTACTTATAAATAATACATTGACAAATAATAATATAACAAAACACAATGATAAAAAAAAAAATTATGCAACTAGGTACTTGTGAATATACTAAAATTTAAAATGATAGGCTTTTTCATTTCATTTATTTTATTAGCCTACAAATACCTACTTGATCCATCCGAGCGTGCCAACTTCTGTTTATTTTACTTACTCGTAAAAAGCGAAGATACGGGTTTGTATATAAACCTGTAAAGTCGTGAACATGAAATAGGACAAATATTACCTAAACCGCTGTACGTAAGCCTTGAGCGTAAGCCTATTCGCACGTGTGGCAGCCTCCATTAGGTTAGTGGGTAAAATATGGTAGCTGTACTAAGTTTTATGACCGTTGGTTGCATAAAAAACTACTGCTACTATACCACTGCTGAAATGACGGCTTATAGAGGAGAGTGGAGAACGAACTGTTGTTCCAACAAACATGAAGTGGGACAAGGACAAGAAAATGATGATGGTTCCATAAGAACTAGTGAGCTCTAGGCTTGGTTGCGAGTTACTGGCACCTATCCGCACCTAGCTAACTCTGAAGAGCACTGGTGGTCTAGTGGTAACAGCCCCACCTTCCGATATTGATGTCGTGGGTTAAAATCCAGTCGTTTAACAATAAGTTTTTGTAATGTAAGTGTGCACCTCGAAACCTCTCTGTACTCTCAGACTCGAAATCGAAAAGCTCAATCAAATACTGATTTGTTTGACAGCAGCTAAAAGTTGATGTACTGTTGTTTCATTAATTTACTATGCTGATAACTGCTCTTTTATACATTGTATTTTGTACATTGTATACCCTTTCTTGCTTTCACACGGGGTCATATGCCCGTGTGAAAGCAAGTGAGGTAAATAGTGGATATTAAAATATAAGTAACATACAGACCAGAACTTTCACGTAGGGAAGCCACTATTATCGTACCACAACACTTACACTTACGTTGTTCTGAGAATAAGCCCATCCTTCTCTATGAAAAAGCCTTTGACCTTCTCAAAATAAACCCTTGTGCTTCTGAGAATAACTCTTTGACCGGATAATGCCTGTAGGCTTACCACAAGTTCTGTCTGGCTCTGTCTTTGGCTCTGGTTTTGAGTCTGTGTGAGTGCTGACTAAATATATCCTACGTCGAAAGACACACACAGTATAATACAATAGTGAGCACTCACACAGACTCAAAAAAAAAAGCCAGTGAAAGAGCCAGATAGAGCTTGTGGTAGACCTATTGTATGTAATGGAAACATTTGATCCTTCACAGGAATAGAACCCACGCTCCAGCTGCTTTCCAATGATTTACATAATTCCTGCCAAAAATTAAGTTTGCTAGGAGATAATTCAGCCTTCAAAGCAGGTAGATTATCTGCTTCTCTGTGTATGAAAAAATCGTAAAGATTTTTATAATGTCCCAAAAGTTAAGAGCCGAGCGGGATATCAAACTGCGACCTTTCCCTTGGTACAGGGCTGCGCTGACTGCTGCGCCATCGGATTCTAATCACATTCGACGAATAACTCTTAACTTTAGTGTAGTAAACACTTTAAAACAATTAAAAAAACTGTTTACATTCACGTCTAGTGACCCTAGTTTTCTCCTAGAAACACAGTGTTTTGTATCGCGTAGTATACAGGGTTATTCATTATTAGCTGCAAATACTCAGGAATTAGGTTCAACAAATAAAATAAAAAATATTTATGAAATTATTTTTTTTTAATTTTGATCAAAAATTTTTTTAAGTTTTTGTATCAAAATTTTATTTTTATTAATTTCTTTACGGCTATTGCATAATGATTGCCATGGAGAACAGGACGATGACCCACCCAGGCGGTGACTGAACGTAGAGTGTCACTCACGGCGCGCGGGCGCGGACCAAAGGTCAAAACAGGTCAGGCGCCAATGATTCCTTTATCGATTTTCTCGGAATTTTCATAACAAAACTTTAAAAAAATCATATCATAAATATTTTTTATTTTATTTGTTGAACCTAATTCCTGAGTATTTGCAGCTTATTATGAATAACCCTGTATGCGTCGGACGGTATTTCTTTTTATCTATCTTTAGGCCTAAGATCCTTGGCCCCGACCGCCGTCAACATAAACAAAACGCGGGCAATGCTTGTATCTTATCTCGAGGAAAATATTGGGTATTGCCTGAATCCCCGATTTCATTTATGGATTTCCAGGGCGGAGACGGCGAATGGCGGGCGGTACCTATAGGCTGCAGATGAGATCAGGGGCTTAAAATGTATTTTTCTTATATTACCTTCAAATAAGTTGGGCTCTGGTACAAAAAGCCCGCTGCCTACTGAATATTCCACAAATTCAAATTAATAAAATTTCTAACAAAAACAAAAAGGATCCCTTAAAAGTTTTCTCCGTTAGCGCCTAGTGTTTATTCTTTTGTCTAAATACAATTGTCTTAAAAACTCAAGAAATCTTACAATATAATATTTTATTGGCGGAGTGGCCTACATGAAAGCGGAACACATTGAAACTCACTAATAACTCCTTACAGTGCTGACAAGCGGTACCAAGTAACGGCCACTAAAATACACTTTGCTACGCAAAATTTTACTGCCAACGCGCTACGGTGCGTTTACGATATTGCTACGACGGCGCTACGAAACTGCTACGAGATACTTAAATCACGCAAACGAAACTTATTCCTCAAAGCGCACCGTCGAATGTAGATTTTCATACCATTTACTTCAAATGCGACCGTCCGGAAACAATTCTCTAGTCAAAGAGCGGGTAATTCAGTTTCAAGTAGCCCAACTAGTCAAGATTATGAACTGTGAAAGCACGTAGTCCGCGTGCCGGAAATTTATCCTCGACCGGTCCCGTTCAGAATGTGCACTGTGTGTATAATAAGACTGAGTAAATGACAATTTGAATTTCGAAAGTAGGTGGATACCTAAGTTAAGCGGCGTGTGACTTGCGCATTTCACACCGCGCTCTTGAAGCCTCGTCACGGAGCTTGATGGAGTCAGTGTATGCCTGGACTCGATGAGAGACGGTCGCTTCATCTCAAATCGAGACTTTCACTAGTTATTACGCGTGCATTATATAATATACCGTGTGTTTGTTTTGTGACTGAAGTTATCCAAGCCGAAGGATTTTTCTTAACATAAAGGTATTTTTTTAAATTATTATCTTGTATTTTCTGTGTTTTGGGTTTCTTTTGGTTGGGTTTGAGTTTTGTACAGGTAAATAAACCTCTGTTGGCTAGTAGTGTGTGGGTCGTAAGCTCTAGTAAATAATGCAAAGGCTCCCTTCGGTAAACATGGTTCCGTATTCAAAGGATTGTGTCGTGTTGCAGGTCTGACCTTTGTGAGTTAATACTTAAGTAAATTAGAAACCCGACTCTCTAGGGTTTATGTAAATATTTAATTATAGCTACTTACTTACCAATTAATTTATAATTAGCTGTAGGTATATATTTGGTTTCTGTTTTTGAGGATATTTACAGGGCCTGAGAAATGAAGATACAGTCATGAAGATATTGCAACTTCTTCATGTTTTGTTGTCGTTTTTTGTATTAGTAAGTAATAAATATGTACTTGTATCTGCAGTAGTATTTCCTAGATGAGCCCCTTAAAATGGGCCCTTCTACTACTACTACTACAAAAAAACGTATACATTAAGTGTGAACATAATATCTATGTATATATAACATGTGCGTAATTATGTTAAACATAGTAGGTAATTCTGTTAAAAATAAAAATTCTTCGAATGGGTACAAGTATTTCAATGTGGTTTCTGCGGGTTTCTGTGTAGGTGTTTCGTTCATTAATCTTAGGGATTGAAGGGACAGTTACCCTTGGAATAATGTATTGGATTTGAATTATATTAGTAGTAGTATATTTGAATATACACACATGTAGAGGCTTAACAAAAAAAAAAATTTTGAGTTTCAGTTTCAAGTATAGACCCTCAAATTTTATTGTTTTTTTTTTCTATTTTTGTATAAAAATCTTAATGCGGTTAACAGAATACAATATCTACTCACCAAGTTTCATTGGTCTAGCTCTTACAGTTTCGGAGAAAAATGGCTCTGACATACGGACGGACAAACGGACAGACATACAGACATGATGAATCTATAAGGGTTCCGTTTTTGCCATTTGGCTACGGAACCCTAAAAAAGCTTCCACACCCACAAAAAACTAGGTTTATCTATCGCACAGTAAGAGCTACCAATCTGGTTCAACCTGAGTAATCCCAGGAGATGTATGGGCATTGGATTGCGTTGTTTATTTGTTTATTTTTTGTCAATATCGAGCCCAATTTTTTCGTAATTGCCGAAACATTGCCATGGTTTGTCGTTGTTAGATGTAAATATTATCGCCTTGATTTGTTTGATAGAAAACTACTATTATATACACCCACCCAAAAACCCACCCACCCACCCACACATACACACACCCACACACCCATCCTTTCCACCCTTCACGCACACCCTCATATAACATACATGAAAACTCATTAATATTCACTATTGCATGCGTTTAAGTAGGTATATTATATCAGGTATTTTACATTTAAGTATTAGGTACTAATCTGTCAGAAACAATTTTAACTCACCTTACTACAATATTGTAATAATTGAAGGCAACGCAGGACCTGCGACACAAGGTTTTTAATCTTATTGTAGGCTCTGCTTATCACATTATTTACAAACATTGTCCAGCAACTCACTCTTGCGTAAATATTATTCTCCATCTGTTATTCTGTATTTCCTATTTCTGAAATAAACTTAAAAAAAAAAAAAAAAAAAACCTAGTAGAGCTCTTTGTGAAGGGCTCGTCTGGGTGCATACTGTGTTTCGGTTTGAAGGGTGTGAGTGCCGGTGAAATTACTGGCATGTGAGGCTGAACATCTGTATGCCTTATGTTGATGGACGCAACTAAGTGCATCAGAGGGCACGTTCCTGACGTGCGTGACCTACGAGGCAATGCTTTGTAGGCGATGGTTACCACTTAACACATGTTTTAGAGCTTTTTAAGGTTCTACGACATGTCGGTTCCCTCGCAATGTTTTCCTTCACCGTTTGAGAGTACAGGCATATTGAATTATTCAATTTTCTGGCAAAAAAACTCATTGGTGCACGATTTTTGAACCCATGGCCTTAAGATCGGAAGGCAGGGCCGTTACCACTAGACCTAAAGGGTTCTTGTGTCAGAAATATTGAGGAAAAGGAAACGGGAAAAGGGTTTTTTTTTGTAAATACAGCTAAAAAAACATGCTTGTACTCGATGGAGGATTTAACCCAAAACCAACACTACAAAAGGCATAGGTTAAAGATTTTATTCTCCTTATCTATTTCAGGTTTCTATATTTAAGAAAATATAATAAAAAATATAATAAATATTTTAGACAATAGACACACCACTATCTAGCCCCAAATTAAGCAGAGCTTTTACTATGGGAACCAGTAGACCTACCATGAGCTCTGTCTGGCTCTGTCTCTGGGTCTGGTTTTGAGTCTGTGTGAGTGTTCATCATTGCATTATACTGTGTGTGTTATGACGTTTTGATGTAGGATTTATTTAGTCAACACTCACACAGACTCAAATCCAGAGCCAGAGACAGAGCCAGACAGAGCTCATAGTGGGCCTACAGATAGCTGATATAACACTTCTATTATTATTTTTTGTCAATACTGTTAACCAGTTTTGGGAATAGGACATCTCTATTCGGATCAAGCAAGAAGTTACGTCTCTAGTAGAGAAAGAGAAGAAGAGGAAGGGAATATGGCGTCGTTAGATAGAGTTGTATTATCTGCAGTGTAATAAAGTTAAACAGAGTTGTAGTTATAATCAATGAAGAGTTTTGTGCTAACAATACATAGGTACTTAAAATACAATATACAGAGAAAAAGGATATACATAAACAATATCGAGAGTAAACGAAGCATGAACGATTCCAAAATGTAATTACCTACAGCTTATTCAAATAATAATTTACGAGTTCCGCTCTCAAAGGTCGAATTTCTAGTAAAATTATATACAATTTCCATTTTTCTGAAATAACTGAGTTATGAATATTATATTTGAATTTAATGTTAAGGGTCCAAGGTAATTTGGGGCTTTGATTAGACGAAAGAAATATGAGGAATTACATTTCAAATTCAAATAAAATTCGAAATTAGATTTGATTCGGTGCTTTTCATTAAAATAGAATTTTAATATAAAACATAATTATAGCTAAGAATTATTTTGATTTTGTCTTGAATGTTATTTTTTTGTCGTAGCAAAGTTCCTTGTGAAGGGCTAGTCTGAGGAAGTACTACCATGCCTATTTCTGCCGTGTAGTAGCATTGCTGTGTTTCGGTTTTAAGGGTGAGGGTTGGGGAAATAACTGGCACGTGAGGCTGATCATTTGTGTGCCTCAAGTTGATGGACGCAGGGCAGTACAGCGTAGGGCACATTCTTGACGTGCGTGGCCTACAAGGTAACGCTTTGTTATAGGCGATGGGTACCTACCACTTAACATCAATAGGCCTACCACAATCTCTGTCTGGCTCTGTCTCTAGATCTGGTTTATATCATTATAAGGTGTATGTTCCACTGCTGGGTAAAGGCTTTCCCCAAATAACTATATAAATAACTAAACTTTCATTTACCCTCGGTTTTCTCACGCGATATTATCTTTTTCACTATGCGGATGCATTTTATATGTTGGGTAAAGGAACATGCTAATGCTGTGATTTGCACATTTTAATATTAACACAGTGGGTTGGGAATAACACGTTTCTGTACCGAATTACGTTTTGCCAGATGTGAAATATTCATCATACTGGGGAGTGTATCGCTGAATGAGCTAAGCTTGTAAATGAATGGATTTTGGACAATATTTGTCATTTTTGTTCCTGTAAAACGTATTGTGTTGATTTTAAGATGAGAAGAGAGTGTTTTAAGACATGAAATAAAACGCTCATGATCGATAAAGTAGAGAAAGACCAAATTGAATACTTTGAATATATTTTTGCATACTCTCTACTCTAAAATAAATATTTTAGACCATCCACGCAACACTATCTAGTCCCAAATTAAGCAGAGCTTGTATGGGAACCAGATAACTGATATAATACTTATATGCATTGTTTTTTTGTAAATACATACTGAGAATATAATATAGCCCCCCGGCAGATAACAAACATCTAATTTTCACCAATTATTTGTTCTTGATGGGGATTGAACCTACGACCGCAGAAGGCAGACCTACTACCAACTAAGCTGAGAGGCCAATCTAATTCTTACGGTAACCGGTCAAATAAAGAATCTCTGTTTGCTCCGTATTTTTTTCTGATAAAATCATTCTGAAGTAAGCAGTCTTTCTCAGTGTTTTTATAGCAGTGCCAGAGTTTCTACCTCCAAGAAGTAATGCACAAGGATTACTGTGTTTAGGTCTGTATGGCTACCATGAACTCTGTCTGTCTCTGCCTCTGGTTCTGGTTTTGAGTCTGTGTGAGTGTTGACTAAATAAATTCTACGCCAAAACGCCACACACACAGCATATTGCACTGGTGAGCACTCACACAGACTCAAAATCAGAACCAGAGACAGAGCTCATGGTAGGCCCACTGTAGCATGAATTACAGGGCGCATCATGACTAATATTATGTTTTCGGTCGTAAATTTACGAGTAATACAGTTACATAAACATGTAGGCGTATGCTTATTTGCCGCCTTGGTAGAACAGAAAACACATGAAATTACGCTATTATTTTTCCCATTAAAAATGTGCGCATTCTCACACAATACCCTCCCGTGGGGAATGACGAAGACTTTTATTATAACACGGTGTCATGAGTAGGTATCTTTTTGGTCCAGGCGCTGCGGGACTGTTCTGCGGAACATAACTTTCTTATAGTTGTTGTTGAAATTTGAGCCTTGTTGTTCATGTAAATAGGGATTATGTGGGGAAAATTGCAATGCACCGCAATGTTTATTAAAGTTAGATAAAATATGTTTATGGAAATGTCATAAACATAGTCGTATAGACGCATGTGAACTCAAATGTTTGTTCTCTATCTGGGTGGTATATTGTATTCTTAGTATGTATTTACAAAAAAATTATAAGTATTATATCAGCTGTCTAGTTCCCATCATACAAGCTGTTCTTCGTTTGAGGATATATGTATAGTGTTGCGTGGATTGTCCATAATACTTATTATCTGATGAAGTGATTAACATTCGCCCTTGTTTTTGTATTCATTCTACCATCTTACTTTTATTTTTACGGTTTCATCATTATCATCTCGGCCCGTTTGCACCCACTGCTGAGTTTTTTTTTTTATTTATTTACCATTTTAACTTATACATATTACATTAGTTTGTTAAAAATAGCATCTAAAAAACCACTAAGGTTTGTGCTGATGCTATCACGAGCGCGTTACTTAATCTATACTTAAACAACCTAGTTGAACCTACCTAAACCTTCTATCATTTTCATAATTTTATCTGTCTGGTAAATAGAGACCTAAACTGAGGAGCTAGGTAGTTATGTAGTTATGACCGTAATTATTTCACACCAGCAAGCATATGTAAATAACCATTGTCTACTGTCGTAAACCAATTACGGTCAAAAAATGCTTCTTTAATTTGTTTTTTATATTGGTTGGTGTCAAACTGTTGCGTAAATCTATTGATAAGCCAGTATATGCCTCTTCTTTATTGCGCCACTCTTTCCGGTCCTGTTCTTCTTTAAATTTTTTCTATACGGTTTATGTAAAACTATATATTAATTCAAATCAGACCAGCCACTAAGGTGGCGCAGCATAACCATTGTGCAAAGTATTCATAATATAATACCCAGTTTTAAATTCTCTCGTAAAAAATCAGCGAAGGAGCGCCTGCAAAAATTCTCTCGCTGCTAAAGAATGTATATAATTTCCATTGAAAAATTGTTGGCCACTGTTGCGATGTTAGAAAGTGCTCTATAGAGAGAATACCAATCAGCTTTGCACCTCGGCCGATGAAAGTTTAATAAACTCGAAATGTAATCTGATTTGTGTACAGCTTTATTTAGCTGCGCGGAATAAAAAAGCTCTTGAGTCGTAAGTTTTATTCATACTTACTCAAAAGGTGTATGCCGGAAAAATATTGGAGAATAATCTTTGATTATTTAATAAAGTTACTTTTTAAAATAATGATTACTGAAGCTAATATGTGAAGACTTGTCTGGGGAAGTGCTAACCACCAAGCCTATTTCTGCCACCAAACAGCGTTGCTTTGTTTCGGTTTGAAAGGTGTTGGTGCTAGTGCCAAGTCGTATGCTGCCTGTTCTTCTAGGCTTGTGGAACTAGCACCTCAATACTTAATATTTTTATTGTTCACCTGGACTCACCAAGCTTTAAGACGTTTTAAGTGATCCTTGATGATACTATTGATTAAATATATATTTGACTTTGACTTTGAGTGAAATATATATTTAATCAATAGTATGAAAAGGATCACTTTAAAACGTCTTAAAGCTATAGGTGAGTCCAGGTGAACAATAAAAATCTTCTTAATATATAAAAATGAATTGCTGTTTGTTAGTCTCGCTAAAACTCGAGAACGGCTGGACCGGTGTGGCTGATTTTGGTCTTGAATGATTTGTGGAGGTCCAGAGATGGTTTAAAAGGTTTTTTTTGTTTTTTTTTTTAAACGGGAACGGTAAAGGCAACCGCTAGTATTAAATATAAATTACAGGCTCGTGCCCAGTAGCTGGACACAGGCTTGTGTATCGAAGGCCGTTTCTAATGTGTAATCATAATTAATTGTTGGGAGTACATACCCAAATGCTCCCAATTTTATAATTACAACTGCCCAACAAAGGGTGCGGTTTGTTGGACCGCAAAAGCAAGCTTTTACTGATTTTGACATTTAATAACCTTTGCGACTCTCTTTTGGTATATCTTCAAAGTTATGTTCATTGTTTTACGTTCTTTTTGAAATATCACTAATTAAAGATCCTTTTTCCGAGGCATTTTTTAGCAGACCTTGAAACAAGCTGTTACTAATGAGACACGGTTTCGTAATTAGTTTGTTTAATTCTGTAGAAAATTAGGACAGTAACATTGTTTAAACGTTACTCGACTCTGTAAATTGAAAGAAAGAGGACAAAATGTGTCTACCCTTATTTCGGAAGGACATTATTTTTCTAAGAAATATCGATATTATAGAATGACGCACACAATAACGTCACAGTCTATGTAATATTTTATACAGGAGCTATACGATTTTTATATAAAACAGTGTAGATATAGTACTGATTTATTATTGATATAACCTTCGTATTTTACGTAGGTATGCTCATTATTTATGAGCGAAGGAAGAAACCGAATACACAAGCGCGGTCAATACAGGTTACTGTCTGAGTCATGCTATATAGATGATTTATCACCGAAAACTAAATTGCGTAGCGTAACACGACCCTGGGTTCTAACAAGCGGCCTTGTTTTCCCACTTGAGATGGGATATGGGATAGGCTACAAGAAACCTTTGTTTGCCCTGATGAATTTCTGGTAAATTTTGTGGGTAAACCACACGGATGGTTGCTAGTCAAGGAATACATCTCTCTCAGTTCTCAATCTTAATGTCTCATTCCGTAAGTGAGACGTCCCTTTTTGTTGTGTTTGTTCATAGTTTCATTTCAACCTCTTCATTTCAGATTTTTTTATTTGGACAATACACACAACACTATCTAGCCCCAAACTAAGCAGAGCTTGTACTATGGGAACCAGATAGCTGATATAATACTTAAATACTTTTTTTTTGTAAATACATACATAGAATAGAATATAACTCCCGGACAGAGAACAACCATTTACGTTCACCACACAAATATTTGTTCTCGATGGGGATCGAACCCACGACCTACGGCAACATCGGCGCAGAAGGAAAAACTATTTCTGTGCTTCTTACAAGTAGAAAAGTCTTGAGTAAATTAAAAAAATCCACGCCTTGATAATTAGCATTCATAATTGAGATAAAAACACTGTGACCTTTTTTATACGAAATAATTTACAGAGTTAATTATTAATAAGTGTTCGTAACGTAGCGTCACTTAAAGCTGGCAAAGAATTCATTTACTTACCTAATTAACGTACATAATTGATATCATTTTTAAGAAGCCTAAAAAATAAAGTGTTTTCATAATTTCATTTTTGAAAACACGGCAGAGGGAAGACAAAATCTGATGACACGATCAGAATAAAGTTGAAAAAGTATTTACTATAATCAAAAGGAAACATTTGAAAAAGACTCAAAGCTAGATGAGTTTAGGTGCCAGCTAAATAGTTCCACGGAAGAGGGATAAAAGTTCCACGTGACTTAGGCCCGTATTCCGTTTTTTTTTCGCCTTCTCTATTGAAAAATACAAAAATTTATGCTTGAGGCTCGACTCAAACACAAGCACAGTTTCTGAATACGAGCCTTAGACAATAAGGGTTTAGTTCATACAGGGGAAAGATGTAATGCCATAGACATTACAGTTTGTACTGTAGTGTAAAACAAAGAATATATCTAAAAAATTATTGTCGTATGAAAACCTAAAAGACCTAAAGGCAGAGTTGTTTTGACTAGACCACAGCTGCTCATATTTTTTTATTTAACCATTTTCGTCAGGCAAAGGTCTCCCCCAAAGACTTCCATTCTCACTCTTCTTATCTCACTCTTTTTTTTTTACCATAATTAACAGATAACTATTTGGCTTCATTCTCAACTGTAGGCCTACCACAAGCTCTATCTGGCTCTGGTTTTGAGTCCGTGTGAGTGTTGACTAAATAAACCCTACGTTGAAACGTCACTCACACACAGTATCATACACTGGTGAGCACTCACAAAAGACTCAAAACCAGAGCCAGAGACAGAGCGATGTAGCAGTTTAGAATACCTATTCACTCTCTGCCTTGAAGAGTTTATCTCCCACTATCTCTTCTCATAGATGTTATTTTTATGAATATTATTTTATTTACTTATTTAGTAAAATAATATTAATAACTAAATATCCATTTGCCTCTCCATTACCAAACAACATAGGATGAAATAACAATTTATTACTGGAATAAACCATCAACTAATGAATAATTACTTACGGAAAGCAGAGATTACGTCATAAATTAATTCCTCCAGTATTCTAAAAATAACCTTATTTACATTGAGTTAATTAAAAAGCTCTTGAGTCGTTCAAAATTGGTTCACTGAAAGGTATTTCGACTAGGATCAAAGTAATCTGATTCCTTAGATTTTGTTCAGGCGTTTGCAAATGAAACGAGAGTACGTGGATTGAGGATTTGTGACGCTGTGTGGGTGTATACTAAAATAAACATAAACTCAGATTAATGAAGCTTTTTTTACAACGTCTTACAATTCGATGGAGCCGGCTGCACGCACGAATAAACATGACTCATGCGGCGTTACCTCGCTCTGAGGCGTTCCATTTAAGGCTTGAAGTGCAAGCGAGAGCGCGGAACGAGCGACAAAGAGGCACTATCGGCCTCCGCATTCGGCAGCGTTCGACATCTATCTCTCTCCTTCTTAAGTGAGCGATGCGTCCGCGTTGGTCCGCGTGGACAGCTGTATGACGTTGTCATGTTCAAATATCGTCAGTAAACCAGCTTTACAGACAACTGTTTTTTTTTAAATATAAAACTTGATAATGGAACAAGCAGAGGGCCTATCAGGAGTTGGTCACACGGGTTTTTTGCTTCCTCACGATGTTTTCCTTCACCGTTTGAGAGCACTAGCATTATATATTTTCGAACAGTCAAATCCATAGGTACACGACTGGATACGGGCCCGCGACCTTAAGATTGGAAGGCGAGGTTACTACCACTAGATCACCAGTGCTTTCTTGTTAAAACCAGATAGCTTTCACCTTTTCAGTTCACTCCTTAAGGTTGTGACGTCACTCAGAGCGATGACCCAAAACTTTAGCCACGTCAATTAATTTTATCTTTGTAGCGTGAAACATAGCTAAGGATTTCATAGTTTATACCTGTGACCGACGATTTCATTATGTAAGATCAAGCAACAACGATAACAATGGCATTAAAATGAAAGTTGATTTAAAAAATCACACCATATGGCGCCGGCTGCACGCACGAAAAAACATGACTCATGCAGCGTTACCTCACTCTGAGGCGTTCCATTTAAGACTTGAAGTGCAAGCGAGAGCGCGGAACGAGCGACAAAGAGGCATATGCGGCCTCCGCGTTTGGCAGCGTTCGACATCTGTCTCTCTCCTACTTGAGTGAGCGATGCGTCCGCGTGGACAGCTGTATGACGCTGTCACGTTCAACTATCGTCAGTAAACCGACTTTACAGACAGCCGATTTTATTTTATTTTAATAGGTACCTACATCGATTTTCCTATCGATTACCTACAGCAGAGTATTAGTAGATCAACTATTATTGAGAGGCCCATGGTCGAAGAACAAGCAACAACAAATTTTACTGCTACTACTATCGTTATTGCTTGTACATACGTAATCCTCCCGATCATTACGATAGTGTTTTGTGTGGTATATTATAACAGTCACCAAGAGGCTATCTTTTGTCATAGAGATTAATAGGTACCCTTCTTACCTTACCCACTTTAAGCCCGTCTAATGTTTCAAAAGCAGTCTGGAGTAAAATAAATAATCTCTACGCAAGTATGTGTATCATAAGTTTTGTTTTTGTGATAACTGTTGGGAATTCTAAATATTTTTGAGATAAGTATGTTATTTCAAATCAAAATATTTTTTGTTGGAATAGTACATAAAACGACCCCGCATGCGAGTAGCCATGGTCCACACCATGGCATAATTATTATATTTTAATAAATGTTTTTTTAATTCAAAATTAGTAATTATTGTTATGATATAAATGTTTCTGTTGAGGTTTAGTGCTTTTTAGAAGATTTTCTTTGAGAATTGCAAGGACGTACTTTAAAATTTAAAGCATAGTGTCATCGTCTGTGTCAGATTTGAGAGTTTTTCGAGTTTCAGTTCTTAAATTTATTGTTTTTTTCTATTTTTGTGTGAAAATCTTAATGTGGTTCACAGATCCACACATCCATCTACATACTTACAATGTTTTGACAGTATACTTAGTTCTTATAGTTTCGGAAAAAAGTGGCTGTGACATACAGGCGGGCAGACAGACAGACAGACATGACGAATCCATAAGGGTTCCGTTTTTTGCTATTTGGCTACGGAACCCTACAAAGGTCACCAACTCGACCTAGCTCTAGAGGTCCTTGATCTCACTACGCGGAACGTATGTATAAGTAGGTGCCATAATTTTTCGTCATAAAATTTTTCGTTGGATTTTCTATAATGTGATCAGCTACTAAAAGATTCAAATTTGCGTTAGGCGTGAGTGGAATGCTCGCTCGGTATTTCTTAATATATTATTTACTGGAATTAATACAAGTCTCATATTTTATAGCTCCATGCCAAAAAGTAATACCCTAAAAGGAATGAAGGATTACACCCAAAGTAATAACACAGCCGAATAGATTTCTATATTTATTTACTACTTAGTGGCTAGGTATAGGCTATTTTTATCATTATTAAACGTTTGGACGCGCCAGTTTTGTTTTTGATCCAGCTTATCATGATCATCATAAGCCTGATGTCGACTGCTGGACAACGATATATAGAAAGATAGAAAATACTTGATTGCACTCAACAAATTAAAGTAAAGGTACATAAAAAAAACTTAAAACTATTGACATAGGCCATCATTTCCAGGAAGTACGATTCTGAGCCCTTTCCATCAATCGACTTCCCGCGATCTTAACAATGTCGTTGGTCCATCTGGTGGGTGGGTGTCCTACGTTTCGTTTTCAGGTTCGTGGTCGCCATTCGAGAACCTTTATTCCCAACGGTTGTCGGTTGAACTAACTAAAAAATATTAATGGTGTAAGACTTGCAAAATACTGTATTGTATTGATATTAATTAAATGTATCAAAAATGTATGAGATGTATGAGTGAATAAAGTGAAAGAGGTATGTCAGGATAGCAAGTGGAAATCCGTGAGCTCTGCCTACCCTCATGGGAATGACGCGTGATTTTATGTATGTAATTAAACCTTGGTTGTGATTGTGACATTTGATGTATTTGTTGTAATACATTACTACTGCTTGTAAATTTTCGTTCGTATTTTTTTGTCTTTTGATTTTAATTCTTAAATATACGAGTTTATGAAGTTCACAAACTCAGACTAATCAAAAAGAAACCATACCCATTCTTTTCAAACATAAACATTTTCAAACTCAGTTTATTTGGACCCATTTTCAAGATAATTAAAAAAAACTTCATTTACGTATCCGGAAGCGAAAGTTATCAAAAGTTTTTGATAATTTATAAAATCGGGGTGATGTAAGACGGTTGGGTCCGAATCGGTGATATCCGACAAATCGCCACTATTTATTACAGGCAAAGTTACCCTATCAGCAATTTGGGAGCACCGTTATGCGGATAACGGGGCCCATACATTTTCCCATTCCCCCAGATAATTTGGGTACCTATCTAAACACTACGGTTATTAACGGGTTACTTAAAACTTACGGTTAGTAATTAGATACCTACCTTCGAAGGAGAGTGTTTCCACAACCGAACATAGAGCCTAAATCTACAATTGTTTCTTGTATTATATCTTTAATGTACCCTTGGATTGAGTCAGTTTAAGCGTATTTAGTTTTGCGTGTACTTACTTATAGTTGTTTAGAATTGTTTTAATTGAAACCTTTGAACACCCACACTAGCTCTCCTAGGAGCCAGAAATAATAGGAAACTTACTGCGTGGATTCTGACTTTTCAAAAGCACTCTTTTCTTTGACATGTCAGTTCAACTAAAATTTAGATGCTAGATCTACTAGATCAAGGCTAGATACGATGTACTTTCTTAGACTAGGTACTACTTAAATTCTTTATGTTCAAGGTAAGAGGCCAAAAAAAGTTAGCCTGGCCTCTCAGCTTAGTTGGTCGTAGGTCGTGGGTTCGATCCTTAGCAAGAACAAATATTTGTGTAGTAGACGCATATGTTTGTCTTTTGTCTAGGTGTTATATTTTTTATTTGGAATATATAATAAGTATTATATCAGCTATTTGGTCCCCATAGTACACTTAGTGTTGTGTAGATTGTCTACAATATTTATTTATTTTGCATAATTTGGAAAATATTCCCATATTTCGTTTTACGTGTACTAAAAACGCTTTTAGTATTAACTGTACAACAACACATGTACGTTATAACTATTAAAAGCAGTGAGTCGCTCGTTAGTTCACTAAGTCGGGATAAACTTGGAGGGATCGGGAACGGTTCTTGTTATGCAGCAATAAAATGGTGTCTAAGACCAGATAAGCTGGCAATATTCCTCCTTACCTGGAAAATGGGTTATTATAGGCAATCTTACGGGAGATATAACAATATTAATTATTTAAGCAATGGGCCTATAAGCTTAAAATCAAAACCAAGCCATAATGGTCTTTGTACAATACAATGTTTGTTTAAAACTAGTGAATCTAGGCCTCGCAAACAAACTAAAGCTTATGGCTTGATTCCGAGTTTTTTTTTGTAAAGTTATATTAACTCAAAAAAGCTCGTCGCAAAGAGGTCATTACTTTGACAACCTTCTTTGAGCAAAGTCGACCTTGCCGTGTTACTCGAAAAGGCGCCAGCAAAGTTGTATGGATTTTCTAGGGAATTTCATTGCTGATAAGTTTTAGCCACCAGTAATTTCCTTTGAAAATACATGATTGTCAAGTTTTGTTCCGGGAATAATCGGATGCAAAAAGGTTTGAGTCAGAATGCAGTTCTTTTTTCAAAATAAGTCGAAGAGCAATAAGATTTTATTCAGAGTATGGCTGTATAGTAGTACAAACCAAAGCATATAAAAAAAAGCAAGCGTATAAAAAAAACGCGGAAAAAAGGCAAAAGCATTTTATTGAAATTACTCGCATTTTTTTAGTAAAACAGTACACAAGCTTTGGTCCATAATGACTGCACTGCTGGCCACGCTATGATATACTATAGTCACAAGCTTAACTTCACAAGGTTGGCCTTCAAGCTTGGTCCTCATGGTAGCCCGGCAACCTGCAACTGGGTTTGCGTTAAGCTGCGCGCATAACCATTATGACATTATAGACCACGGCAGGAATAAAAAGTACAGAGCAAGCCAGTATTGCAATACTAGTACTTAAAGTAGGTATTATAAGTAAGTAGGTAGGTGTTTTAAGGGGCCACAAAACGTTCTAGCAAAGCCTTCTCCAGTCGGTACTAATACAGTTGTTCAAAATCACGTCAGTCGCTCCAGTGCCCCCGGAGACCTTAACTCTATGTGATTGGCGTTTCGTGTTCCCCCTTCGATCGCTTGCAATGGGAAGCGTGGTCAATCGATGAATAATGGACTTGTTTTTACCCTCTTTACCTCTTAGACATTTTAAAAGAATAATGAGCAGTTAATTTTTTAAGAAGTCGAAGAGTGGAAAGAGAGAAGTGAGGTCATTGCCCAGCAGTGGGACAAAAACGGCTGAATAATAATAATAATATTTTTTTAAACAGATAATAGTTGCATAAAAAAAATATTATAGTTACGTTAAAAAAAATAATGACTGTAAACAATGAGAACGCAACTTGTTCCATAAGAGGTAGACCAAGGGTTAGAGGAGAGGCAAACACGCACACGCAGCTAAGCTCGCGCCTCTCTACCCGCTTGTTTGCGTCTCCCGCGCCTTTTCCAACCCTGCATTTATTTAACTAAAATATATACAAATAGGTACACAGCTAAGTAGGTATGTTACGTGCACGCATCGCCTACAATGAAAGTTTGTTAAATATATAACCTGATACAATCGTACAATCTAAGCACGAGAGGTTAAAGCCAAAGTAAGCGGGGTTATAGGTTATAGGGCAGTGAATGACCCAGAATCGGCAATAAAATTATTTTCAGTATTAAGGTTGGTATACCTTTTTATTTATTTAATAAATGAATTTCAGAGTAAACTGAAATAAAGTTTTGCTGGGTTTTTCTTAAACGGTAAAAACTAGGTGCATGGTTTCCAAGAAATACTTTACGCAATTTGACGGTCGCAAACTAACTTTTCGCAAATACTCAGAAAATGGGGTTAAAAAAATAATCTCATAACTTTCGCTCTACGATGGATTCGTATGAAATCTGGTAGGAATACATGAAGTTGTAAATAAAAAAAAGGCTTCTCTTTATACCAATTTATATAACGAAAACCACACAGTAATATTAAACCACAAGACGCAGCCAGTAAAAAATTAATAAGGTTATGCAGTCCTGAAACTGTTTTATGGCCGGAGAGAAGACAGCTGCCTCGATTTTATAGACGTTATTTGCAAGTTTCAAATTACTTTATCTATATTTTATTATTTTTTCTTTGAAGCTACCACTGTACAAGTTTGTATTTCTGAAACCTGAAATGAGATAGATAGATAATACTTTATACCACACAAGAAACCACCACACACCACAAGAATAGGACATCACAAAAACGAAAAAGCTAAAACTAAAAAAAAAGCAAACAACAATGAGTGTTCTTATCGCTATGAGCGATCTCTTCCTGATAACCTTTGGATGGACAGTATTTTATAGAAATGCAAAAAGGCGGTGTCATAAGGGCTTCTTTTAGGCTTTAACTTTCTCGTAAATAATTTATTAATAGCTGGCAGCCCACCGCTTCACTCTCTATACGCATTAGAGCTACGTATTCTCCGTTAGGATCATATCATAGTATGTTTCAAGTTTCATTGAAATCAGTGCAGTCATTTTGCGAGACATCTAAAATGTAATGTATAATAATAAGGGTGGTTTTACCATCTGTTGTCTCTTTTTTAAGACAAAAACTTGTTGGATATATTTTTTAGGATGTTCTATTATTAATAAATGTTTGATCTATAGCTTTACTCATAATAGTTATACCATCTAGGTGGTATAAACTCAGTGCTCATACCACCTATATGGTATTAACTTAAATCAAACAATGCTTAATTTGCTCCTGAAGTTCTAAACAATCCATATTAGCAACATGATAGTTTCAATAACTAACACAAACAAGAAGCCAAGCGGTCAAAGTAAACTAGATAGGAAGTGAAACCACACCGAGTCACGTGCGTCTACGCTGTAGCACACTTAGCTACGCCGTAGCACTTTGGACACTCAATATTCTTGAAGGTATAGCTTACGTAGGTCGTAGGTTAGATCCCCACCGAGAACTAATATTTGCGTGGTGAACGCAGATGTTTGTTATCTATCTGGGTGTTATATTGTATTCTAAGTATGTATTTACAAAAAAAATGTCCTACGTCAAAACGTCACACACACACTCACACAGTATAATACACTGGTGAACACTCACACAGACTCAAAACCAGAGCCAGATACTAAATAAATCCTACGTCGAAACGACACACACACACACACACTGTTATACATTGGTGAACACTCACACAGACTCAAAACCAGAGCCAGACCCATAGCCAGACAGAGCTTGTGGTAGGCTTACTGGGCATGAGACCTGAAATAAAAAAAATCTTTTTAGAAAAATAAAAATTCAACAATTTGAAAGCAGGCGAGTCTCAGAAGCTGTTTAGAGTTCAGCTTGCGTCACGTTCTCGGCCTCTGCTACAAATTGAGCATTTCTCGAGAATCTACATTACAATCGGGTAGTTTGCATTGCGCAAGCTTATTAGTCGGCCGGTTGATTGCTGTGGCTGTGCAGGCTGTGCATAGCTGATTTACATCGGTGTAAGGTCTCCGCATACGTAACGTCGTTGATCCGTGCAACATTTAATTTTTCATTGCTCATACTCTGAAAGTAGGTCTGAAGTTGCCTGAGGGGCCTAATTGAAAGTCATACTTTCAGTCCTAGGGAGAATCGCTTTCTACTGACAGCTGTCAAATTATAAAAAAAAACAAGTTCTATTTTATTCAACCATGTTCCAACTTTCTAAAGTCTTTCTAACTGCAAGGAGGTTGTTGAACCAAATTCCAACTTTTTATTCAGCAAGTAGGTTGGAAACCCATTACAACGGTAAAGGCCTGCGCACACCTAGTTCGCTGTCGGTAGCGATCAGTGAAACGCTGTCAAATATTGCTGCCAAATCTCAAATCTGATAGCGATATTTGACAGCGTTTCACTGATCGCTACCGCCCGCGAACTAGGTGTGCGCAGGCCTTCAGAAGTTTAAAAAGTCTAATTAGATTAGTGTATTCATTTTAACTGGGTGTAAATTAATCGGCCACTTGCTACTAACTCGTACTAGGTATATGCCTGTAGTTTATAGTGAAGTGCTAAAAAGAATAAATAAATAAATTATGTGGACGATCTACACAACACTATCTAGCCCCAAGTTAAGCAGAGTTTGTACTATGGAAACCATTAGCTGATACAATACTTGTATCCCAATCCTATATGTATTATAGGATGGACCAATTATAAGATTATAAGTTTAAAAAACTTACTGAACCAATTTTATTGAAATTCTATGAAACAGATCTATAAGTATTTTTAAATGGGCTTATGAGTGAAGTATTTACGCGACAACAAACATAAAAAATACAACTGAATTGAGAACCTCCTTCTTTTATAAGTCGTTTAAAAAAAGCGAAGCCTGAGCATAAACTAAGCGTGCATTGGGTTTTTAGAAATTGCCTTGATACCCTGTCTGCCAAAAAGACTTTATTCGATTGAATTACAAGTATACTAATTTATTTATTGGAAAACCAACAGCATGGTATAAGACAATTGAATCAACGAAAGCAAACGTCTAGCTTGGCTAACGTTATTTTGCATCAGTCTTGCTATAATTACTTGCGGCTTAGTTAGAGCTCCGCACGTATTGACCATGTCTTTCCTGAGGATTAGGCTGACTAAACTGTCAGGAGGGTCTAAGTGCTGGGCAAGCATATTCCATCTAAAATCCTGTCCCAGGCACTATAGCGTCCCGCAAGTAAGGGCATAAGTAAACACCAGTTACCTAACGCTATATAAATCATCTATAATAGTCGCGAAGACCTGTTTACTTTACTTTACTTGCTTGCTAAAATATAATAATGCAGCTCCAATGTGGTACCAATCAAACTTAGGCGGTATTAGTAACAACACACCCGGCATGAGAACTAATGAGAAGGCTAGAACGTGCATATGAGAAGGCTAAACGAGGTTACAGACTACAGACTACTCGACGGGTGGGTGTCACCACATGCACGGACCTCCGTTGGAGCGGGACTTAGCAATGTTTGCCGTCAATTAGGGCTTTGAAACTTCAATGTGGTTCGTGGTTGCCTGTCCTGTGGTCTACAGAAATAGGATGTGTGTAATGTTTTGATAAAACTAATATTATATTTTCATGTAACCTATGAGACCTTCCTTCAGAAGCGGCAACCTGGCTTAGGGACCCGAACATTGACTTGTAATTCGTTTTTGTGATATAAATTCAATTTTATTTTATTTTTAGATGTGTTTAGTTTTGCTTTCTCATTTAAGGTTTCTATTAAGGTTTTACTGTATTGTAACGTCCATGCACATGCATTTTTTTTTAAATTTTAAGTTAATATTTGAAACATAAATTTGTTTTTCGTTAATTAGGAAATAAAAAGGCGTTTTTATTTTATTTAACGTCCATTGGGTCCACAACAGTTGTCATACGATTAAATAAATAAATAGTCCTCTACCTTCTCATTTATGAAGCGACCTTCTTTTGCCCAGCAGTGAGATGAGCCCAGTTTACGTTAGTAAAAATACTCTAGTGGCTTCATTATTAACTTTGAGTTTTCCATTGTTTCAGATCACATTCTCAGCCATTGAAGTGAATCCAAATGTGTATACCTCTTAGAACAGTGTGAATAACCGGTGATGTGAGTGACATTATGCTCAGGAGTAGCCAGTGGGTGGCAATGTTGGTGGTGCTGGCACTGGTGGGGGCTACAGAGCTGAACTGCATCTGTGATCCAAGGGAGTGCGACGTGCTGGAGCCGAGTGGCTGTCCAGGCCTAGGAGTCATAGTGTGGGACCCTTGCAAGTGAGTGTCTCTTCTCTTTGTAGTTTTCTCCATTACTGAAGGGGCTTGTCTTCAAATATCTAGTCGCGGCATTGACAAGGTTTCTAGTTTACTGACCTCGGACCAGCAGCTTGATAATTGGCCGTGTCGATATTGTTCCTCTTTGTGAAAGGCTAGTCTTAAAAATTACTAACAATATGTATATAGTTCTACCACCAAGAAGCGTTGTTGAGTTTCGTGTTACGTGTGGCAGACGTGATGATATCCTAATAAAATAATAAACAGTAATGTAGACTACAGTAATTTGTTGATGTTGTACCTAAGTAAATAAAGAATAATCATTATAATGTGGACAATTCACACAACACTATCTAGCCTAAATGTTTGCAGATCTACTAAAACATCTTCATGCCCAAATTATTCACACAAATTCATAAAAATTAATCTCAATTTTTACTCAATAATTTCAATTCAATTTTTGTGCAAACAAATTAACGGAAATGTAGGTACCTACATTTGTATTTGAGTGCTGAGCAATATAACTGGTTGAACTTCTGGGAAATAAACATGATGGTGGATAGAGAACGTGTGGGCAGTGGAACTTGAATAATCGAGGCATGCACATCGATACAATCTACATCCGTATCCGTACGACCTAGATCACTCAAGCGAGTATCGATCAATATAGGTCATTGTGTACCAATCCATTTTTAGATGAGTCAGATAGATGCAGATCTGGTAAATGCATCTTATATGCTTATGAATAAAATTAACTTTTTAGTAGTAGTAGAGCTCTTTGTGAAGGGCTCGTTCAGGGAAGTACTACCACCATGCCTATTTCTGCCGTGAAGTAGCATTGCTGTGTTTCGTTTTAAAGGGTGTGGGTGCCGGTGTAATTACTGGCACGTGAGGCTGAATATCTGTATGCCTCCAGTTGATGGACGCAGGACAGTGCATCATAGGGTACGTTCCTGATGTGCGTGACCTACGAGGCATTGCTTTGTTATAGGCGATGGTTACCACCTAACATCAGGTGGGCCATATGCTGGTTCTATCAGCTTAGTTACATAAAAAAAAGTTTCAAATCAAAATCAAAAGTGTATTTATTCAGTAGGATTGCAAGAATCACTTGGAAACGTCTTAAAGCTAGGTGAGTCTAGGTGCCAGTTTTAAGATCAGAGTCAAAAAAAAATCAACTGATCAAAGCGATGCGTGACCAAAGGGCTGATGAGTATCTGGGGCAGCACATTAGCTTTGCTATTCAGCGTAGCAATGCCGCCAACGTTTTGGGACGCTTCCTTTGGGACGCTGCTTTGGATCAGCTGAGCTATCTTTAGATCGTTTGTAACGATCTGCAGATAGCTCTTGTGTATTTTGTAAATAATTGTTTAACTGTAGGTTTCTTTGTGTAAATTCATTTTAAATATGGAATTGGTAGTTCTACCTTCAACGTTATATGAGTTCGTCCACACTGAAGACAAGATAAACACAGATGTTTCTTTACAAGGTGGAAAATGGGACTAAACAGTTTCAAACCTTCCAGGAAATTCATAACATTGACAAAGTCAATGTATCTTCTAATAACTAACCTGCTTTTCTTTTGCATGAATTTTAACGTACACTCAAACCTTCCAGGAATAACAAGCTATCCAATAATAATAAGGAAAACCAGAATAAATTCGGTAGGTTTTCTTCGGTAGGTTTCCGTCCCAGAGGATAGGAAAAATTGGTTTATCTGTGTGAGGACATTATACGTTTTGTTCGTTATTAATATTGTGTGGTCATCATGGGTCATAGTCATTATAGAGTTTGTCGATAAATTTATTCAAAAATACGCGGAAAGTCACGAAAAAAGCCTCCATCGCCATGTTAACGTAGAGGCTATCCAGCTCCTCGACAATACAGACCTAGTAAGAAGACTTAAAAGGACCTTTTAAGTTAGTGTAGTGATAAATTTAATATTATGTAGTGGTGCTACTTTAATGAACACATAAACAAAGTGTGAGACGGTAAGAAAAGTGCCAATGGACACATTCTTAGTACCTAATACTTATTTTATAAAACTAACCTACAGTAAAACTACTCATTAGCCTACTAGGTTAGATTGTAATATTAATTAAGGTACCGCATATATGTAGCTCAATTATTGAGTAAAAAAAAATATGGGTCATAAGTTCATTTTATATCAGGCAGGTCTAATTCTTGCCAGCACCGACATAAAGCTGACCTTTCTATTATCTCACCGCGACCCAATTCTACCACAGGTTGATACAAACTATTTTTATTTCCGTCGGAATGAGGAGATGTAAATACTTGTAGATAGAGTTATATTAATACCTTAAAAGTTATTTTTTTTATATTTTTTTGATCAACCTTGTTCACATATAATAGTCACATTATTAGTAAGGTGTGTTGCAGTGGGACTAATAACTCAAACACATATTGTAATAGTCCTATACGAGTAATTTAACTTAACAGCTGATAAGTCGGTTGCCATCTTTATTTGTTGACATGAAAGTGACAGTGACAAGAGGACTTTTTAAATTAACGCGATCGTAATGCATAATTATTGGAAAAAAATGGAAAATAAAGGTAATCGCGATAAATACCCGTTTTTTTCCATATAATTAGTGACAAGACGCTTTTAGCGAGCCGTCCAGCATTATGAATGGACTTGCTGTGGACTCGGACAAAATATATTTGGATACAGTGTCCCAATTGACACTTTTGATTTGAATATTTTTATTACATATACTGAAGATATTGTACAGTCAGGTGAAAAGCATGACTGAATATGGGTAAGCCCATTCATACACCACGCTACGCAAATTTTCAATCCCCGACGATTTGAGTATCTAAGGGATTACCGCAAAACAAATTCATCAAAAACACGCGTCGCTAACGTGTATAACATCTATGATTTTGTCGCTTGGAGACCAACATTGCCGGGTATCGAAGACTTGCGTAGTACATAGAGGCGTAGCTTTCATAGTCAATAAATATCCTGTATCTGCCTCTTGGGGTTATCATCCCTTACAGCTGCGGTACCACATCAACAACGCTCGAGTGCCTAAATTAAATAAATAAACTAAGCCTGTAAACTATACAACCAAGTAACAGCAAAAAGCTTTTGCTTGAGGTCACATAGGGTCGAACCTTCAAAGCAAACACATTAATTTACGGCCTCCAAAAATCTTCTAACTGAAAAGTACTTTGTCTAACACTAATTGTACAAACTTAAATTGAAAAGTTTGGAATTGTACGATAAGGTGAAATCTCTATCTGCAGGTAATTACCGTTGGCTTTTACCGAAAAACTTGAATCCGTTGGGACTGATCCACTTTGCTAAACTTTACCCCCGAACTTCAAAATAAGGGAACAACTAACGCTTTTACTTGAAAACTTCTATCTTAGAACACCCATTTACAAAGCGGCCTTGAAACAAAATTATCAGATGTCGTAAACTCCTCGACATGTAGCTTGCAGTCTGCGGTACATGAAATATTTTCTTCCGCATATATAATAAATAATAATATAGTAAAAAGCTTTATTTCCCTTATTCGAACTAATTTACAATCTTATATTAATAACTTATAATTTAAATTCCTTTGTACTTTAGCTATAGAAAAACTATTCAATTTCTAAATAAGGACCGCCTAGAGCGGTAAAAGCTTCCTCCATTTGCCTCCATCTCGTTCTGTCGCTTCTCTACTCCAAGCGCTACCTGCTATTTAGACGATGTCGTCACTCCACTTTTCTTCTGCATAGGATTACAATACTTCCCTCCACATGATGAACTGACAATCAGGAAGTCCGTGAATCGAGAGGGCTTAGAATTGTTTTCCTTGAATCTGAATGAAGAGGCCGATGCCCAGCATTGCATCGCAACCGCTTCTAGTAAGAAGCGGTTAGTATTTTGAAAGTTCGCTTCACGATGCGATATCTCTTAAACGTCCCATCGTCACTGTGTACATTTGGTCTTTATTACAGCGCTGTAGCAGCAGGAGGGTCCAATATAGCCTTAACTGAATCCACATAACGATTATGACGAACGTCTGAGGGGAGACTATTCCTCCCAGTGTGTTTTATATTTAGATTTACGTAACAGTTTAACACCAAATACCAAATATAAAAAATAAACTAAAAAAACATTTATTGACCTTAGTTTGTGTAATAGTAAGTAATAATAGCAATATTTATACATAAGTATATACCTTGCTCCTCAGTTTATTTACTAGATAGTTATTTCTTTATTGTGTACATGTAAGAGGCGCGCTCGTGATAGCATAAGCACAAACCTTAGTGGTTTTTAATGCTACAAGATCATGTATTTATTTTTAAATGGTAAATAAATGAAAAAAAAAATTCAAGGGTAACAACGCGCGAGTGATGCCTCTGGTGTTACAAGCGTCCATCAGCTATGGTTCCTTCAGTATGCTTGTTTGCTAGCATAGTTGTATAAAAAAAAGTAGAAGAAAGCATTAATGTCGTCTCAAGATTAAATACTCCTCCGGAAAATCTGTTAATAGTGTGCTATTAATAAAAATTGGACGAGTCATAAATTATCCTTATCTATATTCTGTGTATTGGGCTTTGTGTGCAATACGCCTTTGCCTCGTAATTTCTACATCATCCCAGCCATCGGTTGAGCGAGTACCTAACGAGCTTATATTAATTTAAGCCGATTATGATAATCCCTTTGGTTAGCCTCCATTTCTTTTTTATACACGGTGAATTTTTTATCACTGTTTTTTGAGAACACATTGTTTTACCAACAAATATTTGGAAATGAATGTTTTTTTTTCTATAATATAAAAATGCAGCAGCTTTCGACTAAGCTCTGAGAAATAGAAGGGTAGGTACATCTTACTTTTGTGTTCTAATTAAAACTAAACCCTATGTAGTAAGCCATAACCCAGAGTTATACCTAGCGGTAAAAGCTTAGGCCGTGAAATGCTGGACTGTAATATCAGGCATTTCATTCCACTAGTTTAATATAAAGACTGTAGAGAGTCAAGCGTAGTTTTGTTGTTGTTTTTAAAGCGCTAAACTCCGTGAAACAACTTGCTCGCACACTTTGACTTTTATACTCAGATATTAAGACTCAGCTCAGTGTTTTTATATCTTTGTAAGGTAAAAATGTGCAAGCTAGAACATCAACGGTGGTCTTTGTCTTAAGCCGCAACTTCCACAAGCGAGTGCATAGTAACAATATTATCGTCGAGCCACGTATTTTTACACTTTTAAGAACGTGCCTCCACACGGTAATATTGTTGCAACGGCGAGTATATAGAAATACGTGGCATGACGTTCTTCTTCTTTCTGCCCTCATCTTACTAGGTTGGGTCGGCACAACATGTATTTTTTTTCTATTCCCCTCTATCATTCGGCATCCCAGTACTTCTTTCTTTCTTATACTTGTCATCTCTCACATAATCCATCCACCTTTTCTCAGGCCTATTAACCTCTACCTCTATATCCATTTACAAATATGTGGCACGATTTTATTTAACGTATATTTGAGACGATCGTCAATAATTACTGACCAAACCCGTGGCCAATCGCTTAAAAATTAATAGTCCTAGTTCCATGTCCAAAAATAATAGTACTTGTTCCATGGTCAATCAAGCTAGTTGAGAATTTACTAATTATACAGCCATTAGCATATGTATCATCCTAATATGTTGTTTTTCTTTACAACAGATGCTGTAAAGTTTGCGCAAGAACATTTGGCGAAGAATGCGGAGGCTTCAGTGGGACCTGCGAGCCAGGCCTCAAATGCTTCGAAGGCTCATGTACGCCGATCACGTGAACAAAACCAATAGAAAAACTTGTATTATATGTGTATAGTGTTGTTAATACAAAACATATCCGCAAAGTAGGAACGGAAGGACCAGAGAGTAGGCACGCTTAAATATAATCGTGTGACAATAAACAATTGGAAATGAGGAATATGAAAAAGCCGGGTTTGCGTCTCAATTCATTCTTATTATAGATATGTGAATATTAAATGCTATGGTAGCTGACAGAGAAATGCTTGACGTGTTATTACTAAACAAAAAATAAGTTTAAGAGAAACTACTTTTGTACTGTGTATCAAATTGTTGTTCGAAAGGTTCTTCTTGTGTCTTTTATTTTAGTAAATTAAACTTCATGAATCCTAGTATATTTTAGGAGAAGCGCAAAGTTGTTTTAAATGCGCTTACACCGGAATAACGATAACATCAGTAGCATTGTACCGCGCTCGTTAAAACTCCATTCAACTGTATGAAAAGGGTTTCCGGTACTATATGGAAGATATGCTAAGCGTTGGATAATGATACGGAATCCTTTTCATATGTAAAACAATAAAAATAAACATCTGCTTTATTCTTGCTTAAAATCAACTCAAAATACTCTTCTGTGATTTTTATTCCATTTCCAGTCGCTTCATTTGTTGTACAAAGTTATAATAGTTTGATAACCTTAGTAACTGGTACCTAGTGTTTAAAATAATGTACTTCATTCGATGTATTAACCCACGTCATATTCAATTCTGCATCATGCGGTTCTATTTGCCCCCAAATATTTGCATGCAAAATGATTGAGGTTATTTTACAAAATCAAAGTTTTAGGTTGAATAAACCAGCTATTGTTATAATACGGTAAAATAATTTTATATACACAGCCTTCATTATTTATTAAGCAAAGTTTGTCGACCTTTGTAAATACAATTCAACGTACTGGAGTACGCATACGATTGGAAATAATTTTACATTAAAGGACGCATTTTGGTGAAGTCTCAATGTTAAATGTGAACTTAGTATTATACTGCTATATATTTTTGGAATCAGCGACAAAATTTTAAGTTTTGACATAAATAAAAAATTAAAAAACGAACTAATTTTCTCAATTTTTATTTTATAAATTATTAGTAATACCAATGTATGGGTCTGGAAAATTCCATAGTGTCATAAAAAAGTACTTAACCTTAGCAAAATTAAATAAAAACCATAGTATCTATTCTATATTTCTATGTGCCCTATGTGTCCAGGTTACATGTAGAAGTAAGTATTGAAATATGAGTCAGTAACTCTGAGAATGTTGTAAATAATTACATGAATAGCATTTTTATCTTGTAGGTATGATTGTATATTTCATGGTTAACTTTATATAATTGGTATACTGAAATAAACATTAGAAATAAGGATAGAAAATACTCATTATGTGAACATTGATACTTTTTTCAAAGCTCTTTAATAGTCTATGGTTTCAAAATGGCCACTAGAGTTTCTTTGTAAGGTTTTATTTTTAAGAAAACTTATTATTTTTATTTATTAATTATTTGTTTACTGGTTGGTCATCTTCCATGCCTGTGGATCAAATTCAAACAATTGTTTTTTTTGTTGCAGTTATTATGTAAAAATATTTATTTTTAATTGAATTTTATGTTTGAAAACCTGTGTCAAGTTGCGATGGCGATCAATTTTACCACAGAGTTTTACACACACCCGCGCACTGCCGTGAACTTAGACGGTGCGATAATTGACAGCGATATACCGATCGCTATCGCAGGCGATCTAGATGTACGCAAGGCTTTAGAGCCTTTTCCCGCGCAGTCTTTCTCGTACAATTATGGTTTCACGCGTAAAAAAGCCAGATTGTAAAGAGGCTTGAATGTCTTATTTTTTACATGAGTTATAATGTCACTACTACTAACTTGAATATTTCACATTCGAAATGATTTTTTACATAATACATTAACTATTATTAGTACATTCAGATTTACTTTCATAGTACGAAAATATGTATGTATTTATTGCTTAAATGTATTTAGTATTTCAATTTATGCATTTAATTAATATTTACCCAGATATAAAATCATAAATAAATTAGTGAGTATATTGTAAAAAGAAGTAAATCATGCTACTTGTTAATTGTGCACACTATGAATAAACCTAAGATAATGAAGGAATTTTGTAAATTTATTTTCACCTACCTTAGCAGGATCAAATAAAAAAAAAATTGAAAATGCATAGAAACTTTCAAATAGGCCCTCTTTTCTTAATTTTTTTTTATACAGGTAGATGATAAAACAAGCTTATGGCCCACCAGTGGCCTACCACAAGCTCTGTCTGGTTCTGTCTCTGGTTCTGATTTTGAGTCTGTGTGAGTGTTGACTAAATAAATCCTACGTCGAAACGTCACATTGTATAATACACTAGTCAGCAAATACAAACAGACCAAAACCAGAGCCAAAGACAGAGCCAGACAGAGCTTGTGGTAGGCCTACTGATGTTAAGTCGTAACCTTCGCCTATAACAAATCATTACCTCGTGGATGCACGCACGTCAGGAACGTACCCTACGATGCACTGCGTCCATCAGATTGAGGCATACAGATTTTCGCCTCACGTGCCAGTAATTTCACTGGCTTCCACACCCTTCAAACCAAAACACAACAATGCTGATTAATGGCCAAAATAGGACATTTTGCAGATCATTGAATCCTTCACATATAGTAGAAATCGAAGCTGTACCTGTTTTTTTAGATAAGTTAGCCAATTATGAGCTCAAAAATCAAAATCAAAATATTTATTTGTGAAAGAAGTAACACAAGAGAGTATATGCATAAGGATACGATGATAGCCACAATAGTTATAAAAAAAAAATCGGTTGTCTGTAAAGTCGGTTTACTGACGATAGTTGAACGTGATAACGTCATAAGAAAATAGTCGCGGACTCGCGGACTCGCGGACTCGCGGACTCGGACTCGGACTCGGACTCGGACTCGAACTCTCGGACCCGGACCCGGAACCCGACCGAACCCTTACCCTTACCCTCATTTACCCTTACCCTCATTTACCCTTACCCTCATTTACCCTTACCCATTACCCGACCCGGGCTCGGGCTCAGGTAAATGGAACGACGAAACGACGTAACGACGCATGAGTCATGTTTTTTCGTGCGTGCAGCCGGCTCCATCGATTTATAAGACGTTATCACGTCAAAACTGTGACGCAGCTATCAACGCCCACCTCATAGACCTGAATATTGTTTCTCTCTTACACTTAGGTATTTAACAATTAGATAAAAACAGCTTCCTTAGTATCAAGCTCGAGACCTTTCAGAAGATGAGTCAGCTGAAATAAAGTGATTCATCTCATAAATCTTTCATCAATTTACTGAGTAGCGATAACACGCTTTGGATCTTCACGTAGGCTTTTTTCTTTTATAGAGACACACTTTATTAAATATTCAAGCCGATGATGGCTCTAGTATCAAATCGTAATTTTATACAGGCTTTTCGACTTTTCGAACTGTGTCACTAAGTTCCTATGTTTTACATTACTTTTATTTATGTGTGTAATAAAAGCGCAACACGAACGCAGCGCAACGGAGCAGAACGGAGAGCAAAGCGTAGGGCGCCCACCCACCAGATGGATCAACGACATTGTTAATATCGCGGGAAGTCGATGGATGGAAAGGGCTCAGAATCGTTCTTCCTGGAAATGTGTAGGGGAGGCCTATGTCCAGCAGTGGACTTCTTCAGGCTGATAATGATGATGATGTGTGTAATAGTCTATGGCTCGTATTCAGAAACAGTACTTGAGTCTGACTCAGCCTCAAGCATATATTATTGGATAGTTCTCCATTGAAAAATTACAAACCCATAATTGGATAACTTATCTAAAAAAAGCAGCCAAGTGCGAGTCGGTTTCGCCCATGAAGGGTTCCGAAGCAGCAAATAACATACTATAACTTAATATTTGAGTTGATTGAAAGAAAGGTAAGGCTCGACTCAGACTCAAGCATGTTTCTGAATACAGGCCTATGACATGTAATCTATTTAAGTTTTATGTTTACAAAGCTGTTCTGTGTATAATAAATATGTTAAATAAATAAATTTACTTTCTTTTTCTTTCAAATGGGTCTCTAGAAAATTACAAAGATAATCAGAAAAGTTTCTTATTGAAATTTTGGGTTACTCTGTGGTGTGCGAGGCAAAGATAACACGACTGAAAAAAAGGTGTACCCTGGGGCTTACTCTACAAAACGATAAATGGAAAAGAGGCAAAGGTAAATCAAAACTTCGTCTATCGGTTTTAACAGTAGGGCCTGTAAACCTAGTGAACCTAGTGGTAGTAGTTGTGAGCTCAAAGCCAGTCACATGACTGGCTACCAACAGGGCACTGGTGGTCTAGTGGTAGTGGCCCCGCCTTCCGATCCGAAGGTCGTGGGTTCAAATCCACTCGTGTACCAATGAGTTTTTCTGTCGGAAAATTTATGTGCACTATGCCAGTACTCTCAAAACGGTGAAGGAAAACATCGTGAGGAAACCGGCGTGTTGTAGAACCTAAAAAAGTTCGAGCAACACGTGTCAAGGGTCACGCAAAAAGGGCCCACCAGCGGCCTACTTGCGGAAAAACCTGCCCGCACATCAAGTGCGCATGACAAAACTTGCCGACTGGCTACCAACCAATAAGTAGTAATAAGACCAATGAGTTTTTATGGCATAAAAAGTATGTGCATAGTGTGCATACATTTTCGGACGTACTCTCAAACGGCGATGAAAAACATCGAGAGGAAGCCGGCATGTCGTAGAAACTAAAAAGTTCGAAAATATGTGACAAGTGCATGAAAGGAGCCTCTTCGAGGCGCACTTAAAATCCTTTCACCACACTGTTTTGATAGAACCAGCGATAGAATGAGGAGAAGTAGTACACAGTAAACAGCTGAAATCCTTTACACGTACTCTTACGAGTTATACTGTAAGCTTACCTTTGTTTGACCAACTACAGACGTGTACCTATCAAAATCTTCAAGGTACTTGAATATGTCTTGTTCGGATTTCAGGTCCCAAGTAAACACTGCTTAGTGCACACAGAGGTAAGAGGTCCATACAAAACGAGGTGTGGTGTCCTAGAGATGTGTGTCTATATGTAAGATGCTTTAGAGATACTCGAAATAGTAAGTTAGAATAGCACGTGATTTGACGGTGATGCATAAATGCTGCATGATATGGGTAGACCTTGGTGATTTGACGGTGATGCATAAATGCTGCATGATATGGGTAGACCTTGGGTAGACTGATGGGACAAAATTATGTACTGTATTTTTTTACATATTTGTACAATATATGTTTTTTTGATAAGGCTAAACATTGGTCTACTAACCATCTATATTGAGAAGATTTGGATGCTAGTTGTCTAAAGTTTCGACTTTATACTGCTAGCGCATACTATTTATAACAAATTACAGGCAGTTGAGCCCAAATATTATGTATGTCTTGAGATGGTGGACGCAGGGCAGTGCATCGTAAGGCACGTTTCTTACGTAATAAAACATTAATATGCGCATAAATTGGCAGTCGCAGTGACCACCCACATCGCGTTACTGAAGCTCTAAAAACTAAGATAAAAAGTTACATGACCAAAATAAACGAGTAAAAGCATAGTAACATTTCAGAATCAACCCGTTGTTGTGGTTTCCCAAACAGTAAAATAAAAGGTACTCAGAAGTTCAAAAACAACTGGGTATAGCCGGATAAAGTCAGAAAGTTTCTCCTTCAAAGAAGCAAAGAGCTCGTTTAATGAATATTGATAACTGTTTTTATGGGTTTATCCCGGTTTTGTAGGTATAAAGTACGATGAGCTAGTTTCTGAGATATTAATATAAGTTTGCAAGGTAGTGAAATGGGGAAAGTTAAGAGTGATCGCGCAGAGTTTAACAGAGCCTATAACATCTTTACTGCAGCAGTTACGAGCTGCATTATTGTTATATCTCGGCTTTATTCATTTTGTTATAGAATTATGTAGCTGTAAAATGCCACCCTGGTGCAATATGGTTTTTTATAATAGGTGTAAAGATCTTCGATATTGATAGGAGGTTAAGGATATTCTTGTTATAAATGTATACAACTATTGGCTGAGAATCAATACACCGTCTAAATCAGAAGTCCTAGAAAAGGAATTCTCGAAGTTGTGAAGTGAGGGTTGAAGATTGTATGAAAATCGCTTCTCGAAGTCGCTCGAGACTCCACTAGTTGTTTACATAAGATTTGAAAATTCGAATCTTTGAGGGCAAGTTTGGTAGTTTGGTAGTGTTGGTAGTGTGCATGATTTCCTACGTATAATGTAAATAAATCTTTAGATCACGAAGAGAGCGGTTTGTGTGTTTTGCACTAAGGAAAATTATGTTTATGCAGGTTATGACATCATAAATAGAAGCTAAGCCACCGCAAGGTAAGGTTTGTTTAACTGTGCGTTGTATACCGTGTACTTTTCATCATCTATTTCAGTGCTCTCATATCAACTCAAACGTAGACAGGCACTTATTTGCTACTTCAGCACACACAATACTAACACAAATTTGTATGTAACAGTGCGTGATTAGTTGCGAAGTGAGTGTGGTGTGTGTGCGAGTGATATCTACGAGTCATTGCAACTTAACCGACTGGCCTCTCAGCTCGGCCTTCTGCGCTGGAGGGCGCTCGCTACCGAGGACAAATATTTGCGTGATGTATGTTGTGTATTTGTGTGTGATAGTGCGTGATTAGTTGCGAATACGCGTGGTGTGTGTGTGCGGGTGATATCTACGAGTAATTGTAACGTAAGGCTCTTCTAAAGCACCGGTCTCCTAACGTGGTGCAGCTTTGAAACGTTTGCGTCATTCCAGAAACGGCATTGCTAACATGGCACTTTCTGGTAATTGGCTGGGCAATTACCGCTTGCAGCGCTTGCTTGCGTCTTAGCTGTGAACATCAGCGGAATTTATGAGACACGATGAATGACGAGCGTACTAAAACATTCACAATGCCAATGATATCACTTAGTGATAGCAGATAGTGTGCCAATTTTGGCTATTTATATGAATACACTCATCAACATTGACTAGGGATATTCCTTTTCAAATTCATTTTCAGATTTTTCGAGGAATTGTTCCTACATCAATTTTTATTAATAATTAATATCAAACAGTTGTATTTTATTATTATTAATAAACAACACAAAATAAAAAAAGCAGCCAAGTGCGAGTCGGACTCGCCCATGAAGGGTTCCGTAGCATCAATTAACATAATATAAAGGTTTTTGTAGTTCGTCGAAAGGTAAATTGCGGTTTACGATTTATGACGTATAAAAAAAAAACTACTGACTAGATCTCGTTCAAACCAAATATCGTTGAAAGTTTGCATAGTAATGTACAACATATATTTTTTTTGGATTTATCATTCTCTTATTTTAGAAGTTAGAGGGGGGGGGACCAACTTTTTTCCACTTTGGAAGTGTCTCTCGCGCAAACTATTCAGTTTAGACAAAAACGATATTAGAAACCTCAACATCATTTTTAAAGACCTATCCATAGATACCCCACACGTATGGGTTCGATGAAAAAAAAAATTGCGGTTTACGATTTATGACGTATAAAAAAAAAACTGCTGGCTAGATCTCGTTCAAACCAAATATCGTTGAAAGTTTGCATAGTAATGTACAACATATATTTTTTTTGGATTTATTATTCTCTTATTTTAGAAGTTAGAGGGGGGGGGACCAACTTTTTTCCACTTTGGAAGTGTCTCTCGCGCAAACTATTCAGTTTAGAAAAAAACAATATTAGAAACCTCAACATCATTTTTAAAGACCTATCCATAGATACCCCACACATATGGGTTCGATGAAAAAAAAATTTTTGAGTTTCAGTTTCAAGTACGGGGACCCCCAAAATTTATAGTTTTTTTTCGATTTTTATGTAAAAACCTTAATGCGGTTCACAGAATACATCTACTCACCAAGTTTCATCAGTCTAGCTTTTATGGTTTCGGAGAAAAATGGCTGTGACACGGTCGGACAGACAGACAGACAGACAGACAGACAGACAGACAGACATGACGAATCTATAAGGGTTCCGTTTTTGCCATTTGGCTACGGAACCCTAAAAACAGATACAGATATTTTATAAACGGCCTGATGTAATAAACATGAGATAGCGAATATGACCTTCGCTTTGTAAAACTATATGGAAGCAGATATCTAAGTAGTGGTCGAAAAATGATGGCATTAAATAAAATGTATATGATCGCTAGTATAATTCATTTGTTAGTATCAAACTTTTGATTGCAACATAATTACACAATCACCCAGCTTATTACAGAAATGTGAGCATCACTGCTTAGCAACAAAAAAAATTGGTTGCCTGTAAAGTCGGTATACTGACGATAGTTGAACGTGACAACGTCATACAGCCTGTCCACGCGGACGCATCGCTCACTGAAGTAGGAGAGAGACAGATGTCGAACGCTGCAAAACGCGGAGGCCGATCGTGCCTCTTTGTCGCTCGTTCCGCGTTCTCGCTTGCACTTCAAGCCTTTAAATGGAACGTCTCAGAGCGAGGTATGAGTCATCTTTTTTCGTGCGTGCAGCCGGCTTCATCGAAATACAAGACGTTGTCACGTCAATAAGTACAGTACTTTCCTGCACAAACTCTTTACCAAAGAAGAAAAGAGAGCTCTACTCCTAAAGCGTACATCTTAGCAGTAGAAAGTCTATCCATAGTAACATTTGCAAGCAAATAGTATTGCAACAAAGCTAATATTACAGTGGGTAATTCCAACAACACGAGATAGCAGTATCATGCCTAATTATTGCACAATTATTTGGATATTACATTTACATGGCTTAATTTGTATTGCAATTGTTACCACAAAGCCACGTAGGACTACCGATTCTCTTTAGACATAAAACGAAATAGGCTCACGGTTGAAATTTTCAGACGTAGATGATATTCGATTTTAAACCAACTTCCAATCAAAAAGGAGGAGGTTCTCAATTCGGTTGTATTTTTTTTTATTTTTTTTTAATGTTTGTTACCGCATAACTTCGTCATTTGTGAGCCGATTTGAAAAAATATTTTTTTATCTGAAAGGTACTGCTTCCAGATTGGTCCCATTTTAATTTTATTAAAATCAGTGTTGCCATTTTTTTTTTAAATATTTTTTTTAATGTTTGTAACTGCATGCCTCCGTCATTTATGAACCGATTTAGAAAATTATTTTTTTATTTGGAAGGTTATGCTTACGTCCAGATTGTCCCAAACAAATTTGATTAAAATCGGTTAAGCCGTTTGACAATGAAGTCGGTTTCTCAAGTTTTTTAAACTTATAATTATATTATTTAGTAATAAAAACCTTTGAATTTAAATAAATAAAATAAAAAAAGTAGACAATACATTCAACACCTATTTACCAGATAGCTGATATAATACTTATAAACATAAAAAGAGTCAGCTTAGTTTGGCTTAGTTTAGCTTTACTTAGTTTTGTGTTGTGTGGATTTTCCCAATGTGTATATTTAATGAACTTTTATTATCGAAAATATACGTTTATCAAATTAGTTTACATATCGATTCATATCGAATGCGGCCGAATACAGATGCGGCTGAAACTGGGCAAACAAATTTATTTATAGCAAATTTGCAATGCGCTCACCAGACCACTGAGGCAGAATAACGAATTTTGCACTTTGTAACTTCATCGGATCTTGTTTATTAGTAATACAAACAATAATATTTCGTGAAAATAGAACTGATATTGAAAACTAGTACCATACTACTATAATTTAAATACAACGAAAAACACCTTTATTGTGTACTACGTGAGTCAGTGGCTACCCCAAGCTCTGTCTAGCTCTGTATCTGGCTCTGTTTTTGAGTCTGTGTATGTGACGTTTCAACGTAGGATTTATTAAGTCAACACTAACACAGACTCAAAACCAGAGTCAGAGAGAGAGCCAGACAGAGCTTGTGGTAGACCTACAGTTATCGGCACATGTACTGACCTCATTTACGGATTCAAATCTAAATCCACCCTATGAGTCGAAGCATTACCAGTAACGTTAGCGCGTGGTTTATAGGGAAGTGACGCCGGGAGCGGACGTGGCACGGACGTAATAGAGTGCTAGTGACGTACGACGGACGCGTTGCCCTGTAAGTTTGGCAAGTTTTATCATGCGCACTTGATGTGCGGGCAGGTTTTTCCGCAAGTAGGCCGCTGGTGGGCCCTTTTTGCGTGACCCTTGACACGTATTGCTCGAACTTTTTTAGGTTCTACAACACGCCGGTTTCCTCACGATGTTTTCCTTCGACAGAAAAACTCATTGGTACACGAGTGGATTTGAACCCACGATCTTCGGATCGGAAGGCGGGGCCACTACCACTAGACCACCAGTGCTCTCGTTGCCCTGTAAGTAAAAGGTAAACATACTGTTCAACACTGTACATGATGTTCTCGGTGGGGATTGAACCCACGATCTACGGCACAGAAGGCAGAGCTACTACCAACTGAGCTGAGAGGCTAGTCAAAATTGTTTCCCACGGTTCTGCAGATCTGCCAATCAGCACAAACAGGCACGCACCATAGAAAATACTCTTGTCTCTCATTCATTACGATGCGTTGGACAGACGCAGACCACCAACTACCGAGTAATATCATGTAGTACCGTGGTAAGTGAGTTTTATCTATTGAACGTTCTTATCAAATGCTTCTAGAGCTCTAAAATAAAAATATCTAATGACTATTTAATTCGTGAATATTTTCTAGAAAGACATTTAGCACATGACTTTAATCATATGGACGGTAAGAGGTCCTATGTTTTTAGAATTATCGTTTCCCTCCATCAAAATTAATGAAATGAGCCCCGGGGTCAATCTGTCGTAAAAATAAATCCAGCTAAAACAACATTCAAACGTATGTACGGTAAGAGGTCCAGTAATTACATACGTAGCCTGCTAAAATAATATCACAAGAGGAATACTTCACGCATGCAGTGGCAAAGGACGGACGTCTCGACGCTCGGCTTATGGAGCATGACATTAGCGACACCGTGATCCCAGAGCCAGTGGCTGGCGTGCCACAACTAGTGTTGGCAGACGGTAGGTTTGTACTCATCCGGCTTTTGGACACGGATAGCGAGAGACAGGGAGGAGTGGAAGAGCTTGGAGGAGGCCGTTGCCAAAAAAAATCAGTTGTCTGTAAAGTCGGATAGTTGAACGTGACAACGTCATACAACTGTCCACGCGGACGCATCGCTCACTCAAGTAGGAGAGAGACAGATGTCGAACACTGCCGAGCGCGGAGGCCAATTGTGCCTGTTTGTCGCTCGTTCCGCGCTCTCGCTTGCACTTCAAGCCTTAAATGGAACGCCTCAGATCAAGGTAACGCCGCATGAGTCATGTTTTTTCGTACTTGCAGCCGGCTCCATCGAATTATAAGACGTTGTCACATCAAAAGGCAAACAGATAGTGATAATGTCGATGTCGTAGTGTAAAACATAATCTAGTTATAACAATATATCTGTAAATAATAATAAATAATTATAAGTTTAAAAAACTAGAGACCCCGACTTCATTGCCAAACGGCTTAACCGATTTTAATGAAATTTGTTTGGGACAATCTGGACGTAAAAATAACCTTCCAAATAATAAAATAATTTTCTAAATCGGTTCATAAATGACGGAGGCATGCAGTTACAAACATTTAAAAAAATATTTAAAAAAAATGGCAGCACCGATTTTAATAAAATTAAAATGCGACCAATGCGGCTTTTGACTTTATCAGAATTCGCAGATAACAATTGAATGAAGCGTTTTTATGTAAAAATATACGTGCGGCTTTTTATATATGAGCCCGTTGTACCATTGCCAACAATTTGTACATTGGCAAATGAATAAAAGCTTCTATAATTACTTGATTTTGTAAATCTACCAACGAAGCCAAAAATATCAGGTTTTAAATACGTTATGTGCTTAGAAATTGCTAATTGAAAAGAACATTGACATATAAAACGAAGTTTATCAATCGTAAAAACATATTATTTTCCTTTTTTTTCTTACTTACCTTTATTTATAATGTAATCTTTTGTATGAATCTCTATTCATTCTCTTAGTCTTAGTCTATTTATTATTACATTTCTAATATTATTTTAGAATTATCGTTTCCCTCCATCAAAATTAATGAAACGAGCTCGAGGGTCAATCAGTCGGAAAAATAAATTCAGCTAAAACAACATTCAAACGTTACAAAATAAAATATGATCCAAAGCTTTTCTAACATACGATCCGGTCATTTAGAAGCAGCATGTACATTAGTCCGTCTATTGAAGCAACCCTTGGCTAATATGGAAGCAAATTTCATTTTAATGACCCGCCCGGCAGCACCGAGCGATACGATCTCTGCTCGATTTACTCTACAGGGCTGCCATAGCTGCCAACTTTTATCTTTCCACGCTAATGTTTGCCAACTATAGCCATGTTTATTCATACTGTATGCAAATGAGACATTCATACCGACAGTATTTAAATAGTCTGGGTTCAGTTGGATAAATAATGGCTGTATTTTGTTGTAGTTTTATTTAGCACAGTTTTCTACAGTGAATGATGAACGAAGTTGGAATGCACAGAGCTTTTAGGAACATTCTAGAGCGAACTGTAAAGAATTTACGTGAATACCTTTTAGATTTTTTTATGAAGAATTTAGTTTAGTAAACTGGAATGTCCGGAGGCTTTACTTTGTAAAGAAATTTCGCAAATATTTGAACCCTTGATATTGGGAGGGTGAGGAAACCCTTTCGCCGTGAAAAGGCAGCCAGCACACGAGTCCCGTGCGTACAATGTGCGTGCAAGCCTCGTCTGCATATCGCTCGCTTTTGATCAGCATCCTCAATTTTACGACAAGCGGATTCTCGATAACCGCTGTCGTAATAGCCAATTAGTTTTATGACGCGGCACTTATGCCAACCCTAGCATTATGGGGCTTACCACAGTGTGAATACTCTACAGAGATGTTGATATTATCACGATTTGATTGTAATTAAGTACGTACGAGTACTAAGGCTTTCTGCTGAGCGTGTAAATTTTTAAAGCAATATTTGCATCATCATATCGGTCTAGTAATCCTTTTATTGTGTACACAAAAAACCTGTGTCAGTGATAACACCTACAAGTAAACCAAGAGGTAAATTGCCGATCGGTTGCCCTTACAAAAGTGAGCTTATAATAGTGAGTTCGGTCTCTGTATTGTAGTCGCTGTGATCGGCCTCGCTTCGTCGCATTGAATAGCTTTTGTGTGGAACACTTGCCTTTTGTTGTAGTGACAGCATCATGACAGAAGGGCTCGCGATGTTGCGATTGTACAGATTTACGACACGACCGCCAAAATTGGCCTTTTATTTTGTACTGCCTAAATTTTATTGTATTGTTTTATTTGCTTTATTTTATTAGGTTGGTGATAAATGTATGAAAGCCTATCTGTTATATTAAAAATATGAGATTGAAAATTTTACTGTGCAATAAAAATATGAATCGGTTTTAAATGCTGCATGCCAAGGTGGCAGTTGCTTGGTTGTACCTACGTAGTCTTTGGCAGTGAATTTCTGTAAAGTTATTGGCCGTCTGCTGACTCTTATCCCACGTGGTCATAATGTCGTCACAGCATGCCACGTTTGTCTCAGAACATCTTTAATTCTCTCTTTGCTAAAAGCAAATGTCTTAAAAAAACTATGTCTTCAAATAAGAGCTTTTGAAGCCTTTTGCTTGCCAATTTCATTAGAAAAGCAAATTAACTTTTCACAAATAGGATTTCCATAAGTTATCCGAAAAAAAAGATTAAAGCGAGTTTCTAAAGAAATAGCTAAGAAGATCTAAACATATGAGCTAGTAGATAAATACTGCCGTAATAGAAGCGAAACTCCTTTACGAAGACCTCGTGCTAATAGAGTTTACCGCAACCTCGGCCTATTAATTAAGAGTATGTCTTATCCACTGTTTACTAACACATCCTTGTAGAATGAAATAAGGACACGAAAGATAAATAAAGTAAGACAAGAATTAGTAGGAATGTGTAGCTGTGTGATGTTTTTATTTTAAAAAAGTGATGTTGGGCTACTGTAGGCATACAGTTGATAACGACATTTTCCTTATGAAAATGACATTAACAGCTTTGTAAAAAGACAAAATCTACTTTCAACGTAAAGGTCCATGAAGCCCTCAGGTTGCCGGTACCGATAACCTGATCTATGGAGGGGTCACGACCCTCAGCAGTAAGTAGCACGACGTGAGGAGGAAGAAAAAGACAAGGGATCGAACAAGCACTAATAAACAATATCTGTGATACTTACTAAAACAATAACTTACCTCCTACCAACATTGGTTATTTTCAAAAGTCCACCACCAAGTTTCTGGAAGAGCTTGTCGCTTTTGACTTAATGACCCAATTTTCTATTCCCTTCCTTATTTTTCATTTCTTTTTATTAATATTTTTTTGTGTGGTGTTCAATAAATTATTTTCAATGAATATGTTTCAGCAAAAAGGTGATCTTAAAATAAAATCTTTTCAACCGAAACTTCCACATGGGAGTTTTGGATCTAAGTATGTAGTTATTCATTAGGTCCCAGGCAATATTAAAACGGAGCGTTTGTATTGTAGTGAAGAGATTCGAATGCCTGCAAGCTCAATATCTTTGGGTCTCGTTAAATCCGACTAAACGTATAGGTATTTTCCTTTTTGTACACGAAAAGGGAGGGTTGTAGAGGGGTTGCACGAGAACCCCGTAATTAATGCGAAACAAGGAGAAATAAAACACATTCTCGCCGTGATACGAAACCGGCGGGCCGTATAATTAAAATATCAGGGTAGGTACCGTTACCCCCTTGCCACAAGTTACTTGCGGTATATAATTATTGACGAGTTATATAATATACAAAGTGCTCGTTCACGTTCCAATTATTTTTATAAAAAATCACTTTATTGGATGAAATCATGCATGCATTTTTCTCGCATTCATATTCGTAAAAGCATTGCCTCATATAAAATAAAAATCAGTATCGACATTGCTTCAAATAATATAAATGGTATTATCCAACGATTGTGGTCGAACCACGTGCAAACCTACAAAAAGTTGATTTTATTTTTTATTTTTTTGTATCAAAGCTCGGGTTCTGTTTGGAGATGCGAGTGTTCTTATCGTGTGCTGAAAACTATGGTGACCATATATCCTTGGTATTACAAACCATACAGAAAATAGAAGCAAACACGAAAAAAAACTTGGGGCTTGAGGGACTGTGAGCTCTTGCTTCACACAAACCAAAAAAGATAATGTATTCTAGTAAATCACCTCTCCACTCCACCTGGCCCGTCACTAGTAGGGTGTATGTAGGTTTATGCTAATGTAGGCACTCGCTTATCGTGCCAACCAGGCTGCATAAAAAGCTTAACGAACGCTCATTGAGTTGAAACATTCATTCAAATACAAATTATATTGGTTTATCTATGAGCAAAGTTTACTTTTGATGGGATTAATTTGCAAAAACAATGAACCTTCAAATTTTTCAGCTTTTCGTTGTAACTCGAGATAATACTCTAAAATATCTACGTGCAAAATTCCCGCTGAACAGTCTGTTATCTACAAACCTATTACAAAAAGTATCGATAAAAATGTTATCAAGATTTTCTTTCAAAGAAAACGTCTCAGCTGACTACCTACCAAATTATCCGTAGCAATTTTTTGCTGACTTTTTCAGGCTATTCTGTACCTCTCTGATAACGCAGCTATTTTCTTTTTGTGAAAATCAAACTAATAGTTTTCCCTGAGGGCATAGAACGTAATTAATTTCATTTCATCTTGACGTATCTGCGTCTTTCTATTACCCACAACGAGGTACGCGGCTCTTAATACAAAATGGGCAACAATTATTAAAGACTCAATAAATTGAGATTTTTTGTACAAAATTTCTGAAAAGATTTACACAATAGATACGCAATGAGCTTTTTCTGTATCACGAATAGATGAATAGATGATTACATTATTTTTATTGAGGGAGACCAAAAAAATCTGCACTTATTTTACATGAATATCGATAGTGAGTAAATCACGTTTTACAAAATTACGTCTTCACTTATTCATTAAATTTATTTCAGAGATTACTTACACAGTTGTTAATTCGTTTGCTAAACAATAAGTAAAGCTGACCCTCCACCTGTTAAATTTTGCAAAACGTCCAACCTCGTTTGACCTCTCAAATCCTTTTCCAACAAACAAAGTAATTAAAGTGAGGCAGGTCAGGGTTCGTTGGTTATTGTAGAATTGTGTGTTTTAAATTTTAATTCTAAACGTGGTCGTTATCCATGCAGTGACCCTGGAACGACGAGAGACAGGGGTCTCTTGATGCGTGAGACTAGATAAGTCCCACATAAAGTTTTTAATTAAATCCCGGCTGTAGCAAGGGCAGTGTTTTATAGAATAAATTTCACAGAGTGATGGACACCAACATTTTTTTTTTGCGTGAAATCTTTATACTTAAGTATTTAAAAAAAAAGCAGCCAAGTGCGAGTCGGACTCGCCCATGAAGGGTTCCGTAGCACGACGAACTACAAGAACCTTTATATATGTTACTTGATGTTACATAATAAGATTAATAAGGTTCCTGTAGTTCGTTGAAAGGTAAATTGCGGTTTACGGTTTATGACGTATAAAAAAAAAACTACTGACTAGATCTCGTTCAAACCAAATATCGTTGAAAGTTTAATGTAGTACAACATATATATTTTTTTGTATTATCATTCTCTTACTTTAGAAGTTAGAGGGGGGGGGGACCAACTTTTTTCCACTTTGGAAGTGTCTCTCGCGCAAACTATTAAGTTTAGAAAAAAATGATATTAGAAACCTCAACATTATTTTTGAAGACCTATTCATAGATACCCCACACGGCTGGGTTCGATGAAAAAAAATCGGTTGTCTGTAAAGTCGGTTTACTGACGATAGTTGAACGTGATAACGTCATAAGAAAATACTCGCGGACTCGCGGACTCGCGGACTCGGACTCGGACTCGGACTCGAACTCTCGGACCCGGACCCGGAACCCGACCGAACCCTTACCCTTACCCTCATTTACCCTTACCCATTACCCGACCCGGGCTCGGGCTCAGGTAAATGGAACGACGAAACGCCGTAACGACGCATGAGTCATGTTTTTTCGTGCGTGCAGCGGCTCCATCGATTTATAAGACGTTATCACGTCAAAAAAATTTTTGAGTTTCAGTTGTAAGTATGGGGACCCCCAAAATTTATAGTTTTTTTTCTATTTTTGTGTAAAAACCTTAATGCGGTTCTCAGAATACATCTACTCACCAAGTTTCATCAGTCTAGCTTTTATGGTTTCGGAGAAAAATGGCTGTGACACGGCCGGGCAGACAGACAGACAGACATGACGAATCTATAAGGGTTCCGTTTTTGCCATTTGGCTACGGAACCCTAAAAATGAGGGTCACATAATTCGGGCATCATTTTCAGCCACCAATTTTTGATTATGATAATAGGATGTAAAAAGGTTCCTAGTCTTCAAATAATACAAGTTCGAAGGACAGCACGTTTCCCTCTATTAATTAACTCAGTGTTTTGGTAAGGTTCAAGAAATCTATAACTATATAATATATTAGCGGCCTGTCCCGGCTCCGCACGGGTGGACATTTATTTTTTAACCACATTAAACCAAGATTAGCCTGTCAGGGTGAATGTAGTTTTCCAATGGCGAATTAATTTTAGAAAACGGCACAGTAGTTTTTGAGTTTATTAATTACAAACAAAAATACAAATCTTTTCTCTTTATAATATTAGTATAGAAGTATAGATTTAAATGACTACTTAGGCTATAGCTTTAGTAGGGGTACAGAATTTACCCACCACAAAACAGTCGTCCCTCATATTCGAAGCTAACCTTACACTTAAAACAGATAAAAGTGGGTAAAGTATACCTTTCTCAATGTCCGTTTAGCGGGCAGTCACTTATTTTGCCGAGCTCGCATCAACTCAGGCCAATAAACACTTGACGAAGGTCATAGTTGACAGAAGTGGGTTTCCTAAACCCTTGTCGTATTTTATTACAATACCAAAAAGTACCTATTGCCGCTTTATGATTTATATCTTTATTGAAAACGCGAGCATATTACTTTTTGCTGATATAATAATGCATTCAGTTCTTTAGATGTTTCTAGATACACCCCTCGATTTCGACGATATTCCCAAATTTCTAATAGGTATTTTTATTTATTTCATTAACAATTTTACAATCGTGTCTGAAAAACCTTTGAATAACAGTAGTAAATAAATAATAATTAAAGCACAGTATACAACAATTATAAATTAAATCAGTAATACGTGCCGTATAACGCACCAATGTGCTGTAGTTGCTTCGCTTTACTTGGATTCGTTTAAGAAAAACCCCAACTTGTTTCACAGCTACACTTTTCTTGTCTCTACTCTTTTCCACTTTAGTAGAAGGTTACCAAGAGTGAGGTTGCATTCCGTTAGAAAAAAATTGTGACTAACCTAGTTGACGCAGACGAAATTCAAATTAAATCAAACTAGCTTTCTATTGGAATATTTGTATATTTTTTATAATTTAAACATCTAATCCATATATAATGCTCATTCGATATGTGTTGACTACAGCTATAAAGTGCGCCCATCCTGAAAATAAAGAATGTTACTATTTTAATTTTATGATAAGATTTCGATATTACATGCAACTAACAACGCCTTCATTTATAAAGAATTGTGTGGTGCTGGACATACTTAAATTTAAAACTTGGGAACGTCTCAAAGTTAAGGGAAAAAAACTTAGTTTATTAAGACCATTGTCCATGAAAATAGCCAAAGATTCTCTTTGAACAAACTTTAGCGATTCACCAGAGAATAGCCAAGTTTCCATAAAATTTAAGTGACAAGTTGATATTCTATCTATAAGCGTCGTGCTTATGAAAACTCGACTCTTATAGATAGACGCAGATAGATATACGATTAATAATCAATTGATCTTGTCATTCTTACTATGTATTTAACTTAATATCCTAGTTTTCTCCAAGCGGACGATCAATGTCTCTATTTAGTGCTATCGGTTGCTAGAGCACTTCAGCTTTTAATGATTAAAGTTGAGGGTTTATTCCCATTTATGATATAAATCTATGATGTGTGTTTTAACCCTTAACTGTAGTGGTCAAAAATAGTCACTTATCTATAGTCGTGGGTCCATGGGACCCACCTATTTGAGATTGTACTTTTTGTGTAAAAAACAAAAACCAATTATATTTTTACACTCTTTTATTATTCATTTATATATTTAACAATCATAGTTTTACAAAAAATCAACTATAGGAACTTTTATTCTTATCTTTAATGGCACTTCTTATAATCAGTCGTTATTTAACCTAAAAACATGCTTACAAAAAAAATCACATTAAATGGAAACACACGATAAAAAAATTAAAATCAACTCTTTTCGTACACATAAGATAACAATTTTTAAGATAACTAAAACAAAACAAATATACTTCTTCTATAAAAATTTTGACATCACCAAATGATGAGCCAAGTTATATGCATGAATTACACACTGTTTTAGCACAAGTCATGCAAATAGGCAGTCTAACACTTAGGGACATAAATGTACAGTCTTCGCCCTTTTGTTTGGCGGACAAAAAGAGCATCTCTTTCTCTTACTCCTCTCCAATTTCAGGTTTTCATCGTGTGTTGAAGTTGTCTCTGCTAAATGAAGTTTCAAAGCTGTAGCAATGCTTGTTCGGAGTTGTGTAGGAAGTCTATCGTTATAAGACCTTCTTCCATAACATTCCTTCGGTTTGCCATCTCAAAAACCTGAAAAAAACGGTAAAAGGAATATATAACATCAATGAAAAAAGTTACGCATCTATAGTCGTGGGTCCCATGGACCCAATCGCACACCAATACTCACCTTAGGAATAGCGAGTGAAACGCGTCAGTCCACTTACGCGCGCTTCGGCCTACTGTCGGAAGGTACCTAGGCGCGGGAGGCGCTCGGGCACGCGCTGTGATTTTTACACGAGTTCGAAGATTGAACCTGGGTCCATTGGACCCACAACTACAGTTAAGGGTTAAAGATGAATGAACAATGTAAAAGATGATATGGATAAAAAAGAAGTGAATACAGAGATGACGGCTGATAGAAGTGAATGGAGGAGGAGAACATGTTATGCTGACCCCACATATAATGAGTTATGGGCAGGGGGAAGAAAAAGATGATGTGTGTTTTAGTTATCTATCGCTTGTTCAGAACTTTAAATGAATTCTTATTAAAAGACTCACCTAGTGCAACGATCAACACTATGACCATCCAAATAAGTGCAACTACTATATGATATCTTCCTTCGATTGCCAGCACAAGTGGTATAATAATGGCCAGAATCAACTGAACACACAGATATACTCCGGCTAGCCAAATGTAGCAAGCCATCAAGTCTGGATTTTCCTGAAAAACCCATAGCGGAAATTAAACCATAAATATTACCATCGTGTCTGCCTGGCAGTCACACAATTTTTGAGTAGGGTACTACGTTACGTACACTAGCACTAGAAGAACTAAAATGTTGCCCACATATTTCATCTCCACTGCAGGGCAAAACCTTTCATCGTTTTTTACACACTTCTCGATATTTGACTGAGTATTTCGCGAACTATTTTTCATGGACCTATTTTTTATTTGTTATAATCATCAATAATAATAGTTTTATCAAGCACGGGTGTAACTCCGAAAAACTATTTCAATTCCTTGCAGCACTGGACCTCCAAAGCATACTTTTGTTCTATTGCAGAAAACTGCTGTACATGTGTGGAATAGTCCGTAAGTTTTTAAAAACTGATGTTGAAAGGCAAAATGTGATAGCTCAATAACATCATGCAGGTACTGAGGTACACTTGGCTTATAGGCTCGTGCATCTCACCGACAGGTCGCGGTCGAATCTGACCGGGAACCCGTAACCCTGTCAAGTGCAGATGCATCGTCGAATGAATCTTCTCATGACGAACGGCTGGATGACGCGTTGGCACTAAGGTATTTGACGGAATATCGATGGGTTTTTAGCCGGTATGCCACTAATTTGGTGGTGAGCCCGATTTTCCCATCGAAAAATAAAAAGGCTCGTGCATCTCAGATTTTTTTCCCGGTTCATAGCAATGAACCGAGCACATAAAGTGAAAACCCCAACATAATAATACTAATCTATGAAACATAGTTCTTCGATAAAATCCCCGATACTTGAGAGCGTGCTGTGAGATACAACGAAAAGAAAGTTACTTTTAACAAGATTTGTTACTTGTTAACAAGTAAGGTTCAAGCTGTTCGATCAAGGTACGAGTTGGTATAGATCGGATAATATTTTTTGAAAAAGTTCTCGCGTAGGAATGTGAGAAGGAGATTGCATTGAAACATTGTGACTTTGAACAGAATTTAGTAGTTTATTTACTATGATTTTATAATGTGCCAGAAATTAAGAGCCGAGTGGAATTTTAATCTCTTCTTGTTTTGTGATTTTTAAAAGCCTTTCGTTCCTACATCTAAGCGTTCTGCGTGCTGATCGCCATTGCAGAACACTTATACTTATATGTGTACAAGGTTATAAATTTAGTAACTTTGAAATCAATAAAAACCTTAATTTACTATTTTTACATAAGTGTGCAATACATAATATCAATATATATAATATCGATATTTTTCGCTAAAAATTAAATAGATGCATAAAGTTGAACATTCATTAGGTACACCCTCTTTGTACGAATTGACCACACTGTAAAACCCAAAGTTAGGCTGTACCTACCTACGTTGTATATTATGTCATTCAAGTAGTCAAGGCACAGATCAGAGAAGCAAATAAGAAGGAGAGGAAATGTTACTTACATCACAAGCAGCTATCAATAGCAAGACAGACACAACGACAAACATTATAGTGATTATAATGAATACTGACAGCAAACTTATAAGAATTATGGAGCTGACGGTCAAATATTTTCTGTCTTTTATAAGAAACATCGCACCACATGATAGACCAAAAATCTGAAAATAAACGTAAATATTAGTCACCTACATAATAAACGATTCCAATTACGAACAAATTCTTCTCGACAATACTACAAAGATCGCTAGTAGAATCGCAAGCTTTTAAAATGATTACTTTTATAAACTTATAATAATGAGGATAGACAAAAACTTCTTCAGCGTTGTTTGTTATTTTTTTTTGTTAGGGAACTTGAAGAGATATACCTACTTGTGTAATATTGCTCTTGTTGTGTGGCATAAAATAAATAACTTTAGATTTAGATTTTTGAAGATTGTGAACTTTAATTAGTATACAATTTTCGGAATTTATTTTGATCAGTAATATGGGTTCCCATACCATAGAGAACCACATACAGATAGGCCAATGTGCAAACTTCGAAGAAAAACTAAACTATCTGAAAACTCGCCCGGTGGACTTGAGTGATTTTTTTACTTACAATTCCCAGAATTGCTATTAGCTTTGTTCCAGATCTCAGTGGGAAGCAAAAACAACAGTAACTTGCAGATGGTATTCTCTCCATAAACGATGAAACATCTTCTTGGATATCCATTCTATTTTATTTGAATTATATATAAAACTAGGAAAACATACACAAAAATATACAAAAATAAAGAAATATGCAGATAAACTTCAAAAACGAAACGTGACATTGGAGCAAACGGAGCAAGCATTGGAGATCTTCCATAGAGATGAAAATTTTGGAAAAGGTCACAGCAAAGAGGTTAGAAATTGCGCAACAAGGAGTTTTTCTAGTCTTTGGTTGCAGCCATAGAACAAAGGTGGGCAGCATATGTGTCCAGCATATGAGTTTCAGCATTCATATAGAATACGACTGGTGCACCGTATTTTCTCGCCATGACCAAAGTCTTACAAAAAAAAAACTAAACATAGCGGTCACTGCCCGCAGGGAGGCTGATAGGTAATGTTCTACGACTGAAGCTCAAAACATAATAATTTTTAATTGTTACAGTTAAATTATATTCTAGGTACGTTTGTATCCAACTTCTTCTTCGTCGAGTCGATGTTTCACGTGATATTTTGTCCCTATATGTGTTTTGCCCAGAAATGGCCCACATTAATATAGCGCTTTCCGTGGCGTCAGTCAAATCTTTCAGCGTACAGGTGTTAGGGCACTCTGGGCAAGACAGCAAATGAAGCATAGACTGTGGGGCTCCGCAGTTGCAGTCCACGGGATCGGAGTACCCCTATTTGACTAAATTATGCCTGCAGCGGCCCACCTGGCTCCGAAGTCTATTCAGAGACTTCCAGGATGACCAATGGGAGTTGGTTACCCGCTGGTAGTTCTTCTGCCGGCATAACAGCCCATAGTCTCTTACGTGCCTCACTAGGATCCTCCTCTGTCAGTGCCTTAGTTGTCTGGAGAAAGCTATGGCGGCTTTTCAAACGGCCCTGACAGTGATTGGTGTTATAAAGTGGGTGCCTCATGTCCATTTCCTCTTTGTTTTTTTTCGAATACAACAATATAGATATATCTTAAATGAATACCTTAGCTTACAATTAATTGGGAAGCATAAATCGTATCCGCGGTGTTCAACGAATTCTGTGAAATTTAATTGGGTTTTCATATATTTTTATTATTTGTGAGTAACTGCCGCTTTCCGATTTACAAAATTTTCAGAAGTATTATTCAACAAATAAATTGAGTACCACGCGAATAATACTTGAATACAATTAGCTATGTTCATGCAGTTGCCTAAAACAAAATGGAAAAAAAAAAAAAAAATACAGCGTTTGTATTCACATTTTGTAGAATCTGTCAGTGTTAAATATTATATGTGAATACAAATTCCAGAGGAACTTCCTCCCGCGCACTCTATTGTGGAATACTCTTCCTGCTGAGGTTTTCCCTATAGATTACAGCATGGAGGCCCATGAGAAGTTCCTAAAAGAGGCCTTCAAGAAGGGCGTTTTAAAAAAAATCAAGGGTCAGCAATGCGCGAGTGATGCCTCTGGTGTTGCAAGCGTCCATAGGCTACGGTAACCGCTTCCCATCAGGTGGGCCATATGCTTGTTTGCTAACTTAGTTGTATATTGGAAATAAGTTAGAAATTGGCATATTTTTATGGAACTGTATTGAGGTGAAATTACAAGCATATGAGGAACATCTGTACACCTCATGTTGATACTAGTAGACCAGTAGGCCTACCATGAGCTCTATCTGGCTCTGTCTCTGGCTCTCTGGCGTTTAGTCAACACGCACACAGACTCAAAAGCAGAACCAGAGACAGAGCCAGACAGAGCTCGTGGTAGGCCTACAGTACACCGTAGAGTACAGTCATATTATCTTAAAAAGTATCAGTGACCTAAGGACCACGTCCTTGATCTATAAACATCAAAACATCCGGCTCTAGATAGGTCAGATAGATAAAATAAATGAAAATACGCCTCTATAACGGCTAAGAAAACGCAATTCATCGTCTAATATAAACAATAGGTGAGTGCACACGTTTTTCGGGAACCAATTTATGCTTAACACTACCCAAGCTATGATTGATGTGGCATATCCTGAGTTGGCCGTGTCGGCAAAACCAGTAAAACAGCTGGTATATCCCGCGCCAGTAATGAAATGAATTTTAAATGGCAACCCTATAATTATTCCTCTCTCATGAGAATACTTACTAGATTGACACCTTTCACTCGTTCTTTAGCTACTGCTAACAAGCTATACTGGGTAGTTCCAGTAGCTTTTCCGTGCGTAGTGATTTTGAGAACCTTACAGTTTCAACCATCGTTGGTTTTCCGCTTTATTAAAAATAATAATATTAAAGATAAAATTGTCAATGGGAGGGGGGGGGGCTTTAGCTGCACTTATCCGCTTAAAATACAAAAAATACACCTGAACAGAGGACCTCCTCTTTTTTTTAAACGTCTTCAAACCTTGTAGCTCCGTCATAATTATTTCATTTGTTCATTTGTTATTATGTAATAGTACTTTTGAATTGGTTTCACTCGGTTTTTTCTGCGGTCTTCACATCCAAATTACGGAACAAAATAAGTCGATTGCGTAAAAACCAGCGGTCGTTCTCTAAGCTGCATTTATCCGTAGCATTTATAAAGCTAGCAGTGTGTGGGATTAACCTTGGCACCTATTATGTCGGGATAGAAAAGATTGATAGCATTTTCCTTGGGGCAACGAGGTCTTTTAAATATATACAAAAGATTTAAAGGCTCGTTGCTGCCTTATTGTTTGTTGTTGTTTTATCACTTGTTTTATGAGCCATAGCATTTACAAACAGTAAACAAATAATTTAGAGTACAGTCTTTCCGCGGTTCGGTTTGGGCGTAGGTACCTGTTTTTACCGTTTTAATGTTTTTTAGATAATTAAATATCTCATCATATAAAAATATTCAATAGGTCATTTCGTAAGTTTTCTAAATCCGTTCGTACTGTATTACCATTACTGTTACTGTATATCGTGTACTGTATCGAGAAAAAACCGACGCGTCGTAAAACCTAAAAAAATAACTAAAATATTTGTCGGATGCACGAAAGGAGCCTCCCTCGGGCGCGTTTTGAGAGAGACCTACGTCCAGCAGTGGACTGATATATCAATCCCACGCTTTCACATTTGCATAAAATACAACTTAGGTAATTGATGATGATGATGAATAAACATCCATCATCTACTCAACCCCACGCATTCACGTTTTCATAAAATACTACTAAAGATTTTTTCTCGACTATTCTTTTATAAATAGATATTATGTTTTTGGATCCTAGTTTGTAATTTTACTGCAGTATGTTAAAGTAAATTTGTCTCTCGCACGAACATAAGTACTAGCAACAGCTGATGTAAATAAAATTAATTATCCATAATTCATATTAATTAAAGCTCGCTTTGTAACACTTTGCATCTTCTAACAATATAACGTAACCTAGTTCGGAGTAAAGGATGGTAATTTTATAACTTCACTTTCTAAATGGCTGCTTTTATTATCAATCTCAAGTTCATTCTTTGTTCATAGCATAACACAATTTTCACATTAAAGTTGCAAAAGATTTATCTATTCCGTACATTTTTAAACAAAATAATGGGAAGGAAAAAGCGAATCCATGTTGCAAAAGGATTCAGGAAAATAAGGAGGAAAAATCTATATTTTTATAGGCCAAGTCCACTCCTTCATAATAAGATCTCAGAAATTACAAGGCCTGGAATTTTACACAGGCATTCCTTGGAGAGCTATAGGCATTTATAAAAAAAACATTGTAGTTTTTACACAAACAATGTCACGTTAGTTTTTTTATTACAATTTACCTACTCATTCAATCCGAGAAGTGGTAACCATCATTTAAAATAAAGAAACCGTTGCTTTGACCGAGGCGTGAATTTCTCTTGCTATAATTAGGCATCAACTGTTTGTTCTTTCTACATCAATATTATCTGCTCATTTACTTATAACAAAAAAATGTGTTGGGGCTAATACAAAACAATTCGTATTCGCGTAACTTTTACGGGAAAATGATTATCCTAACGAGCACTCATTAGCAATGGTTAGCCTTTGTTTTGTCAGAGCTACATTTACTTCGGATATAATTTGTTCTTTTTTTCCTTCTTCTTAACCTAATTTGATAACCATTTATTGTTAGGATAACAGTTATCCTTTAAGCCTTGCGCACATTTAAGCCTTCTGCGGTGGTGATCAGTGAAACGCTGTCATATTAGACAGCGCTTCACTGATCGCCTTCGAAGATCGGAAATGTACACAAGGCTTTGCTTAAGGGGCCGGCGGAGGGAAAATTTTCATACAAACGTAATACCAAAATGATTACTAATTTAAGCAGATTTTCACTATAGTATTGTAATAATTGTATTTTTATTGAATTTATCTAGGTTCCTGGGCAGTTTTTATTTTAAATTACTTACCTCAAATTAAATTAACGCCAATCACATTTTACAATGAAAAAAAATGTGTAAAATGCGATTGATGTTTATTTCTTTTGAGGTAGGTAAGTAATTTAAAATAAAAACTTTTCAGGAACCTAGATAAATACTATACAAATACAGTTATTACAATAATATAGTGACAATCTGCCTAAACTAGTAATAATTCTGGTATTACGTTTGTATGAAAATTCACCCTCCACCGGCCTCTTAAGTAATTTTTATCCAAGCCCAAGGGATTTTTTTATGATTTGTATCGTTTGTCTGTGGAAAAGAACGAAAATAAAAAGATAGCATTGAGTTTTTATATTTTCTGTTTTTAGGGTTCCGTAGCCAAATGGCAAAAACGGAACCCTTATAGATTCGTCATGTCTGTCTGTCTGTCTGTCTGTCTGTCTGTCTGTCCGACCGTGTCACAGCCATTTTTCTCCGAAACCATAAAAGCTAGACTGATGAAACTTGGTGAGTAGATGTATTCTGTGAACCGCATTAAGGTTTTTACATAAAATAGAAAAAAAACTATAAATTTTGGGGGTCCCCGTACTTGAAACTGAAACGCAAAAAAATTTTTTTCATCGAACCCATACGTGTGGGGCATCTATGGATAGGTCTTTAAAAATGATGTTGAGGTTTCTAATATCGTTTTTTTCTAAACTGAATAGTTTGCGCGAGAGACACTTCCAAAGTGGAAAAAAGTTGGTCCCCCCCCCTCTAACTTCTAAAATAAGAGAATGATAAATCCAAAAAAAATATATGTTGTACATTACTATGCAAACTTTCAACGATATTTGGTTTGAACGAGATCTAGTCAGTAGTTTTTTTTTTATACGTCATAAATCGTAAACCGCACATTTTTTTTTCATCGAACCCATACGTGTGGGGTATCTATGGATAGGTCTTTAAAAATGATGTTGAGGTTTCTAATATCGTTTTTTTCTAGACTGAATAGTTTGCGCGAGAGACACTTCCAAAGTGGAAAAAAGTTGGTCCCCCCCCTCTAACTTCTAAAATAAGAGAATGATAAATCCAAAAAAAATATATGTTGTACATTACTATGCAAACTTTCAACGATATTTGGTTTGAACGAGATCTAGTCAGTAGTTTTTTTTTATACGTCATAAATCGTAAACCGCAATTTACCTTTCGACGAACTACAAAAACCTTTATATTATGTTAATTGATGCTACGGAACCCTTCATGGGCGAGTCCGACTCGCACTTGGCTGCTTTTATTTTTATAGGGCACGGTGTAAGTATTAAGTAATCAGGGAGCTAATTCTCGGGCCGATCTCGATCATTTTGCAATTTTATTTTATTGCTTCTTTTCGAAGATTTCCTTGAGTAATTCATCAACAACCTCATCATAAAAGCGTCAACAGCTACGATATACGGAAAACGTAGAAAAAGTGCGGGGTTGTGAAAAGAAGCAATAAAATAAAATTGCAAAATGATCGAGATCGGCCCGAGAATTAGCCCCCTGTTTCTTTAGCAGGACTAGGAAGAAAACAATTATACATTTTTATATAATATGATGACACTTCTCCGAGGTTGTGGAATATTCTACCAGCTGACGCTGTACGGGGTTCTTCAAAAAGGGCATTTTAAAATATTCGACGCGCGACTGATGTGTAGCACAGCGTCCATAGGCTACGGTAACCCGCTTGTTTGCTAACTTATTCCTCTAAAACAATAAGTAAATGATAAAAAACTGGTGCTAGGCTCCTTGGTTAAATAAATCTCAACTTTATTATCTATTATCCAGCCGCAAATGCAATTTAAATAAAATACCCGAGAGAATTTGCTCATTTAACTTTTTCTCTGTTGTAAGCCACTCTCATCCGCGTTATCCTGCATTTCCATTTTAAAGCTAAACAGGGAAGTGGGATTTGAGTGAGGATTTTGTCTAAATCCATCCGAAAGGTGGCTTAACTAGAACTCGCCTAAACACGTCGTAGTGCACGTATTATACGCATATTTACGAAATATTACGAATATTCCTTCTTATTGGCGTTCGTGGCTAAAGCGTATTCTATCAAATTATGTAGATCATAGAAGTTCAAAAAACTTGGGAAACCGACTTCATGGCAAAACTGCTGAACCAATGTTGATGAAATTTTTAAGGGACTTATTTGAAAGCATAAAAAAAGATTTTTCAAATCGGTTCATAAATAATCTCTTTTTTTAGTCTAAAAGAAATATAATTACTAGTCACTAACGGTATTTTCCTTCATAAACGAAAATCGTTTCCTGGTAACTTTCCGTTTAATCGGTTAGTCCACTAACATTTTATTTATTTTCATGTGTTTACAAAATAGTTATCAGTCAATCATTACCAAGCTCAGAATTTTCTTAAGTCAATATCATTAAAAATATCACCGGCACCCACAACCTTCAAATCAAAACACAGAAATGCTACTTCACATCAGAAATAGGCATGGTAATACTTCCCCAGACGAGCCCTTCACAAAGAGCTGTACTACTACAAACAAACAAACTATTTAATACCCTATTCATGTATTTTATGTGAGGAGACTTCAGTACCTACCTTTTATCCTAATATTACCAGTTGATCAATAAAACAACTCATAAGTCAAATTAATTCACTAATGAAGGACACCTAAGTAAGTGGTAATGAATTTAATGTAAAAATTGATTATTTTTTCTATTTGTCATATTTCTTGTAGTACCGGCTAATACCTATTACTTAGTTAGTTCCAAACAGAAACTTGGTAATGAGAGGTTTTAAAGTGGCGAAGGTGAAACCAATATCACCAAAACTAAACAACAATGAAGAAAAAGGGTTGAATATAATCAAACAGTTTAAAGTTCTGATAATCGCGGAAGCTCTTTTCGGAATCAATCGCTTGTATTTACTGGAGTACCCAAAAATAACAATGGTTTTGAGTAACATTTACTGTCTAGCGTCTATCTGTTTAGTCGGTATTAATTTTACTACTACAGAAAAGGCTTCCATATTTGCTCTACGAAATATGCCAATTGCTGAATATATAATTTTTGTTATAATAAACATAACTTTATTTAAAAAAACATTGAAAAGCTTTTTCAAAAAAATGCATGAATTCGATCAAATGTTGAATATACAGAATAATTTTATTATTACATGCTCCTCGAGAAGTGTTTTGACAAGATGGACTCTGCTAACTATTTTCTTAAATATTTTGGAGTTTGCTGCAGTGATTTATATGTTCGGGATGTCGGCATATAGTGAATGTTTTTTAATTTGTATAAGTTTGACGCAGGATCTAGAGCGCTTTTTTCTATTTATCTTACTCCGTTGTATTTTTGTAAGAGTTTTAATAATTAAAGCGCACGTAGAAAAGCAATATGGCGTTGTTGAAAATACAAACTTGGCGAAGGCCACTGACGTCGGAAAGCTGTCAGAAAGAATTCAGCTCGATACAACATCGCTACACGAAGCCTACGAATTATTGTTACAATGTGCGGAAAAACTCAACACTGCTATGGACTTTCCGGTTTGTTGATTCTAAAATAATCACTGGCCATCTTGCAGCCATAAAAGTAATCTAAAAGTATTTCCGTCTTTTTTTCGCTATAAGCCTTGCGTAAGCGTTCTGTTGTGGCCATCAGTGAAACGCTGTCAGCGATATTTGACAGCGTTTAAGCGCCCGGGTTGCTAGTAAAAATAGCGTGATGTTATAAAGCCTTCCTCAATAAAATCAACAGTTCCCGAGATAGCGCGTTCAACCAAACAAACAATCAAAACTCTTCAGCTTTATAATATTAGTATCGAATATTTTCGACAGTCAAAGTCGAATTTTATGCAAAGAATAGACGGACTACTTATTGAACGTATTCCGAAATTGTATTTGGTTCATTGATCTTTTTTTCTTTTCAGATGACGATAATGTTTATGCTATCGGGTCTATCTACAGTAATCATGCTGAGATACGTCATATATCTTTTCCAAATCGTCCAATCAAATAATGAACTCACGGTTTGTTTCATGTTATTCATTTTTCTAACCCTGTATACTAAGTACTTGGATCACATATTCTGGTTACATGACATGCGCCGTATTTTATTTTTTTGTATTTTTGAATTATAAGTTCATGGAGGCCCTTTGCGTCGCCTTCCAGCAGTTTAGGGACGCTATTTTCATTTTTGAGTTTCAAAAATCCATGGTATTGTATGTATAGTATAGTATTGGTGACTTTGATTATAAGTTCATGAATTACTATTTATGTACCTACATTATGTCTACATCACAATTTGATAGTTGCGTATCTATCGTAAAAACTTTAATTTAGCTTTAATTTTTTTTTACATGGATCTTCTTTAGACGTATTTCTTTCATTTTTAGGGTTCCGTAGCCAAATGGCAAAAACGGAACCCTTATAGATTCGTCATGTCTGTCTGTCTGTCTGTCTGTCTGTCTGTCCGACCGTGTCACAGCCATTTTTCTCCGAAACTATAAGAGCTACACTGATGAAACTTGGCGAGTAGATGTATTCTGTAAACCGCATTAAGATTTTTATACAAAAATAGAAAAAAAAAACTATAAATTTTGGGGGTCCCCATACTTCAAACTGCAACTCAAAAAAATTTTTTTCGTTGAACCCATACGTGTGGGGTATCTATGAATAGGTCTTCAAAAATGATGTCGAGGTTTTTAATATCGTTTTTTTCTAAACTGAATAGTTTGCGCGAGAGACACTTCCAAAGTTGAAAAAAGTTGGTCCCCCCCCTCTAACTTCTAAAATAAGGGAATGATAAAACTAAAAAAAATATATGTTGTACATTACTATGCAAACTTTCAACAATATTTGGTTTGAACGAGATCTAGCCAGTAGTTTTTTTTTTATACGTCATAAATCGTAAACCGCAATTTACCTTTCGACGAACTACAAGAACCTGTTTTCTGTTTATTTTCTGTATATTATGTTACTTGATGCTACGGAACCCTTCATGGGCGAGTCCGACTCGCACTTGGCTGCTTTTTTTGGTATCTGATTTTCTAGATAAGTCTTAACAAATTATGTATATTTCAGTTTCAGGCAGCGATTTCTGCTATATCGTATTTGTTATTACGATTGTTGAAATATAATATATTGCTGTTTTTTCCATGCTACTTCTCTAGCAACACATCGAAACAAGTCGCCGTCATCCGTTATATACTATACAACGCCAAAGTCAGTTTACCTCTGAGTAAGTTTCTAACATATCGATTTCAATAGTCATTTATTTGGTTATTTTACAAGTAACTCTCTATTATCCAAAGAATATGATGATGATTTTATAGCCGTTTTCGGCTACGGCAACTGTAAATGGATTGCAACATTATTATTGTTTGAGGGCTTCGATGCTCTGCCCTTTGATGCGCCCTAATGTGGCTGGTGTACCCAATTCAAAAAAAAAATAACATTCATTCAACCATATACATAATAAAAATAAATAGATATAGCATTTCACATCACATAAAAATAAAACATTTTATCAGATTATTTACAAAAATTATATTACTATTATTAGTAGTATAGCAGAACCGGGAGAGAGGAGAAGATACTTTTTATCCAGAAAAAATAACGGGAACGGGACGAGCAAAGCCGCGGGCGTCTAGTGAAAACTAAAATTGATAACCTTAAAGGCCTTGTTTTGTTATTTTTGCAGATCTTACAACTATCATAGTTCGATTGATTATTTGTGGTGAATAAATAGTTATATTAATAAATTGGTTTCAGACAAGATTGAGAGTCGGAAACTAAAAGCGTTTTACCTCCTGACTAAAGAGTGTGAAATCAATTATACACTTTGTGGCGTCTTCAAACTGAACATGACCTTACCTTTAAGGTATATGAGTCTATGCGTCACGTATTTGGTCATCGCCATACAGTTTTCAAAATTTCTTTATTAGCGCTGTTATAGCTATTTTTCTTGGTAGTCCATAGTTTAGTCACTGTGTTTTTTTGTGTTTTACCTAAAATTATGTATTTGCAAAATAAAATAAAAAATATTCGAAAACTGTGTAACTTTACTACCACCCCGACCGACCTCAATCATCAATGCCACTCATCATAACACAAATTAACTAAACAAACTAACAAATAAACAAATATTTTTAAACTGTATCAATACATGAGAAACAGTTGAGCTATCTGCAAACCGTTACAAGCGATCTATAGAGATAGCTCTGCTGATTCAAATCAGTACCAGACAAAAGCACTCCCAAGACGCTGGCGGCAATTGCCACGCTGAATATACAATATAATAATATTATAGCAATACTAAGTATAATAGCAATGCTAATGCGCTGCGCTAGCTACCTACCCATCATCAGCCTTTGGGTCACGCGTCGCTTTGATCAATCGCCTAGACAACATTTTGAAGACCCGTAAGGCTTCGGTTCCCTATTAGTTTTTATAATTACTTAGTAGCAAGGAAATTGGTTTACCATCATTATCATAATTATGTAAAAATGTTAGCATATCAATCAAATAAAAAATGAGTCGACTAATAACCCGTCAGTCGTGGATTAACATTCGTCAACATGACTAGTACTCGCATCAGCGTTGTATCCAATTTGTCCTTAGCTAATGTCATGCCACCAAAAATTAATAATTTTATCAATAACGCACATAACGTTATCAAACAGTCGAAATTCATAATCATTTTTGAAGCTTTGTGTGGAATCAATAGAATTTATCTGCTGCACTACAACAAATTTATCACAATATCGAGTAAAATGTACAGTCTCACATTATTGTGTGTGATATTGGTTTTTAATATAAAAGATTTTGTAAGAAGGGGCACCATAACCACTAAAATATTAACAACGATTTTGTTTACCGAATACACACTGTTAGTTTTGATTGCTATGACTAATAATAGAAACCTTTTTAAAACATATTATAAAAATCTCACCACGTTTGATGACGTGTTGAATATTCAACATGAACCAGCTGTCACTAACTCCATAAAGAGAGCCGCTGCTTGGACATTAGGAAGTATTTTACTGTGTTCTTTTGAAGTATTTCTGATGACTGTTATATATTCCCCGAAAAGTGTTTTGTTTGTGCCGAACCTTTTGATCATGCTTATATGTCATGATATTGAACAAGTGTTTTTTTTCAACAACCTTGGTGATATTTACACTAGAATTTTAGTTGTGAAATCTCATGTTGAGAATCTTTTTAATGAGAACTGTAAATTAGATGAGAAGCACGATATGGTTAAAATGCTAACTGAGAAGACACAATTTGATGTGAGCGCTTTACACAGAGTTTACGAGCTACTTCACAAATGTTCTGAGCAACTGAATTCTATCATGAATAAACCGGTAAGTCACGAAAAAGTAGTAGGAAATATCTGGATGACGATACGATTACTACAAAACTTTGTTATTATTAAATGTTAAAGCAGATAAATATAAAAGCTCATACATATAAAATTAGCTTTTTTCAGATTCTGGTAATATATTTCGTGTCAGTGACTTCGACAATATTTGTACTAAAGCTGATAGTAGCTTTATATCAGCAAGAAAACCCGCAATTTGTAAGCCACTTAAAATTATTTTTATTCCACATTTACTAACGCACAAATCGATAATTGTACTATCAGCAAAACTTATGCCTTATCATTTTTGAAACAGATTTGCTTTCAACCGTTTTAGCTAGCTGACTCTGCCTATTTCTTTGGTTATTCATTTTGACCAATGGGAGACGTAAAAATCAGTTCTGTTTTATGACATTTACACTTTCAAGCGCGATCAAATTACAGCAGGGTATTGGTAACTAGCGTCACAGAATACATACCTACTGACTGTGAAAGATGCAGATTTGGCTCTTGCATGATTTAGCTTTTTTTTGGTATGTTCTAATCCTGTGAATAACACTATTGCTAATAATTTCAGGATGTCGCTCTGACGACCTTGTACATGGTACTCAGATGTATAAAGTATTGCGTGCTATTAGTCGTCTCTTGCTTCTACTCAAGCGCGACTACAGCTCAGACCAACTTGATTCGAACGATTCTTCACAATGCAGTGAATTGTAAGCCAATAAGTGAGTATGATGCTTTTGTTTAACAAGTCAGATTCTCTGATTTTTAAATTATAAGAAAAATAAATATCAACCAGCGCAAGCTGAACTGCAATATCATTCAAATTTCGCCAAATGAAAACTCAAGTTTTACTGGGTATTTATTAGGTTTTGGCTAAAAGCTCGATAACAAAAATAGAAAAAAGATGTCATTCTTCTAGCAAATGAAGATTATCTACTCCAACATGTTGTTACATTCGAACATTAAGTTGAAGAAGACGTATGTAGCCATGTACTGTACACCGCTACACGGTTTTCTTTTCAGATAAGATCGAGCGTCGCAAAGTCAAGACATTCTTCCTTCTGATCAAGGAAAGCAACTTTAGTTACATGATCTGTGGTGTTATTAAGCTCGACATGTCCCTTCCACTCACTTACATTAGCCTCTGTGTTACATTCCTTGTTATCGTCATACAGTTTTCCAAGTTTATAGATTAAGATGTCTCCATCTTCATTCAAAATAACTATTTGCACAAAGTCTTACTTTATAACAAAAAGCGATTTCATATTTTTACTGAATGTGAGGCGAATGAATCTGTATTATATATTTATGTCGTCGTAAATTGTACTCACGGTTTGCTTCGAGAAATAAATGTGTAGTGTCATCAAAATATCTTTTTGTGTAGGTAATAATAGCGACAGGTTTAAATATACCATGAGTGATTGATCTACCAAAACCTATTTAATCCACTCAGCGATATGTAAATGCAAAAGCATGTTCTTCTATTTCTTCTTGTTTATAAAATTTTAAAAAATAAATAAAATTTCTTGATTAACTCAGTAGCGTTATACCTAATTGTATTGTACCTATGTATTCCTAATGATGAAGCCTTCATCATTTAAATGCTTTTCAAAACCATTACGATGCTATCAAGTTACATAGAGAGGTAGTATGTATTTTTAACTACCTCATGCCCATGACTTTGTTCCACACTCATGTCTTGTAATAAAGTTAGCTTCAGTATCTGTTACAATAGTTCAATTTTACCAGCTCTCACCAATTTAAAGTGAAAGGGTTAATCTATTACAAAGACATAATGATAAACTTAAAAAAAAGCTGATAAACTTATTTAGCTTTAGTTTTTAAATTACTGGTCGTTAAAAAAAGCAGTTTCATCAATTCACTTGTTTTTATGTAAGACTTTATTCGAACGTTTAATAGCAATTAAATGAAAGTCTACTTTGAATGATGGCAGTGTCGACTCTACTTTCATAATTGCTTTATGATTTCAATGATAACGAAATTAATCAAATTTTGAACAAAATGGTATTTAATTATCTCTTTGTAAAGCAAAGGCATCAGTCGTGACTGGAACTCGTTACGATGAGAAGTATCAGCGTTATATCAAAATCGAAAGTGGCTCCGGCTTCAATACCACAAAAAAAGAATAATTTTCTGAGAAAAGAATTGAACATTATCAATCATTTCACATTTCTGTTGTTCACTGAAGCCTTAATAGGAATAAACAGACTGTTCCTGTTACAATACAATAAATATATTACAATATTAAGCAAAATATACAGCCTTGTGCTTCTGTGTTTTCTCGTTGCTTGTAATTGTCAAAATCTAATCGGTGACACCACTTTAAAACTGTCAATGGTAACGTATATTATCGAATATACACTCTTCGTTTTGCTTACTTTAACTTCAAAGAAGAACTTGCTTAAAACTTTCTTTAAAAATCTGAGTACTTTTGACGAGATATTGTATATTAAAAATGAATTAGCTTCCAGTTCAATAAAAAAAGTGGTCACTTGGACAGTTATAAGTATAATAAGCAACTCTTTTGAGATTCTTTTGCTGACTATAATTTATAAACCAACTCCTTTCGTGGTATTCGGTATTTTTGTCATGGCCGCTTCACATGATATGGAGCAAGTATTTTTTCTCACTTATCTCCGTAATATATACGTGAGAATTTTAATTGTGAAAGCTCATGTATTGAAATTGTATGGTAAAAGCAAGCCAGAGAAATTGAATAACGCAGAAAAACTGTCTGAAAAAATAGAGTTGGACGTAAGCACTTGCCACAGAGCATACGAACTGTTGCACGAATGCTCGGATCAAATAAATTTGACGATGAACATACCGGTATGTACAAAACGATTAAGTAAATAATTACTCAAGTGGAAGCAATTTTCATAAAATATAGTTTTTTCAGATTCTGTTGATTTTTATAGTATCATCTTTTTCTACAATAATGTTATTAAAAGTGTTATCATCACTACTTCCAATGGACAATGCAGACATGGTAAGTTACATTTTGCTTTGCGTAGATCGCTTAGATGTGTGGAAAGCACAAGGTACAACTTTGAAAATATTGTTAATGAATGGTTCCTATAAGCAACATAAACCTGTAAATTACATAGTTAACATTTCCATAGATTGCAGAAAATAAATAACAATTATATATTTCAGTCGCTACGTATTTTGCTATATTCATTATCTTAATTAAGTAAGTGCTCATTTTGCAGGATATGCATCTGATGATTCTTTACGTAGTATTCAGATGTTTGAAATACACTATTCTAGTGATTATTCCTTGTTACTTCTCAAGTGTGACCGCCGCTCAAACTACTATAATACGAACGGTTCTTCATGATGCAGTCAATACTAAGCCTATGAGTAAGTGTTCCACAATTCTACATATAACTAGTCTTTGTAAAAGTATGTTGTTTCTTCTTCTTCATATTTAAGAGCAATGCTCTTGTTGGCGTAATGTATACATTTTTCTCTAGGTATTTATTTTGAAGGCAACCTCTTTGACCTTATACGACATGACAGCGATCTTCGCTATTATTTGGCTCATGTAGCTTATCCTTGGTCTTTCTCTTCCTCTTTTTCTTTCTACCTTTTCTTTGATGATATTTCTGATACATCTGATTATTTTTGATTATTCTGTCTAAAGAGTTTAAATTCCAGCACGTTTAAATCCACGCCAGAACCCTAAAAATAAATTTAGATTTGTTTTCAGTTGCCGGTTCGTTTACGTTTTTCCAGCACCGTCCATTGCTTTATCTTAAGCTAACTTAACTTTGACATCACCAAATATTTTACAGTCTCTTTCTAATATAACGAAAACAACAGGGACAGTTATTACTTTAGCGCTGTCTAATCATGCAATAGCAGAATCGAGGCCAATGTACCTATATTTTTATTTTCAGACCAAACTGAGCGTCGCAAAGTGAAGACATTCTTCCACCTGACTCGTGAAAGTGACTTCAGGTACTCCATCTGCGGTGTTATCGAGCTGGACATGTCCCTTCCTCTCAGCTACATGAGTCTCTGCACCACTTACTTGATCATTATCATTCAGTTCTCCAAATTTTTAGAATGAATTATTGATTGTAGTGTCTTCAAATAAAATTGTCCTAAATTGCACATTCCGTTTCTAGTTCCAAACTTAAAGAAAACGTAGGTATAAGTATCTTGTATTTTAGAAATATTTATTTCCTAGAACAAAACAAATTTTCATATTATGCTTTGGTGGGAGCTACTACCACTAGGCTATACGATGGGACGACCTCAACATACAGTAGCCATCTCTTCAGATAATGTTGGTTGGACAATTTCTAAGGATTCTTCTAAGGCTAGAAAAGGATAGAAAGTGAGTTCCAGGCAAGTTCAAACGACATGTTGTAGGGCTTAAAATACACACAAGTGACGTAAGGCAGCAGGCGTGGAACAGGCGTGGCGCAGGCGTGCGCCGCTTCAAAACGATTTCATACAAAATGTACTGTGACGGCAGGCAACGAAACGGCGTGTCTGCGGTCTGCGCCGCGTCGCTTCAGTATAATTCAAAAACGTCGCCTACATACATTTTGTATGAAATCGTTTTGAAGCGGCGCACGCCTGCGCCACGCCTGTTCCACGCCTGCTGCCTTACGTCGCTTGTGTATGTTTTAGGCCTAACATTTAGCAAGTTAGTGTTCCGTAGAGGGCGGATTACCAGCTAGTTTCTATCTTGAAATGTTTTCTCCCGTCTTAAAGCAACCATAAATTCCGATAACCTAACATAGCCTAAAACTGTAGCTCGTTAGACTCGTTAGCAGAATTGCCAAGTACACGATAACCTTGACAAATTACGGCGTCAATAAAAACGAAGCCGTTACTCGCAACGAATAGGTACTTCAAAGGTCACGACTGTGAGCATGAGTTCGATGTTGAAAGCTGCCACTTGCTTTCAAAAAATGACATTAATAATAAATAAATAATAAATAATGCTGGACAATTCACACAATATTAGCCCCAAGCTAAGCAGAGCTTGTGTTAAGGGTGCTAGATAACTGATATACATAAACAATACATTACATGTATAGATATTTTTTTTATTTTATATAGAAAACGACCAGAACACCCGGAACAAATTACCCGCAAATAACGGGTATTTAACCGCAAATCGTACAAATATTTGTTCCAAGGCGGGAATCGAACCCGCAACCTCTTGCGTCGCAGGTGGACATTCGCCCACCGCACCACACAGAGGTCGTCATTATCAACACCCAGTAAATTCTATTACTAGACATGGTAATAAGTACCCTCTATACATTTCCAGGGGGAATGTCTTTGTGTCCTTTCTATACACCGATCAATCCTTTTCCCACGATAAATGGCAAAATGGCAAATTCATCATCTTTCATGACTGGTTTCCGCAAGTAGGCCGCTGGCGGGCCCTTTTTTACGTGATACTTGTCACGTGTTGTTTGAACTTTTTTAGGTTCTCCGACTCGCAGGTTTCCTCACGATGTTTTCCTTCACCGTTTGAGAATACTGGCATAGTGTACATACATTTTTCGAAAGAAAAACTCCTTTGTTCACGACTGGATTTGAACTTACGACCTTAGGTACGGAAGACGGGTCTTCTAAAACTAGACCGCCAGTTCTCTCCGACAAGCAACTGAACCAATATTTTATGAATTCAGATTTTATGTTAGTTATAAAAAAATATTGAAAAGTATGTATTATTGCCATTATCCTAGGTACACTATTAGGCACACTATCGCAAGCATATCAACTGTAAGTTTTTCGTCATTTTGGTAAAAACCATAATTCACGAAATGTTTTCTGTTCTATTATTTTTTAATGCTTCGGCTACATTAGCGGGCGAAGATTCGTGTCGCGTTGGCGCGACAAAAACATCGTGTTCGGGTATAGGCGATGTTCTTGTCTACATTAAGGCGGGCGAAGATTCGTGTCGAGTTGACGCGATGCATCGTGCTGGATTGTGTCTTAATCGATTTCTTAATTTTATTGAGATGGGCTCTGTAGTATGCCATCATCATCATCATCATCATCATCCACAGCCAGACTTCACCCACTGCTGGGTATAGGCCTCCCTTAGTTTGTGCCATCTACCTCGAACCTGTGCCAGTCTAAACCATTGCCGCCAATGAATCTTTTTTCTTCTTCATTTCTTCTACTGTGGTAGGCCAACTAAGCATATTTTTAATTCGAATCCACGCATCATGTACCAAGTGTTTCTTTTTATGGTTGGGGTCACTATGATTCTATATAATACTCTCAGTTTCATAAAATTGAATGAATTCTAACACTTTTTCGTTACTCCACTCCATAGTATAAAAAAATAAATGCACGTCCGTCTCGGTTCAAAGTCTGGATGACACTGAAATGACGTAGATGTAGCCACCTAAGCGAATATTGTCGCGACAAATCCCTTTGATTCGCGCCAGTTTACCGACAGCTCCCCGATACTACATCGTCTTCGTCCGAATACTACGCGAAGACACGATGTACCCGGCCACATTCATCGCGTTAACACGAATATTCGCCATAGCCCGCTAATGTAGCCCTAGCATTAGAGGTTCAAACCAGTGCTCATCTCCAAAATTCGATACTCGTTTTTAAAACGAAAACATCATTAAGGACCCTGTTGACTGTTATGAAGGGTCAAATAGGCCTACAAATTGTACGAAACACAGCCCCTCTTGATTAACTTTCAGGGAGCGGTAGGTACAAGTATCTACTTGGGATCTAATAAAATAAAATTGGGTTCTATCAATACGAAGTATTTATTGATTAAATACAAGAAAAACATTAGCGTAGTTTATTTTATATAGTTTGTCTTTGCACGTATTGACCATGTCTTTCCTGTGGATTAGGCGGACTAAGCTCTCAGGCTCTCATAGGTGCTGGGCAAGCCTATGTCATCTAAAATTTTGTCCAAGGTTGTATAGCGTCCCGCAAGAAGGGCTTGAGTAATCCCTGATGTTATATAAATCATCTACAATAGATGCAAAAACCTGTTTACTTGTCTTTGCAAGTAATATTAAATAATAGAGGGTATGATGATAGATAGACTTGAAAACTACAAACATCCATCACCATTATCAGCATGTATATATAAGGAAAAAAAACTTTGAATTAGTTTGTAGCCATAGTGAAGTTACCCCACTGTGCAGGCAGATTATTTCAAATATGTTTTATACTAACGACCTGTCCCGGCTTCGTATTTTTTAAACACATAAATATGTTACCCAGTAGTAGCCTATGTTACTCAGGGTGAATGTAGCTTTCCAATGGTGAATGAATTTTTGAAATCGGCATAGCAGTTCTGTTCGTTAGCCTCGCTAAAACTCGAGAACGGCTGGACCGATTTGGCTGATTTTGGTCTTGAATGATTTGTGGAGGTCCAGAGAAGGTTTAAAAGGTTTTTTTTTCAACGGGAACGGTAACGGGGCGAGCGAAGCCGCGGGCGGCCGCTAGTTTAAAATACAAATCTTTCCTGTTAATAATATTAGTACAGATTTATTTGGAAACAAGGTATAAAGTTATAAAAAAACGATAAACGAAAAATGGAAAACGATATTGTCTGCAGAAGTATAAAACTGTGTCTAAGATTGTGACTAAGTTGAGGAATGTAGTGTATTTCTAGCGCTTGTTCTTCAAACCACTGATTTGTAGACGTTTGAAGAAGATTTAGACCACGGCTCTAAAGCGCAAAATTTTGATAAGTGGCCCAATCTGCGTAAAGTTGAATAAACCATTCTGTAGGGATAAATATCTGAATTGGCGTCTGATGAAAATGTGAGTTGGCAAATTTCGATTTTCCCAGCTAAAATTCGCGGCAACTTTCTTCGTAATATCCCTGAAGATTTCTGTTATAGCGGGTGAGTGGGCGAGTTTTGAGGCAGAGGAAAAATTGGTCTGATAACATTCAGTTTTATTGCGCGCCGTTCATCTCTGGGACATTCTGGGGTGACGTGAATGGCAACACTTTATCTGGGAACCTCGGGATAAGATTGCAAAACAAGGATGTTAAGCCTTTGTAGTTTGGAGACGAGAATCCAGACAAGAGAATGAGCTTTAGCGGGATCTTTTTATCCGAAAATATGATGGTGAAATATTTTTGATTATTTTGATTTGCCACACTCACAATTTAAAACATTCCTATAGCCTTTCACACAATGCTTAGAATAGTTTGAATACCACAAATAAGATAATACTATACTAGTATTGCATACTTACCGGTATATGTAGGCCTACCTCTGTCACTGGCTCTGATTTTGAGTCTGTGTGAGTGCTCACCAGTTTATTATACTGTGTGTGTGACGTTTTGGCGTGGGATTTATTTCGTCAACACTCACACAGACTCAAAACCAGATCCAGAGACAGAGCTTGTGTTATAGCCCCTTCCCACTGGTGCGTGATATCGCGCACCAGCACGCACGACACACCATGGGAACGGTCTCGTGCGCCGAGGTGCGCGGTAGCACAGGAGCATTTTCTGTGTGCGTTGCCGTGCGTCGTCGTGCGCGGTGCGGGCTGGTGCGTGATATCACGCACCGTAGGAAGGCGGCAGACCTACTGTAAAATATTTTCTAATTCGGGCTATAAAAGGGGTAAGAAGTAGGATGGTTATTATATACAACGGAAAAGGCATTAGGTACTCGGCGACAGTGAAACAGGCTCTCGGCCTATTATAAGAATTTAGTTTGTATTAAAAGGTGAGTCGTAGTTTTGTTTTGTATTATTGTAAGCTACATAGATAGGTACATCTATTCAGTAAAATAATTGGCTGACAAACCTGGGTAGGTAATCCTACGTTATTGCAGAAAATAATCACAAAATAATGAGGTTATATGGGGATACGGGATCCCGTTGTCGTTCCGAAGTCGTCAATAAAATAAATAATATTACTTTCATATTATTAGCCAATAAGTGATTGTGATTTATAATTTATACTAATAGGTATATTTTTAGCTGTTTTCGATGTTAGTACTGTAGGCCTACCATGAACTCTGTCTGGCTCTGTCTCTGGCTCTGGTTTTGAGTATGTGTGAGTGTTCAACAGTGCATTATACTGTGTGCGTGACGTTTTGACGTAGGATTTATTTAGTTAACTCTCACACAGACTCAAAACCAGAACCAGAGACAGAGCTTATGGTAGGCCTACTGTTTAGTCGGTTTTGGGAATAGGACATCCCTACTGAGATCAGACGACGAGGCACATCACTAGTTGGGATAGAAAAAGATGGCGTCGAAATGCGTAGATTATTTGTTTTGCCGTATTATAAAGATATACAGAGTACTACCTATTTATTAATTGATTTGTTTTTTAGGCACGCAACCCCGAGTACAATCAGTAAATACCACAAGCATAAATAATATTAATTATAATCTAGACGGTACATGCGTACGCAAAATGGCTAGAACAGGACAATAAATTAGAATAGTAGGTATACTAGGTATTTACCTAGGTAAGATGGGCATAACAGTGGTAGTAGGTGATCAGCAAATCGGCAAATTTTTATCATCTTCACTTGATGTGCGGGGCTGGTTTTTCCGCAAGTAGGCCGCTGGTGGGCCCTTTTTGCGTGACCCTTGACACGTGTTGCTCGAACTTTTTTAGGTTCTACAACACGCCGCTTTCCACACGATGTTTTCTTTCACCATTTTAAGAGTACTGGCATAGTACACATACATTTTTCGACAGAAAAACTCATTGGCACACGACCTTCGGATCGGAAGGCGGGGCCGCTACCACTAGACCACCAGTGCTCTCGGTAGTAAAATAAATAAATAAATAAATAGATCTACGACATGGGGTCCTTCAAAAGGCGGGTATATCTGTACTTAAAAGGCCGGCAGCGCATCGGCACCACCTCTGGTGTTGCAGGTGTATATGGGCGACGGTGACTGCTTTCCATCAGGTGGCTCGTCTGCTCGTCTGCCAGCTATGGCATTTTTTTTTTTATAGCGGTCCCGTGCCACTCGCGTCCATGCGGCTCCCGCCACCTCTACCACATCGTCGCACCACCTTTTCTTAGGTCGACCTCGTGCGCGTGCCGCATCTCGTGGGTACCAATGCAGGATTCGCTCGCTCCACCTGCCATCAAGTGCTCTGGACACGTGACCCGCCCACTTCCACTTCAGCTTACAGAGCATGCTTACTGCGCCGGTTACTTTGGTGATGGCTCTAATGGTGTCGCCCCTGACTCTATCTTTAAGTTTTAGGCCAAGCATAGACCTTTCTGTTGCTCTCTGGAATGTGGCAATTTTTGTAACAATATTTTTTGTCAGCGGCCAGCTTTGACAGCCATACAACAAGGTAGGGAGGATTGTATTGTCCATTAATTTCTTTTTGAGGTGGACCGGAAGTTTGTTTTTAAATATATCCTTATGGGACCAGTACTTTTTTTTCGGTGCTCTCGGTAGTAGGTGATTAAAAATATCATTTATTTACTTTTTAAGTGTATAAAATCGTTAATAATAGTAACATACGCTTCGAGATTAGACTCGAAGAGAGTGCAGAATCGAAATTGAAAATTGAAATGTATTTATTCAGTGGGCTAATTTAATTCATAAGTTGGTGTGAGTTTTCAGCTCATATTCTTTGGTTTATGTTGAAAAATTATGAGTAAGGATTTAAAATACGGTGATATTTTCAAAATAATCTGGATAAGACAAGTAAAATAGTAATAGATAAACAACTCATAACAAATCCTTTATTTTACTAAATTATATTTCGCCCGTGGCTCTGTACTATAGCGAAGAGTAGTAGGAATATTTTTATAACCTTGATAAAATAGAAAATAGGAGTATAATATTATCTCTACTAATACTATCTATTCACAAAAACAACTTACATTTAACTTTATCATTTTGAAATTTACCACTTTAGCGCGTTCCAGCTATTAGTTAGTCACTTGCCATATCAATTCAAATCATCCATATGCATAAAACTTATTGAGTAGAGTAGACTGGTCTTAATCAGTGGCCTATAAACAAATTTCAAATCAAATAATAATCTAAATTATAATAAATATGACTTTAATAAACTTGAGAAACCGCCTTGATGGACAAACAACTGGAACCGATTATGATGAAAAAAAAAACAAATTGAGAACCTCCAACGTTTTTAATTGAAGTCGGTTAACAAACAGTGACAGAGTTCATAATACTTTTGACGTTTATAAGTTTAAGTTAGCTTTGGCTGATTTCTCACTGAAATCTTTTTCATAATGCCATAGTGTTCCGTCTCGTCTTTGCCCGCTCCGGAATTCGAGAGCTATTATCATTAGTCGCAGATGGACCTCCTATCTCCTTCCTATCTTTTATAAGGAATTCCTTTGTCCTCAGACTTCTCAGTTACTTCTCACTTACTGATGTAATAGGTTTAGCGACGCTTTTAAAAAGGAAAAAAATATGATATTACAATTAATATTAGTAGGGAGGGAATGTACTGCACATAATGCACATGAAACAATTGAGGTTTCTGCGATCAGCTGAGCGATTGGGTAGCTATATCAATCAGAAATTTGATAAAACAATCACTCATATAATATCTTTTTGCCAACATTCTAACCTTCGAGATTTGATGCAATTGTTCCTTATCAAAGATACATTTTGAAGGCAGGAAGGGTGAAAAAGGTCACAATTACTCACCACCATTTATTTTTCAGTAAAGCAAAACATATTTATCAACAAAACAAAATCCTAACAACGTTTCTAATGCTTAGACTTTTTTAAGTCTACCCTTTTTTACTATAAAAATATAGTGACTGCTGAAAAAACCATTTCAAAGTGCTTAGTGTGGTAAGAGTATTTGAAATCACACGCTTCACATACACTAGTTTTTACGAGGGACCAAAGGGTAGATGTTATCCATCCAAAACGTCACTACAATATAAAATATATTTTACCCTTTTTTATATGCCCAGAGGCGACCGCATTTTATTGCCTCTACGTCAATTTAAGTCCGAACGTCAACATAAAAATGTTTGTATGATGCAAGACCCGTCAAATAAATGCTAGATATTTCAAGAAAAAACATCATTCAAGTGCGAGTCGTACCTCGCTTAATGTTCACTAGTTTTTTCAAACCAGTGTGGTAATAGGATTTTAAATGCGCCTCAGAGAGGCTCCTTAATATTACTCCTTAACTTTTTCATTAAAAGTGCTAAAGGGGCTTTCATCAGAAACTCCACTTATTGCGGTAAAAAATAATTATATTTTCATACCCTTGTATTATAGTTTCGCTCCCTTGAATTATTGCTAATTTTCAGATTGCTTTTTTCAAATACCAACTTACAATATTGGGTACAAATAAAGGAGGTATTACTTGCCATTCTAGCTTCTCTCTATCAATAGGGCTACCATGAGCTCTGTCTGGCTCTGTCTCTGGTTCTGGTTTTGAGTCTGTGTGAGTGCTCCCAGTGCATTATACTAGTGTGTGTGACGTTTTGACGTAGAATTTATTTAGTCAACACTCACACAGAAGCAAAACCAGAACCAGAGACAGAGCCAGACAGAGCTCATGGTAGGCCTACAGGTTCAGCTCTATGGAGCCAGACAGGCGGACAAACAATACCAGAATGGCACCGTAATGCTCCGTGTTTCAAAAAAACCATAGCAGTATTACGAGCATGTCAAATGGAATCCTGAATCAAAGAGAGCTTTTTTATTTCTTTTAAAAATCCTAATACCTTTCACATGATGATATAGCATGCTGCCGACTGCTTTTCGTTCCAGGACGTGCAAATCCTCAAAGACTGAGATTAAGTTATAGAAAGAATGCTTTCAAGGCACGCTCCCTCTATTAATTTACTGCATCAGCTTGGAGGGTTGTGACTTGAAGAATTTCAAGATAAACCTTATTTGCACTTCGCCCTCGTATTTTTCGTAACACGACATTATATAAATGTCTTATTCTCTCACCCATCTTTAGCTATACTAATATTAATAAATTATAGTTTAAAAAACTAAAAATAAACGCTTTAACTTTTTAGTTCAATTAGTAAAAAAGCGGTTTTTTTAGTTTATTAAACTATATTTTTTTTTTTTACTTTTTTTTTTTTCTTTTTTTTAATTTTTTTTTTCATATTATTGCATTGTCATCGACCTTTGACAGGTGTGCAAAGTTTGAATCAAATCTGATCATTCAAAGTAGGACAAAATCGAGCTCAAAGAGGTCGGTTACATACTACAGGTGAAGCTAATAAAAGCGTTATAAAAAAAGAGGAAAGATTTTTATTTTTGTGTGCATGTTTGTAATGAATAAACTTAAAAACTAACGTGCCGATTTCAAAAATTCTTTCACCATTGGAAAGCTACATTCACGTTGAGTAAAAATGAATATCCACCCGTGCGAAGCCAGGACAGGCCGCTAGTTTCTTCATAAAAATGCAAAGTTGCAGCATCAAAATGTTGTGTATCTAAATTCATTTTCTCAGAAATGCAAATATCGGTCGTGGTGGTCGGACGTTGACACGCTGAAAGCCAGGAAGCCAACCATGAAATATAAAGCGGATCCATCTAGCACAGAATCTCTCATGATATCGGAGTGCATCGTGCAATGGTTTGTACATTCAAGTTGGCTTGACCGGTACCCAAAGTCCCAGTGCATTTACAACATTTCGTTACCAAATGTTGTTTTCGTTTCGCCTATTTGTCTCTATCTATTGTATGGAGAAAAGATGAGACAGCAATTCTAACTACGTAACGTATTTTTGCCGTCTCATATTTTCTCTATGCAATATAGAGAGACAAAAAGGCGAAACGAAAACAACATTTGGTAACGAAATGTGGTAGCAAAACTCCGACTTCGGGTTCTGATAATATATTCATGACCTGTGCTAGCTAATCCTGCTATGCAGTGTCCTCGATTCATAATCATAAAAACCACTGCCGGATAGGTTGCCCCTATACATTTACAAGAAAGAGTTTGAGCCCTCTTCATCCATCGACTTTTCACAATTATGGAGACGAGTGGGGACGTTTCCGGTTTGTGATCGCCGTTCGTGAACCTTTCTCTCAGCGACTGTTTGTTCTACGAGCTTATTGCTTTTAAAAATATCGTGAATTTGTTCTGAAGAAGAAGCAACTTGTAAAGTTAAATTGGCTAACTCTAAAGTTTATAACATCAAGCACGTTAGATTGAATTGTAAATATGAGATAGTCCGTAAAAATAAAAAGAGCGCCATGACAGCAGTTTATTTTTTAAATTAAAACTATGCCACAGTATAAATGTTTATAAAAGTTGAGACACTACACCCTACACCGAAGCTATTTACTTATACCGAGTGTCTATTCTGTGTTTTACTCACTAACGTAACGTGCCGTGCGAGCCAGAGTGAAGTTGACTGCACTGCCAACCTCAGAATACAGACCTTTAGTCACCTACTTACGAGCATTACAGAGACATTACCAGAGATAGGATGTAGATAGAATTTCGCAAAAATACAAATTCGCGAGAAAAACATCAATATCACAGATAAAATATAAAGATAAACTCATTTTCATAAACAAAATTCAAAGAATTAATTATATTTTTATTCGCAGTACGATTTCATAGAAATCAGTTTTACTCTTGTTCGATTCGGTGAACTACTTTTTGAGGAATGATAAAGATAAAAATGAAATACTATTGCAAATAACAGAAAAAACAAATTTTCGCCTCTTAGAAGATTTCTTACGATACACGTGTCAGAAAAAGGGTCTAATTCTATGTCGAGACCACCCTGTCTGGGTCATGTTTTTAATTTTAACAATGGATTATAATTATGTTTAGTACCATGTTTAAATACAAAACATAAATCGGAGTAATTACAATTATTTATCAACAGAACAACTTCATATTATAATGTGAAAACTGTGCTGGAAGCAGCCCTTTTTGCTGAGAGCCTTTTCATATCATATAAATTAATCTAATTTGTTAGCAGTCTGCTTGTTTAGGTAAGGTAAATGTGTCAGTGTGGTACGTAATTTTTCTTTAAATATTTTTCTTCAGACCATGAATGCGACCGTGTCTGTGTTTTAAGTTAAAAAATATTTTATGATTTTCTACCTTTTATTTACGAGTATTTTAATGTTCAAAATTTAGATCTCAAGTGCGTTGTCTTAAAAAATAGGCATTTGAACTAAAAAAAATCTGCTAATAGAATGCCTACTTTCGTTGCAGACGCACCGTACTTACCTAAGTTTTTTAAAACAACCTTTATTTCTGAGCAAAGTATCATAGTCAATCTAAAGTATACAGGGTTATTCATAATTAGCTGCAAATACTCAGGAATTAGGTTCAACAAATAAAATAAAAAATATTTATGAAATGATTTTTTTCAAGTTTTGTTATGAAAATCGAAAAAGAATACCCTTTGGAATCATTGGCACCTGACCTATTTTGACCTTTGACACGCGCCCGCGCGCCGTGAGCGACACTCTGCGTTCAGTCACCGCCTTGGTGGGTCATCGTCCTGTTCTCCATGGCAATCATTATGCAATAGCCGTAAAAAAATCAATAAAAATAAAATTTTGATACAAAAACTTAAATCAAAACTTAAAAAAAATCATTTCATAAATATGTTTTATTTTATTTGTTGAACCTAATTCCTGAGTATTTGCAGCTAATTATGAATAACCCTGTATATTAATAAATAATAATACACATTCTGGATATCACACACGTCACTATCTAGCCTAAAACCAAGCAGAGATAGATGTCATGATATACATACAAAAATATTTTTGTATGTACATTCCTAATTCAAATACAACATAACAATGCGATGTGTATAATCATAATTATGTACGCATTACTTGCCCCAAAAAAAAACAAAGTCAATATTTTCAAGGGGTGTTTTCAAGAAATCTGATATTAAATATGCAAAAAGCGTGCGTGGTTACCCTCGGGTCTACACGTGTCCTCACCATCCACGTGTGCCTTTGAGATACAAGGGTTTATCGAATTTACAACGGTACCCCAACAAAATACGCAATTGTTGTGGCACATTTAAGCGTTTCACCACAGAAAACAGAATACAGTAGAACGGTGGTCACATGCCCGTTTTGTATGGGTGCCGTTGTTGCCAGTTTTCCATTTTTCAGTTTTCTATTTTTTTCTAATATCACAAAAAGTTAAAAATTTTAAGAAAAAGAAAATAGAAGGATGTGAAGAAAGTATTTATTTGTTTTAATTTGTTGCTTGACTTCTTGTTCGGAAAGGGTTATTGGGCGTATTTAAGAAGGACTTATTTCTTTTCTATTAATTATTTTCTGCTTTACTATGACTTCTAATTTTACATATTGTACGTAAAAACACATAAAAAATCCATTGAAGCTTATACTCAAAGAAAGAAATGAATGTAATCTCTGAATGTAACTTTTTTTTTTTTCTAAGTTTTATCTGCGATCAGTTGCTGCAACTATGAGCAAATTTTTTGTTTGTTTTATGACGGGCAGAGTACACTCCTGCGTATTTCCTCAGAAGGTACCCTTCATGCTTCATTGTCACACAAAATATATATTTATATATTTTATATATTTATTTATATTTCTTTCGATACTGTTTGGACTTTAAGGATGTCATGCAATTCTGTTGTTGTGATAAACCAAGGTGCGTTCGAGATATTTTTCAAGACGCCTGTACGCCGATGTATCTTCTAGGTGAGCGCACTACACCGTCGACAGCAGATTACGGTCAAGTGATAGCCTTTAAAATATTTATAAAAACCATCGCCATGTTTCTATCCAAATAACTAGAGCATCAAGAGATTGAAAAGGGCCAGCACTATACAGACCAGATGTAACGAAGATGCTCTATATTTCTTAACTTCAGTCGCCTTCTAATTTATTCGTGTGGTGTTAGTCTGCTTTATAGTGAGAGGGCACTTAACCTCTTTCCAGCATAAGCTTCTTCAGCTGTTTTAAATAGGTTAGTGTGGAGCCGCGAGGGGTTTGCGGAGACTTAAAAGAACACACGTTAAAATGCAGCTTCCAGAAAATGCTCCGTTAAGCACACTAAAGGGACGTGTTGTGATCTTGGCTTAACAAAGTGCACGTTCTGAGTAGTACACTGTATTATATTAGTTTAGGACTACTACGCTCCTACCTATTGCAAAACAAGTTTTTGTAATGAGGAAAGCTTGTATTGTAGTTTAAGAAACACAAGCTATTTATAGACCAAAAAAATAAATCAATAAATTCTACAAATAAATCAGACAGACAGACAGACAGACATGATGAATTTATAAGGGTTCCGTTTTTGCCATTTGGCTACGGAGCCCTAAAAAGAACGGATTTGTTTTGTTTCGTGTTTGTAGGTAAGTATTTTAATTTATTTATGACTTCTTTCTTAGTTCAGTTGGTAGTAGCTCTGCCTTCGGCGCTGGAGGGCGTGGGTTTGGTCCCCACCGAGAACTACTTTGTGTGCTGAGCACAAATTTTTGTTCTTTGTCTGGGTGTTATATTGTACTCTGAGTATATGTATTGACAAAAAAAATATATCAAAGTATTATATCACCTATTTGGTTCCCATAGTACAAGCTCTACTTAGTTTAGTGTTGTGTGAAAAAAAGAACAGGCCTTTGAATCTATTGTACATAATTTATATAGCGTCAGGGGTAACTGGTACACAAGCCCTACTTACGGGACGCTATAGTGCCTGGGACAGGATTTTAGATGGAATAGACTTACCCATCATTCAAACCATCTACTCGTAGACAGCTTAGTCAGCCTAATCCATAAAATATACATTCGTGGTGTGTAATGTCCAAATTATTTAGGTATTCTGAAAATGTATTTGTCTTTGTAAATGTTCTTGTACCTATACCTTGTTTGTATTTAAGTTCTAGTTTGTTCTTTGTATTTGTGTTCATTAAATAAACTTTTTTCATTTCATTTCATTTCATTTCTTTATCTTCATACATAGTCTAATTCTGTGCAACGTGTGTATAGCTCATAGCTCGCAGGCTTGCAAAAGACATGCCCGCCATTTATGGCTCGACCGGTCCCAAGGCGTCGCATGCATAATAAACGGACAACCGCCATACCTAATAATGCATACCTACATAGTCTAACGTGACACGAATAATGCTGTTCCTGAAACAATAGTAATACATAATACCCGTAGTACTAGAGGTCTTTGTGAACCTTTAAACGATAAATTCTTGTACATAATAATTTTCATGAAATTTAGTATACAGGGGATTTCAGGGGTGATAAATAGAGCTAACTAGGATACATTTTTAGAAAAAGTCGTTTTATCCGTGTTTTCAATAATCAAATTTATCAATGATCAACTTAAACATAAACTTATTTTAGCTATTCCAGCAGATGGCGTTGTTAGTAAGATCAAAAAATATTATTCTTATTTCATCATTTCGTCATACGTATTTAAATTTAATTTCAAATAAACACTATAACAATAGTTGTTTTGTGAAGAGAGACTTGGCAGCGACTATTTGCTCTTCTTGGGTTGAGACTGAGTCCGTGGGGAATCGAGGCCTTGTCGGTCTTCAAAATGTTGTCTAGGTGAAAGATAGAAGAGACGCGTGACCCAAGGGCGTGGTATCTGGCGCAGCCTTGGAGGAACTAATTCCTCCAAGGGCGCAGCACATTAGCATTGCTATTTAGCGTGCTAATGCCGCCACCGTCTTGGAGACGCGTCCGTCTGGCACTGGATTTGGATCAGTTGAGCTGTATATAGATCGTTTATAACGGTCTGCAGATAGCTCAATTATTTCTTGTTTACTTTGTACATTTAGTTAATACTTGTATTAAATGTAAGTTTCTTTGTGTACTTAAATAAATATTTTGTGATGGAATCGTCCGGGAAAGTACTATCAACAAAGCCGAAAAAGTGTCAAAACTTATTTATTTTCAAAGACAATATTCTTTGTAACGAATCAGGGGATTCCGCTATGACCCTTTAGTTTGTTGTTTCAAGGTTCATTGTCGTACTTGGTAGCTTCATCAAAACAAACAATACAGCGCGAAAAAGCTGGGTCATTCGATTACCCGAACAGTCCCGTAGTGACCTCCTCAGCAGAGCTGCAATAAAATGGAATGAATCCTTTACAATGACCGCATTTACACGTAAAACAAAAACTCGTTAACAAAATAACTATAATGTTACTATGTTATTACTTATTACTTACTATGTTTAATATCCGGTTGTGTATGGAAGCATTTAAATACAGGTTTTCTTACTCTTAAATTGGCTGAACAGCATATAAGAACATTATAAGCTCCTAAAAGTTAGCTGTGGGTAAAAATATACCTAGTTTAAAAATATTTACAAAACACATTATGTTCAATCTTGGTAATTCTAGGGTTTTTTTCACAGTTTCTACTTTTCACTAACACTTGTTTGACCAACTGATGCGATGACGCGGCGGCGGCGGGGCGTGACGTAACTAATCATGATCATGGAAAATTTAAACTGCAGAGATTCTCGATTTTATGCGGGTATAATCAGCTACAACTGCTTTCGATGTAAATGCTGTCTCAATCCTGATAAAGGTCTCATGTTAATTCTACTGAAGTAAGATGGTAGATAGCAAGTTAGCTGGGAGTAATGCAATTTTGCAACTATCCGAGCATTCTGCAACAATTGGGTTTTTTTAATCAAACGGAGCCAATTATCATAATAAAGGATAATACTATAGCAAAATTACAGATGCTAAGTCATTGTGGGTCTATTAAGCCTTGTTACATCTAAGTTAAGTTATCCTTGTTACAGCCTCAAATTTAGCAGCGATTTTTGACAGCGTTTAACAATGCACGAAAGAAGCCTCTCTGAGGCGCACTTTAAATCCTTTCACCACACTGGTTTGAACCAGTAATACGATAAGGAGAAGAAGCGTTTTACTGATCGCTTTTACAAGGCTTTTGTGGTGTGGAGATTAGTGCGTTTAATTAACTGATTCTTGATATATCGCGGGAAGTCGGTGGATGGAAAAGGCTCAGATTTTTTTCTGGAAATGTTCTTTGTTCGTTCCTTATTCTTATGAAAACTCTATAAACCGATGTGTAAAGAAGGCCTATTTCCAGCAGTGACTTCTTCACGCTGATGATGATGACTACTCGCATGTTAAGTATACCATGACAAAAGGGTTGCTTATTTTTAAAATCATGTAGGTAACCACTAAAATGCGACTGGCTTCCCAGGGTCAGTCTGCTCCGTAGTAAATCCTCTTATTTCCGTCGTCCGCAGACTAACCCCCTTGCATCGCACGAAGTGGACCATGCACTTGAATAGTGGCGGCTCTAATAGGGGTTTCACATGGCAAAACACAATAGTTTTTTTATTGCACTAACGCGACCAAATCCCGCTCGGCTCTTATCTATTGGGATATTATAAAAATCTTTGTGATTTCCTTAAGCGTAGTAAACACTATAAAATCAATAAAAAGGATGTATTGATGTTCAAGGAATGGTACGAGTCGTATTCACCGTGTGGCAACCCTACCTGTTACGGTTAGCACTCTTTGCTATTGTGACCGCGTGAACTCGACCAAAACGCATTAGTGTCCATAAAATCCGTACAATCACTTAATGTATTTGGGGACTAGATATTTTATAAAGGAAAACATTTCGTTTTGGTGGTGGGTTTATAAAGCTGTCGACTAAGCCCAGCAGTTCTAGTAGCCGAGCTAAGGATGACAATGAATTTTTTTATGACTTTGTTAACTAAAACTTCTAAAAAGTTAACCCAAGAAACGAGTAAAAATCACATTAAACACTTAAAAAAACTACCCGTAAATAGTGAATCAGTTGTTCAGTGGGCTGTTATACGCATTTTGCGAACTTCCCAGAGCCGCAATTGGTCCACAGCAGCTAGTCTATCATGAAAGTCAAAAACCAAAGTTTATTTTTGATGTTTCAATAATTTCCCTACATCAACTGAATGTAAGGTTCCAGTAAGCAAATGACAATTAAGTGGAAAAGAGTCAAGTGTAAAAGACTCCAGCATTTAAAGCTAGGTTGTAAATTGTAATCTATTTGTGGTACGGACGTGCGTGACCTACGAGGCAATGCTTTGTTAAAGGCGATTACCACTTAACATCAAGTGGGCTAGTGGGCTATATGCTTGTTTAATGAGCTAGTTAAATAAAACTACTTGTACTTCTTTGGCCATAAAAAAACTTCTATTTTTCCTTCTTTTGGGGTCGGTTATATTGAACAACGTAAATTAAATCGCTGAAGTTGTTGTGTAGAATCGTTAAGTACTCCTGAGGGAGCCTTGAAGATCTGAGGCACGTGTTAAAGCGAAAGGAAGGTAATAGACACTTGCTTTCAAGATAGTACCCTCAAGAAAAACCACTCTCTCACCGAAGAAACAACTTCAGAACTTTATTTATTCCCAAATGACTATTATTTATTTATTTATTTATATATATTATTATTTATTTATGCCCAACAGTGGGTTAAGTCGGGCTGCGGATGATGATGATGACTGTAAGTTTGGATAACGTTTGCTTTAATATTTTTATTATGTCTGTAGTATTGTGTTTACATATTTAGAGTAAGTTGTATTATTTGGCCATGTAGTTTTGTGATAATTTGTGATAATTTTACAATATTTTTTGGTCAAACCGCGGTTTCACATAAGTCCGTTTCTGTGACGCACTTGCGTCAAGGCTGACAATCGTCTTTCAAAGCCTGCGCACATCTAGGTCGCTGGCGATGGCGATCAATGAAACGATGTCATATATCGCTGTCAAATCTGACAGCGTTTCACTGATCGCCATCGTGACCTAGGAGTGCGCAAGCCTTCAAAAAAATAGTCTCAATAAACTACCCCGCGCAATCTGGCGATTTAAACCGTCAGATTCGACAAATGGTTCCGCCAAGGGGTTACGCAATAAGCCCGTCAGCTGCGTCAATCACTGCGCTCTATCGAAGTGAGTCTGCCCCATTGTGTAATCAGAGATATACGTGCTCATGACAGGTTGTAAAAGGCACAGCTGCACCAAGTGGCTTTCAAAAAGCAGCTGATAGGAACAAAAATTTGAATAAGGTACTTTTCACCTCCTGGTTGAATTCAAAAAAGTACTATCGCCAGTACCTATCTAGTTTTTTAAATGCGGTCGGTGATCTGAACTCTTTTTTCTACCTGTAATACCTACAGGTGGAAAACAGAGTTCATTATACAATTTTCTAGTTTCTTATAAAATGTAATTTTTATTTTTTCTTTTTAATTATTTCATGTTGTATAATAATAGTTTTTGTAAATAATGTATATTCTGTTGTTTTTTAAATTGTTTATTTTGTAACATTAAACTTAAATTATTATTTTGTAATTTATTAGTTGCAGCACAAAAAAGCCCCCGCCCCGTTTCCCGGGGCGTGTCTGCCCCGTTACACAATGTAAATTTAAAATGAACATTTTTATTGCAGCACGGCACTATTTTTAATATAAGAATTTGTTTATATAGGTAGATCCAGAATCATTGGAAAAACGATGGCAAAAATTAGAGGCACAAATAAGAATTTAATTAACTTTGTCAAAATTCTAAGTTTATTATTGGTGGGAAAATCACTTTCTTTCTTTTTTCTATGCATGCCAGTGATAAAGCTGTTTTTCACTAGTGTTTTTTTTGTAAAAAGTAAGCCGGCTGTTTGTCCTCCGGCTACGTTCATAGGCGCATCGACGAGGGATCGATGCTTTAATTAAACTCAGATAGCAATCAGCAATCACACGTGACGTGACAGCGTGTTGCCGGAGCAGACATATCGGAATTTCCACTTATTTAATTACCCTATGTGCTGTTAGGTACATACGAAGTAGCTTTTTAATTAACAAAAAATCAAGTTGAGCCAATTGAAACTTACAATTAAACAAATATTTACAAAATGTACAAAATACACAAGAAACAGTTGAGCTATCTGCAGATCGTTACAAACGATCTAGAGATATGTAGCTCAACTGATCCAAATCAGTGCCAGACGGAAGCGTCCCCAAGACGCTGGCGGCATTGCCACGCTGAATAGCAATTCTTATACGCTGCGCCAGATACCCCCAGCTCTTGGGTCACGCGTCGCTTCGATCAGTCGCCTAGACAAAATTTTGAGCCAATTTAATTTACAGGGTATGTATTTTTAGTGCATGGAGAAATCGGATGAGGGTATAACCTATAAGCTAGAAGTTGAATAGTCTATGAATAAAATGGAATATACCTACAGAAAACTATCTAAGGATTAACCAAGGTCTGTTTTATTTGTGAAAACAGTTTTAACTGTGTATTTTTTTGTCAACTGCGAGTTCTATAAATGACTCATTTTGAAGAAGATTTCATCAATAAGAGCGAATCAGGCAGGAGCAAAAACACTGGTCTATGTATTTTATATTTTCACCACAGTTACTCTTTATGAGCGATGGCCTGCCCATTGTTACTGAGACTTTGTTTCTATAATAAAAACATTATAATTATTCAAAGTCAAAGAGTATTAACTCAATAGAATCACAAGGATCACTTTAAAACATTTTAAATTTGGTGATTAGGCACTCCACCAATAAATGAGTAGTTAAAATAATTCAATTTACAAAAACAATAATGTACCTAACTGGAATCAGCATCTCCAATATTAAATTAAATTCACAGAACAGAATATTCTTCAATTCGAACTCTTCCATTATTATTTCCAGAAATGTGGTGTTGGTACAGTCGGCTGCACTAGAATGTATACCACTTGTTTTAAGTGTGTCGAATCATCATTACAGGGCAATACAAGGATCATCTGAAGTTCACTAAAACTCATTTTTTTTTTACAATTAGCTGATGGAACAATCATATGGCTCACCTAGTGTTAGGTGGTAACCATTGCCTATAACAAAGCATTGCCTCGTGGTCACGCATGTCAGGAACGTGTCCTACGATGCACTGCCCTGCGTCTATCAACTGAGGCATACAGATGTTCACCTTCAAACCGAAACACAGCAATGCTGCTTCATGGCAGAAACAGTTCTGGTGGTAGTACTTTCCCAGACGAACCCTTTACAAACAGCTCTACTACAACAAGAGTCGTAAATCTAGATTTATTGGATAATAATTTGAAACTTCCACGTTCAGGAAGCAAAAACAAAATTTCGACAAATATAAGAATACCAAAATAATTTAAAAAAACACAAGTACCAGTAACTTTCCTACATTAAAATTTGTAAAATTAAGTTTGCCTTAAAATGAAGTAATTTGTAAAAGTGTAATTTTTAAAGTGAAGCGATAATTATTAATTACATTATATTGAACTTATACATGGACAATATTATGATAATGCACTTATTTATGTATATAATATATTTATTATAAATATTTTCAATTTTTTTTTGTACTTACATACTTACTCATTAACTATCCCATACCTACGTATCATATTATATTATACTGATGCATTATTTTATTTATTTTGATTATCTAGTGTACCAGCACATACCTAAATCTATCCTATCCTTTTTATTTATTTTTTGTGTTCGTGAAGCCACCAACGGGTTTCGTCTGAAAACCAGCGTTGTGTTCCATCTCTGATGGTTCGCAGCATCGAGCTGAGACGAGGCCTGTTTGTCGCACCCGGCACATGGACGACCATTCTCTGCACCTTTTTTTTTTAGTTCCATTTTATTTTTGTTTTCTGTTTTTGTTACTGTTATGTGTGTTCCTTATTTTAGTATCTAAAATGTCCTCCATTGGCGATGTGACAAATAAACCTTTTTTCTTTCTTTCTTCTTTCTTTACATTTTAGTGCAGCCTACTGTACTTTGCTCTCAGTAGGACATTAGAAGGCTCTCTGTGGTACAATGATCTGCACTTAATAAGTGGTCGGGTTCACTGCTACTTACCTTTTTTTTTCAAGCAGACCATGGGTTAGGAATTTTCAGTGAAATACTTTTCCTACATTCAGAGAACGCTCTAAAATTTTTTGTGAAGCTTTTTTGATTTTTTTGTTGGAGTATACCTAATTAGTAGAAATAAATGGACCTGCTTTAGATGTCTGATTTTGAAAGTTTTTGAGGTTTTTATATTCAATTAGCCGTAGGAGTAGACCCACTTACAATAAAAAAACTTCAAGATTATTTTATAAAGTACTTCAACTATTACTTAGACCTATTAAAAATAAATATTTCTTCCACTCAATCCCGAACTAAGCAATTGTTAACATTTTACGAACATTTCAAGCGTGGCGATTGGTCAATGAAAGTCTAAATTCTAAGTTTATTTTTGACTTTTGTCTATCTAATCTTTCGTAGAAGAGAGTAGAGAACGAAAACTTGTTGTGCTTTGAAATGGACTAGGGACAATCAAATTATGTTTGGCTAATCTTTCAATCTTTTGATAAAGTTATCCAGTTGAGGCTTATAAAAAATAAAATAAAGACTGGCATTTTTTATTTGAATAATAGCTTTATTCCGTAGATGTAAAACATACTGGCATAAAATTACTATTTGTAAACACATTTTTGTAAAAACATGTGTTGGCCAAAAGCTATTTTGTCAGAAAAACCGAACGCCATAAATTCTCAAATTGAGAAGAATGTAAAAAACTCTCTTGTAGAAACTGCGTTATTTTTTGTGCATACGCAATTAAGATTTAAAAAAAGTATTGTTTAAGCAAAGCGAGGCATCCTTTTGTTTAGAATTGTTTTTTTCTACGCAGACATTTTATTTTAAATCCCTATCAATGTTTTGCTCTACTTGCTTGCGTGCAGAGTTAGCGTACCTTATAGCTATAGAACAAACGCAATAAAAGTAAAGCAAAAATAAATTAAAGAAGAGTATTGCTTATTCCTATTGTCTACACATCATCATCATCAGCCTGAAGAAGTCAACTGCTGGACATAGGCCTCCCCTACACATTTCTAGAAAGAACGATTCTGAGCCCTTTCTACCCACCGACTTCCTGCGATCTTAACAATATCGTCGGTCCTTCTGCTGCGGGTGCCGTACGTTTCGTCGTCCGGCTCGTGGTCGCCATTCGAGAACCTTTATTCCCCAACGTCTACATATCTTTTCATTGTTTATTTGCAAACTCGACGACTTCTAGCCGATATGTCTATCAATAGGCTTGAATCTATAGTAATATTATTGTGTGCATAATCTAGATAGGGGTATCTGCAAACAAGGAAGCGTGTGGTCATAGATCTAGGAAAATGTTGTGTCACGCTCGAAGAGGTGAAACTATACCTACACCACTCGATCGTGTGATACAATACATCCGTGGTACAATCAGCTAATAATATTTCAGTATACTGGTGCATTGGTGGCCTAGTGGCACCGGCCTCGATCCTAAAGTCATGGGTTCAAATCCAGTCGTGCACCAATGAGTTTTACTGCCAAACACGTATGATGATAATGAGTATTATTACTAAAATCTTTAAATGACTTTCGTTTGACCAAAGTCAAACCATAATTAATCTAATTATTTAAATCATTAATAGTGCATGACATGACTTTCTTTTGACCAAGGTCAGAACATAAGAACATACACCTAGGTACTCATTTCATGCTCCTGTAATAGTAACATTATGAATAATTTAATTTTTCATTTTTTTTTTTCAATTCTATAAATAATGGCTTCTCTATGGATGGAATGATGATTCAGTCATAATATTCTATGGAGTAATGTGTTTCAAATGTGTGTATAAGCTTCACGGCACTGCTACGCTAGTAGTGCATGTCTTGAATGCCAGCGTGTGTGCAAACGGTCTAATAAGCAGAGATAATGGTCTACACGTAGTGTACAAATGAATTGAAATGTATTTTTTATACCCCGGCTTAACATTCTTTTGACGTGACAACGTCTTATAATTCGACGGAGCCGGCTGCACGCACGAAAAAACATGACTCATGCGGCGTTACCTCGCTCTGAGGCGTTCCATGTAAGGCTTGAAGTGCAAGCGAGAGTGCGCAACGAGCGACAAAGAGGCACAATCGGCCTCCGCGTTTGGCGGCGTTCGACATCTGTGTATTTTCTTATGACGTTGTCACGTTCAACTATCGTCAGTAAACCGACTTTACAGACAACCTATGTTTAATACTCGATGGGGATCCACAACCTACAGAACAGATAGCAGAGTTGGCCTAACTGGTTTTCATACTAAGGTAGTTAGAGATGCGTTTTAAAATCATATTTTTTTGCCATCATCATCATCCGCAACCTGACTTAACCCACTGCTGGGCATAGACCTCTTTTTGCTCTTGCCATTCACTACGGTCTTGGGCTACCCTCATCCATCTGCGGCCCACATTTATTGACAAAATGTGTGAACTTGGATTGCACCCAATTCAATTAATTGTTTAATTAATATATATCTTTCTAAAAGTCAAAGTGTGCGCGTGATAAGGTAATCGACAGTAGTCAGCCCCTTAACTACCTAATTGCGTTCAGACGGTGTTGTGTCTAGAAATCTTTCGTTCCAACCCTTTTTATAGAGGAAAAATATCCTGCTAAAAGCTAACATTTTTATTTGACATTTACAGGAAAAATACTCAAAATAAGTGTACAGTAGCTTTGTTTTTAGGTAACTTGAGCTGTATGCTCAAGTTACCTAAAAACAAAGAAAAATTACGCTTACAGCAAGGATATAAGAGCTAAAAGTGTGTAGTCTGATGCGTGTCCTGGTGTACCTCAACTGATTTCACACAATACAATTGATCAACTGATTTCAACACTTCAATTAAGGTGTGTGTGATCTAGCACTGTAAAACGAAACTGATGCTGCTCATTTCTTAATTGGCTTTCAATTTGCCCTCATTATTCCGCCGTGGCCTCATTCACGTTCATTGAAACCCACAGTGCTTACATCTCCGACAATACCTGGCATTGCCATCTCCCGATTAGAGACCACTGATTTGGGTACCGTTTCTTCGTCTTTTTGTTCTTTTCATTATAGTAAAAAAAAAGTCGGCTTAAAAAAGTTCTCCAACCGCCACCATTTTCTTCAAAATAAATGACAACCGACTCCGCTTTTTTTTACTGCTGGGAAACGTTTGGCTACAGCAAACCCGTGTGTTGCGACGCCGACTATCTTTCTCATTTAGTATGGGGCAGACAGAGATAAGGCGTAGATGATACGTAGAACCACTCTGTCTGCACCATGGAGGTTCACTACGTTATCGTTCCTAGTAATATTTTGAGAAACGTCAAATCAATCAAATTGCAAAACACAACACTGAAGCCTAATCAGGAGGACTCGAATCGGCGAGTGCCATATCCCAGTCAGGTACACCTGCATTGCCAGTGAAAGAAACTCATTAAAACTTTTTTCAGGCGCTGATACACTGAGGCGAGGTCGTGACGCTTTTTCAGGGTAGGTAAATAAAACTTTGTCCATTTTAAAACTTTGTGAATACGTAATTGACGTTTTTATTAAAGACAGAGTTTTCAAAGATACCGGATCCATTATGATGACGTCATCGTAATGGATCATGTGACGGTATCATAAATTTTTTGTATTATGTATGAACAATCAAACGAACTTTTATAGAGTAATTCGATCGATATTATACAAATATGCTTCATTCAAAGCTATGAATAATTTGATCTAATTAAAGTGGTTCGGTTATTGAAAATGCTCGTTCTACATTATTATTATTATGAGCCTTCGTAAGTCCCACTTCTGGACAAAGGCCTCCCCCAATCCCCTCCACTCTGTGCGGTCCTGTGCTGAGATGTTCCACTGTGGTCTGTGCTTGTCGAGCTCGTCTCGCCATCGTTCTACATTTTTTTTTTCGTTCTACGACTGTTTTGTTAGCCGTATTATTTTTATAGTCTCCTGTGTATTTTGAAAAGCGGTTTATGAAAAAGTGTATTTTTAATTGAACTTTTATTTTTCCGTCTCAAGAAGATTTTTTAATATAGAGATCCGCTTGAGGTAAAAGCGCCAGTTTCTTGCGACCAGAGCCTTCTTCTTCTTCCTTTCCAGTCACTGGTTTTTTCGAACCAAGTGTGGTGAAAGGATTTTAAGTGCGCCTCGAAGAGGCTCATTTCGTGCACTTAGAAGAATGGTAATAAACTAACAACTTGGCTTCTTACGTTTTTTGTATGATCCTTATAATAATGGTAGGTAATAAAATACTCAGATTTTTAAACGATTTGAAGTCTGTTTATTCCCGAGCAAATTTTTTTTTTTTGGTATCAAAACACTTCATACACACACAACACGTTTTCACTGCACACCATGCGATAGTTGCTTTGTGTTGGCATGGTGTGTATTTTGACGGTACCGCTTTTTAAGTGATCTTAGAGACGCTGAAAGAAGCTGATGTTTTTTTGATGTTTTTTAAAGTGCAAATAAGCTTGGTTTTAATTAAAGTCGTTAAGATGCCAATATTTCAAGCTGCTTAATGCGGAATTATACACTCAAAACTACGATAAAAAGATAGTCTTGATAGAGATAGTCTTGGATTAATAGTTAAATAATTATTTACTGCCTGTACATAAAAAGTTTACTAGTTTTTTATCTAATTTTTATTTCTATTTAAGTAAAACATTACTTCTATTCAACCTAGAAGATATTTTGTTACTTTTTTTACTCAAAAACACATTTCAATACATGATAATAGCAAACAAAATAATACTGGGATTGTGATGACCAGCCACTAGTAAAAAAATATGCTATAACCGGATAAAAATCAGTAGCAAGAAATGTGAATAATTTCCTAAGCAAATCCTAGAAATACACATACAAGTAAAACCTGTTTAAACAAACCGGGCAATAAATAAAACGTTCGCAAAAAACTAACCTTTTTACACGACATCCTTTACCGCGAAAAGGAATGGTCAATTAACCGTAAACTTACGAAACCGACTTTTGTTGCTCCACGCGATGTAGTCAACGCCTCTTTATTTTGCTAGATCTGGCCGTTTTTGATTACTTTTTTCTCCAATTTACAATAAACTTTTTAGGGGCTTCATAAATCAACAGTAGGCCTACCATGAGCTCTGTTTGGCTCTGTCTCTGGGTCTGGTTTTGAGTCTGTGTGAGTGCTCATCAGTGCATTATACTGTGTGTGTGACGTTCTGACGTAGGATTTATTTAGTCAACACTCACACCACAACAGTCTGACTCAAAACCAGAGCCAGAGACAGAGCCAGACAGCCTACGGATAGGCTTGTCTCAATGCGATCTTAGATATAGCTAATCATCATCAGCCTACATAATTGTATCCACTGCTGGTCCAGCCATCGATTCTTCTCCTCCAGTGTTTGCCAGCTACATTTCGCAGATCGTCGTCCCAGCTTGCCGGAGGGCGTCCTACACTACGCTTACCTAAACGCGGTCTCCACTCTAGTATTCGTTTGCTCCAATGTTGTTTGTCAATTTGAAGTTGTTTGACAAAGGAGATTGTCTGGTCTGTACAGAACAGATTGTCGTTGGTATAGGTAACAATCTTCAGCTGTTTGAAGCTTTATGTCGAAACGTAGCCCCCCACCAGCTGGACAGAGACATTGTTAATTAAGATCGCGGGAAGTCGGTGAATGGGAAGGGCTAAAAATCGTTTTTCCTGGAAATGTTAAGGGAAGGCCTATGTTCAGTAGTTGAGTTTTTCAGAGTGATGTTGACGATGATGAAACCTATGTGTCAAATAAACAAGTGAATTTTTTCTAGGTTCTCTTCATTACCGAGACACCTATATCCAGTAGTAGATGTTTTTAGGCAGATGATAATGATATTTACATAATAAACACTCTGCTGCACTATATATACTTCTGTTTATATTATATTTATATAGGCTGCAAGGTTCAAACGTAGGTCTAATTTTTAAATATGTGTGTACGCATTAACGGCAAAAGTTCATAATAATGCGACTTTAAAACAGAGCTATTATTAAAACCAGTTGGCAGCACTATAAACGCACATTGCATTGCAATGTTTTCCTCAATAAACGTATCAAAGAGAGTCGTACCATCCACTCGACAGTACAGTGATACAATAAAATGAATTATTTATGTACCGTTTTAATATTTATCGCCATATCTCGCGCGAATGGAGGCGTCTTCGATAGATTCAGCGGAAAGAAAGTGGATGCTGTGCAGATAAAGGAGCTTGGATTGAAAAATGCAACTGAGTGAGTGTTATATAGATGAAGAAATATAACTATATTAAAAAAAAAAATTGTAAATACATCAACAACATCTGTGTCATCAACCACGCAAATATTTGTTCTTGATGGGGATTGAATCCACGACCTACGGCGCAGAAGGCAAAGCTACTACTAACTGAGCTGAGAGGCTAGTTGAATAAATGGTAACTGTAAAAAAATATCTAAAAGTATCAACTCCACTAAATCTTCTATGCATTTTATAGGCGGTGTTCCATCGTGGTGAAGACTTGTACTCCACATGAGGGAAGTCGAGTTGATGGAACGTGTAACAACTACAAGTATCCGAGCAGGGGTGCCGCTGGTGGACCTTATTTGAGGCTGCTTAAACCAGACTATGGAAATAGTAAGTAAAACTCATCACTAAAGAAATTACAGAACGGAGAGACTACTCTACAAGCCTTTACGTCTCCGTCTTGCTTACAAATATAAAGCTGGTAGACACAGACAACAAATGTAGGTATTTATTTTTCATCCTTTCATCTAAAGGAATATTTTTGCTCTTCGATATCTGAGCGCAAAAGCCGTTTTTATCCGAGGATAAAGTAAATTGAATTATGAACTTCGTGTGCAATAATTTTGTGTATTAAAAACATCATTAAACCTATTTACTCCATGGTGGTACTACATACTCCATATTTACCTCCATGGTGCCGAATTTATCATACAGCGTTACGAGTTGCACTCGAGTGCAAAGATTTTTCACCTCGTTTTCTTTTGATTCCCTCGCTGACGCTGAGAATTCTAATTTTTAGAGCTTGGTACTGATGATCATTTGATAATGCCAGTGCAGTTGTAAAATTACAGATTATTCAAATAAATAAATCATAAGACCAGTATGTGCCAGTTCAAATCATTTTCAAACTCTCTGGCACGGCAGCCCCTGGATGCCAGCTATTCCACGAAGAAGTCCCGAGCTGACATTTCCTGAGATATTTGATTGATATATCCCTCAGTAGGTATCGACCTGTATGTTACCAGAATTATGGAGAACGCACAGGCTATACTTTTTCTCTGTCAGAAACATTAAATTCTTGTGCTATTGATGCAAAACTCGGCTCAAATTCATTCATCATCTTTTCATATTAGTAGAAAGAATGTTCAGTAAATAATTTTTTGAGTTCCGCATTGTCAAAATCTTTACAAATGTACATTACAACAAAAGATATATTTTCAGAGCATTAAACGTATTTCTTATTTATGCTAGAATGTGTTCTAAAATGTTTATAAAACGATGCCAATACATTATACCGAGTGAGTGCTCGTTTTGTTGTCTTAAATCACAAGAACCCAAGGAGCCACAAGGGCCCCATCTAATGTTGTTTAAGCTTGGGTTTCCATAACTTAACCTTACATTATTAACTGTTAGAATAAAGTATAAAAAGGCGATTCATTAAAAATACGGAAAAACATTTTTGTACTTCATAAACAACGGGATACTTATCATGATTTGTGAGTTTTGCCTGAGCCAATCATTATTCAGTAAAAAAAATACAAAAAACAATGCGGACAATCCACATAACACTGTTTTTTTTTATTTATTTTTTTATGTAAATGATAGACTGTATAGCCCCAAACTAAGCAAAGCTTGTATTATGGGAACCAGATAGGTAGCTGTTATAATACTAAAATATTTTTTTTGACATTAAATACATAGAATACATAATACCACCCAGACAGAAACCAAACACCACCCAAATATTTGTTCTCGGTGGAAATCGAACCCACGACCTACGGCACAAAAAAACCTATCTGATGTATTTTTCCTACAGATAGCACTATTCGTAAGAACAAGCAAGGTGAGTCATTACCCTCGGCGCGAAGAGTCAGGACCTCGCTGCAGACCACGGGTCGTGTCGATAAATCAAGATTCACTGTTGCAGTCGCGACGTACTTGGAGTTCATCCATAGAGATGTCAGCTTCCTCAATGCTTCTAGTAAGTTCATTTTATTGACAATCTCAAATTAGAACTTAAAAGTATTTAATAAAAAATAGATGGAAATTTCGTAAATTTTTCATATATCTGCAACCATTTTCAAATTTTGCGTATGTTATAATAAAAGCCGGAATTGAAGATAAGTTAAGCGAGTGGATACTTGCTACTCGTGTAATACTATTAATGGATACTAACGTAGGTTAGTCAGCCTCATATTCAAACATTCTACTGCTATAAGTCTGTGAGGAATTAGAAAGAAAGAATAATTTCTTCGCCAGAAAGAAAAAAATTTACCTTAACATTACAAAACCGTCATCAATGTATTGGACAACAACAAGCAAACAGTAACAGTAACTTTAGAATAGTGTTTGTGTATGTTTCAACAAGTACCATATTTCAGGAGATTACGTAAGAGACAGACAATATTGCTGCCTAGAGGCTGGCAAATCAGACCCGCGCTGTATTCCTATTAGTGTGCCGAAAGACGACCCCTATCTCAAAGTGACTGAGATACGCTGTCTAAACTTCTCAAGAGCACAAACTTTCCAAGAATCTGGATGTACACCTGAAATAATACCCTCCGAACAGGTTAGCAACTTGCCAACTTTACCTCTAAAGTTTATGACACGCGTGGAAATGATCTAACATTAAAGTACACGTATTTCATTATTAAAATATTCAAAGGACTTAAATTGTCCCGTTATCGTGGTTTGAATGAGGTTGGAATACTAAAGAACCATTTTTCAAGCTTGTCGCTTCAAATGAATAGTTTGTTACCCGTTACAATTTAAGATATGCTAACTAATGAGAAAATGCGAAAAAATATGACCGTTTTATTTTTAGATAAATTTCCAAACTCCTTTGCTGGATTTATCGACAATTTATGGTGTGAATGATGATGCTCTTGCTAAGATAAGAAAAGGTGAACATGGGATGTTGCTTTTAGAAAAAAGAAGCCAGAGATATGTCCCTCAGGATATCAATGATATACGATTAAATCCAAGAAACACAGAAAAAGCAGAAAAAGATTCCATAAAAAAAGATACCGATAAGAAATCAATGAAAACTGAGGAAAACAACTTGAAAGAAAACGTGACTGAAACTGAAAACTTTATTGAACCTACTAGTACTGAAATTATTCCAAACATAACTAGAGGCTTGAAGTCTGAGGATGTTTGTATTCAAAACATGGACAATGAAACTACATGTTATCAGTTTGGTTAGTAAAACAAATATTATTGGATGATTTCTGATGAAATTTGATAGTATAAGAAGTAAATGAACACATACGTTTAAAACTATTCATTTTCAAATTTGAATCTGTATAAATTATTTATTTTGTCGCTTTGAAATTAAATGCCTAAGAAAATAAATCATAGGGTTTGTAAATGTTTTTTCTGTCTAAAGGGATGCTAGTACATTTTTAAAATCGAATTTAAAAGTTAATAAATCTAACTAATTTTATAAACAACGGGATATTTACCATGATTAAATTATTAATGTTGAAACCAATAAAAGAGGGTAGATCGATTTTCTGCCCCATCATGGTGCATGCAACTGTGCCAAAATATTGGGAGTCAAAACTCACAAAATTAAATCATGGTAAATATCCCGTTGTTCATAACAACAGTGTTAGAAACCAAAAGTCAATGATTCTTCCTCATAGGTTTTCCAGAAGCAGGAAATTATGGCCTAAGAACCACAACATTAGGAATATTTTTCATGCGGGAACACAATCGATTAGCAGAAGCTCTTCAGAAGATCAATCCATGCTGGAAGGATGATAGACTATTCAAAGTTGCGAGGCAGATAAACATAGCGACGGCTTCCAATATATTTATGTATGAACTATTACCACTGCTGCTAAGTGAGTTTTTCTAGAATCTCCACATACCTACGTTCATTATCATCATCCTGAAGAAGTCCACTGCTGGACATAGCCTCCCCTACACATTTCCAGGAAGAATGATTCTGCTCTTGCCATCCACCGACTTTATCCGCGATCTTAACAATGTGGTTGGTCCATCTGGTGAGTGGGCGCTCTACGTTTTGTCTTCCAGTTCGTGGTCACTATTCGAGAACCTTTATTCCCCAACGGCCAGACCTTTATAACTACGATACCTTTAAAAATTAAATATGCAATTGTTGATTATTTCCGAAATACTTTATTTATTAGTTTTATGGAACATGGATTTGGGTTAGTCCCACAATGAGTCTATACAAATGAGAAATCATAATTTTCATACATTTAGTTTCAACCAATGCCATGACGTATTTGAACCTTCCATTGGGAGTTCCACGATTACTAAAATATAAAAAAATTACAGGTTTCAAGCACATGTTGAATTATGAGCTCGTGTCTGACCAAGTTGCTCATGTTGTATCATATAATGAAGATGTACCACCACAAGTTTACGCGGAGTTTGAGATCGCTTTTAGATACTTCCACACTCTAATTGATGGTAGAGTCAAGTAAGTAAAATACTACTCTCTCACTATTTATTGACTCATTTGAGACTCCGATAGTAACATCTTCGTTCTTTATATTTGTAAATGTATATTGACTAAATACTTAAGTACCTACTTAGATACTTACCCACCTGAATTCTACAAACGTTTTTCTTTGGAGTGGAGCCAAAGAACTGGAACGCAAAGCTAGCTTTCAAGTTTTATTATGATGGATATTTTCTTATGATGGATATTTCTATAAGTTCTAGATGAAAGAAAATATTTGGTTCAAGACCTTTGTAATTTGAAGATTTGTTTTTATTTATTCTGTACAGTGGATTTGAATATTCAAAGCAAAAATAAAGAATTCATCAAAGAAAATATTATTTTAGATTATACACCGAAAACCATCACTACAAAGGGGAATTCTCTCATAGCGAAACCTTATACAGACAAGGACTTATCGAACAAGATAAAAACTTCGAAGAAATCAATCGAGGAACATTCTTTCAAAGTTCTGCTAAAATTGACGACATTCAAGACCCTGAGGTAAACCAAGAATTCATTAAAAGGATTATGATTCTATTGACCTGAATTTTCTGAAGTGCTGTAAGCCTACCATAAGCTCTGTCTGGCTCTGGTTTTAAGTCTGTGAGAGTGCTCACCAGTGTATTATACTGTGTGCGTGACGTTTCGACGTAGGATTCATTTAGTCAACACACACACAGACTCAAAAGCAGAGACAGAACTTGTCAGAGCTTGTGGTAGGCTTACTGATTTTTGTTCCGGTCAGATTTCAGATAACTTTTATGGGGATTTGCAAAAGGCTCACGACTTAGCTGCGATTGATATTCAGAGAGGCAGGGATATGGGTCTCCGAGGCTATAACGACTACCGGGATCTATGCGGTATAAAGGCAGTTAAACGATTTGATGATCTTTTAGATGTCATGGATGTTGAGGTGAGGTTTTATGATGCGTTTTGACCCACTGAATTATTGAATAAACACTTGATTTTTAGGGTTCCGTAGCTAAATGGCAAAAACGGAACCCTTGTAGATTCGTCATATCTGTCTGTCTGTCCGTCCGTATATCAGTCACTTTTTTCCGAAACTAAGAGCTATACTGATGAAACTTGGTAAGTAGATGTATTCTGTAGATTTTTATACAAAAATATAGGAAAAAACAATTTTTGGGGGTCCATACTTAGAACAGAAACTCAAAAAAAACATCAAACCTATTCGTGTATCTATTGGATAGGTCATCAAAAATGATGTTGAGGTTCCTAATATTGTTTTTTTTCTAAACTGAATAGTTTGCGCGATAAACACTTCGAAAGTGGTAAAATGTGTGCCCACCCCCCTGTATCTTCTAAAATAAAAGAATGATGAACCTAAAAAAAATATAAAATATGCTAAAAAATACATAATGTGCAGTACCATGCAAACTTTCACCGAAAATTGGTTAGAACGAGAAGTAAGTAGACCGACTCGCCCTTGCCGCTTTTTTTAAGGGTGCATCTGTGCCTTAAAATTTTATTTCTGATGGAACTGTTTGTTTTTTCTAGAAAATGGAAACACTGAGTCATCTTTACGATACGGTTGATGACATAGACCTACTTGCAGGCATCATGAGTGAGAATTTCATCCAAGGAACCTTTGTCGGACCAACATTATTTTGCATCATGACAAAGCAATTGCAAATATTTAGGTATTCCGACAGATTTTGGTATGAACGAAACGATCAGGTTCATAGTTTTTCACTGGGTATGTAATAACATATTTTCAATAATATAGGTTCAGTAGTTATCAATATACCTTAATTCCTACCACCAGCTTTTTGCATTTGAATGGTCAACGCTTACCTATAGAGTTTCCTAAGTCGAAACCTCGGGTTTCATCACTATGTTTTCCTTCACCTTGCAACGAACAGTATGGGTTATGGCTTATACAAAAGGTACAACTAAATTTTTTGTAATAATAATAACTTAACTTCGTTGGAGAAACGTACCTAAACAAGGAGAATCTGTGTCAAGGCATAATTATGTTCTTCTTCTTCTTAACTAAGAGCAATGCTCTTGTCGGCGTAATGTAGGTATGCATTTTTTTCCAGGTATTTCTTTTGAGGGCAACCTCCTTGACCTCCTTAAACGACATGACGGCGATCTTCGCGTTTATTTGGCTCATGTAGCTTATCCTTGGTCTTCTCTTTCCTTTAACTATGTTACGAATTCATATTAAATATGTATGAACAGAACCATGTCAAAGCAAAAAAAAATATATTGCATTGAGTATTTCGTCATCAGAACTATTGAATCAGTCATTCAACAACAGTTTAAAATAACAAAACCAGCGATGGAGTGGAAAACGTTTTGGCTTAAAACACGTTTTTCAGCGCAGTCGTTATTCACATTGTAATAGCCGTAGCTAAAACATTTTCCAGTTGAACGTGCTTTATTTTAAAAGTTTTATTCACTGAAAAACGTCCACAGGTCAATTACATGAGATCAGAAAGACTAACATGGCGCGGCTAGCATGCGATAATGCGGAGGGCATTAAATACATTCAACCGCAAGCCTTCCTGAATGTTAAACCGGGGTATGTATGGACATTATTAAATAATGTTCATTGGTTTCATGTTTAATTGTTCAAAGTTCACTGAATTATGGAGTGGACATCAAGTCCTCAATTACTGGGCTCGCAACTAAAGTTGTGAATAACGGCTTAAAACTTCTAACAAACTTTACGCTTGCGCTTATTTTTATAAACGATTTTTGTGAGTTGCTTTTTCACTCATCGGCTTTTTTCAACTTGCATAACACTTTGCTCACTTTTCAAAACCAAAAAGCAGACTATAATTTTATAACCGGAACATTATCTAAAAGGTTAAAAATTTTCAACAAACTAAACGACAATTTAAATACATAATATTTAAATTCTCGTCGTTTAGTTTGATTAAGTTATATTTTTCTACTTTTTGATAGTGCAACCAGTAGGTATGCTTGTTTGGTGATAAAAATACGGAACTAAACGAAAAGTGCATGTCATCTTGTAATTTTGTTGTCGTTTAAACGCCCATATCTACTTGCAACTCAGTTGGTAGTTATCTCTGCCGTACGTTGTAGGCAAACAGTATGAAGGACACAGATTAATAAAAAAAAACTCGGTCTGGGTTGTTTAATGTATCTTGGTTATACACCAACGCTTTCTCAATAAAATACGACACCGAGACGAACATCTCATAAAATTCCAGCACAATTTGCATTTAAAATAAAACAAATTAAATGAACGAACAAAGAATAAGTACGGCATTAGAAGCCTAAATGGCTCTACGTACGAAAGGAACGTAATCAAGTAAACGCGAAGAAGAGAATAAAAGAGAGAATTTGAATATTATACGACTTATTCGTATTCGTATTTGGAATGAGGATTGAGGACACCAAAAATGGTTTAAGTCGTCAAGTATTCATACGTGATGTATTATGAACGCGAAGGCTTGTAGCAGACTTTGAGGCGCTTTTTGTTCTGAAATAATGAGACAAAATGAGTACGTTTCCTAATGCAATTTTAACCATACTTTGAAAAGCGAGTTCTCGAAAGGCCTGTGCATATCTATTGAACGCTGTCAAATATGACAGCGATATTTGACAGCGTTTCAGCTGATTGTCATTACCATTGCCTTGATGTACGCAGGCCTTAAATGTTCAGTTTATTTAGGCTACGACCGAGAAGGCATAGGAACCTATGGTAATTCTAAAATTCAGTATTTACAAGAAAAACATTATATTAGCTACCTAGTTCCCATCGTACAAGCTCTGTATAGTTAGGGGCTGTAGCGTAGTGTGCATTGTCCGCAATATTTGCTTATTTAATATAATTTTCCAATTTCCAATTTTAATTTTTCAATGTATAATTTGTTTGTTTCAGGAACTCACCTGTACCCTGTACTCATATCTTCAGCCTCGATCTGATGAAGTGGCGTGACAACAGCTGTTTTAAAAACAAATATTCTCACGAAGCTACTCATTTGCCAATGAGTCTCATGTTTCAAGGCGCTGAGACAAACTTCTCATCCTTCTTTGACGATCTACTTTTTTACAGACCCACTAATCAAGCTGATCAAGATCAGAGAAAACAAGAACAAGAAGTTAATAATTAAAAAGTTACTCTACCTCATCATTAAGCTAAGAAAAAAACTAGGTTACTCTAAATAGCTAGTCCAAAATAAATAAAATAAAACCATTATAGGCAGTTATTGTAAAGAAAATGTATTGTAAATAAGCACATAGACAAAGGATTTAGTCTATGATAAGCATTAGACATTTCAAATTGTAAATCTACGGAATAACGGTTTTCGTCGAATAAAAAATGTGAGTCCATGTTTTTGACAAGCCTCAATTAGAGATGGATATATTTCTTATTTGACGAATAAACTCATCAGTAGATCGAAAAATAAGCCCTTAGAAATAAATAACCTTACTAGTTTCAATTAAAAACTACGGGAGACAGGTAGTCAATACGCAGCTTTTTTTACTCTCCCTTAATACACTGCATTCATAATAAATCCTTTGAATACTCGTTTAATATACATATAATGATCTATGAACTAGTAAATTCAACTATATATACTCGTAGTACGGTTTGATATACTCGTATTAGTAGGTAAATCAAACCGTAAATACGCCTGCGAACAAGCAGACGTAATGAAATAAATTAAAAAGAAAGCTAAGAGGTAGTGCAGTCCACATTTATTCCACGAGGGAATAGAAGTAATTTCCAGAAGGAAAATTAAAAAGAAATGGGTTTATCTCAGCGAGCCCTCGGCGCAATAACAGTGCGGATAAACAAGTTACTTTTTTTTGGGTAACATTTTCTCTTCATAAAGAGATGGAAAGACTTTTTGCCATTGTTTGCAATATTTTGTTCCGAGTAAATTGCGAAAAAACTAATAAAGGTAAAAGGTTAAAACCCGCAACGAAAATATAGAAGTTATATTGAAATTACGCAACAAAAATGTTTTATTGAAATGTAACATAACACCGAAACTTTTTATAACCAAAAACTCTCAACTTTTCCGTAAAACTTCCCAGTTCCCAGGGAACCAGGTTCCTCCTAAGCATTTCATTTAAAAGTAACGCGTCTACAGATTGGACGGGCCTTGATGGGCAAGCTTGCGGAAGGGTAAAGTAAAGACTAAATTTTGTCCGAGCTACCATTATTGGGGCCTTGAACTTGGGACCGAAGGCTGTTTGCCGAACAACACAACTCATTGGGATGGTTATAGAAGTTATGGTGTAATAATATTTATGCGTTCGTGGCTTAGGAACTTCCGCTGTAGTTCTATCGGAACTTTTGAAGATAAATACATAATTTTTTTTATTTTGTTATATAAAAGTTATTAGTTATAAGTTATACTTTCCAATCATTTCAAATATTTGATGATCTGATCTGATCACCAAGTAAAAGTAAACAGGCCTTTGCATCTGTTGTAGATTCTATTTCTAGGTAGATTCTGTTGTAGATTTATATAGCGTGAGGGGTAACCAGGGGTTTTTTGAACACTATGAACGTATTATTCCATCACAATGTTCGTGTAAAAGCAAAATCTAAAAAGATTTTTGCACTAACCTACCTCTATCTGTACCTTCCCAAAAATTCGAGCATCCGACCTAAAACAAAGAAAAGGAAATGCGCCGTAGTTTTCCCGTTAGGCTTTGTTTCCTAAAAAAAGGTGCCGTCTCTGCCGATTATTACACCTACAGCAGAGAACATCTTTGGGAAAAATCTCAATGTGGGATGCATAGAAATAATAATTATAAACAATGATTTTCTTCGACTGCTTTGTTTTACTTTATAAAACCCGAAATATAAAGATGCACTAGTGGGAACTGCGTGAGTGGATTTCCCAGGAAGAAAAGAGCTTCCATCATCGATCTTTAAAGTAAAACATTCACCGGTTCATTCCAAAATCTCTCATTCTTCATACTACGTTCCATTTCACACATCTCACTTTCCGTAATCATCGTTCATTTCCTCAAATACTTAGGTATTTGGTGAGATCATTATACCCAATCCTAGGTATAATGATCTCACCAAGTAGGTACCATTCAAGCCTCCTGGCTGTTCAGGGCTGTCAGATATATTTTTTTTGACAAGTCTAAAGTTTGTTTGATCTAGATAACCACGGGGATGCGCAGATAAATCAAAAAGTCTAAGATAATTGTGGCCGTCACGATACGGGTGCCGTTTTGGGAAAACGGTTACTTTACGTTCATTTCCATGTCGTGTATAACCAAACGTAAACTACGTGCCGTGAATACATGTGATGCGAAACCTTTGTCGCACAATGTTTGACGTTCATTTTGCCAGATTTCGGCGCCTTATAAATATTAGGTACGTTTGAATGCACATTTTTGTGATGGAGTAAAATAATTTTCGAGGTTGTGTTGGTATTTTGGCACGGACTCCGGAAAATGGTATTAATAAAATCAAAAGTAGGTTAATGTAATAGGTTGATTATGAAGTTATTTCAAATTAACATAATTTGAAATAACCAATTTTTTTGCCTGCACAAATGCTTACCTACCATTTTTAGGGTTCCGTAGCCAAATGGCAAAAACGGAACCCTTATAGATTCGTCATTTCTGTCTGTCTGTCTGTCTGTCTGTCTGTCTGTCTGTCTGTCTGTCTGTCTGTCTGTCTGTCCGGCCGTGTCACAGCCATTTTTCTCCGAAACCATAAGAGCTAGACTGATGAAACTTGGTGAGTAGATGTATTCTGTGAACCGCATTAAGGTTTTTACACAAAAATAGAAAAAAAACTATAAATTTTGGGGGTCCCCATACTTGAAACTGAATCTCAAAAAATCTTTTTTCATCGAACCCATACGTGTGGGGTATCTATGGATAGGTCTTCAAAAATTATGTTGAGGTTTCTAATATAGTTTTTTTCTAAAACTAAATTTTGGGGGTCCCCATACTTGAAACTGAAACTCAAATTTTTTTTTTTCATCGAACCCATACGTGTGGGGTATATATGGATAGGTCTTTAAAAATGATGTTGAGGTTTCTAATATCATTTTTTTCTAAACTGAATAGTTTGCGCGAGAGACACTTCCAAAGTAGAAAAAAGTTGGTCCCCCCCCCTCTAACTTCTAAAATAAGAGAATGATAAATCCAAAAAAAAATATATGTTGTACATTACTATGTAAACTTCCAACGATATTTGGTTTGAACGAGATCTAATCAGTAGTTTTTTTTTTATACGTCATAAATCGTAAACCGCAATTTACCTTTCGACGAACTACAAAAACCTTTATACTATGTTAATTGATGCTACGGAACCCTTCATGGGCGAGTCCGACTCGCACTTGGCTGCTTTTATTATAAATAGGTACTGAAAAAAGTAATGTTTTCAGTTATGATTTCCTTAACACAGTAATCTAGCCAATTTTGTAGTGGAGTTACCAAACTACAAACACATATTCAACAATGCAACAAATTCGTCAGTCTTTGCAATTGTTTTACCTGCCTAAATTACATATTTTAATAAATCCCGTACTTTTCCGAAAAAAAACGATTTAAAATGAAGCCAGGCATTCAAGTTAAATTAAATAGTAACCCCTACATGCATGATTGTAAATTATCCTACTTAATTACACTAGCTCTTGCTAAATTTAATTTAGCAATGTACTCCACTTAATCGCATTCATTTATTTTTCGCCCCGAAATTTCAAAATTCTAAGTTTAAAGCTACTCGTAATTTATTGCAAGAGATATTACTTTAAAACTTTGCATTAAATTTCATGACGTAAAAACGTATGGGATTGATAAAAACAAATGGAGACGTAGGCCCGTATTTGAGTCTGAGTCAAGCCTCAAGTATAGATTTTTGACACATAGCAATGGAGAATTCTCAAAAAAACTATGATGTTTGGCTCAGACTCGAGCATTGTTTCTGCATACGGGCCTTCAATTCCCAGGCGTAGATAATTTGCTCTCAATTTCTGTCAATTTCTTTGCTCGTTGAGCTGTCATTGGTTTTTTGTGAATGCTATAAAACTCCACCACCAGAATGGCCACACTCATATAATTTATTTTAGGACTTCAAATGACAAATTATAATGACCTGAAGATGAATTACCTTGCAGCAGAAATCACTTTAGCCGTCGAGAAGATGGGTGGGAACAAACATACACACACACCCACACACACCCACTCACTCACAAACTATTTAATTCATAGTATTAGTTGGATACCTAATTCAGTTACACAGGCGGAACTCATTGTTTAAACAAGATAAATTTGCTTGATCTTTATCGATTACGGCTAAACGGGGCTAAGTGAGGAAGCTAATAGAACCTAAAAATTAGATTGGCGAGTCTTGTTAATTGCCAATTAGTAGAAATGGTTACCCGACGGGACAGAACGTAAACTAAGCGCGGAAAATACGAGGAAAAGTAACAGGAAGATGCTTTTTTAATGAGGCTGTACAAAAAGTAGAGTTAATACTTAGAGTTTCTTTCAAACTATATAAGTATATAAACATAGTTAGAAGTATATACAAATGCAAAATCTTTATTTCAAACAATAAAAAAATAAAAAAAAGTTATTTTTTATTTCGGGTGACTTTACATTAAAAAAATCTTTGTGATTTCCATAAGTGTAGTAATAATAAATATAAAATCAATAAAAAACGCCATAGTAGGCCAAAAATACTTAGAGTACCTACCTATTTGCTTGCTAACGTAGGCAAGCGCTCAATACTCGTTCTGTAGGCCTACCACAAGCTCTATCTGGCTCTGTCTCTGGTTCTGGTTTTGAGTCTGTGTGAGTGTTCACCAGTGTATTATATTGTGTGTGTGACGTTTCGACGTAGGGTTTAATTAGTTAACACTCACACAGACTCAAAACCAGAGCCAGAGACAGAACCAGACAGAGCTTGTGGTAGGCCAACTGGTTGACGTATCTACCTACTTATAATAATTCATAATATATCCTGTTGGACATTGAATGATCGATAACCTTCTCTCTGCGTCTGAACCAAACCAATACACTTACATAAGTGCAAGTAAAAATTACATTTTATTATTAACCTAGCAACCCGCCCCGGCTTCGCACGGGTGTAATGCTGATACTAAATATATTATAGAATGTACTAAATATACAATGTTCACATCTTTTTTGTCATTAGACAATACAAACATGTTTTTTTAGAGGTTACCCTTGAGGAAGCGACATAGGCTGGTACCGCGGCAACCGCTATGTCCCTGCGGACTTTTTTGTAGACCTTTTTAAGGTGTACAATACTGTAGTACATTATGTTGATTTATTTCGTAGGGTTCAGCCAGAGCGTTTGAAATGTAAGCGCAAAAAATTATCAGTGTTTCACTACTATTTTATGCATATTATATTAAACATATAAACCTTCCTCTTGAACTACTCTCTCTATCTATTAGAAATTGCATCAGGATCCGTAGCGTTAGTTATAGTTCTAGTAAAGTTCTAAGCATGCATGCGTAAGGATAGAAAGACAGCGAGAAATGACTTTGTTTTATAATATGTAGTAAATATACATAAATGATCAATAGAATGAACAAAAATACATAATGGATTCCGTATTTGGTTATATTGCATTCAAAGTCATTCGAAACTCTTTTGTCAGGAGTCAAACTCGAAGTAAATTATTTGCACAGTTCCATTTCTCGTTAAGCTTCACAATACAGAGGTACCACCCACATTTATATCACTGTTGAGGTTGTGTTTAGGTAGAAAGCGAAGTTATCGGCGCCGAAAAAAACATAAAGATACCTAATTTCCAAGACAGAGGGCTTACAAACAATCAGCAAAGATAGTTGATCAAAATTGAAAGCAAACTTCGAACAACACCGAGCAGCTAATATTATAAGATTTGCCTTGGCTCAATTTTTTTTTAATATTATATCTTTTTATTGCACGAACAAAATTAAATAGTTTTAAATAAAACCGTTTAAAATTCTAGCGACGAAAGTACAACTTCACTCAAATATTATAAAGAGGAATGGTTTGTATGTAACGAATAAACTCAGATGCTTCTGGACTAATTTTAATTATTCTTTCACCATTAGAAAGCTGCAATACCTCTGCGTAACACAAACTATTTACTAGCAACCCGCCCCGGCTTACGCACAGGTAATTTTTCCACATGTGCGAAATTGGGGCGGATTGCTAATCAGTCAATAAAACGCGAGACTTTAACCCGTTCGTACGGTTTCGTTGAATTTATGAACCGGACAGTAAATTACTAGATAGATAGATTGATTGCTATTTATTTGGCTCAAAAACAAAAGATAAAGAAGAACAACGGATACAGGAAGGTACGGCTACACAAATCAAAAAAAGAAAATCGGTGGCAGTTGGTACTAAAATAGTACCATCTACCCCCATTTTTGAGACGTGGGGTGAATGGACATAGGTAGTGTCATCTGCCGCCACTTTTCAAATTCGGGGGCGAAAAGTGGCGGCAGATGAAACTAATTCAAATGAACACTTATAGAAACACAGAAACGAGTACACTTTAGACCTATGTTCTAATGTTAAAAAGGGGGCCGACAGTAACTAATTATCTCTTAATTCTTAATTCTCTTAATTCTTTATTGCACACAATATAAAACACAGGAAAAAAAACAGAAATAGAGGACATGTACAAAGGCGAGCTTAACCCTGAATAGAGTTTTCTTACAGCAAACCTTTGAGGCTAGAGAGAGGTGACTGTATAGGCAGGTTTGTGTACATTAAAAAGAAAGTAAAAATAACAAGGAATACTTAGATGAATAAATTTACTAGTATGCAAAATAAATAAAGGCATATAATACTTAAATAATAATAAAAATACAATACATAAAAAATACATACATAACAATACGTATCACAGTTCACAGAGACAGATAGTGCTCCTTAACTTTCCTCTTATATATGCTATGCGATGGACTAGCGTGAATATCGTGTGGTAAGGCGTTCCATAACTTGACCCCACCTACGGTAAAAGAGCCACCGTAGCGGCTAGAGGAGTGTTGAGGGGTTTTGAGGAGGAGGGAAGTAGCAGTCCTGCACGGCTCACCACGCGGGACCAGGAATTTGAAGCGCTCCCGGAGGTAATTAGGAGAAAGAGGACAGTAAAGAGTTTTATAGAGAAGCATATGCATATTTTATGTAGGTATTGTTGATCCTAAATGTTCCATAGTGGTTATTGATTGTAATGAATTTGATTTTATGTCGGTATGAGTATGAGTTCAGTGAGTAAGGATACAATAGCTAGTGATAATCAATAAAGTCTGCATTCTGTACAAATGCAGCCATGAGCGAATTGTTGGCAAATTGTCAATCGCTTCGTTTTGACTATGCGGTTTTGCATACGAATCGGGACACGAAACAACAAACACAAAATGGTTGCTTTTAAACGAACGCGGTCATTTCAATCCCGATTCTTTCATGTTGTTCGATTGTATTGCGGTTAAAGAGAGGAAAGCGACTAGGAAGATTTAAATATACAATTGGCTTACGAATGTGTTATCCGTGCAAATATGTAGCACGGGTTTAGAGCTTTCTCGGTTTACGAAATCCTTGCAGAGTTATAAGGGGAGTTTAAGTTAGTCAAATGTGCCAATATCACATTTAATAGAAAGGACACATGACGCATTACGTGGCAGGTGACCAGATCATCTTCACTATTTTAAAAACTGGTTTTTTCTCAAACTGAATCAGCAGCCAAAAGTTATTCACCATTTGCTTATATAGCTGTAAAAAAAAGGTCCAAAATACGAATTTGATCACGCTGGCGTGAAAGTCATTGAACAGTTTCAATGACTTTTAAGCCTTGCGCTGATCTAGGCGTTCTGCGGTGGCGATAAGTGAAACGCTGTCAAACATGACAGAGATATTTGACAGCGTATCATTGATCACCGGCACAAAACAATTGGAACAGAGCAGAAAGTTTTGATGTACCCAAAGCACGCCATCGTGAAATATTTTCTATTGCCACTGCAAATCGAAAATAGTTGAGATTTAATTGTTGAGATTTTTAAATTACGCTTAATTTATTATAGTCAATTAATTCAATGAACTGAGGAAAGAGAGAAAAGTTGTGATCCTAAACTCATGTAGTTCTCTCTCAATTCGGAATTCCCGCAAGACTGTGTTGCTGAGGTATCAATCGATCACGTCATGCTAACTAACCGAGCGAGACTAGACGCGCACCAATAGACACGCCAATTCATATCGCAAGTCGCAACTAAACGCTAATTTGCACGCTAATTAATAACGATCTCAAAGGATAGGTAATTTCCTTTCGGCAATTAGAAGCCGGGGGTATTAGTTTAACGTAGCGGATATAAAATAAATTGAATATAAACGGGGTTCGATTATGGAGGTACAAGCCTTTAGCATGTAAATTTATCGGATTTTCAAAAACAATCATATTATTGCCTGAACTTATTGCTAACTCATATTGTTGCTTACTAATATTATTGGTGAACTAAATAAAAAAAAAAAGTTGATGTCAGTGATTTTGTCGATGGTGAAAATGCAGCAATTATGAGTTTTTTTAAAGCAACATGAATTAAAAGATGATTTGATTTGAATAGGCTCACAACCAGAGCCAGAGACAGAGCTTGTGATAGGCCTAAAGTGCAGTGTGGTGAAAGTAAACATAAATAGTAATACAACGCTAATGTTACTACGAGTCAGCTAATGGATGATGAAGTAGATTAGTAAGTTCAGTGATCATTTGCGTGACACGCGACCGAGCAATCAGGGCCCTAATGAGACTGGAACTGACTCATTGGGGTTAAGTATTCCTTGAGGTTCCGCTATGAAGGCGGTAAGTGCCATCTTTATACAAACTGCTACAGTTTGCTTCGAAAGTTAAGTTCTATAGAATTATTTTATGAAAAAAAACGTAACAATATCATCCATTAGGTATGCGTGTTCTATAATTTAGTTGAATAAAAAAACGGTTATAAACACATATTGGCACTGTAGATTTCAGCTCAAATTTTGTAGAATCAAGTACCGGCACAATTTTTTTTAGTTACTATTGGGCTTATGAACCATTGATATAAAAATAGGTCATTGCTTTGGCATTCTTCATTCAAAGTTTTTGAGGGTCTGTTTTGGTGACCCCAGATTCTTAGATCTTGAGTGTTTTTTGAAATTCCCATGATCATTTGTAACTACCAAAACCCCAATGTAATGTTTATTGACTTAATAAATAGGTTTCACAAATCTTTTTTGAACCCATAGTCTCCCGAACTATAGTTACAAAACTGTGTTTCAGGAGCCAGTGGCTTCTCCTATGTAATAGGTTCACAAGTCAAAGTGTGTATAATATCTTCATGATTCGCTACAACATTACATCTAGATAAGCCGAGCAGAACACAATCTAAACATTTGCTTATCTCATAACTGCAAGCGAACTACAAACTTCCTAGCAAGAGAATACTTAGTAGCAGTGTATGGCTCTGAACACAATGGTTAATTACGACTGTCAGCCGCATCGTGGTCAAGATATCCCTGATGAGCGCCATAAGGGCATCTGCACATGACTTTGAATATCAAAGAGACCATTAGCATATCTTGATTACTTGACAGAATTGATCGTCGACCAATATTTGTACGGAGCTGCTAACTTTACAATTGCTTTTATTCCACTTTTAATGCGAGCTTGGAATTATTTGCAAGCGTCTTGTTTCCGGTAAGGAGAGTAGAGAGAAAAAAACACATCAATAGTCGGTACCTAATAAGGTGAAAACTATCTATTGAATACAATTAGAACTCTGTTTATCTTTATAACACGGAAAACAATGCCCACCTATGCTCCCAGCCTACCCTATGCCTAGCCTAGCCTAGCCTAGCCTATGGGAAGCTCACCTATGTACATGTCCTTTGTTATTACTTTTTTTTTGTAAATATTTCTGTGTGCATTAAAGAATTAAAGAAAGAAAGAACAATCATCTACGCATTACGGCGCCATTTTTTTACGGCTATAGTGATGTGTCTCGTTGTCCGGTCGCAGTGATGTCCTATTCCCAGAACCGGCTAACACTACAAAATATATTTTAGTTATAATTAGAAGTAGTAATTAGTAATAAACTCTAGAATAAACGCTGAATAAATACTTTATTACCTTATTAGTTTCTGATGAGAGCGCCACCAAGACTGTAGCCTTAATGGATTGTATCATCTCTATATCACTTACGAGTCCACTAAACGCGTGCGTAGTTAGCATCACGAGCAAACAAGATAGATTTCAATCTCCTGATTGCCGCGGGCATTCTATTAGCGCCCATATAGTTCAATGGTACCATTTCATTCGGCACTAATTATAATACCAAACGTTTATGTAGATTGCGGAACCAAATTAGCGGGTATTGTACTTGGCGGTACCGAAATGCTTCGTTTGAGTTTTGATTGCGGCTTTGTTCTAAGTTTTCGTCTGTCAGCTGGAACAATGGAACGTAATTTGAATGCAGTAAGTATTCGGGAATCATATCCTACTTTGACAATCTCTGTCACGTAAGGAACGAAAGCAGGCCTTAGCAAGTGGGGTGGGTGGTGGGTTCAATATTAGCGATGTTATAATCTGTATGACCTGCACTTTTTGCCACCAGATCTAGGGCTGTGTTTTATTGGTCTATCCAAAATGGGCAGCGATAAAAAAGTATAACTAATTGATTTGTTTTGATGTAAATAAAATTAAAAAATAATAATAAAAAAAATTGCAAGCGTTTATGGTTAGTGTTTACATGTTTGCATGGCTAAATAATAATGATAGGCGATACAAGCAACATTTTTTTTGCCTTTTTTCAAAATGAACATCGTCATAACGAAACAGTAATTCAGTCATCAATAATATTAAACAAATAAAGCAGGTGTAAGCCACGAGCAAAACATAATCTATACAAACTTGGTTATTTGTATCGTCACCGATGAAATCTTTAAAATTATCAATTAAGCTTAAAAAAAGTTGGCAAAACCAAACCATGTTTTCATACCTGTAAGTAATTTTTATTTTATAAATTGATCTTTAAAAATGTTGAACTAAGTATGAGGTTCAAATATCATAAACAACTTTTCATTGAAAACTTTTGTACATGAGAAGTTACCCAACGTTAAAATCATTATCCGCTCACAAATGTATTATTCAGCTACCATTAGCGCGTTCCAAAATTAAAACAAAATAAGAGGATTTTCTCTAAGAGATAAGATAAGAGAGCCTGCCGTGCAGGGATTAGAAAAAAACTCTTCAGTGGGAATTAACCATCATAAGTCTTTTTAATTTAGAAAGACTAAGGGCTCTTTGTTCGCGTTTATTTATTTAACTTACTTATTATGAGCACTGCTGGTGGTCTAGTGATAAAGCCTTCCGATCCAAATACAGTCATGCATCAATGAGTTTTCCGTATGAAAATGTGTGTGTACTCTCAAATGACAGGGAAAATATCGTGAGGAAACCAGCATGTCGTAGAACCTACAAAAAGTTTGAAAACATGCGTCAAGCGTCATGCAAGAAGGACCCGTCAGCGGCCTACTTGCGAAAACCAGTCTGCTCACCAAGCCGCACTTGGTAAGCGGACTGGTTTCCGCATCAAAGATATTGCATGCATGCATGCCCCAATATTATCAAGATCGCGGAAATCAAAAGCAGCAGTGGAATTCTTCAGACTGATGACGATGTACCTACTTTAACAAAGCTGTCAAGATTATTTCACATCATTCATTCTTTTGTATCTGTTAAATGAACAGCATTATGATGATAGTTTGTATGCGCACTGTGCAGTGTAGTACATTTATGACTGTGCTCAAGATATCTCGACGGGATGGTATAGCTTGCGCCGCAAAGTGGCCGTTTCGGGCATACGGTGCCACTGCCTTGATTGCACTCCAGTTGGTACTCCAAAATAGTTGTTATTACGCTATGAATAGCTCTAAAGAGCTGTAAAATGTTCAAGAAATTACAAACACGCTCTAAAAATTTCTAAATACGTGATGTTATTCATTTGTAGGTAAGTGTTCAATTCGTTTCTTCATTTTGAATCACAACACAATTTTATGAAATAAGTTATTAGGCTCGTAGACTCGTAGATACTATAATTTGGTAGACTTTGATTTATAATAGGCAAGTTTTTAAAATTTGTAGTTTGGTCTTGTATTTTGACTCTGTATTTTCTTTCCAAGCTTTCAATATTTTCATGCACAACTCCCAGTTATTTCAATATGCAATCTCGTACTACGTGAGCCCTCGAGCTCTGTCGGTGAAATGGTCATCCGGCAAACTTATTGCAAACTTTGATTGCAGTTTGGAGTTCGTACGTCTGTTCCAGTGCTTCCAGCTGTTCGGAAGCTCTCGGTTGTCATCTAAAGTCTATTTATGTGGTGCATAAAAAGTGTAGCAACGCCAACAGTAGGACTATACAATTCACGATTATCATCAGCCGGAAGAAGACATAGGCCTCCCCTATACATTTCCATGAAAAAGAATTCTGAGCCCCTTCTATCCGTCCGCCGACTTCCCGTGAACTTAGCAATGTCGTTGGTCCAGCGGGTGAGTTGCCATATATCTTTTCTTCTAGTTCGGTATCGCCATTCGAAAGAAAACCCAACGGACTAGGTATACGATAAATGTGTCGTAAAATGCACGAGAAAGTATAAATGCACTTATTTGTACTTGCACTATATAAAAAAGAAATATCTATAGGTACGATAAACTTAGATATGCAATAACCCCGCATTAACACATTTGAATGCTCACAGTAGTGCACCAGAACAATACTCGTGGAAACATTCGCATTTCTCAAATAATACCTATCGGAAGCGAATTGATATTGCAACACACTAAAATACATACGCCATTCTTTGTCGATATTCCTTCTCAGTTTCCAATTTATATCTAGTTCCTTTGTGAGTGCAATCGCGTTCGATATACCCGTAGCTCCTGTTTTACACTAGCTAGACCGTGTCAGTACACCTCTTCACTTCTGTCGTTTTAGTCTCGCTTTAAAATGTATTGTTGTATACAACGCGAGTGTTTCATCGCTTTTGTTGAAGCGGAGTATTTTAAATTTAACGTTATAAGATTGTATACACTCACTTTTAATCGTTCACTAATTTTCCAAACAAAATGAAAATAGCGAAAGTAGTACCGCTACACAAGAAAGGCAAAAAGTCTCTTTGCAATAACTATCGACCAGTTTCAGTGCTTCCAAGTATTAGTAAAATTTTTGAAAAATACATGGCTGAAGAATTTATTCATTATTTAGTAGAAAACGGATTACTTAACAATAGACAATTTGGATTTCAGAAAAATAAATCAACAAGACAAGCTATAACTAGGCTATTGCAAGACATATTGGTAGGCCTGGAGAAATCACAAAAAACTTATGGAGTTTTTTGTGATCTCTCCAAAGCCTTTGACTGTGTTTGTCATGATATTCTCATATGTAAGCTTGAACACTACGGAGTAAAAAACAAAGAGCTAAATATTTTTCAGTCATATTTAAATGACCGTGAGCAAGTCACGGAATTAAATGGTTATAGATCAAATAAAAGTAAAATTGAGCTAGGTGTTCCACAAGGATCTATATTAGGACCGCTATTATTTTTAATTTACGTTAATGACGTTTCTGTAGTTTGTAAGGATTTAAATGTTGACATTGTTTTATTTGCTGACGATACTAGTTTAATTATTAAGGACAAATGTAATGTAACTGTAAGCCACAAGATAAAGGAAGTTATTCCTTTATTAAAAGAATGGTTCTCTGTAAACAACCTATTACTGAATGTCGATAAAACTCATGTGGTCAACTTTTATCTAGGTAGAAATAGTAGTTTAGCAAACAACCAATTACACAATGTAATAAATGAACTTTCCTTACCCAGAACTGACCGTATAAAGTTCTTAGGAATATGGCTGGACTCTAAATTAACATGGACAGTCCATATTGATGAATTGACCAAAAAGTTAAGCTCAGCTACTTATGCTATAAAAAAAATTAAGGAGCTGGGGGGCACAAGAGCAGCACGAGAGGTTTATTTCGCATATTTTCACTCACTGATGAGTTATGGCGTAATGTTTTGGGGAACGGCAGCAGATTCAAAAAAAATATTCATACTGCAAAAGCGTTCAGTCAGATATATCTTAGGTTTAAAATATAGAGACTCGTGTAGAGATAAGTTTAGAGAATTAAGCATCATGACCCTGACTGGTGAGTATATTTACCAAAATATTGTTTACGTACGAGAGAATATAACACATATGACTTTTAAATACGAGTCTCATAGCCGTAATACTAGAAATAAGGAAAATATTGTGACATCCCGTAATAGGTTATCAAAAACCTCAAAAAGTTTCATTTGCGTCTCCATAAAACTATATAATAAAATTCCTATTGACATTAGAAATAAGCCTGACGTGGAATTTTTCGGATATGTAAAAAAACATTTGTTAGATCATAGTTACTATAGCATTGACGAGGCCTTGGCTGATAAATTTATATTTTGTGATATGACTGTATGACATTTTCTAATTTAGGTATGTATACCTATGCAATTGTATTCTTGGATGTTTATTTCTTTTTGTTGCCTGTTAAAAATATATTATTTGATTTGTATGACGTATCTAAGAACATGGTGTATGTGGAAAGATAAATAAATGAAACTGAAACTGAAACTGAAACTAACTGTTATGATAAGATATTAGAAGATGCAAGTTCATCGATTTTGTAATAATTTAGACCAATCATAGGCCATAATTTTTGAAGGAAAAACTTCTTTACGTTGGCTAGCTTTTGGCTAGGCATTTTCGGAAGTATTTTTTGAGATGGGCAAAATGCAATGAACTTCTGACACTGTCACGTTACTTTTCACGCAATCGACACCTCTTCGGCGAAGATCGACAAACTTTGATTTAAAAGGTTTTTTTCCACTTTTGCCACTGTTTTTTTTTATTTAAGGACCAGATTGGTCTTAAATAATAAAATATACCGGCTAGTTTAGTTTGGAATTATTAGCTGGTGTCAAATTTAAAGCTAAAATCCAAATTCAGTTATTCAGTCAACGATCACTTTGGATCTCTCTTATTTATTATTTTTTAAAGAGATATATTTCGATTTTCTTAGAACGTATTTATTAACCACGTTATCATTGGAATTGCTACTAATAATAACCCTAAGTAGTATACTATATGAAATAATAAACCTAAATAGTATAATAAACTTAATAACCTTTCAAGCCTACCACTGAAAGGGGTAGTTCTCTTATATGGAGCACCGAAATGCCTGCATTTGAATAATCCGACACTGAATTATTTATGAACATGTCGTAATAACAATTGGACATGAGCTACTACCCTAGTGAATTTATGGATTGACAGTAATGCCATCACTGATAACAGTAAACAGGCCTTTGCTTCCAAATTTGCATGCGTTGGCGTGAATACACTGTTTAACAATTTCCCTATAGATAAATTGTTCATTTTGAAATCATTTAATGATTATATACGAGTATATTTTTTACGTGTAGGTATTGTCAAATTTTATATTCTTTGACATTTTGAATTTGCTGTGTTTAAACATACCTTTGTTAATTATTATTATATAACTAGATGTTCCCTGCCACGCTTCGCTGTGGCACATAATGGTGACTGATCCAAAAAATAGATAAAAACAATCCTTGATGCGGATTATTAATCATCCTAAAATTTTAGCTCTATCGGTGCAGAATGAGTTTTTGAAGCGTACACAAACCAACATAATAGATAAGTAGCTGTGACAATGTACTACATACGGTTGGTATGAAGTACAGTTAAAGTGAAAAAGAGCCATTTAGTTCGTAAAGTGGATCAGCTGATGAAACGAGGAGGAGAATTAATTGACAACGTTACTTATCCGGAACTTCATAAGCACAAGTACTGGCAACTAAGTAATCCATGCCACACAAGGTGATTAGTCTGGGCAAAGTTCACAGCAAACTTAAACTCACGAACTCGATATTAATAATCTCCTATTAAGTTTCGCAAACTTTGTTATCTGAAAGCCTCAAATGGTTAGTTATCTTACACGGGCAACTTCAAAGCAACTTATTTGTCGGCAGCGAGTTTGAAATCAAAGGAATTTAGGAATAACTTAAGTGGAAATTTAGGAATAGCTGTTTTTTAAAATTGATTTTATAGTGTTTACTATAAAATCAATTTAATATCAGATAAATTCAAACTTAAGGAAATCACAAACAGATTTTTGTAAAACGTGCCTACTTTGCTCCAAAATTGGCTCCAAATTTAGAGAAAGTGTGATTACTTAAAGACCTTCTACATTAAAGCTTGTTTTTTAATGTATATTGAAAAAAGACCTTATAGGCTATAGACTTCCACTAGTAAAGATGATTTTTATTGAGTTCTGAAGTATATATAAAACGCTAAATTTTGAGCAATTTTACCCACCCTTTTGGGGAACAATGCTCCTGCACTATCTCCGGACAAAAAAAGTGTACTATTGAGATCTGGTGAATAGATAGCAGCCTATACTGTTACTATGCTCCTGAAGAAAACCATAAAGTAGTAGATTTAGGTGTTTCTAGCTAGTTTTTATGGTCGAAACAAAAAAAACATGTATAAGAAAAATTAGAAACTTTTATTGTTCCGCTAGCTAATTATATACCTAGTTAAATAAAACCCCCTTTTACCTTAAACATATAAGCGGTTATCTCGATCGGAAGTGGCTTTTACCGATTATTTTTGTTTTACTTTTTGTTACACTCTGAAAGAATGGCTGATAATGAGAGAAAAAAATGGTGGATACCGGAAGTGGGTATTCAGTGTTGCCAACAAGTTCAAAGACTACTCGAATGCGTTCAAACATTTTTGAATTACTTTGTAAATTTTGAGTTATGAACGAAATATTGTTTGTAAAAAATTGGAGTATTTTTACCCATTAAGGTGCAAAGTAGGCACGTTTTACGGTACCTACATTATAAGAATCAAAGGAATAGCAACACCAAAGTTGGTCCATGCATCCACTCGTACATGCACTTAGAATTGCATGAGTGATGACGGAGCAGGACCATCTAAATGTCCGTTGTTTACTCTTATTTATTTCTCTCACTAACGCAAAAGACAAGAAAAGTTTGTATATAGAACAGGAAAGATAGAAATGTAAGTTCCAGTCTTTGGTGTTTAGCATAGCGAAGTATAGCGAAGTAGAACCAAACCGTTTGCGGTGAATAGGTTAAGCTAGGCAATTATTGGACTGCAGCTTGTTGCCAGAATATCGCAATTCAGTTGCTCGTGTAAGTAAAATATTTTAAAGACATAGTAGCACGGGTGTGTTTGAATCAGGATACATTTCTGTTCAATATTTATGGAAAAGTATACGATTATGTTGATTGATTTTCGGCAGGGGATTTCGATTTAGATTATTTTTTGACAGGCGCACGTTCATTTGATTGTAGCACTGCCTTTTGCGCCGCCGTAAGCCGTGGTAATATTTGTGTGGTGAACACAAATGTTTATTCTTTGTCTGAGTGTTATATTGTATTTTAAGTATGTGTTTACTAAAAATATTTATAGGTATTATATCAGCTATCTGGTTTCCATTCAACCAGATCTTAGTTTGGTTTTTAATAAGTGTTTTTAGTTTGGTTGATAGTGTTGTGTGGATTGTCCATAAAATGTATCATTATTAATAATGTCTACTATTGTAGTAAAGGTTTCATGATTAATAATCACAGACCTTCCATGTTTGTTGGGAAAACCTATAAAAATCCCGCGGAACACAAAACAGAGGAGGCCGTCCCGATATCCTAAATAAGCAATAAGTAGGTGACCGGTATTGAGCCGTTTATAAAACAAATATTATTTGCTATCTATGTTTGACAAGTCACTGTAGTTTTATAGGTATCGGAAGGGAAAAAATATGTATTTATTTTGGAGCTCTGAAGGTCGTTTGTTTTGGAATACCTTCAAAGGTAAGGTTTATAAAATATAGTTGCGTTTGTTGAAGATGGTAAAGGTGGAATAGGGTTACAAAAAGGTTTTTTGGGATCTTTAGGATTGATTGTCGGGCGATGGACAACATATTGAAAACCTTAAATATGGGGGAGTTGAGATTAATACCTTTTTCGTAAAAAGATTTCATCTAAAATACTGTCCGAGGCACTATAACGTCCCGCAAGTAGGGCTTGAGTAATCACCACTTGCCCCTGACGCTGTATAAATCATCACAATAGATGCAAAGGCTTGTTTGTTTTTTTTTTTCATTGAAACGGATTAGTTTTGAATTTACAGGTCGAAACGGCAGTCTGCTGGGGTAGGTTATCAAATATAAAAACCGAAAGATGAAACGTGTTATACAAACAAAAACTATTTTGAATCTTTACTTTAAGATCAATTTGATTCTCCAATAAATCTATACTTAGATACTTTTATGCTACTGTTGATTTGTTCGTAATGAATAAACTCAAAAACTACATTGCCGATTTTAAAAATTCTTTCACCATTAGAATGCTACATACACCCTTAGTAAAAAAGGTATATTTATGTGCTTAAAAAATAAATATGCAACCGTGCGAAGCCGGGACAGGCTGCTAGTACTAAATATTTTTATTGATTGATTGGTTTCTTCTAAATCTGAAAGCATTCCATAAAAATAAAAACTTTTAGGTGACGTGAAGCTACGTTGGTTTCATGGTTCAAAACAATAGACTTCTTGATTCTTGGTCCATGGAAACAGAGTAGGATACGGTGCCGTATACGTGCTCAGAATACTAATGTTGAGGAAGTCTTAGGTCCTGTTAAGTGCGGTTAAACACCTTCTGGGTTAATCTAACAGTTCCGGTAAGTGTTTGCCGTTTGAGCAGTATTATACTTAGCAAATAAAATGTTTATGGCCGATTTCACGGACTAATCGATTGATTAAAAGATATTTAGAATCTTAGAATCAATATTATAATCAGTTTGAAATTTAGAACGCTTATGTATGTCTGTGGTAAAAATTGAGAAGAAAGATGAGTAACACTGAATGGCCATCTTGATTCTCGATCTAAGGTCGATGAGGAGAGAGAAAAAAGGGATTGTTTTTGTAATCACTTTGGATTTAGTGAATACACCGATTGCTAAAGCATTTCTCAATTGTTTCTCTAACTTGATATGGGGGGTTGAGATTAAGTACCCTTTTCGTACAAATATTTCATCTAATCCGTCCGAGTGCATCTGTCCGAGGCACTATAACGTCCCGCTAGTAGGGCTTGAGTAATCACCCCTGACGCTGAATGGCCGCTAGTATTTATACAGCGTCAGGGGCAACAGCGTCAGGGGTGATTACTCAAGCCCTAACACCAAAGGCAACGATCAATGAAACGCTGTCAAATGTCGCAGTCAAATTTGACAGCGTTTCACTGATCGCGTTCGCCAGCGGCCTAGGTGTGTGGTAGACCTCCTTGAAAGAAAAGTCTTTACTGTCACTTCATTTTTTTAGGAACTTTTACTAAAACTTGGTTTTCATAGCAACAATAGATAAATTGCTCCCAGACCCCAGATGATCATATTTTAAATGAGACTAAAAAAACTAGGTTTCTCTTGTATAGCCTATCGAGTTGTTGTACGCAGACATGATCGATAGCAATAATTTATGCGTCGCAGTCACAGCCATATGCGCGGGATGACAGACGACTGCCGAACCCGTGAGTTGACGAAAGTGGAATAGTATAGTACATACCCAGGGAAGTAAAATAAGAAATGTCTCAGATCACATGTGATTGTTTACCGAGGTGAAGCTGAGGTTGACAAACATGTGATCTGAGGCTCTCTTTTTTACTTCCCGTGGTGTGTATACGATTTTTCTGCTCGACGACGGCGGATAGGGGCAACTTCAGTTCGTGCAGCGGGCCGAAAGTTGCCACATTCCGGTGAGCTGAAAAATAATAATATAGAGGCACATAGGTATCTAATACGATAACGTGTCTGACGTAAGGCGCTCACCCACCAGATGGACCAACGATCGAAGTTTAACACAGAGTACCCAATGGCTGCAAGATGTTATGGCAAATACATTATAAGCAACGCGAAGCCAATAAAAAAAGATGCGTTCCAATTTCAAAACCATCTAGTAAATTCTAGTACATAATAAACAGCACGTAATAACACACAAATTTGTAATCGTCCCGATAGGTACCCTGATTCATTAATTTACGTTTTTCTCGTCTCCCAGGATCACTTTGGTACCAATTTACTACCATAATTGTCTAAATGCTGCATGGTATTTTAGTCCATCATGCATTCAGTGTAAAGGTTAAAATGCTTTGCATGTACGTTGGGTTGATAAGTGAATAGTGACTTGTTGGAGTATCGACAATGTCGCGGTAATTCATTTCAGTTGAGTTTGTGAGTCTGATTTATAATTACACGATGTTGTATACAAACGTTGGGATTTTTTTATTATTTACTAGTGGCCGCCTGATGATTCGCTCGCTCCGTTCCCGTTAAAAAAATCATATCAATTCACCTTTTAAACCTTCTCTGAACCTCCACAAATCATTCAAGACCAAAATCAGCCAAATCGGTCCAGCCGTTCTCGAGTTTTAGCGAGACTAACGAACAGCAATTCATTTTTATAAGATTTCAGTAATACATTGAGCTGATTCTAAGCTGAACAATAAACCAGTTGTATTGTACCTACTCTATTTAAAATACTCGTAGCATAAATGGGAAAAAATACTCTTATTTTAGTACGAGAGCCCTTCTATCCTTGTCCAGCAATAGAAGTGCCCTTATAAATTTGGGACCACCAATGCTCTGAATAGGCTATTAGAAGGTCCCTTGCCACCTATTGAAACGGTTGAGGCAGTTTATAACGAATCTTTTATTTTATGGGGTCATTTAGCAGCAATCTGACTTCTGGTGACGTCATTGAAACATGCCTATCAATGACGTCACCCAAACGTCATGGTCTTGTTCATCCTCAAACATTTATTACCTCCTTGGTACTAAAGAATCCGGGGGCTACATTATAGGGTGCCTTAATATAAGACTTAGTACTTAGTTTGGGACAAGATGGTGCTGGGTGGAATGGCCATCAATAGTTATTTATATGTCTACCTTGCCTAGGGAATAAAGTAATGAGGCTTGTATTATTTTTTTATTATCTATTACATTTAAATCTTATTTTTTTAAATTTTGAAACCGTTTAATATTTTTGTTCTACTCTCCTAAACGCTGAAGGAAAACATCATGAGTAAACCCGAGGCTTAGTCAGCTCCACACGCATGGACCATGTCTTTCCTGTGGATTAGTCCGACTAAGCTGTCAGGATACATTGCCTGCGTTATAATAATAATTTAATTGACTTCTATAGAACACTAACAACTAGCTTTTAATTAATCTACTTTTTCAGACTTCGGCCTGCTTCCACTCCAAATATTGCTATGCCCTGAGCATTAGGGCCTATTATGTATTTACCATTTTTTACTTTAAGACCTCACCATGTAACATAATAATTGCAATAAATAATATGAGTATGAGTATGAGTATGAGGATGGTATAGGTCCTGGGCAAGCCCATTCCATCTAAAAGCCTATGTCCCAGGCACTATATCATCCCGCAAGTAGGGGCATGAGTAAAAACCTTGCCCTTGATACTATATAAGTCATCTACAATAGACGCAAAGGACTGTTGTTACAATACCCTGTTAAGGCCATAATTTTTTTTTAATCTCGATTTGTGTTTGTTACTTTGCCTTGTATTGGCCAATTTAATAATGCAAATCAATGTAATATACACGAACATGATCCACATTGAGGGTTAATTGACAAGCTTATTTGCATGCTAATAAAACCGGTCTACAGCTTGTACATTGCGCAATCACGACTGTAAACATATCCTATAACTACACAAACTGGTTATACAATTTTATACTTAATGTAGACATAGACATGCATTTATTTGCTGCTTTAGAAAACAATACATTCTATTAAATTAAGAAATAAAAAAAGTAGAGAAAGATAGCACAATATTACAAAAACATACTAAAGAAACACAACATAAGAAAAAAATTGCATAGGTAACACGCATACTAAAAACAACAAAAAGAAATCAATGTATGTGTGCTATTGCAAAAAATCGGCTCTGGCTAAGAATGATGCTTGACCACCAGTGGCAGCTCAGCGCTGTTATTCTGCCAAAATCGTTAGTCAGAGCCATTGGTGGTGTTTAAGCGACTTAAGACTTCACCAGTAGTTTTCATTGTTAGGTTTCAGCGGCACTAATTAAAGGTTATCCCCACCGGAAGGATATCGCCACATTTTGTGCTAGACTTTGATTAGATTAGACATTTTTTAATTAGGCGTTTTCAGATGAAAATGTGCCTGGTTCAAATCGGTAAACAGGAATGTTATTGGCAAATTCACTGTTTTACGGAAGAAATAGGCATTATCGATGACGTACAGTGCGCGCTCCCTAATATTTACAATAAAGAACTAACGGCCTGTCCCGGCTTCGCACGAGTGGACATTTTTTTTAAACACATAAATTTGACCTATGTATGCTACTCAGGCTTAATGTAGCTTTCCAATGGTGAAAGAAATTTAGAAATTGGCACAGTAGTTTTTGAGTATATTCATTAAAAACATACTCACAAAAATACAAATCTTTCCTATTTATAATTTTAGTTTAAATAGATATAGATATAGATTAGCATTCAGGAAGAATTATTTCATAAAGAACAACTTGTTCTTAACACATAGACACTTCCACCTGGGACCGATCTAAGTGTTCTCCATTCCACGAGGCAATCTATCGATGGAACCTATCTATCTGTTGTATCTATCGGCGATTCGACCGTGTATCCTTATTTATTGGCAAAGTGCGTACGGGGTAGCGATCGGTCCATTTATTTACGAACGGATACTAACAGGGAAGTTTTTTTGGGTAGCGCAAACATTGTGATATAGCTTTTCCTTTATCTGCGATCAGCGATGTATTTTAGTGTATTATTTTATGAGAAAGAATTCTATCATCATATAAACTTGTAGATTATCGTTCTGATTTATTTATCACCTAAGAAAATAACAAAAAGAATACGCTTTATATATTTTGGGACATATTAAATCTTTCCCTATGTAATTTTGTCAGGTATCAGTTCAGTTTTTCAGCAACTCTGTCTTCATTCTTCTTCTTGGTTTCGATTTCCACTACAAATATCTGTCCAATAGATAGACCAATAAGTAGGCATACCTATACCAGATGATAGTAATTAATACTACCTAAATATTGTAAACGTCTGCTCATTGAACTACTCATGTTTAATACCCACCAAATGAAACAAGGTAAGAACTTAAAACAATACTTAAGTTCCGTAGTTATTCAACTCGCTTAGTAGCTCATTGCTCGTAGTCGTTTCTTTGTTGACAATGTACTCGAAATGCAGTTACTCATTTCAATGCTATGTAAATAAAAACTCAGACAAAATGTTTCATAAGCACCGGGAAACGAACACAGAGAAGTGTATACAATATAAATGTTTCATCGACACAGACTTTCACGCGGTTTTCTGATTTAATTTGGCTACAGATCCTGATAGATTTTACCGAGCGAGCAAAGCGTCTCAGTTTGAGATTGACCAAAAAGGCTTTTCTGTCTGTTTTCTGTGTGTGCTTTGTTGTCTGGCTGTCTGTCTGTTCTCGCCTAAAGGTCGGTATTTTTCAACCGATCTGGACTAAACGTCCGGCAGGGCCGGGAATTTCTGACCAGATGGGCATTTCTTCAAAAAAAAGGGGCAAAAAAGCGAGATACTATATACACTATATCCACCGTATAAGATCCGATTTTGGTAGTATTTTTAATATTTAAGGGTTGCTTTAAATTGTTCTCATAAAAATCTGACGAGAGTTTTGGCATGATAAGTAACTCCTCAAAATGTAGTAAATTGCTCACTTTTATTTTTCTACAGCCATGAGCCACTAGATTCTTTATTATAACATTAAACCATATTCTCTTATAACACCTATTATTGACTTAATAACTTTCAAAATAATTTAAGCTGTACAAATTGCTTTACCGCTGGTATTTATTGTACTATGTCTGCCAACAGCGATTAATGAATAGCGCTAAAGATTGTTCTCTAGATGAGTAAGAAGCAGGAATCCTTCTGACTGGCCACCTCAAAGAGCCCACAGACTGTATAGCAGTCTCTGCAGCTACAGACTATGAGATCTTCTGTTCTAAACTATTCAAGCGAAATCCACTTCTAGAAGTTTGGTTTCCATGGTTTTACTTTCATATTTTATGAATGAACTAGCAGCGTAGCCCGGCTTTGTCCGCGTACAGCCATATTAATAAACGCAATTTATATTTAGTCATTGTTTAAAGTTAGGCCTGTCACTTTTTGTCATTACCCAGTGGTAAGAGATGGCAATAGTTTAAGCACAGCTTATCTTTTGACATATTTTTATAAGTAAGGTCACTAGAGTTTAAATTACAGATTATAATAACCTCAAATTTTGGCAAAATTTAGAAGAAAAAATCGTCTTTTAGAAAAGGATAGACATAGATTTCAAAAGTTTTGCCACCCGCAACCACCCATTTCAACCCCTTCCGTCCAAACTCCCTTACTCACAGCAGGAGACCAAGGGGAACTACCACAACGGGAATCGATCAGTTGGCGGTGATAGAGAAAACCCTATAAGTACGTACACAACACTTGCTTTTAATATAGATATTGATTTATTTACAACTATAGATATAGGTGATGACAGGTGGAGTAAGGCGATGACTGAATGGCGTCCAAGAACTGGCTATAGAAGCGTTGGTCGCCCTGTGGCAAGATGGGCAGACGATGTGGTTAACATCGCAGGCAAGACCTGGAAGAGATTGGCACAAGACCGGCAGCAGTGGCACATACAGAGAGAGGCCTATACCCAGCAGTGGGTGAAGTCGGGCTGTGGATGATGATGATGATGATAGATATAGATCAGGTGGGCCGTAAGCTCGTAAGATTTGGTCTATCTTTTACATTAAAAAAAATATATTTCAATGTCCACTGCACAGGACGATGCCTCCCCCATTTTAGGGCAGTAGTAGCTACTTGCATGTGGCAGCCAGGCTATGTTGACCGCTATGTTAGAGCTACATACACCAACTGTCAATTCGTTATTTCTTTCCATGCAAAGGTTGCCTGGAAGAGATCGCTCTCAGCGATAAGGTCGCCTTTGTTTTACCTAATTGTTAATTTTTTATATGTCCTGTACTGTATCTTTTGTGTGGTGAACAATAAAGAGTTATCTATCTATCTATTTACATATTCAGAAGACTGGTGGCCTTCAGTAATATGGCATTCATAGGAGGTGATGGCGGGATCCAATCGTATGCCAGGATTACCACGGCAATAATAGTTTTGGGCTCAAAACTATTTCAATAACAAAATCTTATCCAGTTTTTAAGGAGTCTGTTTAAATAGTTTTGAGTATCTTTGATTATTTCTATTGGAGATAAAATTCGGGCTAATTCCACTGCAAAACCGCGGGCAGATCCTGGCGCAAATAAGACCACGTAGGCATTATTAAAAACGATTCAGCTACACATTACGTGGGAGTACCACAAACTGTTTAGCTTTACAAATCTACAGTAATTCTAACCGTGAAGCGGTTCTCAAACGTATATTAATATAATTACGGGCGGGTAAAGTTACTAACTTGTTTGTAGATTTAGAACGACGGAATGCTTTGAGCAATACCTTTGATGGACTACGTTGGAATTGGCAGTGAAGTGAGTTTAAGTATAAACTGAATTGAAGTTATAAAATGTTGAAGCAGAATCTGAACTAGTAGGCCAACCACAAGCTCTGTCTGGCTCTGTCTTTGGCTCTGGTTTTGAGTCTGTATGAGTGCTCACCAGTGTATTATACCGTGCGTGTGACGTTTCGACATAGTATTTATTTAGACAGCACTCACACAGATTCATAACTAGAGCCAGAGACAGAGCCACACAGAGCTTGTGGTAGGTTTACTGTCTGTATCTGAAATTGTTGATCACGTAATAGTTTTAACTTTTATGCCTACATTGTACTTGCTGTATTCTTTTTTGTAAGTAGGTACGACAATCTATTTAAAAAAATACAAGTCAAATTGAAAATAGCAATTTGCCAAAACTTTTGCCCACGTGGGACAAAACTACACAATGTGGTTAATAATTTGAAATCGCAGTTAAAGTTCGACAGAGTAGGTAATGGGCCGTCCCACGGGAATAAAGATTGAATCGGGAACAGGTCTCGTCGACGGTTCGTGAGGGTAAACGATGCCGGCTATTCTCAGGAGTAAATGTATGAAGCGATGAGCGTGGGTATAGTGATATGTCACAATCACTTGAGTACATCTGTTTCTGTCTCTTTCTACCAAAAAATCGGCTTCTGTAAAGTCAGTTTACTGACAATAGTTGAAAGTGACAACGTCATACAACTGTCCACGCGGACGTATCGCTCACTCAAGTAGGAGAGAGACAGATGTCGAACGCTGCCGAACGCGGAGGCCGATTGAACCTCTTTGTCGCTCGTTCCGCGCTCTCGCTTCAAGCCTTAAATGGAACGCCTCAGAGCGAGGTAACGCCGCATGAGTCATGTTTTTTCGTGCAGCCGGCTCCATCGAATTATAAGACGTTGTCACGTCAAAAATATAATTTGAAAGTGGTGGTAGAAAGCGAGTGAAAATACAAGCGAGGATGATATCAAGCCATTCTAGCCATTCGAAAGAATTCTAAGCTTTTTTTTATGGGGTTTCCGGGGTTTTAAGTGGTTTTTGTAGACGCGATATATCGGGCGCGTTGGGAACTCTCGTGACTCCATATAAAATTCAGTCAATGAACGGGCCGTAGTACATTAGGCCTATCACAAGCTCTGGTTTTTTGTCTGTGTGAGTGCTCACCAGTGCATTATACTACTGTGTGGTATACTATGTGACATTTTGACGTAGGATTTATTTAGTCAACACTCAAACAGACTTAAAACCAGAGCCAAGGACAGAGCCAGACAGAGCTTGTGGTAGGCCTACAGAAATACGATGATTATAAAGTTCGATAATATTAACGATAATTTCACCTACAGGTCAGTTATTGGTCTTTCATGCGCTGTAATTTGGTAATACCTAGATCACTTTATTCTAAGAGTGTTTTGAGTCCGGGCCTATTTGACAAAATATATCTTATTTATATCATTCAGCACGGAACGGAGCTGGGATTCAGTATCCAAGAGTTTCTATTATTATTGATCTAAGTAGGTACACAGCTATTTTTGTACCTTCATTTTATGCCTGTCTTCAGCTGTCCGTTCTGGCTGTTTACGTGTATTTTGTGTTACGTGTACGCCTTTATGTCAAATAAATTTATTTTCTGTCTTTCTTTTTTTCATCATTTTCTTGTCCTTATTCCATATTATATTATTTATTACTGTCTTGTTCTTTTTGAATAAAATTTCCTTATCTCTCACTCGACCCTTCTTGCTAAAACAATGTCAAGCATCATCCAATTTGGATGATGCTTGACATTGTTCATTGTTCATTGGATCATTTTTCTATTCTGAGGTTGAATAAACCTGTAGGCCTACCTCAAGCTCTGTCTGGCTCTTTCTCTGGCTCTGGTTTTGAGTTTGTGTGTGTGTCGACTAAATAAATCCTACATCGAAACGTCACACACACAGTATACACTGGTGAGCACTCACACAGACCAGAAAAAAACCAGAGCCCGAGACAGATCCAGACAGAGCTTGTGGTAGGCTTACTGGTTTAGTGCTATCGAGCTGAGGACGTTAGTAAACATTAGATCGGATATCCGCAATCATCCCGGTGTTTACATGCTCACCCTTGGCAAACTTCCTCAGTACCGGCTGTATTAAAAACTTGACCTGGATAAGTTTAAGTGGTTTTTGGGGATGCTCTTTTTTGAGAGGCTGTCTTATCGAACTCTTTTGTCTAAGACTTGAAAGAACATATTGGAAAATATGAGGAAACTTTCAGTATCACAGATTCAATGAAAAATATTGAAAAAAATCTATAAGGGTTCCGTTTTTGCCATTTGGCTACGGAACCCTAACTAGTAGGTGGACGACTATTTTAGCATGACTGAGTAAAATTATAAAAAAATATATATAGATAATAATATGGAGAGCTTAGGTACTTCTGTCATAGTAATCAAGCAATAATAAAATCTCACCCAAAAACTCGAGTGTGTGAAAAATTAACTGTCATGTGCGTAAGTTAACCCCTTGAAGTTTTGTCTTATTGCACTCTGTATTCTGTATAATCATGTGATGCGGGTTCTTCCATGAGAAAAAAATATTTTTCTTGAGGCTGGACATCGTATGCTTCAAGTTGATGGACGTAGGGGAGTGCATCATAGGGCACGTTCCTTACGTGCGTGACCTACGAGGCAATGCTTTGTTATAGGCGATGGTTACCACTTAACATCAGGTGGGCCATATGCTTGATCTGTCAGCTAATTTAATAAAAAAAAATATTTTCATGGTGCCAATTTGATGCAAATATTGGCAATCACGCAGCTCGACCACGCTATTTTCGTTAATACAAAGTAATTTTTCAGTAAATTTAATTTCCATACCACGAGATGGGGGATTAAAGGGATGTAAATTTCACTGGTAATGACATTATGAATTTTACATGGGAAAGTAAGTATGAAATTGGGTTATAAACTCGCATATTGTTGCGCTGACTTTAAAATGGACTCGTGTATACCAATATACCTAGTTTCAAGCCAGTCTAATAGGCCTACCACAAGCTCTGTCTGGCTCTGGCTCTGGTTTTGAATTTGTGTCTGTTGTCTAACTTCGTGCTTGATTTTTGCAATCAAAGTTTTTCTTACCACGTTGCAAAAGGAAATCAAACCAATAAATCTAATATGCGTGATATTTTAATTTAGGTCGGCAGTTCTATTCCACTTGGACACCTGAATTCCAATAAAAACAAAAATATATTTATACCGCTAAATCACAAGGATCACTTAAAGTTAGTTTAGTCTAGGTGCTAATACCAAGTCTTGGAGATCAAGCAAATACACATATACTTACTTCGGCGAACCTACAAAGTGACTATCATAATTCTACATTATATAAACGAACTAAGAACTGGATCGCGTATCTTTTGCGTTTACGATGATTAAAGTTATAGCCCGCATGTTTTGTTGGGAACTTCTTGTTGGCGCAGCAATTTACCTTGTAGGTAATCTACACCTTAATTTCCACCTTATATTAAATAAAACTTCTGCTTTCTATTGATAATACAGTACAGATTTAGTTGTGAAGACTAATTAGAAGGGAAAAATGAAACAAAAAATTGAACACATCACTGGTATGCTTATAAAATCATTAATTTTGAATTGTAATTCTTCTTTTTTTTTATTGTGTCACTGATTCTTTCGAACCAAGTGTGGTGATAGGATTTTAAGTGCGCCTCAAAGAGCCTCCTTTCGTGCACATGACACATATTTTTGAACTAAGATTCTACGATATGCCGGTTTCCTCACGATGTTTTGAATTGTAATAAAAATGAGGAAAATGAATTTATACGAATCTCCAAGAACCACCAAAAGTATACAGTATTAAAAGAAACAAAATCAGTTGTAGAATGTTATCTTTCCATTTGAGCAGACGAGTCCTAAGTAAACCAAACCTTGGTTAGAAGTTAACGGTCGGTGGTTCAAATAACTATCCCTGAAATAAAGGACGTGTTGCAAGTCAGAGGCTGAAGCGGGAGCGATTTCAATTTTTTCAATTCAAATTCAAAACATTTAATTCGGAACATTAGGAACCATATTACACACATATTAAAATTAAACGTAAGCACATTCACAAATTAAATTGACATTAGATAGGTACACAACATAAAAATAAATAACGAAACATTATCTAAATCTCACCGTTTCCCCTTACGTGAAGCTGCGCTGAGCGCCACAATATAGGACATTCAACCTTGTTAGATAACATGCATAGTATGCTGTTTCCGCTGTCATGAAATTTTAAAGTCTTTGTAAAATTGTGATTTGGAGTTGACAAAGAAAATCGTGATCGGTCTACCAAATACACACCAACCAAATACATACAAATTGTACCAAACACATACATGCATATTTTTTATTTGTATTTTTATAACTACTAAAAAACACTGCATGGGCCCTATACACATCAAGTTAGACAACCTATAGGCCCTATGCTATATTATAGGTTGTCTGACCTGTAGGCCTACCATGAGCTCTGTCTGGCTATGTCTCTGGCTCTGGTTTTGTGTCTGTGTGAGTGCTCACCAGTGCATTATACTGTGTGTGTGACGTTTTGACGACGGATTTATTTAGTCAACACTCATACACACTCAAAACCAGAACCAGAGACAGAGCTCATGGTAGGCCTACTGATGTGTCTGACCGTACGAAACCCCACTCAAAGCTCTTTTAAATTAAATCAAAACACGCTTTTGGCAACGCTGCAAGTTTACTTTATCGAAGTTTAAAAGCCGCAAGAAAAACAAAAGAAAAATTCCAATAAACTTTTCTAAAATAACCTAATTAAAAAGTTTGTTAGCGGTGGATTAAAGGTAAAGTTTTTTCAAATACCTACGAATGTTTAATTTTGTAAAATTAATTAAGTGAAACCATGGTGGTCCTGGCATAGCAAATGACCTCTCCATCATCTGGCACTAGCCCAGGGGTCCCCAGGGGTCTGGGAGGGCACTAGCTAGAGGAAAGGCAGCAGGATTTCCCAAGTACTTAGCACCAACTGCTGTCACCATTTGGTTTGAAGGGTGTGGGTGCCGGTGAAATTACTGGCACGTGAGGCTGAACATCTGTATGCCTCATGTTGATGGATGCAAGGCAGTGCATAGTAGGGCACGTTCCTGACGCGCTTGACCTACGATGCAATGTTTTGTTATAGGCGATGGTTACCACTTAACATCAGGTGGGCCATATGCTAGTTCCTATGCCAAGCGTAGGGATGGCAAACACCCTCAAACATGCAAAAGCACTGTTTAGTAGTAAACTTATTCAGGCTTAAGGATCTTTGCAGAAATCGCGTCGAAGTAAAAAATTCGAAGTAACCATACAAAAAATGGTAATGAAAGCTTAGCTCTTTTTTTTTATTAAAACAAAAACAGCCTGCGTTGTAGTTATAAAAAAGTACACTACCTTCATTAATTAATAACTTATCTTTTAATAAACTACAGCATTATGAGGCCTCTCAGCTCAGTTGGTATAGTAGCTCTGCCTTCTGCGCCGTAGGCCGTGGTTTCGATCCCCACCGAGAACAAATATTTGTGTGGTGAACATAGATGTTTGTTCTCTATCAATCCATATTGTAATCTAAGTATGTACATATTTACAAAAAAATGTTTATAAGTATTATATCAGGTACCTGGTTCCCATAGTACAAGCTCTGCTTAGTTTGGGGCTAGATAGTGTTGTGTGAATTATCTATATTTATTTATGTAACAACGTCTCTATGTATATTTGCAGCTTTTATACCAACAGACCCGTAAAAAGCACCCCTGCAATAAATCATTTTATCTCTCCAAAGTATGACTAATGAAGACTGAAAGAACCCCCAAGAACGGAAATAAAAGATTAAAGTAACATTCTGTGTGAAGATAATTTATGTGTTAGAAAAAATCCATTAGTTTTACAGTAATTTTACTGAGTTCGTGACCTTATGGTAATTTTCTGAAATGATAATTATGACCATTTCGATTCAATTATTTATATTTTGCTAATGATTTCAGCAAAAAAACGGCGAATCAAAGTCGTAGACGTATTGGGCATGAGACCACACGGATCACAAGTCTGAAGTGAAGATGGGCAGGACACGTGGCCAGAAGAAATGATGGAAGATGGACAACGGCGATTACAGAATGGTGGCCAAGAGACACACAGCGACCACGAGGCAGACCACCCGCCCGCTGGTCGGATGACATTGTCGGAGTAGTTGGGCAGCAATGGCATGGCAGGGACTGGCACAAGACCAAAGAGAGCGACGTACTAGGGAAGAGACCTATGCCCAGCAGTGGGTGCATACGGGCTAAATAGATAGAATGATTTCAGAATTCACAATATTATCAAAAGTATGACGATTATAAAAAACCTCAGAAGTATTCAACCTTTTGTTATGATAAAAAGTACAATAGCCTTAATGTTGAGAAACTACCGCAACCTATTCGCTCACAGAGCACGTCTCATAAGGGCATGCCCTGTGTGGCAATGCACTGCGTTCATCAATCCGAGATGTTTTTTTTACTTTAATAGAAGACACACTTATTCTAGTCGTTCACCTTTGGATTTTTCTGTTCGGAAAATGTGTGTACACAATGATATTTCCCTCAAACGGTGAAGGAAAACATCGTGAGGAAACCCATAGCTTAGTCAGCTCTGGACGTATTTACCATGTCTTTCCAGTGGATGAGGCCGACTAAGTTGTATGGTTTAGTGTTGGGCAAGCCTATTTATTCCATCTGAAATCCTGTGCCAGGCACTATAACGTCCCGTAAGTAGGGCTTGAGTTATCACCAGTTGCCTCTGACGCTATATAAATCATGTACAATTAGATGCAAAGGCCTGTTTTTAACTTTTTAATACAGTTGCTCAAAAAGTGGCGTATTGCAGGGACGTATAGCGTTCGGGATGTGGGCTATTACACACTCGTGCTTGTTTTTTACCTTTCCCGCACTCGTGCTTTTTCTTTCCCATTTGTCAAAATAATGACTAAAAAGAAAAACCAACCATGAAGTTTTTACTAAAAAATTTCATCGAAGTTTTTATGATTCATGCAAATACGTATATTTCTAAAAAGAAGCTACTAATTTGTGTCATTAACAGATTTAATGATTTGATTGAATGAGTTATGTTTGGTTTTATTTCATTTCATCTCATTAAATTTTATTTTCAATTCATATCAATAAAAAAAATCTACTGAAGACTTGGCTGTATGGGTATAGTTCCCTTTGCCTTCCAGAATGGGTAAAGAAAAAAAAAATCTTTGCTTATATTTTACGGTTGGCGCTTGGCGCCATTTTTCAGAAATTTTATTTGCTAGTTTATTTGTTTGTTGCACAAAATGAGTAATTTCGACCCTAGTTTTTTCGATTAACACCACCGGAACTCAGTATAATTGCACAAAATGCTTCGGAGAACATTTTACCGGAAAAGTCAAAAAGTCGCTACATGCATACATACGACGAACTTATTGCGTGGAGAGAAGAGAAAAAAGCTAATAGTTTTTTTATTATTTTATTAAATTGCTTCATTTTTTCGCAACTGTATTAAAAATAGTCGTTCAGTACACGTGCGGAACCGTCATTGCAACTTATTCCGACTGTCAACCCTCGCCTTCGGCTCGGGTAGATATTTGTCGGAACTCTTTGCAATGACAGCCTTTCCGCACTTGTAATGAAATTTAAGTGTCGGAAGATTATGAGGTTAACTAATACTTCTGCCAGAATTGCTCACTGAGTGATCAAAAAAATAACTGCCTGCCATCGTTCTACGCATATAGGTAGGTATATTTATTCCTAAAATACGTTTAAGATAATTCACAGCAAATTTTCAATTTCACTTCAGTTTAATTTAATCGAACCTGCAAAGGTTTCCGTCCGATACTGCCCAATCGATTCAATTAGATTAGATGCCCAATCCCGAGCGGTGTGTCAGGCTGTGGTGCAGTGGTGTCCAACTGATAGCTCGCGGGCGCCTAGTAACTACATATTAGATTTTAGGAAATAATTTTAACACGCATATCAGATTCAAAGTTTTAGTAAAATTAAATTTAAGTAGTTTACAGTTGTATTTTGCAAAAATAACCTGTCAATAAGTTTATTATTGAAATGTTAACTAGTAACAATTAGCTTCGAGGACTCGGAGAGACGTTGTTTTTTTTTTCAATATATTTTTAATAATTATTTTTCTGCATAATATTTTATGTGAATGTTATTGCAGCTCGCTCCACTTCCCAGAAAATGCTCATTGTGGTAAATATCGTAGGATAAGGGCGTTTCGCAATTACTCGTGTTTTTCTGTATCAAACGAGGCAGGCGCCCGCAAAACAGACAGCTTATTTTCCAAAAAGCTGTCATGTTTTGCGGGTCCATTGTATAAAACCAGTTTGACACCACTGCTGTAGTGGGTCACGTACGGAAGTTCAAATATTCATGGATGTTTAAATTATTACGAATAGTTAGAATGTAGGGGTTGAGAAAGTTTTACAGCAATTATTCGGGCCCTTGCAGATGGCGCCCTGGGCGCTGTCTGTGCGGGTAATAAGCCCTGGGCCCGAACCACGAAAAACTTTTGAGATTTGATTTTAACTGTCGAGCTTCGAAGATGAAAGTTTTCTTTGATAACAACGAGTTTCAGATTACTTTACAAAAGTCTAGCGCTCTTAAGAAATGTTAAGTAGACCTATAATTACATATGTTAGTGCATATTTTGGCAAAAGTTATTATAAAGAGTTTGTTTAAGTAAGCTTTGTTTTTACTTTTATCAAATCACCGTGCCAAAGAAATTAAGTTTAAAATTGTTGCTAGTCCTCTACCTTTCTTGAGTAAAAGTGAGAGGTAGTATAACCCTTCTTAGGACTGAATGCCTTAGGGTGATACCATGGTATTCTCACCAGAATACCATCGTTGCACACCTTGCCGTGTTGCAGTTGAGTGGCAGGGCCCTAAGATAAGTTCTAGACCGCGTGTTATACAAAAATCTAAGGAAACGACTGTCTAAAGGCCTGCTCACATCTAGATGATGGCAATGGCGATCGTGAAATGTCTTCAAACGGTGACACGTTTGTGACGTACGACGTCACAAACGCCAAAAACGTACGACGTCACAAAGTCGTATTTGACGCAGCATTTCAAATCATAGTAGTTGTGCGCAAGGCTTAAAGGCCTGCGCGCACCTAGTTCGCTGGCGGTAGAGATCAGTGAAACGCTGTCAAATATCGCTGTCAGATTTGAGATTTGACAGCGATATTTGACAGCGTTTCACTAATCGCTACCGCCAGCGAACTAGGTGTGCGCAGGCCTTAAGAGTTCAACGACCCCGTATAAAATCCAGTACAAAAATACTTTATCACCGAATCATGCAAGAGGCGAAGTTCGAATCTTCTCTGAAATCTTTTGCACTGAATTCTTTCACGGTAAGCCACTTACATTCATATGTTACCAGCCGTCCATACCTAATGAGGCTGTCGCGTATTTACATACGCCCATTCTGGCTGATGTAGTGGCCTGGATGTAATAGAGCCCCTGCATCTGGTGCCAGATTAATAGCCGCTACGTGGCCTTCGGTTACTATAGGTTATAGCTTTTGGACATACGCGAGGCTGGAGTTCATAATGTTAATGTGCTAACCGCCAGCAGTTCAACGTATAATCTGCATGGAAATATCAAATAAGCGTGGATTGGGCATTGAAATATTGGTTTTGTTTTGACTATTAGAAATATTGGTAGAATTTCATTATCTCAAATAATCTTTGTCTGATATTTCACATAGTGTCATTATTTATTTATTTATACTTTATTATTTTGAAAGTATTTTTCACCTTTGACGCACATTTTTCTATCTACGTAATAACGATATTCTTCGAATAAAACCATCAGCACTTGACTTTCACAAGCCTAAAAATTATATGGATATAATTGTTTATTAATTTTATAGTGTTTACTACACTTAAGGAAATCACAAAGATTTTTATAATGTCCCAAAAGTTAAGAGCGGTCAGCGCAGCCCCGTACCGAGGGGAAGGTCGCGGGTTCAAATCCCGCTCGGCTCTTAACTTTTGGGACATTATAAAAATCTTTATATGGATATAATTTTTATCTGACGGATAAAATGTAGGTATAATAATAATTATGTTGTCGATTGAATTTTCAAACGAATCAAACGCGCAACCTACAGCACAGAAACCGACTTCATACTGAACCGATTTGACCAACCACCAATTATTATAATTAATTATATTATTGCACCAATCTGGAAAATATCACTTTTTTCAAATCGGTTCTTAAATGATAAAGTTATGCGATAACAAACATAAAAAAATCTACTGATTTAAGAACCTCCTTCTTTTATAATAGAAGTAGGTTAAATAATAAGGCAGCAGTAATCGGCATGATGAAAACGCTATGCATGCATCTATATTTTAATATGCATGCATACCGCTCTATTAGTTTTATCCGCAGTAATTCATACAGGTGGAAGCATTTTATGTGCCTTATTTATTACCAGCAAGACGTAGTAAGTACTTACTTAAGAAAGTGATGTGTTTATTCAGAGGTTAATAAAGTTCAAACCATCGATCGTCTAACAAATAAAACTGTTTGCTTCCACGCGTAATATCAACAAAAGTTCAATATTCTTTCAGCTCTTATTGAAACTTTGCCCACGTACAAAAAGCAAGCGTCGATCATTCGTCTAGACTTGTAATTGGCTATCTGTACAAATGCTCACAGGTGGTAATCATCCTGAATTCCTTAAGGACTGTCTGAGAAAACGTTTTATCTGGCAATTTCTTGATAAAAATATCGAAGAGTTAATGAAGCAAAATCAAATGAGTTCGATCAGATATGTAATGACGACTGCTCGATTCGATCCTGTTATACTTCGTAGGGTTCAGTCTGGCATCTAGAACAGTGAAGATTTGGGAAATTGTCGGAGGAAATCTTATGCCAAATACATTATGTCTAAAAAAGAAGAGACTGGAGACCTTGCTTTGTCATTGCCTTTTCGCTCTACTTAATTTCCTTACGGGTTGCAGTAGGACACTAGCTCCCTCAAAGACTTCCACTTATCTCTCTCTTTAGCCTTTTCCCACCATCTCCTTTCAAAGGTGTCAATATCGTCCTGCCAACAATTTTTCGGCCGACCCTGTGGCTGCCACCCGTCAGGGACCCAAAGTGTGCTAATAGTCGCCCACCTATCAGGTGGCATCCTACTGACATGACCTGCCCAATACTATTTCAGCCAGGCAGCCTTAGCCCCTACACCGGCAATTCCCGTCAATGAACATAGCATGGTGTTCCGTACTCTTTCGACGCGCTTAGAGGCCTGCGCACACCTAGGTCGCTGGCGATACCGATCAGTGAAACGCTGTCAATTTTGACAGCGATATTTGACAGCGTTTCACTGTAGGTCTACCACGAGCTCCATATGGTTATGGCTATGGCTGTCAAATTGTGTAGGTATAGATAGGCTGACCCACAAATTCATTTTCTTCTTGGGTTTGAATGTGTTGACACTGTTGACACAATTTTGACAGCCATAGCCATAACCATATGAAGCTCATGGTAGGCCAGCTGATCACTATCGCCAGCAACCTAGGTGTACGCAGGCCTTAAGCCCGAGTATGCTGTATTTTGCAAAATTTCACGAGCGTGCTACACGGTCCGCATTGTAACTTATCAGCAGGTGAGATTACGGTCAAACGGAAGCCTATAAATTGTAAAAACAAATTATTAGTGAATTAATATTCTTAGCGACAAAGTAGCAGTCTTCCAAAGTAGTTTGACGCTGAATTAATACACTGCAGACAAAGTTCGTGTACAAAGGCCATTATTTCCCCCGCGTTGGATACTAACATTCGCACGTGTAATCTAACTTTAGACTCAACTTTGTAAATACAAATTGAGTTTGTCTGCGCTGTAAAAATTAATAAATTATAGTTTAAAAAACTAAAAAAAACGCTTTTATAACTAACTAAACTAAAAAGTTAAAAATAAAACTGTAAAAATCAATTGAAAAATTTATATTATTGTACAAAATGCGTGGGGTGCTTTTTATAATAACTTCAGATATAATAAACTATTGATAAAATATTTACAACAATCAAAATCAAGCCCCCCACGCTTTTTGTACAATAATATAAATTTTTTAATTGATTTTTACAGTTTTATTTTTAACTTTTTAGTTTAGTTAGTTATAAAAGCGTTTTTTTTTAGTTTTTTAAACTATAATTTATTTTTTACTTTTTAGTTTTTTTTTCATATTTTTTTTTCATATTATTGCACTGTCATCGACCTTTGACAGGTGTGCAAAGTTTGAATCAAATCTGATCATGCAAAGTAGGACAAAATCGAGCTCAAAGGGGTCGGTTACATACATACATACAGGTGAAACTAATAAAAGCGTTATAAAAAGAACAAGCTTTTTAGAGTTCTATGGAAGAATGTCAATTTAAAAATAAAACGAACAAGTCTATCCAGCCCGTAATTAAAATGGGAATTCCATTACTTTTTAGTTTTAAAATTCAGTCTATCTCGTGCAATTATTTTGGTAACTATCAGTGGTTTTTATAAAAATAAGTTGAAGTCAAAAACAAAATTCTAGAATCTCTTCTCTCTCTCCTTATTTTTCACATGCCTTTGTTTACTGGTAGACATTGCTGTTGGTATTATATTATGCTTTTTAGCCATCATTGCTTTTAGGCAAATTAATAAAAATAATTCCCAACAGTCTGCTATCGTTTCGAGAAATATACTAGAATTCATTGTAATTTTATTAAGTAAAAATAAAAAGTTATCAATATAATAATAAAATAATTTTAAACATATTGGTTTATAACGCCAAGTTAATTCCACGCGTCTAATAAATTAAAATCATACTTTGAACAGGCATTGAATTTCTATAGAATAGGTACCACGTACTTACAGGTGCACAATATGCCTGTTATCAGGCGCGGCTGTTGCCGCCGCTAATAAATCATTTTATACCGAGAAGGGGAATATTAAATTGAAGGATACCGAGAATGAAGGGATGGGATGTGAAGAATTGGGTCATAAGCAGCCAACGTGGGATAAAAAGCATAAATTTCAATCACCTTTTGTCTACAACGCTGTTGATGATAGACTGGAAACAATCTCTCTTCTCTCTTCTGCGCTGTAGGTCGTGGGTTCGATCCCCACCGAGAACAAATATTTGTGTAGTGAAGACAGATGTTTGTTCTTTGTCTTGGGTAATGTTTTGTAGTCAATTGTGATAATGTGGTAAATAAATGAACTAAATGAACTAACTATTTAGGTAGGCACATATTTACAAAAAAAGAAAAGCATATAAGTCTATACTTTTATTTATAAGTTATTTGGTACAAGCTCTGCTCAATTTGGGACTAGATAGTATTGTATGGATTGTCCACAATATTTTTTTATTCCCTTTATGAATACTTTGTGATTTTATCAGAATGTGTATCTTATCAAAAGTTATATTACGACTGTAAAATAGAAAATGAGTGGATAATTTCCGTGTAAATAGAATATTTTTGTTGCATAAAACAACAAGAATCATTTTAAATCATCATAAAATGTAAGAAGTAAACCTGAGCCAGTTCCTTTAAATATAGCAAACACTTCTGGTTTGATCGTATTGGCATATTTCAGAAAAAAATAAATATGGATATTGAAGTATTTTTGAAAATGTCACCTTGGCTTGGCCATTAGAATCGTTATCCTCAAATTGGGATCAAAAGATGTTTTCAATGTTTTGAAGTTATCAGACACAACAAGCCTAACAAAGGAACCAAGGCAATTTATTCTAGTATTGAATAGTCTTCATTAAATTGAAGTACATACTTGTTAGTTAAATTACTGTTGATTCTCCACTTAGGTACTAACTGAATTTCTCTTTAGAAGTGCAAATTGTCTCTGAACAACATTTATGTCTTCGTAAATCGATTAGAGAGGAGTTCGCTATCTCGAAATAGATTTTCGTTAGCATCTCGCTTAGTTAAAGCGAAGGCTAGCATCGAAGTTGTGTAAACGCTGATATATTTTGACTATGCATGTATTCGAGTGTAAACATATGGTCCCATGCAGCCACTAACTGGAGTCCACGGGACGAAAAAAGAAAAAAAGACGACCTTTCAAAAGGTGGGACGATGAAATAGCGTAAGTAGCTGGGAAACTTTGGATGAGGAAGGCAAAAAAAAGTTTAGCGGAGGCTTTCAACACCACAGGCGGCATTTACATATACCTAGTTTTACATTATGATTATTAATTAGTAAGTTAATCCTTTGGTGTGAGGTAAATAAGATTTTTATTTTTTTTATGTATATTCGAGAAAGACATTGCCTTTTAATATTTCTGTTATTTTATTACCTAACAGAAATATTAAAAGGCTGTCTTTCTCAGATAAATCATATTTGATTGCTCTGAGATTTGGTCTGGCCCAACAATTAACTGAAAATACAATAATTATAAATGAATCCCGTCAACTAAGCAAATATTTTTTTTTTATGAGAAAAGGAAACGAAATTCGTGTTACCTCTAGCTATAATCCAGATTGTTTTTTTTACGTATATTTGTCTATTACTATTTTTAGGTGAACATTTACGTTGTTTTATAGATAAATGAGGGACCAGGAAATTGGATAGATTATGTATCGTTTACTCGGATTGCTTCTGCCTCATTTTTTCTTACCTTCAAGATAATGTAATATCTAAGTAAAGGTTTCCTTATTTTTAGGGAAAATCCTTAGCCCTACTTTGCATGATATTGTTTTTCCTTCCGAGGAATTTTGTCCTTTTAAGCTTTGACCTAAAATATAGGGTCCAAGTGCTTTTCTGTGTTACCTCTGTATATCTACGTTTGTACCATTTGGTCGTTTATTTTAGACCCTATATCCATAGCCTACCCATAACCTATCTTAAATAAATTTTAAGGCGGGTTTAACGTTATCCATCTTACTAATATTATAAACGCGAAAGTTTGTAAGTATGGATGGATGGATGTTTGTTACTCTTTCGCTTAAAAACTACTACGGAATAGGTTTAGTTTGCAGTAGATTTTTGCACCGAAACTTTGCATTCTCGACACGTTTTTCAATGCGCCAGCTCGTTACAGCGCATAGACAACAGTAATAAAAAAAACAAAATGGCGTAAAGCAATTTCACAAGACAAGCTTTTATTTGAAGCTATTGATCTTAGTAGGTACATAATACATTATTTATATTTATATTAGTGGTAAGTTATCCTTGTGATATAACCATATAACAGAATAAAATATGATGCTTTTGACTGTACTGTCACTCATCATTATCATTAGTCTGAAGAAGTCCACTGCTGGACATAGGCCTCCCTTACACATTTCCAGGAGGATTCTGAGCCCTTTCCATCCACCGACTTCCGGTGAACTTAGTAATGTCGTGGCTGTGACATACGGACGGACCGACTTGACAAATCTACACAGGTCCGTTGTTGCCATTGGCTACGTAACCCTTCTTCTTCTTATCGTGTCACTGATTCTTTGGAACCAAGTGTGGCGAAAGGATTTTAAGTGCGCCTCAAAGAGGCTCACCCTAAAAGCTATTAAGGTTATAGCTTAATTATAATATGTAAACCTTTTTCTAAAAGAAAAATCACGTACTGTATTTACTACTTAATGTGATTTTCGTGTAAGTCTAGACACGTATTCAAACACGTGCTACATTCCTTAGATTGAGTATGCTTCACTTCAATATCACAAGCAATTTAAAATATGTAATGAAAGCGTGACACAGCAATTTATAAGAGGGACATTTTATATGGAGCAATTTTTCAGCAATAGCGCGCGTCACTGCACCTTATTGCGTGTGATAGGAAGGAAAATGGGAAACGCACGAACATAATATATTACCCAAATTTGTATCAATATGTTGTAATCTTAGAACTTTAGACTTTAAAAACAAGGTATGTAGTTCAAATTTCAATGCGTGTTTTATATATTTATTATGGAATAAAAGTTGTTGTTTGTAATTGTTGAGAGTTAGGGCAAGAAAATAATTTGATTTATTTGTGAGTGCATTAACTTTTATAAAAAAATCGGTTTACTGTAAAGCCGGTTTACTGACGATAGTTTAACGTGACAACGTCATACAGCTGTCCTCGCGGACGCATCGCTCACTCAAGTAGGAGAGAGACAGATGTCGAACGCTGCCGATAGAGAGTATTATATTTCTTAGCTGCCGAACGCGGAGGCCGATTGTGCCTTTTTGTCGCTCGTTCCGCGCTCTCGCTTTCACTTCAAGCCTTAAATGGAACGCTTCAGAGCGAGGTAACGCCGCATGAGTCATGTTTTTTCGTGCGTCGTGGCTCCATCGAATTATGAGACGTTGTCACGTCAAAACTTTCTTCGCTTTAACTCAATGTAGGAGAAACCTATTGGATAGTTTAAAATAATATAAATCATAATTATTTTATGTCGATTGGATATTATGATTGTGATTTTATTATAATTTAATATAAGTTTATAGTACTCGGTGATTGGAATAGCACTCCAATCACTGAATATTCAATAGACAATTCGATATTCGATAAGTCCCAAGAAATACCATAGCAGAATAAATAACCAACTTTGTAAAAAATACTACAAAGGTTTCGTTTTAACGAAAAAGGTCTAGACTAAATTCTTTATTGCAAAATATATTAATTTGAGGCCAAAGATTGGACCTTTGTTGAAATAATGTTCCAATTTCGTGGTCGTTATACAAAAAGTAGATACAAGGACAGAATATTTTTTTATTATTTTTTATGTGCCTCAACAACAGACAGAAGGCTATTTTCTACAGTTTCAACCAGTATCCAAGAAAAATATCGTTATATATCATAAGTAAGAAAGGAAGGGTTAGTAAGTTTAAGTAGGCAGGCCAAGAACCGACAACCGTTGGGGAATAAAGGTTCTCGAATAGCGACTACGAACCGGAAGACGAAGTGTAGGGCGCCCACCAGATGGACCGACGACATTGTTAAGATCGCGGGAAGTCGATGGATAGAAAGAGCTCAGAATCTTTCTTCCTGGAATTGTGTAGGGGAGGCCTATGTCCAGCAGTGGACTTCTTCAGGCTGATGATGATGATGATGACGAAAACATATTCTCGATATTTGGAGGAAGCTACCAGTAGTTACCATGCTCGCCACGCGCATTGGTGACGCCACAGTGTCGGTCTTTCATACCTGCGCACATCTAGGCGGTGGCGATGACAATCACGTGAAACACTGTCAAATATATTTTACAGTAATATTTGACAGCGTTTCACCTGATCGCCATCGCTATCACTTAGATGTGTGCAGGCCTTAAAGAGATGCTTCTATGCCCTTCTCCTAGTGCGTTCCCTCAGTCGCATTTTATGTGGCGATCGAGGATGTTGGCTATGGAGCGCGTAGTACGCTTTATGCCTAAAGCTATGAAATGGAATATAGCCGAAATGTTCACTCTTCAGCAAGGACATTCAAAGTCAGCGAAATGTACCTATAGTCGGCTACCAACCATAAAAATCTATTACCTACTATGCTACATATAATAGAGATAATTTTTAAAGACGGCGATGTTATGGCCTGCGATGGCGATGGCAATTAGTGAAACGCTGTCAAAAATCGCTGTCATATTTGACAGCGTTTCTTTGATCGCCACCGGCACCGCCATCGTGCTAAATGTGCGCTAGGCTTTAGTAACAAACGAAATAACAACAAAACATCGCAGTTTTCAATTTCAAAAAGTGTAATATAGTCTGATGCTTAGCCATTAGTACATTTTTCCGGTTTATCTTTTAAAAATGTGGGTGTATTTTACGAGAGCAAAGTCAGTTCGGACATAACAAGCGAGTTTGCTCATAAATCGCACTAAAGCCTTCGAAGGCAGGGCGACGCATCTGCGTAAACTTCATAATGAGTTCCTTGAATTTATTTCATGGCATTCTTGCATGTCTCATATCTTCACCCAAGTTCACCCTTTCAACAATACCTCTAGCACTATTTTCTTGTGTAATGAAGTGACGACGATGGCTGAGTCACATATTTATAACATAATATTTAGATGATTAGAATGTGTTAAAATAAGATAAAAAACATAAGCTTCTGGTTCTCACTTTCAGGTCAGCATATTGAAGAGACCTGTGAGAAGATTTAGTCGTAGACTACGATGATGATGGACGCAGGGAAGTGCATCGTAGGGCACGTTCCTAAAGTGCGTGACCTACGGCAATGCTTTGATAGAGGCGATGGTTACCACTTAACATCAGGTGGGCCATATGCTTGTTCCATCAGCTAGTTGTAGAAGAAATAAAAATGTTATAAAATTCCAAACACATTAAAGTTTTACACTTTACAGGTCAATATAACAACAGAGTGAATAATTTATTATACCATTTAGAGCTCCAGGAGTAAACGCCGAAAATAATGGTATCCCGCTTGTAAGGAACGGTTGCGCTGGCCTATACTTCTCAAGTTCTCATAGTGTCGAATGTCGAGCGTGAGTGGCACCTAGACTCACCTAGCTTTAGGACGTTTCAAAGTGATTCTTGGAATCAAAATGAATAAATATTTATTGAGTTTGAGTTATGGGCAGCAAATAGTTAGTTGCCTATCACTCTCACTTGACATTTGTATGAGTGAGAGTTGTAAGCACCACCATTTTCATTTTTGTCAGCCCTTACAACTCAGTTGGAGGTAGCTCCGCCTTCTGCGCTGTAGACTGTGGGTTCGATCCCCACCGTGAGCAAACGTAATAAGTATGACTTAAATTAAATAATTTGTATAATCCTTCAGCACTATCTAGCCCCAAACTAAGCAGAGCTTGTACTATAGGAACCAGATAGCTGATAATTATAATACTTGTCGTGTACATTGTTTTTGTAAATATATACTTCGAATACAATATAACACCCAGTCAGAGAACAAACATATCTATGTTCACCACACAATTATTTGCTCCCGGTGGGGATTGAACCCACGCTCTCCAGCGCCAAAGGCTGAGCTACTATCAACCAAGCTGTGAAGGCATTGATGTTTTTCTACAGGGTTATTCATTATTAGCTGCAAATACTCAGGAATTAGGTTCAACAAATAAAATAAAAAATATTTATGAAATGATTTTTTTTTAATTTTGATTCAAGTTTTTGTATCAAAATTTTATTTTTATTAATTTCTTTACGGCTATTGCATAATGATTGCCATGGAGAAGGACGATGACCCACCCCGGCGGTGACTGAACGCAGAGTGTCGCTCACGGCACGCGGGCGCGGATCAAAGGTCAAAATAGGTCAGGCGCCAATGATTCCTTTATCGATTTTCTCGGGATTTTCATAACAAAACTTAAAAAAATCATTTTATAAATATTTTTTATTATATTTGTTGAACCTAATTCCTGAGTATTTGCAGCTAATAATGAATAATCATGTATATCTGGGTGATATAACGCTGTATTATCGTCTGTAAATACTCATCGCTAATTTGTGTAGACCTAGAATGTGAAGCCATTTTTAAATTAAATTATTGACAAACAAAAATCTCTTATTAAAAAGTGAGGCCCTAAATGAGGGCCGCTTTTCATCCTGTCTGAACTCGGTAATTAAATATGAGTATTTTCATGTCAGTACTCATTAAAATTGGAGTGGTATTAAATAGATCTAGGCCGGGCTTAGTAATGAGCGCGCTATAATAAACAATGATGTAGGTGATCAAGCTTTGTCTGGCTCTGTCTCTGGCTCTAGGTTTGAGTCTGTGTGAGTGCTCACCAGTGTGTTAAACTGTGTGGGTGACGTTTCGACGTAGCATTTAGTTAGTCAACACTGACACAGACTCAAAACCAGAGCCAGAGACAGAGCCAGACAGAGCTTGTGGTAGGCCCACAGTACGGGCTTACTGAACTACTGATGAATAAAGCTGAGAATACTGGGAGTACCCCTGAAGAAAAATGTGACTGGTCTCTCAGCTCAGTTGGTAGTAGCTCTGCCTTCTGCGCCGTGGGTCACCGGTTCGATCCCCACCGAGAACAAATATTTGTGTGGTCAACGCAGATGTTTGTTGTCTGTCTGCGTGTTATATTGCAATTCCCCTCATTCATAATGTCTCTTGTCACTATGACTTTCATATCCACAATAGGCATGAACCCAGTAATCAAGTATCGCCAAAATATTTATCTGATCTAATGAAAAAGGATTCAAAGATTTTAAAAAATGTATTTATACTCTTATTAATGTCGAGATTGACAATTTATTTGATAATATAAATCTACAAAATACAACAATCCGCCATGATGGCTCAAACACCGGTCAGAGCGAATTACGTCACGGCTATATAAATGTCATTCTGATTTAGTACAAAAGCACCAATGTTTATTGTTGAATACTATAACCGTGACGTAATAACAGACGCCATGACACCAGCGAGCGTTTTGGCGAGAATTTGAAAATTTAAATTTAAATGTACTTTTATTGCACAAAAACCTTAATTTTCTACAGAAATATGATATATTTTAGACATAATAGATACTTCTGAATATGATAAAAGAGATTTTGAAAATTAGTCGTCAGGCCTAATAGGCCTGACGACAATAGATATATAGATGGCAATAGCATACAAAACAAACGATCACTACAATATTCTTTCTCATTTATGTAGGAAATAAGATGTTTCCGATGATAAAAAATTAGCACACTTAAATTCAATAACTTTCCACCTCAAATTCTACCAATTTATTCACGGTACGCTTCGGTCGTATTTCGTGATTCGAATTCGTAGGCATTATACTTACCGACGTAAAAATTCTGGGTACCTCTGTTATTACATTTTTCGTAAGCCCTCTTGTAACAGTGAAGCATGCTCAAACAAATTGCAATATTTGGGAATCGGCGAAATGTTTTACGTTCCGCCTTGTATTGCATCGTCAGGGATTATTTTGACGATTGTTTTCTCCGTACCTAGTATTATAAGATTAAGGCCTGTATTCAGAAACAGTACTCGAGTGTAAGTGAAGCCTCTAGCATATTTTTATGTCATTTTTCAATGAAAACTGTCAAAACATCTATGCTTGAGAGTGATTGAGGCTCGACTTGAACACACAGTGCGGGCCTAAGGGTCCGTTCACACAGACCAGCTCGGAGAGGACAGATTCTTATCACGTTGAAACAGAGTTTTAGTAATAACTTTTTCATTACTCATACTCTGAAAGTAGGTCTGAAGTTGCCTGAGGGGCCTAATTGAAAGTAAAACTTTCAGCCCTAGGGAGAATCGCTTTCTACTGACAGCTGTCAAATTATAAAAAAAAACAAGTTCTATTTTATTCAACCATGTTCCAACTTCCTAAAGTCTTTCTAACTGCAAGGAGGTCGTTGAACCAAATTCGAACTTTTTATTCAGCAAGTAGGTTGGAAACCCATTACAACAGTAAGAAGTTTAAAAAGTCTAATAAGATAGCGCAATGTAAAATTTAAATTTAAATAACATAAAGATAGTATTAAATAAATAATATATCTTCTAAATTACTTGATTAATAATATAGCTTCAACTATTTATTTAAAATAACATAGATTTGACATTTACCATTTTTTAAATTATGAGAATGAAAATAATGGCTGAATAATGCTGGCGAGCCGAAGCCGAAGGCCCGCCAGAGAAAAAGAAAAAAAAAACCGGGAAGGCGGCAATTCAATCTTCATTTTCACAAATTTTTCTTTCATGTTTTTATTTTTAATTTCCTTGTATTCGTAATGAAAAGCACAGTGTTTACTTCGGGTGAAAGTCTTTTAAGTCCCTCAAGCTCCATTGGCGCCCTCGCTAACGCTCTGGCGCCAAACCCGTCTCGGGACTCAAAAAACGTGACTTTCAACACTCAGGTAACAATGTACTATTGAAACTATCATGGTTTTTAACACTATTTTTATGAAACAACGGGATATTTACCATAAAACGAGTAAAATAAATGTTATTGGCAGATAAATCGATCTACCCTAAAAAAAGAAAGAGGGTAGATCGATGTATCTGCCAATAACATTTCTTTTACTCGTGGACTTCAGTTCAACCGTGATCATGGTGCATGCAACTGTGCCGAAATATCGGAAGTCAACTCAGAAAAATTTAATCATGGTAAATATCCCGTTGTTTCATAAAAATTGAGTTTTAGTATTTGTAGTAAGGTTTATTTTTACATCTGCACTGCTTTTGTCATTAAGAATGCTTGAACGCTTGGTGTGAAGTAATAAGAGGAGCTGACCGGTTCCGATCGTGTTCTTTTCTCGTCGGCTGCGAGCGCATCCGCTTTCAGATCGCTTCCTGTCGGTCTATGTGAAATAGTTGGCAGCTCCGCTCCGACCAACTTCAAGGGTATACGATCCAGTCTGTGTGAAAAGAAAAATGCAGTCTGTGTGAACGGACCCCTAAACTGCAAAGGTCTCCCCCAAAACCTTCCACGCATTCCGGTTTCCAGCGATCTCCCTACCAATGATTCCGGTGAACATCGATTAATATCTTTAGTGACTAAAAATTTACTCCCGTTATAAATACTTTTATCTCTACTTATATCCTGACGTATATAATGTAATGAAAATATGTAATATGAGATTTCTGGACTGTACTGAAATTACTATGAATTTGTACAAAATTGTGTTATTGTACAAAAAAGTAGGAAATCGTTTCTGCTAAACACTCTACTATTTTCGTAGCAAAATTGGAGACGATGAAATTGAAATCGAATAAACAAGAGCCGAGAAAGTACTTGGACTTTTCAATAAATATCCTGTCACAGAATAAATATTGTAAGCAGTAGAAATACTAAATAACTTTTGACAGATTAGGCCGGAAATGTTTGTTTGTGCGTATTCTATCAACCACTCTAGGCTTGATCGCGTGGAACTAGCACCTAGACTCACCTAGCTTTAAACCGTTTCAAAGTGATCCTTGTCATGCAAATAAATACAAGAATTTTGAATTTGAATTTAAATTTGACTCTGTAGCTATTTGCAAGGAACACTAATTGACTTTTCTGTTAACCTAAACTAGATAAGACTGGTTATTAAGTTTAATAAAGCTTTTAGTATTTCTAAAATAGGTAAGTCATCTTCATTCTGCCCCAAGAGTTTAGTTTACTTATTTTCGTACCATACCGTGCAAGCCTGTTTTTGTGTCGCTATCGTATCTCCATACAAAAATACTAGAAAGATTTTGAGTAAGGCCAATTTTCCCGCGTCGCATATCCCAATATGCCGTATGCAATATGCCGTAGAATATCATCTTCCTGCCCGTATTCCTGCACTTAGTAGAGTCAGCACAACAGGTTTTCTTCCTCCATTCACCTCTGCCTTTCATCTCAGTGCTCACTCTTTTCTTGCTCTTGTCATCAATATCAAAATTCCTTAGCACATCTTTCCAAATATTGGGGAGGCCTATGTCCAGCAGAGGACTTCTTGGTTGTTAAAAATGATCGGTAATGATCATTTTTACTCGACCCATTTTAATTGGTTCTGGACATGATTACAAGTGAGTTTGCAACCAGTTGCCTTCGTAGAAGAGTTGATTACCCGTTTGCATGCAAACGAGGCTGGGAGAGTTAATTTCGCAAATTAGCAATAATCTTAGAACTTTAGACTTTAAAAACAAGGTATGTAGTTCAAATTTCAATGCGTGTTTTATATATTTATTATGGAATAAAAGTTGTTGTTTGTAATTGTTGAGAGTTAGGGCAAGAAAATAATTTGATTTATTTGTGAGTGCATTAACTTTTATAAAAAAATCGGTTTACTGTAAAGCCGGTTTACTGACGATAGTTTAACGTGACAACGTCATACAGCTGTCCTCGCGGACGCATCGCTCACTCAAGTAGGAGAGAGACAGATGTCGAACGCTGCCGATAGAGAGTATTATATTTCTTAGCTGCCGAACGCGGAGGCCGATTGTGCCTTTTTGTCGCTCGTTCCGCGCTCTCGCTTTCACTTCAAGCCTTAAATGGAACGCTTCAGAGCGAGGTAACGCCGCATGAGTCATGTTTTTTCGTGCGTCGTGGCTCCATCGAATTATGAGACGTTGTCACGTCAAAACTTTCTTCGCTTTAACTCAATGTAGGAGAAACCTATTGGATAGTTTAAAATAATATAAATCATAATTATTTTATGTCGATTGGATATTATGATTGTGATTTTATTATAATTTAATATAAGTTTATAGTACTCGGTGATTGGAATAGCACTCCAATCACTGAATATTCAATAGACAATTCGATATTCGATAAGTCCCAAGAAATACCATAGCAGAATAAATAACCAACTTTGTAAAAAATACTACAAAGGTTTCGTTTTAACGAAAAAGGTCTAGACTAAATTCTTTATTGCAAAATATATTAATTTGAGGCCAAAGATTGGACCTTTGTTGAAATAATGTTCCAATTTCGTGGTCGTTATACAAAAAGTAGATACAAGGACAGAATATTTTTTATGTGCCTCAACAACAGACAGAAGGCTATTTTCTACAGTTTCAACCAGTATCCAAGAAAAATATCGTTATATATCATAAGTAAGAAAGGAAGGGTTAGTAAGTTTAAGTAGGCAGGCCAAGAACCGACAACCGTTAGGGAATAAAGGTTCTCGAATAGCGACTACGAACCGGAAGACGAAGTGTAGGGCGCCCACCAGATGGACCGACGACATTGTTAAGATCGCGGGAAGTCGATGGATAGAAAGAGCTCAGAATCTTTCTTCCTGGAATTGTGTAGGGGAGGCCTATGTCCAGCAGTGGACTTCTTCAGGCTGATGATGATGATGATGACGAAAACATATTCTCGATATTTGGAGGAAGCTACCAGTAGTTACCATGCTCGCCACGCGCATTGGTGACGCCACAGTGTCGGTCTTTCATACCTGCGCACATCTAGGCGGTGGCGATGACAATCACGTGAAACACTGTCAAATATATTTTACAGTAATATTTGACAGCGTTTCACCTGATCGCCATCGCTATCACTTAGATGTGTGCAGGCCTTAAAGAGATGCTTCTATGCCCTTCTCCTAGTGCGTTCCCTCAGTCGCATTTTATGTGGCGATCGAGGATGTTGGCTATGGAGCGCGTAGTACGCTTTATGCCTAAAGCTATGAAATGGAATATAGCCGAAATGTTCACTCTTCAGCAAGGACATTCAAAGTCAGCGAAATGTACCTATAGTCGGCTACCAACCATAAAAATCTATTACCTACTATGCTACATATGATAGAGATAATTTTTAAAGACGGCGATGTTATGGCCTGCGATGGCGATGGCAATTAGTGAAACGCTGTCAAAAATCGCTGTCATATTTGACAGCGTTTCTTTGATCGCCACCGGCACCGCCATCGTGCTAAATGTGCGCTAGGCTTTAGTAACAAACGAAATAACAACAAAACATCGCAGTTTTCAATTTCAAAAAGTGTAATATAGTCTGATGCTTAGCCATTAGTACATTTTTCCGGTTTATCTTTTAAAAATGTGGGTGTATTTTACGAGAGCAAAGTCAGTTCGGACATAACAAGCGAGTTTGCTCATAAATCGCACTAAAGCCTTCGAAGGCAGGGCGACGCATCTGCGTAAACTTCATAATGAGTTCCTTGAATTTATTTCATGGCATTCTTGCATGTCTCATATCTTCACCCAAGTTCACCCTTTCAACAATACCTCTAGCACTATTTTCTTGTGTAATGAAGTGACGACGATGGCTGAGTCACATATTTATAACATAATATTTAGATGATTAGAATGTGTTAAAATAAGATAAAAAACATAAGCTTCTGGTTCTCACTTTCAGGTCAGCATATTGAAGAGACCTGTGAGAAGATTTAGTCGTAGACTACGATGATGATGGACGCAGGGAAGTGCATCGTAGGGCACGTTCCTAAAGTGCGTGACCTACGGCAATGCTTTGATAGAGGCGATGGTTACCACTTAACATCAGGTGGGCCATATGCTTGTTCCATCAGCTAGTTGTAGAAGAAATAAAAATGTTATAAAATTCCAAACACATTAAAGTTTTACACTTTACAGGTCAATATAACAACAGAGTGAATAATTTATTATACCATTTAGAGCTCCAGGAGTAAACGCCGAAAATAATGGTATCCCGCTTGTAAGGAACGGTTGCGCTGGCCTATACTTCTCAAGTTCTCATAGTGTCGAATGTCGAGCGTGAGTGGCACCTAGACTCACCTAGCTTTAGGACGTTTCAAAGTGATTCTTGGAATCAAAATGAATAAATATTTATTGAGTTTGAGTTATGGGCAGCAAATAGTTAGTTGCCTATCACTCTCACTTGACATTTGTATGAGTGAGAGTTGTAAGCACCACCATTTTCATTTTTGTCAGCCCTTACAACTCAGTTGGAGGTAGCTCCGCCTTCTGCGCTGTAGACTGTGGGTTCGATCCCCACCGTGAGCAAACGTAATAAGTATGACTTAAATTAAATAATTTGTATAATCCTTCAGCACTATCTAGCCCCAAACTAAGCAGAGCTTGTACTATAGGAACCAGATAGCTGATAATTATAATACTTGTCGTGTACATTGTTTTTGTAAATATATACTTCGAATACAATATAACACCCAGTCAGAGAACAAACATATCTATGTTCACCACACAATTATTTGCTCCCGGTGGGGATTGAACCCACGCTCTCCAGCGCCAAAGGCTGAGCTACTATCAACCAAGCTGTGAAGGCATTGATGTTTTTCTACAGGGTTATTCATTATTAGCTGCAAATACTCAGGAATTAGGTTCAACAAATAAAATAAAAAATATTTATGAAATGATTTTTTTTTAATTTTGATTCAAGTTTTTGTATCAAAATTTTATTTTTATTAATTTCTTTACGGCTATTGCATAATGATTGCCATGGAGAAGGACGATGACCCACCCCGGCGGTGACTGAACGCAGAGTGTCGCTCACGGCACGCGGGCGCGGATCAAAGGTCAAAATAGGTCAGGCGCCAATGATTCCTTTATCGATTTTCTCGGGATTTTCATAACAAAACTTAAAAAAATCATTTTATAAATATTTTTTATTATATTTGTTGAACCTAATTCCTGAGTATTTGCAGCTAATAATGAATAATCATGTATATCTGGGTGATATAACGCTGTATTATCGTCTGTAAATACTCATCGCTAATTTGTGTAGACCTAGAATGTGAAGCCATTTTTAAATTAAATTATTGACAAACAAAAATCTCTTATTAAAAAGTGAGGCCCTAAATGAGGGCCGCTTTTCATCCTGTCTGAACTCGGTAATTAAATATGAGTATTTTCATGTCAGTACTCATTAAAATTGGAGTGGTATTAAATAGATCTAGGCCGGGCTTAGTAATGAGCGCGCTATAATAAACAATGATGTAGGTGATCAAGCTTTGTCTGGCTCTGTCTCTGGCTCTAGGTTTGAGTCTGTGTGAGTGCTCACCAGTGTGTTAAACTGTGTGGGTGACGTTTCGACGTAGCATTTAGTTAGTCAACACTGACACAGACTCAAAACCAGAGCCAGAGACAGAGCCAGACAGAGCTTGTGGTAGGCCCACAGTACGGGCTTACTGAACTACTGATGAATAAAGCTGAGAATACTGGGAGTACCCCTGAAGAAAAATGTGACTGGTCTCTCAGCTCAGTTGGTAGTAGCTCTGCCTTCTGCGCCGTGGGTCACCGGTTCGATCCCCACCGAGAACAAATATTTGTGTGGTCAACGCAGATGTTTGTTGTCTGTCTGCGTGTTATATTGCAATTCCCCTCATTCATAATGTCTCTTGTCACTATGACTTTCATATCCACAATAGGCATGAACCCAGTAATCAAGTATCGCCAAAATATTTATCTGATCTAATGAAAAAGGATTCAAAGATTTTAAAAAATGTATTTATACTCTTATTAATGTCGAGATTGACAATTTATTTGATAATATAAATCTACAAAATACAACAATCCGCCATGATGGCTCAAACACCGGTCAGAGCGAATTACGTCACGGCTATATAAATGTCATTCTGATTTAGTACAAAAGCACCAATGTTTATTGTTGAATACTATAACCGTGACGTAATAACAGACGCCATGACACCAGCGAGCGTTTTGGCGAGAATTTGAAAATTTAAATTTAAATGTACTTTTATTGCACAAAAACCTTAATTTTCTACAGAAATATGATATATTTTAGACATAATAGATACTTCTGAATATGATAAAAGAGATTTTGAAAATTAGTCGTCAGGCCTAATAGGCCTGACGACAATAGATATATAGATGGCAATAGCATACAAAACAAACGATCACTACAATATTCTTTCTCATTTATGTAGGAAATAAGATGTTTCCGATGATAAAAAATTAGCACACTTAAATTCAATAACTTTCCACCTCAAATTCTACCAATTTATTCACGGTACGCTTCGGTCGTATTTCGTGATTCGAATTCGTAGGCATTATACTTACCGACGTAAAAATTCTGGGTACCTCTGTTATTACATTTTTCGTAAGCCCTCTTGTAACAGTGAAGCATGCTCAAACAAATTGCAATATTTGGGAATCGGCGAAATGTTTTACGTTCCGCCTTGTATTGCATCGTCAGGGATTATTTTGACGATTGTTTTCTCCGTACCTAGTATTATAAGATTAAGGCCTGTATTCAGAAACAGTACTCGAGTGTAAGTGAAGCCTCTAGCATATTTTTATGTCATTTTTCAATGAAAACTGTCAAAACATCTATGCTTGAGAGTGATTGAGGCTCGACTTGAACACACAGTGCGGGCCTAAGGGTCCGTTCACACAGACCAGCTCGGAGAGGACAGATTCTTATCACGTTGAAACAGAGTTTTAGTAATAACTTTTTCATTACTCATACTCTGAAAGTAGGTCTGAAGTTGCCTGAGGGGCCTAATTGAAAGTAAAACTTTCAGCCCTAGGGAGAATCGCTTTCTACTGACAGCTGTCAAATTATAAAAAAAAACAAGTTCTATTTTATTCAACCATGTTCCAACTTCCTAAAGTCTTTCTAACTGCAAGGAGGTCGTTGAACCAAATTCGAACTTTTTATTCAGCAAGTAGGTTGGAAACCCATTACAACAGTAAGAAGTTTAAAAAGTCTAATAAGATAGCGCAATGTAAAATTTAAATTTAAATAACATAAAGATAGTATTAAATAAATAATATATCTTCTAAATTACTTGATTAATAATATAGCTTCAACTATTTATTTAAAATAACATAGATTTGACATTTACCATTTTTTAAATTATGAGAATGAAAATAATGGCTGAATAATGCTGGCGAGCCGAAGCCGAAGGCCCGCCAGAGAAAAAGAAAAAAAAAACCGGGAAGGCGGCAATTCAATCTTCATTTTCACAAATTTTTCTTTCATGTTTTTATTTTTAATTTCCTTGTATTCGTAATGAAAAGCACAGTGTTTACTTCGGGTGAAAGTCTTTTAAGTCCCTCAAGCTCCATTGGCGCCCTCGCTAACGCTCTGGCGCCAAACCCGTCTCGGGACTCAAAAAACGTGACTTTCAACACTCAGGTAACAATGTACTATTGAAACTATCATGGTTTTTAACACTATTTTTATGAAACAACGGGATATTTACCATAAAACGAGTAAAATAAATGTTATTGGCAGATAAATCGATCTACCCTAAAAAAAGAAAGAGGGTAGATCGATGTATCTGCCAATAACATTTCTTTTACTCGTGGACTTCAGTTCAACCGTGATCATGGTGCATGCAACTGTGCCGAAATATCGGAAGTCAACTCAGAAAAATTTAATCATGGTAAATATCCCGTTGTTTCATAAAAATTGAGTTTTAGTATTTGTAGTAAGGTTTATTTTTACATCTGCACTGCTTTTGTCATTAAGAATGCTTGAACGCTTGGTGTGAAGTAATAAGAGGAGCTGACCGGTTCCGATCGTGTTCTTTTCTCGTCGGCTGCGAGCGCATCCGCTTTCAGATCGCTTCCTGTCGGTCTATGTGAAATAGTTGGCAGCTCCGCTCCGACCAACTTCAAGGGTATACGATCCAGTCTGTGTGAAAAGAAAAATGCAGTCTGTGTGAACGGACCCCTAAACTGCAAAGGTCTCCCCCAAAACCTTCCACGCATTCCGGTTTCCAGCGATCTCCCTACCAATGATTCCGGTGAACATCGATTAATATCTTTAGTGACTAAAAATTTACTCCCGTTATAAATACTTTTATCTCTACTTATATCCTGACGTATATAATGTAATGAAAATATGTAATATGAGATTTCTGGACTGTACTGAAATTACTATGAATTTGTACAAAATTGTGTTATTGTACAAAAAAGTAGGAAATCGTTTCTGCTAAACACTCTACTATTTTCGTAGCAAAATTGGAGACGATGAAATTGAAATCGAATAAACAAGAGCCGAGAAAGTACTTGGACTTTTCAATAAATATCCTGTCACAGAATAAATATTGTAAGCAGTAGAAATACTAAATAACTTTTGACAGATTAGGCCGGAAATGTTTGTTTGTGCGTATTCTATCAACCACTCTAGGCTTGATCGCGTGGAACTAGCACCTAGACTCACCTAGCTTTAAACCGTTTCAAAGTGATCCTTGTCATGCAAATAAATACAAGAATTTTGAATTTGAATTTAAATTTGACTCTGTAGCTATTTGCAAGGAACACTAATTGACTTTTCTGTTAACCTAAACTAGATAAGACTGGTTATTAAGTTTAATAAAGCTTTTAGTATTTCTAAAATAGGTAAGTCATCTTCATTCTGCCCCAAGAGTTTAGTTTACTTATTTTCGTACCATACCGTGCAAGCCTGTTTTTGTGTCGCTATCGTATCTCCATACAAAAATACTAGAAAGATTTTGAGTAAGGCCAATTTTCCCGCGTCGCATATCCCAATATGCCGTATGCAATATGCCGTAGAATATCATCTTCCTGCCCGTATTCCTGCACTTAGTAGAGTCAGCACAACAGGTTTTCTTCCTCCATTCACCTCTGCCTTTCATCTCAGTGCTCACTCTTTTCTTGCTCTTGTCATCAATATCAAAATTCCTTAGCACATCTTTCCAAATATTGGGGAGGCCTATGTCCAGCAGAGGACTTCTTGGTTGTTAAAAATGATCGGTAATGATCATTTTTACTCGACCCATTTTAATTGGTTCTGGACATGATTACAAGTGAGTTTGCAACCAGTTGCCTTCGTAGAAGAGTTGATTACCCGTTTGCATGCAAACGAGGCTGGGAGAGTTAATTTCGCAAATTAGCAATAATCTTAGAACTTTAGACTTTAAAAACAAGGTATGTAGTTCAAATTTCAATGCGTGTTTTATATATTTATTATGGAATAAAAGTTGTTGTTTGTAATTGTTGAGAGTTAGGGCAAGAAAATAATTTGATTTATTTGTGAGTGCATTAACTTTTATAAAAAAATCGGTTTACTGTAAAGCCGGTTTACTGACGATAGTTTAACGTGACAACGTCATACAGCTGTCCTCGCGGACGCATCGCTCACTCAAGTAGGAGAGAGACAGATGTCGAACGCTGCCGATAGAGAGTATTATATTTCTTAGCTGCCGAACGCGGAGGCCGATTGTGCCTTTTTGTCGCTCGTTCCGCGCTCTCGCTTTCACTTCAAGCCTTAAATGGAACGCTTCAGAGCGAGGTAACGCCGCATGAGTCATGTTTTTTCGTGCGTCGTGGCTCCATCGAATTATGAGACGTTGTCACGTCAAAACTTTCTTCGCTTTAACTCAATGTAGGAGAAACCTATTGGATAGTTTAAAATAATATAAATCATAATTATTTTATGTCGATTGGATATTATGATTGTGATTTTATTATAATTTAATATAAGTTTATAGTACTCGGTGATTGGAATAGCACTCCAATCACTGAATATTCAATAGACAATTCGATATTCGATAAGTCCCAAGAAATACCATAGCAGAATAAATAACCAACTTTGTAAAAAATACTACAAAGGTTTCGTTTTAACGAAAAAGGTCTAGACTAAATTCTTTATTGCAAAATATATTAATTTGAGGCCAAAGATTGGACCTTTGTTGAAATAATGTTCCAATTTCGTGGTCGTTATACAAAAAGTAGATACAAGGACAGAATATTTTTTTATTATTTTTTATGTGCCTCAACAACAGACAGAAGGCTATTTTCTACAGTTTCAACCAGTATCCAAGAAAAATATCGTTATATATCATAAGTAAGAAAGGAAGGGTTAGTAAGTTTAAGTAGGCAGGCCAAGAACCGACAACCGTTAGGGAATAAAGGTTCTCGAATAGCGACTACGAACCGGAAGACGAAGTGTAGGGCGCCCACCAGATGGACCGACGACATTGTTAAGATCGCGGGAAGTCGATGGATAGAAAGAGCTCAGAATCTTTCTTCCTGGAATTGTGTAGGGGAGGCCTATGTCCAGCAGTGGACTTCTTCAGGCTGATGATGATGATGATGACGAAAACATATTCTCGATATTTGGAGGAAGCTACCAGTAGTTACCATGCTCGCCACGCGCATTGGTGACGCCACAGTGTCGGTCTTTCATACCTGCGCACATCTAGGCGGTGGCGATGACAATCACGTGAAACACTGTCAAATATATTTTACAGTAATATTTGACAGCGTTTCACCTGATCGCCATCGCTATCACTTAGATGTGTGCAGGCCTTAAAGAGATGCTTCTATGCCCTTCTCCTAGTGCGTTCCCTCAGTCGCATTTTATGTGGCGATCGAGGATGTTGGCTATGGAGCGCGTAGTACGCTTTATGCCTAAAGCTATGAAATGGAATATAGCCGAAATGTTCACTCTTCAGCAAGGACATTCAAAGTCAGCGAAATGTACCTATAGTCGGCTACCAACCATAAAAATCTATTACCTACTATGCTACATATGATAGAGATAATTTTTAAAGACGGCGATGTTATGGCCTGCGATGGCGATGGCAATTAGTGAAACGCTGTCAAAAATCGCTGTCATATTTGACAGCGTTTCTTTGATCGCCACCGGCACCGCCATCGTGCTAAATGTGCGCTAGGCTTTAGTAACAAACGAAATAACAACAAAACATCGCAGTTTTCAATTTCAAAAAGTGTAATATAGTCTGATGCTTAGCCATTAGTACATTTTTCCGGTTTATCTTTTAAAAATGTGGGTGTATTTTACGAGAGCAAAGTCAGTTCGGACATAACAAGCGAGTTTGCTCATAAATCGCACTAAAGCCTTCGAAGGCAGGGCGACGCATCTGCGTAAACTTCATAATGAGTTCCTTGAATTTATTTCATGGCATTCTTGCATGTCTCATATCTTCACCCAAGTTCACCCTTTCAACAATACCTCTAGCACTATTTTCTTGTGTAATGAAGTGACGACGATGGCTGAGTCACATATTTATAACATAATATTTAGATGATTAGAATGTGTTAAAATAAGATAAAAAACATAAGCTTCTGGTTCTCACTTTCAGGTCAGCATATTGAAGAGACCTGTGAGAAGATTTAGTCGTAGACTACGATGATGATGGACGCAGGGAAGTGCATCGTAGGGCACGTTCCTAAAGTGCGTGACCTACGGCAATGCTTTGATAGAGGCGATGGTTACCACTTAACATCAGGTGGGCCATATGCTTGTTCCATCAGCTAGTTGTAGAAGAAATAAAAATGTTATAAAATTCCAAACACATTAAAGTTTTACACTTTACAGGTCAATATAACAACAGAGTGAATAATTTATTATACCATTTAGAGCTCCAGGAGTAAACGCCGAAAATAATGGTATCCCGCTTGTAAGGAACGGTTGCGCTGGCCTATACTTCTCAAGTTCTCATAGTGTCGAATGTCGAGCGTGAGTGGCACCTAGACTCACCTAGCTTTAGGACGTTTCAAAGTGATTCTTGGAATCAAAATGAATAAATATTTATTGAGTTTGAGTTATGGGCAGCAAATAGTTAGTTGCCTATCACTCTCACTTGACATTTGTATGAGTGAGAGTTGTAAGCACCACCATTTTCATTTTTGTCAGCCCTTACAACTCAGTTGGAGGTAGCTCCGCCTTCTGCGCTGTAGACTGTGGGTTCGATCCCCACCGTGAGCAAACGTAATAAGTATGACTTAAATTAAATAATTTGTATAATCCTTCAGCACTATCTAGCCCCAAACTAAGCAGAGCTTGTACTATAGGAACCAGATAGCTGATAATTATAATACTTGTCGTGTACATTGTTTTTGTAAATATATACTTCGAATACAATATAACACCCAGTCAGAGAACAAACATATCTATGTTCACCACACAATTATTTGCTCCCGGTGGGGATTGAACCCACGCTCTCCAGCGCCAAAGGCTGAGCTACTATCAACCAAGCTGTGAAGGCATTGATGTTTTTCTACAGGGTTATTCATTATTAGCTGCAAATACTCAGGAATTAGGTTCAACAAATAAAATAAAAAATATTTATGAAATGATTTTTTTTTAATTTTGATTTAAGTTTTTGTATCAAAATTTTATTTTTATTAATTTCTTTACGGCTATTGCATAATGATTGCCATGGAGAAGGACGATGACCCACCCCGGCGGTGACTGAACGCAGAGTGTCGCTCACGGCACGCGGGCGCGGATCAAAGGTCAAAATAGGTCAGGCGCCAATGATTCCTTTATCGATTTTCTCGGGATTTTCATAACAAAACTTAAAAAAATCATTTTATAAATATTTTTTATTATATTTGTTGAACCTAATTCCTGAGTATTTGCAGCTAATAATGAATAATCATGTATATCTGGGTGATATAACGCTGTATTATCGTCTGTAAATACTCATCGCTAATTTGTGTAGACCTAGAATGTGAAGCCATTTTTAAATTAAATTATTGACAAACAAAAATCTCTTATTAAAAAGTGAGGCCCTAAATGAGGGCCGCTTTTCATCCTGTCTGAACTCGGTAATTAAATATGAGTATTTTCATGTCAGTACTCATTAAAATTGGAGTGGTATTAAATAGATCTAGGCCGGGCTTAGTAATGAGCGCGCTATAATAAACAATGATGTAGGTGATCAAGCTTTGTCTGGCTCTGTCTCTGGCTCTAGGTTTGAGTCTGTGTGAGTGCTCACCAGTGTGTTAAACTGTGTGGGTGACGTTTCGACGTAGCATTTAGTTAGTCAACACTGACACAGACTCAAAACCAGAGCCAGAGACAGAGCCAGACAGAGCTTGTGGTAGGCCCACAGTACGGGCTTACTGAACTACTGATGAATAAAGCTGAGAATACTGGGAGTACCCCTGAAGAAAAATGTGACTGGTCTCTCAGCTCAGTTGGTAGTAGCTCTGCCTTCTGCGCCGTGGGTCACCGGTTCGATCCCCACCGAGAACAAATATTTGTGTGGTCAACGCAGATGTTTGTTGTCTGTCTGCGTGTTATATTGCAATTCCCCTCATTCATAATGTCTCTTGTCACTATGACTTTCATATCCACAATAGGCATGAACCCAGTAATCAAGTATCGCCAAAATATTTATCTGATCTAATGAAAAAGGATTCAAAGATTTTAAAAAATGTATTTATACTCTTATTAATGTCGAGATTGACAATTTATTTGATAATATAAATCTACAAAATACAACAATCCGCCATGATGGCTCAAACACCGGTCAGAGCGAATTACGTCACGGCTATATAAATGTCATTCTGATTTAGTACAAAAGCACCAATGTTTATTGTTGAATACTATAACCGTGACGTAATAACAGACGCCATGACACCAGCGAGCGTTTTGGCGAGAATTTGAAAATTTAAATTTAAATGTACTTTTATTGCACAAAAACCTTAATTTTCTACAGAAATATGATATATTTTAGACATAATAGATACTTCTGAATATGATAAAAGAGATTTTGAAAATTAGTCGTCAGGCCTAATAGGCCTGACGACAATAGATATATAGATGGCAATAGCATACAAAACAAACGATCACTACAATATTCTTTCTCATTTATGTAGGAAATAAGATGTTTCCGATGATAAAAAATTAGCACACTTAAATTCAATAACTTTCCACCTCAAATTCTACCAATTTATTCACGGTACGCTTCGGTCGTATTTCGTGATTCGAATTCGTAGGCATTATACTTACCGACGTAAAAATTCTGGGTACCTCTGTTATTACATTTTTCGTAAGCCCTCTTGTAACAGTGAAGCATGCTCAAACAAATTGCAATATTTGGGAATCGGCGAAATGTTTTACGTTCCGCCTTGTATTGCATCGTCAGGGATTATTTTGACGATTGTTTTCTCCGTACCTAGTATTATAAGATTAAGGCCTGTATTCAGAAACAGTACTCGAGTGTAAGTGAAGCCTCTAGCATATTTTTATGTCATTTTTCAATGAAAACTGTCAAAACATCTATGCTTGAGAGTGATTGAGGCTCGACTTGAACACACAGTGCGGGCCTAAGGGTCCGTTCACACAGACCAGCTCGGAGAGGACAGATTCTTATCACGTTGAAACAGAGTTTTAGTAATAACTTTTTCATTACTCATACTCTGAAAGTAGGTCTGAAGTTGCCTGAGGGGCCTAATTGAAAGTAAAACTTTCAGCCCTAGGGAGAATCGCTTTCTACTGACAGCTGTCAAATTATAAAAAAAAACAAGTTCTATTTTATTCAACCATGTTCCAACTTCCTAAAGTCTTTCTAACTGCAAGGAGGTCGTTGAACCAAATTCGAACTTTTTATTCAGCAAGTAGGTTGGAAACCCATTACAACAGTAAGAAGTTTAAAAAGTCTAATAAGATAGCGCAATGTAAAATTTAAATTTAAATAACATAAAGATAGTATTAAATAAATAATATATCTTCTAAATTACTTGATTAATAATATAGCTTCAACTATTTATTTAAAATAACATAGATTTGACATTTACCATTTTTTAAATTATGAGAATGAAAATAATGGCTGAATAATGCTGGCGAGCCGAAGCCGAAGGCCCGCCAGAGAAAAAGAAAAAAAAAACCGGGAAGGCGGCAATTCAATCTTCATTTTCACAAATTTTTCTTTCATGTTTTTATTTTTAATTTCCTTGTATTCGTAATGAAAAGCACAGTGTTTACTTCGGGTGAAAGTCTTTTAAGTCCCTCAAGCTCCATTGGCGCCCTCGCTAACGCTCTGGCGCCAAACCCGTCTCGGGACTCAAAAAACGTGACTTTCAACACTCAGGTAACAATGTACTATTGAAACTATCATGGTTTTTAACACTATTTTTATGAAACAACGGGATATTTACCATAAAACGAGTAAAATAAATGTTATTGGCAGATAAATCGATCTACCCTAAAAAAAGAAAGAGGGTAGATCGATGTATCTGCCAATAACATTTCTTTTACTCGTGGACTTCAGTTCAACCGTGATCATGGTGCATGCAACTGTGCCGAAATATCGGAAGTCAACTCAGAAAAATTTAATCATGGTAAATATCCCGTTGTTTCATAAAAATTGAGTTTTAGTATTTGTAGTAAGGTTTATTTTTACATCTGCACTGCTTTTGTCATTAAGAATGCTTGAACGCTTGGTGTGAAGTAATAAGAGGAGCTGACCGGTTCCGATCGTGTTCTTTTCTCGTCGGCTGCGAGCGCATCCGCTTTCAGATCGCTTCCTGTCGGTCTATGTGAAATAGTTGGCAGCTCCGCTCCGACCAACTTCAAGGGTATACGATCCAGTCTGTGTGAAAAGAAAAATGCAGTCTGTGTGAACGGACCCCTAAACTGCAAAGGTCTCCCCCAAAACCTTCCACGCATTCCGGTTTCCAGCGATCTCCCTACCAATGATTCCGGTGAACATCGATTAATATCTTTAGTGACTAAAAATTTACTCCCGTTATAAATACTTTTATCTCTACTTATATCCTGACGTATATAATGTAATGAAAATATGTAATATGAGATTTCTGGACTGTACTGAAATTACTATGAATTTGTACAAAATTGTGTTATTGTACAAAAAAGTAGGAAATCGTTTCTGCTAAACACTCTACTATTTTCGTAGCAAAATTGGAGACGATGAAATTGAAATCGAATAAACAAGAGCCGAGAAAGTACTTGGACTTTTCAATAAATATCCTGTCACAGAATAAATATTGTAAGCAGTAGAAATACTAAATAACTTTTGACAGATTAGGCCGGAAATGTTTGTTTGTGCGTATTCTATCAACCACTCTAGGCTTGATCGCGTGGAACTAGCACCTAGACTCACCTAGCTTTAAACCGTTTCAAAGTGATCCTTGTCATGCAAATAAATACAAGAATTTTGAATTTGAATTTAAATTTGACTCTGTAGCTATTTGCAAGGAACACTAATTGACTTTTCTGTTAACCTAAACTAGATAAGACTGGTTATTAAGTTTAATAAAGCTTTTAGTATTTCTAAAATAGGTAAGTCATCTTCATTCTGCCCCAAGAGTTTAGTTTACTTATTTTCGTACCATACCGTGCAAGCCTGTTTTTGTGTCGCTATCGTATCTCCATACAAAAATACTAGAAAGATTTTGAGTAAGGCCAATTTTCCCGCGTCGCATATCCCAATATGCCGTATGCAATATGCCGTAGAATATCATCTTCCTGCCCGTATTCCTGCACTTAGTAGAGTCAGCACAACAGGTTTTCTTCCTCCATTCACCTCTGCCTTTCATCTCAGTGCTCACTCTTTTCTTGCTCTTGTCATCAATATCAAAATTCCTTAGCACATCTTTCCAAATATTGGGGAGGCCTATGTCCAGCAGAGGACTTCTTGGTTGTTAAAAATGATCGGTAATGATCATTTTTACTCGACCCATTTTAATTGGTTCTGGACATGATTACAAGTGAGTTTGCAACCAGTTGCCTTCGTAGAAGAGTTGATTACCCGTTTGCATGCAAACGAGGCTGGGAGAGTTAATTTCGCAAATTAGCAATTTGATGATTTCTGGGAGCAGTTACAGTTGAAAGTTAGTTGTAAAAAATTGCCTCATGACTTATTGCCCAGGCACTAAAAATGACAAGATTCTTTGCAAAAATATAAGGGGGGCAGAACGTGGTAAGTTTAAGCGTTTCAAAGTGATATTTGTGATCATGACCCGTTTAAAAATAAAGTACATTTTTCAGTATCCGTAGGTACTTGAAATAAAACAATTTGCTCTAAAGCTATTATACTGTGATTTCGTCCCTGTTTTGGAAAGTTAATGAGAATCACTCCCCCAGTAATGAATCTCCGAATTTATTTATTCTGACGACGGATGTTCAAATTAAAATTATATTGAAAATTTGGTATTTCTTCGCCATTTTACAAATTGTTATTATCACGAATACAGCCTTAGTCAAATAGTAAATACACTGAGGAATTAGGTACACTTAATTCTCTTTTATTTTTCTTTACTAGTGTGTATATTAATATTTCTCGATCGGGTCCGAAACATTATCCTGCGCTCCAAAACGAAAATTACTGACATGGGCGATAAAACAGCTAAACTAAAATGAGACTGGGTCGGCCACGTCTGTCGCATGCCGGACAACCTGTGGGCTAAAACCACTACCGAGTGGTGCCCTGACACAGCAAGGCGGCATCGCGGCAGGGCTCGAATGAGATGAAAGGACGAGCGGGACTGGCAACTTATAGCAGAAGGTATGTTTGGCGAAAATGGGAGGAGGTATTACTATTTCTATCCATTTCTTAAAACAGAGAGAGACCGAGATGAGAACAAAAAGGTTTTAATAAAAAAAAACATAATTTAAAATTCTCCTGTAAACAGCGGTTTATTTCTATCTCAGGGGTAATAAAAAAAACTCCAGCAATAAAATAAAACTAGCTCGCTTTTATTTCAAATTAATGTTAGATAACCCGACCTTATGCTGCGGTCTGGCTAAAAGCTAGAAGCTATATTTTTCTGCAAGCTTTGAGCGAACCCCACGAGACACTCAATACAAGTGGTTGTAATTATAATAATGATGCATTATGGCATCACAACTAAAAATATTAACATCAAACGGTTCACTTGATGCTGCTTCACGGCAGAAATAGGCATGGTGGGTGGTAGCACTTGCCTGGACGAGCCCTTCACAAAGAGATCTACTTTTGCTCTACTACTACTAAAATCCACTAATAAAAACTACTTACTTAGCCCTCTGCTGCAGAAGTGTGGTTGTGCCAAAAAGTGTGTAGATACGCAAGACAAAAATATTGTTAACTAGCGGCCTGTCCCGGCTTCGTACGGGTGGACTTTTTTTTAAACACATAAATAGATATAGCCTAAATGTAGCTTTCCAATGATGAAAAAATTTTAGAAATCGGCACAGTATTTATCGAGTTTATTCATCACAAACATACATACAAAATTATTACTCTTTCCTTTATATAATATTAGCATAGAAGTGTAGATAAATACATGCTTCTAGAGGAATCGTTTCTCGCCAACTTTTTGCAAGACGTGTAGCATTGTGAATGCAAATGTTGTTATAGCAAAGCTAAATTGAAAAGTATGCAGTGGTTTATACGCGTAGTACATTTTTCACAAGTTTACTCATACTTTGAGGGTTTCCTTGAATGTGTGTTTACCTTTTTCCTTCTTTGCTTGTTGAATATTTGATTATAACTTGAAGAGGTTCGTAAAAGTAAATGAAAGTTTTGCTCAGTAAAATTAAGGAGTTGTCAATGGAATGTTTTTGCCAAAAAGAGTGCTCATATGTAGTGATATAGTATTTTGTTGATAAACTTCGACGAATTGTTGAAATGAATAAATTTAATTTGGCAGCTGTTACAAAGCCCCTAATAATTTTAAAGTTTGGAAGTTTGTAATTTTGTTAATCACGCTGTGACGGCTGAATCAATTTAGATAGCAAATTAAAGGTTGTGGTCCGCTAGACACATCAGCGATAATAAATGGCATAGAGATGTCGTAATTTGATGATAATTTTGAATTTTAAATGAAAACGGGTATATTATTATGTAATAGTATGTTAGCCGGTAATAGGGCTTTACTTTTTATGTACCCAGCTATAATTCGTGTTTATTTTGGTCTATAATATAGGTACTTATAATTGATGAAGTAGACTAATTTTATTACGTACACAGGCAAGATCTTGTTGTTTGAAAACAGTTGAAAACTATGCGCTAATTTCGTCATTGATCAACTAGGTCATCGCATAGAATCAACTAGGAGTGAAAAAGAAGCGGAAAGTAATTTTCGTGAAGGGAGTTAAGACCGACTTAAAGGAATACTTATTCAACACGATTCTTCAAAAATCATACGAAAATCATATCATTATGCTGGCAATACACAATGCCATGTCCAATCCTTCATTAATTACTAGTCTTTGTGTCAGTAGTATCATTACTTTGCTCCAAGACTTTGATTTTTGAGCCGACCTGAATTATGAGAAGACTGCGAAGAGTGGCAACAGCGGATGACGTGTATGCCGCAAGCAGGCAACGTCGCCGCAACATCATTGTAATGACGTCAGAGCCGTCAGACACTATCCGTGTTTACATTGTCAAATGTTTACTTAAACTTTTTTGTTATTTATTATACAGATTTGCTCAATCAAATATTATGTTTCACAAGGAATAAAGTCAACCACCGTTATTTCAGTGTAACATTCTCACTCGCCTATAAATGAAAAATCTATTTCTATGGGAAACCTTATACTATATCATAAAATAGCTATTGTCTTACATTGACAGAATTCACTAGCTTTATTATGCGAGCTCACCTAAGTAAATAATTTGGTGCCTTGTCAAAGAGCTCAAAGGATAAATTTGAATAGATTCAGAGAAGCCCTGAGCATCTAGGTCTGAAAGGAAATGTCTCTGGAAATGAAACTTGACTTTAGAAGTTAGGCTTTGATATAAATTAATTTCATTCCGATAAAACCAGAGGTAATTAACTCAAATACTAAACATTCACATTAATTATTGATTTGTTTTTTGCTAAATCAGAAGAATGCTTCTGAATCACTTTATAAGATTTGAAAACGTCTGAATACCTTTCAAGATTTTTAAAAACACGTTAAATTATTAACAAATCCCTAATTTATAAATAAATGTCCCAGTTGCCAATTTCTTGGAACTCATTTTATAAGATAGCGCTTTTTATTCGGTGTTAAACGGACAAATCGGATTTAGAAGGGATTACTCTGCCCTCATAAATCTTATTATACGAGACACAGTGCTAAGCTTATTTGCATGGATTTAAATTTAGGCCAGAATGAGCAATTAAATTAAAAGAATTTGGTGATAAAACGCTGTTTTACTCATTTATTAGACGTAAATTATTTGGCATCACGATACTTTGAAAATCCTGTGCAAGATAACTCTTACATTAAGCAACGCAAGTTTGATTTTCTTATTCATGTTTGTGATCGGAAGATATTATTTTCGGTTGGCAATGCAAGGAGTTACCTAAACCTTGTTGGTGACCAATGAGGTTGGAAGCGTAAGGATAGTTTCGTAAGCCTTGTTTTTCACCAAGGAGGTTAGAAACGCAAAAAGCTTCTTAAACCTTACTCGTCACCAAGGAGGTTGGAAACGCAAGGAGTATCCTAAACCTTCATTGTCAAAGAGATTGGAGTCGCACGAGTTTCTTTAACTTTGTTCGTCACCAAGGAGGTTGGAAACGCAAGGAGTTTCCTAAACCTTGTTTACACACACATTTATTACGAGCTTTTAAAACAAATATTTATTTATACGTTTATAACCAACATCCAAAACTTCTTCCTTATGCTTCACATCACAGCAACTTTTACAGCAGTTGAAATGGTCGCCACCACTCCTGAAAAAAACATAACAAATATATATTTATATTTTTCATCTATTATTCTCTACAATGTTTTCTATTAACGCAAAACTTTTTAAAGACTAACGCATCCATACTAGGCCAATAAAAAATTAGATACTTGTAAATTCATGCAATTTTCTTGATCTATTTTACGTTTCAATAGATAAATATTTTAGAAGTATGTTTTATTAATTCGTTAACCAATTTTTTAAAGAAACTGCAAGAGAACTGCAATGCTGCAAATATCCTAGTGTACAAACAATACAGATCGAGCCGTCAATCGGGACGCTCTCGAAAAGCTTACAAGAGCTGCATTTTTCAACATAATAGCGAAGCAAGAGCTTTTTGTTCAAAACAGCATGTATAATTGACGGCGTCGCTGTGATAAGCTGCAGTTTTATTCTGGTATTAGTCACTTGTCGGGATCGCTTTTGTAATGAATCGAGTTCATTTTGAAAACGTATTTAGACATTGTTGATCTTAGACTACTGATACATAAAGTTGTTGGTAGATAGTTTATGTGTACAATTTAGACATATTCTGCTGTAAATTGTGTGTAAAAGTGTATTTAGGTGTTTGAAGTTTTTTTTATTTCGTTTTATGAAGACGTGATCAAAAAAGAAAACAAAAACGAAGTAAGGTGTGGGAGCTGGTACAATTACTGGCACGTGAGGCTGAACATCTGTATGCCTCAAGCTGATGGACGCAAAGCAGTGCATCGTAGAGCACGTTCCCTACGTGCGTAACCTAAGAGGCAATGCTTTGTTATAGGCGATGGTTACCACTTAACATTGGGTGGGCCTTCTGCTTGTTCTAATGAGTTGTATAAAAAAAAGATTGATTGTAACACACAATGAGTCAAAATTGTATTCGTAGCAAACTATTACATAAAACAAAGTAGGTCTTGATACTTTTTCTAAGCGATTTATACGTCAAAGGCTACTACTTAGCGGTGGCGATTCAGTTTGCACATGCTGAAAATCTGTTTAAAGTGTTCCAAAATAGCTTTGTTGGGGCCGGCGGGCGTCCGGGTCAGGCGCTATTTATCCCATCCTGTCACTCGAAATCCAGCCTTCGCCCGTAACTAGAATAAGCTTTAATCTATTTTCACGTTTGAAGCGAAACTCATTTCGGAATAAACATTTTATGCTCCTATGAAGCAGCAGCGCCTAAAAAAGGTATCAAGGACTTACTTCCACAGGGTATTATTAAAAAAAATAGTATGATGGGGTGTGAGTTTGATTTCCATGAAAGACAAATATTGTGTGTGATATTTTATAAAAACCTTATCAGTTTTATCAGAAAATTGGTTGCCATACATAGTAAATCTTTATTATTTTTATAAGCACTACAACCGGACGAGTCAAAAACTATCATAGTGATATTTTTATTACATAAGTACCTATTTATTAGCGGGGGTTTCCCACTAGTAACGCCCGTAGCACACCTCTGCTTCAGAACCGCTAGAAGAATTTCGTTTCGATCAAGGATTTCATCGCACAGTAACAGTGATCAAAACTCATGCTACGCACTCTGTTACCGGTGAAAAATAGCATAAATGGGCACACGCAATCAACAGAACGTACACTCACACACACAGCCAAAACGTAAACTTACGGCAAGTTTTCAGAGATCCAAGTGCAATAGCAGCTCATCTTCATGCCCACAGCGACGTGGTCTCCATCGATCTCAGCGCCACCAACCGTCACGGCTACCAGCTGACCGCGTCGTACAGCCGGCGCTCCAGAATCCTCCTACAAAATCAATATCATACAAGGTTCACTTTTTTTCATTCAACCAGCTGATGGAACAATCATAAGGCCCACTCGATGTTAAGTGGTAACCATCGCCTATAACAAAGCATTGCCGCGTAAGTCACGCACGTCATGAACGTGCCCTACGATGCACTCCCCGCGTCCATCAACGTAGATGATTTATATAGCGTCAGGGGTAACTCGTGTTTACTCATGGCTTTCCTTACAAAAGTGTAGTAAACAAGTGAAGTTCAAACTCGAGAAACCGACTTCATGGCCAAGCTGCTGAACCGATTTTGATAAAATTTCTATGGGACACATCTGGTGAATCTGGATTAATCTTTCAGGTAAAAAATATTTTTTTAAATTGGTTCATAAATGACGAAGTTATGCGATAACAATCATTTATTAAAATAGACAAAAAAAAAGATAAAGTTATATTCTATTCTATTCTATAGACCGAATTGAGAACCTTCTCCGTTTTATTTGAAGTTGGTTAAAAAGAAAAAAAACTTAAAAAAGAACACACGGTAAAAATATCCTTTCAAATCTATGAAATAGTCCAGAAACGTCGAAACATTACAATTTGAAACGAGTTTTTATTGTTTCCAACAAAACTGTTATTTCTCTCTATCGAACTTCTTTCGTAGCTCAGGCATTGTAATAGTACATTGTTACCTGAGTGTTGAAAGTCACGTTTTTTGAGTCCCGAGACGGGTTTGGCGCCAGAGCGTTAGTGAGGGCGCCAATGAGGGACTTAAAAGACTTTCACCCGAGGTAAACACTGTGCTTTTCATTACGAATACAAGGAAAGTAAAAATAAAAACATGAAAGAAAAATTAGTGAAAATGAAGATTGAATTGCCGCCTTCCTGGTTTTTTTTTCTTTTTCTCTGGCGGGCCTTCGGCTTCGGCTCGCCAGCATTATTCAACCATTATTTTCATTTTCATAATTTAAAAAATGGTAAATTGTTTGCTCAAATCTATGTTATTTTAAAGAAATAGTTGAAGCTATATATTAATAAAGTAATTTAGAAGATATATTATTTATTTAATACTATCTTTATGTTATTTAAATTTAAATTTTACATTGCGCTCTAAATTAGACTTTTTAAACTTCTTACCGTTGTAATGGGCTTCCAACCTACTTGCTGAATAAAAAGTTGGAATTTGGTTCAAGAACCTCCTTGCAGTTAGAAAGACTTTAGAAAGTTGGAACATGGTTGAATAAAATAGAACTTGTTTTTTTTTAATAATTTGACAGCTGTCAGTAGAAAGCGATTATCCCTAGGGCTGAAAGTATTACTTTCAATTGGGCCCCTCAGGCAACTTCAGACCTACTTTCAGAGTATGAGCAATAAAAAATATTATATAGCTTGCTGTATCTCGTAGCTTTAATATCTCGTCTGAAATAATATTAAAAATATTGAAAATGAATAGGATTTTCATTTTACCAGAGGCACTTACGTCAGATATAAAGTGATCTTCAGTTGCGTAGCAAACAACATCATTGCCATCCGCTACAAAAATTGTACAAAACTTAATTTTATTTTTATTAGGGCAGACTTTTCCAGCTACGGAATACCGCTATTCGTCGAATAAAATATATCAGTCCTTTAGTTTTTTAAAAGCCAAAACAAGAGATGGACATATTTTTATCTGACACCTAAATTTACCATGGAAAATTAAATCTTAATTATATATAACTTAGGTGTGACCTATTCCATGGCATTTAAAATAAAATGATGTGTACCAATTCAAAATCTTTATTTTAAATATGGAATCTGCAACATTTTTTAAATCACTAGCTTTATCGAGTGATGTCTTTGTAAGTAGAGGTTAAATTACTATAAAATAATCATCTGAAATTCAACTGCTCACACGTTGCACTAGCTAGAGGTTGTATTTTGTAATTTTCAAAGCTTGGCCGCGTGGAAATGACACCTACTTACTAAGATGTTTCAAAGTTAATATAATAAAATAAGTTTTTATTGCAAAATCTGGCTGGCAAAATCTGGCTCGTGTTAACGAGCGAAGCCAGAATTCCAGTATAAACATTATTTGAATACATTGATAATATATTTTAAAACCTAGATGAGACTTACAGATATCATATTTCGCTGGCATCGCTTTTTCCACCATCTTCTTACAAGCTTGAACATTAACAAAGCCAAAAACTTCCACTGTTAGCTGGTTTTGCTGTAAGTACATTTTTTTATACAACTAGCTGATTGAACAAGCATTTAGCCCACCTGATGTTAAGTTGTAACCATTGCCTATAACAAGCCTCGTAGGTCACACACATCAGAGACGTGCTCTGCGTATAATACTTGCATGTTTTACATACCTACTTGGAATACAATATAACACCCAGACAAAGAACAAACATCTGTGTTTACAACCGCGAACCCACGATTTAAGACGCAGAAGACAGAGGTGAGAGGCCAGTCAAAAAGTGTAAGTTTTTTATTGTTTCTAAAACCTAAATGCACGATATTGAGTAAAAGGCCTATGCCTAAAAATGTCCAGCTGTAATTACCTGAGAGCCCATCTGCCTTCGCCAATTCTTGTAGAAGGATTTAAAATGGTTTAATTCAGCATCAGGGATCATCGCAGAATAGTTATGGTTAAAGATGTCTTGATTTGATTCAGTCTAAAATACAAAATAGTTTCATGTTTCTCAATGACTTTAGTATCACTATTTATTTATCGTGATTGGTTGGTTAGTTTGTTTCAAGAATACTCCAGTATTCCAATAGCAATTAATTTTTAGGACCGTGTGATAGATTTTTGAAGCATAGATTTTTTGAAACTTTTCTGTGGAGAACTTTCAAAATATCAATGCTTGAAGCTCGAATCAGAATCAAGCATGTTGGTTGTGAAAACTGGGTCTTCACAAAGTATCTCAATTAAATAAAAATATAGTGGATAGCGTTATTCTGTGATATAAAAACTCTCCTAAACAGTTTTTAGTATTTACCCAGTACATAAATTCAACTCTTAGGGTCATGCTACACGGGTGGTTCTCCCGCCGCGGGAATCCGCTTCTGAACCGCACTAGACTCAATTCTTATGGACATTGTATGCTACAAACTACACGGCGCGGTTTCCCGCCGCGGTTTGCAGGCGGAAGAAATTCGACCGCCGCATGCAGCGTCAAACCGCCGCTGTTTACCGCCGTTCTAAACTACACGGGCGGTTATCCGCTATTGCGTCATTGTGCGCGGGATTTTCTCGGTCGCTCGTCGTTCGTGCACTTGCGTTCCATGTTGCGGGTCCATGTTGAAATGAACAAAAGACAGCGATAAACCGCGTCCCGTGTAGTTTGTTGGTCTGCGGAAGCTTTGTCGAGCGGATTCCCACGGCGGGAGAACCGCCCGTGTAGCATTACCTGTACCGTTTCTTCGTCTTTCTTGTCTTGTGCATCATTGCTCTTACTCTGTCTATGGGGTGGGATTGGCTTGACATTTTCCTAAAAAATACAACCCTGCTTTAGTCTTTATTCTGATATACAACATAAAAGCAATCTGTGGTATCAATGACACTTAACCTTGTCTAACGGACGCAAATGTTTAAATGTGACGAATATACTTAAAAAAAAAACAAATACAACCCACCTAGTGACCACCCAGATTGTTTTTTTTAAGAATTTATTTAACCTGTTATCTAATAAATTCAGCACTTACAGTTTCTTCGTCATAATCCATCAACTTTTCTTTGTCTTGTTGCTCATAATCATTGTTTTTGGTTGTACGGTGTCTGTGGGAGTGAAATGGCTTGACAGTTTCCTAAAAAATACTAGTGCTTTATTCAGTCAATTAAGTTTCATTTCAGCTACAAAAATACAAAGAGAGACATGTACAAAAATTACTTGTCTAATCTTGAGATAATGATCAAACAGAAATGAGAATCAATAATAATGTCATTATCAAAGTGTCATAGTAAATTAGTTGTTTATAGAACTATTATAAGTTATTTATAGAAGAATAATTTAATTTAGATCCATGTTAGTGTTCCTAATTCAAAATTGTTCGAGCCAAAAGAACGTTGGTTCCAGAACAAAACAGAATTAAAGAAAAAAAATTGAAACTCCTTGGTGTAAAAAGTATTCTTTGCTAAATCCAAATAGTTTCAAAAGTTCAAGCTATTGTAGAAAATGTAACGTTTCATTATATATTGCAGATAACAGATATCTGGTTTTTATTATTTATTCTTTGTGATTAAATTCTTTGAAAGCTGCCAGTAGAGTTACTAGAAGAATTTGTTAAAATCTAAAAAGCAAAAGTCGACCGCGCCAGCAAATTGAAATAGTTTAAAAGTTAGTAACCAGTTCTTCTCTAGGTAGATATCGACTGATTAGTTTCGTGTTCCGCGAACTCGTCTTGAGTGAACCCAACAATTTGTGCGTTTTTTCATTCGCTCGTTTCTGGGTACTCAAGGTATCCCTCTTTCGAAAAGTATTCCCTTTTTTATAAGGAACCTGAAAAAGCGATGCTTTTAAATTGCGAGCAAGCTTGTTTATCCAGAGTTGTAGAACCAAGCTCTAGGTAATAGATTTAAAATTAGATTTTTCTAGATGAGTAAGTGGAATGCTGAGTGGATCTGCATTTTGTTTTCTTTGCATCTTCTGCATTCTACATAAAAGGAGTTGCTACGTTATTTTAAGAGTACCTACTCTTATAAAATATACTCTTGGTTATGGCAAATATCTATATATTCGGCTTTATAAAAAATATGGGTATTATATGACACTTTGCTGCAGTAACCGACGTTACCATCAGGTGAGACTGTAGTCAAAAGACAGCATACTAATTGTTAAATATATTTGTATTGTGCATTAATGCAATAATTTAGTTTGACAGCACTTGGCATAAATGCTGCCATCTCTGTCTTTTAAACGGGGACAACATGGACGACTGTAACATACAATCGACATTGCCTTTTTTTATACTATTCTTAACTGTACTTATTACTTATTTTATGTACTTACAGGCGTAACTTCATAGTTTGATCGGTGTCGTGTTTTAGAACGCATCATTACAGTCACCTTTGCTTGAAAGTTTTTCTCCTCATCCTGAAATATAAGTGTTTAACTTATTACCTGTTGTCTGATTTCATGTTTGTACTTAGATAATGCCATAGTTTTTTTGTTCAGTAAAAGCTTTATAAAAAATATATAAATATTTAGGTTTATGAACGATTAAGATGTCGATATAGGGCTATCCCTATATTATTAAACTTACCTCAATATCTTCTTGCGTTTCAGATTCAGAACACTTTTCATGTTCGGATGAAAACCGATCCAGTTTTGACTGAAAATATAAAATTCTTACTATGTTACGGAGTTGGTATTTGGTGAAGTAATTTTAGTAAATACTTAAAAATTATTAATCATATCAAAGTACAGCTAGGTACAGACTGCCACGAGCAGTAGATGAAAGATTTAAAAGGTGTGGGTATTCATCGTGTTTACACATAAAACAATAAAACAAAACCTTCAAAAAACTTTAGATTTAGATGAGGGCAAGCTGGATTTTTGTGTTAATTTTATTTTTGTCTATAGACCCTTATCCATGAAAGAGTTTTTTGAGATCCTCGACGAGTAATACATGCATAGTTTTTTTTTGTCTTTGAGTTCATTTTTATTTCAATAAATATAAAAAAAACGTTTATTGCCTCGTTATAAGCCTAGAACTACATTATTATACTTTAGCATGATACGAGCACAAAGGTTGTTAATTCAGCTATCGCTGGAAGTATAGTGGCGGAAAGAAAATGTTCGTCAATTTTCAACTTGATTTGTTCAACGTATCACGATCACATACTACCTTTTGAAACTGAATAGACAGAATACACGTCACAAATTATGTCAAAATGTGTTCATGATTAATGCGCTGGTGCAAGCGAAAACCGACTCTAAGGTGACGAACATTTTCATACCGCGACTGTACATCCTACGCGACTGTACATGTAATTATGAATTATTTCAATGAAAGACACTTACATCAATATCCTTCATGTGCCCCCAACTAAGCACTGTAACATTAGCATCAACATGCGTGGATGTCTTCACTCCGGCTAGTGGTATGATCGTCCCGGGTTTGCCTGATGTCATACCCGCAAAGGTGTACACCAAAGAAAGGTCCGCAGTCCACCTAAAAGATAAATATTTAAATTGATTTGAATAAAATAATTTTCGTTCAAAGTCCAAACTAAAAAATCGGTTGTTTGTAAAGTCGGTTTACTGACGATAGTTGAACGTGATAACGTCATAAGAAAATACTGAACCCATACCATACCCCCCCGGATTTTCCTCCGGGGTCCGGGTCCGGGTCCGGCCCGACCCGGACCCGGACCCGGAACCCGACCGAACCCCGTACCCTTACCCTCATTTACCCTTACCCTCATTTACCCTTACCCATTACCCGACCCGGGCTCGGGCTCAGGTAAATGGAACGACGAAACGACGTAACGACGCATGAGTCATGTTTTTTCGTGTGTGCAGCCGGCTCCATCGATTTATAAGACGTTATCACGTCAAAAATAAAGTTAACTACTAGTGAAATTACAGGCACGTGAGGCTGAACTGTATGCCTCAAGTTCATGGACGTAGGGAAGTGCATCGTAGGGCACGTTGGCACGAGGCAATGCTTATGGCGATGGTTACCACTTAACATCAGGTGAGCCATATGCTTGTTCCATCAGCTAGTTGTTTATAAAAAACTAGATTATTTAATTTACAATCGAACGATGACGTCATGTTTTTTAATTACGAATTAAAATACGTCTCTTAGTCTTTGCAGAAGCATAGACAAATACTTTCTTGTATAATTTAATCAAAAAGACGCTACATTTCAGCAAGAAAAGATCTTGCACATCAACATACCCTATGATGCATTGCCTTGCGTCTATCACCTTATAGTATAGGTGTGAATATAGGTGTAAATATAGGTGTATAGGTGTGGCTTAGAGGTGTGAAGCCTGATTTGCCTGCCTTTTTACCAGCGGCACCTTCACCTTTCAAACCGAAACACAGCTGCACTGTAGGCCTAAAACAAGCTCTGTCTGGCTCTGGTTAAGAGTCTGCGTGAGTGCCAGTACCAGTGTTTTATCCTGTGTATGTGACGTTTAGAAGTAGGATTTATTTAGTTTTGGTTTTAATTATTTCACCACACTTGGTTCGAAAGAATCAGTGACGATAAGAAGAAGAAGGATTGATTTAGTCAACACTTACACAGACTCAAAACCAGAGCCAGAGACAGAGCCAGACAGACCTTGTGGTAGGCCTACTGCTTGGTAGAAGTAGACATGGTAAACATGGTGCTATTCTACCCCTTACCCACTGAATTTTGGATGTGTCAATACTTTTTCTATCGGGAGATATTGCTCGTATCCAGTGTCGAACATTTTCTTGGTTCCGATGACGACAAACGATGCTGTAAGCTCTGGCATGGCTCTTGAGTTTCTCTGACATGTACTAGACAAACGTTGCATTAGCCAGGTTAGATTCAAAATAATATTTTTAAGTAATAGTAAGTGTTGAAAACACTGAAAGTTTAGATTTTTTTTGGCTAATTTAAAGGTAAAACTCATTCGGCGTAGTTTTTAAATGCCGATTTCTGCAAAAGTGTATGACAGAGTCATCAAACTGACTGTATTATACATAGTTATTTGTTTTAAAATAACAGCAACGTTATTCGGTTATCACTTAATTATTCTGTCATAAATTAATAAGTATTCTGCTATAACTACCGACATTATTTATTTTTGTAATTATATTTGAACAGTAACATGGACAAAACATGATATTTTCATAATCAAACAATAATGTGGGCATCAATTTCAATTCACGCAGCATGGCAACTAATTGGATTAAATAAATACAGAACCTACATTGGGTACTGTTCGTGTTATTTAGAGGACGTGTTGAAGTGGCTCCTACACTAAAGCTCTGTTTGCACGAGCAGAGTGAAATCAAGTTAGTAGCTGGATCATGACGTCACAGCTCAGTTGCTCTGCCTTCTGCGTTAGAGGGGGTGGGTTCGATACCCATCGAGTGCATTTGTGTGCTGAACACAGATGTTTGATCTCTGTCTGGGTGTTATATTGTACTCTAAGAATGTATTTTCAAAAAAATATATCTAGATATTATATCAGCTATCTGGTTCTTGTAGTACAAGCTCTGCTTAGTTTGGGGCTAGATAGTGTTGCGTCCAAAACATAAATGATTATTATTTAAAATTTTAGTTTATAGCTTATAAGCCCTTGCCCAGAAACAAAATTGAGTTACATACAACCATTTATAGCTGGCTTGCCATTGAAGCTTCTTCTTATTATGTCACCGATTCTTGCAAACCAGTGTGGTGAAAGGATTTTAAGTGCGCCTCAGAGACGGTCTTTTCTTGCGCCCGTCACATATTATCAAACTTTTTAGGTTCTGCGACATGCCGGTCTCCTCACGATGTTTTCCTAGTGAAACTGTAAGCACGACACAGTGACTGGCTCAATGTAAACATACTTTTAAAACAAAACTGCCCATATTTTCCAGTTGTACTGTACCTACCAGTTAACTTCTTGACAAAGGTTCACGCTTGTGCAAGAGAAACTCTAATTTGAAGTTACAGTTCGTGTAGATTTTCATTTGAAAGTTTTCAAGAGATTTGGTTTCTTCAGTTTGCGGGCTTTTAAGTTAGATAGACGAGCAAGGAGTCTGCAATACTGTTTGCTGAGGCATTAGGACTAATGGACTAACTACTGAAGTATCGATAGTACCTACCTATACCACTCTAATTCGTGTTCTGTCATTTTGGGAAGTCACATATCTTTTTAATTTTAGTTATTTTTCTGATGTTATTTTGAGTTCTGCTGTGTAATTTAGTTAGAATTTTAACCAACATTACTTGAGGTCTTAGCTCAAAGTGTTAGCAGTTGAAATGAAAGTGTATTAAGTGATATTTTAATTTGATCGAAAATGTTTCAGATGGTTTTGGAAAACACGGCCATCATTGTTTTAAAGCCAATTAGGGTAGAATCGAGTTGTCTATTGACTGACTTGACTTGAATAAAAACTATTTTATTTATGTAATATATCCTCACGTGACACTGGCAACATTGATCCGAAATGAACAGATGCCATAATTAAGAAGAAGAAGAAAAGAGCGGTAAGAACCATACCGTAAATTTATATAAACGGGCAAAAATTTGCCCTCCACATGACTGAGGCTAGCCTCGGTCATGTGAAACTGGCACCTAACTTTACCTAAAGCTATAAGATCAAATAATAAGAATCGAATAAATGTCCTTGAGTCGTGATGAAAACGGCTAGATTTTTCTTTTCTTATACCGTCAGATTATGTGATCCGACGTGATCCGATGATCCGACGTGATTGGACGCTTTCGCGTGATCAGACGAGATGTTATCAGAATCGTGTGATACGATGTGATACGTTCAGATATATCTGATTAAGTATACTAAAGGACGTTTTCTGCAATTTTTTATACAGGTTATGTTTTCACCGGAATCCACGCCCTTCAAACTGACTTTTTTTTTTAATTAATTGAAAAGATACTTTGTGACGTCACAATGCTTGATTTCTACTCATCGTAGCTTACAGCTGAATTGATGCTGATACAGAGCCGATCCTATTCCGTTACGAGACGTAACAAATATGGCAACCAATGGTGGTTATTTTTCAAATTTTATAAATTTTCATTTGCTTATAAAAAAATCAAATAAAAAATATTAACAGTTTTTCTCATCGAATATCATCATAATTTATGGTAATGTTTTAAAATAAATAAGAAAATTGAAACCTTTTTAAGATTAAACAAACCAATTATGGAACATTTTTATCATGACGCCGATTATGACCTGGCTAAGTTTCAAAAGACTTCCTCAAGTAGATACTTACAAACAATGTGCAGCAGTTACCACCACATAATCGTGTATAATAGCTCCAGTACAAGTCCGCTTGGAATTGTCGGTAAATACTATGCTGTAACAAAAACACCAACCATTGCCGTTCACTTCTAAACATTGCTAAGAAAAAGACCTGTCACTTTTTAAATGAACGAATGAATGAATGAGTAATTTATCTTGCGAAACTAGAACTAGAAAATAACTCCGAATTACTAAAACTCTGAATTGACATGCTGGTATGTCTGTAGAACCCAAGCAAATTGAAAGTACCCTTTAGAACCCGCGTCAATAAAGAATCTATAGTGCTAATCATTACCACTCACTCACACACACATTATAAAGCATTAATTTCTTCTTACTCACACTCATGAGAGTTGAATAGTTATATACGTATGGGGATAGATTAACCGTGTAAAAGCCATGAACCATGGGATATTACCTACATATATATATTATCATGATAAAATGTTTTTTTATGATGATAATAAAAATAGATTGAGGAACATTGACTTACTCTAATAACGCCACGAATAAATGATCGCCATCGTTTATTTCTGTTGTGTTTGTGTCATGATTGGTGTTTTCATCACCTGAAAATAAAACAGTAATAAGGAGCACGTCATAATTAATTTTTACCTGCTAAAAAAATACAAAATAAAACGTAACTTCGAACGTTTTAATTCCGAAACAATTTTAAAATTGAAATCTGACGGGCTATAATAAAGAGGCGATTCAAAAAAGTAGGTGCGATGACTGTTGTTCGATTTTCAAAATTCGAACTTCACTTAACGTCAAATTCACTGTGATTTAGTAAGAAATAAGGTTACAAGTAGGCACTGTACACATCAGATTGTCAAAGACGCTCAAACATTGGCACAATATTCTAATATACATGAAATTGTTTGTACAAATTATAAAAAAAAAACAATAATAAAATCATTAATTTTTCTTTCACAAAGTAGGCAGCGAACACAATGTATGGTGAAGATATGATAGGAAAAGTAATAAGATGGGATGTGCCCACCCAATGTACACACTTTCCGGATTCTCAACATCCTCTAATGCAACATTTTCTATATTCCCGATACTAGTAACTACTAGTAGAATACTCAGTAAGTGCATTGCAGAATTATTTTCTCTCCGATACGTCCGGCGAGATAAAAGTTATTTTTAATTAAAATGATAAGCCTGTACGTGAAGCATGCCGGTACCAGAGCAAATGTTAGTTTGTTAAAAGTGTATTTCATTCACTTGCATTTCGTTTCCTTTCCAAGAGGCGAAATATTCTTGATAGTTTTTAGAACGGCAAACGAAATTTTCGCAATGAACGCAAATTGTCAATAACTAATTCAATAGACTAATGTGCTTTGGGTGTGTATCTGCTATTTTTGTTTATATTATTACAATTTTGACAATCAATCAGCTGGCCTACCATGAGCTTCATATGGTTATGGTTATGGCTGTCAAAACTGTGTTAACAGTGTCAACACATTCAAATCCAAGAAGAAAATGAATGTGTGGGTCAGCCTATCTATACACAATTTGACAGCCATAGCCATAACCATATGGAGCTCGTGGTAGCCCTGCAGTAATCCTTAGTGCTTAGTTGAACTGATACAAATTCACAAGAAACTAAGGATACTTATTATGTAAAAACTTATTATTTGCACAAATAAATTTACAGTGCAATAAATATTTATAATAATAAAAATACAAATATAAGAAACAGTAGAGACCGTTTCAAACGATCTAGAGATATATCAACTGGGTCCAAGTCAGTGCCAGACGGAAGCGTCCCCAAAACGCTGTCGGCATTGCCACGTTGAATGGCATAAAATATTGAACCCTAAAATATAATAAGATAGAACATAATTTCAAACCTTTATTTTATGAAAAATGGTTCAAAGGTGCAAATATTTAAATTTAATCCCGGCAACGGGTGTATATATCTGTAGGATAACTACTACCTGCTGAAACAGTAATTTCTCCCGAGGCCGTGCACTGACTTACTTCCATATTCCGAACGAGCTATTTATTTTGGTTTATGCCGATCGCTCCACAGCAGCAGACTGGTTTAGAGCCCTACTTCACTGGGGTGGTTTACGTGAACCACGATAGAGATTAGTCACCCATATCGAATGGACACCATAATAGTTATGGGGTTAAGTAAAATTTAGGCGTTTGTAGAAATTTTATGCCACGAATCTCTATACTGAAGTTCAATTTAGTAGATAACGAGCTGGTATGCCCGAGCTTTGCTCGGTTTTTTAATAATATTTTTCGATCTTACTAACAGCGCCACCTGCTGGAATAGCTAAAATAAGCTTATGTATAAGTTGATTAATAGATAAAGTTGATTATTAAATACAATAAAAAGATTTTCTAAGAAATTATCCCAGCTACCTATATTAATCAATTAATCGCCCCCAAAACATTCTGTATACTAATTTTCATGAAAATCTCCGGAACTTTTGTGTCGAGTGTTTACGTAGAAGTTTAATAGATGGTGTTCTCTGTGACACTAATTCGTGATTTCGACTACTCTGCAAGAGATGGCGCTAATTTTTTTTATTATTAAAATAACTTTTAACCCCAGTGTTTTCTGAAAATGAATCCTAGCTAGATCGTTTTGTCGCCCTCGAAACCCTTTGTATATTTAATTTCATGAAAATCGTTGGTTCAGTTTCCGAGATCCTAAATATATATATATACAAGATTTTCTCGTTTAAAGGTACAAGATAAGATAAATATCGTGGACAATCCACACAACACTATCTAACCACGATTTTGTAAATACATACTTAGAATACAATATAACACCCAGACCGAGAAAAACATCTGCGTTCCCCACACAAATATTTGTTCTCGGTGGGGATCGAACCCACGCCCCACGACGCAAAACGTAACCCTGTTACTACCAACTGAGCCGTGACACCGTCATGTGTGAAAGTAAGTTCAAAAGAGTTCAATGCCTTCTATTGAACTTAGACCATGAAAAAACAATCAAAGTTCAAAAAACCTAAAACTTATTGCAATCAAACCCTCTAACTTAATCAAACCCACCATATTCAAACAGTATTGAACAAAAGTCGTAAATTAATTCAGTTAAATACATTAAAACGCAAAATCGATTAAAAAGTTGCTCTGTTGACTCGATTACTCCGATAATTACATTTCGGTTCACTCAATCGCTAATGGCTATCGAATTACGACAATGTTTTTGAATGTTTGAATCTGTTTATAATTTCCATATTTTATTTTGACGTAAATTGTTTTTGAGAGGCCATGGACTATTTGTTTTAGTACTCAGGAAATACTGCTACCCATACCTTTATGCGCTTGCCTAGTGTAATCCTTGGTATTATAGAAAATATGACCCTCATATGATTTATATGAAATATGAATTGGAGGTGATATTTTCTTTATCAATAAGTTCCTGAAAAAAAGGAAAACATACGAGCACGTATATAGCAGATCTGGATTTTATGAGACAAAATGGTTACTTTAAAGGCATAATCCAGGGGGGAAATAGGGGACAACGTTTGTATGGAGAGTCGCCTGTGTGATTCCCTCTTAAAACAACCGCACACAGAATAATCACATACCTATTTATTGCACAGCATATTATTTGCTTTAAACCTGTCGTCAGTGGGATTGTGATATGATTGTTGCAAACCAAACATAATTATGAAATTAATTCTAAAGCAAAGCTCGTAGTATTTATTGTTAATTTCTGGCGTTCCTTACAAAGCCACGAAAGCACACTGTTCGCAAATAATATTTAAGCAAATTCAATTTTCGTATTCAGAGACGTCACTCAAATTTAGTGACCATTATAGTTTCCCTAAGGTTTTGACAAATCACCGTAAATACGATTTAACAAGCTATGGAAACTATTTTATCATCATCATCAGCCTGATAATGTAAGACTTTTGCACACCAAGCCGTAGTTTGTTGCCAGTTCTTCAAGGCTTGGTCGCGTGGAACTGACATAGACTCACTAACCTTTAACGTTACGAAGTGATCCTTGTGATAGAATTGAATAGAGAAATAAATAAATTTGAATTTGGAGTTCGATCACAGCATGTGACAGCTGGACATAGGCAACCTACCTTATAATTTCAAGGAAGTACAATTCTAAGCTCTCTCCATGCATCAATTTTCCACGATCTTGACAATGTTTTGATGGTATGTTCTATTCTTCACCTTTCGGCTCGTGAACCAAAACTAATAATGAACTATTATACTGATTGAAGTCTCTGGGTACGGGCCAAGTAACACGTTTCCCTCGCTTGCTTCATAACTAGATAATTTTGGCGTTAGACGTTTTGAAAGGCGAATCGGGGTTGCGGCAATAAGGCGACAAGCCACAATCCAGTTTATTGTTAGTCAGACCAAATTGTAGCTTCAGAATATTACAAGCGTAAAATAAGCAATACCTAGATGAACCCTTGAGTATAGATGCGAAACTCTATGTTGACTTCGTTGTTGTAATATATTTTTCAGATAATAATAAACAGAGATTATTGCAAACGTGTTGCACTGTAACATTTTAAACAAAACTGTGGCTTAAATCTTTCCATAACAACTTGAAAAAACTTTTCCGTTCATCGGTTTTCTTAGAACGCTGACAACAGGTATCTCCTGCTCACACATTGTTTGCTTAGGTCTCGTTTTGGTCAGATATTTCCACTGAATCACTGCAATTTTATACACAGATTTTTTTTAAATTCCGTGATTTTATAAAAAAAACATTTTCATCTCTAAAAATGTAGAGATGTGTTGATGCGACAAAGCAGTTGACTTACGATTGTCCGTATTAAATAAAACTATAATACAGTGTGCGTAATCCCAATCACAAACAGTAACTTGCATTAGAGGCAATGCAAGCTCGATTTCCCTATTCATGTTCATGATCAGAAGATGTATTTTCAGTTCATTTTTTTCATGTTTTCCGGCATCAATCACGCGCGGTCTTAACTTACTCGCACTCTAGTAAGAGTTTCTGGTGTTTGGGAGTTTTGTTTCTATGTCGTTTAAAAGCAGGAAGGGTTCACGCTGGATGTGAAGGGGATGTGCAAAAACAGCAATTTATTTTATAGCTGGGCGACTCACCCGAACTGGTTATGTCGGCTGCGTTAAATGGTCGAGTCATTTCCGGAAGGTACGCCTTTCAACTATTAATAAACTAAAAGGTTTCCTACCCTTTTAGCATAATAGTTGAAAATTAGTAACTTAAAAAGGCAGAGGTAAAAGCATTTTCGTTATAAAATGAGTCGCAAAATACCGGTAGAAATAGATGGAGAAATAAATAAATAACTCTATATTGATTACAATGCCACACTAGGTAAGTAGAATACAGTTTTTATGGTTGCTTTTATAAACAGTCACATTAATACAATGGGTGGCCTTATCGCTAATAGTGCCCGTTTTTTTTAACTTTGTTGTCAAAAACCAAGGGTTCAACTTCAGTCTAATATTTAGTCTCCCTAACTTAGTTTTAGCTGAAGTTCAATATGAAGCAAGTAACATTTTTTTTATTATTTATGGAAAACAATTTAAAAGTTTGGCTTAGAACTTCAAACTGAAAATATTGTTATGGCTGATCTGACTCAAATACGATCCAACAGAATACGATACGTGGTCCCAACCCCCATGGCTGTCCTGTATTCCCAATCGTCACGTAGCCTTTCGAAAACTTACCGCCCGCACTGCGGGTCCTGCTTTAAATTCTAGAATCGCTGCGTGCTATAAATTTAAACTCACAACTCCTGAAGCAGTAAATTTTGTGCTTATTTTCTACAAATTATTTCAACTAAGCGCGGTGCTTGCAACAACTGAGTGCTTTTGTAGCGCAAAAAATGGATTTCGCGCTATGTTGACCCAACTTTCTGGTTTAAAAACTGTTGTTATTTTGTGATACGGTGTGCATATTTGGATCTCTCTGTTTGTATTTAAAACAGAATGCATTGTGAATATTAAATTCAACGTTGGAATCGTCTGCTGCAGACTTATGGCTTTTATGAACGGTAGAGCTTTCCGACTACAAAGAGGGACGGATTTTATAATCCTCCTTTTGTCTTTACCGAAGTCTACTAAAAACAAAAGGTATTTTATTAAAAAGGAAAATATTTACCCTTAATTTTTTTTGGAACAACGTGCTATTTCAATTATGGTCCAATTTCCTACTAACAGTTTTTTAGACGATCAAATTTCTTGATGAAAAAAAATGCACGTTCTTTTAATTTTTAAAGAAAGAAAGTTTTTTTTTATTTGTGATGGCACATGTTTGATAAGAGAAATACGAATTTTATAGATTAACTTATACACTATTTTTACAAAGCGAAAAGAATAATGAAACCCTAGACTTCGCTTTCAGCATTAAAGCTCGGCGAGTTAAGAAGGTTATGGAGGAGTGGAGCTGTATTATTTAATGAAAATAATTTCATAAATTCTTCGATCAACAAAAACCTAAATTGGCAATACGATCGAAATCCCTAGGCCAAGTCCATATCAATATATCCATTCAGATTGCTCAGAACTCAAGATTTAGGTGTATTAGAAGAGTATATTTTTATAATTTGTCTTAGTACCTTACGATATTCATACGAGAAATTATTTAACTCCAGTATCATATAAGGGTGGTGGTGGGTATATAATGGGTGGGTGGTGATAGTGGGGTTTAATAGGTGATGGTCTAGATCGTGGGTTCGATCCCCAACGAGAACAAATATTTGTGTGGTGAACATAGATATTTGTTCTCTGTCTAGGTGTTATGTTGTATTCTAGGTATGAATTTACAAAAAAAATTAAAAGGTATTAGAAGTAATATATCAGCTATCTGGTTCCCATAGTACAAGCTCTACTTAATTTGGGGCTAGATAGTGTTGTGTGGATTGTCCATGTTTATTTATTTATTTCATGATAGTTAGATACATTTTAAAAACATTTAGCCTTACTAAGGCGTTACACCATTGCTTAAAAATTGCCCAGTCATTGTTTGTCATTACCTAGTAGTAAGAGGTAGCAGTTGCTTCATCATTATCATCATCAGCCTTAGAAGTCCAATACTTGATCTAGGCCACTCCTATACATTTCTGGGAAGAACAATTCTAAGCCCACTGCATCCACCGACTTCCCACGATCTTAAGTCTGTAAACCTACCACAAGCTTTGTCTGGATCTGTCTCTGGCTCTGGTTTTGAGTTTGTGTGAGTGCTCACCAGTGTATTATACTGTATGTGACGTTTCGACGTAGGATTTATTTAGTCAACACTCACATAGACTCAAAACCAGAACCAGAGACAGAGCTTGTGGTAGATCTACAGCTCATCGGGGTGGGAATCCTACGTTTAGTCTTTCAGTTCGTGGTCGCCGTTGCTTATACATTAATTATCTTTTAAGACAAGCTCGCAAGTAAGGGAGATTATACGAGTATTCTGGTAAAAGATTCTTATGTTCACATAAGAAAAAATAAACGATAAATAATATAATACTACTAACGCCACGTTATTTATTTGGTGCCATAAAAGATTTACAGCACGAATAACTCACAACTTTGCAAAAATGAGGGTCGAGTCTTTCTTTGGCCAACAAAAAATTTGGCCTTAACAAATAATGACTACCTAATAAAGCAAATTTATCAAATTCAATAAAAAAAACATAAAACAATTTACGCCGCTGTATTTCGTGCAAAGCACAAATGCTGTGTTATTATAACTGATCCGTCATTGTTATTAATCTAGTTTAGTACACACATCGCACATCTAAGCATTCTGCGGTGGTGATCAGTGAAACGCTGTCAAACAGCTCTGTCATATTTGACAGCGTTTTACTGATCGAAATCAGCAGGCTTTAGCGAAGCGAATGAAGATCTTAAGGCCTGCGCTCACCTAGATGAATGAAACGCTGTCAAATTTGACAGCGTTTCATTGATCGCCATCGCCAGCGACCTAGGTGTGCGCAGGCCATTACAAACAACTCCGGTGATTTAGCATATATGTTTGTATGTTTTAAGTCTGTTTAAACTATCTTAAACTCCAGACAACAGTGATCATCCCGACAAAAGCTATACTAAAGCTATGCTAAGCGCAAACAGGGTAAATAGTTCAATGAGCATAGATCAAATGTTTCAGACAACAAACTGCCACAGATAAGCGAGTACTCGCGAAGTTAACGGGGCGTGCAGTGTTTAATCCCGACATGGCTGCCTCGTGACTGGACTTGGAGCGTCAGAACAATAATAGGCTAAGCTGTTGTGTACTATCAATGGTTTTGTCTTTACAACTAATGCTGGTATTTTTATTAGGGGTCATTAGAAAATACGACTTCGTAGCTAAACTGCTGAACTGATTTAGGTTTTTTATGGGACAAACCTAGGAGTATTACCTTTTTTTAAATCGGCTTAAAAATTACAAAGTTAAAGTTATGCAAAGAACCTCCTCTTTTATTACTTAAGATAATCTACTATTAAGTAGTGACAAACAGTGACAGGACTAACTTTTGGTAATTTCTCACACCTAAGTAGCGCTTGTAAGTGAGGACACAAGTTAATTGACAGTAAACTACAGTGTAGCGCTGTTTTGCACTTTTTTTTAAGATTTTCAGTGTCAAACATACAAAAGCTTCGCCAGAAGTTTACGAAACGTAAGACGACGCACGAGGGGGGCCTTATCTAGGATTGGAGTTCTCGTATAATTTTTGGGCCTTAGCTAGCCTTCACAAATAGTCCAAAGAAAAAACTGTCCATAGCTCTAAAACGCTTGGTTGCAAATAACAAGCGTCTAAAATAATGCATTATGTATATAAGCAAACTTGATCTCAAACATTACAAGGTACTAAATTAAGCTCATACTATTCCCAAGTAGATATAATACGAGCATAATATTACATTTCCATACGACACGTCGTCGTCCAAGCTAAGAAATACAGTTGCAATGCAATGTGACAACGTTCATATTAGCAAAAGCGCTGCCTGCAAATTTAACAGGACTTCTACGAGAACAACACGTAGCAGAAACAAACTTCATACCTTGCTCTTATAATAGGTAAACTACAGACTCGCTTGGGGCTGCGATTCGGCTCATTTCGATAAGAACACATCTGTAGGTTTTGTTATTTTTTTTTTCATTCTTGCAAAATCATCGAAAAAGAGTGTGTGACGTAAAGTGTGAGATATGACGAGTGCTAGGTATGATAATTGGGATAGATGTGTAGAGATGTTGAAACAAAAGAAGGATAAGAATAAGAATAACTTTATTAAAATCTAAACTTACAACGAAGGATGAATTGAGTGAAATACTATCTGTAAGAAAGAAGCAACAATTGTGTGGTTTGTCCACAATATTTATATTTATTAAACAACTGAGTTAGTTAGCTGATGAAGGAGAAAGGTTTCTAGCACTTCTTAGACTTTCAAGCAACTCCATCCATTCAGTTGAAGGAGTGTCGGGTATATCTTTAAGCAATTTTCAGTCGCAATCGTTTGTACTCTTCCCCGACCCTGAGTGCTTTCATGAGGTAACCATGTCCTGCGGTAGAAGTGAAACTAATCGTGCAACCACTGACGTGTCTAGTGAGGTGTTGAGTTTACTCGTGGTCGGGCCATTAGTGAGAGTGTTTGCGCCCCCTAACCTCCTTGTACTTGCAATATATCGCTCCGACTTTTATTGCAGCCGAGATTATTTAAACTGCAAGGCAGGGTCATAATTTTCCGGCTCTCTTTATACCGCGTTTATTTCAAAAACAGGCACAAATTAGTCTCTTTGTTTTGAGGTTTTTTTGATAAAACTAACCATTTTCGAGCAAATCGAAAAAAAACAGAAATTATGACCCTGAATAACTTTTTTTGCACACATAGTATCGATGGGGATTTTTAAATCTTTATTTGTAAGTATGTGGCTCTGTGGGAATTATTGTTATATGACCAATAATTCCCACAGAGACAATTTTAATATCTACAAAGACTGCTACAATTTTTGTCTAAATATATTATTATGATCACGGGTTTTAAATTTTTTTTTGCAAATATAAAGTAAAAGGCATTTTTTTTTGTAAAAAGGTATTTGCAGGTACAAAAGATGCTAAGCGCTTATAACCTGTTTTGTTCGTAAAGTTAGCCTCACACACATCCATTCCCGTAGAAATAGGCTACTGGTACCCGGAACTAAAGTAGCTCTAGACTTGTGATTTAAATCACTACAAGTGTCTCATTTTTCAACAAACGTATACGTTTCGGAAATGTATAGCTCGCTGTGGACTGCTTCTGGTTGATAATGATGAATAGTAGCAAGTAAGAGGTAGTTTTTTTAAAGAGATTTTTATACTGTATACTGTGACCTGTAATACAGGTTCTTACGAACCTACATCAGGCACCAGTCCTTCACAATGTTAGCACTTATGAACTTGTTTTCTAGACCTAAGTCATAACATACTTACATCGTGAAGGAAAATAAACAACTTTTTACTTTTTACTTTTACTTAACTGAATTAGGCAATCGGCCTACTGTTAGTTTTGACATTATTTCGAGCTTCGATTGCAATAAAAAACGAATTGAAACAAAACTTTCTTTTGACCGGGAACGATTGCAACAAGACCGAATTTTGACGCAATAAACATGAGATAGCGAATAGGAACTTCGCTTTGTAAAACTATTATGGCAACAGATATACCTATAGTGGTCGAAAATTCATGGCAACAAGATATGTGATCGCTGTTCCTTGTTAGATCAAACTTTTGATTGCAACAGAATAACACAATCTGGCTGCAACTTTTCAAATATTACGTACTTACCACTTACCAACGCAACCGCTCAACATCAGTTGGACCTAAATCTATATTTAATTAGTAAGTTTTAAAATAGGAAAGGTAATCTACATCATAGAATAATAAAAAAAAAATAATCCCAAAAATTAAGAGCAGAGTGGAATTTGAGCCCGCGACCTTCCTCGTACTGGTCTGCGCTGATCGTTGCGCCATCGAATCCTAATCACGCTCGACGAATAACTCTTAGATTAAGAATCTTAATACGGCACAAAAAAAAGTGTGGAGAGGAATGACGACTTAGTGTACCTTTTGAGCAAGTTTTGTTTTTACTATTTGACTAGGCAAGTGCAAGTTTAGGTAAGCGTTCAGCCGTCAGTTAGTGAAACGGTGGCGTTTAATGAAATAGCTAGGCAGTTCATTAAACAGTTGGCTTTACTATTTGGCTGCGACAGATATACAAAGAATGGCACGCGAGAGCGCAGAGCACAAGCATTGTATTGTATTTTTTCCCTAACTGACATGAAAAAAAGGGGATGTAATAGCATGTTAACGCAAACTTTTCCTATTAAATACAGCCATGAGGCAGGTTAGGAACTCGTACTTTTGTATTACCATTCTGTGGGACTTAACAATGGAGAAATTTTATACAAACTCCTCTCTTCTTCTTCCTGCCCTTATCCCACTATGCGGGGTCGGCACAACATGGTCTTTTTCTTCCAACTTTTATACGAACATCAAGAACATAATGGCATGTGGCTTTGAACCAAGACTTCCTACATAAAACAACACTGCATGTTACCCTCCATACTCTTTGAGTCATGTTCTTCACGTTTTTGGTGACTATTTTACGAGTAGCTTACTGGATTTGGTCAGAACAATAATAGATTGTTTATACAAGAAGCTTAAATGACCCCCGAGTTTGACTGGGTTGGTCTAAGTGCGCCTTGTGGTACACTCTACTTTTTGCTACGATTGCTAGAGAATAAAATGATTCAATACAATAACTACCAATTCAATTTGCAATTAGAAAAAAGTTCTACATATTTAAATAAGACTTTGCATGTTCTTTGGTAAAAAATTTGTATTATTTATTTTTGTATTTGTATTTCGCGCTAAATCATCTTTTTAAATTTCTACCGTAACCGCAGCGTATTGCATGCATTCTGCCAAGAGATGAAAGATATAAAATTAATGAACTTTTTTCACATTCTTTTTAGCAAAAAAATAATTTTGATGACATAATTTTCCTACATAAAAGTTTTCCCACCTGGTTTTCACACTTGGGAAAACGTGTTAAAATCAAAGTGATTTTATATTTTTCAAAAGGCCAAAGTGTGCGAGCGCGTACCTTGACGGTTGTCTTCGCCTAAGGGTCAGTAGTCATGAAGGCTCAAAAATAAAAAAATATTACCTACAATGTCCAGCTGTAGACTTTTTGATGCTGGCGAATGTCGTAAAGCTCTTCTCACACAGCTACCATTTATATGGGTATCCAAAATATACCGCACTAAACCGTTAATGGTTAGGTGCGCGTAAAAAAGTTTTTATCTCTTTTGTTCTGTTTTTCGAGGTTTTTCGTGAGCGCGAATGAAATATTGAACAGAACATAGTTGCAAAGCGTTTTATTTAAAACCAGATGTCATAAAAAACATTTTTGTTAATGAATGTTTGTGTTTATAATTAAAATAAAGTAAGAAATGGTTATGGTTAGCTTTTATTTTGGAGACATTAAAATTGCATTTTGCAAACATTGTACAAAACACACATCACATAAAGATATTCTTATACTTAACTTTTAATTTCCTCGTAACTCATCCTATATGGACCAGTCCGGTAATACTTTTCCACTCAGTAACATGCTACTTACGAGGAAATGAAAAGTCTCTAATCCTTCCTATCTGCTGCAAGTAATCTCGCTGAGAAACTAACGATACAGCAAAACCTTTTCCCGACATGCCTCTCCATCTTGCACTGCGATAAAATAAATCGAATGCTGGTAAAGGCTTGTATATACTGCACATTCGGCTACACCAGGTCACATACCCTATATACCTATAACTACGCGACAATAGAGATACCTAATAGCCCCTGCCCACGGTCTGTGATATCGCGCACGGAGGGGCGGATCAGCTCGCACGACACACCATGGGAACGGTCTCGTGCGCCGAGGTGCGCGGTAGCACAGGAGCCCGCCCTGTCTGTGTGCATTGCCGTGCGTCGTCGTCGGCTGTGCGTGATGATCTGCAGAACCACGCACCGTAGGAAGGCAGCATTATACAGTCGTCCGCAAAAGTGACACCTTTGAAAACAGAAATATAAACTTCAATTTGACTTGAAAATTGAGCTTCCTTATTATTTCGAGTAATTTGTGCAAAATCATTCCTTTGACTTTGGAATAATACACCGGTTTTTTTTCCATTTTCAAATTAATACATTTTATATCAAACCTATTTTATATCACATTGTAATTTCTTTTATACGTAATCCAATTTTCTTTCACAGAATGAATTCCCGAGCTAGCGTGCGTGGAATCAAAGTAATTTGGAGTTAACTAGGTATCAAACCAGCAGCAGCATATTAAAGAAAAATACTTCTTATTAAAATAGTCTTCTATTCAGATAACCACTCTTGAATTTTCCTCGTGTTCAATTTGTCTCGCCAAACAAAGACATTTTTCAATTCAGTACTCACAAAAAAATATGTTATTCTGTATTTAAAGAGTTTGTAAGGGCTGAAACACACAGAGTACTAGCGCTGGGATTCTTTTTGCGATTTTTAAAACACAAACCAAACTCGTATGCAGCGCAACATGCAAACATAAAAAATAGGGTATTGTACGTGTGTTTCGACCCTAAGGACCACCTCCTTACAAAAATATATGCTTTTTCTTTTTGCGCTGTATGCCAAAGCTATTAAAGGTTTTGATAATTATTTTTCTTTAATCCAACCGAAGACGTGTTCGTGCGATTCAATTATTTTTCTTCAATTCTACGTTGGGCTGCATTTATATATATAGAAAGTGGTTTCCAAGGCACGACACAATCGAGAAAATTGGAGTGGATTTAGTCTTTAAATCAAAAAGTTTGACTTTTCAATGTTTTAAGCCCTCATCTACTTTCACCTACTCTCTTTAGTAGTTCACACCGATTTTTACATGGTCCGAGCTTGAAAATGCTTCGTAAAATTTATATTTGGAAAATAGCAAATGAAGTTTATGAAACTTGAGAAACCGATTTATTGGCCAAACTGATAAACCTATTTTGATGAAATTTCTATGAACCTAATTTTTAACAACCTTTCAGATAAAAAAGATTTTCTAATTTATTTTTAGATATGCGATAGAATTAAATATAATACAACCGACTTGAGAACCTCCTCTATTTTTTATTTGAAGGTAAATTAAAAGTTACAAGAATGGCTTTACAACATAGTTTTCATAACTTTTATGCGCAAATATTTAAATAAAGCTTCAGTAGAAATTAAAATGATAACAGTATTAATTTAAAAGTTATTTTCATGAGTCAAAGGCTTTTTCTTTATGTAGTGAAATATTGCATGCTTCAATTGTTTTTTTAATTGGATAGTTAATTGGAACACCAATTAACATCCAACTCGAATTTTTAGAGAAAAAAAACAATTCACATTCTGTCCTACTTGTTCGGGAAAACATTGAATAATATCCAGTGCACGAGTTTGTTAAAGCTAGTTGGTAGAAACTGAGCGTGAAGAGCCTGGACAGGATACTAGTTGGTAAAAACTCATTGGTACATGACTGGTTTTTAACCCGTGACCTTAGGGCCAGAAAGCGGGGCCGGTACCACTAGGCCACCAGCACTCTTGATAATATAGTACATAACACTGAGGGATAATTATGGTAATTTCTAAACTATTAGTGTCTAAACTAAAAAATCTTACCTGCAAACATTTTTTTCAAGCTTGAACGGTATAATTGTTTACTTGTTCATTGTAAAACAGGACCACTCACGTGAAAAGCACGTTTATGAGCAAAAATTTACATAATATTGTGTTTGAGACAAAGCAAGTAAACTAGATTTTTGCCTACAGAGTTTGCGGGACGTGGGTTATAAAAATTCTGGCAACAACAGCCTTTTGTACAGTACTTAAACAAAATAGCCTAATTAAAAGCAAGCTTTTATAAGAGAAAATGCGCAGTTTTTTTATGCTCAGTAAAACATAGGATAAAATGTAAAGATCCCGAGAGAGCAGCAGTACTGCAATAGTCGTCGTTTAGACGTGAGCTCGTTAATCAGTCCCCGATGCACTCTAGTGTGAACTTTGCACGATGTAAAAAGCGCATTCTTGTTCAGGAAAATTCATTATACCTATATTTTTCTGCATTTTTCTTCCATATCCGCCGTCTATTTTTCTTAACCAATACAATCTGGACCTTTTTAATGCAGGGGTAAAATAATAGGTATCTTCTAGACAATCCTGTTCTCTTCGCTTAACCATCAGGTGAGAATGTAGCCAAAGAATATTTTTTTTTTTTTTTTTTTTTTTTTTTAATAAATAAATAAATATTCTGGACAATTCACACAACACTACCCAGCCCCAAACTAAGCAGAGCTTGTAATATGGAAACCAAATAGCTGATGTAATACTTGAATACATTTTTTTTTTTTTTTTTTTGTAAATACATACTTAGAATACCTACAATATAACACCCAGACAGAGAACAAACATTTGTGTTCACCACACAAATATTTGTTCTCGGTGGGGATCGAACCCACGACCTACGGCGCAGAAGGCAGAGCTACTACCAACTGAGCTAGAGGCCAGTCAAGAATAGTATGTGATACGAGTACGGCGAGGCTAAAGAACAAGCAATAGCGATATCATGTAGCAGTAATATCAGACAAAAGGCAGATCATCCGTCGGGATATCGATATCTTAGAACAATAAAGGTTTTTGTGAGAAAAACAAGCCAGAAAAGCAAGTACGACTATTAATATAGGACTAGTTTTTTCGATAGCTATAATATTTGTTTTATCAAAAAAACAACAACTCATTTGGCCAAGAACTTATATATATTTGGCAAATTTTATAACCCTTACTTGGTTTGCGAGGCGGTTGCCGCAAGTAGACCGCTGGCGGACCCTTTTTGTGTGATGCTTCACACTGTTTTCTAACTTTTTAGGTGTTACAACATGCCGGTTTCTATCTTGAGATTACTGGCATAGTGTATATACATTTTTGGACAGTAAAACTCACGGATACAGGATACAGAACACCTTCCTAAAGGATCGGAAGGCAGGGCCCTGCTACCACTAGACCACCTCAAGAACTGGACATGAAGTTCAAAGTTCAAAGTCATAGAAAGCTTCGGTAGTCCTACGGAGAGATGGGCCGACGATAGACCGTCAACAGTGGCCCATACGTAGTGGCTTCTACCCTTGCAGTGTATAAAATTGAGGCTTTTACAGCTTTTAGAATACAGTCCGTAGAACACTAGCCATCGAGTGCCAAAGTTAGCTTAATCTTGGAGTAAGCATAGCTCCCTCTGGCTCGGTCAGAACAGCTCAGTATCAACGGTTGGCGAGCAGCCAAACTGATGTTTGGCTTCTTCTATCTGCCTCCCCTGGCTCATTTGCTTTACGAACTGAAATATTCGTTTCACTTGTAGCATTTATACATTTTACTACGGTTTTCTTAAAAATTAGATTATGTTTGTTTTTTTTTCTAATAATTTTGGTGCCACTGAAAACCAGGCAGCGCCATAATAAGCGCTGATAAGGAAAATACTGAGGGGAAGCCTTTTTTCTTCACATATTGATATATTTTTTATGTCTATCAATTTTGTGACGCAAAATAAATAACTTCTATTTCTATTTTAATATTCCTAGCGAATACTACCAATATTTATCGAGATGCCGCAAACCCTTGTTTCTTTCAATATTATCAAGAAAGTCCATTGAAATATTAAACGAACCGTGTCTGTTTGATAGGTATAAAATTAGGTTCTAGGACTATGCCGGTTTCCTCATGATGTTTTAGTTTACCGTTTGAAAGCACCGGCATAGTACACATACCTACATTTTTGTACAGAAAAACTCACTGGTGCACGACTGTATTTGAACCCACAACCTTAGGATCGGAAGGCGATGCCGTTACCACTGGGCCACCAGTGCTTTCAGCAGCTCTTACAAAACCTCCAGTGGACGACATCGGTATTTTTTTATATAACTAGCTAATGGAGCAAGCATAGTATAGTTCACCTGATGTTGAGTAGTAGCCATTGCCTATAACAAAGCATCGCCTCGTAGGTTACGCACGTCAGGAACGTGCCCTACGATGCACTGCCCTGCGTCCATCAACTTGAGGGATACAGATCACGTGCCAGTAATTTCACCGGCACCCACACCCTTCAAACCGAAACACTGCAATGTTGCTTCACGTCAGAAATAGGCATGGTGGTAGTACTTCCCCGGACGAGCCCTTCACAACTACTACTAATAAGATATAAAAATCAGAGCTTCTAGGTGGGCGACTAGAAATTCTGTTCGGAGGAATTTGTACTACAAAAACTTCCACTCAAGGAACGAGCACAATATTTTATTTGAAATTTTAGGAAAACATTTTATACAGCTGCTGTGAGTACAATGTAACACTGAGTTCTTAAAGCTTGTTACAAAGTTTGGAGTAACGAAAACTTAATTAAAACGAAGTTGTATTTTAGAGGAGATGGGACAGAAAAATATAACAATACAGTACAAGAGGTGGTTTCACAGTTACTTGACAATTGGCACATACTCCAAATAAAAAAGGAGGTTAATAATTTTTTATAATTGTTATTACATAACTTCATCATTTATGAACCGATTTATTTTATTTGAAAGATAGTACTTTCAGTTTGGCCATCACGCATAATATTTTATCAAAATCAGTTCAGCAGTATAGTCTAGCATAGTCTAGTATAGTCATAGTCATAGTTTAGGCATGGTCATAGTCAAGTATAGTCTAGTAGTCGGTTTCCGATTTAATCATCGGTTTAACATTTTAATTGACTTTGAATGTTTTGAATACCTGAAATGAGAGACCTGACCTGCACGAGACAGACAAAAATGGAAAGAACTGGAGGAGGCCCATGTGTCAAAAGGACAAGTTCGGAAGCCGCGCAACAGTAGACAAGCATATAAATAGAAATATAAAAACTAGCGGCTGCCCGCAGCTACGCTCGCCCCTTTTTTTGTTAAAAAGACATAGGATATAAAATGTATCCTATGTCTTTATACCGATTTTAAGCTACCTTCTCATTAATTTTCAGTTAAGTCTATTCAACCGTTCTTGAGTAATAAATAGTATAACTAACACGATTTTCTTTTAATTTTATAGATTACAAAGTTCAACGACATGAAAGATTATTACACTCATTTAGGTACTAACTTTAGCCAAGTTAAATTCAGCTCTGCATCCTTTATAATGCAGATTCAAATTAGCAACAGCATACTGGTTGAATAAACAAGTGAGTTAGCTTCATACCTTCATGTTTATAAAATTAGCTCGTAATGGAGTCAACTCGTAGGTATTTTCTTCTATTGTAGGTATTTTGTTGTTAGCGTGCAACAAAACTAATATAAATAATTGAACGATAATTAAAAAGGGTTACCTTCTAGCCATCTTCGTAAGCTTGAAAAAGTCCATGCATTTACATGATCTGTAGGCCTACCACAAGCTCTGTCTGGATCTGTCTCTGGCTCTGGTTTGGAAAATGTGTGAGTGCTGATTAGATAAATCCTACGTCGAAACGTCACATACACAGTATAATAGACTGGTGAGCACTCACATCAGACTCAAAACCAGAGCCAGAGACAAAGCCAGACAGAGCTTGTGGTAGGCCTACTGGCCATTATAATTAGCTTGAAAAAGTCCATGCATTTACAAAATATGATTTTAAGCCTAGACCAAATTTTCAAAAAACTGTGTTGGAGTACATTTTTAAAGACCATGGCACATTTTTGTTTATAATTACATGTAAAGCGAATTAGTTTCAGAAATTTACAAGCAAAAATATACCTAGCTCAAATTATAGGAAAATAATATGTTTCAGTTAGCTATAATAATTTCTAAATTAATTCAGACTTGGAGTGAACGTCTAACCACATAATGCAAATTAGAATTAAGAACAGCAGCCTTGCAAAATGTTCCTGTGACAGTGCAAACTCCACCCGAGGTACCTACAATAAAAATGGTAATTCGAGCAAAGCAAAGCGGCCCAGCACGTTCCTATGCCGTTAGCACAACTTTCTAGATGACACGCACGTGTTTTTGTGTGCCTCAAGTTGATAGAGATCGTTGCAGGGCACATTTCTAACGTGTAAAACCGGCGTGATAAGGTTTGTACTTCCAGGAAATATTAGTGTTAACCTTTTTCTAGCAGTGGCTTTTTTCAAGCTGATGATGATGATGTCTAGGGCGGGGTAATAATTATTATAATGTATTCTTGAATCAATAACTCAACGTACGACCGTCTACATACGTGGACTTTTCAGCACTTTGTAAGACAAAAAAAACTGCCAGGTTGCTTTTCTACCAGAGATTTACACACACACCAATAAGATTACTTCATTTTTAGCTTCTTAGCTAAGCAATGCAAATAAGGCAATCCTATTGGTGGATTTGAAATATCCGTAGCTACAGATGTACGGTTGTATCAGCTGAGCAACATAGTACATTTCTGGCGGGAAGGCATTACTTTGAGGATGAAAGCGCCACTGTCATTATAGATACTTGTGCTAATCATCCTTTGTACCACGGACAACCTGCTCAGTAAATCTATCCATAATATTACCATGAAAACGCTTATCTGCACGCAACAAAAAAAAATTATATAACAGTACCCTCCTATGTTTGTTTTAAATATTAAAAGAAAGAAATAACCATTGTCATAAAACTCATTCTTGGTACTATTTAAAGAAGGTATTAACTCCACTTTAGGTCTGATACTCGTAGATCTGTTAAGGTGATTAAATTTTTCTTCGTTAATACTATCGTGGGAACTCAAAGGTGCGTTATTAACATAAATTATCTATACAATCGATGGGACTTCTTACTGTATAACAAATATTAGATTGAATGGAAGAAAAACAGTACAAACTTGTGGAATGGAAATACGGAAGGTATACAATATTCCACTTACATAATATATTGGCTTTGCCTCGTTTGTCAACTTTAAAACAAATATGAGTTTTTGTTGATGATATACATATATTTATCTGACTATAGTATAGTAAGTTTTATTTATTTATTTTAGTCTGGATCGTCCCACTGCAGAGCAAAAGCCGCTGCTTTTCCACACCTCCCAATTGTGTTGTTTTGGACGTTTTGATGGTAACGATATCTTGTAAGTATTGTGTGTTCAATCTAATAAAATTTATGATTAATATAATATAGTAGAATAAGCACATGGGATAATGAGTTCTTCTTGCAACACTATATAGTTTGTATTACTGAATACGTTTATTTTTTTTTATTTGAGATTGTTCACAATCAAGTTTTTGTTTATTTTATTTATTTCTTTAAATGAATGAAAATACTATGGCTTAGGTACACACAAATCAAAGTAGAAAGTCCACTTAAAATAGAAATAACTTATTTGATCAACCCACCATGCTCTATTATTAATGGTGACCCAAATCTCTGTGACCTCTAAAACCACATCTGGCCTCATTCCGTCGTATAAATATACTACTAAAAAAGTTCCATGAATTCTTGTGGCGTGTTCATCACCGAAAATTGATTAGGCACCTAAATGGTTTCTAATATGGCAAATTGTGGGTAGATAGACTAGGCTCTCAGCTCAGCTGTTTTTTACACTTTATAGGCTTGCGTTTGACCACAATCTCACCGGTTGTTAAGTGATTATACGGCCACGGTGTAGCACGCTTACCAAGAAGATACCTATTCACTCTTGTATTGAAAACGTCCAAGTTGTAGGTGTTCGATAAGACCGCAACATAAAAGTTGAAGCAAAGCACTTGGTAGCTCTGCCTTCTGCGCCGTAGGTCGTGGTTTCGATCCCTACTGAGAATAAATATTTGCATGGTGAACGCAGATGTTTGTGTCTCTGTTTATTTCAGTACAATGTATTTACTCGTTGTATTTTTGAATCTACTAATATAATTAATCTGCGATATAAACTGAGTGGATCACGGTTACTCAAAAATACAATCAAAACTTTTTTTTGCACTGTGCAGTTTTATCCTGTCTCAAATGTATGGGCAGCCAGTATAGTTTATTTAGTCTCAAATGGTGAAGGAAAACATCATGAAGAAACCGGCATGTCGTAGAACCTAAACTTCGAAAACATGTTTCAAGTACACACTTTGAGGTTTACTTTAAATCCTTTTATCACGCTGGTTTCAAACCAGTGACACGATAAGAAGATTGAAATAAGATCTTACACCACCAAAGCCAGCTTATTTTTCTCAATGTTCCGTGTCCATGATAAAATCTACTGTACTGTGAACAATACCCGGGCACTAAGCACCGAAATCTGTCTCGAACACAAAGACTACTTCTGGCTGGCATAGTTCCTTACTTAAAGCAGCGTTTCTATTGCTACGACTTACATTAAAAAAGGCCAACATGAAAATGTAACCTCCTTAACTTCTTTAAGAGAGAGCACTGGTGGTCTAGTGGTAGTGGTCCCGCCTTCCGATCCGAAGGTCGTGGGTTCAAATCCACTCGTGTACCAATGAGTTTTTCTGTCGAAAAATTTATGTGCACTATGCCAGTACTCTCAAAACGGTGAAGGAAAACATCGTGAGGAAACCGGCGTGTTGTAGAACCTAAAAAAGTTCGAGCAACACGTGTCAGGGGTCACGCAAAAAGGGCCCACTAGCGGCCTACTTGCGGAAAAAACCTGCCCGCACATCAAGTGCGCATGATAAAAACTTGCCAAAACTTCTTTAAGCAAAAAAAAAAGCCAAATCCCAAGAAATGTTGACTGAACACCACTGCTTTAGCACCCACCTAGAGAGTCGAGTGCCGAGTGCTCCTCTACATTTGATTTCATCTTTAGACCACGATATACCTAAAATCAGCGCCATCCACTGCAATCAGCAAATCAACGGAGTGTGAAATCGAAGACGCTTGTTCAGACCCACGCATCCACGAAGCCCCAGGTATTTCTTGCCCCCTTTACATTACTTGGTATTGGTAGTAAATCAACAGCGTTTCACTGATTACCAGCGCGGAAGGCAAGTTTTTAGAACTTCCAAAACTGTAATAATTACTGTAACCTCTTTCAATTGAAAAATAATGCTTCGGTCACTTACAATGTAAAAGTGCACTCTCATTTTGACTGTGGTACTCATTAAACAACACTAAACAGATTTGATCACCAGTTACAGTTATACCCTTTTAGATCCCTAAGTACCAAGTACCAACTCAAGTACCTACGTCGGGGAAATTGCTGGCAAGTTTGTTTGGCCTACCATGAGCTTCATTGGTTATGGCTGTCAAAATTGTGGCAACAGTGTCAACACATTAAAACCCAAGAAGAAAATGAATGTGTGGTTTAGCCGATCTATACACAATTTGACAGCCATAACCATATAGAGCTCGTAGTAGCCCTGATGACAGCGATATTTGACAGGGTTTCACTGATCGCCATTGCCATCGCCTAGATGTGCGCAGGCCTTTAATTCAATAAAAATGAAGTGTAACAAATGATAATAGTGTAAGTCGCTAGTGTTGAGACTTCCCCTTTAACCTCGAACATGGACGTCGGTGGCGGGTTTCGCATTCTTTGCCCTGATTTATTGAGTGGCCGCAGTATTTGATCTAACGTTAAACTACTATTACGCTATTTAGTTTTAACTTGTTTAACCGATAGTTAAACGTTGTTGAACTTCGCTTTCTGTGTTATTGGATGCAACTGTATTTTGCTTTAAATTGCAACGGGTAGTACCTATATGGTATGAATGACACGACGTAACGTGATTTTTCTACCCTCTTTGGATTTTGAAAACAATAAGGTTTGAGGGAGTGTCTACTATGGACCGGGGTTTTTTTTAATACAACTTCTTAATGGAACAAGCATATTATGGCCCACCTGCTGTTAAGTGGTAACCATTGCTTATCGCAAAGCATTGCCTCGTAGGTTACGCACGTCAGGAACGTGCCCTACGAGACACTGCCCTGCGTCCATCAACTTGAGGCATACAGATGTTCAGCCTAACGTGCCAGTAATTTCACCGGCACCCACACCCGTCAAACCAAAACACAGCAATACTGCAATGCTTGGATTCCAATTATGAATCTTTTTAAATTTTAGGAGATGTACGGTTCGTCATGTGTTGTCTTATGTGGCAGGCATAGCTCTGTTTCCCAATGTACACGTCTAAATTCCATTGGAATAGGAAATATATATATAATATATAGTTTCTTGTAAAATATCAAGAAAATTCGATCAAAGAATCACATCACACCACTCCGTTCGCTAGCGAGTAAGTGGCGTAGCTTTTGTAGCTACAGTTGTCGTAGCTCTCACATGTAGCACTACGCTCGTAGCACTATTCTCGTAGCACTCGTGACGAGATTATCCATCGGCGGCAATTCCATTGGTGGTGGAAATCAAAGCTAGCACTCCATATATCTGAGAAGACGGTGAGAAATTTCTGCGAGCTATTTTGACAGTGATTTTTGTCGCCATGTTTTTGTAACTCTGTATTTTTAGTAAAAATGTACTGCTCGTGACGTATCTACTCAGTTGGTTGATTCTAAACTGGGTCAAGCAAAGTTGAGAGCTTGCGATGTGTTCCGCCCACTGGCATTTGATGAGAGATAAGGGAATTCTAAAATTAGTACATAGTTACTAAACTTGACATTGTCAGAGCCAATCTCATGTCGAGATTGACTCTAGTAATTGGCGATTCTCATCAACAATTCAAGAAGTGAAACAATATAATGTCATTTTTTTTTGCGTAGATTTAGATTGGTTTAATCTTTATTGTTAACGTATTGAAAAAACCTGTATAGTACTAAATGCGGTGGGTGGACGCAAGCAATTGCAAGCCCAACTAAACTGACAAAAGTTTTTGTAATTATTAACCCGATGTGAACATAAGATGAGATAGCTCTTGTGGTGAACCCTAAAAATATTAAACGAATATTTTTAGTTTTTTCAACATCGTTAGGCAGGCAACAAAAAAACATTCAGAAAACACGTGATTGGGACATGGACTAACGCTGGGATTTTTTCTCGAAAACTCATAAACCAGTCGGCCATTGATAAGTGCACGTGTTCCTAAAAAAACGCGCAACTTTCAAATCACTTTAAAAACAACTTAACTACGGACCTTTATGAGTGTCATAAAACATGCCAATAAGGAATACTGTAGCTTAAGAATATTGGAAATCTTTTGTCTATATTTAAGATAAGGTTCCCTGCTGTGTTAAAAATAGCAGAAAGCTTTTAGAGTCAGACATAATAAAAACAATGCTTATACAAAAACCAGGATAGCGTCATTGTCTGAGTTTTGCTTGCGACTTCGAATCACTGGAATGGTTACCAGATGTTAACGAACGGCCACTAATTCAGAGTTTTATCTATAAGGAATGACACATTATTATACAATGAAATAGCCAAGAAATGTGTGATAATGTCCTACCATATTCTGAAATAAAGTACGAGTAATTAATTTATACTATTACAGTCTTACGAAGACGTGCTATCATCTCATGAAGTGATAATCTTCTTCATGTGAATGTTGATTAGTACCTTTTATTGGAATAAATAAGGTCTAGCAACACAATCAGTATTAAGATGTACTTTATTGTACATGAATTCCATAGAGTACAATGAATAAATATATACTACGCCTAATAAGCTTTGCTTTGAAAATGGTGCATAGATAAATGGTGCATAGATTGGTAGAATATTACCGAGTTAATATAAAACACTCTGCTGAGACATAATGTCACAGATTAATGTTCATTTCATGTGAATACTATTATGTACACACAGTTTATTTTATTTCATATTCAACGAGGTCCGAGACGCGTAGCGACATCTACTGGCAGAAGGCATCTTCTAGCCAAATGGCGCCAACGTCGGTGATTGGTTATCCTGACGAGACGCTTTCTGGGATCGACAAATCAATACGACGTGGGAGTGGATTGAGTTGACTTGCGTTTATGAAACAATGCAGTGGGCGTGACTTATGGCCTTGTGGGATGACAAGGGTACCACCCCCAAAAGGACGACGTAAAAGGAGACGACAGGGGCAGTTCAGGGGAGTTCGCGATTTGACCGGGGAGAGTTTGGGAGTAGTTGAGAGTTAGCAGGGGTACGCAGTCTCGGGGGTTGTCAGTTAGACCTTTGTGGGAATACTTTGTTCTAAGTTTTAGAGTGGCATTTATTGGTCTAATCTAGTTTAAACTCACGTATAAACTCAGTGTAGTTCTGTATTCATGTATAATGATAGTTGCTGTAGTTTATAGAGCCAGTGTTTGTCTCTAGTAAATTTGTAAGACAGTTGAATCCTGCGCAGATTTGTTTGTTATTAAATATAACTTCAGTGTTATTAGCTGCCAGCTAAAAGTTAAGTCTTTTGTACTTTGTCGTGGTAATTTCGAATGATTAAAGGTTTTCTAAATATTCGGTCATACGACTGGATTTAAAGTAAGGGTGATATTTCACCCATTTGAATTAATTCACAACCTTAAATAATTCGAGACTAATTACCAATATTTTTCTGTGTGTTTTCCTAGCTCTTGTCCGCTCCCTAAGGGCCGAATATCCCCTTTAAATTTTTACAGCCTATTTTTGGCTTGTGGTCAGTGATACCACTGTAATTATTTGTTATCTCTCGATATTGGCAGTAGGGGAAGTGAAAGAAATCCTTCTGAACTTACACTTCCCTGAGGAACAAGACTTTTATTGCTTGTGTCGTGGGAGACCTATGACATGTAAGTTATTTAGCGAGAGCTTCGGCGATCAATAAATAACTTCCCTGGCAGTCGACAGTGGAGGGCCAATACCGACAAAATATATTTTGTCATACTCTTAGAATAAATGTCTAGCTTTACTCCATAATATTATAAACTTGTCATTGTGTGTCATGCTTTGCTATAAACAATAAACTTGTCTCTGTTAAACGATTGTTTTCACTCAACTATAACCACCCAGCAAGTCTAGCAAGTGGGGATACTCATAGTCTTTACTTATTATTATCTAAAGAGCACAGCATAAATCACAGAACTTCAATCCTATTGACAATAGCTCAAATCGTTCTATAACTGTCTATATTTGTAATACTCGCTATAATAGCGAAGCTCGAGTCCATACAGGTTACAATGATGACGCAATAAAACTTCATTCATTTGCAAGCCGTCCATCGACAGGCTTATTCATCATTCTGTAGGGAACTATTTCTTCCTGGTTTTGTCCAAGCTCCACAAGGACTGCACTAAGACAGTATAGTGTGACCTGAAAGGTCTTACACACATATCTACTTTATATCGCACCTAAATTGGTCGCATAAAGAGGGCGGGCCCGCTCCTAAATACTTGTCTGCGTCTGAGCTGGATCTAAGCTAGAAGCAATAGATTTGGCACCGATTATCAATAAACAGACTGTCTCCGGATGGACAGGTAACCTGTGAAATCGCTGCTTTATACCGTTCTAACATTGTATTGTCATTTGATCTCTATGTATTCGATAAGTGAAGGAGAACCAGGATTCGCTTAGCTGAAGAAACCGACCCATCGCGGCCGGATAACAATTAAGGTTAACGGAGCCTCTCTTGAGCTTTTCTTAATAGTAACTTCATTCTTAAAAGGAGCTATAGTCATCTTGGATTAGCTAAGTTCTATTTTGGGATTACATTTTTAGTAGATAGATTTGGTATTAGGATTCAGTGGGGGATATTTAGGTACATAGTTAATTGTAGTCAACAGCTAATAGATAGTTTGGTAGGTTAGGCTTTAAGGTTGGGAGATGGTCTATATGGGGGGGGGGGGCCACCACATGTGATGCTCGTGATAACAGGATCTTGGTAATGTGTGTAGTTTAACGCTATACCCCAAGAAAAATTACCTGGATTACTTAATTAATTAATATAAAAAAAACACAACGTAGGAAAACTAAAAAATTTTGACGATCACAAATTAAATAGATTTTGGGAAAATAGTTAGCTTTTATTCGATTATTGCATCTTATTTTAGAACTTGCTGGGTTAAGCTAATGGTTTAAGCATACTATTGGATAATTATTTTTAACAACAAGAAAAACAGAGATTTGGTTATTGTATTTCAGCGCTTTTATTGCGGTACACAAAAATGCCATCTACCAGGTCGAAGAGAGGTCGCAAGCGAGACAACGAATCAAATTTTTCTGTAGCAGCTACTGCTCCTAAGAGAGTAAATGTAGTTAGTCAACAGGCGAGTCCATCGGACACTTCAGGTTTTCAGTTGTCAGATGATCAATCTAGCGAGATCATTAGGAGACTAGTAAATGCGTTGGGACAACAATGTACAAGCGTTGCAACAGGTAGTATAAATTCTGATCCGCCAGTACAACAAGCTACACCACTAGATAGTATGGAGATTCTTAGGAGATTAAATGCGTTAGAACACGGGAGTGCAGGTGTTTCAACAGGTAGTACGATTTCTACTCCGATAGTATCACAGGTTACACCGTTAGATAAAACCGAGATTTTTAGGAGGTTAGATGCGTTAGAACGGGAGCGTGCGAGCGTTGTAACAAGCAGTGCCACTTCTGCTCAATCAGTAACAACAGTTTCACCGTGTGAAGATAGTTCCAGAAATATTTCTAGACCAACAACTTCTACAACCGTTTCACAGCGCAGAATTCCTTACTTAGTACATTCAACCATAACTAAACCATCATTTAATGGGAAGAATGAGACAAACCCCATGAGCTTTATAGAAGACTTAAAAAGATACATAAATTCTATTGATGGTCAAGATTGTGCAATGGACATTGCAAGAGATTGTGTCACAGGGTCAGCTTTGAAAAAACTAGGAATCCATAGCAAGACTTGGAAGTCTTTCGCAGATTTCGAAACGGAGTTTCAGAAGGCGTTTTGGGGGATCGCGCAACAGGAGCAAGCTAAATATAAGCTCATTAATTCGTCGTGGTGTCCGGGATCCCAAATAAAAATGAGTGAACATTTCAGCAATCAGATAGATTCTGTCCGCTCATTGACTATTCCGTGGAGCGAAAGTGAGAAAGTAAATTCGGTTATAAAACACTTTCCAGTTGAAATACAGTTGCTCTGGTTTGCACAAAAGCTTGAGGCCACTATATCTGAAGCATCCGATTTCATAGACCGTATAGAACGTCACGTCGTATGCGAACCGAGAGAATTTACGAATTCATATGCAGTGAGAGGGAAAGGACGCGGTAGTGGAAATTTTAGATTAAACTCAATGAACTTCACACAAGCAAGGGAAAGTCCAAATTATGAACGCGGACGGAGTCGCGGACGTAGCAATTATAGAGGCAATCGTAGAGGGTTTACACCAGCCATAAAATGGGAACGGTCAAAGGGTGGTGCAATGGCAGGTACCACGACCAATTCGACAAGTAAAGATGTACAACAGACAAGTTCTTCCAATCAGGGAAACGCATAGGTGTCGAGCAAGGTTGCCTCAGTAGTTCGACAATAGATAATGGAGGCATAAAGAAACAATTAATGATATCAATGAAACCTGACAGCAGAACAGATCAGAACGCAACTATTGTTGCATATAACTATATGCGGAAGGCAGGATGGTTACCAGGAAGGGGTTTAGGTAAATCTGAAAATGGATCTAGGTTTCCTATAGGTAATATACAAAGCCCTGAAAATATCAGTATAGAGACAACTGTGGGAATTTTATTAGAAAAAGATCAAAATGCTATTATGTTATGTGAAGAGGAAGGAAAACCGTGTTATACCTGTGACAAGCGTGGACACAGGCTTTATACCATTTTCAGCGAGTCAACTTTTTATGACGAAGACGAAAGCACAGGGCATTCTCTGTCACGTTTACCGGAGGTAACCATTATGATCAATGGCCAGGAGATTAAAAGTTTATTGGACACGGGTTCCCAGATAACAGCGATATCAAATGAATTATATGAATCAATCAAAAGAGAGTCAGGAAATCTGCCAGAAGTACCAACGCCAGCCATGCAAATTCAAGGAGCATTTGGTTCAAAGAGTGAGAAGGTTAATAAACTCAGTGTGGTAACTATTGAAATAGGATCAGTACAGATTGATACACCAGTTATAGTATTAAAAAAATTGCCGTATCCGATGATATTAGGTCACGATTGGTTAGAGCGGATGAAAGCAGTGATTACTTGTGGGCCGGAAAAGGTTCTAAGCGTGGAGCATTTAGGGGTTAGAACTCAGATTAAAATTGGCTCAGATTATGATAACAGTGATTGGAAACATAAACTTAACTGCTTAGTGTCGGAAAGTAATAATATTACACATAGCACGGATACTACGAAAAATGGAATGTCTATACAACAATACGTTCAGTCGTTAAGCAAGACGAATCACGAGAAACAATTACTATTGTCTGTTTTAGAGAAACATCAAAAGGTATTTTCCGACAAACCAGGTAGAACGCACGTGTACGAGCATAAGATCAAAATGGCTGATCCGACGCCATTCATGAAGAGGTCTTATCCAATACCTTTTAAACACAGAGAACTTTTGGCGAAAAAAATATCGGAGTTAGAAGAACTAGGGATTATTAAACGCGAGAGTACATGCTATTGTAGTCCAATGACTTATGTGATGAAGGAAGATGGCAGCGTTCGCCTTCTAATAGATGCACGAGAATTAAATAAAAGGATGATAGGAGACGCAGAGGCTCCTCCAATTACATCAGAGATATTACAATCATTTCATAACGTGAAGTTTATTAGCGTCCTTGATTGCAGTGATGCTTATTTTCACATTCCTCTAGAGAAAGATTCAACAAAATACACAGGCTTTACCTTTATGGGTAAGACATACACTTATAATGTTCTGCCTCAAGGACTAAAGACGTCAGTTTCCAGTTTCAGTAGAGCAATGGATATCATATTAGGAGCAGAAGTAAGAGACTTTTGTGTGAACTACCTAGACGATTTAGTAGTGTTTACTTCTGGGACACTAAAAGAGCACATAGAACATCTAGAACAAGTTTTGGACAGACTACATCAAGCAAACATGTCATGCAACTTGGCAAAATGTAGTTTTTTACAGACGGAAGTTAAATTACTGGGCCACATCGTAACTATAGACGGGATAAAAATGGACCCTGATAAGATCAAAGCAATAAAAGAGTTTCCACAGCCTAAGAATGTCAAACAATTGAGAGGCTTTCTAGGACTTATAAATTATTTCAGGAAATTCATTTATAAATATGGCGAGGAAACAAAACCACTTTGTCATCTCCTACAAAAAAATATTCCCTTTGAATGGACGTCAGACATACAAAGCGTTTTTGAGCGTGTCAAAGAATTATTCTTAGATTCTGTGATGTTGATTCATCCAGATATCAACAAACCTTACTACGTACAAACTGACGCGAGTGCAATTGGAATTGCGGGTTGCGTGTATCAGTTATCGGAGGATGGCGATCCCATGATTGTTGGATTTTGTAGTAAAGGACTTTCAGAAGCCGAAATGCGCTGGACTGTATCAGAACAAGAGCTATTTGCTATCATTTATAGCCTAATCAAATTTGAAACCTACTTGCGAGGAGCTAAGGTGATTATTAGAACGGATCATAAAAGCCTTACGTTTTTACATTCTTGGAAGTTGCTTGGGGCACGAATGATAAGATGGGTACATTATATAGGACGATTCAATTATAGTATCGAATATATAAAAGGAACTGAGAATTGTGTTGCTGATATTTTATCACGGCACATACCCAATGTTGAGTTAGGAAGAGGGACACGTGTTGTTAGCCCACAGATAAACTTATTCAAAGCTAGTAATACTAGAGATATATCAGAACAATTAAAGATAATAGAACAAAAGCAAAGAGAAGACCCCGAATTACGAGGAATAATAGAGACTTTGAGTAACAATAGCATCTTACCTTCGGATAACAAGATGCAGTCTTATAAGATTGAGGATGGAGTTTTGTTCTATGAACGTGCAGGAACCGACCGTAAGCTTATTGTTGTGCCAGAGACGATGAAAGATGACCTCATTACGAATATACATGAAGAAATAGGACATTTTGGAAGACATAAAGTTTATGCTCTAATGAAGAGGAGATTTTACTTTGCTCGTATGTCACGTGAGATTGGAAGAGTTATACGAGAGTGCGACATATGTCAGAAAACAAAGTGCGAGTCACAGACCACAGTCGGTCCAAGTAAGCCAGTGCTTGCGTTGGAGATAGGAGAGATCGTATTCGCGGACTTATATGGACCTCTACCAGCGGGAAAGTTTGGAAAATGCTACGTTTTTGTAATGCAAGATGCGTTTAGCAAATTTATAAAGTTATACGCTTTACGTAGAGCTACTGGAAGAAGCGTAGTTGCTTGCGTTAAGAAATACCATTCAGAAGTGACGATAAAACACATCGTAACAGATAACGGTGCACAATTTGTTTCGCGTGCTTGGGAAGATGGTTTGGCAAAGCTGAACATCACGTTATCACATACGTCAGTACGAAACCCACGTCCTAATTCTACGGAACGCGTCAATCGTGAATTAGGCAGATTATTTAGGACGTACTGTCATAAATCACACAAGAGTTGGGTTGATGTCTTACCACGTATCGAAGACTGCTACAATAATGTTATACATTCTAGTACTAACTATACTCCAATGGAATTGGTGAAAGGTGAATCAACCAAATTGATGACCGATACGTTGGTTACCAAACTGATTACAGAGAACGATGTCGACTTGGAAACTATGCGGGAGCAGGCTAAACAGAACATCGTGAAAGCCGCTTCAACACGCGAAAAGTTCTATAACATGAACCACAAACTTATACAGTTCAATGTTGGAGATAAGGTTAAATTGAGAACGCTACCCAAGTCTGATAAGAAACAGAAAGTAACAAAGAAATTCTCATTGCTATTTGAAGGACCTTATGTTGTGGGTGCAATACCGTATGCGAACGTATACACCTTAATCAACGAAGACGGTGATATAAGAGGAAATTACAACGCAATACACCTGTCTAGGTATTATGAAAAGCGGCACACATCTGCGTTGAAATAAAAAAACGTTTAATACAACTCATACGGGTTTAAATAAAAAACCAAAGCATGTAGGGTAAAACATATTGATAGTGAATACCTTTTAGGATTACATGTTATGTTATAGGATTCTGAAGAGGGCTAAGGGTGGTTAACCACGACCAGTTAGAATTCATGGGTCGTTAGTTGTAAGTTAGTGTGAAGAACTAGTTAGAAGTTAGTTAGAAAGAAAAACATACAAAAATACAAAAAAATAGGTTAGTTATCAACAGTGGTAGGTGTAAGAAATAGTTAGAGACTTTAGTTGATGTTAGGTTAGTTATTTTAGTTTTGAATTGATGAAAATATTAAACTCAAGAAGAGTTAAATTTTTCAAAGGGTGGAATGTGGTGAACCCTAAAAATATTAAACGAATATTTTTAGTTTTTTCAACATCGTTAGGCAGGCAACAAAAAAACATTCAGAAAACACGTGATTGGGACATGGACTAACGCTGGGATTTTTTCTCGAAAACTCATAAACCAGTCGGCCATTGATAAGTGCACGTGTTCCTAAAAAAACGCGCAACTTTCAAATCACTTTAAAAACAACTTAACTACGGACCTTTATGAGTGTCATAAAACATGCCAATAAGGAATACTGTAGCTTAAGAATATTGGAAATCTTTTGTCTATATTTAAGATAAGGTTCCCTGCTGTGTTAAAAATAGCAGAAAGCTTTTAGAGTCAGACATAATAAAAACAATGCTTATACAAAAACCAGGATAGCGTCATTGTCTGAGTTTTGCTTGCGACTTCGAATCACTGGAATGGTTACCAGATGTTAACGAACGGCCACTAATTCAGAGTTTTATCTATAAGGAATGACACATTATTATACAATGAAATAGCCAAGAAATGTGTGATAATGTCCTACCATATTCTGAAATAAAGTACGAGTAATTAATTTATACTATTACAGTCTTACGAAGACGTGCTATCATCTCATGAAGTGATAATCTTCTTCATGTGAATGTTGATTAGTACCTTTTATTGGAATAAATAAGGTCTAGCAACACAATCAGTATTAAGATGTACTTTATTGTACATGAATTCCATAGAGTACAATGAATAAATATATACTACGCCTAATAAGCTTTGCTTTGAAAATGGTGCATAGATAAATGGTGCATAGATTGGTAGAATATTACCGAGTTAATATAAAACACTCTGCTGAGACATAATGTCACAGATTAATGTTCATTTCATGTGAATACTATTATGTACACACAGTTTATTTTATTTCATATTCAACGAGGTCCGAGACGCGTAGCGACATCTACTGGCAGAAGGCATCTTCTAGCCAAATGGCGCCAACGTCGGTGATTGGTTATCCTGACGAGACGCTTTCTGGGATCGACAAATCAATACGACGTGGGAGTGGATTGAGTTGACTTGCGTTTATGAAACAATGCAGTGGGCGTGACTTATGGCCTTGTGGGATGACAAGGGCACCACCCCCAAAAGGACGACGTAAAAGGAGACGACAGGGGCAGTTCAGGGGAGTTCGCGATTTGACCGGGGAGAGTTTGGGAGTAGTTGAGAGTTAGCAGGGGTACGCAGTCTCGGGGGTTGTCAGTTAGACCTTTGTGGGAATACTTTGTTCTAAGTTTTAGAGTGGCATTTATTGGTCTAATCTAGTTTAAACTCACGTATAAACTCAGTGTAGTTCTGTATTCATGTATAATGATAGTTGCTGTAGTTTATAGAGCCAGTGTTTGTCTCTAGTAAATTTGTAAGACAGTTGAATCCTGCGCAGATTTGTTTGTTATTAAATATAACTTCAGTGTTATTAGCTGCCAGCTAAAAGTTAAGTCTTTTGTACTTTGTCGTGGTAATTTCGAATGATTAAAGGTTTTCTAAATATTCGGTCATACGACTGGATTTAAAGTAAGGGTGATATTTCACCCATTTGAATTAATTCACAACCTTAAATAATTCGAGACTAATTACCAATATTTTTCTGTGTGTTTTCCTAGCTCTTGTCCGCTCCCTAAGGGCCGAATATCCCCTTTAAATTTTTACAGCCTATTTTTGGCTTGTGGTCAGTGATACCACTGTAATTATTTGTTATCTCTCGATATTGGCAGTAGGGGAAGTGAAAGAAATCCTTCTGAACTTACACTTCCCTGAGGAACAAGACTTTTATTGCTTGTGTCGTGGGAGACCTATGACATGTAAGTTATTTAGCGAGAGCTTCGGCGATCAATAAATAACTTCCCTGGCAGTCGACAGTGGAGGGCCAATACCGACAAAATATATTTTGTCATACTCTTAGAATAAATGTCTAGCTTTACTCCATAATATTATAAACTTGTCATTGTGTGTCATGCTTTGCTATAAACAATAAACTTGTCTCTGTTAAACGATTGTTTTCACTCAACTATAACCACCCAGCAAGTCTAGCAAGTGGGGATACTCATAGTCTTTACTTATTATTATCTAAAGAGCACAGCATAAATCACAGAACTTCAATCCTATTGACAATAGCTCAAATCGTTCTATAACTGTCTATATTTGTAATACTCGCTATAATAGCGAAGCTCGAGTCCATACAGGTTACAATGATGACGCAATAAAACTTCATTCATTTGCAAGCCGTCCATCGACAGGCTTATTCATCATTCTGTAGGGAACTATTTCTTCCTGGTTTTGTCCAAGCTCCACAAGGACTGCACTAAGACAGTATAGTGTGACCTGAAAGGTCTTACACACATATCTACTTTATATCGCACCTAAATTGGTCGCATAAAGAGGGCGGGCCCGCTCCTAAATACTTGTCTGCGTCTGAGCTGGATCTAAGCTAGAAGCAATAGATTTGGCACCGATTATCAATAAACAGACTGTCTCCGGATGGACAGGTAACCTGTGAAATCGCTGCTTTATACCGTTCTAACATTGTATTGTCATTTGATCTCTATGTATTCGATAAGTGAAGGAGAACCAGGATTCGCTTAGCTGAAGAAACCGACCCATCGCGGCCGGATAACAATTAAGGTTAACGGAGCCTCTCTTGAGCTTTTCTTAATAGTAACTTCATTCTTAAAAGGAGCTATAGTCATCTTGGATTAGCTAAGTTCTATTTTGGGATTACATTTTTAGTAGATAGATTTGGTATTAGGATTCAGTGGGGGATATTTAGGTACATAGTTAATTGTAGTCAACAGCTAATAGATAGTTTGGTAGGTTAGGCTTTAAGGTTGGGAGATGGTCTATATGAAGGGGGGGCCACCACACTCTTCATTTGGCTAAAAAAACATGCAATTACAGCACAGTTTATAGTTTTTATTCAGGTAGGTACTTAATTACAACACATCAGTTTTGCTCAATCAAGGTACAAACACACATCGTCCACCCCGCACGTAGCATAAATCAATACAAGTGGCGGGCGTGATTCCATTATTGGACCACATTCTTCTGTATTGTCACGACTGGCGCCGGAAATGGACTTGCCCAGATCACATTGTTCACTTTTCTAACCCAATTTTAAGTTTAACGTCTTTGTCACGTAGTGAGAAAAATGTCTGTTTTCAGTTACGTTACGTAAATAACAGCTTATAACCGGAAAATATTATGAAAAATAAGAATAAAAAGAAAGAAAGGTTGGTCCTAAGAACTTAGAAACTTCGGCATGGATTTTTACCTACCATGGTTATGAGCCATCGCAGAGGTATTTCCATATGCTTAGGCCTTTATATGTATATGTTTACGCATATGCAATAAAGCAGTTGATTTCACAAAACGGCACGTTTGTATATGCTTCAGCATAATATGTACTTTACGAAGTTATAAGCTTGTTGCGTCCACGTGACCCCATGCCTTCTCTACGCGTCCTAAGCGCAAACCAGATATGTTAATTCTGCTGTCTGGTATGTATATTATGTACAAAATTTATTTTGCGTCGTAGAAGTAATCTGACACAATAATATAATCTCAAATTCTGTTAAAATTAAGGTAAACCCTAGAAAGCTAAAATATAATGAAGCTATCCTTAATAGTCCATCAGCGAAAAATTTTATTTCAGGTCGTCTCAACCTTAATGTTCGTGTAATAAAATCTATAATGGCTTGTCATCAAACAAATCACAGCTTAGCAAATCTTATGGCCTCGTTATTCAGACTGAGGATTTCATTATTCTGAAAAGAATTTTTGATTCAATTACCGTGGATGATGTCGTATTCGTTACTTTTACTGGCTAATTTAATATTTTTCTTACATTCCCAAAGGTAACATAAGAAAATAAAAATGTGTGATGTGAGATAAAGATTTATAGATTATATTATGTTGATTATTTTAAGAAAGAAAGAAAATTTATTTATTTGACCCACAAACACATTTAACACATTAGTAGGTAACAAAACAATATTTAAAACTAAAAGGAAAATACCGTTAAACTAAAATAAATCAGCTAACTCTAAAATAAACATTCGATAATATTATATTATACGTGATAAATATCCAGTAAAAGCTTATACAATTAATTGTCAAAGAGTAAGAACGATTCTGGGCCTTTTCAACTACTACACAAAATTTTTAGAACTTCTAAACATTTTGTGTAGTAGTCACGCATAAACTTTTTAATAAATAAAACACACACACAGTACTGTGTGTGTGTGTGGGCCAAACACAAGCTCTGTCTTGCTCACAGACTCAAAATCAGAGCCAGAGACAGAGCCAGACAGAGTTTGTGGTAAGCATATACTGCACTAGGAATTAAAAAAAAAAAAACTTTGGTTTGTATTTTATCCACGTGTTTTTTGTATTTATAATAATATTTTTAATAAATAAATAATCTTCATTCTGTCGTAAATAAAAGGAATACACTCTAATTAAAAAAAATAGTTTTGTTAGTTTTCGGAACAAACAAACAGGAAATGTATTAAACTTCCTTCACGGCACGTCGTAAAAACAAATCATGGTCAGTTTCCAGATAACAGCACAAAAGTTTCATTAAAACCAATTTGTTTTTGTTAAATTCGATAACAATCGCGAACTTTAGACAATGGCTTTATCGGAAACGATATCGCAAACTGTTACGTTCGTAATAACATTTTCGTGGAAAATACCTAACCTGTTTAATATTATGTTAATTATTAGCTCAGCCCTGGTTTCGCAGTTTAATTATATTTTTTTCGAATTATAACGTAGCTTACGCTTTAAAAATATCGTATGTAATTTTACCCATTTTCTTGTGCTCCTTGTCCAAGGTATAATCTACATTTATACATAATATTATCTAGATTTTTTTTTAATAAAACATTTTATTTAAACCTGTTCTATGGAGATAAGTGGGAACAAAGTAGGATATAACCTTGATATATAAACAAGCACGTAGTTAACCAATCGTTACTTTGATGACGTGCTTTGTTTTGTATTTACATATTTAATTAAACGATACATACCGCTCTATTACCGTGGTAAAAAGTTTTTGCAACATTGTACGCAACATTATAGCTTGTAGTGTAGCTTCTACCATAGTGCAAGCTATGCTTAGTTTGGAGCTAGTTAGTGTTGAATGGATTGTCTACAATATTTATTTATACCATACCCCCTCTAAAAAGCTTATTTTATTCACGGGAAATCGTGAATAAAAAGCTCTTTTAATCACGATTTTGGTGTTTGAATTTGGAACACACCAATAGGGTCGACCTACATATTAATACTATACAACCATGATACAAACTCCTTGCGCCAAAAATACTCTAACTTGATTGGTCGAAATGTTTAACAAGGAGTTTAAGCAATGCTAACCTCCTTGGTTAAATACTGTTTTGTGTTCTTTGTTGTCATTGTCATAAATATCAATAAATTGCAGCTATTTTGAATACAGTGCACGTAAGTTATACAACACAAAGTTTGGTAATAATAAATCGATTGAAAATGCATTCTAGAGATGAAAAAGTTGTGAGTTTTGTTGTTCAATTGAGTTGTTTAGTTTATGAAAGAAAGGTCGGCCAATATAATAGAAAACTTGCATTAATTTAACCTTAAGTTAGTTTCCTTGTTTTCAAATAAAACCAAAATCAAAAGTTATTGGTTTTATGTCACATTAGAATAGAACAAACGAAGTTTTTAATTCTTTTTCGCTTCATCATCATCATCAGCCTGAAGAAGTCCCCTGCTGGACATAGGCCTCCCCTACACGTTTCCAGGAAGAACGATCCCTTTCCATCCACCGACTTCCCTCGTTCTTAACAATGTCGTCGGTTCATCTGGTGGATGGGCAGGACGCACGTTTTTCGCTTAAATCTTTCTTTTTCTCGAAGTCATGGTATAAAGTATAGTATGCAACTCTTGAATAAAACGGATTTGTATCGAGGGCCATGAATTACTCGCGTCGTTTAGGGTTCTAACACTTGAATCACTCGCTACGCTCGTGATTCAATCATTATGAATCACTCCCTACGGTCGTGATTCATTCGTTAGAACCCTTCACTTGCTCGTGATTCATCTATGACCCTCGATTTAAATCCGTCTTTTATTCACTAGTTACATAATATACTATTATTTTTATCCCCAAAAACTAGCTCGTCATTATTAGTACAAACTATATAGAAATTAGCATCTTGTGTGAGTGAACAGCCCTGGTTAATAATGCGGGCGTATTTTAATTAGGCTCAAATTATGTTCAGTGGTTTGTGTTCGTGGCATTGTCCAAACTCACAAACAATGGCATAAAGCTCTCTTATCATTTGCGGTTCTGAGCAGGCTTGGCTTTGTCATTAGCTGAGCGGTAAGCGTGAGCGGTTAGCATGAGCGTTTGAAGCTCTTACTTATCTCATAAACGATGTGAGCGTTTGAAGCTCGGATCTTACTTATCTTCTATACGTTACTCAGGCCTTCTACTAAATTGTGTCACAGCTTTTTTCGATCTAATGTGGTGAAAGGATTTAAAGTGCGCCTCGAAGAGGCTAAAACATTGCTTAAAGCTACCTCTGCAGTGTGCTTTACAATGAATTGCCCTGCGTACATCAACTTGAGCACACAGATATTCAGCGTCACGTGCCAGTAACTTTACCGGCCCCACGCCCTACAAACCGAAACACAGCAATGCTGCTTCACGGCAGAAATAGGCATTTTGGTATCTGGACGAGCTCTTCACAAGGAGCTCTATTATTTATTCAGCTAATTTTAATGTCATTATTTCTTATTAGTTAACACTTGACTATGCTATTCTTCATCATCATTATCAGCCTGAAGAAGTCCACTGCTGGACATAGGCCTTCCCTACACATTTCCAGGAAGAATGATTCTGAGCCCTTTCCATCCACCGACTTCCTGCGATCTTAACAATGTCGTCAGTCCATCTGGTGGGTGGGCGCCCTACTTTTCGGAAGATGCTATTCTTATGTGACATTAAATAAATAACTTTGATTTTGATTTGATGTGATGTTTTTACTTCTACAAAAATAAAAACCAGAGCTAGGGTTTATTCAGTTCTTTGATCCTTCCGTTCCGCTGATCGCTTAGTTTATGAATAACACTTAAGCCATATGGCAACTCTATAGCGTTAAAATTGACTTGCATTCCTTTGTGCTGCTAATGCGTTTGTCGGGTTTCATCTGAAAGGAATATTTTACTCAAACTTTTATGTTATCACCTTTTTAGGGTTAAAACCGAATTTCATATAAATCGACTATGTTTCAGGCGATTAATAGTGACGCTATCCGTCTGCTAAAATTATTTTCTTCTCTACTATGTCTATTCATAGTCAGATATATTTTTATATGGGTATTAATTCATAAATACGGATAGTTATTTTGAACCGACGGATAGAGAAATGCTGACATGTTAAAACCACCTTTTAAATTAACGCGATCGCTATACAAATTATATTGATTAAACGCGTATTTATCGCGATTCCCTTTTTATATTGATAAATAGAGTCTGCCCGCGACCACGGCTGATGTAACACGGTCGAAATGTTGGGAAAATAAAAAGGTAATCACGATAAATACCAGTTCAATCAGTATAATTATGTTAAAAACAGTCCTAAATTAGATAAAACTAGTTATATGTAAGCAGTTTTTGTAACTGTGTAGCAGTACATAATTTCAATATATAAACGATATATCAGTTATGCTGCCTTCCTACGGTGCGTGGGTCTGCAGATCATCACGCACAGCCGACGTCGACGCACGGCAACGCACACAGAAAGGGCTTCTGTGGTACCGCGCACCTCGGCGCACGAGACCGTTCCCATGGTGTGTCGTGCGAGCTCATCCGCCTCCGTGCGCGATATCACACACCGGTGGGAAGGGGCTATTAGATATATCTATATTCCAATTTTCTTATTTCAAAGTAACCAAAAACAAATTTTAATTTAACCTTCGAATTCAATTCTCTGCCTTTGTAGTTGAAGCGTTCTCATATTCTAATAGCTATTCTTAAGAATAACTTATAACAAATTCACTCTGTAGTTAAAATATAAGTAATATTGAAAACTACTTAAAATCTTAAAGTAAAGCTGTCTGAGGCCGTTTAAAATATTGCTTTAGCTTTGCTGCTAAAAGGGGTCACTTATGTAGGTCACACTTCAATATCTTAAGTGCTAATGCATTAGTCAATAATGGATCAGCTTAAACAATAACCTACTTATAGCTTTAGCTAAATGAAAAGATTTAGATTATAAGATTAAGAGCATGGTTGGTGTAGCTACAAGTAGTCTATTAAAGTATCTATTTTGAGAAACTTTGAATCGATCTATTTAGCCCGTATGCACCCACTTCTGGTATTAGGCCTCCTGTCTAATACGTCACTCTCTTTGGTCCTGTGCCAGTCTCCGCCATTGCTACCCAACTGCTCCAACAATATCATCCGACCTACGGGCGGCTGGTCTGCTTCGTGTTCGTTGTGCGTCTTTTAACCACCATTCTGTAATCGCCGTAGTCCATTTTCCATAATTCTTAATGGCCACGTGTTTTGCCTATCTCCACTTAACTTTTGATTCACATACTTATGCCTCCGACTTTTGTTCGGCGTCGTATGCATTGGTTCGATGTGGGTTCAAATCCAGCAGTTCATTATTTAACTTAGACATTTCAGTTATTGTACCACGACGCGTCGACGGTAAAGGAAAACATCAAGAGAATCCAGTTAGAAAAGACATTTCACTATTTTAACAAACGCAATGGATTTACAACTTTACATTTACATACAAACTACGCTCCTAAAAACCGCCGTTAAATTGATAAATTATTCTTATCTTTATAAAGTTACCACAAAAAGAGCTTTAAAACCAGTTGCTTTTGAGCTGCAGCTTACTCGCTCGGGAATAAAAGAATTTCAAATATCCCTCGCTGCTATAATTCGCCTTAAAAACGAATTTATAATGAGTTGCGGATCTCTGAATTCCAACAATGCAACAAAAAGCCAAAACGAAAATTCTGTAACGTTGGCACTAGTCTAGTTACGTTTTGAAACTCTGTTTGTATCTATAGACCAGTTTATTTTAGAATCAAGGAGGTAAATCTCGGAATGAAAGGCAGAAAGCTGGAAACTTGTATACCTTCATTAAGGCATTCTAAAAGTTATCTTAAAATCAGTGGTAGCTTTGCAAGTCATTCAAGGTCAAAGTTCACATATATCTGTTTTACAGTTATCAAAAAAATATACATAGTGTTCGGACTATTATGCCTATAGCATGCATAGACCGATTCTCTAATTCAGATAAATTGAAATTGCAGCGGGCGGGCCGCTTCTATTTCTGGAAGCAGTTATTTAAAAATTGCCTAGGTATCCAACTATATTTACTCCTAGTTTCATCAATTCAAACAATCGGTCGAAGCAATGTGGTGGCGGCAATTGAGCCACCAAATGGCTTACGTTTTCTGCACCACAATCTTTAGTAATAAATATTTCTGATTTTTGAGTATGAGAAATAAGCATAGCAGTCGGTAGTAACTTCTTCCTCGGACGATCTTTTCACAGAGAACCCTACCACACTGCATGATCAAACTTTTTTAAGCTCAAACTGGTGCTAGGTATTTTTAAATCCATTTAAGCGGCAATGCACATGCATGAGTGTGCTTTATATTTTATTTCTACTTTCACAAGCACAAGAACTACGAAGTCGGAAATTTGAAGAGTGAGGCTAAGTAGTTCCATTCTATTATCGCACGGCCCAGCGCGGTAACGACGTCGGCTGGTATACTTTTGCGGTCGATGGGGGTGGGATAGGGATGAGCTTTATATCGATTTTAGCTTGCTGCATTTTCGCGGCAGCGTTTATAATAAAAAAATACGTCGCGGCAACGCATGCTTACGGTGGCAGCGTTGTTGCAGAGATGTATAGATGGGCATGTACTGTAAGCATAGGGAAGCGTCGTGGTATAATAGTAGATTGTGTCATAAGGGGCCAAAATAAAGTATTTAGGGCGAGAGCGATTTTTTGAATCCAGAGTGAAGTGAAGGATTCTAGAGTAGGATCCCGAGTGAAACGAGGGGTCCTAGAGTAGAATCCTGAACGTAACGAAGGATTCAAAGTACGTCGCTCAAGGTTAAATAATTTTGGTACCGTGTGGCACACTCTGCTTTTCATCCCCCTCTATGAGAAAATTAAATAAGAGAAGCTTTTAGTAGAGAATCATTTATATTTACATAACTAAATTACAAATTTATATTAATATTAGATACATTTCCGCAATTTTTGAAGTTTATTGTAACTGTTTTGTTGGGAACAGAAAATGTAGTTGACTTATTTATCACTTGGGTACTCGTAATAACTTCAGACTCTAGTTGATGGTTTTGTAATATATCATTTTCACTGCTAGAACTCATATTTAATTGTTTTTTTGTGTATTATATTAAAATTGCTTGTAGTAGTTTGTTAGAAAGTAATAAAACTACAATAAGAATTAAGAAGTTCCCGCGTATTTTTTTTTTATTAACCAATACCGCGGCTACAGGCTCGCTTTTTCATACTACCACTACCAGCCAGTATTTTATCGTAGCGAATTGCGTTTTAATTTAAAACGCACTACTATTTAACTTTTCAATTTAATAGTATTCCAAATTTAAAAGTCATTGTGTCACTGTACCAATAGTGCGCCTAAAGTAGTTACTTTAGGCGCACTATTTAGGGAACCAATCGCCTCTTTTTGAATAGATGGGATGAAAAAAAATTGGATGTCTTTATAGTCGGTTTACTGACGATAGTTGAACTTGACAACGTCATACAGCTGTCCACGTGGACGCATCGCTCACTCAAGTAGGGAACGAGCGACAAAGAGGCCGAACGCAGAGGCCGATCGTGCCTCTTTGTCGCTCGTTCGGCGCTCTCGCTTGCACTTCAAGCCTTAAATGGAATGCCTCACAGCAAGGTAACGCCACATGAGTCATGTTTTTTCGTGCGTGCAGCCGACTCCATCGAATTATAAGACGGCAAAAATACGTCGCGGCAACGCATGCTTAGGGTTGCAGAGATGTATAGATGGGCATGTACTGTAGCTTATGGAAGCGTCGTGGTATAAAAAAAATGTTATTAATAAACAGACACGACTTCTTAGAAACAAATTCTAACAAAGACACAAAACACCAAGTCCCAAGTTGACACCGAAGATCAACTAACTATATCGATAAATCTTGAAGTACACCAAACCGTCTCTTGCCTACATTGTCTACTAGGACTGCAGATAAAATACATTGCGTTCTACGACTGTTAATACAACTATTTGCACGCGATAAGAATTCAAGTTATTGTTACTGCTGTTCATTGGGAGCCATTAAAGCTGTAATAATAGGTAGTTACTTTGATTTGTTGACATAGACATGAACGAATGAACCTATTCCAGTCTGAATTGCAGCTACCTACACATTAAATACATTGTTGTTGTCAATTTTATTACAGAGAGGTAAATTATAAGTATTGTTTTCAATAATAGCTTACCCCATTACCTACTTACAAGCGTTTTTCAAAAGATAATCAGTAGGCCTACCATGAGCTCGGTCTGGCTCTGTCTCTGGTTCTGGTTTTGAGTCTGTGTGAGTGTTGACTAAATAAATCCTACGTCAAAACGTCACACACACATCACAGTCAACCCTATAAATTTCTAGCCTAAACTTTCTCCCACATTCAACACACATGTAGATTTCCCCGATACATTTCCAGGAAGAACGCCAGCACAGACTCCCCACATTCTAGTTCCTTGATTTTACGTAACGAACGTGTATTTTGATCTGGATATGACAGCATCCCTAGTGCTGGCCACCTCATTAGCAATGTTTGTCCCCACACGTTGTCCGAGGCTGTTAAATACTGGATTTACGACTAGACTTTTTTTATTTTTATTTTATACAACTAGCTGATGGAACAAGCTTAAGGCTCACCTGATGTTAAGTGGTAACCATCGCCTATAACAAAGCACGGAGGTCATGCACGTCAGGAACGTGCCCTACGATGCACTGCCCTGTGTGCCTCATCAACTTGAGGCGCACAGATGTTCAGCCTCACGTGCCTGTAATTTCACCGGCACCCTCATCCCTTCAAACCGAAACACAACAATGCTGCTTCACGGCAGAATTAGGCAGACTTAACTTCAACACAACACTGTTATTCCTGGTTTGTGAAAATACCTAAGCCCTATGACGCCCGGGTTTACAAGATTAGGGGCTGGTTTCACGGATTGCTAATTAACCAATTAAATATTGTTTATCTAAGATTTCCAAGCAAAACTTTAAGTTAAGCAACTGTCAAATATTTGATTGGTCGATTAGGAATCTGTGAAAGTGGGCCATAGGCGTCAACTAAAAGTAAATAAACCGTAAGTAAATTGTATAATAAACAAGATTATAATTAATTTAGATTTATATGATTTAGAAAATAATCGATGCAAAGCTGGAACTTCAGTGAGGTCAAAACAGAAAATAGCAATTAGTGACAAAGGAATATTAATGTTTTCATAACTATAATATTTTAATCCTATTTAGAAACATAGTACTTTGTGGTAGAAAAGCAGACTCACGAACTTTATGTAATAAACGCTACAATATTTTATGGATTTAAATTGTAAAACTTATTTCTAGTTGAAAAATACCTGTGTGTGTAATGTTTAAAACATTACACACAGATTGAAGATTAAATACCTGGATTTTTTCACAATGCTTTTCTATCTGCCCTGAAAGTTAACCTTTAGAACTCAAAACCTCGCTCAGAACCTCGTTTTAAAAACGGTTTGTCTGTGGTATGCACCTAGCATTTATAATTTCTCCTTCGGGTCGACGAGTGAGAAGGGTTCTACAATACTATAGATAATCGGCAGCCTATTTTGTAGTCCACCCGAGCCATTATTGTGAAGGCATGTCGCCCCAACCTCTCAAACGCCGGAAACCGGGTGATGTATGGGGTGCCTGTTTCATGCCGACGCCGTCGTCCCGGCGAAATCGTCCGTGATGAGACGATGACCTCTTCACGACCTCATAATGTCAATATAGCTATTCCGAAACGCCATTAATTATTGTGCTCTAATTTATATGCGCTATGCCAGTATGCTCAAACGGTAATGGAAACCGGAATAAGCAGAATCTGAGTTTGAAAACAATAAAAGAAGTGCACGAATAAAACTCTTTGAGGCACACTTAAAATCATTTCAATACACTGCTGGTTGGAAAAAACTATACACAAAAAGAAAAAGACCGAACCCCCGAGTTTAGCTTACTTCTAAAATGATATTAAAACGTGGGCGGAAAGAACTAAAAATATAAAGTAATCATATTATTCGACATCAAAAAAATACACAAAAGTCTCTCACGCAACCTCAGGAAACAATAAAGGCAGGTGAAATTACATAACTTTATACATTTCGTGTTCGAAACCAGACAGACTTCTTATAAAATTACGAAATTTCAACTCTTTTGCTAAACAAAAGCAATACATGGAATGATTCAAGAAAGCTATTTCGGGAAAGTAAACGTTCGTGCCTTAGGCGTTTTTATTTAGAGTATTTTGTGGCGCCCACCGCCCGCACACATGCAATTACCAGTGGAGCGGACTGGTGAGGACGACTTGTGTTTATTTGTAAAGCACCGAATTGCGCCTCCCTCTTTATGGCGGCAATAAACCGACCAGCAATAAAACTTTAGGTTTACGCCGTTTGCTTCGCAGCTTTACAAGCTTAGTGATGTAATGAGACCCAGCCAAACTATTGTAGTGAAAACATTTCTTTTCTACGACGCTCATCTTTGTGAGCTATCGGCCGTATCTTTTTGTTTCTGTACTTACCAGTAAATCGAGCCTTGACCCTTCTCTTAACTTTATTTTTCCCTCTACTCTAGTCACAGTAATGTTTAACTTTATTAAAACATTAGGCTTTAGGGGGTACCGAGCAAAATAGTTCAAAACAATAGCCACGGTTAAGTCTATAATTAAATAAATAAATAAATAAATAAATATTATAGACAATCCACACATCACTATCTAGCCCCAAACTAAGCAGAGCTTGTACTATGGGAACCAGATAGCTGATATAATACTTGAATACGTTTTTTTTTTGTAAATACATACTTAGAATACAATATAACACCCAGACAGAGAACAAACATTAACAATTATGAATATACTTGCAATAATTATTACAAAACTATGCATAAAGTACCAAACTGAACGTATTTACAATTATTCCGTTACACAAAATACTAATTTATGTATACTTAGTTAAATAAATATAAAATACTGTTTCCAGACTTATAATAGTTTTATTTAACTTACTGGTACTGGACTAAATACTCGTGTAAAAGTTTCATTTATAGTCTTAACAAGAAGAGCATAGCATATCTTAGTTTTAGTTTACTTACTAGTACTTTAATAAATACACGTGTAAAAGTTTCATTTACCTCTATATTCATATCAAGAAAAGCATAGTATATCTTAGGCAGGTTCTTTATAACTTCCTATCAATGTGCCTTGATAAGAGCTACGTGTTCAGAGTTGCTGGCTCTGAGGTACGTGTGGAGTGTACGTGTGATTAAGACGGTTAAATACTAAGAAAAGTAACAAGAAACAGATAATTTACCTTTAAATATCCTGATTAAGGGCAGTAAAGGTTATCATTCTTAAACATGGTGGCTGTGTGATGATGGTTATAATATAAAAAACACTGAAACTTTTATTTTACACCCATATTAGTACTTGCTGACTTACTCGTATATATGTTACGGCTAATACCCGAAGTGCGGCTACACCTAGTTTTAGCCGGTTAGAACTAGGTGTAGGGCTCCTTGCGAGTGTTCTGGCTGAGCCATTGCAGATTCAAACTCGGGGCACCCCGACTTAAGTCACAAAAGTAACAGTAGGTTGTTAGGTTTTTTTTTTATACCTACTTAATTTCAAGAATAGTGCATGGCAGTACCCGAAAACAATCGGCTCGTACTAGGTTTAACCAAGAGTAAGTGGCTACACCTAATTCTAACCGGCTAAAACTAGGTGTAGCCGCACTTCGGGTATTAGCCGTAACATATACTATACAAAAAGTGTCAATATAGACACCAGACAGAACCAGAATTTATAATAAGACAGAACCAGAATTTTAGCTCTCCAGCATAGTCAAATATGAAAGCCAAAGTCAAATATATAATTTATTCAGTAGTATCACAGGATCACTTTCAAACGCCTTAAAGATAGGTGAGTCTAGGTGCCAGTTCCACGCGACCAAACCTAGAAGAACAGGCAAAAAAACTACCCCCTATAGGCCCCTAGGTAAAGGTCATGTAACGTATTAATTACAGTACATTTATAACCCATCGAAAATAATAAAAGAAAGTTTCTCACACAAATAAGCGTATCGTGACATAAAAAACAAATGTGAGCATCCTCCGAAATTGAATTTCATTGAAAAGATCCGAAAGAAGATTTTGCTGAATACCCGGGGGTAGGATTTAGAGGAATGGTTAAAGTGGCTTACTGTCCGCGATTGCGTGTGATAGGCAAATCCTACGTTCGTCTTTGAAGCAATACTTATAGAATGCTCCTAATAATACCACATTTTATGGTATACTGGTGAAATATAAAAGCAGTAGACTTTGATCCATCATAGTCATTTGACCCGAGGCCCGTATACAGCTGAAATTATTTGCATTTTAAATTTTTTATTGTATTTTTTTAAGAATTCAAGAGATACTAACGCCACATATCAATTAAATTTATAACTAATGTTGGGTTCATTTTAGTAATCAATAAATAATTTTGATTTCATTTGCTTACTGAATCAGTCAAACTCAAATATGTTTTTATTCGATAGTATCAAAAGGATCACTTTGAAACGTCTTATTATGGAACAGTATGGAATAGGTTACTAGACGTATACCTACACTATTTAAATTAAATAAATATTTAATATTTGTAAGCATTTCATAGTGATATAAGTTTGTTAAATTGTTTAAAACACTATGGATTCCATGAAAATATTAAAATATTTGCCGTAGAAATCTTTCACACGAACTTTTCACACGTGCTGACAGCCAAAACTAACTTTTATTTTAAGGGTTTCCTTAAAATACCCTTTAAATGTGGCCAAACGAGCTGTATACTTAGTTTATAGTATTGTTTTGTAATGAAAAAGTGAAAAGACTACAGTATACATTTGCGGAATAGAATTAAAAACTAAATTAACGGTTATTTAAAAATAGCAACTAAAAAATACAAAAAAATACAAAATTCATTTATTTACCAAAGAATAATATTACAGTCTTATTTAAATTACGGGTGGTCCCCGCACTAGGACAAGCCTGTATCGCGGGAGGCCAAAGTACTAGAAAATGGATTTCTATTAACTGAGGCAATGATTCTATAAAACGCATGCAAATGTAACCATGCACAACGGCTGCAAATATAATAGTATAGGATCCCTAGAAGAAGGACCTTCACCGAACTGGTTATTTAATGAAACGTATTTTATATTTAATTCAACATGCCAATAAATATATTCTATATGGGTTGCCTATAGAATTTCAGTCCAGGATATGATAAATTATAATTTAAAAAAATAATGTTTTTTTAACTTTCCACCGGTTTGTTTATTAGACAAATTCTATACCAATCGAAAGTATAGACCCCATAGAATATGCAAACGTTAGGTTGCCTATTTTTTTCCGGTCACAACTCTCGGGTAGCCAGGTATAAACAGGAAAATCGATACTAGCATTTTGCACCGGTATGTTTATTGAATAAAAATACTGGGGTCTATACTTTCGATTGGTATAGAATTTGTTTAATAAACAAACCAGATGAAAGTTTTTTTTTTTTTTTTTTTTAATTATTAATTAATCATAATTATCCTGGACTGAAATTTGATAGGCAACCCATATAGAATATATTTATTGGCATGTTTCATTATATATTAAATACGTTTCATTAAATAACCAGCTCGGTGAAGGTCCTTCTTCTAGGGATCTTAGACTATAATATGGATATTTCAACCGTGTGTATCATACAGTGACGTCATCACGTCTAGAAAGCTCGTGAAAGGTAAACCCAGGTAAATTCGCAAACAAAAACTCCGGTAACTTCGTATCCGACGGGTAACTCAATAAAGAACCAAATGAAATAATAATTATTTTTGGTCTGAAAGAGTATTTTCCAACGTTATTTATGGTTTGATGTTCGCGTTATATGGAATTTACGGTTTGAAATTTGGAGAGAATAATGCTGAATTTAGAACTGAACCGCAGAACAAAAAAAAATACTACGTATAGAGCAGACACATCATACTCGCGTGATGAACATTGATGTTTTTGTCATTGAAGAATGTTTTTGCAAAAAATTTTCAGTACACATCTATTCTATCAGTTAGCTGCTCTATAGTACCTACAAAATTTGATAAATTTGGGATTTATCAAGAGCTGCGTGAAAATGTTCACAAAACAAAATGATTATTATTGGATCTTCAGACACTCTCAAAGGATCTTCAGACGGACTAGGTATCAAAAGATCTAAAAGGAATAAGCTGTACCAAGGTATTACAGCCGTGAGGCCTTATTTCTCATCTTACACTGGAATATTTTGCCCAACGAGAGCTCTAGACTTATTTGACCCAGACCACCAAAATGTATTACCAGAAGGGCAAGTCTCACTTCATTTACAAAATTTCGTCTACAAAATACGACAACTACGATATACGGAAAACGTAGAAAAAGTAAAGGGTTGAGAAAAGAAGCAATAAAATAAAATTGCAAAATGATCGAGATCGGCCCAAGAATTAGGCCCCAGTAAATCGCTGCCAAAATATATTATGCTGTCATATTTGACAGCGTTTCGATGATCGCTGAGTCACGCAGAATCATGTGCCATATTTATTAAGATACTAGCGGCTATCGATACTACCGCCATATTCGTCACCTGCTTCTAAGCTACCTCCCCACCAAATTTCAGCCAAATCAGTTCAGCCGTTCTTGAGTTATAACAAGTGTAACACAACTTTCTTTTATATAGATAGAAATAGATAAATAATAGGTATATTAGCCACAAGCACGTATTATTTGAGAAGCTTTGAATCCAAATTCTTCTGTATATTTAATTCTACATACTCCGTTATGCCAGAATTGGGCAAGATATTTAATATCCCCAGCATCACACAAATGCATATTAAACCAACGCAATAACAGCTTGTTCACATGTAGCGGCGAACTTCGATTTCTGTGCAACGAGCGGAAAAATTTCATGATTTGATACCTACAATAGTTCGGGGGATATTATACCTAGTGTTTATTTTGATCGATTTTTTAAGGGCAAGGGGTTTGTATCTAGATATTGTAGGAGTAGATGACTTTATGGCACAATAAACTTAAGGAACTAGCATATGGACCACTTGATGTTAAAGTGGTAACCATTGCCTATAATAAAGCAAGTCCTTCAAACCAAAACACAACCTCAATCGGTTTCTCAAATTCGTATAACCCACTTCAATAAATAGAAGACTTTTTTGTCGGTTTTGATCAATATTGTTTGTATTGTCACATTTGTTTCAACTTGCAGGATTTTTTTTGGCAATCCGGATATCAGCTTACTGCATTGTTTTTTTATATTATTATTGTTATTTATTGGCCACATGAGATGGACGGGCCAAATCAAGATAACCATAGATGCCCCTCTCAACAAATGCGCCAGAAGAACAGCGGTGCATGCGAGAGGAGTGACGGAAAGGTGTCTGCCACTGCCCCATCATGACGACTGCAACCACGAACACTCTGTCAAGAGTGATACGGCTAAGAATAATAGTAAAATAATTTTTAAAAGTCACTATCCAGCTCCTGAACTACAGTTACATAATGCAACACACTGAATAAACCCAGGTACCTAATATAAATGTAAATTCAGTAGAAGAAACGCAACGAACAGAAATAGACGTTTATTGTAATTTAGCATTTTTATATTTTATGCATTGTTCCTGGTTGCTACTCGTAACTTTAGTTGTAACTTTGAAGCCCAGTTTCACGGATCAGTAATCGCCCAATCATTGTTTTTTGACAGTTGGTTAACTCAAATTTTTGCTTGCAAAACTTAAGCATTTAGTTGAACTGTCAAATATTTGATAAGGGGATTAGTCTGAACCCTCGGCAAATGGCCGTTTGCTGCCATACATATTTGTATGGCGGCGCGCCCTTAGCGCCCGCCAGCAGACCGGTAACACTGTCAATCGTTATTTTATACGGTTAAATACCAGCATTTAATTCTATTCAGTTCAGTTTTGTTAATTTGTTGTTATAGCAACACCAAAAATACATTATCTGTGAAAATTTTAACTGTCTTACTATCACGCTTCATGAGACAGAAAGACAGACGGACGGACAGCGGAATCTTTAGTAATCTTTTTTACCCTTTGGGTACGGAAACTTAAAAAGTGGTAATTTTTTATGTACACAAACACACTTGCAAACAAATAGCATAAATACCAACTTAATGTAACTGCAAGTGGTACACTGAGAAAAATGGATTTCTGGCCTAAGATGAATTCCACCTTTGACGGCTGAATTGTAATGACGCGAGGCGATTTTGAAACGTTTACGGTTAATTTGACTTTACTATTCGTTTGCGATAAACTGGTACGTCTCTTATGATAAACACGAACCGTCTCAAATGACTTACCGTAAGGTAGTCTTGGAATCCAACTTAACACTGTTAATACAGCAGTAATGGACTATTGAAAACGCTTTAAATTTACGACGTTGAATATGTGTTGAATATCACCGTAATTAAGGCAAAATTTAACTTAAATTAAGGCGATATATGCTTTAATAAAAACTAAACAAACTTAAACCTAAGTCATAAACAAACTTTCGAAAGCGGCATAAATAATCTTAAGCATGACAATATTCACCTTACAATAAGGCAGAATATACTTTAGTCACAAAATTTGAACGTAAACCTAAAGTATTTCAGCAACGTATGAATTCGGCAACTTAGAGGTATAATGTGGCCACATTTGCCCTTTTATAAGGCCAAATATGCTCAGGTTTCGACGAATCAAATGGTAACATTACGTCATAAAACGACTTACATACTTGGTCAATATAAACGTAAATTTGGTGATATTAGTGATATCATCAGGCGAAATACGATCAAGTTACGACTAATCAAACGGTGAATAACATCATGAAACGATTTACTTATTCGGTTAATTAAACCGTAGATAAGACAAAAATCACCTTATGGTAGGGCGGATGATACTTAAGTTACTATTTAATCAAAAGTTTAAAAAGTCTAATAACGCCATACATATTTGGCCAATTTAACCGTAAATTTGGCAATATTTACCGTATCTTAAGGCGAAAAACGATCGAGTTAAGACTAACCAAACGGTGAAATAACTTCATTTAACGACTTTTATATTCAGTAAATAAAACCGTAGATATAGCAATATTCACCTTAAGATAGGGCGGATGGTACTTGAGATATTATATAGTCAAACTTTAAAAAAGCCTAATAACGGCATACATATTTGGCTAATATAACCGTAAATTTAGCAAGATTTGCCTATATTAAAAGTTCCCTTGTTGCTATTCAAAGGCAGAACCCTCGCTTCTACATACAACTTCTGTACTTCTGTAGAAAAGTATCTACTTAGATCAAGCGAAGAACCTAAACCAATGTCTACAAAAATTTGATACCTATTTAGGTAATATAGGTCTCAGCTACCTGTTTCTCATATTATCAAGCTTTGCTTAGTTTAGGGCTAGATTGTGTTGTGTGGAATGTCCGCAAATATTTGTATTTAATTTGGTGGAAGAAAAGTATATTTTACTCAGTTTTATTATTTTAACGACTTTCAGTCAATTGGTGGGGGGCTAAGTTTAAAAAAGCTCTCTAAATACTGAGAGATACACCTTTGTAAGGCACTTATCGTAGGTACAACGAAAATCTCAATAATGCTGCCAGCTACTAAGGCAAATAACCTTGGTTCGTATGACTGTATGAGAGAGAGTATATAAACTTGAAAACCCAACGTCAAAACTGCCGAACCGATTATGATGAAATTTCTGTGGCACTAATCTGAAAGTAAAGTTAAGATATAATTTTTCAAATTAGTTTACGAGTTATGTGGTAACAAACATAAAAAAAAATCAAACGAATTGAAAACACCCATTTAGAATCATTCCCTGAGTTTACTCGCTTTTTGGTTGAAACCCTGACGAACGAGATTCAATACTTACTTTTGCTCTGTGCTGTATGCTAACTACACGAACTATGCTTGGAGCATAAGCCAATGGACACACATATGACACAGGCAGTTAGTAATGCAGTACAGTTTTGGCTTAAAGATTACGTATAGCATATTTTTGATTGGCCTCTCAGCTCAGTTGGCATCTCTGCCTTCTGCGCCGTATTTCGTGGGTTCGATCCCCACCGAGAACAAATATTTGTGGTGAACACAGTTGTTTTTCCTCTGTTGGGGCATTATATTGTATTCTAAGATGTATTTACAAAAAAAATGTGTGTAAGTATTATATCAGCTATCTGGTTCCCATAGTACAAGCTCTGCTTAGTTTGGGACTAGAAAGTGTTGAGTAGATTGTCTTGAATATCTATTTATTATTATTTTGTTATTTTTAACACCCACCACTAGCATAATCTGCAGTAGTCGAGTTGGCAGCACTGCCCACGAGGCCACGAGCACGTAACGACTTGTTTCATTCGTCAGTTTGGTTTGACTTTGGACGGAGTGTTTGGTTTAGTTATGAGTCATTCAAAGTTTATTTTGCGGGTTTTTTTTTATTTTCCCTCATTTTCTGAACGCTGCTGGCTGTGTCAGTGTATGAAAGCACAGACAAACAGATGTAGAGAGGTCCAAGACAGACCTATCAGCAGCAACCAACCAGACAAACATCTTCGTGCTTCGAACGTGGCAGACCAGAATCCCACAGATTTATTAACAAAATGGGGCAAACACCTGATTGATACGTCATTTCGAGGTAAGTAGAGTACCTGTATCAAACTCAGTTATTCCCTAATGTTTTTGAACCTAATCATGTTTTGTATTTGATAAGTTTAGGTACCTAATCCCTAGATTCTGGTTGTGTTGGAAACTCGAACGAAAAATGATTTATAAAAATATGTGCTTAGTGTTTTCAGTTTTGAACTTTTGCATTTAATTTTGTAAATTGGTACAAAGGAGTTTTTAAACTTAGGAAAATTAATTGTTTATTTTTTTCAGACAAGGTGTACTTAACATAATACGCAAAGAGGACGGGCTACTTAACAGACTGTTAATGGCTTCCTGGATTCCAAACAAAGAAAATAACTGGCCCATTTGGACTCTGGGCTAGAAGTAAATCCAAACACCAAACTTCAATGGAGTGATTTCAATCATGGGCACGCGGTATTGGAGAACCATTTAAAAAGGATTATAGCTGTAAGTACTTGTCATTTTGTATCAGTGATTCAAACGATCTCTCTGACTTAGAACCTGCAATGCCAGGCTGACCTGTCCTCTAATAGACCTGTGGTCGTAGTTTGGTTAGATAAACATAATACCTACTTGTACTAATTACCATCATAGAATGCTCTACTTTGTTTGCGATAGCTATTTCCTAAAAAATACATTATTTTATTTCAGATATTGTAATCCAGTTGAGGAGGCTTCACTTGCAATAACGGATGCCGGGGAAGGAGCTACGCCATGAGAGGAACTAGCCTGTGGGCAATAACAGCAAATGCGCGCCTACAAAAGCTTTACAACGAAAAAGACATTCTCCAAGACGATTTTATCTTGTTTTAAGTATTTAAAAAGTTAATTACTTATATAAATCGATTTTCTAATACAGATTTATAGATTTTTATTGAATGGTTTTATTGCAATACCACTATTATTTATATAAGATGCAAAAGCTATTAGGCTAGGTTGAGGTTAAACTGTTGGGTTGAGAAAATACTAGTCTATCTAGTACATATCTTTGGTAACCTGTAATCAGTTATTGTTGAGGTGCTTTATAAATTTTTGTTCTATTAATTTCAGAAGCTTACAAAGACTGGGAGAACAGTTTTATGGGGCAGCAGGCTACGCTGTTCACTGAAGGCATGTTTGGCTGATCTATCATCATAAAGTTCATGTGAAGGATATTGGCCCGCGTTACCTAAGAGTGACCTTTGAGCGGCCCAATGCCCTTAAAATGAACTAAATGATAGTAAAGCAAGTCAATCATGCCCTTAGGGAACAGCGTTACTAGCCGTTAAAAGGCTTTTTTCCAGTCTTTATAAAACGTTTCTGCTCGTAAAGAAAGCACAAATTACCGTACGATAGGGCTAGCCTAATCGTATGAAACATTCTAAAATAACTTCTAGAAGGCAAATACGACTAAGTAAATGTTGAAAACGCTTAATGCTTAGGTTAAACCCATAGTAAGTAAAGACGTAAAACACCTTACTAGAAGAGAATTACGACTTAAAAAAACATCAATATCGGTTATTGAACAGGTTAAACTACAGTAAGGTAAGACGTAAGACGTCTTACTAGAAGTCGATTATGACTTTGTAAACAGGTTTAACTACAGTAAGGTAAGACGTACGACGCCTTACAAAAAGTCGATTACGACTTAGTAAACTTTGAAAACGCTTAATGAACAGATTAAACTACAGTAAGATAAGACGTACAACGCCTTGCTAGAAGTTGATTACGACTTAGTAAACGTTGACAACGCTTAGTGGACAGGTTAAACCCACAGTAAGTAAAGACTTAAAACGCCTTTCTAGAAGCGAATTACGATTTATGAAACGTTCAAAACTCTTAGTGGATCGGTTAAATTGCAGCGAATAAAGGTATAAAACACCTTACTATTCTACTTACAGTCTATTATGACTTAGGAAGCAGTCAATAAATATTCAAAACACTTTGTGAACAAATTAAACCGCAGTAAGAAAAGGCGTAAAACGCCTTACTAGAAGTTAATTGGGGCGCAATGATACGTCGGATATTACTCTAGGAAAGATTTACGTGTGTGACCCGAGCACCTTCTTTACCGTTTATATCGCCTTACCGGAAGTTAAATCCCATCGTCAGTTCGTCGATCCTATCTCACTTACCACGTTAATAGCTTTTTATTTAAGCCTAATCTGTAAAAAAATACGTTTATAACACATATTAGAGAGTATAATGCTGCTTATTTGTTGCGCCTCACGCTTAAGGCGTAAAAAGCCTCCAACCTAGGAAGGCGTTTTTCGTCCAAGTACGCTTGGTCGTTTTTTTGCCTTTATTACGAATAAATCCACCTTAATTACGAACTTTTCAGCTTAACATTTTTCTCAGTGTAGCTAGCTTTCTATAAAACACGTTCATAATTGATTACTGACAAGTAGCGAGCATGTTAATCTCAAGATCACTAATTCAGATATCATGAAATGCGATTAATTAATGCCTATTATATAATCCAAGCTAATGTTTGCACTCGAATTACTACTGCCCAATCGAGTGGATTAATCCAGAACATACACAATGATGTACGGTTATAGGCAATAAATATTGCACATCGGCTCTGTAGAGCGCTATCTCTTTCTGACGCACACTACGCCCTATGAAGCCGAAATTACCCGATGTGCAATATTTGTTGTCTACTACTATATTATCAGCCATGATGATAATATGATAATGGGATAACTGTATCAATAATAATTGTGTGAATCGTTTTTATTCTTCATAATCGTATATAACGTCACTTTATGAGCATTTCTTATAGATAAATAGATATATCTTAGAGATACTTGGTAGGAACCAAGCCGTACTTTTTCGCCTGTTCTTCTAGGCTTTGTCGCGTGGAACTGGCACATAGACTCACCTAGCTATAAGACGTTTCAAGGTGATCGTTGTGATACCATAGAATAAATACACATTTAAATTTGAATTTAGCTCATTCATAATGCCGCCCGGCATTCAAATTCAAATATCAAATATGGTGATTTAATATTAGCTTTTTTTCGTTTTTTGTATCCTCGTAAGAGTTTCAATATTTGAGCGTAAGTGACTTTGACTAAAATGTTTAAATCTTTTGTTAAATTACATCGACCTACAATTACATGGACCTCGGCTTTCGCACAAAAGTCACGAAAAAAGTGTACCAAGCTAACCTACTATAGGTGGATACTTATATATATTATATAAACAAACTTTTAAAAAAAAATTATGTCTTATCTCAATTAGCACAGAACTCAATTTTGATTGCAACACTACCAGCATATCGCATGACGCACTTCTAGCGAAGATAACAGAACATAGAAATTATGGAGTAGCTTTTATTCCTATTTTTTTTTGCCTTGACTAGAATGATATAAAATATGTATGTTTTAGAACTTTATATTTACAGACACAATCGGGAAAGAACAAGAAAACGCTTCCTTTTTAAATGTTTATTGATATAATATTTACACAGTCATAATCATGGATGTATATTAATTGCCTTGAAATAAATTTAAATGATTGTAAATTTAAATATAAAATTTAAATTGCAATCACAAATGTGATTGGCCTGTTTTGGTTTAAAATGCTTGTCATTGTTGTATTCTGCTATTGTCTTTGTCCAAGCTAAACAACGTATTGGATCTCGAGGAAATCTGAAATAAATGATATTATTGGTACTATTTACCCGTAGCCTACTTCTTGCGTGGTCCAGCATAATAATCATTCTTACAAAATCAGCGGTCGTGCATCGGTGATGATGATGACGATAAATTTGAGTTTGAAATCTACTATTTAAATACCTACAAAATTCTTTACAAATTACGAAACCATACCAAATAAAAAAATAAACAAGCGACTCCATTGCTTTGAGAATTATTGTTCCGCAACTATCGTCGGCTTGGGTTGATGCTAAAACAATGCCGGTCTCTTTCTTTCTGCTGAGTACGTGAGCGTAGAAAAGAGATAGCAGATATTGTCTGCTGTTGTTTCTATCTTATAAACTTTTATTCAATACTATGAAAATATCGTATTTTGAGACAAAATATAGACATCAATTGGAATAAAAGATAACTCACTCACCGATAATATGATATTCCATCCTTTTTTTTAACTTTTGCCGAGTAATTCTTGCAATCTTTCACAACACAGTACGGCATTGTAACGTGCGAGCGGTAGCGAGGTTGAATGCGTAATGGGGCGGGATTGTCATCTATATTTCGTTTTAGTCCATAAGTTCAGTGGACACTTTTGAGCGCGGACCCGAAATCCATGTATTTGTAGATCAATGTTAAATTACGAAAATTGCTTTTCAACGTTTTTTTCTTCTCGAATTGGTCGCATGGCATGGCACTTACCTTGCTTACAGTGCAAGTTTAACTTTCGGTTAAAGCTAAAAAAAATCATAATAGATTTGCAAAAGTCTGTCACGTGAATACCTACCTACTCAGTTTTAGTTGCCCCTATCTAGTTATACTCAATACTTATATATCTACATTATTACCTATTCTATTATTTATCTATATCTATTATCATAATTATTTCTAGTTTTTTTTACTCGGCCCTTTTATCAACTAGCTTACCCTTTTTTTAATTGCAAATAGATGTTCTTTTTAATACCGGATGGTATAAAATATCTAAGTACCTACATATAAATAAAATAAAATAAATAGAATATAAAAAATATCTAAGTATACTTACCTAAATAATAAAATCACCTTGTCGCAGGGATTTAGGATATGGGATATGTACCTACACTGAAGAGTGTAAACGTTGCGCTTAGTTGGGTACTTGCTTATGTTTTGAAGTGATCCAAGTGAACACAAAATGTTTGACTATTATCTTGGCTTTATACTTCTTACTTAACATTATCACGGGGTTCTCCTGGGTAACCCAGGCTCTTAAGAGGCTGGTGTTGACGGAAGGGCCCCTTTACGTGAACTCGGTTTTTGTTTTGTTTTTAGTTTAGTTCTTAATGCTATACATACATAATACCTTTACTATAAATTATATACAACTTCCTTACAGGCTCTTATATTATGCATATATTCTACCCTAGTTACTAATATATATTTACAACCTACTGTTTTTAATACCAACTATATATATTTTTATTTGTTCATAATACCTACCTACCTACAGTTTGTGCGTCACCGAAAGCCTTGTGCTGAAAACCAGCGCTGAGAACTTGTTCTCAGCCCATGCTGAGCTCAGGGCTTTTTATACAGACCGTACATGGCAGCATTTCACACACACACACACACACACACACCAGAACTCTGCGTATTGTGCTATTAACACTGTTTTTTTTTTACTTTTTTATTGTTAGTTTTATGTATTGTCGTGTACAGTTTGTATAAATAAACGTTTTTCTTTCTTTCTTTCTCTTCTTTCTTTCTTTCTTTACAGTTTTTTAAAGTGATTCTTGTGAAACTGAAATTATAAAAAAATATTTTGATTTTTGCACCCTGAAGCAATTTCGTATAGTGTGTTTTTATCGAATAAATATAGCATACCCGAAGCTTCAAGTTATTATACAACAACCAGACCCAGCAGCTATACCATTGTGAGAAACGTAGCTTCTTCACAGTTCACTTCAGTTTTAGATTGAAATTGAATGGGTTCCCTTTCTTAGAAGACAGTTATAAAGGATCGGGGGTCAAAACGTGGGCGCTTTGCAAACCAATTGACATTTCCATCCATCATGGTACTCTGAAATCCCGCGCGTCAAATAAATTAATGGACCTTTTTTTTTTTTTTTTTTTTTTTTATACAACAAAGTTAGCAAACAAGCATACGGCCCACCTGATGGAAAGTAGTTACCGTAGCCTATGGACGCTTGCAACACCAGAGGCATCACTCGCGCGTTGCTGACCCTTTAAATATTTTAAAACGCCCTTCTTGAAAAGCCCCATGCTGTAATTAATAGGGAAAGTCTCGGCAGGAAGAGTATTCCACAACCTTAGAGTGCGCGGGAGGAAGTTCCTCTGGAACCGGACGGTGCGCGACCATGCCGGCTCCAAGGTATGTGGATGAGCCCTCTCCCTATGGCGAGCCGTCCGATGATAAAATGATGATGTGGGCATCATTTCGAACAGTTCTTCAGAACACAACCCGTTGTACAAGCGGTAGAACACACAAAGGGAGGAAAAGTCTCTCCTCAGACTTAAGGGTTCAATACCGCTTGTGAGCATGGGATCATCAACTATTCTCACAGCACGTCTTTGCACCGAATCAAAAGGACCAAGCTGGTATCCAGGTGCTCCTGCCCAGAGGTGACAGCAGTACTCCATGTGAGGCCGGACTTGCGACTTATAAAGCAGCAGTCGGTGGCCTGCACTGAAGTACGACTTCGCCCTGTTAAGCACCCCGAGCTTTTTGGACGCCAGCTTTACCTTGTCTAATAGATGATTGCGGAACTGAACGTCACTGGAGATGTCCATACCCAGGATCCCAATGCTCGTAGAGATGGTAAGGGTCATGTTCTGGAATTGAGGGGCCACAGTGAATGGGGTTTTTTTCGCAGTGAACGCGCAAACTTGTGTCTTAGTAGGGTTGAACTGAACCAGGTTTTGATCTCCCCAATTGGAAACTCTGGTTAATGAACCCTCTATTTCAGACACAAGTTTTCTTCGGCTTTCCTCCACCATGGAACGAGGGATGCTAGCACGGCCCGTGTAAAATGTGTCCCCAGTACTGTCGTCCGCATAGCAATGAATGTTATCAATGGATAACATGTCGTTGATATGCAGCAAAAACAGTGTTGGGGACAACACAGAGCCTTGCGGGACGCCAGCGTTGATGTCCATGCGATCGGAGCAACCACCGTCAACTACGGCTCGTATGCTCCTGCCGGACAAAAAGCTGCCAACCCACTTGCACAAACCCTCAGGCAGTCCATAAGATGGTAACTTCGATAGAAGACTCCGGTGCCAGACCCGATCAAAGGCCTTCGCTATATCTAGGCTGACAGCCAATGCTTCCCCTTGACTCTCAATGGCCTGAGCCCAACGATGTGTAAGATACACTAGAAGGTCACCAGTCGAGCGTCCGTGGCGGAAACCATATTGGCGGTCGCTGATTAAGTCGTGTTCTTCTAGGTATCTGAGAAGTTGCTTATTAATTACACGCTCCATGACCTTAGAGAGAAGGGAAGTTATAGCAATTGGCCGGTAGTTTGATGGGTCTGATCTATTGCCCTTTTTGGGCACCGGGTGGACATGTGCAATCTTCCACGAAGATGGAACCTGCCTAGTGGAGTATGAAAGCTCGAAAAGGCGCGCCAGAATAGGACACAGCTCTGGAGCACACCTCTTCAAAACTACTGCTGGTATACCATCTGGCCCGCTCGACTTATGAATATCTAGAGTGAGCATCTCCCGCCTGATCTCCCGTTGTGTAAAGGTGATTTCCGGCATAAAAATACCGCACCACGGGGCGGGAGTTGGCACAGCTCCTCCGTCATCCAAAGTCGAGTTGGAGGCAAAGAGATTCCCTAGAAGATCGGCTTTCTCTTTAGCACTATGGGCCAGGTTACCATCACCTAGGCCTAGCTGAGCTGGTCTTATCGACTTTCCCGTAGCTGATAGACCGGGACGCCGAAATTACTCTTTTCAACTTTTTTTATATTGATTAGACTATATTTTGGCTACGATCTCACCTGACTACTGCAAAACGCAACTATTGCAAAATGTGGGTTGGTAATTTTTTTTTATGCAAATGATAGGCAAATGGGCTTTCGGCTCACCTGATGGTAAGCGGTCACGATCGCCCATAGACGCCAACAACAACATGGGTTCTGTCGTTGCGTTGCCTACCTTGAAAGAACTTTTACATTATATAAAAAGCCTGTAGCATGTCCTATACATACTCAGGTCACACCTAGGTCACACCTGAGTATGTATAGGACATGGTATGTTCGGACATAACTTCCTCATTTAGAATTTTGAGTTGAGATTTTGTACTACGAGATCTAAGGAACATGAGATAGAAGATACATTAAATGGCCCATCTATTCAATTTTATCCGTTTTTCTCAATAAAAAATGATGTGCGAGAAATGTTGAATGCAATAAAAAGGTCTAAATCTTTTATGGCTTCACAAGTTAATATTCCCATTAAGCTTTCATATTACATACGCACGTTTTCCTGATGGTTTATCCTGTCAGTGGGTTTTTTCCACGACTTTAGATACTTCACAGGAAAACATAAGAAACCCATTTCGAAAATGGTCTACTTTTACTATAAGTGGCATCAAAGGATCTATTTTTATAATTTACGGGGTGGAATTTTTGATTTCTTTTTTGTTTTAACAGTACACAAGAAATACAGTAACTGCAAGTACAATGCTGACTAAGCCACGGGGTTTCCTTTACCGTTTTAGTACTTCTGCTTTGGAAAGTTATTTTTTTTTTGTCAAATGTGGCACTTCAAAAATGAATATCAATTCAAGAAATTGTTGATTTAACAAACTAATTGGTCCAATTTAGAACAAATTGATGATCAAATAACGAGAACCAATTTCTGTAAACAATAACAGGAGAAGTTCAATCCATTGAGAAGAGAATTGAACGCGTAATAAAGCAATGCCTGAAAATGGTAGTGACATAAAACATACGTAAATACATAATCTGCATATTGTATTTTTTATGCATCATCATCACTATTTTTTACATTGTGTTTTGTAAGTAGCCACTCTCAATAATATTATTAAAAACCCTCAACACTTTTTGAGCGCCACACAAAATAGTAAAATTTTGAATTTGGAACCCATGCTTCAAAATAAAGAATCGTTGAAAATGCAATTCTGTATTCCCGAGATGCAAAATTTTCACGTTGCAGATACAAACTACGTGGAAAATCCAGAAGTCTTGATTTTTTATACACCCCCTGGAAGCATAAAATGTGGCGCACATTTAAATCTCTCTTTCCGCATTGAATATAACAGATCTCGTACAGAGCCTTTCAATTGATATTGCGTCTTTCATGTTGGCTGAATGTGAATAGGCATTTGGATACAATAAGGTCGTAGGTATTCGATTTTTGAATAAATATTTCTTTTTTTAAATTTTTCATGTTTGCCAACAGAAAAATGAACGCAGCATTTATACTAGCTCTTTTTGTTCGAAATACTCGTATTTTTTATCTAATTAGGTAGTTTTTGAATGAAAATGTTTTTCAGAAAGTGAAGTCTTTTAATTTGATAATGGAAATGCACTTAGAACATTTATAATACAGAATTCGAATGCCTTTGACGAACAATTTCTGGTACATCTATCATCATATCATCATCTGGTATAAAACTAGCTTAACAAATTAATTGCATAACTGAAGCGTCACAAACGGTTTCCTTCTCAAAACCACAAAGGGAAATTAAATGGGACCACTACGTATAACAACATAATCCACGATTTCACCGCTGGAGGTTCGTAAAATTCATCGCACATCGAAGAACCAACTGATTTATTTCCCTGGAAGTAATCCTCTTAAGCTTTCACAATTCGTTAACGAGAAAGGTGTATTAAATTACTGTTGCTGGTAAAATTCGAATTTCTTAGAACGTTACAGAATTCGATATAGGAAATCCAAGCACAATATTATACGGTAACCGATCAAATTCCAAATAATGGTTTCAAATATTCAGAATCCATATAACTGTTGACAGAAACTACAGTATCCAAGAACTTAATAATAAATTATTTTCATTATTCAGAAAGTATACTTGCCAGATATTTTACTCACCAGAAATACTAAGGACAGATTTTCAAAACATATTTTTATCATATTCATATTTGGCAAACGTTTGTTGAATTTCGTTTTTTGACAATTCAATATGTACCTAACCATCTAAACACTTATAATATTATTATGATGAAACCTCTTTCTAAAACAAAAGTCTACCAACGAAGGAAAGACCCAGAGTATACAAAATCCTTGGTAGGCACCCAGTCATTGAAATGCCTAAAATAATACAGTTTCCTAAGCAAATATGGCAGCGGTTTCCAACTGATAAGCAATGCAAGCAAAACCTCTCACTTTTATTGGAAAACTCTCAAACAGAGATGGCGACAAGGCTGACATTTGATTGACAACACACGAATTATAAATTGCTGCCTTGTATAAGCCCGCGGGCAAAGCTTGGAATATCGCTGATAATGTTTCGTTCGGTAATAAAAATAAGATTTTCAAGTTTCAATTTCTGTATTTAAGAGAATTTGGAACCCAATTCCATCAATGTAGCGGATCGTACAAAACCTGAATCAAAAACCCAGTGCCATGTTCATATTATTGTCTGTTACTAGAATACAGATAACGATATTATAATCATAATCTATGCTTCAAGCAAATCCTTTCAGCCGTTCCAAAAAATATCATACGTAGGAACAAATAAAAACTAAGGGAGGCCTATACCCAGCAGTGGGTGAAGTCGGGCTGTGGATGATGATGATAATGATGATGATAGGAACAAGTACCGTTCAAGAAGGAAGTAATAACCACTCAACATCAGGAAACAGGTGGATGTTTTACTCGAAACAGTCAAGTAACTACTTTTTCAATTTATTAGAAAATAAACAGTCTCATTACTTTTTTTATTAATTTTATAGTGTTTACCACACCTCAAAGATTTCATAATGTTCCAAAAGCTAAAAATCGAGTGGGATATGAACCCATGACATCCCCTTTAGTACGAGGATTCGCTGACCGCTGTTAGTGGCATACCTATTAATAGTCCTTAAAATATATTCGTCAAATGTGATAAGGATCCAATGGCGCAGAACGAAGACGCTTCACAAGAAGAAACCAGAAACCCACTCAGAGAAAATCACCTTAGAAAAAGTCTCACTAGACGTAGTTAGCTGTTAGAGTGTGGCAGTCAAACACAAAAATTCAAACCATTTAACACCGCAACAAAAGAAACAGCAATAAATACGCGACAGTGGTCGTAAACATGATGCAGGAAGTCTGGGGTAATTTGTCTCTCCCAAACAACGGGGTAATTACAGTCGGTGAAAGAGTTAGACGCTTGTTCTGCGATTATTAATTTTATTTGCTTGGTTCGTTTGTCATGGCAGTAAATACAGTAAAAATAATGAGGGGTTTGTCACAATGAAGCATCGTTGAAAAGTTAAAGATAATTTTGTTTCACGACGATTTTCACGTTTTAAAATCTACGCAATAAACGTGACTTAAATTTAAAAACCGTTTTAAATCATCCCTTTCAATGTTTGTTCAATCGTTGATAAGAGATAGCAGTATTTCACCTCTTGGCAGATTTTTTAAAGAATGGCCGCTCTTGAGGAACAAAAAAACTTAAGCTGCGCTCAATCGTTCATTCGAGTAGAAAATAGCAATAAAATGGGCTTTGTACCTGTAGAGTTGCAAACATACAAAATAATGGAATATCAAAAGGAATTCGATTAACCCTCCGAGGGTCACCAAGTACCCCTATTTCCTTTTCCTTTTGTGGTCTGGCTCGTCTGGGCTGTACATCATAGGATTGCCTTCATAGTACATACATAAAAATGTCTGGAGAATGTACGCTTACGGCCAAAAAAATGTTTGGCGAATAAATTTCTCAGAAATGCCTCATTTCGAAATCTTTATTCAACAGGAAATAGAAATTGTGTCCATTAAAAAGAAAATAATAAACATTATGATTTTTATGTTCAAACGACATTTCTTAATTGGACCTTCGAAAAACATTTCAGATTTGTTATTTAAATTTTCGTTACTCTATTTTAATTTTCGTTTCTGTATTTTTTAATATGTTAGGCGTTGTATATACGTTTCTGCGCACACGGGTGAAGGAACGAGGGTAGACGGGGCGAAGACCTATTCAAATCCGGACCCACACGCTTCTGTTACAGAAGGAAAAATAGTTCCTTCTACCATCATTTCACTCCGAGATACCGCTGTTCCTTAGTCCTATTCTAGACGGAAAGGCGTACTGGCGTACGGGCTATGATTTCTTGTAGCAGTGATGTATTTGATTATGTTTTCAATAAGCATCTTGTTTAATGGGTGGGTTTTTGTGCTAGTAATCTCTACAAGCAAATATTGTGTAAATAGCAGAATTTATAAGACTTAGGTCGAGAAAACAAGCTCTTAAGTGCAAACTGATGAAGGTTCGTAAGAACTTGTAATTCAGGTCACCAGGCCCCACTCTCCGTACCCAGTCATTGAAATGCCTAAAATAATACAGTTTCCTGAGCAAATATGGCAGTGGTTTCCAACTGATAAGCAATGCAAGCAAAACCTCTCACTTTTATTGGAAAACTCTCAAACAGAGATGGCGACAAAGCTGACACCGTGGGCAAAGCTTTGAATATCGCTGATAATGTTTCGTTCGGTAATAAAACTATGATTTTCACGTTTCAATTAAGAAAACAAGTTCTTAAGTGCAAACTGATGAAGGTTCGTAAGAACTTGTAATTCAGGTCACCAGGCCCCACTCTGCGAACACATCAGGTCATCACATCACGATGGTGTCCTAAAACTTGAAGTGACGAAGCCCTTCCGTCTGTTCAGAGATGCCGTGAAGACATCTGCGGCCAACCGCAAACCCAATTTAATGCCTCACGAAATCTGGACGAAATAAATGGGAAAGTATGCAGAGGACACACAAGAGTGTAGTAGTATAAAGAATACAAATTCTGGATGAACTGGTGCAGCAGAGTTCAAAGACCTTAAAATATTGATTGCAAAGTTTTAATGTTCCAAATTTAAAAATCCTTGGATTATGTAGTAAAACCAATCAATCGTAATAAATAATATTTTGTTAAATCTATTAAATTATCAATAGGTTTTTTATAACTAATATGTTTATTTTAAGTAATAGTTAAAACGCGTCAAACGTAGGTATATTCATATTGGTTCTATAGTAGTTTTTAGCTTAGCAGACCGATAAGCCGGTTGCCATCTCTATTTATTGACATGAAAGAGACAGTGACAAGAGACTTTCAGCAAGCCGTGTCCGGCATTATGAATGAGGGGGCTAATGTTTCTAATACTGTCACCACTAAAGACAGTCAACTTGTGGTGGCACGATGTCATCCGTTGCGTTCACAAAGTCTTGCTCACTCCGTGGACGCGACTTCAAACTAACCAAAGTATTGATACACCTTTTTGTATCCCAGCACTTTTTTCAGCATCCCACAATACATTAATAGTAAGCCGATATCGAATACCTTTTTGTGATGGCCGAAAAAAATACTCGAATTTATTTGATTATACTCGGGTCAGCAGCTACATTATAATTTATGTACTAATATGATAACATACACAAAGAAAAATTATTTTGAAGATACGGTGAAGTTTTGCCTAATTTACCTGCTCTGTCTGGCTCAGTCTTTGGTTTTGTGTCTGTGTGAGTGCTCACCAGTGTAATACTGTGTGTGTGACGTTTCGACGTAGGATTTATTTAGCCAACACTCACACAGATTCAAAACCAGAGCCAGAGACAGAGCCAGACAGAACTTGTTGTAGGCCTTCTGTTGATCCTTTTGTTAAGGCAAAACCCACCGTCGATGTACTTTTCACTCACACATATTGGCCCTTTGATAGATATAAAATCACTAAACTGATTTAGGCTCATGATTTTCGTTGAAAAGTTCGATATTTTAGGGCGTTTGGCACAGAGCACCAAACACGCTTTTGCTTTACTTCTTTATTTCGTGGCGTTTGGTCTTATTGACATGCAATTGTCAACTCGAACAAATGTGACAAAACACGACTTAACTACTCCAGCGTTGCGCCAGGATTATTAATAAGATAAGGTATAACGGGAACTTATTATTAGGACTCCGTCCGTCCGTCTGTCTGTCAGCCTGTCCGTCTGTATGTCAGCCTGTCCGTCTGTCACCAGGCTGTATCTCATAAACGTCATGAACCGTGATAGTTAGACAGTTGAAATTTTAATAGATGATGTATTTCTGATGCCGCTATAACAATAAATAATTATTTAATTGTATTTAAACACATAAATATTAGGGACGCAAGAGTATTGAGTATATTTATTATACTTTAAAAATATTTAAAGTAAAATAAAATTCAGTATTTCTGGATTGTTTCAATTTAGGAATTTTTCAAACACGAATGGACAGGTGGATTATGGCTAAGCATGCTATATCTTAGGATGTATCCTCACTTTCCATCAGATGTGATGGCAGTCAAATGCTTATAGCTATCTATATGAAAAAATATTAATCCAAAGCTCGTTCAAATGAAAACTCTTCAGCGATTTCAAACTACACTGAACACTTCCAAAACACAGAGTTTGAAAGCGGCTTTCAACTGGAAACCGGAAACTAATAAAGTCCTCTCAAGTTTATCAAACAATCCTTGAACAGATTAACGAGCTTATTGCACAGTAAATGAGAATCTACGGCTGTTTTATTCTTACAGCCAGGTAAGAATTTTGAAGAACTAGTTTATGCCCGTGATTTCTCTCCGCTCACTTTCAACTTGTTTAAAATCTTCTAAAATCTACTCTTTTATTTATTCAAAGAACAAAAACAAAATAAAAAAAAACAAACAATTAAACAAATATTTACAAAATGTACATAATAAACAAGAAATAGTTGAACAATCTGCAGACCGTTACAAACGATCTAGAGACAGCTCAACTGATTCAAATCAGTATCTATAAAATATAAGTCACTGATATAAATCTTGATCTGCGTCCTCGTTTTCATAACCTATTTTATTATGATACCTATACTTTAAACCCTGTGAAAGTAAAATGTATTGAATATTTTTGAGTGGAACAGTAGGCCTACCTCAAGCTCTGTCTGGCTCCGTTCCTGACTGTGGTTTTGAGTTTGTGTGAGTGTTGACTAAACGATGATGATGATGAAAGCCAACCTCTAGAAAGTTTGAGTTTCGGAGCAAAAACAACAAACACTCAAACTTTCGCGTAAATAATATTAGTGCTTTTAGCGAGATAAAAAATATTAAGGAATTCCGAGGCATAGCGGCGCGGCACGAGAATAGCGACGGAGTATTTTACAGGTCAAAACGAAACCGTGCATTGCGTGGGTAGATGGCATGGTTGCTTTATTTAAACCAGCAAGTTGTTTAAAATAAAAAAAAAACCCAGGCCAAGGCCACTCGTGCCCCTATTAAAAATAGGCCTTTGCATTTAATTTTATTGTAGATGATTTAAATTGCGTCAGGGGCAACTGGCAGGCTGATCATGGAATTTTTGTTGCAATGGTTTCAATCAAAATCTTATTGAAACTGACAATTTTCGATCACGTATTATTTCGAAAATTTACAGTTTCAATACAAGGTGTATCTAAATATGTGTACTATGCGAAGGTGGGGGGTTTCAGACCACAATGGTGATCAGTTGTGGAGGGGAGATAATTAAAAATTCCTATTTTCAGTTTCCCATACAAAAATATTTAATTGCATAATGCCTAAATAAATTGACCACCCTATCCTTGTAACCCCTTGACCCCTTGACCTACTACCTCTGTAGGTCTACAACTACTACCTACTACCTCTGTAGCTGAGTTTAGGGTTGTCACTTTGTATAAAGTCAGCTGTTACTGTTGAAACTTCGTTGCAGTTTTTTTCAGAGATACCAATCGAAGTTCGAAAAGTCGTTGAACAAAAGTTGTTCCCCGGGGGGTGGAAATTCACCCCCCTTCAGGATAGTACACATATTTTGATACACGTTGTATAAGATTTTGATTGAAACCATTGCAACAAAAGTTTCATGATCGGCCTTCATATGGCCTACCATGAGCTTCATATGGTTATGGTTATGGCTGTCAAAATAGTGTCAACACATTCAAACCCAAGAAGAAAATGAATGTGTGGGTCAGCCTATCTATACACAATTTGACAGCCATAGCCATAACCATATGGAGCTCGCGGTAGCCCTGCTGGTGATAACAAAGGCCTACTTGCGGGACGCTATAGTGCCTGGAACAGGATTTTAAATGTCCCTATATTTCGGATATGGGCATGGTTAAACATTACTTACTTTGTATATACCGTCGTATCACTTCGCATCCTTCTTTTTCTTATCGTGCCACTCACTGGTTCTTTCAAACCAGTGTGTTGAAAGGATTTCAAGTAAGCCTCAGAGAGGCTTCTTTCATGCACTACGCTTTCGTATTAGCATTGATAACGAATTATGTTTATCTTACGGCTAATACCCGAAGTGCGGCTACACCTAGTTTTAGCCGGTTAGAATTAGGTGTAGCCACTTACTCTTGGTTAAACCTAGTACGAGCCGATTGTTTTCGGGTACTGCCATGCACTATTCTTGAAATTAAGTAGGTATAAAAAAAAAACCTACCTAACAACCTACTGTTACTTTTGTGACTTAAGTCGGGGTGCCCCGAGTTTAAATCTGCAATGGCTCAGCCAGAACACTCGCGAGGAGCCCTACACCTAGTTCTAACCGGCTAAAACTAGGTGTAGCCGCACTTCAGGTATTAGCCGTAACATATACAAAACGCCTAAAAAATAAAAATGGTACACAAGGATACGCATCAGACTATACACTGCTAGATCTTATTTCCTAAAGTTCGGCCGTTCAGAGAATGCGTTCCTGACACGTCGCGATTGAACTGACGACGTAACTTTTCGACGGCGCCGTTGAATTACGCCATTTAGCTACCTCGCCTCCCTAACTATTGTAATGGCGTTGCAGTTACGATAAAAATATTTTTGCTGGTTGTTTACCGTTTTAACAATTGATGAGCATTAAAACAACATTATTATATCAATAATCAATGAATTTTATAATTTTGTGCCAAACTGAGTGTCAAATAACTTGGTAAACAATGTTTTTCTAAATCTATACCGCGCTATTACAAGGTTATGTCAGCGCTTTATATTTGTAGTGCTGTACTAACAATGTGACTAACTGTGACTAACTGATCAAACTGTCAAACGCATTCTCTGAACGGCCGAACTATAGCAGTAAGCGATTTTTCTTTGTTTTTAGGTAACCTGATCTGTATCCTACTGTACATTCTAGTCTATTCTACTAGTTAGTATTCTGGCTTAGTTCATGCCTCAGCGCTTAAACTAACTCGCAGTCTGATTTCCGTAAAATCCATTTTCCGCGAGGATTTCCGTGGACGACGTGCACTCGACGGGACTTATGTTTGCGAAAAATTTAATTTAAAAAATAACTTTCACGGAATTCTTGTTTGTACGAAACGCTAGTGCTCGGGATGTAACCAAACACGTTCACAATTTTAGATGTACATAGACCTTTAATATAAGGCCTGCACACATCTAGGCGATGGTGATGGCGATCAGCTGAAACGTCGTCAAATATCGCTGTCATATTGACAGCGTTTCAGCTGATCGCCATCGTCTTTGCTTAGATGTGCGCAGGCCTTTACTGAGAAGTTAAATGTAGACTTTTGATTTACTGAGAAGTTAAAATAATATTGTGTTACACAAACATGGATGTTTTTGTTCATCGTCTGGATGTTATAAAATATTATGTTAGGTTTATGCAGCAAAAATATCATCTTAGCGCTACATAAGCTATTATGGTTTCCGTATTCAGTTATGTTTATTGCCTTGAATGTAAGTTTAAAATTGTCAGGTCAAAAAAAGCAATGCACAGTTTTTCAATAATGGGGCTAGATCCTGCTAAGTTAATCCCATTATTATACAGGGCTATTCATTATTAGCTGCAAATACTCAGGAATTAAGTTAACAAATAAAATAAAAAATATTTATGAAATGATTTTTTAAAGTTTTGTTATGAAAATCCCGAGAAAATGGATAAAGAATATCCTTTGGAATCATTGGCGCCTGACCTATTTTGACCTTTGATCCACGCCCGTGCGCCGTGAACGACACTCTGCGTTCAGTCACCGCCAGGGTGGGTCATCGTCCTGTTCTCCGTGGCAATCATTATGCAAAAGCCGTAAAGTAATTAATAAAAAAAAAAAATTATACAAAAACTTAAATCAGTTTAGGAATTAAATTGATTCGGCCAAACAAATATTCACGACCCAAAAATTAGGCCCTGTCAGTTTGTGTAGCTAATAATGAATAACCCTGTATGTACTAGAAAAAAAACTGGTTGTTATTAAAGCCTGATGTGGGGGTCTAACCCAAACTCAAACATGTATTTATTCAGTAGTATCACAAGGATCACTTTGAATCGTCTTAAAGCAAGGTGAGTCTAGGTGCCAGTTCCACGTGACCAAGCCTTGAAGAACAGGCAACCAACCCCTCATGTTTACCTCTAAAAAGAAGCCTTGGTACTCTGACATCCATTCTTTACACGGCCAAGCCATCAGAGACGACCAACTTTGATGAACTTTACAACATTTGGCTCTAGAAGCGTGTCGTAAAGCTCCTAGTTGTATCTTACTGAGAAGTAGCTACCATTTTATGGCGCGGGTGTTGTGGTACAGTCGCTTGCACTATAATTTTTACACGACAAAACTTTCAAAATTATTTTGTGTTTACGTCTAGTCTGGTATAAATACTATAGGAGATGTTCATACAAAAATTATAATATAAATTTAAAAAATACAAACTTGTCTTTGACGTTAGATAAGTAAGTAAAACAGGCATTTGAATCCAAATGTTGGTATCTTATGGAGCGTAAGGGGTAACTGGTCCTTGAGTGCCTGGGACAGGATTTAAGATGGAATTAAAAGTTTATGGTTATATGATCTTACATGGCTCGATGAAGTTACATCAAATGGTTGGCAAATATTAATAAAATCTTGTCTCTATACTTGTAATTATTATTGTATTAGTGTGTTTCTTGGTGTAATAAAGTGGTTTCAGTTGACTGTAACCTCAAACCTGTAGATGGCGCCACGGTCACGTTAGTGCCGAAGAGTCCTTATGAGTTATTCGTTGAGTGTGATTAGGATCCGATGGCGTAGTGGTCAGTGCAGCCCCGTACCAAGGAGAAGGTCGCGGGTTCAAATCCCGCTCGACTCTTAACTTTTGGGACATTATAAAAATCTAGGTGGTTTAAATAAAACAAGAAGAGTTTTCGTTTGTTCGGAACGTTATTTGAAGACGTTACAAGTGTTCCCAAACACGTGTTATGATAACTCTTTGAAAGCTTTTGGCTTAGAAAGTTCCTTTCATATTGAAATTTCAGGAAAATTATTTCACATAAACTTTCTTTTTGTTTGTTTTCGACTGTCGAAGGTATTATTTGTTTCGAAGTACAAATAGGAACAACTTTTGGCAGAAACATCTCAAATTGACGTATCTCGGCTTGATTATATCAATACAGACGCTACTAAGTAAGGCTATGAAGGTACTAGAATAGAAAAGGAACCCCCTATTGTGCCCCAGTAGATGGGCAACATTATATACTGAGTACTGAACACCAACACTGCACACTCACTACGGTATGCGTGATTTGATTATACACAGCAAACCCTCTCCAAATATCATTATCATCATCGTCAACCTATAATAGTCCACTGCTGGACGTAGGCCTCTCCCAAGACGTGCCAATGAGCCCGGTATTCGGCTCTTCTCCTCCAGTGCTTGCCAGCTACATTTCGCAGATCGTCGCCCCACCTTGCCGGAGGGCGTCCTACACTACGCTTACCTAAACACGGTCTCTACTCTAGTATTCGTTTGCTCCAACTATAGGAAGAGCGTATGCCTAGAACAGCTAAAAAAGAGCTTGGCAAAGTTTTTTTTGCGTTCATAATGTAGGTTGAGCACGATGTAGTATTGAACACAATTAAATTAATCATCAAAGCGATCCTTGTAATCCTTGTGATTTATATTTTTTCAGTAAAAAGTTTCTTATCTTTTTATTAGAGAAGAGATTGTTTCGCACCAAGGAGGTTTGCATAGCTTGAACTTAATGAACCATAACTTATCAAGCATAGTGTGACGGTAAAGTGATTTGAAAATGGAATGCATTTACAATGCACTGAGCGGCATACGTCTACTTACACAGCCTTTTTGCACAAAAGTAAATCCTATTTACTGAGCATGTATGATGTAAAGTTTAATGCTTACCTCGGTTGTAAGTAGCTATGCACCCTTGTGTCTATTTATTAACATTTAGGTACCTAATACCCACCTACCGACGTATAGCAAGCCAAGGTTTTGTCTGCAGAATGACAAAGCAAACACTTTAAACTTTTTAGCATCTCAAGGATTAGTCAAAAATCGACGCGCGACAAAGTCGCAAGCTTTTAAAAGTTTCAAGTGTCGCTGTAACTTTCCCAAGGCACTTGAAGCTATTTTACTCAAACAAAGAGCATTAGAACTTGGTAGGAACGTTTTGTTGTGTCGAGTGCATGTGACAATCATTTTATTACTACCGTATTTCAAAGTTTGAAGTTTGTAAGTCGACTTTCTGTTGCCCTAAGTCCCGAACTGTAGATAATAAATACAGAGTATTTTATCCGGACGTTTCTTTACAGCTTTGCGCATATCTTAAGGCCTGCGCACACCTAGGTCGCTGGCGATGGCGATCAATGAAACGCTGTCAAATTTGACAGTGATATTTGACAGCGTTTCATTGATCGCCATCGCCAGTGACCTAGGTGTGCGCAGGCCTTTAACGTCTTGCTTTTCTTCTGTGTTTCGGTTTGAAGGGTGCCGGTCAAATTATCGGCACGTGAGGCTGAACATCTGTATGCCTCAAGTTGATGAACGCAGGGGAGTGAATCGTAGGGCAAGTTCCTGACGTACGTGACCTATGCAATGCTTTGTTTTAGACGATGGTTACCACTTAACATCAGGTGGCACATATGCTTGTTCTATCAGCTAGTTAAATAAATAAAAAAAAGAGGAACAGCGTAACACCTATACCAAGTTTACCAAGCCACCTACCAAAGCATGTTTTACTTACAGCAATCCTCTTTTTAATATGAACGTGGCTTATCTCCCCAAGAGTGAATTTATTCAGGTTGATGATCTCTGTCTGTGTTCCAGAAATTCGATTAAAAAAAAACAAAAGAAAGTTTTGATTGCTTTTATTATTTCTAATAAAATTCGCGACAAAAGTGAATTTTACACAATGACTGGTCTACGCATTGTTCAACAAAAGATTGCTTTGTGTCAACAACGGCAAGCAAGTACAATGCCGTCAACGCTTACACCAACGCGTTTATCTTTTACCCTCTAATGAATGAGATGTTATCTGTACGCCTACCATGACCTCTGTCTGGCTCTATCTCTGGCTCTGGTTTTGAGTCTGTGTGAGTGCTCACCAGTGCATAATACTGTGTGTGTGACATTTGACGTAGGATTTATTTAGTCAACACTTGCACAGACTCAAAACCAGAACCAGAGACAGAGCCAGACAGAGGTTATGATAGGCCTACTGGCAGGAATAAGCGACCCTATTCTGAAGTCAAATAATGAAGTAGAAATTGTTCTAATCACCTTAATGTGACTTCCCATTATCATAATATACTTGCGCCCGTATAAAGGCCTGTGCACATCTAGGCGATAACGATGGCGATCAGCTAAAACGCTGTCAAATATCGCTGTCATATTTGAAAGCGTATCAGCTGATTGCGATCGCCATAGCCTAAATGTGCGCAGGCGGTGGCGATCAGCTGGGCAATTGTGTAATTCTGTTGCAATCTATTGTTAGTATCAAACCAGTTTGATACTAAAAATAAATGAAACTAACAAGCGATCACCCCATTTTTTCACATCATTTTTCGCTTTTTATTGCAATCAAAGCTTTTAATAATGGCTAAAACTGACGTCTAAGTTATGATTGTAACATAATATAAGACTTGAGAAACCGACCAAACCAAACGGCTGAACCGATTTTGATGAAATTCGTGTGGGACTAATTTGAAAGTATTATTATGTATAAAGTATATACCTATATTTTCAGATAAAAAAAGTTTTTTTTCAAATCGGCTCATAAATGACGAAGTTATGCTATAGCAAACATACAAAACTATTCTTTTTATTTGAAGTCGGTTGAAAAGATACGCAATCACCCCACAGTGAAACGCTCAAACGTCAAATTGACAGCAATATTTGACAACGTTTCACTGATCACCTCCGCAGAACGCTTAGATGTACGCAAGGCTCAAATGTTCCTTTGTTTGCTTTGATTTTTCCTTTTACGCCTTAGACAACCAAGATCTTTACGCAGATGAATAGGAAAAACTTTTGTATTTGAAATCTTGCCAGTCCATCTACAAATCTTCTACAGATTACGGTGGTCCATTTGTCCTAAATTGATTCATCTCTGCAATACTATATAGAGCAATATATACTCATTTACATTTTATTATTTTTTTCAAGAAATACTAATGAAACGGGGGTGTTCTTTGAATATATTTACACCCCAGAGCCAAGTCTTTCTTTATAATGCTTAACTTAAAATGATTTATTTTGCAGGCCGAAATTTATTATTCTCATTACAGTTCCAAATTTTGTTGGCGCACGTGACGCGTTCTGTTTGCGAAAGACTGTACAAGTGTACACAACGATATTAATTTTCACTTCTGATATTTTCAGGACACTAGCTACTTTTTATTTTAGTAATTTCACTAAGTAGTTGTCGTTTTTTTTTAAATTATTTTTTTAAAGCACAGCATTATAAATAATAGGCTGTGGTAATAGATACTGTGTTCTGTAGGCCTACTGCTCACCAGTGTATTATAGTGTGTGTGTGACGTCGGATTTATTTAGTAAACACTCACACAGACTCAAAACCAGAGCCAGAGACAGAGCTTGTGGTACACACACAGTTCCTATTATATACCACAACCTATTATTTATATAGTAGGCTATATATATTTTGTGGACAATGCACACAACACTATCAAGCCCCAAATTAAGCAGAGCTTGTACCATGGGAACCAGATAGCTGGTATGATACTTAAATACCTTTTTTTTTGTAAATACATACATAGTAATAACAACACCCAGACAGAGAACAAACATCTATGTTCAAAACACAAATATTTGTTCTCGGTGGGGATCGAACCCACGCCCCCCAGCTCAGAAGGCAGTGCTACTACCAACTGAGCTGTGAAGGCAGTCCACATCTACATTTTATAATCTGTAGTAGCAGTAGGTACCGTCTGTCAGCACTTCAGCTTCTCATGAACAGCTTCACTTTTTCTAGCAGCTTGCAAAATAGTAGATTGTTAAACAAGAAGCTAAAATGACCCATTATTCGTATATACGAGGTAGTAAATATAGAAACCGAGTTTTAATGGGGTTTTAGCACCGTATGTTACGCCCTAATTTTCACTACGATTAGCGATTGCGAGAAAATTAAATAATCCAATACAGTATAATTGACGAATCCAATTTGCAATTATAGAAGAATTCTAAAAATCGCAATCGCAAAGAGGCGCAACCAAAGAGATCGCCGATTTGAGTTCCATTTTCAAAAATAAAATGTTGTTCTTATTTTATGAAACAGTAATAAGTCGAGTATTTATTCATGATTATTCTACTTATGACTAAATACTTTTTCATTTTTGTAAGGCTCATTGTCATTCCATAGACAAAAAAATGTTTTGTCCTAGAGGAAGAGAAATGCTGCTTTAGTCTTTATTCTGAGAAGTAATTCTATTTTTTCTTCGCTCTGGTACGCAACAACGACAGTCTTTTTGAGCAAGAGGAGTGAAAAAAACTATTTCAAGTTGGTTGAGACAGTCTTTTCTGGACGCATTTCTATAGAATAACTCTGTGAAATTAATTCCTACAACACTTTGCACAGTAATAACGCAAAAATAGTCAGAAATGAATAACAGATAGGAAGTCCTGAGATGAGGACGCCTGAGCGTGGAAGCGTGTTTGTAAAAATGGAATTTTAAGTCTCGCCGGCTGAGCACGTTTGAAATATTTTGATGATTTTAATGCAATTTTGCGGGGACTGAGATGAAAATAACGTTGAGATGAGGCTTCACGCATTTTATATTAAAATGTTAAATAATCTCGTCATAGCATCTACTTCGTTTGTTTAGATTTTATAAAGCAACCTATTTTACGGCCATATTAAAAAAAAATAGACTTATTTATAATTATTGTGCATCATTTATATGTACTGCGGTCACATAATTAGATACTGTAGGATGAAAGTCATTACTTACAAGATAAGGTTTAGGTACACAAATACATAGGTATCTACTGCAGAATAATTGATATTCCATATTGAAACCGAATTGGACTAATTGATATTCCATATTGTTCCAAATTGGACCAGTGCAATATCTACCAATTTGTAAGCAACTATTGTATTAGCAATTACAAGTCCAAACTATTCAGAGACATGAATTTGGAAAGTTGAGGCTTTGTAACGACTCCTGGTTTCCATCAATTCGTGCACGACTTACAGTTGGTAATAGTCCCGAAGGGCCCTAAGATAGTCAGTAAAATGAGTTATTTTTTTTTCTAGCGGAACAAAAAAAGTCCCAACCATGTATAAAATGTCCCAAATTGAAATGAAATTATTGGCACGTGAGGCTGAACATCTGTATACCTCAAGCTGATGGACGCAGGGACACGTGACCCTCGAGGCAATGCTTTGTTAACGTGCTATTATAATGCTTATAATAATGCTATTATAATGCTTTGTTTATTTGTTATGGCTATGGTTACCATTTATCATCACGGAGGATACCTACACTATTATATTGTTAAACGCCCAGACATCATATTGCACAATTAACATTTCAATATACAAGTGTAAAATTCATCTTCCTTTGTCATGGAAGTTAAAGATAGTAATTACTACTTTTACTTCCAGTAGCCCGTAGTGTCCCACTGCTGGGCAAAGGCTTCCCCTCCCTATTTTCGTCAGTCACAAACAGCTACAATCTTCTGCCTTTAGTTAAAAGGTTAAACATCATTTAACAATATTAAGACTAGGTTTTTTAGTAGACCACAGTCCAAATACATTTTCTTCAACAAATAAAATCTCATCCTGTAAACCGAAAAACATTTCCAAACGAAGTCGCATGGTAAAGCTTGTGAGCAATAAGTACCGCATTACTCCTAAATTTGTCAAGGTAATACTCTGCAATGCGTAATTGAAATAATTTGTTAGCACGGAATCTTCGTAAGTCTTGCGAGTCTCACGATATATTCACAGGTAGGTTATTGTAGGTACGTTCCAGTACGTTTCATTTGCAGGTGTTCTGATAAAGGCGAGCTTACACGGTGCGGTGCGTTGTTCCATAATCTAACTGGATCAGGTGGCAACCAGGGTATCTTCAAAGTAAAAGTGAATAACGAAAGAAAGAAAGAAAATACATTTATGTTGGACACACAACAAACAAACACAACACGAACAGAGTAAAATTATGATATACATTTACTAAATAGCTAACGAAAGGGAAGGTTTATTTATTCAATAATCACAAGGACCACTTTGAAACGTTTTAAAGCTTATGAGGTGTCAGTTCCACGCAACCATGCCTAGGAGAACTAAAAATGTAAATCCGTTATTGGCTGTACGTTTGAATCTTGCGTACGCCGTAGAATCTTGGTGTGCAGAATGCACTAAGAAAGGAATTCCCGAAACTCAACCCTTAAACCTTTAGGGCTGCAGCGGAGGTTAAAGTTTGTATGGAAAAACCTTAACGCGAACAAAGTCGCGCGCGATTCCACTAGTATTTAAATATACGTGCAGTGCTATCCGCGTCGTGTAAGTTTCCCTTTACGTAGTTCTAGAGAGTAATGCGCTAGGAGAAGTGTCTATTTCACACTGTGTTTGTAAGGCAGCCCGTAGTAATACAATATACGGTTGTCGGCAATTACAGGAGAGGATGACGGTGCTTTAAATTTATATAAGACGAAAAAGGTGATCCAAGGTGGGTACAGGTGAAATTAATGGCACGTGAGGCTGAGCATCTGTATGCCTCAAGTTGATGGACGCAGGGCAATGCTTCGTAGGGCATGTTCCTGACGTGCAGAACCTAAGTATATAAAATAAAAAATATATTTAACTAATTTTTTGAACGCTTTTTTGACGTGACAACGTCTTATAATTCGATGGAGCCGGCTGTACGCACAAAAAAACATGATTCATGCGGCGTTACCTCGCTCTGACGCGTTCCATTTAAAGCTTGAAGTGCAAGCGAGAGCGCGGAACGAGCAACAAAGAGGCACAATAGGCCTCCGCGTTCGGCAGCGTTCGACATCTGTCTCTACCCTACTTGAGTGAGCGATGCGTCCACGTGGACAGCTGTATGACGTTGTCACGATCAACTATCGTCAGCAGTAAACCGATTTTACAGACAACCAATTTTTTAAAGTTTCTTGTTATTGATTGCATTATAACAAAAGTTTTGTTACAAAACGTTAATTTGGTTACAAACAACATCAATCGTGAATTTCAATATGAACCAATCAGTGAATCGAGTCAACAAATAAATTATCGTAACAATTAAAAACAAATTATCATAACTTGCGCAAGTTGAATAATTACTCATTCCACCACAATAATACATCAAAGCACAATCATATTACAAACCAACTCCTGTTATTTTCTATATTAAAATTCTAAAATATTAATTCTTGATGAAATTGCCACAATATCTTAGTTTTAATATGTTATGTAAAACTATAAGCAAAATCAATGTATTGCAAAAATTAAGGGGCCATGGTAGGCTAAAGTGAAAATTTAAAGTAGCGGTACGTCTACATTAGATTAGGTTTTGCATTTGGTTAACACGTCACAGGTTATTTCCTCTTGATATTCTTTTTTTGTACACAACATTTTTCTCTAAATAAAAAATCTCATTTCTTTACGACCTTATTCCAATATTACGATCGGAAAATAAAAATGCTCCCACTAGACAGCACTCAACATCAAACAGTAGACTCGAGAAAACATTTTCAAACGCAAAATATCTATTTCACTTCAGATTATGTTGAAAATAGAAACTGATATTTCACCTCAAATAAACAGAAATGAAACGAGAACCCATCCAAGATGTTTCCAACAAAATGCGTCATCTAAATAATCAGATTAGCCGTGATTCAGGCGTTTACGACACCATTAAAATTTTCCTGAAGGCCTACCACAAGCTCTCTCTGGCTCTGGTTTTGAGTCTGGTGTGAGTGTTCGCTAAATAAATTCTACGTCGAAACGTCACACACAGCACAATACACTGGTTAGCACTCAAAACCAGAGCCAGAGTCTGAGCCAGACAGAGCTTGTGGTAGATCTACTGAACACGGTGAAACCATTTCAAAAGGGATTTCTATTGTAAATAGGATTCCAAGTAATTAATCAAAACCTGGCACACTGGTGTTAAGACTCTTCAAAGTCCGAGGTGTATTTAAGGCTTCGTCAAACTGAAGGCATTCTTAGCGCGTGACAAGGCGTTATACTCGTAGCTTTGCGTTTTAACATTGCTTTTACTGTTCTGTTTATAATGCACGGTAATGTCTCTAATGAAAAAGAAATGAGGATGAATGAAATGAGGATATAGAAGAACCAAGGTCACCGAGATAGCTCTTAGAATTAGTAAGTTGAAATGGCAATGGGCAGGTCAAATAGCTCGAAGAACCGACAACCGTTGGGTAATAAAGGTTCTCAAATGGCGACCACGAACGAAACGTAAGGGCACCGACTTACCAGATGGACCAACGACAAGTTGTTAAGATCGTGGGAAGTCGGTGGATGGAAAGAGCTCAGAATCGTTCTTCCTGGAAAAGGAAGGCCTATGCAGCAGTGGATTTCTTCAGGCTGATGATGATGATGATGAATGTCACAAATTCATATTAATTGAGAGTTAGTCCAATGAATGCCTTATCAAAGTGCCAAACTGGCATAAAGGCCTGCGCATATCTAGGCGATGGCAATCAATGTAACGCTATCCTATTTGACTGCGTTTCACTGATCGCCATCGCAGATTCCTAAGATGTGCGCGAGGCTTAAGATGACATAGACGAAGACGAAGACATGAAAGTAGATAAATTAGTTTCCTAAGGGCTGCTTTTTCGTCAACATATTTTATAATTTTGTATTGTCCTATTTAAATGGAGCACCTTAAAAAAGAAATGGATATATTTTATCAGATGGACAAAATCTTTAGATTGAAAAACTACCATAAGACTAACATTTATTCACTTTCTCAATAGTTCAGTAATAAAAAGCTAGGTTCCTTTTGTTGCTTTAGTTAAACAAGCCTCTAAAAGCCCGTATTTAGAAACAGAGCGAGTCGCCACGAGCACTCGTAAGCATAGATAAAATAAAATCTATGCTTGAGGTTCGACTCAGACTTAAGCACTGTTTTGAAATACGGGTCTACAACTTGTTTATATATCACTAGCAGCCGCCTGCGACTTTGCTCGGCCCGTTCCCGTTCCCTTTATTTTTTTCGGGATAAAAAGTATCCTATGTCCAGTTCCCGTTTTTTTTTTTGCATAATAAGTATTCTATGTCCTTCTTCCGATTTTAAGCTAGCTCCCCACAAATTTTCAGCAAAATCGGTTAAGCCGTTCTTGAGTTATAAATAGTGTAACTAACACGACTTTTTTTATATAAATATATTAGATAAATATCAAGTACGAGTAAACTCAGCGATAAAACAGCTGCAGTACAGTTATGTTGTAAAATATCTCATTACTTGAAAGTTTCGCTAGCGCAGTATTCAGCTTCTTAGACAAATGGGCATTGATTATAAAAAACTACGCTCATTTGCAGCTAACATTTAATAAGCTAAAAGTACGTTTTATGGATGACTAGTTGGTAACCGAGCTTCGCTCGGAATTTTTTTCGTTAATTTGTATTTTTAAGAAATCATAAGAAGCATATTATTATCTTTACTGGTTTATTCTTACTGAACAACGCCATCTACTGGACATGCTTGCAGTTAGTTGCTCACAATCGTCAATAGATGGCAGGAGCAGTATTCAGTTTATGTTTTTAGTTTTTTTTTAACGAACAGACTGATTTTCTGAAAATGAATCCTAGCTAGATCGTTTTATCGTCCCCGAAAACCCCTGTATACTTAATTTCATGAAAATTGTTGGCTCAGTTATACCTTTATACAAGATTTTCTCGTATAAAGGTATAAGATAACAGTAACAGTAGCAGAAATAAATAATTAAAAAGCTTTAAATTCATTGTCGGTATTTTATTATGAATATCTTGGAAATATTGACCAATAGAACTTTGAACATTGAAACTTTGATAGAACATTGAAACCGTCTGGAAATACAGTGATTGGCCCACAGTGTTAATGTCTTACAAGTTCCATCACAAAGATTTTGAAACAAGTGAAATAAAACAATATCACTGGTTCTATCAAACGAATTTACAATGGAACTAGCAAGAATAACCCCCGAACGTGTCCTATAATAATTGTAAACCTTAAAGTTTTCGTTTTGTATCGTTTTCACAACAACAGTTTCAACCATTAAAATAATTAAACCAAACTCAGAAGTTTCCCGAATGAGCGTTGTAATGAGTTCGTTACATGAGAAATGTAGCAAAGATGAGAGAATGATTACAGCTTTTGACAGTTCAATTTAGGTGTTTTACTACTTAGGAGATAAGAATAATGAGCAACAAAATGATACCTTTATTACCCTGAAATGGAAAAGGAAATTATGCCTTATTTTTACAGTGAAACAAAAATTAAAATTTATTTAGGCTCAATATTAAGATTGTCTTTTTATTCGGCCTAGAATGAAATTATATGTTATATTTTAACAATAAAACTTAAATTATTTAGGCTATTAAATGTTTGCTGAGCTCTCTTCTTGTCTTCTGTTTTTTTATAAAAAAAATCTACATATATCTCTGCATCAACCCAGAGTCAGCCCCAAATAGCTTACATTTTGTAAAGAACATGTGATACCGTTATCTGTGACGTGAGTTACTTAGTGGTTTTTATACATTTAGGGTGTTATTAATAATCCTGGCGCAACGCTGGACTAGTTAATCCGTGTTTTGTCACATTTACTCAAGTTGACAATTGCATGTCAATGAAAGAGACAAAACACGGATTAACTAGTCCAACGCTACGCCAGGATTATTAATAAGACCGTCAGACTCTTGCCATTGCTTTACTAAGGTAATCGCGAATTTCAATATGGAGTAAATAGATTAAAATATGGAGTTTTTCCAATTACAATTAATTAATGCGGTTTATAGGTACATCTAAGACTTACCAAGTTTCTTCAGTATAGCATCAGTTTCTGTGACGGACAGACAGACAGACATGATGAACCTATAAAGGCTCCGTTTTTGCCATTTGGCTACGGAACCCTACAAAAATACCACATCTCTAGAGTAAAATATCTACACGCTTTTCACATTCACACCCCGAGTGGTTGAAAGAAATATATCAAGGATTTTATAAAAATAACTAGGTATGAGTGGCACAACATAAGTCTTCTTCCATTCTCCTCTATCAGCCGTCATCTCTGTGTTCATCATCATCATCATCATCATCAGCCTGAAGAAGTCCACTGCTGGACAAAGGCCTCCCCTACACATTTCCAGGAAAAACGATTCTGAGCTCTTTCCATCCACCGACTTCCCGCGATCTTAACAATGTCGTCGGTCTATCTGGTGGGTGGTCGCCCTACTTTTTGCCTTCCGGTTCGTGGTCGCCATTCGAGAACCTTTATTCCCCAACGTATCTCTGTATTCACTTCTTTCCTATCCATGTCATCTTCCACACTGTTCATAGGTAGACCTCTACCTAATCTTTCTCATCCAATAATTGAATCTGTTGTTTCATACAAGTAGGTACACCATTCTAAGGTACGTACTAAGTACATTATGTCATTTGATGAGAAGTTCTTCGACAAGTTACGAGATTGGTGATTGTATTTGATCGGATTTGCTCAGTCTTATTGGATTTAGTAAAGTGAAAGGATGTCGGTGAACGTAACTTTCAATTCCACAAGGTACAGGCAGCTGCACTTCTTCTTATCAAGTCACTGGCTCTTTCGAACGAATTGGTCTATTAATATAAAAAAAGTCTCCAATTTTCTTATTTATTTTAAAACTTATCATAAATTTTAATGATATTCGTTGCAAAAAACTATAAAAAAAATATTTGAATTTCTTTTATGCAATTGAAAATTCATAAAATGGAAAGAAAGAAAAAAAGAAAATACATTTATTTTGGACACACAACACACTTAAACACAGCACAAACAGAGTACATAACACAAAAAAAAAACAAAGTAAATAGCAAAGTAAAGCAAAGTAAAGTGAAAGCTTCACTAGCAATAGCTAGTGAAACTTTCAGTCGACTCTGTACTTCGAAAGTATTTAATCTAGCTTCAAACCGCACCGTAGTTTTGGAGTTTAGTTAATACACAACAAGATAGATTATTCTTCTGTTCATAGCAAGAAGTCTACTTAAAAACTGACTGACTCTTCTTAATTATGGCATTTGTCAATTTCGGATCAATTTTGACAATGTCAAGTGAGGATATATTACTTAATAAAATAGATTTAGTCAAGTCAAGTCAGTCAATAGACAAGTCGGCCCTAATTGGCTTATAAAACACTCGTTACAAAATCTCGGAAACTTCAAAACCTCAAGGCCTGCGCACATCTAGGCGATGGAGATGGCGATCCGTGAAACGATGTTAAATATCGCTGTTATATTTGACAGCGTGTTACTGATTGCCATCGCAAATCGCTTAGATATGCGCAAGGCTTAAGGGGCCAGCGGATGACGAATTTTCATACAAACGCAATACCAGTGAAAATCTGCCTAAACTAGTAATAACGTTGCCAGCCTTTTGGGCACATTGCCTGCGGTCGGTGATCTGAACTCTGTTTTCTACCTGTAATACCTACAGGTGGAAAACAGAGTTCATATAAAATTTTCTAGTTTCTTATAAAATGTAATTTTTATTTTTTCTTTTTAATTAGGTATTTCATGTTGTTTAGTAATAGTTTTTGTAAATAATGTATATTCTGTTGTAAATAAAATATATTACAACTAGTAATCATTTTGGTATAACGGTTGTATGAAATTTCACCCTCCGCCGGCCTCTTAAGGCACTTGCATTTTTTATTTTTTTTAAGTCCAATCAGTTTTTAAAATGGGTCAAGTTGTTTTTTTTTTTCAAGTCTGTCTCATCGAAGAATTTTAGTCGCGGCAAAATAAATGGATTCGTACAATTTGATGACTCAATTCGTGCTGGGAGTACATTTTATTCAAATTGGCTATCCAAATACATTTTTGGGGCTACGACACTAATAGGTCTTCCGAACAAAATACCCAACTTAAATTGAACTAAAATAGAAATGAACGCTCATATTTTAATGAAGTTCAGTCATTCCGTGAATTAATTAAAAACAGGGGCTTTCATTCGCAAGTGCTTTTAGTAAAGTTAAACCAACCTCATTTGGATTACCTTCCATTGTTGCAGTTTTGTGAGAATGAACTTTTAGAATTGTTATTTCGGTCCCGTATTTTTTGGGTAATAATACTTGCTAATAGTAATAAAATAAACAATGCAGACAATCTATACAACACTGTCTAGCCCCAAACTAAGCAGAGCTTGTACTATGGGAACCAGATATAATACAAAAATACTTTTTTTTTGTAAATACATACATAGAATACAATATAACACCCAGACAGAGACAAATATTCGTTCGGTGGGGATCGAACCAACGACCTACGGCGCAGAAGGCAGAGCTACTCGCAATTGGGCTGAGAGGCCAGTCAAAAGTATAACTGATAGTAATTGCTGATAGAACTCTTTTATAAAAGAATCATGAGTGAGGACTTGGTACCAAAATACCTAAGACCATATCTACCGTGCCAGGAGATCGTCGTGAAACTGTGTACTTGATAGTTTGATAGATAGATAGATAACTCTTTATTGATTACTTTGACACATATAGGTATTTAGCTTAAAAATAAAAATTCACAGTAAAACAATGGGTGGCCTTATCGCTAACAGCGATCTCTACCAGGCCAGTTTGATAATTGACCCTGATTAATGATTTAAAGGCTTGCACACATGATGCGTTCTGAGGTGGCGACCAATGAAATGCTGTTAAAATATGAAAGCTATATGTTCAGTGTTCACTCGTCGCCACCGCATACCGCCTATGTGCGCATGGATAAGGGATTTAGATAATAGTTGAACTAAATATATTATAATATATGGTCTGACTAGATAGTGTTGTGTGGATTGTCCACCTTCTTATTTTATAATTATCATTATATCTTTTGTCTCACAAAAGCATATGAATAGCATTCCTCTCACCTGAACAGATAAGAGTGGCACTGTATTTTTAATAACATCTCTATCGATGACATTTATCGAACTTATCCAAAGCATTCTGGGTAACATATGCTACTAAACGAATTTCGTTGAAGCATGTTCGTGGAGGCTCGAGGGAAATTCCCTCATATCCAATCTCATGTCCGAACTAAACCTATTTCTGCATTGCTAATATCCTTTTAACCAATTTTGATGTAACTTTATGTTTTCCCAGAGGAGTTTTGTAGAACCGTCAACATGGTATTTTTCGGTCGAACCGATGATGTCTGCGTGCTCAACATTTTGTTGGTAAAGTAAACAGTAGGCCTACCAAAAGCTCTGTCAGGCTCTGTCTCTGGCCCTGGTTTTGAGTCTGTGTGAATGCTGGCCAGTATATTATACTGTGTGTGTATGGCATTTCGACGTAGGATTTATTTAGACAGCACTCATACAGACTCAAAACCAGAGCCAGAGTCAGAAGCAGAGAGAGCTCGTGGTAGGCCACGTTGTTTTTTTTTGAAGTGAAAACTTCTTTAGCGGCGTTGAGCACTTTCTGTAATGGGTATAAAATCTTAAACTCGCGTCAGGATCACGTGACCTGATCGAAAAAGCGTAAGACGGATGGAGAGGACGTTGCCGTTTCGCTCGACTGACCGCGCCGTACCCGGTGTGCGACGTTGCCGCTTCGCTCGCCGGCCGGCACTGTTGCTACGATGGGGGCGGGGCGGCGCGTGCGGGTCGTGCATCTATTAATGATAAAAGTGATGAAGAAATAGCGAAAGAAAATGAGTGAGTACTTTATAAATATACTAGATGAAAATTTAATAAGTTTTAATACGAGCGGCAAGTTTTCACTTCTGCCGGCACTCCCGGAGTGCAAACCGTCTTTTTTTTTTGGTGTCACGTTGCTAGTGTTCCAGAAAATTGTCTACCGCACCATGAAGGTCTTATTAAAAGAATAATAAAAGAACCTTTGCTAATCTTCAGGAAAGTTTCGTTAAAAATGTGGGAAACGTGCAACTATTCTTTGGGTACCAGAAACAATATGGCATCCACACAGCCATTATTTTTAATTAAACGGTGATCATCGCAAAGAATAGGGCAGTATTACTGGCATGTCTATTGCCATTTGCCACCTAGATCACGTTTCTGTAAATTGATACTGTGTACGTGATCCACTCGTTCTGATGACGCTCATTTCAAGTTTCCTAAAGGAATAAAAGGTTGTGTGAGGGCGCACATACTAGCTTATTTTATTAACGATCGCATTTGACCCTCCCTGCTGTAAAATTAAGTCGTGTACGAGTTATGCGACGTATCTTTTCAACTTTAATTTATATTTTATTCGTACTTTTTTCTTCTTTTGAATGGCAAAAGTTGTATGAAAATCCACTATTGTCGTGTTTAGCGGCCTGATAAATTACATAGGAAACTCATGTCTGTCGTGAAATTTAAATATGGAAAGTTCTTTTACTTTGCTGGAACATGGCAACCAAGGAGGTAACATAAGGTTTTATTTAAATTTAACTTTTTCAACTTTTTCTATACGCAAGAAAAATTTGTGTTGTTCGTTGTTTGTCGTAATTGTATTTGAGAATAGTATTATACAAGCCTTGGCCACAACTATTAGTCTGTTCCAGTTACAGTGTTTGGTAAAATCCACACGCATACTTAGTATTGATTATTAGTATTTATTTTATTTATCCGACGACATTGTTAATATCGCGGGAATTCGATAGATGGAAAGGACTCAGAATCGCTCTTCCTGGACATGTGTAAGGGAGGCATATTTTATGTCCATAGTGGACTTGTTCAGGCTGATGATGATGAAAAGTTTAGACAAGTGGGATTATCAATACGATTATCTAGACACCAGAGCAGTTCGTAAAAGGCATCTACGTAGTCGATTCTAAAAATATCCGTACTCTTTTGTCTGAACGCTGATTGCGTGGGACATAAAGTATACTGATCCTATTACACGGCTATTTAACTCGAATATTTCAGTCTGTCCGCGACCACGGTTATTGCAACATAACTAAAACGTGGGGGAATTAAAACGAATAAGGTAATATACGCGATAAATGCCCGTATTATAGAATCAGTATGATGATTGCGAAGGTTAAAAAGATAAAGTATATCGTTCAATTTAGTTTAACTTCCATCCCTTGGGATCAAATTTAGGCTTTCATCAGGTCACGAAATCTAGAACATTTATGACCTAGAAGCTAAGATGACACCAATTACTCGTGTAATTATCATCCTTCACAGCCGTTGGTCGGCTTTATCCAAAAAAAGTCATACCTAACTCACATGTGAAGCAGACTAGACCGCTGTATTTTACTTGATGTCTCCCTTAATCTTCTTGCCTTCGTGTATCATCTACATCATATAATATCTTATATGTTAGTAACGTACAAAAGAAATTTCTGTTAGTAACACTATTTATAACTAAAGAACGGCAAAACCGATTTGTCTAAAAATTGGTGGGGTGGTAACTAAAAACCAGGAAACAGACATAGGATAATTGTTTATTAATTTTATAGTGTTTACTGCACTTAAGGAAATCACAAAGATACTTTTGACTTTTGGGACATTATAAAAATCTTTGAGACATAGGATACTTTTTGTCTCGAAAAAGTAACGGAAACGAGACGTTACGGGAGCGGGGCGAGGAAACCGCGGGCGGCCGCTAGTCTTTCTATATATTTTATAAAAGAAAGTCGTGTTAGTTACACTATTTACTCCCAAAAAGTAACAGGAATGGGTGTCGAGCAAAGCCGGCGGCGGCGCTGCTAGTTTCGAATGAAAAATCTGCTGGCACACGCATGAAGTCGAATACAAATGCCTCTTATAGTTTCAATGGCGGCTCTTACTGTACCCATTTAAAATCGTACTAAATTAATAGCATACATGCCTTCAAAATTGCCAGCTGTATAGATAAATTTCGTGTGTTGCCAAACCTACACACTGAGCAAAGGGTAGGGTAGACCATCGGATCTTGCACCAATTAGTTTAAATCTCTGGCGTATCATTTATAGGCTCTCTGGAATGACAGCAAATGGATAGGTCAATTTGCCGTCTGTAACTGTACCATCGAAACTAAATCTAATATAACCCTTTAATTAATCAGGATGAAACAAAATTAGGAACTGTCTGCAGCAACCAAAATAGTAAATACAGATGTACAGACGACTAAAGACGGTAACTAATTTCAATGATAATTTTGTAGTTTTTAATAGGTTTCGCAAAAAATCCTTCGGCAGATAGGTAATTGAGTCATGGCTCAAGGTGAATTTTCAAATTAAGTTTTACTTTGCTTACCTACAGCCATTAGATGCCTTAAAATATTTTAATATCCATCACTATTCTAGTCATCGAATATTTTCGTCGAATTTTCACTCAATTTATTACCGGTCGATCTAATGCTGGGACAGAATATTAATAAGGACATGCCCTCAGCATCGTTGAGGTTCATGTAGCGTGCGTTACCGTTGTCATCGCCATTAGTCTTCATCACTCAAATGTTGTAGCTTTTAGCCAAACATGTCCCCTTACGGTTAGACTACACCATACTAGACACTACTGGGCCGAGAAAATTGGCCCTCTTGTTCAATACTCAATACTCAATACTCAATACATTTATTGCATAAACATGGTTTAGTTTAGGTACATACATAGTTCTTAGGTGTAAGTCAGTATCACATGGACCCTGTGAATAGGGTAAAGCAACATGGTTCATAAACTGCTTAGACTTTTTACGACGATAAAACAGGTTTTTTTTCAGAATATCTTAATATCTACTCTTATGAACTAGTTTCACTAGAAAGAGTGGCTCTATCCATCAAACTTCAATATTTCCGTAGGTATTTGTTTTTGACAAAACTCGCCATAAGTCTTAAAGATTTAAAAATAGAAGTTGTTAAATCCTCGTAGTCACTTTTTTTATAGCACATGTGCATTAGATTTTAAACTCTCTTAGGCCCGTATTCCGAAACAGCGCTTGAGTCTGAGTCGAGCCTCAAGCATAGATTTTATGACAGTTCTCCATTGAAAAGAGTCAAAAATCTGTGCTTGAGGCTCGACTCAGACCTAAGCACTGTTTCAGAATACGGGCCTTAGTACTTGAGTACTGTCTCAAGTGCCTACTCGGTCGGTGTAAACTGAGCCTAAAATGTGCGCCCAAACAACTCCACAATTTACTTTTTCATCTCTCACGAAGGGGTTCCACTTTTTCAACGGTGTCAACGAATACGGCACAACGTGGAAAACCAAAATTTTGGAGTGGGAATTTTGTTTTGAATTTGAAATGAGTGGATTTTTTTTCAATGTGTTAATTTTACATTGTGAAGTTTAAAATTTGTCAAACATACGAGTTTTTATAAAATTGTGCTTTGCACTTGAGCAATTGTAATTGAAATGTTAAATTACATTGGATGTGCTTGTATCAAGAACACCACTGAGTATGTAGCATCATAAAAGAGTTTAATTTATGCTTTTTATCACAGTAAAACACCACGAAGCCCAAGTGAAATAAATTCAAATTGATTGACTTTCAAAACTAAAGTTTTCTAACTTAGCCAGTTTTGTTTGTTAGCAAGAGATACGCTGAAGCTGTCAGTTTGACATTAGGTACGCTTTTACAAAACAAGCTTTTAACCCTGTCGTGCTCGGCACCGCTTAACGTCATTATGGTATACACAATGGGCCCTGTTCCAAACCCTTGTCTAAATTTTTCGCAGTATGCAAATTCGTTCGAACATTTCAGAATAATATAACCTTACAAATAAATAAAGGTGGACATTTAACAAAGCGTCATTTAGCCTCAATCTTAGGAAACTTGTAGAAACCAAATTTACTTATACCAAATAAACATTTTGTAAAGGATGCTGGTTGTACTTAAATAAAAGAACCTTAGACAATAAAAGAACCACTATAAGCATTCGTACCTATTTTACCATCTCTGGGTCGGTACCCCGGTAAAAATAGTATGAAAAAAATGTATTTTTGACGGGTCGAAAGTATAGGCAGAAATATTTTTAATTGACGGATAGCGTTGCTCAACAACAGTGAAAAAGACACAATCTGAATCAGCCTTTTGTATGCGAGATAAAAAAAAAACAATACCAATCAAAATCAAAAAGTTTTTATTTAGTAAAATCACATCACACAATCAGGATCACTCTAAAAAACAATTCCTTTGTCAGCGCGTTTGGCTCCACCAGTGATCGCAATCGACTAGAGTGGACGCAATTCTGTGGCTACACCTTATAGGTACCTCGTCCAGATTGGAAATGTGGGTCACGTATTATTCAATAAACCCAAAATTAATACTATGGACGTGAGCTGCGTCCCAGAATGGTACTTCTGTGTTGATAATAAAGATACTGGTCGAGCCCTCGAATTTTATCTTACAAGTAGAAGAATCAGTAGAAGTCAGAGGTTTTTTTTCGTTTTGGTATTTCTACGATAACATGACATAGCAGGCGTGCTGAGAACTCTCGTGACTCCATTATAAAACCCTGGATCGACATCAAAAACAAAAATGGAAAACAAAACTTGGCCTTCAAGTAGGTAGTAAGAGTACTTAAATAAGTACAGAAGGTAGGAAAGGCATCAATTTTTAATTGGCCTTATCGACACGAAATACGATATTTCTTTAGAAACCTGTACTTTTACTCGTAAAATAATACAGAAAAAGTGACAACATTTGAGTCAAGACGGTTTGTAGCAATCTACAAAAATATTATGATAACGAGGAAAGATTTAATTTTTTTAACGAATAAGTATATAAATATTCCCGCATGAATAAAGGTTCTCAAAGAAGAAAGGGCTCAGAATCTTTCTTCCTGGAAATGTGTAGGGTAGGCCTATGTCCAGCAGTGGACTTCTTCAGGCTGATGACGATGATGATGTAACGAATAAACCTAAAAACTACTAGACCAATTTCAAATTATTTCCTTCTTAGAAAACTACACGATATTTAAGTAAATTATGTTATTTTTTACCAGCGACCCGCCCCGGCTTTGCACGGGAGTAATTTAGAAAAAAAAGGTGATAGGTACATATTTTTCCACCCATGCGCTGTGGCAGATCGCTAGTAAATAATAAAGCTCATATTATTATGTTACCTCTATTAATTTCCAGCGTTATTTTTAAGTTATACGAGAGTTTAACTAGAAAACTCTTGTCTGAGTTAACGATAGCGCCTTGTGCGGTTGAGGGGTATTTTAATTGGTTTTAAAGTTGCTAGCTAGTTTCTATACAAACTTGTAGAACAATATTCTTTTGAAACGAGCTTCTTTTAAAACTATCTATCTATATCTATACTAATATCATATTACTATACTAATGAGGAAAGATTTGTATGTTGGTTCAAATCTACTGTGCCGATTTCAAAAATTATTTTACCATTGCATTGGTAAGCTAATCACCATCAGCCATCAGGTGGGCCGTATGCTTGTTTGTCAACTTAGTTGTATAAAAAAAAAAAAAAAAAAAAAAAAGCTACATTCACCCTGAGTAACATAGGCTATATTACAAAGGCATATTATGGGGCCAGCGGAGGGCGAATTTTCATACAAACGCAATACCAAAATGATTACTAATTTAAGCCGATTATTACAATAATATAGTGAAAATCTGCCTAAACTAGTAATCATTTTGGTATTACGTTTGTATGAAAATACGCCCTCCGCTGGCCCCTTAATGTGTTTAAAAATAAATGTCCATCCGTATGCAAAGCAGGGACAGGCCACTAGTATTTTATACAATTTTACAGTTTTGTCAAACTTCATCATCAAATTTCATATCGTCACTCGTCTTCAATAAATAAGTTTCAACTTGGGTACCAAATACAGTGTACCTAGATACCTACTTGCGAACCTGAATTGAGTGTGACGAGATGGACATAACATGCATTGTGACTCTAGAACACCTATACACTGTAGCGTAGGTATCAAAAATTATGCGTACAACCTAGTTGCCTCTATACGAATAGACGAAGCTTCAAGCGTTGCATTTCGACCTCGACACAAGGAGGAAGGAAATAAATAAATAAATAATAAACAAAATATTGTAGACAATCAACACTATCTAGCCCAAAATTAGGCCGAGCTTGTACTATGGGAACCAGATAGTTTATGTTATACATACATATTTTTATTGTAAATACATACTTAGAATACAATATAACACCCAGACAGAGAATCTGTGTTCACCACACAAATATTTGTTCTCAGTGAGGATCGAACCCACGACCTACGGCAAGAGTCAAGACAAGAGTAGATTAATATTTCTGTTAAACTCAAATATCGGTATCGGTTGAACATGATAACCTTCTGAAACTGAAGTTGTCATTACTTTGCAAAATCTCTTTTACTTTAATCAATTTTACTTTCGTCACTGGCTGTACTTCTGTAAGTCTTTGTTATTTTGTTATTACTTCAAAAACTCTTAAATTATCTCTGAAAATGTAATACCCGACTAAGCTGAGCTTATTTGAAATTACGAAGGAATTTATCAGCAGTGGTAGAATCCGCTTACAATTTCTTAGACCTATTGCAATCATTTTGGAACATTGGTTGGTTTTAAGCGCCTCTAAATTTATGTTGTTCATTAGGTGTATCTTGTAGTAAATACTGTCGTTTTGAGCTTAGAATAGTCTGTATTTATATATTCTTATTCATTGATCTACAAATAGTAGGTCGATGTCCTTATTGATCAAATTACCTTAGAAACGAGATGCCAATGAAAGCAATAAACCTGAACAAAAGGATGACTGGGAAACTGAGATGCTGAAAAGCCTAAGTACTTATAAAGTATTTGCTAGAACAAAGCACAAACTTGTTTAGTAGTAGACTACTGAATAAAAATGTCTGAGGATTTTTTTTATTTTACGAACTTGAATTTTCTTCCGTGGTCGCTGATTGGTCATAAAAAAACCTGCATGGATTTCCAAGGTACACAAGAATACACCCTCAATTTGTAGTAAGCGTATTTTTTTGTCTTTATGTATTTTTTTAATGTAGAAAGCTAAGCATTTGGCTGCTATTACACCACATGGAAAGAGATGGAACTTTTGCAGCATACAGAGTGCTTTAATTTTGAAAAATCAACTCGTTCAAAAATCTCGTAGCTACAAAAAAGTGTAAGTGAACTGAATGCACAACCCCGAGCTCAAGTAATGGTAGTTGTGAACAAATTTTCAATTCTATTGAAATCAAATAGCGAGCTCGCTCATTCCGCTTCGCTTCGAGAAGGAGCTTGGCACCGGGAAGTTTATACATTGTCTGAAAACTGTGAATGCATAAACGAGCAGTTTTACATGGCGCGGAAATCATTACATGCTACTTTTAACCTACTCCAAAAGTGGAGCTTTTCAATTCTCTACCAAATGTAGGTTACTTGTGTTCCGTGCAAATTTTAGGACAGTGAAAGACGTTCGCAATTAGCAACGCCTACCTTTTCTAAAATCTGTAATTTTCTGTCAATCTGACGTTTACTGTCATTTATTTTTCAGAGAATGAGTTTCCTTGTTTGTAACTAGTGGTGAATAAGTGCATGATACAGCTGGTGAATGGATCTAGCGATGATAATACTTTTCAGTAGATCCACATTATAACAAATTGGATCTACTTATAGAGAAAAAAAATCTCACTAGATCCACTATGAACAATGGGTTTTCTGAGATTAATCGAAGCTGATGAACGCAAAAACGGTCAGTCAGTTGCTCTTGACGCTATATAAATCATAATACATGCAAAGGTCTGTTTACGACATAACGTTACGGCAAAAACTATCCATTGAATATAGCTAGACCTTTGTTTAATTTTAATATCCCGGCAAAAAAAACATCTACGCATTACAACGCCATCTTCCCTATCCCGACTAGTGATGTGACTCGTCGCCCAGTCTCAGTAGGGATGTCCTATCCCCAAAACCAGCTAAGCTTTGGTCTCGCGATCGTAACGCACAACGCTGCGGTATGCAGCATGCGGTGGCGGACACATAATCTTATGAAAAACGTCTAGAACGGTCTCTTGTTCCCAGAGTTGTTCCGTCGCAGTTTGCGTCAGCGGCGAAGTGCAATCGTGTGACGCTGCGTCAAGCCGTATACCGCAGCGTTGTGCGTCACGATCGCGAGACCAAAGCTTTACAATACCTATCTTGTATTTTTTTTTTCAAAGAGATCTTGATATCAACCTGTTTCTTAACCTAAACAAAAGTCAACTCATTTGTATTTGTTCGGAGATGTTATAAATAAAAATCACAAAGTTTTCTTAGATTTTATTTAGCACTCATTTTAATAACATTGTAGTTACATAAAGATAATACGATACATTTAATTCACTAGTCACAATATTAATTAACTTTCCAATACATGATACATCTTAAATCTACTAATAACAAAGCTGCACGAAATAATTGGCAAGATTTTTTCAGTAATTTGACAGGTTATAGAATAAATATTGTGGACAATCCACACAACACTATCTAGCCCCAAACTAAGCAGAGCTTGTATGATGGGAACCAGATAGCTGATATAATTACTTACATATATTTTTTTGTAAATACATACAATATAACACCCAGACAGAAAATAAATATCCGTGAATAGACAAGATATGAAATACACAAAGATACTTTTAACGCTTTTATAAATGGACCGGCGACATTGTAAAGATCGCGGGAAGTCGATGGATGGAAAGAGCTCAGGCTCGTTCTTCCTGGAAATGTGTGAGGGAGGCCTATATCCAGCAGTGGACTCCTTCAGGCTGATAATGATGATGATGACATCGATATCACAAATGTTTGTCCTGGGTGAGGATCGAACCCACGACCTACAGCACAGAAGGCAGAGCTACCAACTGAGCTGTGAATACATTTTCTTGTCTATGTTAAAAAGGGTTAGTTTATGTCGGAATTGTACAGTTGGTTAAATGTGGAAAATTGCTATGTCATAAATTTCAGTCATGTGCGCCTATCTTTATGATTCATGCGACCATTGGTGCACGACATACATTTATCAAGCATATAATTGTACCTAAATTATACTCCTTTTTTATGTTACAAAAATGTACTCATTCATTTATGCAATTTTCTGGTAGAACAAGTATTATGATCCACCTGATTTTAAGTGGTAACCAGATTGCAACAAAGACCCCGCAGGTCACGCTTGTTAGAAACGTGCCATATAGTCTGCGTCAATCAACTTGAGGCATTCAGGTGTGATTTTATGCAACGTGCTGATGGTACAAGAATTATGACCTACCTGATTTTAAGTGGTAACCATTGCCTGTAACAAAGACTTGCCCCGCAGGTCACGCACTTTAGAAACGTGCCTTACCACGCATGACCCTGCATCAATCAATTTGAGGCTTTCAGGTGTGCCTGTAGTTTCGGCAACTACAAAAAAATAAAAATGTTTTAAACTTGAAAATTATTTAATGCAGCTTTTTGTATTTAAAATTAAGTTATCGTAATTTAATTTAGAGGATCTTCAATGACTCCCTCGGGTTTATCAGCACTGAAACAATCAGAATTAAGAATGTTTTAAGAAATAATAAAAAAGATTACTATTTTATTACAAAAAAATACAGTCAATTAGTTTATTTACTAAAGGCTCGAACACACCTAGTTCGCTGATCGGATTTAAGATTTGACAGCGATATTTGACAGCGTTTCACTGTTCGCTACCGCCAGCGAACTTAGGTGTGCGCAGGCCATAAATGTACCAAAAACACATTGATCTAATTAAGGCCTGCGCACCTCCAGGCGATGGCGAACAGTGAAACGCTGTCAAATATTGCTATCATATTTGTCAGCTTTTCACTGATCGGCACCGCAAAACACTTAGATATGCGCAAGGCTTTATCCCTTAGGCCTTTTATGAAATCTATCATCCATGGGTATTGACGGAGAGATTTTTTCAGATAATAAATAATACTGTACTAGCCAACTAGCCAGGACCAACAAAGTCATTTGAAACTTCTTCCTCTTAATTAATGGCATCTGTCCATTTTGGATCAATTTTGCCAGTGTCAAGTCAGGATATTACTATAGAAATAAAATAGTTTTTAGTTAATAGACAAGTCGGCCCTAATTGGCTTTGAAAAGAAATGGTGGCCGTTATTTTCAAAACCATCAGAAACATTTTCGATCAAAACATTTTTGGTTAAAGTACCACCGAAATTACACAACCAAACTCAAAATAACACCAGAAAAACAATTAGCAAAACAAAAAGCTATGTGACTTCCCAAAATGACAGAAAACGAATCCACTTGAAGGCTCGAACACACCTAGTTCGCTGGCGTTAGCGATCAGTGAAACGCTGTCAAATATTGCTGTCAGATTTGTGATTTGACAGCGATATTTGACAGCGTTTCACTGATCGCTACCGCCAGCGAACTAGGTGTGCGCAGGCCTTAAAACAAAATGAAAAACTTGACAGATAATGGAACTCATTACCTAAATATCCTAAATGCACCATCCACTACTTGCCGTATGGACAAGAACGTCCTTCATGCCTGTAAATGTATTAGAGTAAAATGATACAGGTGTCTACTTAAACAGCTAAAAAGTATACATCAAAGTCTAGACTGGCAAAGCTGTTGTAGCAGTTCTACGAGTTTCGTAGCACTCGTAGAAGTGCTACACGTTTCATATCCCAATAGAAACAGATAGATATACAGATATAACTATTGATTATAATGAAACAAATAGATACAGAATACAGTTTCTAGCTTAGAAAAAAACAGTCACAGTAATACAATGGACGGCCTTATCGCTAACAGCGATCTTTACCAGGCAACCTAGGGATGGACAGAACTGGACATAAACAAGAGAGGGAGGAGTTTGATTGCTGAGATTTCATTAATTGAACTTGAACAAAAAACCTACATAACGGACAATATTTAAATAAACTTTACATAAATATAAATATTATAAAAATACATAGTATTGATATTGATAGGCTTTATTGATTTAGACTGAAACCTTCGGTACGGTTTCTATAATTTGATAGCCTAGGTTGAAAAAAAACCTTCATTTTAGAATAAGTACCGTCAGAATAAAAAGTACAAAATAACACTCACGCGAAATAAGGGTGTTTCCCCTGCATCAAAAAGGAAAGCGCAGTCTTCGAGCTTCGCTTTTTCTGCACACCATCGAACATCTCCTTGCTTAGCATGTGATCTGTGAGAAATAAATGGCATTAGGACTGGTTTCACAGATTGCCAACCATTGAAATATTTGACACAAATTTTTGCTTAAAAATACTTATTGAAAAAAATCACATATCTCATACCTATAAAGGAGAAAATCTTATAAGTATATATATATAAAATCTAGGAAACGGCTCCAACGATTTTCATGAAATTTATTATACAGTGGTTTTGGGGGGTGATAAATCGATCTAGCTAGGATTCATTTTTAGAAAATGACTTTTTATTCGTGTTTTTAACAATCAACTTTTAGCACCATCTTTTGCTGAGGAGTCCAACTCACGAGTGAGTGTGATGGAGAACGCCATCTATTAAATTACTACGTAAGGTTAAACAAAGAACATTATAAAAATTTAAGCACCACTGCACGAATTTTACCTTACTTTATCCGAAGTAATTTACTTAGTGCACTAGCAGTTTGCTTAGCTTGTGATCTATCAGACAAACGAGCTTTTCATTCACTAGACAGGAACAGATCGTTGAGAGTTACACCACGCTTGTACTATGCAAAACTGTACACTATGAAAGGCAATGTCATCATTAGTCTGAGTGGTATCTTGCATCTCTACGTAATAATGCAGCTTTTAATCTAAGCTGTATTAAGGCCTGCGCACACCTAGTTCGCTGGCGAACGCGATCAGTGAAACGCTGTCAAATATCGCTGACAGATTTGAGATTTGACAGCGATATTTGACAGCGTTTCACTGATCGCTACCGCCAGCGAACTAGGTGTGCGCAGGCCTTTAAGGCTCGAACACACCTAGTTCGCTGGCGGTAGCGATCAGTGAAACGCTGTCAAATATCGCTGTCAGATTTGAGATTTGACAGCGATATTTGACAGCGTTTCACTGTTCGCTACCGCCAGCGAACTAGGTGTGCGCAAGCCATTACTGCATATCCCAACAAAGAATTAGCTTTATAAAATGCTCACGATTTAATATACCATCCCTGTTAATCCACTTCAGTTTCTTGTAGCAGTCAAGGTGGTAGTCAGGGCACACATATTTATACGTTTTTGTCTTATATCAAAATGTTGCACATGGGCGTCCACCCACTTCCATTGGGCCCATGAGTCTCACTTTATTATTTGTTCGTTTTTTTCTTTTTGTGCCTATTCAAATATTATGATTATCAATGTCGCGGTTCTGTGTATGTTATGTTAAATAAATTTATTTTTCCTTTCTTTTTTATAAGTTGCAAGCTGAACACTGGACCTAGCATTATGTTTTCTCGCATTGTCTTCGTTTGGTCTAAAAAAATATGTAGGTTCCTGTAGGCCTACCACAAGCTCTGTCTGGCTCTGTCTCTGACTCTGGTTTTGAGGCTATGCGAGTGTTGACTGAATGAGTCCTACCTCGAAACGTCACACATACAGTATAATACACTGGTGAGCACTCACACAGACTCAAAACCAGAGCCAGAGAGAGCTTGTGGTAGGCCTGCTGATTCTTAGTAGCTGTTACTACTTAGTGATACTTTTCTCATTGTTGGTACTTACTTTTGAAAGCGTTTCCTGTCCTCTTCTTATATTCTTGTTCTGGAGTAGGAAGTAGACTGGGGTACAGAGGCAAGGGTGTACGGTAGAAATCTGTTGAACAAAATCAATTACAAAACATAGAAATGCTGACATTAACTTGTAAGTTGTAGAACGTAGGGCGCCCACCCACCAGATGGACCGATGACATTGTTAAGATTGCGGGAAGTCGATGGATGGAAAGGGCTCAGAATCGTTCTTCCTGGAAATGTGTAGGGGAGGCCTATGTCCAGCAGTTGACTTCTTCAGACTGATGATGATGGTGATGAACTTGTAAGTAGTGACACTGTCATAATTCAACCCTTAATTAATAAATTTTGGGGAACTATTCATTCCAACCCTAAATTCAAACACGTCCATCGAGGTTGAAAAGTGTAGATTGATTTTGGGGGACTTTTCAAACCCTAAATTCAGGCGTCACCCTCCATCAACATTAAATTACCAATTAGCCGTTCGGTAAACTAACGCGAGACGGTGTCTCAAGGGGTTCTCTTAAAACGTTACCCCAAACTGTAAAATAAACATGAGAAGTTTTATTCCTGTTTTAATTGGATATTCCCGACGGATGTACCCTCCTGACCCAATTAAAGTGAATTTGCCAAAGCCATAAATATTTGTAGATAATTGAAATATTATTTCCCAAAGCACATCAGTTGATTAAATTGCAGGAATGAATGAAATTTTTTTTTTTTTTTTTTAATGTTTGTTACCGCATAACTTCGTCATTTGTGAGCCGATTTGAAAAATTATTTTTTTATCTGAAAGGTACTGCTTCCAGATTGGTCCCATTTTATTTTTATTAAAACCGGTGTTGCCATTTTTTTTTAAATAATTTTTTTAATGTTTGTAACTGCATGCCTCCGTCATTTATTTATGAACCGATTTAGAAAATTATTTTTTTATTTGGAAGGTTATTCTTACGTCCAGATTGTCCCAAACAAATTTGATTAAAATCGGTTTAGCCGTTTGACAATGAAGTCGGTTTCTCAAGTTTTTTAAACTTAAAATTATTTTTTTAGCGACTCTTTAATGGAACAATCAGATGGATGACTTTTTTCACAGTGGTACCCATTTCTATAAGTCAAGATTGCTTTGAATGACACGGAACGTGCCCTACGATGCACTGCCCTGTAGGCATACCACAAGCTCTGTCTGGCTTTGTCTTTGGCTCTGGGTTTGAGTCTGTGTGAGTGTTGACTAAATAAATCCTACGTCAAAACCTCACACACACAGTAAAATACACTGGTGAGCACTCACACAGCCTCAAAACCAGAGCCAGGGACAGAGCCAGACAGATCTTGTGGTAGGCCAACAGCATCCATCAACTTGAGGCATAGAGTGTTAAGCTAGTAAACACCCTTCAAACCGAAACAAAACAACGCCTAACAGAAATATGCATGGCAATAGTACTTCCCCGGACGAGGCCTTCTAATGAGCTAGATTTCTAGATTACGAAAAGATCTAAAGTTCATACTTACAGACGACACGATCTTCTAATGTGCTCTCGTCTCCAATATCATCAGAACGGCCTCGTAGATAATCTATGGAACATTTGAAAAGTTGATTGGTTTGGCGGCTATTAATGAACTAAATAAAAATAAAATAAATAAAATGAGCCTTTATTTCTACTACTTTTTACACTAATTTTATAATAGTACATACTTTAAATTTTATCACTTTTTAATTTAACACTTCTTATTTCTTCTATAGGTACTAAGGATTTATTTTTTACTTATTTACTTCATAACTATTCTTATATATCTAATTTAATTTGGAGTAGTAGTCGCCTCCTGGGCGTAGGCCTCCCCCATTTCAATTAACTAAATTCCACAAAATACTCTGGTATTTAAGAGAAAGTGTGTGTGCGACACGTTTTAACATTTTTATATGATTTCATAGAATAAAGTACAGACGTACACCCTTTTTAGCATATAATTTTAATAAATATTTCCGATGATGTGACTTTAAAATGCAGGGACATAGCGGTGCGGCGCATGCCTATTTTTTCTTTCTTTCTTTTTTATCGTGTCACTGGTTCTTTCGAAGCAAGTGTGGTGAAAAAAGCGTGCTTAAAACAGCTGTAAGCAGCTGTTGTTTATCATTTTGTAGTAAATAGGTAAAAAAAAGTTTTCCAACGAGGTTGTTAATAGAAAATTACACAGCGTTGTACAAAAAAATAAGCAGTTTCACTTCTCAATGATTGGAATGAAGATATTAAACATTCACTAATATTTTTTCATCAGAAATTCTCTTTCATACCTCGGGCAAGCTTCGGGCGCTCAAAGGCATCTTGGAAATATTTTAGGCCACCTTTTATTTTTATAGGCATACTCAAAGTTCGTCTTTAATTTACCAGTGTCAGTCAGAAACGTTTGCTTTCGACAGGCATATTCTTTCTAGATAATCAAGTAATCTAGCTATCATTCGTTTTAACATAAGCTTTTATAACGATTAGACCCATATTCGATCAGGCTATGCACGGGTTTTCGTTACAAATGAAGTCGAAAATCACGTATTCACTAGACTCTCAAGGATCACTTTGAAACGTTAACAGTTCATCGCGACCAAGACTAGAAAAACATGATATTTTTTTAAAATAAAACTAACAGTAAAGTTCCATTGTGGTTAAAAAAGTTAAAGTACCTACCTAGTTTGACTGCAAAGACTTGTGCTTGTGCCAAATAACTCGTTCGTTTTAGCTTTAAAACCGTTATAAAAAGACCTACACACTCCAGCATTTATAAATTGGTATGGATATGTTTCAAAGTGGCTTCCGTCTCCACCCCAACGCAATATGAATAGACCCTGAGTCTTGAAAGAGCGGTGATCGGCAGGCATATTTGCCAGTGATAGCATATTTCCCACCGAAATCGGCGGGCCGATGGCCCATCACGAACCCTCATTTCACTTTATGCTCTATCTAGAATCTCACTTCAACTATCTATACGGCCACGTTGAGAAAATATCACCGTTTACTAGATAGGTAAGTCTCTTTTATAGCCAGATTTGGTTTTAACTAAGAATTTTAGGGTGTAGTTTTAGGAGTCGTTATTCGGAATCTATCAAGCCATTTTCTTTCGATGTAAGCCCACTGTTTCCGTGCAGCTGGTTACCTGCTGTATGGTATTGAGTGTCTATTCCGACTTTTAAAACTTGGTTTTTGTTTTTCAGATTTCGTATTAAATCGTATTTTTAACGGGTATATTGTATAGCGTAGCTCCCCTACGGTCTATACCTATAGAGGGAGACATTATAACCGCCTCTATCGGGCATTTATAAAATAAAGCGTAGTAATAATTTATTTTATGTGTTGTAAGTAAAGTACCTTTATAGAAATTGAAGCCGTCTTTGCCAATCTCCGAGCATTTAGTAGGAACGGCTACCGCCAACAGCGCCAAAATTGATATAAATGCCTCCCGCATTTTCGTTTATTAAGACTAATGAGCTAGCAAGCAGACATGGCACGGACTAGATTTATCACCGGTAAGGAACAACTGACGAGACGGGCCCTGCATCCGCTTTTATAATTTTCAGCGGATAAAGGGTAGGCGTGTGTGTAGCGGGTGCGTAGGTTTTGTGGAGCAGGTTTGATTATTTTGCCTTTTAGTATTTTTTTATTTGATATGGATCTGTGTGTATTTTCATTATGAAATGTAGAAAAAGAGTGATCATAAAACCATGATATAGATTACCACAAGCTCAGTGACGTTTCGACGTAGGATTTATTTAGTCAACACTCACACAGACTCAAAACTAGAGCCAGAGATAGAGCCAGACAGAGCTTGTGGTAGGCCTACTGATTTAAACTGAATCAAAAGTTGTATCAAACAGAGCTTTAAAAAAACCTAAACCTGTGTTACACTTAGGTACAATAAACCCCAGAGGGCCTAACAGTTATAATAAGTCGTTTCATTCTTCTTCATCGTGTCACTGATTCTTTCAAACCAAGCGTGGTGAAAGGATTTTAAGTGCGCCTCAATGAGGCTTTTGAGTAGTTTTATTTGAAGTGGTTTTATTTTTGCATAAAAAGTTATTTCTCAAGTGAGACACGTTTAACGGGATCGACTATTAGAAAACTCATCAGCAAACGAAGGAAAATAGGTCAGGTCAGAGGTTAATGAAGCAGATAGATCCGTTACACAATAGCAACTGCAAGTCATGTTTTAGTTATGTGGCAAAAACATGATGTGTACACGTACACAGCTCTTGTTTAGCTAAGCAGATACCTTCGTCAGTTACCTGCCTTTTATTGCCTTGCCTATTTTAGCGATGTGTAATGTCCTTTTCTTGGGGTGTACAATAAAGTCTAAGGCCTAAAACATACATAAGCGACGTAAGGCAGCAGGCGTGGAACAGGCGTGGCGCAGGCGTGTATAATTCAAAAACGTCGCCTGCATACATTTTGTATGAAATCGTTTTGAAGCGGCGCACGCCTGCGCAACGCCTGTTCCACGCCTGCTGCCTTACGTCGCTTGTGTGTGTTTTAGGCCTAAAAAGTGTTATCTATCTATCTGCCTTATTCAGTCTGTGGTGCCGGGGGTTGAGGGGGTTTGCATTCTCTTACATAGATACTAACATAGTTACTAGTACATCACCACAAGTCCCACCCATTTAACTCGATGAAATCATAATCTTATTTGGATTCCTCAAATTTTAGCTCACCCATTACTAATCTCCATATTTATGTAGAGAATACCCGCTATAAGTAATTGGTAACAATTAAAACGAGTATTCTCATACCTCCTTTAAGGCCTGCGCACATCTAAGCGATGGCGATGGCGATCAGAAAACGCTGTCAAATACCGCTATCATATTTGACAGCGTTTTACTGTTACCATCTCAGATTGTTCACCTAGTTAAGGTTTGCATGAAAACCTAAACTAAGTGAGTATGTACGAATTGATCTATAAGACATTTCTGTGTAATCCTTGTTATTCAAATAAATGCCTTTTGATTTTATCTCGTTAATAGTGTAAAAATACTAGTATAAGAAGGGACTTTTGTTAAGCAGGTCTAGACCAGGCAGGGTCTAAAGTCTTAAAAACTCAGGGCAATTTTTTTTTGAGTTGTTTGAACTCATTGAAAATTATGTACAAAAATCATTATTTTTTTGGATCATTATAAAAATAATTGTGATATTTAACACTATTAAATCAATAAAAAAATACAAAAATCATCATTTTAATAGTTCAAAAAAAGTGAAGCTACTTGACGAGGTATAAAAATAAAAATAAATGCGATGTGTCGCAAAAAGGCCTATTTCCCTGCCTACACGCTCGTGCAAGCGACAGCACTGCGGGAATCCCGCAACCATGGAACACGACAGACTATTTTTACGAAAATGATTGTTCTGATTTCAATGAATCTTAAATGTCGGCTTTGCAACAGACATGTTTGCTTGTGCGGGAAGTTGGTATAAATCCAGGTGGAAAATGTAAAATATACGGCCTGGGTTTATGCAATCTTTTATATAGGAACCTACTGAAGTAAGCAAGTGAGGTTGGTTTATGTATGATTCTCCATTCATCGAACATAAGCTGTTAGCGTTTAACACCTACCAAAAAAAAAACGGCGCTAATATAGGATGGTTTTTTGAGAAGGACGCTGATGGCCAAGTATGAAACAACGAGAGTTAGGGAAAAGTCGCGCCTCGATTCATGCCCTTGATTTATAAGGAAACAGTAACTGCATATTTATTTTTTTCAAAAATCTTTTACTTTTGACGGAAATGGAACCGAGTTATTTTTCATAAATGTACCTATACCCTGTATTATTGAACCAATGGATTCTGTTTCTGTTAAGCCTCCGCTATACCCTGGTCTAAAAACAAAACACGACCGGAAAGTTGGAAAAATTTAAAATAAAGATGGCGTTGCCTGACCTGAGCTGTGAATTCATGTATTTGATACCAACTATTACTTATTCTGTGCTTGGGTCTGACATTTGTCACGACATTACAATGTGTTGACTAGAATACGCTTCGTTAGACAAAAACACAGACAGATATTCAGTAAATAAATATAACCCAATTGTTATGTTAGCTGATTCCCGTCGCAGAGTTTCCATTGCATATTTTTCATCCAGGATTGGTGATAACAATGGCAAGCTGTGCGGTATTTTTTAAACTACCACGAACGCTACATTTTAAATCTAACTTATATAGTCTATATTAATTAGACTACTACTACTACACTACTGTAGTGTAGTAGTAGTAGTCTAATTTATATAGTATAACAAGCAAATAGCCCCAGATTTAATAAAAGAAACCTTCCACCAAGAGAGATTTTCCTCATATTATGCAAAACCAGAGTGAGTTGCAAGTTCATTAAATGTCGGTAGTCGGTGAATGAACACTTGTATTTTTTAAAGGTAAAAAACGGAACCCTTATAAATTCGTCATGTCTGTCTGTCTGTCCATCCGAATGTCACAGTCACTTTTTTTCAAAAAAATGAAATGAAATGAAATAATTTATTTGCTTGAAGTATGGTACTTACAAAACTGTAAAAGCTATATGTACTGATGAAACTTGGTAAATGGATGTATTCTGTAAACCGCATTATGATTTTTATACTTAGAACTGACACTCAAAAAATATTATTTCATAAAACTTATGAGTTTTCTTAACATTAAGTAAAAGATTATTAAACCAGTTAAGTATTTACGACAGAGATGCGTTAACGTCATCGTAATTAGCCTTCTATCTATCGACTTTAAAAATTAATGAGGTATCGTCAGCAAATAGTACTGTTTCACATAGTTTTTTAACCAAAAAAGGAAGGTCATTTACGTACACTAGAAACAAGAAAGGACCTAATATCGAACCTTGTGGCACCCCTATGTCAATAACTGACCCAAAAGATCTCTCACCGCCCACATCAACTTTAAGGATTCTATCAGTCAAGTACGATTGTAATAAGTCAATGGAGCGATTTAGAATACCGTAATGTTTAAGTTTAGATATTAAGAGGGTGACGGACGCAGCTCGCAACTTCAATTCGAGGCGCGGGCAAAAATTGCTCCGAATATAGCTATCTCTATTCATTTGATGCGGGCGCCACGGAATATATAATAGTAGTATACACACACAGGCGCTCGTGTGACGCGCTACTTCTATACGTGAATCCAACCATAGTGCCGCGCTTGTGCGTGTGCGTCAGCCACTGATAACGATTTTTATGCATTGCCTAATTTTGTCAACGTTACTAACACCCGTTTTCACTAAACCTAGGCGACGCCTAAATCGGATGCCTAAATATTAACGGGCCGACGTACACAGCTCGCAACTTCAATTCGAGGCGTGAGCAAAAACTGCTCCGAATATAGCTATCTCTATTCATTTGATGCGGGCGCCACGGAATATATAATAGTAGTATACACACACAGGCGCTCGTGTGACGCGCTACTTCTATACGTGAATCCAACCATAGTGCCGCGCTTGTGCGTGTGCGTCAGCCACTGATAACGATTTTTATGCATTGCCTAATTTCGTCAACGTTACTAACACCCGTTTTCACTAAACCTAGGCGACGCCTAAATCGGATGCCTAAATATTAACGGGCCGACGTACACAGCTCGCAACTTCAATTCGAGGCGTGAGCAAAAACTGCTCCGAATATAGCTATCTCTATTCATTTGATGCGGGCGCCACGGAATATATAATAGTAGTATACACACACAGGCGCTCGTGTGACGCGCTACTTCTATACGTGAATCCAACCTCTGACTCACTCCTTTGACTGGCCTCTAGCTCAGTTGGTAGTAGCTCTGCCTTCTGCGCCGTAGGTCGTGGGTTCGATCCCCACCGAGAACAAATATTTGTGTGGTGAACATAAATGTTTGTTCTCTGTCTGGGTGTTATATTGTATTCTAAGTATGTATTTACAAAAAAAATGTATTCAAGTATTATATCAGCTATCTGGTTCCCATATTACAAGCTCTGCTTAGTTTGGGACTGGGTGGTGTTGTGTGAATTGTCCATAATATTTATTTATTTATTTTATTTATTTAACCATAGTGCCGCGCTTGTGCGTGTGCGTCAGCCACTGATAACGATTTTTATGCATTGCCTAATTTCGTCAACGTTACTAAGCGTCAGATAGGCTAGTGGCTAGGGCGTGCGGATTCACACTGAGAGGACGAGGTGGGCGGGAGTTCAAATCTGGTCAAAGAGAGTTGACTTTTTGCACCCTACAATTTTATGTTTTTATTTTTTGTGGCTGCATTACCTGACTAACCCTCTAAGCTTATTGCTTGCTTGTTTCGCTTTTCTAGTATTCAATAAGCAAGGATTGGTCATGCTCTGAATGCAAGAATAAAGTGAAAAAAAAAAACAACATTCCTGAACCGATAAAGAACCTTCAGAGTAGCTATTTACGCACTTAGAAAAGACACCAGGAAATTCTCTAACATGATACGAGTGAGTTTATTCATCAGGTAGGGTTTGTGCGGGTTCTGGACCAAATTGAAGAAGAGTAAAGAGAACCATTGACTCCGAGTTGAGTTGAGAGAGCCATTGACCCCGGCGCGGAGCGATGGAGTTGTGGTTGATGACGTTCCAGTAGAGGATGATGGGTGGGAGTCCGCTCAACATCAGGTGTGGTGTGGTTTGCTTGACCTCATTGGCCTAGTGGTTGGAGGGTGCGGGTTCAAAATCAGTGATAACGTTACAGTAATAGATGATGGGTGGGGTCCGCTCTACGTCAGGTGGGGTGTGGTTCGCCAGGTTTCATCGGCCTAGCGGTTGGGGGGCGTGGGTTCAAAACCAGTCATGACGTTACAGTTGAAGATCATGGGTGGAGGTCCGCTCAACATCAGGTGGGGTGTGGTTCGCCAGACCTCATCGATCACACACACACAGCAATAAAAAACACGCAAAGCGGCTCACTTACCAAAGTACAGAAAGTCTAATAATGTGACTGCATTTAAAAATATACTTTATTCGTTGAGCAATTAGGTTGCTTTTATTCTGCTTATTTACATTCGCAAAACCAACGATTGCGAACATCGACCTACAATTACATGGACCTCGGCTTTCGCACAAAACTCGTGAAAAAAGTGTACCAAGCTAACCTACTATAGGTGGATACTTATATAATGATTATAAACAAACTGAAAAAAAAAATATTCATGTCTTATCACAATTACTATATAGAACTCAATTTTGATTGCATGAAGCAACTTCTAGTGAACGTTACAGAAATTTTTCCAAGTCTTTTTATCAATATTTCCACCAGACGTTGAGCAGTACTCTGTTTATTGAGCTCCAGTTATATAAAGAAAAACTATTTTGTTAAAGTATTTCTCAGTCTTTTTATCAATATTTCCACCGAACGTTGAGTGGTAGCAGTTTTTTGAGCTCCAAATAAATAAAGTTTTTTTTTTAATTTCTTAGTCGTTTTATCAATATTTCCACCTGACGTTGAGCTGTAGTTTATTTCTTGAGCTCCAGAAAAATAAAACAGAAATATGTTGTTCAAATTTTTACAAGTCTTTTTATCAATATTTCTACCTGACGTTGAGTGGTATCAGTTTTTTTAAGCCCCAGATAAATAAAGAATAAAAATGTTTTGTAGCCATTTTTCTTAGTCCTTTTTTCAATATTATAACCTGACGTTGAGCGGTAGTCGGTTGTTTGAGATTCAGATAAATAAAGAAAAAAAATATTTTGCTGAAATTTTTCCAAGTCTTTTTATCAATATTTCCACCTGACGTTGAGTGGTAGCAGTTTTTTTAAGCCCCAGATAAATAAAGACTAAAAATATTTTGTGGCAATTTTTCTTAGTCCTTTCATCAATCTTTCCACCTGACGTTGAGCGGTAGTCGGTTTTTTGAGATCCAGATAAATAAAGAAAAAAAATATTTTGCTGAAATTTTTCCAAGTCTTTTTAACAATATTTCCACCAGACGTTGAGCGGTACTCTGTTTATTGAGCTCCAGTTATATAAAAAAAAAAACTATTTTGTTCAAGTATTTCTCAGTCCTTTTATCAATATTTCCACCGGACGTTGAGTGGTAGCAGTTTTTTGAACTACAAATAAATAAAGAAAAAAAATAATTTGTTGTTATTTTTCTTAGACCTTTTATCAATACTTCATATACAGGGTGGAATTTTGTAATGCCACCTGGAGGGAAAGTACTCTTAATACTGCAGATAGAAAATTTTACTCACAGGAAACATTCCTTTATTTGAAAGCAAACTGCATTCAAAGTTTTTCGAAAATTCTCTCACACCCGGGAATTGAACCGGCTAAAATCAGAAAAATTATACCTTGTACTTTTATTGCATCGATCGTTAGTCAATTATAAGGATGAAATCTCTCTAACAAACATGATAAATTAAATGAAAGAAAAACCAGGAAATCTTAAATTAATTTAATTATTTACAAAAAATGGTTAACTAACTAGTTACTTGAAATTAGTTGCTTGAAATGGGCTCCATTCTCTTGGATACACAAATTTATTCTTTTAACGAATTCATTTCTTTAAAAGAATAAATGTATTCCTTTCAAAAAAAAAAATTAATTTAAAAATTATTTTATTTTTAATTTTAGAAATTGCTTTCTATCCAAAAATAAAGGAATGTTTCCTTTGAGTAAAATTTTCTATCTGCAGTATTAAGAGTACTTTCCCTCCAGGTGGCATTACAAAATTCCACCCTGTATAGAAATTAATGGTTCATAATTTGTTTTAGTCGAAATGTTGGCTTTTTTCGAAATTTCGGCAGACTTTTTGACCTAGTGCTGCACCTTGATTTCGTTTACCCAACCTACAACCTACCTAGGTACTTACTATTTCCCATCTTCACTTAGTACCCTTCCTAAACTAACAATTATCAAATATCTAAGCATTATGTTTTATGCCAGTGTAGGTATTTAACTAGTCCGAAGTCCGAGCGATTCACACACACAACCGAAGTGTCCCGTGTGCTTCAAGCGTTTCCTCCCCCTGCACCCCGCCACCCGCACCGTGCGTGCGCGATAGCAATAGTAGCCGTTCGAAAATGCCATGAATTTGATCGTGTTCCGTAATACCAAAAATGATGACTGAAAACTTTTTGTATTCTTTACATAGTATTGTTATTCTGTAACTAGACAATATAAACTAGGTTCCTTAACAAAAAACACGTAAGATATTGTTGTTTTTAGTACGAAACCAATAGGTAGAAAACTTGATAAGTTTAGCATAAAAATGTGCAAAATGCGATTGGTGTTTATTTCATTTTAGGTAAGTAATTTGAAATAAAAACTGTTGAGGAACCTAGATAAATACTATGCAAATACAATTATTACAATAATATAGTGTAAATCTGTCTAAATTAGAAATCATTTTGGTATTCCGTTTGTATGAAAATTTTCCATACGTCAGCCCCTTAACTAGTTTTTTCGTGTGCGCGAGCTGCAAGCAGCTCGCGTGTCGGTGTGCTACTCCCAGTTTTACATTACACTTGCACTTGTAAAACCCCAAAAAGTAGTAAAGAAAGTCCTAAGTAACCCTAAAAGTCGATCAGTGAATCAAGTGTAGTAAAACCCCAATCAAAGTCCTAAAGAACCCTAAAATTGTTTACATAATCAAGGTCCTAAGTGAAGTAAAATTCCAATTAAAGGCCTAAGGAACCCTAAAAGTTGTTTATTTTATCAAGTTCCTCAATGTAGTAAAACCCCAATCAAAGTCCTAAGGAACCCTAAAAATGTTAACATTATCAAGCTCCTAAGTGTAGTTGAAACTCCAATCAAAGTCCTAAGGAACCCTAAAAGTCGAACACTTAATCAAATTGCTCAATGTAGTAAAACCCCAATCAAAACCTTATACGGAACCCTAAATTGTACGTGAAGCCAAAACCCTTAACGGGTCGAAACCGCTGGAAGGAACCCAAACGTTGACTACCGGGTCGCGTGCATCGCGAGCTGCAAGCAGCTCGCGTCCTCAATGCGTTCCCACAGGGGCGGAACCCTAAACCAAGTGAAGATCCAATCAAACACCTTAAAAAACCTAAAATTCAATCTCCAATCATAGTCCTCAGTCGAATGAACCGTTTGAACGACCTTAATCGGACGATTTTTGCAAAACCAGAAGTGGCACAGCCGCCATTTTGAATTTTGAACTCAGTCTAGTGAACATTTTTTCACACCCGTAAGACACCCTAAATTTCAGTAGGAGGGGGTTCTAAATTTCCCTAAATTTCAGTAGGGTGGGCGTGGTCGCGTGGCGGCTCGCTTCGCTCGCCGCAACGTTCCCCCCGGGTTCAGGAGGAGGGGGTTCTGGGGGCTTGAGGGGGGGGTCACAGCACGGCTCGCTTCGCTCGCCGCGACCCTCCCCCCGGGTTCAGGAGGAGGGGGTTCTGGGGGGCTTAGGGGGGGGGGGGGGGTCACAGCAGGCTCGCTTTGCTCGCCGCACTGTTCCCCATGGTTGCATGGCGGCTCGCTTCGCTCGCCGCAATGCTCCACTCGAAAAAAAGGGTCAAAAATAATAAAGGGATCTAGAGGGGGGAGGGGGGCAAAATTTATTTTGCTTTCAAAATAATCTCACCTTCCCTACATGACCCAAAAAAAAAAGTCGTGCAAGTCACTCCGCTTGGAAGATACGAAAGGGGGGGGTGGAAAAAGGGGCAAGAGGGGGGTGTTTTTTTTGTTTTTTCAATTCAGGAAGAAACCCTCTATACGAAACCCCAATCGAAAACCCCCTATCTCGACGGCATCCGGTAGCACTCACAAAAGGGGGGGTCCTGGGGGGCAAGGGGGGCAATTTTTTTTGTACAATAACATTCTTATCTTTTTTCTTCTCTTTCGTCTTCTCCCTTTTAATCTTTTTTTTTCTGAAAAGTAATATTTCATCAAAATCGGCTTAGCCGTTTTGTTTTATTGTTTGTTACTGCATACCTTCGTCATTTAATTTTATGATCCAATTTAGTAATTTTTTCTTTTATCTAAAAGGTTATACTTCCAGATCTGTGTAAATGTAAATCTAGTAAGTATAACTTAGTGCATAGAATTCATGCCTATGGAAATAAATAATAATAATAATAATAATAATGCTGGACAATTCACACAGCATGATCTAGCCCCAAGCTAAGCAAAGCTTGTGTTATGGGTGCTAGATAATTGATATACATAATACAATACATTACATGCATAGATAATTTTCATTTCAATTCATAAATGAATTGAAATGGAAATTATTTATGGGTGGCTTTAAGCTTTGCACTCATTTAGGCCTTCGGTGCTCATTGCGGTGGAGATCAGTGAAGCATTGTGAAATAACACTGTCTATTCGACTTATATTATTGTATTTTATCGGCATTTAAAAATATTAGGTATACCAAAGAGTTTCGACAACCCCAACTGACTCTTCAAAGTTCTGTCAAACGCAAAATCTTGGGAAACTCCTTGCTGCGTGTATAGAAATAGGCACATGTATTTTGGTATTTGGGTATTTGAGCGCACCGTGCATGAAGCCTTTGACAGAAAGTTCCAGAATTCGGGACATTACAGACACCTCCAGATTTAAAAGACGGCAATCAAAAATACTCAAAACCCATGATATTATTGTTATGACTGGGCTCTCAGCTCATTTATTAGTAGCTCTGCCTTCTGCGCCATAGGTCGTGGGTTCGATCCCCACCGAGAACAAATATTTGTGTGGTGATCATAGATATTTGTTCTCCATCTGGATGTTATATTGTTTTCCAAGTATGTATTTACAAACAAAATGTATTTAAGTATTACATCAGCTATCTGGTTCCCATAATACTAACTCTGCTTAGTTTAGGGCTAGATAGTGTAGTGTAGATTGTCCATAATATATATATATATATACTTCCTTTTCATTGTAATGGGCTCCCAAACTCTTTGCAAAATCGACACTATTTTTATAAAGGCCTAAAATCGGCTACTAGTTTTTGAGTCTTCTTCTTGTCATGTCAATAGAAAATTAAAGCTGGTGTGGTGGATTATGAATGTGCCTCAAAAGTTTTGCTACTTCACGTTGGTTTCATTTATTGTTTTCCTTCACCGTTAGAGTGTACTGACATAGTGCACATAGGTTTTTTGGCAGATAAACTAATTTGTGCATGACGGGGTTTGAACACACGCCTTTAGAATCAAAAAGCGGGTCGCTACGACAATATAACCGGTGCTAAGCAACCAGAGCGCCCCTCCACCTAATGGACCGATGACATTCTAAAGATCGTGGGAAATCGGCAAATTGTTTTTTCATGGAAATGTATAAAGGAGGTCTATATCTAGCAGTGGACTTCTACTTACTGATGATGATGACTGAAAGCACTGGGTAGATAGGAAGATAGCTACTTATGCAACTACAAAAATGGAGGTATTTAACAAAAGCATTGCGCTTCGCTGGTCACGCACGATAGGAACGTGCCCTAGAATGTACTAGATAAGTTATATGCTACATAAAATATATACTTCTACAGGCTGATGATGATGTGAATACAGGTTATCGATCATAATGTATGATGAAGATGGTATTATGTCATTTCGTTATACTGTGACAATTTGTTTTATGTTACACTGTGGCAAATTTATAGTACCAGTAGTAGCTATGATTTAATCTAGGGTATATTTTACGTAGTCAGAGATGAAATGTCATGTCGCGAAATTTGACATAGACCTCACCTCGTCGGCCGCGCGGGCTGTACTGAGAGAAGTAGCTAGGAAATCCTACCTATATATATTTTTGAAAATTTTATTTTTTTATAAAAACTACGGCAACTAAGAAAAGTGCAATAACATCAGGTTTTTACGTATTTATTTAGGTATACGGGAACAAAACTTTCATTGCAATGGCTCTAACAGCAACGGAAAAAAACCATTTCAAATCCAAAAAAAATTGAGAGTTTTTGGCAAACTTTGCGTTCAATTTTATCGAACCCAGTGAGTTTAAGAGAATTTCTAGCCGGAACATAATTTTTTTACACCATTTAATTGTTATATTTTACAAAAAAATTAAATGGATTCGTCCATACAACGAAAAAAAATGCTACTTTACATTTTCGGTTTCACCTGATGTAGGCCCCTAAGGATCAATTATTAGGAAATAGCGAATTTTCATAAAAAAAAAATTGCAACTGAAAGCACATCTGCAAAGCTATCCAATTGTTTCATGGAAATTGCAGAGCAAAGGTTTCGCAAAAAAGTCGTCTCTCTGAAAAGCAAGTAATCACTGCTCATTATAATAGTCCCTAAAGCTTCCATTTTTAACTGCAGCAGAACTATACGAAAATGGCCGGATTTCTGTCGACACTTCACAGCGGGGCTTTCAGCAAATGAGCGACGGCCTCTGTGCCGCGGACAAAGAGGCCCTTCTCGCGTCCTCGGGCCTTAGCGCCAACCAGCACACCCAGACCCGTCAAACCCCTCATAAAACTACGAAAACAACAATGCAGAACGTAAAGCCGCGGGTCTATTTAAATGAGCCGGTTTGACGTCAAAAAGCTCGGTGCCGCTGCACATTTCTGCAAGTAGGAACCTCATAATTCCGTCAACGGTTTATGTTTTGGGTAAGGACTACAAACTACTAACGAGTAAGTTTTAAACTGGAACAGCCAAGAGTCCCAAAAGAACCCTAACTCCAAACAAAGTGAATCTAGGCGCCAGTTCCACAAGACCAAGCCAAGAAGATCATGAGTAAAATATAAATACACAAATATTTGTTCTCGGTGGGGATAGAACCCACGACCTACGGCGCAGAAGGTAGAGCTACTACCAACTGAGCTGAGAGGCCAGTAAGGTAATACCTAGGTAAGTTTATTACCTCATATATATTTGTGTGATGAACACAGATGTTTGTTCTCTGTATGGGTGTTACATTGTATTTTAAATGTTCTTTATAAAAAAATATTTATAATTATATCAGCTTTCTGTTTTCCATAGCGTAATTTGGGGCTAGATAGTTTTGTGTCAATTGACTACAATATTTATAAAGATTTGTATAATGTCCCATAAGTCGTGAACACTATAATACCAATAAAACTTTTTTTTTACAATAAGTATAATATTGGCTGATTTTTCGGATAAACATATTAGCTAGCTAATTATACCTCCTTTTCAGTAGGAGGTATATTGTTACTTACCATAATTATTATAATATTAGGTTAATAATATACACACAACACGCATATACACACCTATTAAACCAGGGTGTAATCAGATAGGGAAATTGCTTACAGTGAAAATGATTAAGATAGGTTTCCCGAAGCCGATACAAGCAATATTGTAGCTTCTAAGTAAAGTAGAAGCTACCATATTGCCGTATTGGGTTTATTGGTTGAACACGAAATTGATCCCAAAGTGAATTGAGACAACCCGTCCAATTAAACGAAGTGGGGAAGTCAATGGGTCATCTAGAACTTTCTCTATTTCGAGGTTATAAATTGAATCTAAGTATATCTATTATAATAAATAATGCAGACTGTGGAACTATTAAATAAATATCGAGTGTCTCGATATTTATTTAATACCGCGTCCGTAGTTAATGTAAAAATGTAAATATATTTATATGTCTGTGAACTGTGTACCTATGTGAATGTAAGTAGGTATATGAAATGTGGAGAGGATCCCCACACAGACTATTCACACAATACTATCTAGCCCCAAACTAAGCTGAGCTTGTACTATGTAAACCAGATGGCTGATATAATACTTGCATATTTTTGACGTGACAACGTCTGGATGACGACGACAATTCGATGGAGCTGGCCGCACGCACGAAAAAACATGACTCATGCGGCGTTACCTCGCTATGAGTAGTTCCATTTAAGGCTTGAAGTGCAAGCGAGAGCGCGGAACGAGCGACAAAGAGGCACAATCGGACTCCACAAACAAATTCTATTTCCCGAAAATTCGTAGCACTTGCGATAAATCACAAAGCCACTACTTTCGTCTCAGTGCAATAAATAAAAGATCTTTCACAGTGCCCTAAATTCGATTACGGACGTGTCGTATTAGATTCGCGTCGTGACGTCACGTCACATGTCGGATCGGATATGTCGCGGCTACGTCACGCGGATATGTGGAGCTTCATTTGTCACTTGACATCTTGACATTTCGTTTCAACGCGGGAATCTTCATTCGACCCGCAGCATAGGAATCGTTTTCTTCTATTTTTAGGAGCGTAGCTTTTGTTTTTTTTTTTGGCAACAACAGTATATATTATCCAGTTTAAAAATGCACGCCACTCCACCACGTTTTCTTGAAGTTGGCTCACAGCAAAGTATACTTCAAAATTATCTTTGTGATGTAGAACAATTTACTTTGACTGACTGAAGTAGTGGGACGTGCAGTTTAAGATTGGACAATCTCTACCTAGGTAGGCAACAAATATATAATAGGCTTATTTCGGCTTCATAGGAAAGCTTTTGTTTTTTTTTTGCAACAACTGTAAGTACAGGGTACCTACATTAGTAGGCAACAAATATTGCGCATCGGCTAATTTCGGCTTCATAGGCCGTAGTGTGCGTCAGAAAGAGATAGTGCTCTACAAATGCCGATGAGCAGTATTTATTGCCTACAACGATATTTGATTATCCTAAGCTGGTTGTCTTTGTCGACTTCTTCTTATCGTGTCACTAGTTTTTTCGAATCAAGTGTGGTGAAAGGATTTTAAGTACGACTCAATGAGGCTCTTATGTGCACTTATTTTTTTAGGTTCTACGACATGCCGGTTTCCTCACGATGTTTTCCTTCACCGTTTAAGGGCACTGGCATAATTTACATACATTTTTGGGCAGAAAAAGACATTGGCACACGACTGGATTGGAACCCTTGACCTTAGGATTGGAAGACGGGGCCGCTACCACTGGGCCACCAGGTTTATCTTTGTCGACAAAATACCTTTATTATAGGTGAATGTAGCTGCAAGCACTGGAGAGGAGCCGAAGACCGGGCTCAGTAGCGCGTCTTGGGAGAGACCTACGTCCAGCAGTGGACTGTTGATGATGATTGTCGCCAATCGATTTGATTAAATTTGAAGTATTGTATGTGGAAACACTTTTTTGTAGTAGTAACACAGAGAGTGGTGAATAAAGATGGCGGAATCCAGATAGAAAAATACAAAAAGTTCTTTTTACTTTCTTTACCCATCTAAAACTAAGTATCCAACCACCACAATGATGATGCTGAATAGGTGAAAGACCTTTAGGGATTCTTTAGGGATACTAATAGGTTTACATTCTGCAGTGTGTAGATATGGGTTTCGTCAGACCGAAACTCGTGACTTGTAGAAAACTTTGACAAAAGAAAAGTTTTTCAAAGGCTTTGGTCCCAAAACTTTTACAAAACATTTTAACCCAAAATACGGCTAATCGATCACGCCGCTATAAATATCCTTTTGTACCGTAAATGAAAAAGTGACACGATCGTAGCTTGCGGCATAGTAGCACAAAAGCAAATGCACAGAAAATAACTAGAAAAGAAACTCACGCTAAAAAATATTCATCCATTAGTTGTTATGTCTCTGTTCTCTGCTATATTACCAGCACCAGAAACCGAGTAACAATAGTACATTGTTCACCGAGAGGAGAAAGTGACCGATTACCGTTGAGGGTGTCGTTTGAGGGTGTCGTGCTTTACAACACCCGAGATCGGGAATCGCAGTTTCTCTCGAGTGATACATAGTGCTTTATACTACACCTACAAGGAAAATAAATTCTACGAAAACTGAATCCTCAAACAAACACACAAATTGGAAATGGCGTCTGCAATTTTCACATGTTCTTTTTTCAAATTGTTTATCCTGCCGCCGCAGGGTCGCACTGCCAGCCCGACACCATCCAACACACAGCTAGTGGCCAGTGTCATTTTGCGAACTTTGAGATAAAAACTCACTGTAAAAACTTTTTGGCTTTTGACATTTAGGTTACCGGAAAATTAAGAAAGAAAAACCACGTAAGAAATGGATTTTCATACACTTTTCTCTCCCGCTCAGATGCGTTTTCTCCCCGCATATTTGTTCGATATGCAATGACGTACTTTCTACCGTAAATTTGATAAAGTATCAAGGTACTTTCCAAGCAGGTGTAGTATAAAGACATTTTCATCCCACCAGCTCTGAAAGTGTGTTTTTGCTGTTTAATTTCTGACTGGAAAAGCCGTTTTTATCCGCTAGAGGATAAAGTAAATTTGAATTTAGAATATCGTGTTCAATAAGTTTGTGAATACACAACCTATTTACTTCTACCTCCATGGTGCCGAACTAGTCATACAACCTTTTTTATTTTGTTAAAAACTCGCACTCGTAACCTTCTTGGTGTATTTGTGAATTCAAAACACCATTAAACCTATTTACTTCTACCTGCATGGTGCCGAATTTATCATACAACCTTTTTAAATTTGTTAATAACTCATACTCGGAACCTTCTTGGTGTGTTACTTTTAGTCGCGCCATGTTCTTTTTTGCATTAGTCATTTCCTCGCTGAGGTGGGATGAAAAGTTACGTGTTGCACTCGAGTGCAAAGATTTTTCACCTTGTGCTCTTTTGATTCCTTCGCGACGCTTAGGATTCTAACTTTTAAACCACTCGCTAACGCTCGTGGTTAAACTTTAGAATCCTGCGCTTGCTCAGTCATCAAAATTGAGCACGCGGTTAAAAAGCAGCTTTGCACTCTTGTATAACAAATAACTATTTTATACCTACTTAGTCTAGATAGGTAGGTACATGTAATTTTCTCTTTTCACACTTGGCTTACTCTTTATGACTTCCTACCAACTGAAAAATTAAGCGTAGAAGTCTTTTACGCTTTTTGAATTTCGAAGGACAGGCATCTGTCCTTCGAAAATTCGAAATTTGAAGATTGTAAGACAAAAAAAAAACCTACAAATTGGAATCAAAATCATTAAATATCAGCCTAGCTGACGAGGTCACCAGTCAGTCAAGATCTATATGGTTATACTGTCAATATTGTTTTCAACCCATATTTATTATCAACGTTAGCCTACAAATTGTAAAAAAATATTGCAGAGCTACAAAAAACGAATTACATTTCTACGTAAATAACTATTCTTTGGTGCCAACTGGCTCGTCGCCATGAAAGGGTGTCAAAGGGTACGAAGATTGAGGACAGACAACATAAATCACAGTACTGTCGGGAATCTGCGGCCATAAGGTACATAACAAGCTATTAAGGCCTATCTGCTATTAATTTGTTGTACAGCTCACTGACAGGGCCGTTTTGCCGTTGTAGCTAATTGGTTACAAGGCGTTTCTAATAGTGCAACTTAATAGATCTGAGTTGTGAAAGTACCTAGTGTTATATCGAAACAGAACTGTTCTGTTTTAGACTGGTCGAAGCAAGGAGTAGGTAATTCTCACCAACCGTATAGAGGTGTTTTAGGTTTGAGATCTTAATTTTGTTTTATTTGATTGTTTATTTGTCTATGGCCTTGTAGCTCCAATTTAGTAGAGTAGTAGTAGAGCTCTTTGTGAAAGGCTCGTCCGGGGAAGAACTACCACCATACCTATTTCTGCCGTGAAGCAGCATTGCTGTTTTGGTTTGCAGGGTGTGGGTGCCGGTGAAATTACAGGCACGTGAGGCTGAACATCTGTACCTATGCCTCAAGTTGATGGACGCAGGGACGTGCATCGTAGGGCATGTTCCTGACGTGCGTGACCTACGAGCCAATGCTTTGTTATATGCGATGGTTACCACTTCACATCAGGTGGGCCATAAGCTTGTTCCATCAACTAGTTGTAAAAAAAAATATGCATTTTTTTGGGGTTCTTAGTTAAGCTAGAAATTCATGGCGTCACATTAATCACATACCTACATAGGTATAAGTATGTTTACATAGGTGTATGTAATATGTATACATAGGTGAAGAAATAATGTATTTTCTTTCTTCTTTCTTTTCATGCACCTAGGCGGGAGTTTTTAATTTTTTGTAAGTATAATTTACTTAGGTTATATATTATGGTAGGTATGGCTACTGCTTGCTATGTAATAGCCTCGCCAGTCGCAAACATCAGAGCAGACGTTTTAAGTAACAATTTGGTGGCACAGTCCATTTGCGGGGTCCTAATACAAAGTAATGCACAATATCTGTCGGACTTATCACTGTTTACGTCGGATACGTGAGCGCGCGTCCGACACACGTCTGACGTAGTGTGTCGTTATCAGGGTTAAATAGCCGAATTATTTAACGTGGAAATAGCGTGGACAATGTTGAGCCAGTCTTCACGAACCTACCAACCTCCAATACCTACCTACCAACAGGGACGTCTTATATATTCGTAATAGCAGCAGGCCTGTTTTCAAACCTATCAGAAGAAGGGCAAATCCCAGATTCCCAGTGCATTTACAACATTTCGTCTACCAATAGATGTTGTTTTGGTGTGAGCACGTGTCTCTCTCTTTTGTATGGAAAATTGATGAAACAACAACTTGTTGAAAAAATGGAAAATGGAACGCTGATTCAGCGACCACTCAATAGAGCCGTGTTGTTGGAATCTGGAAAATGCCGGTCAGCCCCCAGTAACATTCCTACAGACAGACCCGTAAAAGTTCCAGCTTACGAATCAGCGTGTTGTAAGAATATATTTTGAGTGAAATAGACACAACGCCACAACTGGGGCCTAATTCTCGGGCCGATCTCGATCATTTTGCATTTTTTTTTATTGCTTCTTTTCACAACCCCGCACTTTTTCACCGTTTTCCGTATATCGTAGCTGTCGAGGCTTTTACGATGAGGTCGTTGATGAATTACTCAAGGAAATCTGCCATTCTCTCTTCGAAAAGAAGCAATAAAATAAAATTGCAAAATGATCGAGATCAGCCCGAGAATTAGGCCCCAGTACTGTCACCCTCAGGTAGGTATAATACATCCCGTTAGAACCTGAACTCCTTTGATCAGTAGGTTAGTTTTGTAGGCTATTTTTTTTAATACTTGAAAATTTTTCAAGGGTCTGAATTATTTTTTCAGTTTTTGTCACTGGGTTTTTTTAGATATGTAGGGTGGCTGGACGGCCTTCGCTTTATCCAGATGTACCGACGACATCATTTAGATCGCGGGAAGTCATTGGATGGAAAGGGCTCAGAATCGTTCTTCCTGGAAATGTGTAGAAATGTGAGGCCTATGTCCAGCAGTTTTTCAGGCTGATGATGATGATGGTACACATGGCAGATAAATAAAATAAATGTTATAATTATAAATTAGTTTTTATTTTATTGAATTAATAAAATGCCTACAAATAATTATAATAATTTAGACAATAATAAATATAAAATTTCTATTTTAATAATTCCAATAAGGTGTAAAAAAGTTGAGTTCCTACATAAAGTTTTATTACTAGATTTTTCTGTGATAATTAAATTATAAAAAAATAAGTAACTACGCAAATTAAAATAATGCAATTTTATTTATTTAACTTTTCGACTAATTCTTTATTAAAACTCATAGGTCGTATAAAAATTGGATACTTCTATGTTTCTATTATTTACAATATTTTTGTTTTATGTACTTATTAAGGCAGTGTTTCTAATAAACTTGTAAAAAAATATGCAGGTACGGTTGTAGGCAATAAATTGCACTCGGCTTTTCTGCTTTTGTAGAGCGCTATCTCTTTCTGACGCACTCTACGCTCTTTGAAGCCGAAATTAGCCGATGTGCAATATTTGATGCCTACTACTTATAAGTACTTTATACTTTGTTAAATTGCAAAAGTTTTTATTTTTATTGTAGGAAGGTATTAGTTTATTGGGCCTAATAAACAAAAAAAAATGACATCACTTTGAGATTACACAAACAATTATAAAATGTTACATTGTTTTTTTGTTAAAACTTAAATACTTAACTTATTCATTTATATAAAAAGATTATGCTATGTTATTTTTAAATACTGTTAGCGCACAACTTTTTTTATGTATTGCCGTTGTTTGGCTTAAATCTAGACATCCACCAAAGCCGAGTACAAAATGCATACTATTTCTAATTTAAAAATAATATCAACCTTTACAAAAATATATCATAAAATTAAAATTGTGAGAATTTGTCAACCTAAGCAATATTATGAGTATTCTTATAAAATATTTGTAATATGCGTTTAAGAAATACAAACTATTAAAAATACCAAGACTAAATTAACCAGCGTAGGTAAAACTTAGTGGAGAACGGTCAATGAACCATTATTTAGCAATTACACTCGGGAGCAAATAATTCGGGCCACTTTATTTTTAACCTTGATATTGCGGAGGCTAGAAATGTAGTAAGTAACCAATTTTCAACAAGTTTCGTTGAAATATGTTTATGAAGCAAAAGATATTCAATGGCACTGGTGTTCATTTCTGTCTGGTTGGTGAACCAAATTAATTGCTCTCGAGTGTTCTTGTCAATTGTACTAACTGTCCTATGACTATACAAAATCTAAAATCCAACTTTGTTTTATTATAAATAAATAAATAAATAATGCGGACAACCCACACAACACTATCTAGCCTCAAACTAAGCAGAGCTTGTACTATGGGAACTAGGTAGCTGATATAATACTTAAATACTTATTTTTTTGTAAATACATACATGGAATACAATATAATACCCAGACAGAGAACAAACATCTGTGTTCACCACACAAATATTTGTTCTCGGTGGGGATCGAACCCACGCCCTCCAGCGCAGAAGGCAGAGCTACTACCAACTGAGCTGGGAAGGCAGTCAACGAAGTATTACTGTAGGAACCAGAACAGGAAATGTTTTAGAAGTACATATACGCTGATTAAATTAATGTTGTGCCTACAAGTACTTAGTAGCTGATCTTCGACCTAAAATGCTATGAAAATACCTGAGATTACTTAAAAAAAACTTATCACCTCAAGTCAAAGATTTCCCGTTTTTGAGCGAAATTTGAATGAAAACACAATAAGTGTATGCAAAAAAAACTCGAGTAATGGATGCCTGCAGTGCATCGTAGGGCACTTTCCTGACATGCGTGACCTACGATGCAATGCTTTGTTATAGGCGATGGTTACCACTGAACATCAGTTGGGGCATATTGTCCCATCAGCTAGTCGTATATAATAATGCTACTATAAAGTCTATTATTAATACTATATTACGCCTAAAAATATTGTCAACTATTATTCTCCTGCCGCTCTACACACGACCCGAATTGCGCTCGAAACATACTAAAATAACTAATTCAAACAAATGTATAGCAATCTAATATAATAGGGTTGTCACATAAACAGCACCGATTCCTGAACTTGCACACAGGAGCCTAATTCTCGGGCCGACCGATATCATTTTGCAATTTTATTTCATTGCTTCTTTTCGAAAAGAGAATGGATGATTTCCTTGAGTAATTCATCGACGACTTCATCGTAGAAGCTTCGACAGCTACGATACACGGAAAACGTAGAAAAAGTGCGGGGTTTTGCAATGCCAATGTGTATTTCAGGTAACACAGGTATTTATATGCTTAAAAGAGGGTCCTATGATGTACTATAAATTAAGTTTAAAGGGCATTCAAAATCTTGGTAGGCCTGAGAATGCGGCCCAAGATCAATAAAAAAATCTAAAATAAAACTGTGACAACCCTTTTGAGCGCCGGATTAAATACTTTATTATGCGAATTAAACTTGTAACCAATCAACATTTGATTAAATATACATTTATTATGCACTATTTTTCATCCACAGCTCCCGTTAAGGCTAGTTGGCGATTTGAACACATGTCTATCTAGTCTAAGCGAATCAAAGTTGGCACCAACTTTCTTGTATTTTAAAATAGGCTTGGCAGTGAGTTTAAGGATGAGAAGTTGGCACCAACTTTTATTCACGAAGAGTTCCTACAAGAGTCAACATTTCATAAACTTTATACAGAACATTCATATTTTGTACACAAGATTAGAGAAGGAGAAATAGGGAAACGCCACAGGGAGTAAGTGAAAGAGATTCAAGAATAGAATGAGGAAATGGGAATTTAGTGCGAAAACTTCGTCCAAAATAACATGAAGTAGTCGAACAGAAACATTCTAGAATACGAACAGAAATACATGTCAAAAAATAAATGCTTATTAATACTAATATTAAGCATTTATTTATTAGTTTAATAGGAAAAGTTACGAGAAATATTGTTATCCAAGTCTTGCAAACGGCTGCTTTGTATATTTTTTTTTATATCAAAATACAACCGAATTGAGAACCTCCTGCTTATTTGAAGTCGGTTATAAATGCCATTTGAATGAGATCATTTTGTTCACAACAGCAGTATGTATAATTGGTGTCAAAAAGTGACTGACTAACCACGTGACCAAGTAGCGCAGAACAAATTTCTGATTTTAATTTTTGTTTTGCGCAGTCTCTTTTTAGGTATATCAGTGGGCGAAAAATGATGTGTCGCTCGCTATACAGAGAGACTGGTGCAGACACTGTCTGGTTCAAAGTCTACTTTAGAAGGTAGTAGGTATTAAGACGAAAACCATCCATTGAATACAGTTAGAAATCTGTTTCTCTTTAAAACACGGAAAACAATCATCTACGAATCACGATGCCATTTTCCTATCTCCCGACTACTGATGTCTCGTTGCACGGTCTCAGTAGGAATGTCCTATCCTCGAAATCGGCTAACAGTTGGTACAAATAAGTTAATAATCCATGGATATGGATTTTTGGGAAGATTTGAGTATGCGGGATGCGAGTAAAGACGAGAAAAAAAGGGGACGAAAAATCTAGGTAGTTAGACACAAATAAATGCGAATAATAGGAGGTACAAAATAATAATAAGATCCGAATATACCACAGATATTTAAATATGCTGCTCAGTGAAATAGAGCATTGTTTGTACTAAAAATAATGTACAAAATACAATGCTGCTTTTGAACCGGAAATATTTCAAGACAGACCATCAAATGACGCAATGGAGATCTCTTATTAATTAAAAAAAAGTAAGCAAACCTTTGCATCTAGTGACACAAGCCCTACTTGCAAGACGCTATACTATTCAATAATATTCAAACAAAAAAATCTACTCATTTAAATATCTGTGAAATAGACGGAAAAATATGGCCACAAAAAATTATATGCGAGATTTACACTGGAATTCATAGACGGTAGAACAGTCAATTTATTTTTTTAATAAACTTGCTTTTTTTATTTCGTAGATTTTTTATTAATTTATAGTAACTACGAATTCGAGCGTAAAACTCATCACAGATGTCTTTAATATTATTTTTGAGTGACCACATACTATAGCTATAATAATATAATATCTCGACATCACTGTAATTTTCATTAAATTACATTATTATAGCTAAGCCTGCGTGTTTTAAAAATAATCTCGTAGCTCAATAAAGGAAAGCAAGGTACAAACGCTCAGCTAGAATTGCGGGTAGTTCGTATTCGGGGCGCGGGCGCGACGCTCACACGGCGGCAGGAGAGGCTGATTGTCAGTGCCACTTCGCCTTCTGCGCGAATATGTCGGCGCGGAGATTCTGTGCGAAGCAAATCCCCAGGATCTAAACGAATAGTTAAATGATTAACAGGAGTTTTCAACTCACAAAAATTTATGATAAACTAGTGGCCGCCCGCGGCTTCGCTCGCCCGTTCCCGTAACACCCCGTTTTCGTTGCTTTTTCGGGATAAAAAGTATCCTATGTCCTTCTCCTGGTTCTAAGCTACCTCCCAACCAATTTTCTGCCAAATCGGCTCAGCCGTTCTTGAGTTACAAGTGGAGTAACTAACACGACTTTCTTTTATATATATAGATTGTATACTATCCCAAAAGTTAAGAGCCGAGCGGGATTTGAATCCACGACCTTGACCTTGGTACGACTGACTCTATGTTATTTAGCAAAAATAATCCTTATGATGAAGCCTTTCAATCGGTATGATAAAGCTACAGGTGATTATTTTTCCTGTGTAACGGGTTCGTTTCCCGTTAAACCATGTTTTTGTTTCTTTTTTTAGCTTGCTGGGCAAAGGCCTCCCGCAAAGACTTCCAGTTCCTTCTATTCTGAACCTCCTCCCAGCATTTCTTTTGGAAGGCGTCCAGATCGTCTCGCCAACTCTTTACCATGTAATTATTTAAATATCTATTAAGGTTGTTCGATTCCGATACAAACTGAATTTACACAACTATGGGCAAACAAAGTATAAATGTACACTGAAATAGCTGTAATATAATTTTACAGTGGTCTTTATTGCCGGCCAGTTATATGAAGTTGGAGAAAACTGTAGGAAAACAGAAATATTAATAAAAAACCAAAAAAGTAATTTTTTCATCATTCTTTCTAACGGGTACTCGGCATTGAATACGTGAATGAGCTTAAAACATATGTCTCAAAATAGTCGTAAAAGTCTGTTAGTTCTTTTTCTGAGGCCCCGACTGCCACGACCAACGGCTACCACTCCAACTTTATATAACTGGCCGGTAATAAGGACCACTGTAAAAGCCTATTACAGCTATATCAGTGTACATTAATACTTTAATCGCCCATAGTTGTGTAAATTAAGTTTGTATGGAAATCGTACCCCCTTAATGCAGTTTAAATTGTTTTTTAAATTCAAATAAAGTTTTATTTCAGTGCAATGTTCTATCTACAATATTCAAGGTACTTTCCCTGCATGTTGCATACCCGTGGGACGCCCTGTATGTTGATTTGAAATAAAGCATTTTGTGGTTTAATGAAACCACATTAAAAGTGAAACTTTTTTTCACATTATAGTCATTTAACTCTAAATTTTCGGAATTTATACACGACACGGTCAGCTGATGCGAACTATAGGCGCCGCCATATTGGCCTCGGCTGCGAGCGCCTTTCACTTTATGGCCTTGGGCACACTAGACGGAAATTCCGTCGCCGAACTTCCGCGGCGGAACGCCAATAGATGTTATTGCATCTAGAATACAAATATCGGGCACACTACGCGGAAGATCGGTCGTTCCGTCGCGGACGATAGCGGACTGCTCACTCGTTCGCGTCTGCTCGGTCGTCCGCGCACCGATCTTCCGTCAGCGTAAGATCAGCAACGTCGCATTACAGGTATTTGTATGCGACGATTGCGACGCGCCACATTCAGCGGATAACTCGCTATCACTTCTATCGGATCCATCACGAATTACGACCACCGTATAAGCGCAGGCAGCCGACTGATGATCTGCCACTGAAATACATTGTGGCTGGTATCGCATAGAACGGATTGACCACCGCGAAAGTTCGGCGACGGAATTTCAGTCTAGTGTGGCCAAGGCCTATCCCTACTCCGCGGCCAACCGTCACGCGACATGCAACACACAGACGAAAAAGTTTGAGACGAAATGTAATAAAAGTTTCACTTTAATAAAAAATAATATTAGGTGTAAAAAGTGCTGGTATCTACAAAAACTACTTACTTGTGCAAAAGCGGTACAAACAGCAGAAGTGGCAACAATCAACAGGTTGTGGTCAAACCATTCCTCGGCCGCCTCTAGACAGCCCTTGTCAAATATTATCTTAGCAATATCATAGCTCTAGAACAAAACGAAAAACAAAACTTAAATACCTACCAAAACAAACTAAGTATATCTTATATAGGTACTTAGTTTGTTTACTTATATCTCGCACCAATATAGAAACCTTAAAAGGCTGGCCGCGGTCTAAGAACTCCTCGCTCAATAGTACATTGTTACCTGAGTGTTGAAAGTCACGTTTTTTGAGTCCCGAGACGGGTTTGGCGCCAGAGCGTTAGCGAGGGCGCCAATGGAGCTTGAGGGACTTAAAAGACTTTCACCCGAGGTAAACACTGTGCTTTTCATTACGAATACAAGGAAAGTAAAAATAAAAACATGAAAGAAAAATTTGGGAACATGAAGATTGAATTGCCGCCTTCCCGGTTTTTTTTTCTTTTTCTCTGGCGGGCCTTCGGCTTGGGCTCACCAGCATTATTCAGCCATTATTTTCATTCTCATAATTTCTAAAAATGGTAAATGTCAAATCTATGTTATTTTAAATAAATAGTTTAAGCTATATATTAATCAAGTAATTTAGAAGATATATTATTTATTTAATACTATCTATAGGTTATTTAAATTTAAATTTTACATTGCGCTATCTTATTAGACTTCTTACTGTTGTAATGGGTTTCCAACCTACTTGCTGAATAAAAAGTTGGAATTTGGTTCAACGACCTCCTTGCAGTTAGAAAGACTTTAGAAAGTTGGAACATGGTTGAATAAAATAGAACTTGTTTTTTTTATAATTTGACAGCTGTCAGTAGAAAGCGATTCTCCCTAGGGCTGAAAGTTTTACTTTCAATTAGGCCCCTCAGGCAACTTCAGACCTACTTTCAGAGTATGAGTAATGAAAAAGTTATTTTTATATTAATAAACTTCTCTTGTTTAAAGTTATATTATTAAGGCCTGCAATCTGCGCACATCTAAGCGATTTGTGATGGCGATCAATGAAATGCTGTCAAATATGACAGCGATATTTGATAGTGTTTCACTGATCGCCATCGCCTAGATGTGCGCAGGCCTTTACAAAACTTTTTTTTTAATATAGATAGCTAAGTATTTGGCTGTAATCACACCTGATGGAAAGTGAGGATTCAGCCTAAGATGGAGCATGCTTAGCCATAATCCACCTGTTCACTCTTGTCTTAAAAATCCTAAATTGAAACGTTTCGGTAATACTGACGCCGGTAGTTTTTTTGTACTATAAAAGCAAAATCAAAACTCTCTATACGAGAATGTGGGATTTCAAGAAATTAATTCAGTGATTTGATAAAATCATAAACTTTGAAATGTGCAAATAAAAAGATTTTTGAGGGTAGACTTTTTAAATAGCGGCGCTAATACCTCTCCCTCATACGTTACCGAACATTAGTTAGCTTTCAGTCTTATTGGTGGAGGTATCTAAGCGACGCCATTTTAGATTCATGTATTGGTGCGGGCTAATCTACTGAGTAAGGTAAAAATAAGCTCAAATATGCTTAGATCTATCTACGATATTCTATGTAGGTACTGAAAAAATAAGATATAAAAATATCAACCTTCCATTCTTTTTGTGTATAATCCAATATTACTGAAGCTGGCAACAAGGTTTGCCTGGGTACCAACAGGGACTTTTTATAGCACGCCTATTTTCAGTTGTCAGTTTACAAGTCTGCATGTGTGCGGCCAATGTATTTATAATAGGTAATTTTCAATTTGGAACACATCTTGCATGTGTGCATCAATTTCAAAAAGATGCCGGTCGGTCCCCTGGCATCTTAAGTACGCTTTTTTTGAATTATACAGTCTATATTCGAATGCAAGTTTGATATTTCTCTCATCCAACAAGATGCAAGATACAAAAACGAGCACGGGATATAGAACCTTAATGACAAGGGGTCCGAGTATGAGTGCGGCGGCCGGCACAAAGCGTCGCTGCAACCAATCCTCGCCCGCCGCCATACATCCGCGCTCGTGGATCACTCGCTCGCTTAGTTGCTGTGTTTTGTTAGTTATGTTTATATTTATGGGGATAGGGGGAATATAATTAGAAGTGTAGTGGGGATAGCGGAATATTTAGAGGTCTCTCAGCATACGAGACGGGATAATCTACAATCTAAAAAAGTTTTGTCTCCGATGTAATCTTTTTAAAATAAAGCTTATTTTTGTGGCTTATGACAGTAACTGAGAGGGACACCAAAGCTCTCGTGCGATCAGCTGAACTGCTAGTCAGTACACTGCTATAGGTAATTCTAAAACCCACATCTAAGCGTTCTACGGTGGCGATTAGTGAAACACTGTCAATATCATTAATATAGTATATGTATATGTAATTTTTTTTTTTATTAACCTATTGTGTCCCACAGCTGGGCAAAGAGGTCCTCCAAAATCTTCCACTCATCCCGGTCTCCGGCGATCTCCCGCTAAGTCTTTTCGGCCAGCCCTGTTGTCGCCTTAATATATCAATACTATCTATAATGTTATTTATGAATGTACCTAGGTACAAGCTATGTACACTTTTTTTGCTGTGTCAAGACCAGTATATCATTTTACTAATAAACGCTTATGACTTATCGCTGTCATATTGGACAGTTTCACTGACCGCAGAACGCTTCGTTATATTATGCTGCCTTCCTACGGTGCGTGGTTCTGCAGATCATCACGCACAGCCGACGACGACGCACGGCAACGCACACAGACAGGGCTCCTGTACTACCGCGCACCTCGGCGCACGAGACCGTTCCCATGGTGTCGTGCGAGCAGGGGCTCAATTCTAGACCAGTGACTTTTTTGTCATGGTAGTTAGTTATCACAAGAACTTTCAGTTTCTTTAGTGAATTTGACAGTTCTTGTGATATATGTCTATCGACAAAAAAGTCACTGGTCTAGAATTGAACCCCTGATCCGCCCCTACGTGCGCGTTATCACATACCGTGGGAATGGGCTATATGCGCACAGCTTTAGGGCCTTGTACTCACATAAGTAGGCTTCCTGACATCATATCCACACTGCTTGTTCCTGATAATGTCTTGTGGCTTGTTGCGGCAGCAGCTGAAAGGCACGCCGCAAGCCTCGCGTGACCCGACCGCGCCGCTCGAGCAGTTGAAGTATGCATTGCGGTCCCAATCCTTAGGACCCTCGACACCGCAGCATTGAAGCTGGAAAGTTATGCTTATTGGTTAAAATTAAGAATTTCTCTATTGGCTACTTTTGGCGCTAGTTTTATTTTTTAACTAGTGTTAGCCAGACACATCACTAGTCGGGGATATAAAAAGATAGCGTTGTGATGCGTGGATTATTGTTTTCCGTGTTATAATATAAAGCTATACAGAGTTCTAGTCTGTTCAGAAAGAGAGCCTCGTGGGATTTGAGGGCACTGCTGTGCCTAATTACCTAATTCCGTCTGCATAGTAAACCGTCAGTGTTAGAGTAAAAATGCTGAAATGGTGGTTTTGCTGTTATTCATTGTGTGTATTGGGGACCTCAAGAGGGGGTCCAGTCAGTCTGTGCTCGTGGCCCGAATTAGTAAGACGTATCGTGCCTAATTAAATGATATTTAAAACATTTGTGCTTTTATTGAGCTTTCAATAGGAGTACGGTCTTATCTACGAACTAATTTTTACAGTCAAAACTAAACTTACCCAGTCTTCTTGAATCCAATCAATCAAGTTCTGCTGGTCAGGGTCCTCTCTGTAGTGAGTGATGAAAGTTTGGAAGCCAGTTGTCGCTTGTTGCTTTATCTGGAAAATATATTCAAATATATCACCTTAATGTCGTAGGTATATTGTCAAAGATCGCGGAGAGTCGGCGGATGGACGGCTCAGAATTGTTCTTCCTCAAAATGTATAGGACAGTGGACTTCTTCAGGCTAACGATAATGACGGTGTCGTAAATCGTCTCTTAACTCTTTCCTGTGGATTAAGGATGGTATAGCAACTTATAGATAAAAGTACCCTTACCTATAAACAATCGAATCATCATCAGCCGGAAGAAATCCACTGCTGGACATAGGTCACCCCTACACATTTCCAGGAAGAAAATTTCAACCGAAACTAAACAATCTATTAATTATAAAAACCTGAAAACTATTTACTTAGCCCTTATATCTGCAAGACAACTGTTACCTTACCCTATGTTCTGGGCAAACCTCTATTCTAATAAACGTACGCAAATTATTTAAATAAATAAATTACTAACACACGAGGCTGAACATCTGTATGCCTCGAGTTGATGGACGCAGAGCAGTGCATCGTAGGGCACGTTCCTGACGTGCTTGACCTACGCAATGCCTTTTTATAAGCGATGGTTACCACTTAACATCAGGCGGGACATATGCTTATTCAATCAGTTAGTTGTAAAAAAAAAAGTCCCACGCACAACAGCTTCCCGTCTAGGAATGATTATGATTGAATGAATCATTCAAGTCAATGACCTACTTAAAGGTATAATAACGCTGAGATGTCATCCACCATATAAAAGAGGATTAAGTAGGTAGATAATACACTCATAACAGTTGTGTGTGTACTAAGATGACATTGATAGAGGAAAGTGGTAAATAAAAGTAAGTAGGGACAGGCAGAAAACAACTTACCCAGTCTTTAAAAACGAAGAATAAAATCCCCGTAGTCATTTCAGCTAACAAGAGTAATGCTAGGAACACTGCATACTAAAAAGAGAAATAGAAATAAATGTTTGATCTCCCTAGGGATAAAGCTTTTCTGACAGCAACAGATTCTTGACTTATTTATCACAACTTGTTTTATAAAAATCTTTGTTTTATTTATTTGCTGCTTTGATTTTAATAATCTTTTTTACTTTATTATGTTAAATTATAGCAACATTATTATTTCACATGGTATCCCTTCAGCCCGGAGAATAGATGATAGTAATAATATTGTTATTATTCACTTATTTCAGGCCACATCATAGATCTTATAGATACAGGGCCTCTCTGAGGCGGACTTAAAATCCTTTTACCACACTGGTTTAAAAAAGAATCAGGTACACAACAAGAAGAAGAATGGTTCATATCATAAGTACATAATGTACCTTTAAAACTACAGGGGAGGTTTAAAAAACTTGAAAAACCGACTTCATGGTCAAACTACTGAATCGATTTAGATTTTTTATTTTAATTAAAAAGAGTAAATACAACCGAATTGAGAAACTCCTCCTTTTTAATTTGAAGTCGGTTAAAATATATATAACATGACTTATTCAACTAGCACATAGTGACTGTGACATATTGGTCTAAAAACATCAATACAAGCTTACAAATAAAATTCTTCAAAAAATACAACACAAAATAATCACATACACATAGACTCTGTAATATAGATAGTGCAATCCACGAAGGCGCGCCCCACTATTCCTCCTAACCGTTTATAGTATTACCGCGTCTTCGTGAATTGCACGCACTATCTATACCTAACTAAACATTATTCTTATTCTGTAACGAGTCGTTTTCGCCGTTACAGGTGCTGATAAATTTTGTTCAAGAAATTAATAATATTTCGTTTGTTTACGTTTCGTAAAGTAGGACTCAATGCCTTTATTCTTCTTCTTTGGAATATTAGCTTCGTGTCTGTCATAATACAGTAATGACAGTGACAGCTGACACTACAAGGAAGCAGCGCTGTTCAGTTGACAGATTCGAAAGCGATTTTTTTAGCTTGGTGTAAATCAAGAAGCAGGCTTTGCTTTCTCTCCGCCCGGTCTGACGAACAACAATGTCGGATCGTAATTTTTATTTTAAAAATTATTAATCTGTAAAAATCAGGTTGATTTTAATAGATATTGTTATCATGTTTTGTGAAACAATACTGGAATTAGTTTTCTGGATTTTTATCCGTTAATTTGGTTCTTTCGGTGAGTTTTGAGTTTTGGAATCTCGTGGTATTTTTACCTCGAATGTTAGCTTAATGGAAGTCTTTAATTGTTTTAGATTTTAAACACGATCTTCATCGTTTCTTCATCATGCCGCCCTGGTTCATAAAGGGACATTTATAAGAAAAAATAGCGGTATGTATTTTGACAAATTCTTTAACAAAAGCACACGTTCGTTTCTTATTTGGATAAATTGGTAATTATTCTTTGTTTTCTTTGTTCTAGCTCTTCGGCGCTATTTTTATATTTTTTAAAAGACTATTTTTTTAAAAAACTATTTTTCTAGTTTTCAAATTTATCCTTGGAACATAAATTTATAGAAATGACCACGCGTTGGAGCTGAGTCATATTAGTCCCCTTTTTACATTCATTCACCCTTCATTTTGACCCCTTGCTGAACACTACGGAGGAGCCAAGCTGGTTCGCAACCGGAGTCCCCTACCGGACCACTCACCTCGGCCTCCATGGTTTTACTATAGGGACGATTCGTATTAGGCTTATGGGTTTGTAAAGCTCAAACCAACAGGTATTTCAAACAATTCTTTATTTTTAATTTAAACATTCATTCGATGCAGTAACAACAGCGTACAACTTTTAGGCTAAATAGTAAACTCTAAATAAAATAACTATAATTAAGAAGTAACCTTTGGATATAAACTTAAATTTACAACTATCAAGATTCCACGGACATAACAAAAAGTTTTGAATAAACCCCATCTTTCCCAAATTTTACAGTGTTCTATTTTATCCCCCTTTCCTTAGATTAAAGGTCTAGTGACGCGTCTGACTCTCTCTCTATCCAGGTAAATTTATTTTTCTATTAGCAGTAGGCTATCTGGCGCCCGAATATTTTTGTTCTTTGTATTTCTTTAGTGATAGCCCTACATTTGATTATTTTATTACAAATCGGCTCCCACATCGGAGACCTATTACATTCTTTCATTATTACATCACAATTGTCGCACAGCGAACAGGGACTTGAAGTGGTTTCTTGAGGTTTTACTGTCTGTTACTGCATCTTACTTTTTTGTAAACTTTGTTACAACATTTACAGTTTTTTGGTGAATTTGTAAAAACCAATTTTTGATATATTTGGTAATATTTCTTTAGAAACTTTTTAGTGCAATTATTATTATAATTTGATAACTTTGTTTATACATTTGTGCCTTTTTTGCGCAATGTTATTTCTCTAACAGAACTACTATAACTCAGGTTATTTATCCGTTTATGTGTACTTTTCTACAGTGAACTTTATGAATTTGTTATACATTACCCGCTTGATGTTAATGATTTAGACAAAGCTGTCTAAATATTCTTGTATCACCATACAAAAATAAGGATAATTGTTTACGGATGTTTTAAGTGAACCTTTATTGTATTCTTAAGGTATCTTTAGGAAGTGTTCCTTTACATTTCTATAAGTTAATATTAGTTATAACTTTATTGTGAGTGGTTATTGCATCTTTTGAATAATTTGACTTTAAACAACTTAACTTAAATAATTTAAAACTTAAATAACAAATAAACTTTTACACTTTAAATATTTAAAAAATTTTGACTTAACTTTTACATTGAAATATTCTACAACATTTTGATTTTGGAGTTTTTGTCTGTGAGTTATCATGGATAAAGCGGTTCAGTTTCCATCTACTTCTGTGGATAGTCACACTACATTGGGTTCGATAGTTAATAAGCCCGCACCGATTTCTGTGGAGCTTCCATTGAACATGGAGAGTGTAGGAATGACAGGGTTCCCGGATCCTTTCTTGAATACTGATTTGCCTGCTCATAGTTCTTCTACTGCTGGTCAAAACTTACCATCTTTTAATGCGATGAATGATTTTGTTCGAAAAAATTTGCCTGCTTCAAGTAATAAGTTGCCCGACTTGAAGAGAAGCCGGATTATTTTTGAAGGGAAAACTTGTGTTCGTGAGTTTATTACCCAGGTTGAGGAATACTTTTTGTACAAAAACTTCGATGAGTCTTTGTTGGTTGGTTCATTTTCGGATTTACTTTCTGGTTCTGCCGCCAAGTGGTTCCGTACCATTCGATTTAATATAGCTTCTTGGTCTGAGCTTAAGGTTGCGTTGCTCAAGCGTTTTGATAAGCTTGAATTCGATTACTTTCTGGAGTATGAACTTCGTACTCGAAAACAAAAACTTAGTGAGTCGCTTCCGGACTTCATTACTGAACTTATGGATATGGCTAGTCGTCTTGTTACCCCTATTTCGGAGTCTGTGGTCATTACCATTGCTAAGCACAACATGCTGTCGATCTATACACCTTATGTGGTAGGTAGACATATTTCTTCATTAGATTGTTTTATGAATTTAGGAAAAGAATTAGAGATTTTTGTTAATAGGAAGTCTATTAAGGAACAGTTTAAGCCTTTCAAGGTGGAGAAGATTCAGTCTAGTGCTGTTAAAACTGAAAACCCCCTTTGCTTGAAGTGTCAGTCTCCTGGACATACCTACAAAGATTGTACCACCATTCCTGGTATGGTTTGTTTTAAATGCAAAAAATTGGGTGTTATCACAAAGTTTTGCGATGTGTGCAATTCGGAAAAGAAAAACTCTTCGGAGTCAAAAAACTGATTAGGCATCATCGAGTACCAGTTTCTGAGCAAACTTCGGCTGACTCGATGAAGAAAATTGTTAGTCACAGTCTTAAACCGGATGATACCATTATTAAAAAAGAATTTTCTGATTGGTTAAAATATTTAAAAACTTTTTTTGGCGTTTATAAGGCTTCACCTGTACTTTTTGTTAAGAATAACGATTCAAGACCTTTTTTACAATTTTCTATTGGTAATCAAAAATTTTCAGGATTATTAGATAGTGGTGCTAATACTTGCGTTCTTGGTGCGAATGCTCACAAGCGATTTTTGGAATTGGGTTATGAGATGGAACATATACCTCAGTCTGTTCACGATTCTGCTTATACTGCGGACGGATCTGCTCAGAGAGTTATAGGTGCTATTAATCTTCCAGTTACTTGCGATAATGTTACAAAAATTGTTAAATTCATGGTTATACCTTTATTCGATTATGAGTTTATTTTAGGATTTGACTTTTGGATAAAATTTGACCTTGCTAAAGATTTATGGAAAAATATAGTTTTTGTTGATGATTATAATAAAATTCAAACTTGTTCAGTTACTTCAGCTGTTGAATTAGCTCCTTCTGAGAAACAACAACTTGATAAAACAATTTCACTTTTTGAAGATATTTCATATGAAAAGAAAGGTTTAGGTCTTACTCACCTGATCCAACATAAAATTAATGTTACTGGAGAACCGTTTAAACAAAGATATTGGCCGTTAAGTCCTGCTAAACAAAAGGAACTTTCTGATGAAGTGGAAGTTTTACTTAAGGAAAATATTATTCAACCTTCTAAATCTCCTTGGAGTTCACCTGTTTTGGCTGTTGAGAAGAAAGATGGTAGTACACGATTATGTTTAGATTCACGTCGTTTAAATTCAATTACGATTAGAGATTCTTATCCTCTTCCGTATCCTTCTAAGATACTGGATAGTTTGCGAGGAGCTCGGTTCATTACAACTATTGATCTTTCTAAAGCTTTTCTTCAGATAGCGCTGGAAGAATCCTCGCGTGAAAAGTGTGCCTTCGTAGTGCCCGGAAAAGGATTATTTGAATTTGTTAGGATGCCTTACGGATTAACTAACGCCCCCGCTGAATTACAGAGGCTAGTGGATAAATTATTTGGATTTGAATTTGAAAATGTATTGTTTTGTTACTTAGATGACTTAATTTTGGTTACTGATAACTTCAAAGATCACATAGAATATTTAAATAAAATTTATAAAACTCTTAAAGATGCTGGTTTAACAGTTAATTTAAAGAAATGTGCCTTCTGCAAAGAAAAACTTCGTTATCTTGGTTATATTGTTGATAGTAAAGGTTTACATACCGATCCTTCTAAATTAGATACCATTGAGAATTTTCCTCGCCCTGAAACTGTTAAAGAACTTAGAAGTTTTCTTGGTTTATGTTCATATTATCGTAGATTCATTGATAGATTTGCTGATATTGCTTCTCCTCTTACTAAATTGACGGCTGGTAGCAAGAATTCTAAAAGATCTCTTATTTGGAATGATGAAGCGGAAATTGCTTTTCTTAGATTAAAACATGTTTTAGTTACCTCACCCGTTTTACAATGCCCTAATTTTGAAAAACCATTCTTTTTACATTGCGACGCTAGTTCTGTTGGAATTGGTAGTGTTTTGAGTCAGGAAGACGCGGATGGTAATCAACATCCGATTGCATTTTATTCCCGTTCATTGAACAAATGCGAACGTAATTACAGTACCACGGAACGTGAATTGTTAGCGATTTTAGATTCAATAGAACATTTTAGACCTTACGTTGAAGGAATGGAATTTACAGTAATTACTGATCATGCTAGTTTACAATGGTTATTAAAATTGAATAATCCAAGCGGACGTTTAGCACGTTGGGCTGCTAGAATTTCTCAATTTACATTTAATGTTGTTCATAAAAAAGGTTCCTTACATTTAGTTCCTGATGCATTGTCAAGAATTGAAGTCACATCATTATTAATTGCCCCCATTCAAATCGTTTCCCCCGATGAAGATATTGAAGATTCTTGGTATAAAGAAGTGTTCATTAATTGTCAAAAATTTCCTACTAGATATAAAAATTTTAGAGTCGAAAGTAATGTTTTGTATAAGTTTTGTAAAAGTAAATTTAATCCCAATAGTCGTTTGAATTGGAAAATAGTTATTCCCAAGGAAAATATAATTGATACTATTAGATCCAATCATGATGATATTAATTCAGGTCATCTTGGAATTCATAAAACTTTAAAGAAATTAAAACAACACTATTTTTGGAATGGAATGTTTAATGATATTCAAGGTTATATTAGATCTTGCGATATTTGTAAAGCGTATAAGCATAGTACGTCCCCCCCTTTTGGTATTATGGTTAATCCTAAAAAAGTAGATCATCCCATGGTCATGCTTTCTGCAGACATAATAGGAATTTTGCCTAAAAGTTATTCTGGTCATAAGTATATACTTTCAGTAGTTGATGTTTTCACTAAATTTTGCTGGATTTTTCCTTTGGTTAAAGCTACGACCTTATCAATTTGTAGATTATTTGAAAAAGAAATATTTCTTAAATTTGGCTGTCCTAAAATTTTAGTTTGTGATAATGGAACTCAATTTACTTCTAAATATTTTGTAGAATTTATGAAAAGTTACAATATTGTTAAAATCTTTTATAATACATTGTATACCCCTCAGAATAATCCTGTGGAACGGTATAATAAAACGGTAGAAACTTGTATCTCATGTTTTGTTAGAGATGATCAACGCACTTGGTCAAAATTTTTACCTCATGTTCAATTAGCTTTGAATAACAGTGTTAGTCTTGCCACTGATTTTACACCTAATTTTCTCATGTTTGGAAGAGAACTCATTTTTGATGCCTCTTTACACCGTTTTAGTAATTCTTTAGAAAATTTGTCACAAGTTGAGATGGGAGAAAGGAATTCTTTTGCTTATTCTCTTAAATCACTTGGTGATGTTTATGTTAAAGTTCAAGCTCATTTATTAAAAGCTTATAAGCGTAATGCGCGTTATTATAATATAGGGAGGAAAGCCATTTCTTTTGCTGTTGGTGATATTGTTTGGAGAAGGAGTTTTGTTCAATCTAGTGCCCCGGCATATTTTTCGGCTAAGTTTGCACCTAAGTTTGTTAAATGTGAAATTATTGATAAAGTTTCTGATAACGTCTATATTTTGAAAGATTTAAGTAAAAATACTTCCGGTCGTTACCATGTTAAAGATATTATAAAATACTAATTTTTGGATTTACACTTTAAACTTGAGTTTGATAACGTTAGGAGTTAGGCCTCTGTATGAGAAGAATGAGAATTGATGTATGAAAGGTTAGTGTGATTATGGCCTTGTATGATGATGTAGTGTATGGTTAACTTCGACAACATTAAATTTTGAGATTTTAAAGTTCTAAATTAAAGCTTAGGTAATTTTGTTTCACCACATTCATTTTTCCAACATCAAAAGATCTTATGTACATTTGTAAATTTGTTTAGAGGATATTTTGTCCTTGAATTTGTTTTGTTTTGTGTTGTTTATACAACTTAGTTATATTTGTTTGCTTAGAACGTTTCGTGTTGTTCTCACAACCTAAATGTTTATGTTTTTTGGGTATTTTTGTGTTGTTCATAGTTTAGTTTCCCGGATTTGACAACAATTGGTACCACCCTGATTTGACATTCACGTATTGGGATTTTTTCTGCCATTTGGTGCGGACCCCTAAAGTGATAATTTGATTTGTTAGATAGTCCTCGGATCTTCCTCCGGTTCTATAGTTTCGTTTGTTTAGATAGTTCTTGGACCTTCATCCAGTTCTATAATTTGATTTGTATTATTGTGCCTGGTAAGTTGGTGGAGATATGCCAATCACAATATGCAAATATTTTGTTTCCTTAGTTCTCGGATTTTCCTCCGGTTCTATGTTTTTTTGTTCTGTTGTGCCTGGTAAGTTGGTGGAGTTATGCCAATCACAATAGACAAATTTTACACGTTTTTGGTAGGATGTCTGTGTTCGGAAATTTTGGTAGGGTTACGCCGATCACAGTACATTTCTCATTTTTTCCACACACTTTTGGTGTTGTGATTTTTGAACTTGCACAGCCTTTGCTGTGAGGGTTTCCTCGTTTTTAGCGAGTGGAGAAGTTAGGAATTTATGAGTCGGTGACGAAGGAGTCCAACCGCACTTTATAAAGGAGTTTCGGAATTTAAGAGTCGGCGACGAAGGTGTCCAACCGCACTTTAAAGTAGATTATAGAGTTAATAGTTATAGTATTGTTTTAAGAAAATCTATCATTTTCTTTTGTTCTTTTGCTTTGTTGTTTGAATGATTCCTAGAGTCTTAAGATTCTAGTCGGATTTCTACAGCAAAAAGCCTAAGATCGTTTTCTTGGTTTGTTCTATTTTGTATTATTAGCATATTTTTGGTAGAGTCTTTAGAATATTTTTGGTAGAGTCTTTAGAATATTTTTGGTAGAGTCTTTAGAATATTTTTGGTAGAGTCTTTAGAATATTTTTGGTAGAGTTTCAATTAAATTAAATTTAAATTTTTTGAACGTTTTGGATTTGTTTTGATGCTTTTCTTATGTTTTGGCATAAAAGAAAGTAGTCTTTCTTTTATTTTTTTGGGATAGTATGTAATGTAACGAGTCGTTTTCGCCGTTACAGGTGCTGATAAATTTTGTTCAAGAAATTAATAATATTTCGTTTGTTTACGTTTCGTAAAGTAGGACTCAATGCCTTTATTCTTCTTCTTTGGAATATTAGCTTCGTGTCTGTCATAATACAGTAATGACAGTGACAGCTGACACTACAAGGAAGCAGCGCTGTTCAGTTGACAGATTCGAAAGCGATTTTTTTAGCTTGGTGTAAATCAAGAAGCAGGCTTTGCTTTCTCTCCGCCCGGTCTGACGAACAACAATGTCGGATCGTAATTTTTATTTTAAAAATTATTAATCTGTAAAAATCAGGTTGATTTTAATAGATATTGTTATCATGTTTTGTGAAACAATACTGGAATTAGTTTTCTGGATTTTTATCCGTTAATTTGGTTCTTTCGGTGAGTTTTGAGTTTTGGAATCTCGTGGTATTTTTACCTCGAATGTTAGCTTAATGGAAGTCTTTAATTGTTTTAGATTTTAAACACGATCTTCATCGTTTCTTCATCATGCCGCCCTGGTTCATAAAGGGACATTTATAAGAAAAAATAGCGGTATGTATTTTGACAAATTCTTTAACAAAAGCACACGTTCGTTTCTTATTTGGATAAATTGGTAATTATTCTTTGTTTTCTTTGTTCTAGCTCTTCGGCGCTATTTTTATATTTTTTAAAAGACTATTTTTTTAAAAAACTATTTTTCTAGTTTTCAAATTTATCCTTGGAACATAAATTTATAGAAATGACCACGCGTTGGAGCTGAGTCATATTAGTCCCCTTTTTACATTCATTCACCCTTCATTTTGACCCCTTGCTGAACACTACGGAGGAGCCAAGCTGGTTCGCAACCGGAGTCCCCTACCGGACCACTCACCTCGGCCTCCATGGTTTTACTATAGGGACGATTCGTATTAGGCTTATGGGTTTGTAAAGCTCAAACCAACAGGTATTTCAAACAATTCTTTATTTTTAATTTAAACATTCATTCGATGCAGTAACAACAGCGTACAACTTTTAGGCTAAATAGTAAACTCTAAATAAAATAACTATAATTAAGAAGTAACCTTTGGATATAAACTTAAATTTACAACTATCAAGATTCCACGGACATAACAAAAAGTTTTGAATAAACCCCATCTTTCCCAAATTTTACAGTGTTCTATTTTATCCCCCTTTCCTTAGATTAAAGGTCTAGTGACGCGTCTGACTCTCTCTCTATCCAGGTAAATTTATTTTTCTATTAGCAGTAGGCTATCTGGCGCCCGAATATTTTTGTTCTTTGTATTTCTTTAGTGATAGCCCTACATTTGATTATTTTATTACAAATCGGCTCCCACATCGGAGACCTATTACATTCTTTCATTATTACATCACAATTCTTAACTGATTATAATAATGTGCAAATTCATACTTGTACTCACACAGGCCAGTAAACAAGTGTTTTCGCGCAACGCTCCAACGCAGCCCGTGAACCCAATTATGAATGTTATTGTGCCTGAAAACAAAGATTCCATTATTGCGAGTTTTAATGTTCTGCTTTGCACATTACTTGCCACTAAAGTGGAATGCCTATAATCTAAATCTAATTACAGGACGCCACAGCGCGTGCAAAATGTACAAATATTACTGTGAGATTATGATTCATCCTTATTTTATGGTACATGTTGTAATGTAATATAATAATGGTTACCTTGTTTTCTTTCGATTCAGTTGAATAAACTATTTTAGACTTATGGTGCATGCCTACATTTTTAAAAGTAAATACCTCTCTAGTTCACAGTTCAACAACTTATGGTTTAAGTTGTGCGTTGATAATTCAGATATTTTAATCAGTCGGGTATTTTAATCTCCTGAGCGTACACTCAAAACTTATAAAATAGTGAAAGAAAACACTTTTAGGAAATCCATGGCTACTCAGCTCTGCATTTGACCATGTCTTTTATGTGGATTAGGCCGACTAAGCTATCAGGATCCTATAGGTGCTGAACAAGCCTATTCCATCTAAAATACTGTCCCAGGCACTATAGGGACCGGCAAGTAGGGTTTAATCACTAGTTGCCCCTATATAAATCATCTACAATAGATGCAAAGCCTGTTTACTTTTTTTAACTTACCCACACATATCAGTATAAATGCTGGATCAAGTGCTATATTTGTAAGCTGCGACAGATTGTTAAATGTATCTTTTTCCATCCACGCCCAAATTCCAACCGCCAGCACTATTAGGCCGAGGAACTGAAAAATAATTACATACAAGGTTTTTCACAACGAACCAACAATAACACTTTGGTGCTCTATCCTCCTTATTAGGTATTCAGTGGTGTAACTTGAATTATTTTTATGAAATAAAATAATAATATCTTTATTACCACATCCTTATCTTACTTTTTTGTAGATGTTTACTAACTTATGACATCAGTTTAGCTCATAATCTCAAAAGCAACTTGTCTTTGGCTGTTGTTTACATTCAAATAAATTAAAATAACTGATCTAAAAACAGAGCCTATAGTAAAAGTAACTTTGAAAGTAGGTAGCAAAGAGCAGTTATGGCATTTTCTCTACTTTATCTAAACCAGTTATTGGTCTTAATTATTTAGTACCTACTTAGAGTAAAGTACTGTTACAAGAAACATTGTAGCTACATATTGGCCTCAATAGCTCTTTTTTACAGTCATTCTGGTCTTTATAAAACTAGTTACAGCGAAGGCATGATGAAGGAACATGAAATTTGTTTAATACGCTCAAAACAATAAAAAGATTTTAAAGGTAACAATAGCCTTGACTTCAATCTCACGTTTTAGGTTTCTACGGAACCTTACAAAGTGTTGAATACCATACAAAGCAGACCAAATTCAGCACCTTTTATTCCACTAAAATAGTGCATCAAACTTACCCAGAATAAAACATTTACACTGAAAATAACATATTTGAGACAACAGCTGACTTCGCTGGTGTCACGTCGATACTTCCTCATGCTGGGCATTTTCCTAATATTCTTCAAATCATGACACAATTAAAATGAAAACAAACAAACGGTACACTCTTTTTCCTACATTCGACAAAATAATCTTTATTTTTTACATTGACCAGAACAAATATATATTTTTAGAACAAAACAACGAGCGAGCGATGCAAAATGCGAACAATCAATCAATCAAACAAAAGAAAGAAAGGAAAGGAAATTCATTCACTCATTCATTCATTCGAGCATTACCCTTCCTATTAAAAAATGCACCAAGCCTAATGAGTGCTGATAGTACTGACAAGCTACAAACGAAAAATAGTGCTTCTCTATTTTAGTAGGGTAGCTTTGTTAAAACTTGTTTGCTAATCGGATACACTCGATCACGGGAGTCCGGTTAATGTACGCACAGTTAAAACGATGCCACTTTTTTTCCACTGGAAAATTGTAGAGGCCCATTTACACCGCAGATTAATATTTCGAATATTATTATTTTTATCTAGCGATGAATAATTGCACTTAACAGACAGCCTCTTTAAGGTTATTGGGAATAAATCATTCTCTGGCACTGCGGCGGTGGCGGCTGCTACCACGGCATGCTCGCTCTGCTCGATCGCCTTGTACGTAATTTTTATGTTCTAACATAACCTAACCTATCCAAGTCGGATCCGCCCTTTAAAGTATCAAGGACAAGGTATAAATAAGTATCCAGTGCCAGAACAAAAAAGTAAATGATCATGTTTGGATTGCTCCAGTGTGCATATGGCTTAACTGGCATCGTAACAGTGTGTACAATAACATTATGTACATTATCGCCTCCCGATCACGGAACCAGAATGAGCTCGCTTGTCATTTTATTTCCACTGGAAAATTGTAAAGGCCCATGTACACTGTCACAGATTAATATTTCGATTATTATTATTTTTATCTAGCGATGAATAATTGTACTAAGCAGGCAGCCACTTTGAGGTTATTGGGAAAAAAAGACGGGTTGCACTCCGGGAGTGCCGGCAGAAGTGAAAACTTGCCGCTCGTATTAAAACTTATTAAATTTTCATCTAGTATATTTATAAAGTACTCACTCATTTTCTTTCGCTATTTCTTCATCACTTTTATCATTAATAGATGCACGAACCGCACGCGCCGCCCCGCCCCCATCGTAGCAACAGTGCCGGCCGGCGAGCGAAGCGGCAACGTCGCACACCGGGTACGGCGCGGTCAGTCGAGCGGAACGGCAACGTCCTCTCCATCCGTCTTACGCTTTTTCGATCAGGTCACGTGATCCTGACGCGCTGACGCGCTGACGCGAGTTTAAGATTTTATACCCATTACAGAAAAGTGCTCAACGCCGCTAAAGAAGTTTTCACTTCAAAAACATTCACTGGCACTGCGGTGGCTGCTATCGCGGCACGCTCGCTGTGCTCGCTCGCCTTGTGCGTAATTTTTATGTTCTAACATAACCTATCCTATCCAAGTCGGATCCGCCTTAAAAAGTATCAAGTACAAGGTTTAAGTATCCACTGGCTTAACTGGCATCGTAATAACAGTGTGTACAATAACATGATGTACATTAACGCCTCCCGCTTGTCATAGACTTTTTTTGAAAAACTGTGCAAATTCGGATACACTGACTGCTAGTGGTTTCAGCCCACATCTGCACGGTTTTTTTTAATAAAAATACCTCGCTTCAGTGCGCTCCACTCTAACTACAAAGATCTAAAGAAGAATGAGGGGTTCTCACTCAAAAGAAAATTCTCTCTACTTGCCTGATTAAAAGGTTTTTGTTTCTTGATTAGAAAATAATTAATGATGATTCGATAGATGGCGTTGAAAAATTCAGCATGAATGCCTACGGAAGTTCGTAAGTTCTTTACGTTTAAGAATGAAATAAGTAGAATAACAGCTATGGCCTGACTAAATGTATAGGTAGGTAATACAATCATAGACACTACAGTTTTATCCCTTTATAAGCTGTAACTTATTATTAGGGATAAGAAGAAGCTAGGTAGGTACCTACTTAGAATTAGGTAGTAGAATGGGTACCTAAGCCTGACAAACTTTGAGTTAAGGAAAATATCACAACAAAATACAAAATCCTTTCCAAGAAGTTTATTTTAATCATTGCATGTCTCCGCATCCTTTGACTGCTTGTGTATCCAATCATTGTATTTACTCACTTTGGTGTAAACGCCTGAAACCAATCATCAAGCAATGTTAGACAAACGAAGTAAAATGGTCATAGAAATAAAATCAATTCAAAAAGTACGTACCCGGGTACCTTGGGTCTGCACAGCGGATACCCCATGATACGATTCCTAAAATCAGAAGAAAATAGGTAGATAAATTTAGGAATCTATCTACTGAATAGGTAGGTTATTAGGTAGGTACTTGGGTTCAAGTTCAAGTTCAAGTTCAATAAAATTTATTCCATTTAGATACATTTTGTACACTCGGAAAAGTCACATTACACAAATTCAACTCAAATACAGAGAACTTTCAAATAAAATAAACAAAGAAATTCACATACAACTTTCAAATAAAAATGAGTCATTAAAATTAATAATAAAAATAAAGTTGGTACATAACGTACATAGGCTAAAAACTATTACATACTAAAATCATCAGCCAAGGCTTCGTCAATAGTATAATATGATTTTAATAATAGAAAATTCCTTACTTTAGCGCTAAACTGTCTAAAATCTAGATTTCGTGTATCTACGGTCAGCTTATTAAAGAAAGTAATGCTTTTACATAGGAAGCTTTTACCAACTTTGGCCAGTCTTCGTTTTGGGATGACAACATTGATTTTATTGCGTGTATTATAATTGTGCATGTCACTTTTTAGTTTATTATCGTCAGTGTGTAATTTAGCATAAATTAAATTTTGGAAAATATATTCACCTGTAAATGTCATTATATTCAATTCCTTAAACCTATGCCTACATGATTCTAATTTATTTATTTGAAGTATAAATCTGATCGCTCGCTTTTGCAATAAAAATACTCTGTTAGACTGTGACGCATTTCCCCAGGCTAGAATACCATACGTCATCAATGAGTGAAAATATGCATGATACACAGCTCGGGCCGCACGTCCATCACTTAACTGACGTATTATTTTTATTGCATAAGCGGCCGACTTCAATTTATGAACTAGAGCTTCAATATGATTATTCCAGGTCAATTTGCTGTCAATGGTAACACCTAAAAATTTTAATTCATTAATGGAATTTATCAAATACTTATCAACTATGCTCTGTACTGGATCAACGCTTAAAATATTACCCAAAAAGAATCTCATAATGTTGGTTTTGTCCACGTTCATAAGTAAGTTATTTGCACTAAACCATGCATCAATTGACATAATCAGTTCATCCATCTTTCTACTCAATGTTTCTTTATTCTTGTCGCTTACTACTATGGTGGTGTCGTCGGCAAAGAGAACTATGTCTGTTTCGTTTTCAACACATGTTACAAGGTCATTTATGTAAATGATGAATAATAATAGGGTCCTAGGATTGATCCTTGAGGGACTCCCATTTCTATTGAGTTAGATTGTGATCTATGACCATTGCACTCTGTTATCTGTTGTCTATTTTGAAGGTAGGACTTTATAACAGATAGTTCATTATTGCGTACGCCATAATGGTTTAATTTTGCCAATAAGATTTGGTGGCTGACACAATCAAAGGCTTTTGAGAGGTCACAAAACAAGCCATAGGTACTTTTGGAGCTGTCTAGGTCCCAAAGAACTTTCTCAAGCAGATTTGTTATTGCATGCGCAGTGCTTTTTTTCTTTTGAAACCCAAACTGCCTATTGTTAATAATATTATGATTATCTATGAATTCGTATAGCTCATTTGTCAAGAACTTCTCAAAAATTTTACTAAAAATTGGCAAAAGGGAGATCGGCCTATAATTATTAGCATTCGAGTAAGAACCTTTTTTGTACAAAGGTATGACTTTTGCCATCTTGAGTAAGTCCGGAAAATATCCGGACTTACCGGTTGATTTATCATCTTTGAAAATAGGTCACATTTAAAGAACCTTACCTTACCTACCATAAGTTACCTCTACTCTAAACATTAGACGGCTCTTATGTTTAGAGGTGACCTATTTTCCGAATTCTCACCTGATTGGACGTAGCGTCCATTTTGTTGGAAAACTAACAGAGGACCACCACTATCTCCCTGAAAATAAAACAAATAAGTTTATTGAAAGTTAGAAGGGCTAAAGGTTTATTCAGTTAGTAGGTACCTAGATAACCTCACGTCATGCATATCTATCATACATCCTGGTACCTACCTCTTCCTTAAGCAGATTGAAGACAATCTACGCTAAAATGGGGTCTAGAGCAATCTTTTTCTTCCGTGTCACTGTACTTTCAATCTTTCAAACCAGTGCACTGGTTTGAAATTCACGCTGCAGTGTGATGAAAGGAAATAAGTGCGCCTCAGAGGCTTCTTTCGTGTACTTGACACATGTTTTTGAACTTTTTGGAGAAAGCTAAGCTCAGTCTTTTACTTTTCCGGAGTCGATTTAGTATTTATATTTACCTAATACTTACGAGGTAAGTCATTTATTTAGGTACATAGAAAATAACAAAATAGTAGAATTAGTAAGTTGAAGTGGCAATGGGCAGGTCATATAGCTCGAAGAACCGACAACCGTTGGGGAATATAGGTTCTCAAATGACGACCACGAGCAGGAAGACGAAGCGTAAGACGCCCACCCACCAGATGGACTGACGTCATTGTTAAGATCGCAGGAAGTCGATGGATGGTAAGGGCTCAGAATTGTTCTTCCTGGAAATGTGTAGGGGAGGCCTATGTCCAGCAGTGGACTTCTTCAGGCTGATAATGATGATGATGGATATTTGATACCTGACAACCATCCTTCCCTTTAGAAAAGGCACACATCATAGTGTCTGGCTTCAGATGCTCAGCCAGCTTCGAGCTCATACACTCCTCGTCCGACTGGATCGTCAACATGGCCTTCAGAAGCACCCTGGATGAAGACTTGTCGACTCCGATTCGACCCCATCCGACTATTATCCCGACACGGTCTGCGAAGCCTTCTCCTGTGAAAGCATGATGATAATGTCAAGTCTAAAATTATTGATGGATGACGACTTTTTTATACTAGGTACTTACGGCCCACTAAAATACTACACTGAAACTGCTACATTTTCTCTGCTTTCTGATTTCTGGAACTCACTGAGAATCGACCTTAGCGAGCATAACATTTTCATCGCACCATCGTTTTTTTTATAAACAAACAGCTGATGGAACAAGCATAATATGGCCCACGTATTAAGTATGGTACATTGTCTATAACAAAGTATTGTCTCTTATGCCACGCACGTCAGGAACGTGCCCTACGATGCACTGGCCTGTGTACATCAACTTGAGGCATGCAGATGTTCAGCCTCACGTGTCAGTAATTTCACCGGCACCCACACCCTTCAAACTAAAGCACAGCAATACTGCTATAAGGCAGAAATAGGCATGATGGTAGTACTGCACACTGAGCTCTACTACTGCTTTTAGTATTTATGATCTCATTTCAGCAGATCACAAGGATCACTTCTTTATAAGTATATCTAACCCAATTACCGACTTACCTGGCTCAGGTAGGCAAATCGGGACGATGGATGAAGAGAAAACAACATGCGCATTCAAAGTGGCCACAGCAATGTCGTTCTCGTCTCTCACGGCAGTAGACTTGAAGCCCTCGTGGATCACAACCTTGGAGATGTTCCGCTTCTCAACATTCTTCAGGTGGTCGAGGTTATCTAGTCCGATCAGAACCTCCATATCTTTTATGTTGTCCCTGAAAAACGTGTTATATGGTAGGTAACTACGTTTTAATAGGGATATGTACAAAATGTGTCTACTGCGGAACTGCGGTGCAACACACCTCGTTCGGATGTCCGCTGAATCCGCGTTCGATTTTCAAAATGGCAATGCTAATTTGAAAATCGAGCAATCGCCGGTGAGGTTCAATCAAATTTCCTACTACTAGCCTAAGAATAAAAAATAAAATAAATCCTAGTCGGCCAGTTTACATTATTTTATACCACACCCCCTCTAAAAAGCTTATTTTATTCACTGCAAACAGTGAATAAAAAGCCCTTTTAATCACTGTTTTGGTGTTTGAATTTGGAACACACTAATAAGGTCAACGTCCATCTCAATACCTTAAAACCTTCTTGCGCCTTAGATACTTTGGATATGAATTTTTGACAAGGAGTTTAGCGTTGGATTATATACTGTTTTAGTAGAAAACTTAAATTTATTTATCCTTCTTTTTTTACAAATCAAAACAAAATCAAAAATTATTTGTTTTATGTCATTTAAGAATAGTATAAACAAAGTTCATAGTTTTTAATCCCTTTTCGCTTAAATCTTTCTTTTTCTCGAAGTCTTGGTATAAAATATAGTATGCAACTCTTGAATAAAACGGATTTATATCGAGGGCCATGAATCACTGGCGTCGTTTAGGATTCTAACACTTGAATCACTCGCTACGCTCGTGATTCAATCATTATGAATCACTCCCTACGGTCGTGATTCATTCGTTAGAATCCTTCACTTGCTTGTGATTCATCTACGGCCCTCGATTTAAATCAGTCTTTTATTCACTAGTTACATAATATACTATTGAGCTTCGAAAAACGAATTGAAACAAAATTTATCTTTTTTTTTTATACAAGGAACGAGTGCAACAAGACTGAAATTTGACTGTAACAGAGTTATACAATCGCCCAGCTGAACGAATTGTTAGTCAAAATCAAAAAATTCTTGGATCTATCACAAGGATCACTTTGAAACGGCTTACAGATATAAGAGTGCAGGAACAGCACCGTTGGTGTGGCTCGTTAACTTTGGACGTCTGCAATATCCACTGCTCCTCCGCTAGCCATCTTATGGTGACCTTACCATTTGAAGCAATGTCCAGCACTCAAAACGTGCTGATTGGTGATGATAGTGCCCCCGCAGTGCATGCGATCATTCTTCAGAATCGCCACCGTCCAGGGAAAGGAGTGGGGCACCGCTCGCCTGCCGCCCACGATCCGCATGGAAATCAACGTATCTTTGGGCTTCCCACATTCTGCACGGGAAAAAAAATCCTGTTTATTCAGTTTTAGAATCACTAGCTTAAGGGGCCGACGGAGGGCGAAGTTTCATACAAACGTAATACCAAAATGATTACTAATTTAAGCAGATTTTCACTATATATTACCAATCGCATTTTACACATTTTTTTCATTGCAAAATGTGATTGGCGTTAATTTCATTTGAGGTTAGTAATTTAAAATTAAAACTGTTCAGGGACCTAGATAAATACTATACAAATACAATTATTACAGTAATATAGTGAAAATCTGCTTAAATTAGTAATCATTTTGGTATTACGTTTGTATGAAAATTCGCCCTCCGCCGGCCCCTTAACATTACAGAATAATATTCCAATCCTATCTATGTAAGAACTTTAGTTATGTTATCTATACCTACATACATAGTTTAAATAAGTATTTAGCATACTTGCAGCGCCCTACAGGTAATTTAGGCCTTAGCTATGTAAAGAATGTGTTTCACAGAAAGAGAGTTTACTGTCTGTTATTTTACACTATTAGATACTTAGAATTAATAAAAAATATTATTGTATTTTCAAACCATTTCTAGGTAATTCCTCAACCATGAAAACATACTCACCGCAATTTATTCCTACGGCTGACAGCACCTACAACACGAATCAATTTTGAGCTAATTAAGTAGGTAGGTATACCTACACATATGAACCGTGAAATCCAATTAACTCACTTACCTGGCCAATTCCTAGGCAGATGAAAAGCACTTGCGATACGGACAACATATTAAAAAAATAAAGAAATATATATTATTCACCACGTAGTACATGCATGGTAGGAAGTACACTACTCTCTCTAATGCAGTTTGCCTATTCACCGCAGTACGTAGTTCAAACATGGGTCTTATTAATTATCAACGCGATAAAGCCTTTGGCAATGTACCTACACATCACAACGTTATTTACGAGTATTAGAAACATAATTTTCAATTGATTATTCAAAATCCGCATCGATAACGTTTTTCTACCTAGAATCGACATTTTCAATATTTTTTTAATTTTATTATTTTCCTATGTACATAAGTAAACTTATAATTAAGTAAACTTATCCCAATGTAATCCCAGCCCTCTGTAAATAAGCAGGTACATAGCTAGGTATGTACATTATTTTGAACTAAAACAAAGCAAACTAAATTAAAAGTTATAAATGTTATAAATGTTGTTATTTTGATTGAATGTTTTATTTTACGACATTTCAATGAAGCGTAAATAATATTTTTTTGAATTAGACACGTAATAGTACCATGGCCTAATACTTCACTATGTAGGTACTTAGTTTTCTTCACGATAACACCTTAGACAATAAATCGAAATTTAGCTGGTCGTTCTAAAGAGGTATCCGAACACATAAAAACATGAGTAAATCTTTTAACATTTATCTAAACAGTAAATCTACAGTAAAGTTCTCCTTTCAATTCACACACAATACGTGCCATCGGTAGTCTGTTGCCGTATCCATGATATGTATTTGGATACTACTGTGTAAACACCTGTGGATTTCAAAACGTCTTAACAAACATTACCATTATTTGGTAATTTATTTAATCAGACAGCTGCTTTAGGACCCACTACTGAGCAAAAGCATCTTCTCTGTCAATACATTCCTGTCACTGATGTTTTCTGACACTCAAGCAGTGTCCTGCTTTGATGACTTTGTCATTACAAGTTCATCTTTCATAGGATCGTTCGTTTATTAGGGTTCACAGAACCTCAAGTCAAATGAGAATAAAGTAAGGAAGAGTGTAAGGAAAGTGAAATTTACATAGACATGGATCAAAGAGGATGATTTTGATAAGTACCTTCATTATACATAAAATTATGCACATACCTGGATAATCCGGCATTGCACAGTCAATACCCCAAGACACGATACCTTGAAGAAGAAAATGTGTTGACGTAGACATTAAAAAATAAAATAAAGGTTAGGGTGTAAGCAAAAGGAAACTTACCAACTTGATACCACTTCTTGTTGCGACTTCTTGCATGTGTTGAAAATAATGGGCCACCGCTATCACCCTGTATGAAAAAAAATCAGGATATGTTTTGCAAACTTGAATTCTAGTCTCTTCCTCTTCCTCTTCAAGTAAAAAAGTGAAAAACACAGTCATACTTATTCATTACACTACCTGGCATGCATCTTTTCCCAGACTGTAGGCGCACATCATAGTGTCTGTCACCAGATTATCCCTGTAGATTGATGACTTCTGACAGACATTGCTATCCACAATCTGAACCTTTGTTTCTAGTAGGTATCTGGATGACGTCAGAGCTCCTTGTCGTGTCTTACCCCAACCGGCGACAGTGAGAAGTGTTTTACGAAAATCCATATCTATGAAGAGATATTACAGAATCATTTTCAAAGAATTGAGAGATTGAACACACTAGCCAGCTAGAGTGGGCAGGCCTGGGCACATGGTTTGACAAAACCTTGGAGTTGCTGAAGGGTACACGGGGCGTAAGAATTACCGGATTCTGGTAAGCAAATAGTTCGAATGGTATCAGAGAACTTCAGCTTTCTATCCAGCGTCAGAATAGCAATATCGTTGATGTCTCTCACGGCGTTCGAAGTGAAGTGAGGATGTTTGATGCCCTTTTTGACACGTGCAGTCGTGTAGGAGTTACCGAGCCGGTCATGCATGCCTACGTATACTGTGATGTCCTTGAAGTTGACTCTGCAATACAAATTTGACAGTTTCTGTAAAAATATTTACGTGATTGAATGTTAAATGATTTGCCAAGCCATTGGTCCTGCATTTTAGAAGAGTACCTTGTAGCTTAAAGTTTTTTTTAATAATAAGCGTCTCTTGAAAACCAAGCTTCAAAAATTATTATAATTAGCTTTTTTCTTCAAGTTTTTGCAGAAAACTGATGTCATAACGGCTCTAAAACTAACAGATGGACAGAAGTCATCTTCAAGACTTGATTAAATTGTTAAAGCGAAACAGGTCTCAGTGAGGATTATGGTGTAATGGAACTGAGTGACACCTGTCTTTCAAGTTAGTAAGTCCAACCATGATGGTCACTAACCCAAAAGTGATACAATGACCAGCAGTTAGCACATGCAAGTCCGTGATGATGGCCCCTCCACAGTGCAGCTTAGGACCCAGCATCAGAGACACCATCCATGGGTACTGGTGAGGCTGGACTGTCGTGCCTCCCACGATCCGCCTATTCTGCCCTTCGATCCCACATTCTGGAATTATTAGGATAGGATGGTACTTATATCTAATGACTGATACTTTTGCTTCTTTGAATAATATATATAGACTGTCAGTCATATTACGAGAAAAGTGTTAGGTATGGATGTGGATCGTGGTTAGAGAAGAAGAGGTAGATTAAAGAAAAGATGGATGGACTGTGTTAAAGATGACGTGAGCAAGAAAGGAGTGAGCACTGAGATGACGAATGATAAAGGCAAGTGGATGAAGAAAGCCTGTTGTCGCGACCCCCCTTAGCATGGGATAAGGGCAGGAAGATGATGGCGACATGGATTTAACTCACCACAAGATTCATCAGTTTTTTGTCCAAAAACCTGTTGAAAAGGCAGTAAATATCTATTAAAAGTCCATGATCACAAGTAATCACATCAATCACCTATTTTATCCGTCGTCTAATTTCCGGATGTGCTAAATGTCAAAACAATGCTTACCAAATTCACTATCAACCAAAAAACGGGCCATATCTGTAGCATTTCATGGGCAGATTGGCACAGGACCACGTGATGCCTTAAATCACGTGTACGAAAACACTTCTTGCATAACAAGGCATGCTGCTATACGACAATAAAACATACTGCTTCAAAATTCAATTAGAGTTCCGCAAAATATTGATATCAAGCTGAGCATAAACTGTTTCTCAATTTCAATTATTACTACAGTCATTTGGTCGAAAAAATAGAGGTTACCTGGAAAGTTTTCCGGGAGTTTTGAAAATTGGCAATTTTATAGATTTTGATATGCTCTTTCAACTTTGCCACCTCGTATGTTTGCCGCTCGCGAGCGGCAAGCATACGAGAATGAAATTACCAAAACTACCAATTTTCAAAACTCCCGGAAAACTTTCCAAGTAAAAATACCAAATGACTGGACTATATCTACTACATTAACGATAAAAGGAAATAGGTTTTTTATTGTTTTTCGGAAAAAAAATCTAATACAAACTGTGAATAATCTGATTTGTTCGAGTGGCTGTATGTAATGAATTTTTTTCAACGCTAATTAATTGTCTTGCTTGTTATTTGAAATGTGCTTTCTATGACTATAGCGTTAAGTTATATAGGTCATAATAATATTACAAAAACTAACAAGGTTTCACTGGAATGACGAAAAAAACGTGATGAAACCAGTAAGTATTTTAGCAAGAACTATGGAATTGAGCAACATCAAAATAACATCATTAATTTTCAACTTGTCCGTAAAACCTAAAACTTAATTCCCGTATTTCAAAACGCGTCAAATCAGTCTCGCTAATTTTTTTAAAATAACGTCTTTGATTTGAAAAAAACAAAACTAAATTACCTTTAATAATTTAAAAAAAAAAGTTTGAAATCTAAACCTCGACTACTGAAAAATCCGCTTATTCCTTGCATAACTGGCGTAACCAGCTGTTGAGACCTGGGCTGTTCTACAGTCTCTGCAACGATGTCAGGTTGACTGGCGATATATCGAAGTGTTGAGATGTCATTGTAAAGATACAATGACGCCACCATGTCTGTCCAGGTCCAGAACCAGCAGTCAAAACCTATCCAGTTGCGCCGCGGAATGACGCTGAGTTGGACTGGAATGGGTATCAATATCAACGGCAAATACATCTCGCACTAACAATTTGCTGGTGACATCGTCATATTGGCAGAATCGTTGCCGGACCTACAACAGATGATAAACAGCCTATTAGCTGTTCCCTCACAACGGGTCGGCCTGGGCATGAACTTGGACAAACCTAAGACCATGTTCAATGATCGCACCACCCCAGAGCCGGTCACCGTCGCCGGAATGCCTCTCGAAGTTGTGCAGGAGTATGTCTATCCTGAGATAGACATACTCCTACACAACTTCGAGATACTTCTAACTTCTACCTAACCGCAAGGTATTCTTGAGCATACCTTGCGGTTCTATTCTACTATAGTGAAATATGTGAAACCGAATATCTAATTGGTCCTAGGTACAAAATAACCATATAGGCCTGCGCACATCTAGGCGATGGCTAATATTTGACAGCGTTTCAACAGATCGCCATCGCCATCGCCTAGATGTACGCAGAACTTAACTTCTCGCAAATGAATATTGCACTTCATTTCAAAAATACCTACGGTTTAAATAAAATAAAAAACTTCTAGCAGAATGTAACATTATTTTCAACATAAAAATTAACACACAAAGAAGCTCAGTACCCGAAGTCCGAGTTTTGCTATCACATATCGTTAACATGTTGTTTTCGTTTCGCCTACGTGTCTTTTGTATGGAGAAAAGATGAGACAGCAAAAATACGTTACGTAGTCAGAGTTGCTGTCTCATCATTTTTCGATGCAAAAGAGAGAGACACGTAGGCCAAACGAAAACAACTTTTGGTAACGAAATGTTGTAAATGCACTGGGACTTTGGGTACTGAGTTAATGTTTTTTACTTACCAATGTTACACAATGTGTGAAATTGATCAATATTCTAAATCTAATTCTTATAAATAATGAAGCGTTTTTTAAAATCTTCAGTATCTTGTGTTTGAGTGAAGTAGCAAGATGACTGGATCAGACTCACAATTGAACGCGTCCTTTGAAACGTTTCCAAAGGATATGGAAAGCAAAGCTAAAATAAAGGACATGTATATAAATAAAGAAGTGATTGGAACGGATTTATCGTATACACATGAAATAGTGTGGATAAATGTGATAATATTTTTAATAATGCACACTCTGGCTGCTTACGGAATAGTTTTGTTATTCATGGGAACTTACAGCACAAGCACCCTTTTGTGGAGTAAGTACACAACACATACCTTTGCGATCACAAAAAAATAAATAGTAGAGCTTACAGCCGTTTTCAGGCTTGATAGCTGATTTATTTAGTTTACTGATTGATTTTGACCTATATCATGTTGAGTGGCTTAATTTTTGGAATCTTCTTCTTCTTATCGTGTCACTGATTCTTTCGAACCAAGTGTGGTGAAAGGATTTTAAGTGCGCCTCAAAGAGGCTCCTTTCGTGCACTTGACACATTTTCAAACTTTTTAGGTTCTACGATATACCGGTTAGGTAATACATAATGTAAATACGCATATTTTTTAAATACGTACTCAGAATACTAACACCCAGACAGAGAAAAAACATCTGTGTTCACCACAAAAACTCGTTCTCGGTAAGGATCAAATCCAAGACCTACGGTGCAGAAGGCAGAGCTACTACCACAGTTGGTAGTACCTCTGCCTTCGCGCCGTAGCTCAGTAGCTGAAAGGGGAATCTAAGTTTTGGAAAGTTTGTCCCATCAGCATTTACTAAGAAGTCATATTCATTTCAGGTGCGGCCGTCGCCTATGTATCAGTTATATCTGTCACTGTTGGAGCCCACCGATACTACACTCATAAAACTTTCAAAGCCAAGCCACTGCTTCAGTTTATTATTATCCTCGGCCAAACTCTTGCTGGACAGGTGCGTACCTACGCTGGTGACTACGGCAAGCCTCCTATATTGCCTGTTGGATTTGGTCCTGCAGTGGATTTATTTCGGCTGATGACTATGAAACATCAGTAAATCATCAAAGACAATCTCGCGTTATTGAGAAATGTGGCTCCTTCCTTCCCATTTTGTGGAAGGTACGATTCCGAGCTCAGCTGACACGCTGATTCCGGACAAGGCAGCATAGTTTCACGTGTTTAGTAGTGTTCCAACCATTTACTTATCTTGTAGCTGTGGCGCGGAGCTGCCAAGCTCGGAATGTTATGTCGTTGATACCCATAAAAATGTACTTGGACAAGTACCTACTGATTAACTTTTGAAACCACTTGTCAATAAAGGCACGTCCACATCAAGGCGATATGCTCGCGATAACCGGCGGAATTGAAACATCACAGCTTTTCCCAATATTTAATCATTGCTTATTGATTAATAGATGGTAATATGGATGAGTATAAGTAAGGTCATTAATTCATAATACTTTTGTTTAGAATGCTGTATTTACCTGGGCCCGTGACCACCGGCTCCACCACCGTTTCTCTGACACGGACGGTGACCCACACAACTCCAAACGAGGCTTCTTCTTCTGCCACATCGGATGGCTTATGGCTAAGAAGAATCCTTACGTGATTGAACTGGGAAAGAGGATTGATATGACCGATTTGCTGGCTAATCCGTTTGTCATGTTTCAAAAGAAGTAAGAACAAGAATCAATATTTGCATAAATTAGTGGTTAGATTTGATTAATTTTATTTTTACCATGATTTTCCTATAATAAAAATAAAATAAAATAAAAAAAGCTTTATTTCCACACTAAACAATAAAAAGGATATAGCAAACATAAATTAACTAGGATAAATATTACTAATCCGCTATTTTAAAGATATTAGTACTATAATTTTTTGTTCTAAATAATTTATTATTTTATATGATTAACAATGGAATTCCGCAAAGCCACGCCTGAATCAATTAATTTTCCTATAGCAGTTTTCGCTTAGTACCTGGACGGAATAAATGTCTGACTAAAACTGCATAAAATTATACTGGGTCTACAAATTGTGTTTTTTTAATACAACTGGCTGATGTTACAAGCATATTACCAAGCTGATCTACAATGCACTGCCTGCACCCATAAATTTAAGTAATACTTACAGATGTTCCACTTCACGCGCCAGTAATTTCACAGGCACCCACACCCTTCAAATTGAAACACAGCGATGCTGCTTGACGGCGCATGATGGTATTTCTTCCACAGACGAGCCCTTTTTATAAAGCTCTATTACTAAAGACCAAAGATGCCATGGATACTACTATTTTTTTCCAGGTACTATATCCCACTGTACCTCCTTGTTGCATTCTACTTTCCCGTGGCTGTGCCTGTATATTTCTTTGGAGAGACTTGGGTAAATTCAGCTTTATGGTGTTATTTTGCCCGCTACCTGCTGTCACTCCATGGCACTTGGCTTGTAAACAGCGCTGCTCATATCTTTGGAACTAGGCCTTACGATAAGTAAGTTATCATTTTCTTTTTATTCATTTACATGAACCATTAGATAATTTGTTGATGAATAAGTGCTATAGAGCATTTACTGAAAACTAATGTGTTTTTGCTTGTTATTACAGAAATTTGCAACCAGTAGAGTCCTGGTTCGTATCTCTAATCAGCTTAGGCGAGGGCTGGCACAACTACCACCACACGTTCCCATGGGACTACAAAGCAGCTGAAGAGGGCATGCATTTTAACTTTAATGCTACGTTCATCCGGTTTCTAAGGGATATAGGCCTGGCTTATGACTTGAAATCGGCGGATACTAATATGGTTTGTAAATGACTTTTAACCTGCTTTGCACGATAGATGTCAATTCAATTGAAAACGTGAATTCTTTTAAAAATTCAGTCTGGTAAAATAAAAAAATACAAGATTCTGCCTCATCCAAATCGGCTGGTTTCAAGTGAATTTTGCAATCTTAACTACGTTTTAACTGATAACAAGGCATTAACGGTCTAGTGCTAAAAGCCCTGCCTTCCAATCCTAAGGTCGTGGGTTCAAATCTAGTCGTGTACCAATGAGTTTTCCGTAGAGAAAAATATGTCCACTATATCAGTATCTACCCTCTAACGGTGAAGGAAAATATCGTCGGAAACCGGCATGACATACCTCTAGAATCTAAGAAGTTCCTCTGAGAAGCCTCTCTCAGGCGCAAATCCTTCAACCACACTGATTTGAAAGAACTAGTGACACGATAAGAAGAATACACATAATAATATTATTAACTACTAACAACGTTATCTGATATGCAGGTGGAGAAAAGAATAATAAGGACAGGTGACGGCACACACAGCGTACATGGCAACGACGAGCTTAGGGCTGAAGTGACGGCTATCGGGCCACTGCATCCGATGAATCCATCATACACAACCAAGTTCAAAGCTCCCGATGCTACCCTGAAACCAGTCGGCCTGCCGCTATATCACGAAGAAGATCTCTTGAATGTAGAAAACACGAAGAGAGTAACTCATTCAGGATAAATAGAAATTGTATTACCTATTCGTAAGTTTTCATCATCAGGTTTGAAATGAGTCTCTCACCTAAAGACTGTACAAATTGTATTACTGTGTCGTTGGCGGTGAAATGACTTTATTAAATGAACTTTATTGCGTGTGTTTTTTTTTATCGTTATAGTAGATTTAGTTGCATTTAATGATTTTTACCTATCTTTGTATTTCGTTTTATAATAGTAAATAAAGATATGAATTATATTTTACGTTTATTTTAAAAGAACCCCATTAAAAATAGGTTTATTTTTATGAACAATGTGATATTTTTTGAGACTCCCGTGTTAGGGAGTCATAACTTGAATTTAATCATGGTATTATATCCTGTTGTTTATAAAAATAGTGTTAAAAATCACGATAGTTTCAAAAGTTATACTTACTACAAGTTTCTACTCAAAGTACATCAAACTTTATGTAACTTGCTAACTTAAAATTTAAATTAATCCAAGCCAAAGCATCCCGGTCGAGTGTTGTGACGGATCCAGTAGAGATATTTGGAGATCCTGGTGTACACCCCGGACGCCTGGTCCTGGGTGTACACCAGGACATATAGCCAGGTGGTATAGCCTGGACGGCCGCAGCCTATACCCCAAGACACAACACTTGTAAAAAAATAAAATGATTCTTGGATGTACTTACTTAATTATTCCACAATATTTCAATAAAGAAATACGAATATATTCTTAATTAAAATTATCCAAATTTTACCGTCACACTATGCTTGATGTAATGAAATGAATCATTGCATCATCAAGCTATGCATGACACAATCTCTTTTCTTATAATATAATATAACTAGCGGCCGCCCACGGCTTCGCTCGCCCCGCAGCCGTTACGCCCCGTTGATTTTTCTTTTAAAAGTTTTAACTCTTTTTCTCCGTTTAGGGAAATAATTTTCCAATTTCCTTTCTTAGTGCACCCCTATGCTATAAAACTAACACACCCTCCAAGTTTCATGCTTCTAGGACTTACGGTTTTGGCTGTGCGTTATTGTCAGTCAGTCAGTCAGTAACGTAAGAGTTTTATATATTTAGATAAACTAAATTGCTTTTAAATAATTAACTGAAAAACCCGCTTATTCCTTGCATAACTAGTGATATGCGAAGAATTATTACAAATCTTTCCTATTTATAATATTAAGTATAAATATGATAAATAATTAATTATGGTGGATAGCATTATCAGGTACATAACATAAATCGAGGAAATTAATTTTAATATTATTTAATCGTAACGTTGCCAACGTAAAAATTTGCACTATAGTGAAATATGTGAAACCGACTGTCTAGTAGGTCCTTGGTACTAAATTACCATAAAGGCCTGCGCACATCTAGGCGATGGCGATGGCGATCAGCTGAAACGCTGTCAAATATGACAGTGCTATTTGACAGCGTTTCAGCTGATTGCCATCGACATCGCCTAGATGTGCGCAGACCTTAGCTTCTCGCAAATGAATATTGCACTTCATTTCGAAAAGACCTATATACTGTTTGAATAACAGAAAAAACGTCCTTAGTTTACTTATAATAGAATAAAACATTCTTTTCAACTAAAAAATTAACACACAAAGGAGCCCAGAGTTCAAGTTTTTAACTTACCAATAAACGCAACACAATGCGTAAAATTGATCAATACTCTAAATCTAATCCTTTTAAATAATGAAGAGTTTCTCAAAATCTTTAGTATCTAGTGTTTGAGTGAAGTAGCAATATGACTGGATCAGACTCACAATTGAACGCGTCCTTTGAAACGTTTCCAAAGGATATGCGATATGGAACATATAAGGATATGGAAAGCAAAGCTAAAATAAAGGACATCTATATAAATAAAGAAGTGATTGGAACGGACTTATCGTACACACATGAAATAGTGTGGATAAATGTGATAATATTTTTAATAATGCACACTCTGGCTGCTTACGGAATAGTTTTGTTATTCATGGGAACTTACAGCATTAGTACCCTTTTGTGGAGTAAGTACACATAGTACCTCTGTGATCACAAAAAATCACTAGAGTTCATTATAATAGAGAATAATCAATAGAGCTTTCAGCTATTTCCAGGCTTGATAGCTGTATTCGTGGTTGGTTTTGATGTGAATCATGTTTAGCGGCTTTATTTTTGTTGATAATCCACACAACACACGTGAAGCTATGAATAATGCCGTTAAAAACAACTAGTTTTTGTTTGTTCAAGTTTGTCCGATCAACATTTACTAAGAAGTTTTTTTTTTTTATTTCAGGTATGGCCGTTGGCGTTGTAGTAAATTTATCTATCACTGTTGGAGCCCACCGATACTTCACTCATAAAACTTTCAAAGCGAAGCCAGTGCTTCAGTTTATTTTTATCCTCGGCCAAACTCTTGCTGGACAGGTAAGTACGCTGGTGACTACGGCAAACCTCCTATTGCCTGCTGGCTTTTGTCCAGCAGTGGATTTATTTCGGCTGATGACTATGAAAGATCAGTAAATCATCCAACTTTAGAGTAAATCTCGCGTTATTGAGAAATGTGACTCCTTCCTTCCCATTTTGTGGAAGGTATGATTCCGTTTTCAGCAACGCAACAGTGCTGCCGCGGCAACAGTGCTGCGTCCGCTGATTCCGGACAAGGCAGAAGTTTCGCATGTTTCGTTGTGTTCCAACCATTTACTTGTCTTGTGAACATTTGCTTAGTTACTATTGCTGTGACTTTTGAAACCACTTGTTAGTAAAGGCACGGCCACATCTTGGCAATATGCTCGCCATAAGCTGCGGAATTAAAATATCGCAGCTGTAAGGTCATTATTTCGTTATACTTTTGTTTAGAATGCTGTATTTACCTGGGCCCGTGACCACCGGCTCCACCACCGTTTCTCTGACACAGACGGTGACCCACACAACTCCAAACGAGGCTTCTTCTTCTGCCACATCGGATGGCTTATGGCTAAGAAGAATCCTTACGTGATTGAACTGGGAAAGAGGATTGATATGACCGATTTGCTGGCTAACCCGTTTGTCATGTTTCAAAAGAAGTAAGCATAATAATCGATATTAGCGTAAATTAGACTCAACCCGAGACACAGCGATGCTACTTGACGGCAATTATAGGTATGGTGGTAGTACTCCCTGGACAATCCTACAAAGAGCTCTACTGCAACTTCTTCTTCTTCTTCTTATCGTGTCACTGATTCTTTCGAACCAAGTGTGGTGAAAGGATTTTAAGTGCGCCTCGAAGAGGCTCCTTTCGTGCACTTGACACATATTTTCGAACATTTTAGTTTCTAAAATGCAACTAAAAGATACCAAAAAAAAGAAACCAAAAGATACCATGGATACTACTAGTAGGTACTGCTGATACCATATTGGTAGGTTATGTGGCCGCTATGTTTCCTGCCAATAACAGACTATTTTTTCCCAGGTACTATATCCCACTGTACCTCCTTGTGGCGTTCTACTTTCCCGTGGCTGTACCTGTGTATTTCTTTGGAGAGACTTGGATAAATTCAGCTTTGTGGTGCTATTTTGCCCGTTACCTGCTGACACTCCATGCAACTTGGCTTGTAAACAGCGCTGCTCATATCTATGGAACTAGACCTTACGATAAGTAAGTTATCATATTTATTTTATACATTAACATGAAATATTGGGTACTCTATTTGTTAATGAATAAGTGCTATCTACCGAAAACTAATGTATTTTCTTACCCCCCATCTCGAAAAAAGTATGTTTGTTCTTCGATAACTGAGTGCAAAATATGTTTTTATCTGCTGGAGGATAAAGTAAAATTTAATTAAGAACATCGTGAGCTCTAAGTTTGTAAACTCAAAACATCATCAAACATAAAATGGTTGCATGACAAAGTCCGCCCAATGTTATATCATCATCATCAGCCTGAGGAAGTCCACTGCTGGACATAGGCCTCCCCTACACATTTCCAGGAAGAACAATTCTGAGCCCTTTCCATCCATCGACTTCCCACGATCTTAACAATGTCGTCGGTCCATCTGGTGGGTGGGCGCCCTACGCTTCGTCTTCCGGTTCGTGGTCGCCATTTGAGAACCTTTATTCCCCAACGGTTGTCGGTTATTCGAGCTATATGGCCTGCCCATTGCCACTTCAACTTACTAACTCTACGAGCTATGAGCAATTTATCATGCAACCTTTTAAAAAAAGGTTGCAAAATTTGTTTTGTAAGAAACTCAGTCTTGGAACTTTCTTATTGTGTTATTTCTTATTTTGTTTAATTAGCTTTACGCGCGCCATATTCTTTTTTGTATTTATTCATTTCCTGAGGTGGAATGAAAAGTTACTATGAGTAGTCGCACTCGAGTCCAAAGATTTTTCACCTCGCGCTCTTTTGATTCCCTCTCTTATGCATAGGATTATAATTTTAGAATCCTTCGCTTGCCCGGTCTTCAAAATTGAGCAAGCGGTTAAAAATCAACTTTGCACTCTTGTTTAACAAATAACAATTTTCTTGTTATTGCAGAAATTTGCAACCAGTAGAGTCCTGGTTTGTGTCTCTCATCACCTCAGGCGAGGGTTGGCACAACTACCACCACGCGTTCCCATGGGACTACAAAGCAGCTGAAGAGGGCATGCACCTAAACTTTAGTGCTACGGTGATCCGGTTTTTTAGGGATATAGGCCTGGCTTATGACTTGAAATCGGCGGATACTAATATGGTATGTAAATGCCTTTTAACCTGCTTTGTACGATAGCTCTCTTTTCAATTAAAAACGTGTGCCTTGCAAATCCATTCCGGTAATTAATAACATTAAGACTCCACCTCATCTTTAGAAGGTGGTTTCAAATAAATTTTTCAATCAAGACTTGTAGTGACCTTAAATGTTTTAACTGATAATAGAGCAATAGCGGTCTAGTAGTAGCCTCCCAACCTTGAAATCCTATCAAGGGAGTGGGCTCAAATCCAGTCGTGTACCAATGAGTTTTTCTGTAGAAAAATGTATGTACAGCATGCAATACTCTCAAACTGTCACGGAAAATATTCAAAATTTTGAAATAAAAAGCTTGAAAACATTGTGTCGGGTGCACGAAGGAAGCTTCTCTGACGCGCACTTAAAATCCTTACACCACACTGGTTTGAAAGAAACATCTCTCTCTCTCTCTCTCTCTCCCTCTTCCTCTCTCTGGGTTGAAACGATGAGCAGAAGACTGATTTTATTATTTTCTACTAACAACAACAACATTATCTGATGCAGGTGGAGAAAAGAATAATAAGGACAGGTGATGGCACACACAGCGTCCATGGCAACGACGAGCTTAGGGCTGAAGTGACGGCTATCGGGCCACTGCATCCGATGAATCCATCATACACAACCAAGTTCAAAGCTCCCGATGCTACTCTGAAACCAAACGGTCTGCCGCTATATCACGAAGAAGATCTCTTGAATGTAGAAAACACGAAGAGAGTAACGCATTCAGGATAAATAGAAATTGTATTACCTATTCGTAAGTTTTCATCATCATGTTTGAAGTGAGTCTCTCGCCTAAAGATTGTACAAATTGTATTACTGTGTCGCTGGCGGTAAAATGACTGAATGAACTTTTATTGCTATTGCTTGTGTTTTTTTTTAATCGTTATAGTAGATTTCGTTAAATTTAATCATTTGTACCTATCTTTGTATTTCTTGCTATAATAGTAAATAAAAAGATATGAATTATATTTACGTTTATTTTAAAAGAACCATTAAAAAATACGACCACCTACCATAGATTTCTACTTAAATTACTCGTACATCAACCTTCCTTCTGTCTTGCTAACTTAAAATTGAAATTAATCCATGCAAAAGCATCCCGGTCGAGTGTTGTGTCGGATCCAGTAGAGATATTTGGAGATCCTGGTGTACACCCCAGGATAGCCTGGACGGCCGCAGCCTATACCCCAAGACACCACACCTGTTAAAATAAAAAAAATATTCTTGGATGTACTAACATAATTAATCCACAATATTCCACAATATTCATAATTATATTTTTTAAAAATAAATAATTTGTCCAAAAAAACCATAGAGACAATACAATCTATTGTATTGGAAGTGAAAGTCTGACTAAGTGAAGTGGCACCACACTGGAACTTCACTGCTATTATTTTAGACTATTTTTGATTTGTAAAAGGATCATATAATAAGACGGTAGGAACTTCTGGGCTTGGTCGCGTGGAACTGGCACCTAGACTCACCTAGCTTTAAGACGTTTCAAAGTGATTCTTGTATCGTATTGAATAAACGCTTATTGAATCTTGAATCTTGAAAGTTTTAAGAAGTGTCTGTTTTACAGATTATTACGAATTACTGTTATTACATTTGCTCTGTTGATGGTAATCTGGTTTCTAGCGGGTTTTTATGGTTTTGTCTTAGTAAAATTCAATAAAATAAACGAAATTAGTTAAATTCCGCACCTAACAGTTCATATCGCTTGTCTCCTCTTTCAGCTGATAATGGTCCACCACTGTCACCCTGAAACAAAAAAAAAAAACATGTCACTCCGGGAATAATATATTGGAGGAAGTTTAATGAGCTTTGCCGAAGAGATGTCGGTTAGATACGTGACAGGTGACGTGGCAGTGTAGATCGACTTTTAAAAAACATCGAATCAATTTAAAAAAAAAACAAACTGGTTCATTAAATTACGAAGTATTGCGATAACAAACATAAACATTAAATACAACAGATGGAGAACTTAATTTTGATGTCCCTTAAAAATAAGCACTTCTTGGCACGCGAGTTTAATTTACAGCTTCACCTAATAAAACTGATAAACAAAAAATTGAAGGTACTAAATTTATGTTCACCTGACAAGTATCCTTCAATCCTTTATCAGGATAGCCGGCGCACAGCATTCCGTCACCTATCATAGAAGGCTCGTACTTGGAGTCCTGGCACTGCAGGTTGCTAAGCACAGGCAGTTCCACTTCTAGCAGCTTGCAGGAGTGGTTCTTCTGTTCTGACACTGAACCCCAACCGGCAGCGATGGCTTTTACTCCTTCATATGTGTTATCTGGAAAGATGTCACTGTTTATAAGGAAGCCTCACAGCCAAGCACTTAGTAACACCGAATGTAGTTCTGATCCTTATCCTAGATCAAACATTGTACCTCTATATTAGAGCATGTCCGGGAGCGGGGGTGGTACGGGTATTAAAATAATATTGGTTTTGTTGTTATCCTTTTCGATATCAATCTCTGATGGTAATTTGAAATTGGACCATTAATTGTTTAACAAAAAAGCGGATTGTAAATGAACACCGACCGCAGACAGTGCGCCCAAATGGCTAAGATAGCCATCTTCTTCCTCCCCTATCCAGTAAGAACTATTCTGAGCCCCTAGCCATTACCTTCTTCTCTCTCTTCTTCGGTTGCGTGGAACTGGCACCTAGACTCACCTAGCTTTAAGACGTTTCAAAGTGATCTTTGCGATTTTTATTTTGATTTTGCCCTTTCCATCCACCGACTTCTCGCGATCTTAATAATGTAGTCGGTCCATCTGGTTCCCTACGTTTCGTCTAGATAAATAAGAGGTTTAACAAGGGATTGAAGATAGCCATAGGATTAGAACACAAGATTTACCATCACTATGAGGCAGGCAAACTGGCTTAACACTATCGGATATCGGCACCCTGTCGTTCATCTTCAGCACAGCGATGTCATCTCTGAAGGTGGTGAAGGTGAAGTCATGTGCAAGCTGTTGGATGACGTATCTCGTCATTGGAGGCTGGGTGTGGTTGCAGCGGTCGTGCTCGCCCAGAGTTACTTTTATCATAAACCACATGAACCTGCAGAGATTTTTATAATTTCAATATGGTAATCGTCTTATATAACCTGACCATGCTTTATCAATAAATAAATACATGTTGGGCTGGAAGTGTAGGCCGCAACCGAGAATAAAATAATAATAACATTGATGGCATCAGACTCATTCGCTGTTAGTTGCGAGAGCATTCATTTGCATTCCAAAGTAGCAAGTCCAAATACTTTGTAGAGCTATTTTATACTAACTGTGCCCGCAACTTCGTCCGCGTTGAAGTGTCTAAGGGTATTCCCCACCTACACCGTGCCGTACCACGCCACGCTTCCTCCCCATACCACGCCACGTCCCCCCCCCGTACAAACCCATGCCACGCTCCCTCCCCCTCCTGCAACGTACCTCCTATGATCTTTCTCAGGCTCTACACTGTCTGTGTACCAAATTTTGTTTAAATCAGTTCTGTAGTTTTGGCATGAAAGCGCGACAGATAGACAGACAGAGTTACAAGCGTATTTATAATACGATAAGGATAATTACCCTTTAGTACAATGAGCAGCGGTCAGTACGTATCGATCGTTGATGAGCGTGGCTCCGCAGTAGAACTTGTTGAACATTGACAGACGAGCCACCCACGGGAACTCGTTCACCGCTGTTTCTACTCCACCGACGATTCGAGATGCTTCATTCCTCTCACCACACCCTGATAAACGATACATTTTTTACCGTTGTCGTGATGAAAATCTTTTAATTCCCTCAAATCTCTCAACTCTCCACTCCCGATTCTTGAGGATGTCTAAATGGAGTAATCAGGCTATGTGTGTTATACCAAAACAAAAACATCTCTGACAAAAAATCATGGCAAGCAAAAAATAAAAAAAAATATGATCAAAATCTTCTAAAAATGTTCGGGTATTTGATTGTGTTCGGTACTAATAAAAATGGAATGGCACAGCAATGAATTCTCATCTCCAAAAGAATGATAAAGTTGTCCAAATCTAAATTGCTTTATTCGTAAAAGTGGACCTGGAAACGAGTTTGCCTTATCTTTTATTGGTAAAATCAAAGAAAAAGAAACAAAACTCACGGCAGTTGCACTTTGCTCCATACTGATCACGCACATTATCTTGCATGGCAGGATCGTCATCTTTTTCAGTGGTTGTGGTCACCTAAAAAAGTTTTAAATACGAAATAAATCTAGTAAAAAAAAAGTCAACAATGAATTTCACCTAGTGGATAAATAACAATACGATACGATAATATTATATCAATACGAAAGACAAAAACTTAAAAAACCTTACTCAGGGAAAATTCAAAACGTATGATAGGCGCGGTATGGTCTTGGTACTATAGCCTGGTTCGAAAGAAGCGAAAAGGAAAAAAAAACAATCTATGTCAAGGCTACTGAGTCTACTCGAGAATATAAAGCAAAGTTTTCATGTCTGGTATCACTTGTTGATGAGATGGGACTATTAAATCAGATACTAATTATAATAATGCGGATAACTTAAAAATCAACTCACACCAAAATCTTTGAGGTAGCTTAGCAAACTTCCGCGCAGTTTTGCTGAACCTGATAGTTTTACTAAATGATCAAAATAAACTCACCGTCAACGCTCCACATATCCCAACCAAAGTGCCCAAAATCAATAACTTCCTCATTTTACACTACGATTTCACTTCTATTTGAAAGATTCTGATGCTAGTTCTAGAGACGGCCACCTCCCGTTATGGGAAGCAGCGAACAGGATCGGGGACATTGCTCCTTGGAGCTGTACTCCTATATGTATGCTGTTTGGCCCTATACAATGTGGGTGTACAGAGCCGGTCCTATGACTCCCTATATGCAAATGAACATAAATATTATACAGGTAAACACATAACTTGGTAACGGTAGACCAGTGGTAAGACCGTCCAATGTACAATGTACCTACATAATTTATAGATTCTCCATTACACTTCTGTTAGTTGCACATACGTTAATCATTAAAAATGCAATCATTCTTCTTAAAAAGTCAAAAAATAATAAGTGTAAATGATTCTTAGAGCATCAAGTGAAACTTTTTTAATCATGCCCCAATATACGGGACCATTATCCGAGAAAATAAATGCAGAATCGTCGAAACAAATTTTTGTACCAGTCGTGTGATAATTTAATCAGCAAAGTACCTATATGTATAAAAGTTTATTTGCAATTGATTTAGTACAAGTTTTTGCAATAGCAGCCGTCTGGAGTATTGTCTCGTATCCAGTCTAAATATTTGGTGACTCTTGTGTACACTCCAGGGTAGCCTTTTCTTGCGCATCCGTAGCCCCAAGATACTATGCCTGAAAAAAAATATGCATACATAATAGCGTCCAGAATGCTTTATCTTCTGTAGAATCTACTTAACCATACTATGTTCAACAAAGTTCTACCCTGAATCGATCATGTGGCACGTGAAAATTACGATATTGAAAATTAATAATTCTAACTTGCTACTACAATGTAATTTTTGCTTACCTATGAGGTCGTAAGTTTTCTCCTCGTTTTCCAAAATTAACGGGCCGCCGCTATCACCCTGTAAAATAAATATGTTGTATTTATATTACAACAGTACTTATTAGAGTGATAGGTACTACTTTTCTTTTTTTTCTCACGAAAATAGTATCTAACATCGTTTCACGATTTTACTGCCTGTTCTTCTAGGCTTGGTCGCGTGGAACTGGCACCTAGATTCACTTAGCTTTGAAACGTTTCAAAGCGATCCTTGTAATCCTCGCGACCATTTAATAAATACATAATAAACTTGACTTTGACTTGACTTGACTAGATTCTAGAAATCTAGACAAATTCATTTCAGGGGATACTTTTCACCTATGAGGAAGTTTTAACTACATCAAAGAACCCTGAGTATGTTTAATGGGTTTGTTTTGGACTATTTTGGACTATAAATTCATATTATTCTACAAACCGTGCAGGCATCCTTATGAGCAGTTGGTGGATATCCAGCGCACATCATCACATCCTTGATCTTTGAAGAGTTGTAGTTAGTATTTCTGCACTCTTCATTACTCAGTACCGGCAAGTCAGCTTCTAGGAGAGTGCAGGACCATTTCTCAGATTCCCCTGTGGCCCCCCAGCCTGCTACTGTCGCCATTTTGCCAATGTACAGATTATCTGAAATTGATTTTGTCATCTGACATGAGCAGGAAAAGAATGAGCACTGAGATGACGAATGACAGAGGTGTGTGGAAGAAGACAACCTGTCGTGCCGTCCCCACTTGGCATGGGATAAGAGCAGGAAGATGATGATGATTAATTGTCATCAGACATGTAAAAGTCGAGCTCAAAAATTTGACATTATCATAAGCCGGTTGAAAAAGTTCAGTACTTGACATAAGCCTGCTCCATAGTTGAATTTCAAGGTAAAAATAGTTTCCGTTCTCTCTATCTACCGACTTCCCACTTTTCAATTAGTTTCAGTAGGTAAGTAGTTCAATATATACTTCACCAAGTTTTTATCTTTAAAGCTAAAAATACCGAAAAAGGTATGAAGATTATTGGCCCAAAATAAAGCTATTCAAGACCCTAAAACAAAATTATGTAGAGCTCTGGTAATATGGAGCAGTAAACATTTATAAAAGGGTTTTTAAATCCCAAAATTAACTTCGAATAAAACCATCTTCGTAAAATAAATTAGCGACGTCGTCCTGCTGTGAGGCAATTTATGGATCAAATTTATCAAATCTGCATGTTTTGATTCAGGTCAATAAATAAGTGTATCTTTTGGAGTTAAATTCTCAAAATGATAATAATAAATCTTGTAAATTTTTCATTGATTCTCCGATCAAGGAGATTATTTAATCTTGATGGAGCGTCATAGAAAGGAGAAGAAAGTATATTTATTGACCTCAAAAACAAATAAAATAAACAAAACATGGCAACAAAATTTTACACGGTCAGTTAGGTCCCTGGCTCAGTATTTGTTGGACCGTGTTGTTCACATGACGTCACACTACACAGTGCCACCCTGGTATTCTGCCAAGGCCTAGAGTGGTTACACGTTGAGTGGTCATAGAGGGGGTACACCACAGAACAGCAAATACGCTTTTATTCTGTGGGGTACACGATGTTCCCACACCGTTATGGAAAGAGGGAGTTTTCCGGTAGTCTTTGGTTATGAAAAAACTTACCATCAAGCTTAGGCAGACACACTGGTCTAATCGTGTGAGTAAACGTCAAAGGCTCGCTGAGCTGCAGCAGAGCTATGTCATTACTCAGAACTGTCAGGTTGAAGTTATGTGCTATGATCTTCACCACGTGTCTTGTGATGGCAGGCGTGCTCTTATCACAGCGATCGTGCTCGCCGAATGTGATGCGAAACATGAACCACATCAAACTGAAAAAAAGATAGAAACTGTTAAAAGAGAGAGAGAAGAGAAAAGAACAAATTACGTTTTGCTAGAGAACAAAGTCTCAAAAGCATAATTATAATTTTTTCCGATTCTACAGTTCAAACTGTAGGAACATGTCACATTTTAGATCAACTCTGACTTAGGTATCTCCAACTCTTACAATAATACCGCGACCGTAAAATTAGCATTTCCCCAAACTGCACTGTATCGTCTCTTTAGGGTTATAAAGTGGATACTTGAGAGTTGATTGGTCGAGGGGTGACTTCACTTATAAATAAGATGTTCGACTTGAATCAACCCACATATTTATTTATGTAAGTATTCAAAAACCAATAGAGCATTTATTTTATTCGGAGTTGGCATGTTTTTCAGTGTAATTTTTAATATATTGGTCCATCGGTGCGTGGTATTTTAGTGATGCTTGGGACCCAATCCGTTCGTGCACTATATTTTTTATTGAAAGAAAATGTACAAAATGCTACGCCACATGCAGGGAAAGTTCCTTAAATATTGTAGATGAGCATTTGATGAAAATTGATTCTAATTGTATTAGTTTTTAAATTCATGGTCTTCCTTTTATTTCTGACACTATGTTATTTAGAAAAAAAAAACAACCCTTATGATGAAGCCTTTTTATCGGTATGATAAAGCTACAGGGTGATTATTTTTCTCGTGTAATGGGGTTCGATTCCCGGTTCAACCATGTAATTATTTAAATATGAATGCAGTTTAAGTTGTTTTTTAAATTCAAATAATGTCTTCTATTAGTAAAATGTTCCATCTACAATATTTAAGGTACTTTCCCTCTATGAAGCATATCGGTGGGACGTCCTGTATAATATATTAGTTATGTTCATACCCTTTAACACAGTGTGCAGCTGTCACAACATATCTGTCGTTGATAAGTGATGCTCCACATCCAAAAGCTTTCTTGTAGATGAGCCGAGCCAGCCAAGGGTAGGCGTTCACATCAGCTCCCAATCCCCCGACTACCCGAGGTGCATCGTTCCGCTCTCCGCAATCTAGGGAAATACACATACACATGAATAACTAGCGGCCTATCCCGGTTTCGCACGGGTGGGCATTTATTTTTTAACCACATAAATATAGCTTATGTGAATGTAGCTTTCCAATGGTGGAAGAATTTTTGATTTCGGCACAGTGATTTTTGAGTTTATTCATTACAAACATACTCTTTATAATATTAGTGTAGATTAGTTTATAGATACATATAGATTTCCACCAAACCATTTTCTGGCGAAAATGGAAAACTTTACCTAGCTTTGGCATAGGAGGCTTTTACCCAACAATGACTAATCACAATTAATAATGATTATTATAACAATGACTACTTATTTGAAAATAATAATCTTGAAGAATAGAATAAACTAATTAAACATACTAAAAAAACTGTTAGATTCAGCAAACTTACAGCAGTTTTCACATGGCGGCAGTTCTTCGTTATATTTCCCAAAGCGCAGCAGCGGATCCTCCAAAAAACCATCCTAAAATGAACAAAACATCACAGTTAAGTCTTCTTCTTCTTCAGACATTGTTCCATGTTTAATTGGGGTCAGCTCTCCATCATTCTTCTCCAAAGATGTTTTTCCTGGGATATCAATCGGTAAATCTCGTTATTTTGTATCATCACCTACTTTGTATTATTTAGTGCTATAATAATGTTAAGGAATTGTATGAACTCTTCATTAATCCAATAAACATTTTTCATTTTTCCTTTTCTTGATCTTTCTTAGCTACAGACATCCACGTTAGTCGTAAAATATCAAAATAAGTATATGATACTTATAGTAAGTATACTTATAATACATACACATACAATACTTTATTATTGTCTAAGCTAAGTTCTATTTGGTCAAGATACCGTTGCAAACGGCGACGATAGCGAAACCACGACAAAAACACGGGCAAAAAGAGGCTCACAAATCTATCGCGATTCACAGACGACTTATTTTAGTAATATGACTAATACCTACTAAAGACGTATGTGGCGCAGTAGACGGCAAAGCAAGACACAAGAGCTGCATTTGGGTTCAATTCCCCTAGGGGACCATTATTTTGTTTGTTTGGAGTTTTAGAATAAGCAGGTATACCAACTCGATACTGTTTTATGTTTACATATAATATTCTATAATATTATTGAACTTTAGATTTATTGATCGTGAAAATTGGTCGCAATAAATTAAATTACAAAAAACGTCCATTCATATTTTACGCATTCTAGCTCATTAATAGAGCAGAGCCAGTTGGCTCTGCTCTATTAATGAGCTCTAAAATTACGTAACACATTTTAGTGCTGGTCAGGGACGTGGTTTGGCTATAAATTATTCATAGACAGTTACTTACCTTATTCAAGTGTGGTGCGTAGCCGGCAGTCGTCACGCATAAAAAACAATACAACACATACCACCACATTTTCACTTATTTTAATAGGTGCTTTGAAAACTATTGAAGCTAAACAGCTCCAATAATTGGATGCCAGTCGAATATATCACCGAACGAAGCAAATCATGCGTTTGTGGTTCAACTTTTTAATACACTAACTCATGTCTTCAATATCAACGCACTTTATGGGTTCAGAAACTCTAAAATGTTGCATTGAATCCCGAAAGTTTTGTTGCTTAAAAACCCTTAGGACGCTTTACATGCCTCCAGCAACCAATGATGTTGAATTCTAAGTGCCCCGAAGATAAAAGAGCCTTCTCAAAAAGCAATCAAAGATTTCGTGGGAGCTTTTTTATGGTTTGTCAATCGGAAGCGACACCTTAGTGGCCCACGAAGGCTTACGAGTGAATTTGTATTTGGCAATGACCCCGCAGATCATTCACCTCGGCTTAAAGCTTCTGCTTCACATTGTATTTAGTAGATCTTATGCAAGAAAGAATAAGATTCAAATTCCTGATACAGATGTTATAAGGGCCAATCAATTTAGGTTGCAATGTTATTGGTGATATATGTTATGCTATGCAGTCGCAAGTCCGCAAACATAATTAACCGATACAAACTGAATTTACACAACTATGGGTAAACAAAGTATAAATGTACACTGAAATAGCTGTAATAGAATTTTACAGTGGTCTTTATTGCCGGCCAGTTATATAAAGTTGGAGTAAACTGCAGGATAACAGAAATATTAATAAAAAACCAACAAAGTAATTTTTTCGTCATTCTTTCTAACGGGTACTCGGCATTGAATACGTGAATGAGCTTAAAACATATGTCTCAAAATAGTCGTAAAAGTCTGTTAGTTTTTTTTCTGAAGCCCCGACTGCCTGTGAAAAAGAGCTATAAATATTTTGAAGTATTTTTATTAGGGTGGGCATTTTTGGACTAACCGACAAAAAACATAATTTTATCAAGGCCTCCTAAGTTTGAGATTCACGTACTCAAGAAACTCTTTCTAGCTCTTCTGAGTCCTATCGGTCTTGCAAAACGTGCAAAATAAATCGACTTCATGGCAGTCCAACGTTTAGCCATCAGAAATAAAAAAAACTGTAATATCTTTGTTTTTTTTTTACCCATTTGATTCAAAAATAATGCCTGATCTACAAAACACATTTTTTTAAATCAAATTTTACTAGATTAAGGCCCGTATTCAGAAACAGTACTTGAGTCTGAGTCGAGCCTCAAACATAGATTTTTGTAATTTTTCAGGAGACCTGTCAAAAAACCTTTGCTCACTCAGACTCAAGTACCTACTGTTTCTGAATACGTTCATATTGTGTAGGCATGAATTAGCTAAAACCTAACAACCATAATGTAAACTGTAGAACTAGGTTTTTCTTGTAACCCCTAAAACTAAAACAATCCTAACCGCATTTGTGATCGTATGGTATATACTCACGGTACAGATTTTTTATCTAGTGTGGGTATCACAGGTAACTAGATCCCTAGCCATCTCGCAGTAATTCAATACAAATTAAAAAGTTCGAAAATATGTGTCAAGTGCACGAAAAGAGACTCTTTGACGCGCACTTAAAATCGTTTCACCACACTGAAACACACTCTAAAATCTACAAATAACACACACACGATATGTATGTATGTATGTATGTATGTGTGGGACTCCTGTTTCCGCAATTGGACTCAAAGTCGGTCCGTTTTGCGTCAGGAAACGCTGACTATACTTGTAGCCAGCCTAACTCCTCCCAGAAGCGCAGAAGCTTCCTGGGGGCTTCACAGGCTTGGAGGAGTGACCTGGGGTGGTCCAGGATTTCGCGTCGTTGAGTAGCTACGCCCTCGCATTCCAGGACTACGTGGGCAGCTGATTCTTCTTCGGATAGGCATCCCCTGCAGAGTGGACTGTCTGTGGCTCCGATGTTGTGTAGGTGTTTGTTCAGTGGACAGTGGCCGGTTAGGGTTCCCACGATGGTTTTGAGGTCTAGCCTGTTAAGGCATATTAGACGACGTGTCAGTCTGGGTGTGGTTGCTGGTATTGCTGCTCTTGACTGTCTGCAGTCACTCGCGCGCATCCAGCGCAGGTTGTGTTGCTTCTGCGAGCGCTGCCGTATCCAGGTTCGTAGCTGTGAGAGTGGCAGAGGTAGGAAGGGGTTTGGTCCTACTATAGGTGTTTCTGAGCCTCTTCTGGCTAGCTGGTCTGCGGCATCGTTGCCAAGTGATTCGCTATGTCCCTTTATCCACTGTAGAGTTACCGTGTTCTTTGTGGCAATGCTCTCTAGGGCCTGGTGACATTCGTATATGAGCTTGGAACTACAGTTGTTATTTTCCAGAGCTCTAAGTGTTGCTGTGCTGTCTGAGAGGATCCGTATGTTGTAATCATCAATCCCTCTTCGGTGTATTGCTGTGGCAGCTTCGGTTATGGCCGCACATTCACATTGGAAGATGGAGCTGTGTAGGCCTAGTGATATTGATATGTTAATGTTGAGATCAAGCGAGTGCACTCCGGCTCCTGTTCCTTGTTTGGTTTTTGAGCCGTCGGTGTAGACTCTTACCTCGCTGATACCGGATTGATCTCTTTGGTCTTCATGTGTTTGTATGTGGTAGTGTTTTTGGAATATTTGTTGTTTGGGGGTTTTGTCGCACGGTGCTGCGATTAGTGGTTCGTAAGATATCGCTTTATCCAGAATGGATGCGTGAGGGCTCCTGGAAATTCCCCATAGGTTCAAGTGTTTGAGTCTGATAGCGGCCATCGTCGCTTCTTGTTGTATGTGTAGGTCTAGTGGTGTTAGGCCCAGGATTATCTCAAGGGCGGCCGTTGGTGTAGTTCTCATGCAGCCCGTTATTGCAGAGCATGCTAGTCTCTGGAAGCGTTGCAGCTTCGTGATCACGGTGCTGAGTTCTGTTCTGTTCCACCATACGATGGCTCCGTATGTAGTTACCACACGATATGTAGTTGTTATTCGTAGATTTGAAATCACTATTTGTAAAACCCTAGTTCTAGTTTTTTTATTTTTTTTATTTTTATATTTGTATTTTCATGTTTGGGTGAGCCGTTACTTCCTGCAACACAGGGCGGGCATGCCTTTATGGAATTTTTTTTTTTTTTTTTTTTTTACATTTTACACCTGAAGAAGAAATACAATGAATACACGATTTATACAAAAAAATATTTATTATTTTTCATGATTTTTACAAAGTATATAATTTATATCATAGTGGTAAGTGTATTCCGAGAACAAATGCTTTCTCTGGATAAACTAATCTTAAAACTATATGGCATTGAACTTCTCGTACAAATGATTTATTCACTACTTAAAAATAAATAATATTAATTCGCAAGCTTACATGTTTCCGTGAATCTTTACAAATAAGGAAAATCTTCCATAAGCTCTATAAATTCAAGCTAAGTAAATAAATAAATTCATTATAATAATGTAAATATTTTTGGCACGCGTTTTTTGACATCACTGTTGATAAGTACCTTCTAAGTTCAAACTTTTATAATAGCTCTTGAAATTCCACTAATATGTGCTGAAATACAATTATGTATTACATATAACATCTACAAAATAAATACAATAAACTATATAAATTAAGTGCCAACCCTGTTATAAACTAGTTATGCACTATTAGAATTGCTATACCTACCTGTATATTATAATCTTATCAGTTATTTTAATTTATAAATGCATACACAGTCAAATCATAAAATAATGCAATCAAGCGATGCAATAAAATAGCTAATGAATAATGTTGCCATGTCGACTCTGCGCTGGCATTGGTTATAAAATAATGTCACTTACTTGTCACCTTGCCACAAAGTAGGTACCTATCACATGTTTATTTTGAGTACCTACCTCATAATAAGATGGTGCATTTTAAAAAGTTCCTACTTCCCTTTTTATTTTATCTATTCAGTAGACTAAAATCTATTGTCGACATTATTTTATATCGATCCGCTGTCTGTGTGGATCTGATTCTGATCACCCTTGGCTCAATTAATAAGTTGGCAACACTGTTGTTTTTTTCCATTGACTTAATAACTTATCTGTATTAGATTACAATTGTATTAATTGTCTCAATTTTGTTTTACATTTCAAACAATAGTCAAAAGAAAACTTAGGTATCTATACGCGATTAATTACCTGAGAAATACTAGGTTAAAGTAAAAAACGAAAATTCAGTCATCCAAACACTTAATCCCTCTATAATCTTGTTTTTTTTTAAAGAAATTAAATATAAAAACAGGCGCTATTGACTGACTCCAAATGCACAGCACAGTACACATTCCCTAAAATCTGTATATCTTTCTTCCTTCAGCTGTGTTTCCTTTCAGGTTTTTAAATATCAAGAGGCCAAAGGATGCTTAAAAGTTAAAAAAGTAACCAACCCGAGGTCAAACTACAAAATCAACGTATACAACGGTAAATCGGAAGGCAGACAGGGCCTGTAGCCAAGTTTGGTCGATCAACCAATCAGCTACAAGCATTGAAAAAGATTTGAAGCTGATTAGTTGGAATTCGGCATGGCGGTAACTTTGCTGGAAAGAATTCAAATCAGTTACGATAAATGAAAGAAATAATCATGATGATTGGTATTTTAGTAACAGCAATAATTTTAAGGTTCGCTAGTCCCTGCAGTAGCAGCTATCTTGCGTATTCTCTTTTATCCAGTCGAGGTAGTTTGTGACTCGAGTGTAGACTCCAGGATAGCCTACCCTGGCGCAGCCGTTACCCCAAGACACCACTCCTGAAAACATAACAAATTAGGGGTAAATCATCACTTTGAAATTGGACTCATTTATAATCAATCAAATGTGCCTTAAGCTTTTTTATATTGACCAAGACATGACATTGTTGGTACTTCTTTTTCCCACTAAGTTGCAAGGGAAAAGCAGTCGAACACAACTTCTGATGTTAAAACATGCCTTATTTGGAAATTTCTATACAAAAGATATCGACGCGCGCTACGTGCTACGCGTAAAATGTTTGGAGTTCCATTATCTATTACTACTATGTACTATTAACATTACTATTTGTCTTTATATTTTGATATACCTAGTAAAAGAGACTTTGAAAATTTGTAGGAGTCCGTGGAAGATAACTCTGCTCGTGGCTGATAGCGCGAAATGTAAAAAAAAACTGATCGGGAGTTTATTTCTAGTCCATTTTTTTACATTTTCTACCATCAGTTACGCTTAGCTCTTAGCATCTTGCTACGAGACGTAAGTATTTAAAAATTGTGAAGCCTTCAAAATTTTTCTGTTTTTATTTCTTTCCTTTCTCTTTTTTTCTACGAGTATATAGCGTTAAAATAATATTCAACTCGCACTTAAAACACGACAGAGACGAATAGTTATTCCTATTTAGATTCTAAGGTAATTATCATACACTTTCCTTTTGTAAATTTATGTGGTCAAGTGTGAGAACACCCATAAGTATGTACATTATGCTAAGCCTAGTGAAAGTTTGCGAAAGGATGAACCGGTCCTACCGTCACGGAGTAATTGTAAACATTTTGTAGACGTCGCAACAAATTATGCACATTTATAAATAAATATTGTGGACAATCTACACATCAGTATTTGTCTCCGAATTAAGCCGAGCTTGTACTATGGGAACCAGATGGCTGATATAATACTTATATGTGTCAAAATCTGTGCTTGAGGCTTGACTCAGACTCAGCACTGTTTCGGAATACGGGCCTAGGTTAACCAAAAAATTGTATTACCTATCAATTCGTAGCGCTTCTCGCCATACTTTCTCTCAGCAATGAGCGGACCACCACTGTCACCCTGAAAGCAAGAAAAAAATTATTGACAAGAGACTAGCGCTATATTTATCGTTTGATGAACGGTAGACCAGCACAGCATCTCACTTGAACGATAAAGTTACAGAATTCCTGGGAAATATAAGTTTTTCAAAGATCTTTTATTTTTGACGGAAACGGTCATAAATTATTTTTCAAAAAAAATTACACACTATATTATGAACCAATGGGTTTCGTTGCTGATAAAAATCAATCTATGCAAGCAAATGTTCCATTAAAACTGACAGAAAATAGCAAGTTATCACTATTTTAAATTTTTACAAGAAAACTTACAACGTTTCCGTTAAGTAATTTTTGTTTGAAAAATATAAATACCTATACAGTTATTGTTTTCTTATAAATCAAAGGCATGACTCCTTTCACGACTTTTCCCTAACTCTCGTGGTTTTAGACATGGCCATCCCTTCTCAAAAAAACACCCTGTTTAGGGCAGCCTACATCTTTTTAAAGAAGAAAACATCTCACCTGACATGAATCCTTCTTCCCATCCTTCGGAAATCCTGCACACATCATATTATTCGTTATCATCGACGCCGTATATTTAGTGTTCTTGCACTCTTGGTTGCTGATGACTGGAACCTCTACCTCTTGAAGGGTGCATGACACTTTGCCTTCTTCGGTGAGAGTACCCCATCCTGAGGCCACTGCAGTTACACCGACGTACAGATCATCTGTTTAAACGAGAGGTGAACTAAGGTAAATAATCATTCAGAGAGATAGAGATAAGTCCGGTTTATTAATACATAGGTACATACATACTTAAAATCATGCCTCATTCCCATAGGGGTAGGCAGAGATCAAGATTTTCCACTTGCTACGATCCTGAGATACCTCTTTCGGAAAAAGGTATATATGTCAGGATCGTAGCAAGTGGAAATTCGGGTGAATGAAGCGAAAGAGTATTTCGCTTCTCTCTCTTTCTCTCTTCGTCTGTCGGCCTAATAATAATATGTGGAAAATTCTCGTGAAAAATCGTGACTATCATTTTCCTAAAATTGTATGGAGAAGGACCAGCAGTGAACGTCTTCAGGTTGACTATGGTATGGAAGCAAGAGATGAACGAACATGGTTCTAGTAACCACTTCTTAAAATGACGTAGGTCTATGTTGAATGGGTATTCTGACCAGGCTTAAATACTTACTATTATGAGTTGGCAAACAAATAGGCATGATTGCTTCAGAGATAGGGACCCTCTCATTGAGCCTCAGCAGGGCGATATCGTTGTCGAAGTTAGTCAAAGTGAACTTATTGGCGATGGCTCGAAGCACGAACCGGGTTTCAGGCCTCACAGTTGCATTGCAGCGATCGTGCTCTCCAAATGTGACTTTTATCATGAACCACATAAAACTGAAAATTGAATAGAAAATATGATCTAGATTTACAATAAAAACACGATTATTAATTTGGTTACAGATTCACCAAGTCCAAGTTTCACGGACGACTCGTTTTTACCATATTTTTTTAATGATTGAGATAAACAATTTTCTATTATTTGATTGGTCTATTAGCAATCCATGAAACTGCCTGCCCTAAAGCCAAATATTCGTCAGTTGTTTTACTCATATTTGCTTGAAAAACTTTACAATTCACAAACATTTGCGAACCCACGCACGCGTTGTGTTACGTTACGTTATTTCTAAAAGCGATACATACAAACTTTGTACAATTTAATACAAACAAAAGAAGTCTACCCTATTGCTACGCCTATAGCGGTTGTTGCGTAACTGTTACGGTGACAATCGATGCTATTGAAGTCAAGTTTGCCTCGACATTGAGCGAAAGTGACTGCGATTCGGCAGCATGAACCCATTCATCAACGCTTTCACCGTGTAATTGTGGACGCAAGCCTTTATTTTTTGTTTGCCTTCCTGTTATAATAGCATTAAAATCAAATCAGCTAGCACTGCTTGCAATTTTTCTTAAAAGAAAGTAAGATACTCTCTGCGCAGTTACCAAATAAATGAGTACCTATCCACTAATTGCATTAACATTTTGATAAGTAATCATATAATGCAAAAGAAAAGTTGGAGTGTGTGAAAGTTTCATCAAAAAAAGTTAAAGAAATTTAGAGAAAATGATAGAGAATGGAGAGCACTGCATTGAAATCCAGTCGTGTGTCAATGAATTTTCTGTCCAAAAATGTATATGCACTATGCCAATACTCTCAAACGGTGATGGAAAACATCGTGAGGAAACCGGCATGTCTTACAAACTAAAAAAAAGTTTAAAAAAAATGTGTCGAGTGCACGAACGAAGTCTTTTGAGGCGCACTTAAAATTCTTTTGGATCAAAAAAACAAGTGACACGATAATAAGAAGTGAAGAATTAATGAGAATGAAGAATGAATATGAAAGAATAATGGTGAACATAACGGTGCGAAATTCATACTTCGAATATGATATAGTATCAGTATCTACCTGTAATCATAAAATGCATGTAAGTTGCTAGCCTTCGGATAGACAAATATCGATGTTTGCACTGTCAGCAAAATGAAATCTTTAAAGATTGATAGCCGTAAAGAGTAAACCAAAGACTCCTTAAAATGGTACCAAAAATGGTCATAAGATGAGGATAATGAACTTGGCAGCCTGGTTGGTCCGGTTTGAAGGTGAACGTACTTATCACACTGATTCAAATTCACGAATTCGAACTTCGATTTGATTTTGGATTTGTTTATCAATTCTTAGGTTATCGGTCCCGTGTGCACAAGATTTACGATGTCATCTCCAATTTTATATTTGTCTGCTTATTTTATTTTAGTCATGCTCATATTTTCAATAAATCATGAGAATAGTGTTTAATTTTTTATCGTTTTGGACATAAAATTCAAATTAGTCAACCAATAATACTATACAACTAACAGATTTCATTTATTCTGTCATTAACCTACTTTTTAATATGTCAATAGCCTTTAAATTAAATGCTATTGTTTAAAGTGTTAATAAAATCAACCTTAATTACCTTGACCTTTTGAATTGAATTGATTAGAATTGATTGTTTCGAAACAAAAGCCGGGTAATTCATATTGCTAAATTAAGAAACAAATCAAAGAACATAATACATTAACAAACATTCGCAATAATATTTCTTACCACCCCATTAGTTACGTACGACTGTTTGAGTGTGTGGTCAGAATAATAGCTGTAAAATGTTTATTTATTCATCTCTGTAGAACATGTCATATTTTTTCTTAAAACCCGTCACAAACTTAGCTATAATATATATTAATATGCCGTGCGATAATATAAATTACGGTATAAGTTGGTGACGTCATTGAAATAACGTGTATGGCGGACTTAAAAGTCAGCTAAGCATATTTTATGTATGTAGATTGTAGATAAGTATATAAATAGATACATAATAACAGGTGTGGATTTATTCTGAATGATTTGTCATTAGTAATCTTACAAAGCTCAAAGATGACATGCCTTTTTAAAAATTGTACCTACCTACTAAACTTGACAAAGGTGTCATTCAACTTTGATATTTGCTGTAACAGCATTTTAGTTTAGTGCTAACTCAATGGCTACTGGTGCTAAAATCAACATTCTCTGGAGAGTTAGTAAATACTTGTGAATTCGCGCCTTCAATTGCTGGTGTTCAAACATGTTTAGAAGAGAAAGATCAACAAAATCTTTTTACACTTTACAACACTACACTACCGTATGTGCGAACATATTTTATGATAAAATATTTTGTTTATTTTCTCTATTGGTTGTTTTTCTTTCGCATAAAGCTTTTTTGAAACAGCGTGTTACCAAAATATGCAAAAAATATATTTTATCCATATAATGAAATCCCGTTGTTCCCTTCCCAGTTACATCGTCCATTGTCACATTACCTCAGGCACAGATAAAAGAAGAAGTAAGACTACATGGTAGGTAGGAACTTCTACTGGCTTTCACTACGGCTACGCTCGCCAAGACAATCTTGGCATCAAATCATTTTTCTCTCTACATGATTTGACTTTATGCGTTGTACTTTTCAAATATGCTGACCTATCGAACTGCCTTCCCGAATGGAAAGTCAGACGAAAAACACTCATAATCTATAATCTTAGAAATCTATGTGGATCCCTATATCCTGCTGATGCCAAGATGATGACGGTGATCTTGCACTAAGATTTGACAACTACAAAGTCACTAAAGCACGACAGGAGCGTCTTTGAGGCGTACTTTAAATCCACAAAGGTTCCACAGCATGATAACAAGAAGAAGAAGGCTAGTTGTCAAAGTTCAGGACATACAGGCATCAGTATTAATGTTTACCCTTTGACACAATGAGCAGCCGTCAGCACATAGCGGTCGTTGATCAGCATGCCGCCGCAGTAGAACCGCTTGAAGTAAGACAAGCGAGCCATCCATGGGAACTCATTGGTGCCAGCCTCCTCGCCACCGACTATACGGGACACTTCGTTCCTTATGCCGCATTCTGGAATCAGACGGTTTTTCTTTTACTTTCTTTCAATCAGCGTTGCATGTCGTAGCGCGGTTAGTAATATTGCGATACTGATTTTATTTCATTTATTTATAGTGCCCAATTTTTTTTTATATACATCTTGCTGATGGAACAAGCATATGGCCCACCTGATGTTAAGTGGTAACTATCGCCTATAACAAAGCATTGCCTCGTAGGTCACGCACGTCAGGAATGTACCCTATCGATGCACTTCCCTGCGTCCATCAATTTGAGGCATATAAATGTTCAGCTTCACCTTCACCCAATCAATCAATCATTTTAATTTGTCTTGTATTTTTGACTAATAAGTACACGTGTAATTATGAATGAGTAACCTTAAGCTTAGTTAAAAAACTCTATATTTTTGTACACGTTATGTGTTTGATTTAAAGTTTTGAGGACTTAAAATATTACATTTTTAGTTACTAACTACATGAGCAAGTGGTCCTGGGTTGGTTCATCTCCAGTAGAGGCGGTCGGTTGCCCCACACTCCGCCGAAAATGTTCTTTGTGAACACCCCTCGAGCATCGCGCACTCCATCACCCTGTATCAAAGAAAAAGGTTTTATTTTTTAACAAAAGAGTTTTCAAGCAACTACTTCAAAACTCCTTGCTGAGCTTCTAACCTTATTGATTTGGTTTTATGGAATAAAAACACTATAAACAAATGACTACAAGCTAAAGTTCAAAATTAGATTGCGAATTACTTACCTCAGAGCAAGTGAAAGTCAATGTCACAGTCACCAAAATTAATGCGCACTTCCACATGCTGGCAAGCAGGTTTTTGTAAACAAACAAAACGAAATAAATATTCTGAATTTGAATATCGTATTCAGAAATTCGCGGGTCTCATCGTATTTCGGTGTCGAGGTTGCGCGCGCCGACACACACTGAGATGCGTTCCGTGTTGGCGCGAACAACGGACGTGTTTTGGATACGTCAATGTGCTACCCCACTAGCCAAAACACACGTCAAACGAAGCACCTCTATGCGAAAATCATAAATCAAGCTAATGTTACGGTGGTGGTGGTCAGTTGACGAGACCGCGCCTCCGAACTTCCAAGCCACCACTACATACGATAATTTGAAATCCTGGTCATACTTGAATAGAAGACAAAAGCTATAAATAGCTTAGCAGTGCAAATAATTTTAGGTAGGTTCTATTGTAACTTCTTGTCCAGCTGAAATGAATTCTGGCGAATCTATCTTGAAGTTAATGATGGGGAGTTAGTCATATTAATGATGGATTTTTTTACAGACACAAATAAATAAAAGAACAAGCCGGTTCTTTTGTTTGACCTTCAAGGTCAAGAACCTTGTGAAAAGCATTTTGTGATTTAGATTAGTATGGCTTAAAAAGGTCCGCCTCAATTTAGATATTTTCAAATGAAGCAATTAATATTCCCCTTGTAGAGTAAGCAGGACCACATAGCCTAACGGTTTGCTTTCAACAGAAACGCTTGATCTCAATTCTGCTGGATTGACTACAAATCACTCGATTATCTTTGCATCGATCTAATCAATAGGAGGTAACTATAGCAGTTCATTAATCTAAAGATGTTTAATAGGTACCTTGATTTTTTAGCTCTGCGGGCTGTTACCAGACTACCTATTCTCAAAACTAAAGGCTATGTATTGAAAGTGTTTGTTTCTTTTTCTTATCGTGCCCCTGGATTTCAAATACGCCTCAGAAGTATTTGTTTGAGATTTTTATACACGTACCTACCTCATAGTCGAGCAGTGCTCCTGAGTATACGATATTTTATACCAAAAGGACCTGTGAAATAATACTTAAATTTAAATTATTCCTGTTCTGGAGGCTTATAAAAGGAGCTTCTTTTTTATTCCTACCACAAACTCTACATCTACAACTTCTTGATCGCACATGGACTATCATCATCATCATCATCTTCCTGACCTTATCTCACGCTAAGTGTGGTCGGCACAACAGGTTTTCTTTTTCCACTCACCTCTATCATTCGTCATTAACTCATCAGTCTCATTGCTCGCTCACACCTTTCTTGCTCATTTCATCTTTAACACGGTCCATCCATTTTTTCTTTGGTCTACCTCTTCTTCTAAACCAACTATTCACATCCTTATCTAACAATTTTCTCGTAATATTAATTTGATCTCACATTACCGTGTTTAAGAAATGAAAAAATGCTTTTAGCATAAGTTTACTAATTAATTGTGATAAATTTGAATACCTACTTAACCTATACGTATATGTAAATTACTTTCTTTTTCTGCATTTTTTTATGAAAGTTCTGCAGCTAGTCGCTAAAAATAACTCTCCTTATCTTTTTTTTAAAGAACTAGATTTATTACAAAACAGCATCACCTGTCAAGTTGGTTACAAACGCAGCTTCATCTTTAGCCAGGTGTCGAGATCAGCACTTATTAGCAGGTGACTGTGCACTGTCGTAAAACACACCTTATTCGGTGGACATAGAGGTCGTGTTTGTATACCGTAACCCTGTGACCGTTCTAGTGGCGAAAGTGACACTTTCCAATCTGTGTCACAACAATGCTGCGTCTTTTTGCATGTTCCTCGCTCTACATGTAAAGTGCCACCAAAAGACTTCCGTTGATGACCTTCTCGCTTGCACATTTTTACATTTTGAAAATACGAAAACACTGAACTTATTTATGAAAAATCGAGAGCAAATAAGTTTTATTTTGTTATTTAATCAAATTGCACACAGTTTACATTCTTACCAGACAGTATTCTTACAAAAAAGATTGCTGAACTACTAGTTTGGTAAAGAAAACTTTTTGGTAGGTTAACTTTTTTTCAAATGTTTATTTTTATAGAGTTTCTGCTACACTGTGTGCAGTTTGCTTCCCTATACCCTTGTTTCTTCCAATTTTTCATAATTATATTCAGTGCGTCATTGATGGTCAGCCCTACAAGTCAAGCCCTCTCAGAATATTTATACCAATTTTCATCTTAACTAGTCAAAATACAGTTTATATTACAATGGCATGTGAAAATCCACGAGGCGATGAATTATTTTGATGCTACTTTGCAGATGGCCTAGAAGAAGATGGTGGTACTTTTTTTTGACTGAGTGTGGTATGGTGTACCTTACCTACGTATTTTTGTATGGAACTGAGTAGTTCTCTTTTTATAACGCTCGAGCTCGATTTTGTCCTACTTTGAACGATCAGATTTGATTCAAACTTTGCACACCTGTCAAAGGTCGATGATAATGCAATAATATGAAAAAAAAAATAAAAAAAAATGAAAAATAAAAAAAGCTTGTATGTAACCGACCCCTTTGAGCTCGATTTTGTCCTACTTTGAACGATCAGATTTGATTCAAACTTTGCACACCTGTCAAAGGTCGATGACAATGCAATAATATGAAAAAAAAAATAAAAAAAAAAAAAATGCAAAAATAAAAAACTAAAAAGTTAAAAATAAATTAATAGTTTAAAAAACTAAAAAAAACGCTTTTATAACTAATTGAAGTTATATCTGAAGTTATTATAAAAAGCACCCCACGCTTTTTTGTACAATAATATAAATTGTTCAATTGATAATTACAATTTTATTTTTAACTTTTTAGTTCAATTAGTTATAACAGCGTTTTTTTTAGTTTTTTAAACTATAATTTTTAAATAAACAATAGTAAAGTATCGGCTAAAGGTGTTTTAAATTTTTACCCGGCTGCCCTGAAGGTGGGTAATGTTTTTCGATGGTAAACATTGCGCCTTGAAAGCTTTTGATAAAAGAGGTGTGCTATAAATAAAATCAAACAGTCCACACACACAGTCGCAAGCGGTTTTTTTGTTCTACGTTTCTATCACTTAAAATAAATCTAGAAAGACCCCGAAAGTTCAAAAATATGTGTTAACGAAAGGAGCCGCTTTGATGCGTACTTGTAATCCTTTCACCACACTTGGTTCAAAGAACCAGTGACACGATAAGAAAAATAAATCTAGAATTTGAATGTCTACCACTCAAAACAGATAAGTATGCAAATTTTATTGATAGAGGCTTTCCAAAACAAGCGCTTTTGCGTCTCAAATATTAGTCACCTTCCAAGAACCTGTATCGTTTGATTTTCCTCAATCGTTCATTATCACGAGTGCCCTGCATTTGTCCCTCATAAATAAAACACAAAATCATAAAACCGGCCATCTTAATTAAGGAAAAAAAACAACTTGTTTTCATCAAAATCTGAGTTATATTAGCACCTTCGCAATCAAGCAATACATTTTTACTGGAATATGGATTAAAATAACAAACGATCATATTCTGTAGGTAATATTAAAAACCTGTAATACCTCACTAAGCTACAATTTTATTACAATTTTGATTATTGAACAAGAAAATCGAAATCGAAGTTATTAGGTACAATAATTGCGCAAAATATTTATAATTCCGCCAACTGGTCTCATCTATGGTATACTTAAAGGTATAATTATAATCTATATAAAATATAATTTAAGCATGGGCTTAAGTTATGACCCAAAACAGGAATCTTCCTGGGTTTCAGCCGCAGTTCTATTGTCTAAGAATCCGCAATAGCGATAGCAGTAGCAGTTAAATGAGTTGCTTGTTGATACATTATTTCTGTATATCGACCTGTCAAAATGGTCTTTTAGTGTTTTTGTTAGGTCACAGCTGGAAGACGAGCAGACCTGATGGAGAGCAGTCACCGTCGCCCATAGAAACCTATAACACTAGATAATCTATATTTGGAGACGGCTGTCTTCAACTTGGTGCCCTGGTAGTAGCGGCCCCGCGACCACGACTCATTTTACAACTAATTCTGCTATTGCTTTGTTTGTTTTAAATAATAGTCCGGCCACTCTGGTGTTCTAAAGTTCGTATTATAAATAAACAAATAAATTAGTAACTTAAATTAAGATTACAAGGTTTTTTAGTGATAAGGATCACAGATGCAGCCTAAAGAGCTTCTGACTTAACAACTAACTTAAAATAAGTTAAAAATCTATACAGAGTGTAATAATGCTAATAATTAATGGCCTTACTTATAAAAATATGTTCAAAGATAAACAGTGCTTTAACTATTGCCATCTCTTACCACTGGGTAATGACAAACAGTGACAGGGCTAACTTTAAGCAATGATTAAATTTAAATTGCGTTTATAAGAAGGCCTGTAAGTATTTAAATACTAACATCATTAATTTTTAATAATAATTTAGTAAATTTTAGTTGATAACAGTAGTAAAGCTACTTAAATGTTAATAATAAATTAGTAAGATTAACAAACAACAAACATAAAAAAACAAATGTAAAATTATTATTAAACAAAACAAAATTATTTACACATGTGAACACGTCGGTAGAACCTCATGTCATGTCTCTTAAATTCTATTGGTAATCTGCACCACCGGCCTCTTACATTAAAAATATCTAGTTTAAAACTATAGCGTACGCACAACTGCTAGTCACCTCTTGCGGTATGCGTGAGAGAGGGAAGCGAACTATCGGCTTGATTCGCCAAACTGCTATTGACGGCTTAAGTTTTTCCTACGATACATTTTGGCAGATGATAGCGGCCCCGTTTCCGATCCTAAAGCCGTGGATTCAAATCCAGTACCAATGAATATTTCTATTCAAAAATGCATGTACACTATGCAAGTGCTCTCAAACGGTGAAGGAAAACATCGTCAGGAAACTGGCACGTCGTAGAATCTAAAAAATATGTGGCGAGTACACGAAAGGAGGAGTACTTAAAATCCTTTCAACACACTGGTTTGAAATAACAAGTGACAAGAGAAAAAGAAGCTAGGGAACTAGAGAATCGTCCCTCTCGCCACTCGCATACCTCAGCAGGTGCCTAGCGGTAGCACGTACATAACAAGTACTATACAGTACTTAACTTATTGTATTTATACTTGAGTATTATTTTCAGTAGCGGCTTTTAAAAATAGGAATTACATTTATGAGATTTTATAATTATAATAAAATAATTGGCACTTAATACTAACGTGTGTTTTAGCTATCCGGTATAGATTTGCATAAATAGCAATTTATTTTATATTTAAAATATAATTTTTGCTTATACCAATTTTCAAGCCACATTTTACCAAAATTTACAAAACACGAAAATCTTTTCTGACCGTACCAGAGGAAAAAAAGACGTCATTGAATTTTTCTTCGGGATTTTTTTTCATAATGTACGATCTGGGCGCCCTCTTGACTGAACAAATAAATTGGTTGTATAACTAACAAATCAAAATATGAAATTGGTAAATGGAAAATTGAAAATGGATACAAAAAATAACATTAACTTTACAATCGTTTTACAGCCTATCTTATTTCATCTTAGAATTGTGTACGAATAGATTCATTTCACTTTGGATGAATATATGTATTTCCTTATTATTTTACTCGATTAATGCATTTTTCCTTTCAAACAACTGAGGAACAATAGGCTGGTGTGGTACGGGCATGTCATGAGGAGGGATGAAAGTCATGTGACTAGGTGAGTGATGAGTATGGATGTGGATGGATGTCAGCAGAGGTAAATTAAAGAAAACATGAATGAACTGTGTGAAAGATGACATGGATAAGAGAAAAGTGAATGCAGAGATGACGGCTGATATATAGAGGGTAATGAAAGAGAGAGACATGTTGTGCCGACCCCACATTAAGTGAGATAAGGGCATGAAGAAGAATGCTTTTTTTTCCTTTCCCACCATCCTTGAAAGCGAAAGCGATAAACCAACTTTTTGAGGTGATATTTGGGAGAGATCTTTGGGACGAAAAAGATTGAAGTTAAGTAATGTGTGTATGTAAGCTAAAACTCGAAAACCCGACTTCAAATAAAAATTTGGTGACAACCACCTCGAGAGACCCTATTTGTCTCTCTCTATAGTATGGAGAAAAGATGAGACAGCAAAAATACGTTGCGTAGAAACGATCGAAATGAGTTTTCATCTCATCTATTTTACATACAAAAGAGAGAGACACGTGCTCACACGAAAACAACATTTGGTAGCACAACTTAGACTTCGGGTACAGGTGTCTCGTGGATTCGCCGGAGCCAAGGCACTTTGTAGGTAATTTGGCATTTTTTGATATTCGAATGTCGTCTGCGAGGCTCAGTCATCGCACAGACAGGTGTCTCGTAGATTCGCCCGCAGCCAAGGAAGGTACCTAGTTATCCTCGTGTAGACTCCAGGGTAACCTGGTCGGCCACAACCAACTCCCCAAGACACTATGCCTGGAACATTAAATAAATAAAAATAAATATTGCGGACAATCCCCATAACACTATCTAGCCCCAAACTAAGCAGAGCTTGTACTATGGGAACCAGATAGCTGATATAATACTTGCATACATGTTTTTTGTAAATACATACATAGAATACAACGACACCCAGACAACAAACATCTATATTCACCACACAAATATTTTGTTCTCGGTGGGGATCAACCCCACGTCCTCCAGCGCAGTACCAACTGAGGTATGAAAGCAGTCAAAACATTACAAAAATTTTGACAAAAAATTCCATGCTTCTTCATTTTTAGGGTTCCGTAGCCAAATGGCAAAAACGGAACCCTTATAGATTCGTCATGTCTGTCTGTCTGTCCGTCCGTATGTCACAGCCATTTTTCTCCGAAACCGTAAGAGCTAGACTAATGAAACTTGGTGAGTAGATGTATTCTGTGAACCGCATTAAGATTTTTACACAAAAATAGAAAAAAAACTATAAATTTTGGGGGTATAAGTTTTGAAACTGAAACTCAAAATTTTTTTTTTCATCAAACCCATACGTGTGAGGTATTTATGAATAGGTCTTCAAAAATGATATTGAGGTTTCTAATATCGTTTTTTTCTAAACTTAATAGTTTGCGTGAGAGACACTTCCAAAGTGGAAAAAAGTTGGTCCCCCCCCCTCTAACATCTAAAATAAGAGAATGATAAAACTAAAAAAAATATATGTTGTACATTACTATGCAAACTTCCTAACGATATTTGGTTTGAACGAGATCTAGTCAGTAGTTTTTTTTTTATACGTCATAAATCGTAAACCGCAATTTACCTTTCGACTACAAGAACCTTTATATTATGTTACTTGATGCTACGGAACCCTTCATGGGCGAGTCCGACTCGCACTTGGCTGCTTTTTTTAATACATACATAGAATACAAAACAACAACCAGAGAATAAACATCTATATTCACCACACAAATATTTGTTCACGGTGGGGATTGACCCCACGTCCTCCAGCGCAGTACCAACAGAGGTATGAAAGCAGTCAAAACATTGCAAAAATTTTGTCAAAAAATTCCATGCTTCTTAATTTTTTTTTATGCAACTTGCTGAGGCATAAGGCCTGTCTGATTTTAAGTGGTAACCATCGCCTTTAACAAAACATTGTCTCGTAGGTCATGCACGTCAGGAACGTGCCCTACATGCACTACCCTGCGTCCATCAACTTGAGGACTCCATATAACTGTATCACAAACATTTGTGTCCTTTTTGTCCACTATAAATAAGGTTTGCTTATAGATTCAGTGTGGTCAGTAGATTCATAACAAAAATCAACAAGAAAAAAAAACTATTCAAGCACTATCAGTTGTGGTTTCCATAACTTTGTAGCTTTGCTTAACTTGTGACTAGATGGCGTTGTGTGAAATCTCTGCAAATATTTATAAATAGGTACGTTTATTATACATCTATTGCATATGCCTGTTTCTGTACCGGGCCTTTCAAATCGACAACTTACCAACGATTTGGAACTTGTCTCCTTTCTGTACTAGCAGCGGTCCCCCACTATCACCCTGGCATGAGTCTGTGGACGCTCGCCCCGCACATAGCTGAAACCAACAAATAATTTGATGAGTCAAAAAACCAACCAAAAATCTAAACATCGAAGAAAACTTGACATCACTTAAATCCACACAGCACGATCTAGCCCCAAATTAAGCAGAGCTTGTACTATGGGAACCAGATACATACTTTTTTTGTAAATAGTTACATACATCATCAAAGTATAAAATAAATTTTGGTGGAAATGAATAATTATAAAATTGAAATCACATAGCATTACACCTCGAATACTATGGAAACCACATAGCTATATAGCTATCTGGTTCCTATAGTACAAGCTCAGCTTAATTTGGGCCAATTTGTGACTGGATAGTGTTGTGTGTCCACAATATTTAGACATGATAGAGGCCATAACTAATAAATTCCCTATAGGCCTGTTGGCTTCTCAAACTCACCATATTATTAGTGATCCTGGAAGCCTTATACTTCATCCCGCGGCACTGCGTCATGGACAGTATGGGCACTCGTACTTCTTGCACTATGCTGGGCAGCTGACCACCCTCCGATGTCCTGCCCCAGCCAACCACGATCCCTTCTTTGCCTGATGGATCCGTGCCTGAAACAGATATTTACCAATTATTTTATGTATTTGCTTCCTTTAAGGATGCTTAGCGCTTTAATATCTTGGAAATAAATACCAAGATATCGTGATCACTGTGGACGCATATTGAATAAAACGTTTCATAAATAAAAGGCCCCTTGTTTTAATTGTGATGACCCCTTGTTGTGAATAGTCCATAATATTTATAATATTCAATTGTTTTTTTTTTATGCTTGTAATCGCGTAATTTCATCATTTATTCTGAACAGATTTGAAAAAATATTTATTTAACTAAGATATGTAATACTTTCAGATTGGTCCCATTGAAATGTCATCAAAATCGGTTCAACAGTTTGGCCGTGAAGTCGGTTTCTCAAGTTTTAAACTCATATTACTTTAGTCTTCTTTTCTCTCCAAAAACTAGAAAGTTTTTATGTAAGATGGATACTCAAAAACGTTAAAAAAATGCTTATAATATAGGCTGTCTAGCTAGTGGCTAATCCTATATTAACGCCAGTGGTTCTCAAGTTTACATCAAGAGATTACGTCGAAAAGAGTTTTTTACACCATTTCTTGTGATATAATTATTTACTCTTAGTTTTCAGGATTTCTACTTACTGGTTGGCGGCAGACAGACAGGTTTGATGATCTTCGAGTACGTGACTGGTTTCCTTAGCTTCAGCAGCGCTATGTCGTTGTTGTATGAGTCTGCGTCGAAGCCTCGATGACGGATGATGGAAGTCACCGCACGCATGATGGCAGCACTCTCTGTCGTGATGGTCTGGTCGTGGTCGCCGAGGATCACGCGGATCTTAGAGCGTTTCAGTCTGAAAATAAATTGGAGATCTTTAAAAAAAACACTCGCACTATCTGTTCAAAGCCTGAATGCCTCATTTTTTTCTTTCAATCTATATCTATAATACAGGGTGTTTTTTTGAGTTAATGGCCAAATCCAAAACCACAAGTGTTGGGAAAAATCGTGAAAGGACTCTCAAAAAATCATCCTGTGTATTATGTATCCTGTGTCACGCCAACGGCTGAACCGATTTGGCTGAAAATTGGTGGGGAGGTAGCTTAGAACCAGAAGGGTATAGGATATTTTGTATCCTGAAAGAGTAACGGGAACGGGGTGAGTGAAAGCGCGGGCGGCCGCTATTGTATTATACTTTCAAATTAGTTCAACTTGTTTTTGGTCGAGCTTTATTCAGCGTTCCGTTAAATCATCGGTCAGCTTAGCTCATATTATGAGATTAAATTTAAACTGTTCGGTATTCAAAATCATTAAAAAAATATAAACTTTACATTGTCAAGGTTGATATTTTATTACGTTTGCTACGTGTGCTACGGCGTAGACCCTCTACGTAAATAATATAAAATGCCCCTCCATTTCATCGACAGCGGGTATGAAAACAGAAAAATACCGACACCGACAAACTGTAAGCCCTTTTCCTATTTCATTGTTATAAGTAACGATATCCGTTATGTAAAAATATTTCTGTTTCTACTTTAGACACGTGAAAAACAAAGATGGAAGGAAAAAAAGGAAAAAAGCGTACAAAGTCGCAGGCAAATACGAGTCATACCAAATTTCTTCTGTTACGTCAGTTAACTGAGAAAGTGTAACAGATAATTAGATAAGCCTATCTGTTCCGCAATCATTTCACGATTGTTAAATTTGTTTTTTCCACAGTGAAGTGAAAAATGTAACCGGAACCAACTCTAATCCCACTAATAGCAAGTTTAATAAAATGTAGCATGTAAATTTGTTCGTGAGTGTATTGATGTATGGATTCACTTGTGGGTTACGCACATAGTTTCATAATATTTGGCGTGACTAAAAGTAGTTTCGACTAATTCATACAGGTGTAATTTCAAATAGCCAGAAAGTTAATCTTTATCGTGATTTTTATGATAATTTATTTAGAATCTTAGTCATATAAGTAAGTACTGCAAGCCGGTTTTGGGAATAGAACGTCACTACTGCGAACGGGCAAGGAGACACATCACTATAGTCGGGAGGAAAGAAAATGGCGTCGTAAATGTGTAGATTATTGTTTTCCGTGTTTTATAGATAAACAGAGTTTTAACTGTATTCAATGGATAGTTTTCACCTTACTAGTACCTATGTTTTTACCTAAAAAGCATTTCAGTATTCTATTTTTGTAAGAGCTTTTCCAATTAGTAATGGGATTGAAGTAGAATTCTTAATCGCATTTTTATTACCCACTGTGTGGGTCATCTACACGTCATGCGTCAGTTACCTACTTGAGAAATCCTAATTCTTTTTTTCCTTCTTATCGTGTCACTGATTCTTTTGAACGAAGTGTGGTGAAAGGATTTTAAGTGCACCTCAAAGAGGCTCCTTTCGTACACTTGACACATATTTTTTAAACTTTTTTTTTAATTCGAAAGGAGCCTCTTTGAGGCGCACTTAAAATCCTTTCACCACACTTGGTTCGAAGGAATCAGTGACACGATAAGAAGATTTTTTTTTATTGTTCTACCTAAAATAAATAAAAAATACTCACTTCCTCACACAATGCGCAGCAGTGAGCACGTACTCCTTGGTGACCAGCGAGGCTCCGCAGTGGAACTGGCCGTCATACACCAGCCTCGCCATCCAAGGGTACCGGTTCACACCGGCTGGCATCCCGCCCACTATGCGGTTCTCCTGGTTCGAACCGCCACACTCTGCAAAACGAAAGTGCAGGTGAACGAACCGAGCTAGGCCCTATTTCTTGTTCGAGTGAAAATGCTAGGTTCATTCCTCTGTGAGGTTTCTTTTTACAAGGAAGTGTACGATGAATGTCATTAGTATTTGCTATGTTATCATTTAGTATGAGAAGTAGTAAGTAGTACTTAGTATAAATCATTAGGAAATATGCATCCATCAGGTGGCCTGTTTGTTAGTCTGTCAATCATGGTAAAAAAAGAGTGATGCTCAAATTGTCAGTCAGCAGTCACGTCAAGTCAGTCAGTAGGCAAAGGTCAGGATCACGCATTACAAGTTACCTTTGCTGAACCATAAATGGCCATGAGGAGTTCGAAAAAGAATTGCCACACGCCTAGTTAAAATTGAAAGGATTTTAAGGAAACTTTCCCCATTAGTAAAACGAAAAAGAATACAAAATAATATACCTACTTTGACACCAGCAATCTTTTAAAGGTTTTTGGCAAGAAGCATCAGGGTCAGTTGCGCAAAAATACCCAAAAATCTGGGTTATTCCAAACATAGTCTTACGACATATTTATGTCCATTTAGTGGCTGTTTGTGTAGAGACGTTTACTTATTCAAATATTCAACCAACTTCGTGGCGAAATTGTGAAATAATTGGACATACATATTGTTTTAAAAGCGGAAAATCTCCAATGACGTTGGAATACCCAAATTGTATTGAGGTTAATTGCTTCAAAATTCTGTTGAAATTATATGAGGACAATCAAACTTTATTGTACCTTTTGTACGACAATTCTTTTCTACTTTTGTTTATTCATACTGTCCTCAAATACAATTCTCTTTTATATAGAGAGACACCTCTGCTATGCTTTAAGAAAGACATTTTTAAATATTGTAGTTTTACTCAATCGAAACTGTCCTTTACTTTTTGGAAGTTGGTACAAACTGTATTTTTAAATAGGTACAATACAGCATTCAAAATTTTAAAAAAAGTTGCTTATCTAAATCGGGACTCGAAACTCAAAATATGATACAGCCGATCGAAATGGTTATTGCAAACCAAGTGTGATAAAATGATTTTAAGGGCGACTCAACGAGATCAAAAGGTTAATCACAAGGAGTTGCATGGCTGAGTACACAAAGGTTAAAAGACACCAGTTAGTAGACTAGTACCACTACCTAGGCTAGCTAGGTGAGCTTGTACGTGAAAAGAAATTAACGGATATTAGGTACTATATACAAGAAGATAAAGTGCATAAAAATAAAACTACGATAGTTACTGCTAGGAGGTGGAATCAAAGAAAAGGCCATTAGTATAGAAATCAGTGGGTAGTTAGCAACAAGAAATAATAAATAGACATACTTAAATAGTTATAGAGATTTTTTTGCTACTCTCTATCTTAACTTTAAAACATGTTAAGCTGCAGCAAGCATGTAGGTATAATAGGTATACCTATAGAGATATTTGGATGATACAATTTTGGTGGCAATTTTGTATCTAGTGTTAACCGGTTTTGGGAATAGGACACCCCTAATCGTATCAAGCAACGTGACAACATCCCTAGAGTATGGGAAGCAGAAGAAAGAAGATGGCGTCGATATACGTAGTGGTATTGTTTGCGGTGTATAAAAGTAAAACAGAGTTGAAGCTATAATTACTGAAGAGTTTTCGTCGTAACACTAGATACTTTAAATAATAACGTTTACGATAAAACTAAACGATGCTCGTTAAAACCGATAGCATAAACTCGTAAACTGTTTGTTTCCTCATTGCGCGTAAATCGCTCGAGTAACATTGCAGCTGTTAGACAAGATCGTGGCACTTTCACTATCACTCGGTTCATTGCACACTGCAGTCAACGCCTGCCTCACATCTCCTAGAGTCCACGCAAATCAAAAGCGCGTGACAGATGACGGAAAACATGGATAAAATGGACTGGAAATATAGATTCCGATCACAAATATCGATGGGGAAATCGAACTTGCACTGCGTTGACATTTGTGATTGGGAGGCTATTTCAAGTCAGTTTTTTTTACTTTTTCCACCATCTCTCAAGCGTAAAGTTATCTCGCGCGATCTCTACTAGGAAATCACACGCTTTTCTATGCTTTTGTTCACCTTTTGTTCTAACTGAAATTGAAAACGCTGTCAATGTCAAGTCGGTTTTTTCGCTAAAAGACTGCGAGTTTTTTCTAACGATGGCATTATCAAAGGTCAAGCAACTATCTACAAGAAATGTGCTATCAACAAGATACAGTGTTAAAATAAAAGTAAATTACATAGATGTTAAATAAATAAAAGCACGGATTAAATTGTATTTAATCAAAGAGTGCTCTACGATGTTTACATTACAGTAGGTGCTGCTTCAACATTAAATTGTATTTACAAAGGGTGCTCTACAATGCTACATTACAGGGTGTGCGGTGTCTGGTGACTTACCCAACTTTCTAGGAAGAGGGTTTGCTCTGCCACACTCTAGAAAGTGAACGTGAAAAAATCAATAGACGGAAAATACTTGGTACATTGTGAAAGTATAACTAAGGAAAACGTGTCGTGCATAAATAAACTAGTCTACTTTTGTTTTCTTTAAGTATGTCTACGTACTTCAGGAACTTTTGGTTGACTAATACACAAAAGCCTCCTTCATCTATTTCAATCTTTACTCTCTGAGAAGCCCACCAGAAAAACTATCAGGTAACATCTTGCCAATCATAGACATATTTAAGAGTCAATTCAATCAGACAGTGGCGTCTGAATTATGCATTTTGATATCAAGTGTGTGTTTCTGGTTTTCCTCTAACTTCTTAATAAATATGGTGGGGGATATATCAACAACCAAAACTTACGATTGAAAGGTTTACTTACCACAGGAACAGTTCTTGACCACAGTCTCTTCCTCATCATCTTCCACACTTTGTTCTTCGAGAATTGGCACTTCAAGCCCGAAGATTGCATCAAACAGGAACCGCTGCGTTCTATTACCGGTCGACACCTGAAATTTTGAGACAATTCTTTATGAAAACAACCATTGACTCTTTATTAGAGGTGTTCTGTTCAGACTCTTCCGAGCAAAAGACGCTTCAAATGCGACAAATAGATAAATGTTTCAAAACAATCGGTTCTCAAGTAAATTTATGGGAAATATTATTATGGTGGATGAACAGAAAAAAATTGTAAAACTTGATTGAAAGTCTCAGGTGGAGACAGAAGGTATCATTATCGCTGTATACCTCAATACCTACCCTACAATATTTCTACCTAATGTCACCTGTATTTTGATCATGGTAAACCGACGATCATCCATCAATCCTATAATCACACGACTCTTGAGAGAAACTAACTGATTCCATAAATAAATATGTTACACAAATAAATTTGTGTTACGTGATATTTAAATCCGTTCCAAAACATCGGTTCTGGGTTAATTAGCGGCTTGTTATGCATCTGAAATCGGAAGTAGGTAACCTTTCTGATGACCCAGGTTACGTCAGCAAGAAATTGTTACGTGCATACCAACACACATGCTTGGGTAAACCCGTATTCGCCAGTTGCATGCTCTCTCACGTCGGAAGTGGGCAGCCTAAAACCACTGGTTCACCTACTATAATGACTCTCACAGTCATGTAGAAAAACGTGTTCATCACTTCTGTAATTTATGTAAGTAGATACGCCCTCAATCGGAAGTAGGTAACAACATGTTACGCATATATTGTTACATCATGCACTCAGTTTCGGTGTATTCTTGCTCGGAAGCAGTTGCATAAGTTTTGTTTACGGAGTTTACTTTCGCGAGATGCCATGGTTGCGCAACCAAAGTACCAGCCAAGATAATAATAATTGGCAAGTGGGTAATGTCAATGCTTTCACAAACGCGCCGTCCGTCGGCGTGTTCCGGCTTTTTTGCTTCTGTTTTAGTAACGCTTGCACTTTCTCATCTTATTTACCTCATCTACTTTAACCGAGGTACTTACCTAGTTGTGCTGGCTGCTGATTCATCATACAATCTTATCTTATTTGTAACGTAACTTGAAAGTCACTTGATTTTGTGTATGAAGATAAACAGCAACGCTATTGCATCGGTGTTTTGGTCTATGTAACGCCTAATATTATTTCAGATACCTACAGATCCGTGTCTACGAGTCATATTTTCAAAAGAATTGAATCATCTGTGGTTGAGAATAATATTCTTAAGGTAGGTCCATGGACTAATTATATAAAATAGTATAATTAGTCCATGGTAGGTCTGTCAAAAAACTATACTCGACTTAAGTATATATTACTTAAGTCGAGTATAGTTTTTTGACAGTTCTCCATTGAAAAAAAATCCAAATTGAGGCTTGACTAAGACTCAAGCATTGTTTCTGCATGCGGCCCGAAATGATTTTCAACCAGTTCGGTTTAAAAATAAAACCAAGATACAAAGAATTACCGAACTCTTCCACTTTCCCCAGCAACAGTCATGTAACACTGTGTTTGTCATCAAGACGTGTTAGTTAACTAACACTTTATACGTACTCACCTATTATGATATAATTGCAACCAGGGTACGGTGCTAAGGTTATGTACACTTACACTTGTGATACTTCGAAATAGGGTCACACGTGTTTTTGAAGCATTCAATGCTAATATGAAACACTATTGGAATTATTTATAACCATCGATGTGACATGATTGAATTGAAATTGCATCGAAGCACAATGTTCTTACAGATCAATAATTGCAACAACTATTGCGCACTTTTCACTATACTGGCATAGCAACTAACTATGAGGTCAATTTTGTATGGGCAGTGTATGTTTTCTTGTTTCGGTTGCTTAGCCTTAGGCTATTATAACGGTCTTCATCGAGCCTTATTTATTATCCCAGTGCTCCTACCGATGATGGTCTTGGAAAATGAATTTAAATGAAGCTGTTATCGTGTCAAAACAGACAAAACAATAACCGAAGACGGTCAGGACACATAAAACAATGAAGCTAAATAGATAATCTTACGCCAAACGGAGCACCGCCTGGAGAGAAAATTTGGCTGAGTGAGCAAGGCAAGTTGAGGGCATAGAAAGAGATTACGGACGATTGACGGCCCAGAGGAGGCTTATAGTACTCCATATTATCAACAATTGAATCTAGGTAGTTATGTACATCAATTTAATTCAAATCTTAGTATAAAACTTCTTCTTCCGGCCCTTATCCTACTTTATGCGGGGTAGGCACAATATGGTCTCTTCCATTCTCTTCTATCAGCCTTCATCTCCTATTCACTTATTTCTTATCCATGTTATCTTTCACACTTTTATCCGTTTTTCTTTGACCTACCACTACCCACTTAGGTATCATACTTTTCACTCCGTTAGCCACATGACCTTTATCCCTCAGGAATAAAAACAAACCTTCGTATAAATAATTCGGGTAAAACAAGCCTGGTCTTGCTGCCTTCTTACGACATTATTAACATGTTTGATTTTTAATTTATATCGATTTATTGTTTAGCATCGATGTCAAGGGAACTGTATGAAATATCTAGAATGGAGGAACATCAGTCTAGAAGGTACCATGACCCGCTTAATGTAATGAATAGGTTTTGCAATTGGCCGTGGCTGCAATCACCAGGTCATGCTGACTCAGTCTCAAGTTCAAAGTCGCAAGTCACGGTTATCGAGCTTTGTCGAGCACCTAAGTGAAGTAGTATTTACATTTTATTTTTCTTTTCGCGATAATGAAAATTAATTGTGACTTTCTTAAACACTATTAAACATGAAAGAATGTATTAAATCTCCATAGACCACCACAGCAACCACGAGTGTATGAGCTTCTTTTCTTAGGTAAGTAAGCACTATGAAAGCTTAAGTATTTTCTGTATTTACAAAAAAAAATATTATACAAGTATTATATCAGCTATCTGATTCCCTTATTACAAGCTCTGCTTAATTTGGTTGGGGCTAGATAGTGGTGTGTGGATTGTCTAAAATATGTATTTAATATTTTCTAAAAAAGGGTTTTTTGACACGTAAACACACAAAAAACTAATAAATACCTGTAAACTACCAATAAACAATAAACTACCTGCAAGGGTTTCGGTATTTCTTTTTGCGAAACGAACTCTAAAAATGTACCCACGAGTAGCTAACAACGGTACCTAGGTAATTTCAAAACGTTTACTCCGAAGCGATCTTTTAATTCGTAAGGTCAAGACTTTCCAAAGTATGATTACAGGCTGCTTTCACGGTAGGAAAGTAATTGTTGCTCTGCTCTCGTTCTTATTATCGAAGCTCGTTTATCAAACCTGAAAGTAAATCAGCTGAGTGGAGCCAATTCAGACAACCCATGATTTGTGCTTGAGACAGATAAGTAAGAGGTATGTGGTGGGTACCTTCTGGTAAAAGTATTACACACCACTTCCTTTATAAACTTACAAACATCCATAAATACTCGTACCTTCAACCCGAAGTTCGATTTATTAATCTACAAAACACAGAGGATCGATTTAAAATTATTTTGTGATAGATATTTAAACCTTCTGCTTTATATACAACGTGTATCAAAATATGTGTACTATCCCGAAGGGGGGTGAATTTCCACCCCCCGGGGAACAACTTTTGTTCAACGACTTTTCGAACTTCGATTGGTATCTATGAAAAAAACTGCAACGAAGTTTCAACAGGAACAGCTGACTTTATACAAAGTGACAACCCTAAACTCAGCTACAGAGGTAGTAGGTAGTAGTAGTAGACCTACAGAGGTAGTAGGTCAAGGGGTCAAGGGGTTACAAGGATAGGGTTGTCAATTTATTTAGGCATTATGAAATTAAATATTTTTGTATGGGAAACTGAAAATAGGAATTTTTAATTTTCTCCCCCCCACAACTGATCACCATTGTGGTCTGAAACCCCCCACCTTCGCATAGTACACATATTTAGATACACCTTGTATTGTGCTGATGTACGTCCCTATAGCATATAAGTAGTACAAATTCGGTTTAATTTGGGGCTAGATGAAAAATTACCTCCGTTTGAAATGTCCGCAAAAAATTATCTTGGTAGTCAAAATATTATCTTAGCAGTCAAAAGCGGGGAAAGAAGAGCTCAGAATCTTCTTTCCGGAAAAAAGGGAGGCCTATGTCCAGCAGTGGATTATTTTCTGAACGATGATGATAAAGTCGAAGTGCTATAAATAAGTGTGTATGTATAATCTAGTTTTTTTAATTTATTACCATGATGCGGCGTAGATAGGGTGTTGTTTGGTGCACTACGCGTCAATAGACTGCTACGAGCGAGGCACTCGTAGCTTTGCTACGAAAGAACAGGAAGTAATTATATTTATTCTGCGGCATAGGTAACTATATTCTATGGTATTGCTACGAATAAGATAGTTTTCGAATTTTATAAAAAATTTAATTAGGTAAGTACTATTAAATATAATTGCATTAGGTATTTTATTAAATTAATTAAATAAAATACCTACTTAAATTGTACAACTCATACATTAATAGATACTCAACTTAACTACTTGGGTACCTACTAGGTATGTAGATAGCTGTCTTATTTATAAGTTCTTAGTTCTAAATTAATATAAATAGGTAGGTACCTACATAATTACATACCTAGCAATAGGAATACGAGCAGGTAATCAAGATCTGCATAAAATGCACAGCGAAAGTAAAAGTGCGCATGTGACATGAGTCATTGCACTGCCTGGTTGCACGGAGGTAGGAAAACCGAAACTGTTGCTGCTGTATTGATACCGTCCTTACGTACTACGTTCAAAGATAACTTACATGGTTGAAAAGGGCTGCTGCGTCGGGCGATGCCCAATCCCTGGCCTCAGTTCTGATAGCTAGGACCACGGTAACTATAGTAACAATTCTCCATTGGCACATCGTGGGAATCCGGGTTGCGGGCGTTTGTTGCTGCTACCACTTTATTTGCGCGGCATCTCCGCGATCACTGGCGGATCAGTCGCAACTCGCGAGCGCTCCAATGGCATAATTTCGCAAACAGGCGCCCATGAACGCGGGCCGAGTGTCGGCCGCGGCCGCGCGGAGTCCACGAGTGCCATGCTGGGGCTTCGGCTGGCCACCACCTCGCGCACTTTCTCCCCGCACAGACACAAAGGCCGTTGCACACTACCAGTTAAAGTAAAGAGTAAATCAGCTGTTGTGGGGCTGTACAGACGTATTGCTTGGAAGACTCCTGGCTCCAAAATTCCGATTGAAATTTTGGCTGCTTATTTTAAACGTCGATAATTTAATATTGGTGAACATTAAGGGCGCTTGTACACGCTAAGAAAAAACGCCGGGCCTACCCAAGAATTCGTGTCGTAACAAGAAAATTACTGTGTACACGGCTCGCAGCGGTGCACGAAAAAAATCTTATCTGCGCAAGACAAGAATTTTGTCTTTTCCACACACGAAAACGCAACAACGTTCGCCGCGTCGTGTCTTGCGCAGATAAGATTTTTTTCGTGCACCGCTGCGAGCAGTGTACACAGTTATTTTCTAGTTACGACAAGAATTCTTGGGTAGACCCGGCATTTTTTCTTAGCGTGTACAAGCGCCCTTACCCACCTGTTCATCTTCAACTACACCCAAACTACCTAAACATAGTGTTATACGTTATTTGGATAATAATCATCAAAAAACTTCCGAAAGTAACGACTGGATTTTCCACGTGGATAGATAATGAAAGTGAAATCAGTCGCACGTAGGTAAGACGTACCTACTAAGTCTTAGTTTCCGTTTCCGTCCGCCGCACGTTTAACGTGCCTTCCACTCCGAGAGTATTATGGACGTTTACGGTTTACCCGGATAATATTGAAGTTGTTTTAGAATAACTAGATATGAAGGTACCAATCGCACATCACATTCAAATGCTCACGCTGGCCCTAGCATTCTCATAACTTTGCTGCGGGAAAACTATACCCACTAGTTTTTTTTTATTTGCAGGGCTTTGTCGCTTAGCGGTCTATACTGCCATAGGGCAGTATAGACCTATAACTATAGAGTTATTATTATGAATAAAAAAAATATAATAGCGCACTATGAAAATCAAATCAACCCACGTCTTGCAAGTTGCAAGAATTTTAAATAAATAAATAATGTATTGTGGACAATCCACACCACACTATCTAGCCCTAAATTAAGCAGAGCTTGTACTATGGTAACCAAGTAGCTGATAATACTTATAATATGTACTTGTACAATTATTTTTTTATAAATACATAGTACTTACAATATAACACCCAGAGAAGAAACATCTATTTTCACCACACAAATATTTGTTCTCGGTGGGGATCGAACCCACGACCTACGGCGCAAAAGGCAGAGCTACTACCAACTGAGCTGAGGCTGGGGGCTGATTTAGTAGGTAGCAAGAATGTTTACCTACATAATACTTTATGCAAGAATGTTTTAATAAGTTTAATTTTTTTTAACTTCACAGATCTTCAATTATTCCTATTTATAGCACTAGTTCCTTCGAACCAGATCTGTGAAAGTATTAAGAGTCTAGGTGCGCCCCGAAGAGGCTCCTTTGGCACACTTGACACTATACACAGAGGCGTCTCTAGCCCATGTAGCGCCCGTGTGCAAACATTACCCAAGCGCCCCTAGTAAGCGCGCGTTCAAAATGGAATAGATACAAAGTACAAGTAACAGCACATCAAGTTACCACAAACTGTCAAATTTCCCCAATGGGTAATAAACTGATGTTTTGAGATTTTTAAGAAGAAATTTTTCAGTTTGGTTACCACGATGTGCTGTTGAATGTATTTAGAACTATACAAGGTGTTCTGGGGTTTTCTATAACAAGCCAAAACGTATCCATGATTATGATGTTGACATTACTATCTTCTTCTTTCTTCTAAATAAATAAAACTCTTACGTTACTGACTGACTGACTGACAATCAACGCACAGCCTAAGTTAGTCCTAGAAGCATGAAACTTGGAGGGTGTGTTCCTTTTATAGCGTAGAGGTGCACTAAAAAAGGAAATCGGAAAATTATTTCCTTAAGAGGAGAAAAAGGGGGAAAATGGTTTTAAGAAAAATCAACGCACAGCCTAAGCCGTTAGTTCTAGAAGCATGAAACTTGAAGGGTGTGTTTATTTTATAGCTTAGAAATGCATTTAGAAAGAAGATTCGAAGATTATTTCCCTAAGAGGAAGGGGGGCGCCAAAGGCCACGGCGCTCGCCCGCTTTGATGTTATTCATCAAATATTAGTAGAGCTCAAGATGCTACTCAAAATCTATGCAGAGCGGAGCGCTTTTTACGATGGTCATTGAAAGTGTGGCGCCCGGCCAACGCACCCGCCGAATGGCCGAGTGGGGCTACGGCGGCGCTCGGCGCTCCCTATGCTGTAATTTATCAAATATTAGAAGAGCTCAAGATGCTATTCAAAATCTATGCAGAGCGGAGCGCTTTTTACGATGTTCATTGAAAGTGCGGCGCCTGGCCAACGCGCCCGCCAAGTGGGGCCCCGTGGTGGTCATAGGGTGGTCAACTGGTCACAGCGTCCTAGGGGGCGCCGAGCGCAGCGCTTGGCGCCCCCTAGGACGCTGCGCCCGTGTGCACCGCACACCCTGCACAATAGGTACCAAAAAAATGTGTAAAGTATAAAGAGTGTCAACTCTTCCGACGCTGTTGGTTCCACAAGCTCCCTGCAACTTCGACGACACCTCCACTGTGCTGCTCCTTTCATAATATTATCTTCCAGCAACGCGCATAGCGGGCACTTATCTTTATGCGGTCTCCAGACTCCCGCGAGATTCACGGCGTGAAGTCGCGCCGTGAATCGTGCGCGAAATCTCGCGCGTACGACGTCGGCTACACATTCACGCTAGGTTCACAGTATAGTTCGCACACTCGACCACGATGGACCCCGAAATTGCTGCTGCTGGACCTCTTTGCGCATTAGCGATTTATAACTTTGACTGGCCTCTAGCTCAGTTGGTAGTAGCTCTGACTTCTGCGCCGTAGGTCGTGGGTTCGATCCCCACCGAGAACAAATATTTGTGTGGTTAACAAAAACGTTTTTTCTCTGTCTGGGTGTTATATTGTATTCTAAGTATGTATTTACAAAAAAAAAATGTATTCAAGTATTATATCAGCTATCCGGTTCGCATATTACAAGCTCTGCTTAGTTTGGGGCTGGGTAGTGTTGTGTGAATTGTCCACAATATTTATTTATTATATTTAACTACGCTTCTGTCAAGCACAAGCTAGTTAAAAAGAAGCGCAGAATTGGATGATGACGATGTCCCTGGTCTTGGTTCCATAAATGTAGACGAAGGTTCTGATTGAATGTATGGATTGAAATCATGTTTACGCTTCGATTGTAATAATGGATATCTTACACTACCACTCTCGACACTCGACGACGCACGACTGAGCGGCCTGCGAATATGTAGCCAAGACAAGTTCGCGGCCCGCGAGCCCTTTGTCGCGGGACAAAATACCGACAATTTTCGGGGAACGAGCCGCGAAGCCGCGAAGAATATGCGAATCGGATCCACACTCATGCTTCGCGGAAGTTTCGCGCCTTCGCGCGCGATCCGCGCGCGAGTGTGGATAGGGCTTTAGCGCTGAGCGATTTCCCTGTCTGGAACCTACCCTATCTGATCTGCGTCACAATTCCTCAGAAAAAAAAGAAGAAAAGTCCACCTCGCCTTTGTACATGTCTTTACTTTATGTTTTATAAATACTGTCTATATGTGTGTGCAATAAATAAAGAATAAAGAATAAAGAAAAAAGAGAATTGGATCATTATAAAATGAGATCTTGATGTTCGGTTTTTTTTTTAAGTTATTTGTTTTTGCAGCACTAACGCCATCTAGGAATCGATTAGGAAACTTTGCTGATATAATTTTCGCGCTCACACAAATCTCGTCAAACCCTCTTCCAGATTGCGATGCTGGTTACCACGTTGCTCTGAGCTCTGCTGTATTCTCAGAGTATATTATAATACTCGGAATACAGCAGAGTCACATTGGGGTGCAGGCAAGGATATTTTAACCAAAAAATCCTTGGGTGCAGGCAGACCGACAACGTGGTAACCTTGTTCTTTCCATTATATCTAGCCAGAGCTTAATCGAACCGAAATGCAGTCACAGCAATCGAATTCGAGCGAGAGTATTTTGATAGAAATGTACGAGGGTAACAAGTGTCAAGTGTTATAGTTCGGCCGTTCAGAGAATGCGTTCCTGACACGTCGCGATTGAACTGACGACGAAACTTTGCAATGGCGTTGCAGTTACGATAAAAATATTTTTACTGGTTGTTTACCGTTTTAACAATTGATGAGCATTAATAGTACATTGTTACCCGAGTGTTGAAAGTCACGTTTTTTGAGTCCCGAGACGGGTTTGGCGCCAGAGCGTTAGCGAGGGCGCCAATGGAGCTTGAGGGACTTAAAAGACTTTCATCCGAGGTAAACACTGTGCTTTTCATTACGAATACAAGGAAAGTAAAAATAAAAACATGAAAGAAAAATTAGTGAAAATGAAGATTGAATTGCCGCCTTCCCGGTTTTTTTTTTCTTTTTCTCTGGCGGGATTCGGCTTCGGTTCGCCAGCATTATTCAGCCATTATTTTCATTTTCATAATTTAAAAAATGGTAAATTGTTTGCTCAAATCTATATTATTTTAAAGAAACAGTTGAAGCTATACATAAATCAAGTAATTTAGAAGATATATTATTTATTTAATACTATCATTATGTTGTTTAAATTTAAATTTTACATTGCGCTCTAATTAGACTTTTTAAACTTCTTACCGTTGTAATGGGATTCCAACCTACTTGCTGAATAAAAAGTTGGAATTTGGTTCAACCTCCTTGCAGTTTAGAAAGTTGGAACATGGTTGAATAAAATAGAACTTGTTTTTTTTATAATTTGACAGCTGTCAGTAGAAAGCGATTCTCCCTAGGGCTGAAAGTATAACTTTCAATTAGGCCCCTCAGGCAACTACAAACCTACTTTCAGAGTATGAGCAATGAAAAACAACATTATTATATCAGTAATCAATGAATTTTATAATTTTGTGCCAAACTGAGAGTCAAATAACTTGTATATACAATATTTTTCTAAATCTATACAGGGGGCAAATTCTCGGGCCGATCTCGATCATTTTGAAATTTTATTTTATTGCTTCTTTTCGCAACGCCGCAATTTTTGTACGTTTTCCGTAAATCGTAGCTCTCGAGGCTTTTACGAAGAGGTCGTTTATGAATTACTCAAGGAAATTATCCATTCCCCCTTCGAAAAGAAGCAATAAAATAAAATTTCAAAATGATCGAGATTGGCCCGAGAATTAGCCCCCTGCGCTATTACAAGGTTATGTCAGCGATTTTTATTTGTAGTGCTGTACTATGTGACTAACTGTGAATAACTGATCAAACTGTCAAACGCATTCTCTGAACGGCCGAATTAGAGCATCAAAGCCTAAGGGATTATCTACTCTGCTTCAGACGAGGTTTCAAAATATAGGGCACTCACTATGTAAATCAAAAACATATTTTCTTGGTACTTATTGTTTATTTAAAAAAAAATCTTAATAATTACATACTTACAAAAATATACCTCTAAAAAGGCTCACGCCTGTCATCCCTAATGCGTGGTAGACCTCTCAGCAGGATCTCCAATTCCTTGAGGATTAAGGGGGTAGGCAGAGGCTCGTCTTACACACCCTAATCGCTGTCGCCGCTGACATTCGGATTCCAACTCACCTGCTTTATGACAGGCTACCGTTTCTTGTGCAAAGTGATAGTTAAGAGTATGTAGGACACTAAAGATGGTGTTAGTAAGTGTAGATGTAGACAGGTGCCGTTTGAACTTACCTGCAGCACGCAACTCGCTATGATCATTAGATCATTACACTCGACGCCGTCCCAGTAGTTTCATCATGAAAATAAAATTAAAATAGTTAGGAAACAATTTGAAAAATCTGAAAATCATGAAATATGAATTTGTTCAACCATCAAGGTACCGAAAATATTATTTACGTCGAGACTGCAACTGCTTATCCTAGTAGGCAAGGTACCTACAGACAGACCGAACCATTTATGGTTAAGCTGGCTGTAAAATATACTCCCGACTCCAATGAAGGTTCTTTCTATGCGCATGCGCGACGTTATGTTCAACCTACCTACAGTTCGTGATAGTGTCATCGAAAGCTCTAATACCTGGCAAGTAACTGGTTGCATATTACCTATTCAAGCTGTACCTAAGGCTTTTTATTTGAATGATCCTATCCTAACAAATATCGAATTCCAAGGAAGACCTCTAACACTGATTTCATAAGATTGAGTTAGTTTTGTCTATTCACTTTACCTTTTCTTACTACTTCCAGTTAACTTACCTCGACCTAACAGTTAACATGACGAGACGTCGCAGGAACGCAGATTAAATTAGATTTAGTTTATTTTAGGACACATTCCCTAGAAACGCGTCAAAAAACGTGAAACGGTGAACGCACGAAACAGTTACGTAAATTAAATTTACGCGTAGATACGAAAAGTTTGATGTAAATAGGAGGATATTTCGCATTAGTGTCCTACAATAGGTATAAATGGCATCAACGACAAAGGCGACGGCAATAATACCAATCGACTAATCGCAGTCAGAGTTGGCTAATAGTACAACTTAGACTTCTATTGTGTAAATAAGGTAGACTGAAAACTGTCTTTAATTTTCAAGTTGCACCCGTGCCAGTTCAAGATGGGAGCAATATGCCGAAGTTGTAGACGATTATGGATCAGATAAGGTAAGTCCCATTGGACAGAGGTCAGCCGACGAATCCTACTTAGATGTAGGTACTGGACAGCGCTCGGGAATTACGTAGGGACGCTATAATTTTCTCCTCAGATATGGGGCAAGGATGACGAAAATTTATTATCAGCTAATGTTATAATCACTGGCAAATGAAGACATTCAAGATGAACTGTCCATTTGGACTAAATATTGCTCTCATGTTAAGCTGAAAGTCGCGCAGCGGGCCATGGAGTGCGCTAAGCTGCGAGTTTTGCTACTTGATAGAATACGTTATGAGGAGTAAGAGTTGAAGTGGCAATAGGCAGACCATGAGCTCGTTGAACCGACAGCTACTAGGAAATAAGGGCTATAGAACCGCGACCACTAAAAGGAAACTACGCACAGAATGCCCATCCCTCTCCAGATCGGGTAAAGAAAGAAGATCGCGGGAAATGAATGAAGAAGACGCCAAATCAGAATTGGTTCTTCCTGGAAATGTATAGCAGTAGACATCTTCAGGTCTTAGTGCTGCATACCTTTAAGGAAAGCTTTATAACCTAAACAAACTTCTTCAAAAGATCAACTCAATATTTTGAAAAACTACCCTGTAAAAGTATGTAGGTAGGCTAGGAACGTACCGTCTTTCTATAATGACGCGCCCAAGCTTCACGGGAGTAGTATTCCTAGATTTAATGCAGAGTACGAGTGAAACAAGACACAAAGGTTACATTGAATTTCAGTCGAAATCTACCTAGCTAAATTTGCGGCGCACTGATCAGACACGCAAAGTTTCAACCTTTTGATAGCAACAGAATTACGCAATCACCCGGCAGACGATGCGACGGCGTAAAGAGAAGGTAGTTTTTATGCAAGTATTTTTATTAAATCGGTAGGTACATAGTAAATACATGGAAGTGAACAGTCAGTTTCTCTACCATTTTTTTACTAGTAGTAGTACATTAAGTACATTTAGAATTGAGGTGAACTATAGTTCTGGGAAACGACGGGTTTAAATAAAACGGAAGTAGGTTCAGATACCTACCACTCTGGTGGCTGGTATTGGAGAGAAATATGTACTTCTCCAATGGGTATCTATTATTTTCCATCAAAATATAGCAAACAGTAAGCCTATAACTAATAACACTAATAAAATTGATTCAAAGTGACCAGCCAGTGGTGCTAGCATTCTAAGTTGCAAGCACCTTTTAAAAATAAAAGAACTGAAAATAAAATAATAGAAATGAACTAGGTACCTATATTTACAAATCTAAGAAAACAACCCTACTGATTTTGTATTTTATTTTATTTTACATTAAATAACCTAACATGTTCATTTTATACCTATGCCTATACTATTTGAGAACTTAATACTGTATAAATAATCAGAATAATTTTAAATCTTTAAATCAATACTCTATGTCACACTACCATTATTTTCCTAACAACTAAGTTCAAGAGAAAATTCTTACAGTTAGGGCGCTTGTACACGCTAAGAAAAAACGCCGGGCCTACCCAAGAATTCGTGTCGTAACAAGAAAATTACTGTGTACACGGCTCGCAGCGGTGCACGAAAAAAATCTTATCTGCGCAAGACAAGAATTTTGTCTTTTCCACACACGAAAACGCAACAACGTTCGCCGCGTCGTGTCTTGCGCAGATAAGATTTTTTTCGTGCACCGCTGCGAGCAGTGTACACAGTTATTTTCTAGTTACGACAAGAATTCTTGGGTAGACCCGGCATTTTTTCTTAGCGTGTACAAGCGCCCTTAATCCTAAGGTTGTACTAAATTGTAAAAATGTTTAATTGTAAATGTTTTTCGATTAACAAACTACAAATTCTTAGAAGTAAGTCACGAATTGTACCTAAGTACTACAATAAATAGAAGACTATTACAAGTACACATAATTCTATTCATATTCGTCTAAAAGTTTAAAAAGTCTAGCATCTGCTAAGTTATTCTAAGTATCGGTATCCTGAGGGCGCGTGTCCTGACTCCTAGGCGGTCTCGCGTGTGGACCATGAGGTTGTATCTAGAGCTCCGGAGCGTACTGCCTACACTAGCACGGTAAACACTGCTCTGTTTTACTAGTGTACTTAGCACGAAACCTAGAGATTGAAAAAACCGTTTAAGACATGTACAAGAATTGCAATCTAACAATAACGGCTACCTGCATAGCATTAATTATCAAACTATCACTGGAGACTATGAAGGAATCTAGGTAACTGTCTTCCTATGCTCAATTAATGCTATGTAGTGCTCCGAGAAAGGATTCCTACTAAAGAACTCTGCAAGATCATCCAAACAACTTCCTATTTCTAGTCAGCGGTGGAAGCTCTATGGTTGATGAATTCTATGATGTTGTGAATGAAATGATCATGATGGATATTGTGTGAAGATGTTATACTTACATAGTCTAAAAGCGGCCCCCTCTGCCTCCTTGCCCGCCCCCATAGTTGTTGCCGCCGCCATAGCCGCTGCCACCGCCCCCATTCCCACCCTGGTTCATGTTGTATGGCGTAGAGCGGTTATTACTATACTGTTGGTTTCTTGTAGGCCCCCCACTATAATTTTGCTGGCCATAGTTGCCAAAGTCTTGATTGCCACCACCCCCCCATGACCCGCGGCCATTACCAGCCCCATAACCGCCGCCACCTCCTTGGCTACCACCCCAGCCCCCCTGACTATTATCCCAAGGGTTGGAGTTGCTCCAACCACCTTGGTTGTTACCGTAACCGCCTGTAACATCAACGATTTCAAATTAAAAATAATAATAGTGTTGCAAAAAGTCAGGAGTTAAACTGGATTGTTCATAATTATCTAAATACATACCCGTGTTGCCCCAGCTATCGTTTCTTCCACCACCTTGCCTGCCTCTGCCTTGCTCACCACCATCTTTAGGCAGAGCTTTCTTGACATCCAATTGTTTGCCATTGATTTTGTGGGGTGCATTTACTGTTGAACAAATAAATGTTACTAAAAGTTGATGAAAGTTTATGGATTGCCTAAAACTATCAAAATTGTTGTATATGTCCATTGATTTGCGTACCAGATCTGCCACAGGTTAGGTAGTCAGGTATAGCTAAAATCAAAGATTTAATATCCACAATTAGAGAAGCCAGCCATGGATATTTAGCACTCCATTCTGGGGCAATTGGTGGGCATGTTTCTGCTCAAATCTGTACTTACAGCATACTTTATCAACAGGGTCATAATCATCGAACTCAACAAATCCAAAACCACGTTTCTTTCCCGTAGCCTTGTCTGTGACGATGCTAACATTTTGAACAATCCCATAGTTTCCGAAGTACTCCCTAAGCTGATCCTCATCATGGTCATCTTTGATACCACCAATGAACAGCTTCTTCACTGTGGCTCCAGCTTCAGGGTTCTTGATATCCTGCCTGGCTACTGCCCGCTTTGTTTCTACCAAACTGTAACAATACCTTACATTTAGCAATCAAAATCGAATGAACCGATCTAAAGAATAAGATAAATATTTTTTTGTAGGCCCACCAGAAAATGCCATGTGTTTCAATCCACAAAACATTCACCAAGGCAAGTCATTTTTTATTTGCAGTATAAAACGATGTAAAAATAAGGATTAACTTTTACATAGCTGGACTGCAATTAACTTGTAAGCAGGTACCTACTACTACTACCTATAATTTCTACCTTGTAATGTTGTAGCTAACATAACCAAGTAATCTACGCATCCACTACCTACCTGTAAATAACCTCCTCGTTTCAAAGGTTATAAAGGTTATAAAATGTAAAAATGGTTGTACAAAGTAGCTTACCGTCCATCGATACGGTGTGGCCTATTGTTCTGTGCATCGTCAACCATGTGCGCCTTTGAATACGTGATGAATCCAAATCCACGAGATCTTTTCGTTTTAGGGTCTTTCATTACAACCACATCTACGATTTCTCCCCACTTCTCAAAGTGGGTTTTCAATGATTCATCAGAAGTACGGTAGTTTAATCCTCCGATGAAGATTTTACGGTGAACTTCGGGCTCATCCTGAAAGTAGAGCGATGGTAAACAAAATGGCGGCAATAGCGTGGCGGGATACGGACGACGCCATCAAATTGAGGTCAGCATCCAAACCAAAATCAATATCGCGCCAGAACAAAGAGATATTTTTAAAAATTCCATGAACTGCGTATTAGACAATACACCTACAATCAACGTTTTGACATTGAATGAGTCAACTACCTAGTAGCTTTACACGAGGCAATTAATCTAAAACAGGAATTAATTAGATATCGCCAGCAAAATAATACTTACAAAACCATCATCACCGTTTTGTGGCCTCATTGTAACGTCGGTTGTTCACACAATTAACTAGTAAAAATAGAAATATCTTTTTAAAGCCGCTAACGTAGCACACGACCTTCTCCGCAGAAAGCGACGCCAAAAAGAAAGATGGAATCGAAAGAATGAACAAACAAACGAACGAATCGAAATAGCGGACAAATGAATGAGTATGAACAATGAGGTGAGGAACGATGATTTGGAAGCCAAGTTTGGAAGTTATGTATGTTGCCAGTTAAGGCTTAAAATCCCCATGGTGAGGAAAAATTGCCCTAATGTCAGTTGCACCATTGATTTGGGGTGACTCTACCATTTAGCTAGATTCTCAGATGGCTGTTCTTTAATAATGTGGTGGTACAGTGTTTGTTTGGTTTACAAATAATTGAAAATAATGTTTAGAGATAGTGATAACGTTGTAGCTAACTGTAGGGCTATGATCAGATTAGAGGTATATGTACTCAGGAACGTAGGTTTGCTATAATTGCGTTTTTTCTGGATTACTGATATCTAATAAGTACCTGCGCATTATATATTAAGCGCCCGGATCCGTCACATGAATAAATAAATTAATAAATGCATTTCCTGTTTGGTATATCAATTTGAAAGTCCCCACGAGTAGGTGCTGCCATTTATATAATGGCAACACATTTTTGTTTAGAATTATGTGATTTTAAACTGTGATGTTGGTAGTAACATACAAGTTGTTGACCTCAGAATTTGTTGACAGAATGGCTCATACTCTGGAAATTCGATTGAATCGAGATGGATTGGATTGGAATTGACTCAACGATTCCAATCCAATCCTAGGCTTCTCTGCCGTTATTTGATACTTTCTTTGCACTATGTTTTACATTATATTTCGACTAAAATTTTTCAAAAAATTATATATACAACATAAATTCTAATATTGTTGTTCTTATGCGTAGCAAACTATTCCTGCCAAAAAATATATTTTCAGATATTGTTCCTCAACGTCACTGTGTAGTTGCTGGATTGAGTAGGGACTGTGTAACTGCTTGATTTGTAGGATGCAGCGTTGTTATCGTAAAAATCTGGGTTGCCGTATGTCATACTCTGATTTGCCGTATTTTAAGGGAAAACATAATAAATTACCGTATATAATTTTTTTTGGCAAATAAACACAAATAAAGGAATTTCTTCGAAAAACTAATGAACTCTATTATTAAGTTCCTTGCGAATGAGCTATTCGTTCGACTAAAGCGCCCTGTAAACGATCAAATTTGTTTGACAAATTTGTTTACAGGCTGCATTGCACCTCGTACATTAAGCGAAATAAGCATTAAGCAAATAATTTGACAAACACGTATATTTGTCAAACAAATTTGATCGTTTACAGGGCGCTTTAGATAATCCTAAATAATAGTTCAGTACGTTGTCTCATTCATTTTTAAACTAAGGAGAAAGAGATGGCACGATACGGTGATATGAACTCTGTAATTAGTCGCGTGTCGGGATTTCCCCGGCTATGAGTGGTTCGTTTCGCTGCGCTAGTTAAAAAACGTTTCGTTTCACTTACAGCCAATTGCCGTATTTTTTGATACGGCATTGAAAGGCCTGCCGTATACCGTATTTTCTGAAAAAAATACGTGGATTACCGTATATTACGGCAATTGCCGTATCAATAACAACACTGGTAGGATGGAATCGAGTCGAGCGAGTGAGTAGTGTGGTGTGGAAACTGTGGTAGTCCATATTACCTCTCGTAGAGAGTATTATACTGCTTGCCTCATACTCTGGAAATTAATTATTAGGAATTAGGAGTGAGGCATATATATATCGGAGCAGGTAAAAATAACAGGTATTTTAAAACAACAGCTTGGAACTGTTGTCTAAACCACTGAAATCCTGTTCCAGTTCCATTCCACAACAGCCCGAATCTGCCGAAACATGCGTCTCTTTATTCTAGCATAGGGAGATTACTTTTGTTAGAAGGAGACGCCACGCACGGAACATGTGAGGCATATATATCGGAACAGATAACAAAATAACAGGTGTTTTAAAATAACAGCTTGGAACTGTTGTCTAAACCAACCAATGAGAGCCTGTTCCCTGCCTGTTCCAGTTCCAGTTCCATTCCACAACAGCCCGAATCTGCCGAAACATGCGTCTCTTTATTCTAGCTTATGGAGATTACTTTTGTTAGAAGGAGACGCCACACACGGAACATGCTCTTCTCTATTCTATCTTACGCATCTTACCTTTGTTAGAACGAGATAGCCTGTTACAAGCAGAGAACAGGTGTTGCGTTTGGAAAATACTATGTTGCATGCAACACAACCAGCTGTTATTTTGGAACAGGTTTTTGGAACTGTTGTTTTACTGGAACTGGAACAGGCGGAACAGGTTTCTTATTTTACCTGTTCCATAGGAATACAAAACGATAAGGGGCCTCTACACATTTGCCCATGCTGGGCCAGGCTCCGCCAATGCACAATTGTAGACCACGATCACTTGGTGTTCACACATTGGCGCATGGCTCATGGCTGCCTGGCAAACCAATTGCGACGGACGTCGAAGTAATTACGGCTGCGGCTATTTACTTTGAACGACCAGATTTGATTCAAACTGTGCACACCTGTCAAAGGTCGATGACAATGCAATAATATGAAAAAAAATATATATATAGTTTAAAAAACTAAAAAAAACGCTTTTATAACTAATTGAACTAAAAAGTTAAAAATAAAACTGTAATAACCAATCAAAAAATTTATATTATTGTACAAAAAGCGTGGGGGGCTTGATCTTGATTGTTGTAAATATTTTATCAATAGTTTATTATATCTGAAGTTATTATAAAAAGCACCCTACGCTTTTTTGTACAAGAATATAAATTTTTCAATTGATTATTACAGTTTTATTTTTAACTTTTTAGTTCAATTAGTTATAAAAGCGTTTTTTTTTAGTTTTTACACTATAATTTATTCTATACTGTTTACAAGTATTACAGAACGCAACACAAAAGTGTTCTATCCCGGTCAGCGGCCGGTGACGAACTGAACATTGGCCGATTGTGTAAACACCACAGGCCAGGCTACGCCACGATTCCTTTGAAGTGTGCCCAAAAAACCGACAACTCCCCGATTGCGCGCCATGCTTGACAAATGTCCGCCAACATATACCAATACCCCCTGTACACATTGGCGTTGGCCTGTAGTGGGCCAGCATGGGCAAATGTGTAGAGACCCCTTTAAGTAGCCCCTGCCCTGAATTCAGTAGCAAAGCAAGCAAGCGAAACAAACAGAAGCGTAGCGTTGTTTGTTTGGTTGGTTAGGTTGGCGATAGTGGCGACTGGTTGGCGGCCATTTTAGCGTTGTTATAGAGAAAAAAAAGAATTTGGAAAAGAAAAAAGTGACGGTCACTTGTAGTGCACGCTATAAAATCTTTTTACTTCCTAATTTGTATTTCTTATCTTCAAAAACCTACCTTGGAGGCTTCGAAATACTTGAACTAGTAGTATTTCACTGTAATTGACGTAGCTAACCAACCGTACACAGCATTATCTGCTGACACAATTTTATTTGCCAACTCAACATGAAGCCCAACGGTGGTGGTGACGAATACGTAAGTACAAAACGAGACTATAACTGTAAAAATGCCTAAATGTGTTCGCCGTAGGATGTCATCCGTACTTAGATTCATCTTTGTACTTTTCAAGATGTTCTATTTCAGCGTTGTCCCATGTTGAAGGTTAGTTTGTAACTAGGCTTACCTGCTACCCGCCCGCCATGAATAATGTGAACTGGCAGGTGCAAACAAGGTTTATCAGACTGCGCTTGAATATAGCACCCGCGAACAACTCCAAGCCAGTCCAGCCTTTGAACTTCCATGTTGTATTAATGGTACAGTTACAGATGTGCCTACTCGGATATTAAGCCGTCTTGTTTGGTTTAGTTCAACACTTTGTACTCAAAGCCTAACCTCACTACGGCTCCAAACTACTAACATCACAGCCACTTTTTTTTTCGTTATCTAAAATGTACTAACGAATGTAAAAATGTAATGTGTAATGAGGAACCTACTTACAAATCACTATAAAAGAATGATCCTTGTGATTCCACCAAATATATTTAATGGTCTTTATAATGCATTATTACTGTTTTTACACTACAGGAAGAGCCTGAGCATTTAAGGAAGTTATTCATTGGTGGATTGGACTATCGCACAAATGACCAGTCATTGAAGTCATTTTATGAGCAATGGGGAGATATTGTGGATGTTGTGGTCATGAAAGATCCTCAGACCAAGAGGTCACGAGGCTTCGGCTTTATCACATATTCCAAAGCTTTCATGGTGGATGATGCACAGCTGAACCGACCACATAAGATTGATGGAAGGTAAGTGAAGCTATGAGCACCAAGTACCTATTTAGGTCAACTTCATAAAATAGTTTTATTTCTATCCATATATTTGGTTTTGTGTAGGGCAGGAAGAATCCTGCCCTACACAAAACCATTTTAGTTCAATGCAACAACAATATTATCAGACAATAATAAGTTTACCTTGTAATAACAATATCATTTTGCAAATAAGCATTATAGTTAAACACAATCATAAAATAATGATTTCATACGTTAATACCCAACGTTAAACAATTATTCACATTTGGATGACATTAAGGCAAATAGGTTTGAAAATGTAATAAAATTATTAAATCCTAATGACCCACTATGAATGCTTGCCAACAATTTTATATAAATCTGCCTACGTAGTACATAATTGTGTATGGTATTTTTAGGATCGTGGAACCCAAGAGGGCAGTGCCACGAGAAGAAATAAATAGACCGGATGCAAGTGCCACAGTCAAGAAGCTGTTTGTAGGGGGTCTCAAGCAAGAAATTGAAGAGGAAGATCTAAAGGAGTACTTCAGTGCATTTGGAAACATTGTCACAGTCAGCTTGGTCACAGAAAAAGAGACCGGCAAGAAGAGGGGTTTCGGTTTCATTGAGTTTGATGATTATGACCCTGTTGACAAAGTGTGCGGTAAGGGCGTCTTCAAATAAGCCGCGGGGTGCCGCGTGACCGCGTCGCTGCAGCGGCGCTGCAACCGTGCTGCTTTGTTAATCCATATTAAAAAAACGCGCGACCGCAGCGCGACAGAAGCGCCGCTGCGATGCGCCGCCACCGTGGGGCTGCGGCCGCGTGTTTTTTTTGTATGGATTTACAGAGCAGCGCCCGCCTCGCTGCGGCGCCGCGGTCGCGAGTCTAATTTGAAGGCGCCCGTTGTTTGTTAAAAACCATGTGTTATTTATTACAGCTCTATTGATTAAAATTACAATGCTTGTACCCAATTGCAGGAACTCCCAACCACAAAGTAAAAGGGCACCGTCTTGATGTAAAGAAAGCGCTGTCTAAGTCTGAAATGGCGGGCGCTGGTGGCGGTGGGGGCGGTGGCGGCGGCCGCGGGGGGCGTGGTGGTGGCCGCGGGGGCGGGGGCGGTGGCGGCAGCGGCTGGGGCAGAGGCAACCAGCAACAAGACTGGGGTGAGACTACATAATCATTTTTAGCATCTACTTGCGGCTTCACTCTGGCAGACAAAACAGAAAGTAGCCTATATGAATTAATTACTCTATGAACGCGTTTATTAACAGCAAACTAAAAGAAGTGAAACATCACATTGTATGTATGTGAGTCAATTGAAAACTGAAATGAAATGAAAATGAATTTATTTGCAACACATCAAAAAGAAAACATTCATATTAATAAGTTAATAACTACCTAAGCCATAACACAAGAAATACACACCTACAAAATAAACATAACAACAAAATAAATCAAACAAAATAAAACAAAATTTAAAGGAAGTCGTAGGTAGAAATATTATTTTCATCCCACCAGCTCTGAAAGTGTGTTTTTGCTGTTTAATTTCTGGCTGTAAAAGCCGTTTTTATCCGCTAGAGGATAAAGTAAATTTGAATTTAGAATATCGTGTTCAATAAGTTTGTGAATACACAACCTATTTACTTCTACCTCCATGGTGCCGAACTTATCATACAACCTTTTTTATTTTGTTAAAAACTCGCACTCGTAACCTTCTTGGTGTATTTATGAATTCAAAACACCATTAAACCTATTGACTTCTACCTGCATGGTGCCGAATTTATCACACAACCTTTTTAAATTTGTTAATACCTTCTTGGTGTGTTACTTTTAGTCGCGCCATGTTCTTTTTTGCATTAGTCATTTCCTCGCTGAGGTGGGATGAAAAGTTAGGTACGTGTTGCACTCGAGTGCAAAGATTTGGTTAAACTTTAGAATCCTGCGCTTGCTTAGTCATCAAAATTGAGCACGCGGTTAAAAAGCAGCTTTGCACTCTTGTATAACAAATAACTATTACAAAAAGTGCTGCAAATGGGACCATAGCTCAGCATGATGCAGGCTGGCAACAACCTACGTTGGTCTTCCGCTAGGTCCTATTTAAAAAACCTACCATGAGCGGATGTGAAAACTAAATACTTATACATAAACAAAAAGTAAATACAATAAAAAAAGGAAAATTTAAAAGGCATTCTACAACTAAAAACAATGCACCACATAACTCACATAATACCTAATAGTAAGTTAACATTTAAAACAAAAACATCATAATTATCCAACTGTAAGAATAAAAAAAAAAATTATATAAAAAATACGTAATTATATAGCGCTTGTATCGTGTAAAAGAGCCTTCTGATCGATTCCCCGGCACATGTCTTCGGTCAAATTTCATTAGCTAGCAAACTCGACAGTTTTTTCATAGCTAATAAATGCCTTATAACAAAATTTTATGTTATGGCAGGCGGCGGTTACAACTCCGGGTACGGCCAGGGCCAAGGCGGATGGGGCAACCAGAACCCTTGGGACAGTAACAGCGCTGGCGGCGGTGGCGGCGGCGGCGGCTGGGGCCAGCAAGGAGGCTGGGGTGGCGACCAGGCCGCCGGTGGCTGGCAACAGGGTTCCTTCGGCGCAGGCTACCAGCAGTCCTTCAGTGGGGGACCCATGCGGGCTAACACTTACTCTAACACGCAACGCGCCCAACCTTACAACCAAGGTGAGGCGCAACCTTACAGCTACAATCAAGGTGAGGATAACTATGTTTACTACCACTACTAGTCTAGTAGTTTATGTGCTAGCTTGGGGCTTCGGAACTGGTGCGTTGACTTTCATTAACCCGATGTTTTAAAAAGTTGTTTGAATAAATTAGCTTATATTATAATATTTCAAAAATTCACATGCTTTGAACTCATTACACTACAGGGGGCCAATTCTAGACGTTTAGAGATTTACGCTCGAAATAGAGATTTGAAATGTCGCGAAAGCAGTGTCATATCACCAAATTTGTCGAAGATAATATCGAACCGCGCTAAAATGCGTATTCTAGCCACCGTTAGACTTTTACGTTAGACTTTTACTTTAGAGATGTCAGAAAGAAGGTTCATTCTTAGAACTTCCACAGACTATCCCGTTGTTGTTCATGTTTATCTACGTTCCGTTTCTATCGATAGAATAGTTCGATAGCACTAACTTTATTATTGTCTTTAAATAAACACATTTCCTATTAAACGGCGTTTATAATGCGTTCTTGTTGTTGTTTATAATAGATTCATTTTCATTAGATAGTAATCAATGGACTTTTCGCACAAAATGTTAGTTACAATAATTAATTCCGGAAACACACGGAACGTTATGTACCATAAAACTGTAAACTTTGTTGTTTGTAATCTATGGTCAGTTGTCTATGAAGTGTTGTAGATATGTCATTGTCAGGATCAATAATAGGATATGTTATTGTCAGGATCATTACACTCAAGAGTAGGACTCCGATGACTTGAATTTTTAATTCAAAGGTTAACAATTAGATGGCCATTCAATGCAAAAAGAAAATTTTTCTCTCGAAGCTTGAACCCCGGATACAAGTATAGACGTTGACTGTCTGATTGACTGCTCTTCTAACTGCGCCATTGAATAATTACTAAGTACGAGCTAAACTCAATCACTCCTCACTTATTGTAGGTTTATGAGAAAGCATTATTCGCGTTCTCGCTCCCAACTTGTATCCCCTACAAACAAGTAAACATCATTGACTTTTTATCAAAAAGTAAGACTAGGTGGTATGGTCTTGGTACTCTAGTCTGCTCCAAGGACCGAAAGAAAAAAAAAGCCCAAAGTCACCCAAAGTATATTAGAGATGTCAATGTCGACTACTACTCACCACTCGACACATATCTAACGACCTTCGCTCGATAAATGTCTATAGTGATATTGCTGGAATACGATATCTATTGAAAATGTCATGTCTATTTAAATTTGACAGTTCTTGTGATATATATCTACCGTGACAAAAAAGTCACTGGTCTAGAATTGCCCCCCAGTTATTGTTAGCAAAAAATATCCTCATTGGGTAGTGAATGCATGCTTGTTACATTTTTAATTAAACACTTCCCTGATTTAAATTAATCATATCTCACATTATAGCTTCACTTTGCCACATTTATTTTGAAATAGTAGCTCTCAGTAAGTTAAATTACAATAGGCAAAGCACATAGCTCTTAAGAGCGGGTCGTGCGAAAATTTGAGATTTGTTGGTAAAAAATTCATAACTAAATAACTAAGTGACATTTTAAAAATCGCAAAAGGACTAATTGTAGACTATACATTTGAGATTAATTCGAATTTAAGTGTTTTAAAAAAATATACTATTTAACATGACATTCTATTTAACGCTAATGAAAATCGTATGTCAGCGTTAAATAGAATGTCATGTTAAATAGTATATTTTTTTAACACACTTAAATTCGAATTAATCTCAAATGTATAGTCTACAATTAGTCCTTTTGCGATTTTTAAAATGTCACTTAGTTATTTAGTTATGAATTTTTTACCAACAAATCTCAAATTTTCGCACGACCCCCTCTTAAAATTCGATCATTTCTACAAAGGCGTTCATAAACTGGAAGACGAATCGTAAGACGCCCCCGAATGACTGACCTGATCAACAACATTGTAAAGATTGAGCCATGTCTATTGATAGTAAAGGTTCAAATCGTTCTTCCTGGAAATTTATTGAAGGCCTCCAGCTGTAGATTTCTTCAGGCTCATGATGATAACGACCAGCAGCCTTACTGCCAAGTTTTCAGTCAGAAGTTTATTGAGCAAAGACAGTTCCTGATTCCAACCAATTGACCATTGACCAATTGACATTGACCACTACAATCTGGGCCTCTTCAAGGCAAGAGTGAATAGGTGTCTTCTAGACCATCCTGCCCCATCGTCGGTTACATTGTCGCTTACCATCAGGTTAGATTGATGGTCTAATGACTCTAATCTAAATCATGTAAAATAAAAAAAATGGTTTCAAATCTTTGCGGCAAGGCTAGTGTCGGATTAGTTGAAATCTGAAACTGCCTATGTTAAATGAACTTCACCAAGCTAAAGTGGGTGATTCAAAGGTATAAACCGCCAATGAAGCACCTACAAGACCGCGGTTTGGTAGGTACTCCATTGGCGGTTTATACCTTTAGCTCGCAGGCTCGTCGGTTTTGGCTCGCCAATGGATCACCCACTTTAGTGGTAAAGCTACAGTACCTCCCATCGGTTCTATTGTAACTATAGCTATTTGATTGTATCCTGTACATTACAGGCGGTAACGGCGGCGGCGGCGGGTATTCAACCGGCGCTGTGGCCGGCAACTCCGGCGGCGGTTATAACTCGGGCAGTAATAATGCCGGCGGGAACCAACGTCGGTTCTAAACTTCCTCTTGTAAGTACAAAACAACACTGGTCCACTATTCCTAGTTATTCATTGGTCTGGTAGCGTTCGCCTTTGTATAACGTTCTTTTTCGATCTTCAAATAATTTACTGCATAAAGGCCTGGGTACGTCTAAAGGCCTGCGCACACCTAGTTCGCTGGCGAACGCGATCAATGAAACGCTGTCAAATATCGCTGTCAGATTTGAGATTTGACAGCGAATATTTGACAGCGTTTCACTGATTGCTACTGCCAGTGAACTAGGTGTGTTCGGGCCATAACGCGTTGGCGATCAGTGAAACGCTGACAAATATGAGCGATATTTGACAGCTTTTCACTGATCGCCATCGCCATCGCGCTAGATGTGCGCAAGGCTTTAGGTTATTATGTTGACAGTACAATTCTTTTTCTTTTAATGTTGTTGTAATTTTTATCATTGCTAAACTGAGTTTAAACTAATTGTGAATATTTTCAGTCAAAAGATAATGCTACACTTTCATTCCAAATGTTACCATTTAGTGCTTGAATTTCCAGTAATATTGGTTAAAATAACATGAATATTACGGTCGCAACAATACCATTTTAATTATGTACTCTTTTATATTTTTATAGAACGTTATACGGAGGCCAAACTGCCGTAGATATACCTGACTGAATAACACTACCGGACTGAGACTATTGTCACGAGACACAAATTGCCAGGGAGATCTTGCAACATTATCAAACACCGTATTTTGACCTGTTCATATTAAATAAACCGATTATTCCAGAAGTCTTATAAAGTCGGCTACACGTGTCTCGCTTCAATTATCTCCATACTGACGAAAAACATTTCAACACTCATCAATTCGACTTGTGTTCACAAACATGCCAACAGTTTTTTATTTCATGGGCTGGCCTCGGGCTATTGCCTTGCCCAGCTTAGCCTATACAGCAGTGGACTTCAGGCTATTGATGAATTCTTAACAGTAGTAATCGCCAAACGATGGCCAAGTTCAGTGGTTGTGTTGATCTTGTGTTGCACTTACTATCGAAATGATGCACTGGAATGTTCTTGGTCAGTATACAGTAGTCGGAACAGATATTTATAGCTCTGCTGATAATATCCGTTACGATTATTGTGCATACCAAATCAATTTTTATTTTATTTTATCATTAATCATGAGTAACTCTTTACATTACATACAAAACATAATTGACCCCTATGTTATTGCAATAAAATTAGATTTAATAATCTTATCCCCCCCCAATCATGAATATCAGAAAGAATCCTTGCATTTAACATTTAAAATGCAGTTAACCCACAAATTTGCAATTCATACACATCCTACTAACAATTTTCAGGCATGGTTTATCTTTTTCGTTACTGTGTACTTATGAAAGTATTTTTCAATGCGTAGGTGTCAAGTTGCTTAGTTGAAGCTAGGCAGGCAGTCCTAAGGTTAGAGAAGGAAGGTAGGCCAGGCGACAGCTAGCTAGTGAGGCACAAGCGGACTAAAGAAGCGACTATAGCACAGTCACTTTACCAATTAATTTCTCCCAAACAGAAGGTTTGTTCACATAAGGTACTGTAGGAATAGATCCATTTTATTCTTGTTATTTATAGTCGTTAGCACTCACAGTTTTTACATTTTTAATATCACTGTTTACAAGCACTACTGTGCGGTGTATACGCATACACTTAACAAATTAATTTAACTCTCATTCAATTCAGTTTTAATATACCTAATTGTAAAAGCTGTGGCAATTGAGCATAACATGTTTTCATAGAATTAAGATACTTATTATCCTGTTTTTTTTTGCTTGTTTTTGAATATATTTCAACTTTGTCCAGATAGCTATAACATTCCATGTGATTCGACTAATATACATTTAGATAAAACATGTTTTGAATACAACATAAAATACACTTCACTGGTATAATAGCTATCAAAATATTTACAAGTTTTAAGAATAATGTAATGTACTGATGTTGATGTAAGGGTACGGTTACATATTGTATTGACTTTCAATCAAATTATTGACATGGCAAAGTTTTCTAAAATAGGTATCGAAAATAAATTGTACTACTATACTACGTAAGAAATATTTTTGTGAAATTTGCATTATTTAAAATATTAATTAGCTATGTGTTAGTTATGTTTAAAATAAAATAAAGATATTTTTTATCTCTCTAGCGTAAGTTATCAAGATGTAGAAGTGTAATTTTAATTTCTATGTGCGGTAAAATTAAAAAACTATGTACTATTTTCCATGGACTCTTCTACACGAGCCGGAGCTCTCACCGTGGAAAAGGCCATGGTAAGTTGACTATGGAAATAAACAACCCAAATAATTCAAGTATTTTATTTTAATATAACCTTCTTATCGTAATTAATTCAACACATACATACATACATAAAATCACGCCTTATTCCCATGGGGGTAGGCAGAGATCACGGATTTCTACTTGCTACGATCCTGACACACCTCTTTCGCTTCATTCACTCTCATAACATTCTTCATACATGCTCGTCGGTTTAGGGTACTCCTAACCTGGCCTTTCTCTAAAACGTCTGCGATCTGATCGAGATACATGCGCCTAGGTCTTCCCCTTCCAGCAGTTCCATTCACACTCGCCTGATGCAATTGTTTTGTTAATCTCCTTTCATCCATTCTCTCTACATGTCCAAACCATCTTAGCATACCTTTCTCTACTCTCATCACTACGTCTTCTTTCACACCGCATTCCTCTCTTATCACACTGTTTTTCACTCTATCACTCAACTTTACGCCACACATACTACGCAACGCTCTCATTTCTACTGCACACCCAATTAATTCAACACACTATACGTAAACTCCACTCTCTAATTAAATAAAGATGTACTTTACAGTACTTTATACAATCTACTCTTAATTTACAAATCAATAGACATTTTATTTAAAAAAACAGGTTACGAAAATAAAGTAAGAGCAGGTACAAAATATTCTTGAAGCAAATAGGAAGATAGATTATAATTTAATCAGAAGGTAATCGTGCAAACTGTAGTTCTTTTACATCTATGAAAATAGATTTGAGAAAAACTACTAGGCTTTACTGAAAATTATCTTGCTTCTTACTAAATTGAATCTTGTCATGAAAGCTTGAACCTATGTTTTAACATTCTGGAATACCAGCAGCTAAATTATTGATTCATCACTTATTTATCTTTAGGTACTGATACAATCTTTCCATTAAATACGGTTAGAACTCTGTTTTGATTTAATGAATAAAAATATTACGCGGAAAACACTACGCTTTACGATGCCTCTCAGCTCAGTTGGTAGTAGCTTTGCCTTCTGCGCCGTAGGTCGTGGGTTCGATCCCCACCGAGGACAAACATTTGTGTAGAGAACACAGATGTTTGTTCTCTGTCTGGGTGTAATATTGTATTCTATGTAGGTATTTACAAAAAAAATGTATCTAAGTATTATATCAGCTATCTGGTTCCCATAGTACAAGCTCTGCTTAATTTGGGGCTAGATAATGTTGTGTGGATCGTTCAAATAGTTATTTATTTATCTTCTTTCTTTCCCGACTAGTGATGTGTTTCTTTGCCCGGTCTCAGTAGTGATGTTAGTATATTATCCTAAAACCGGCTATCAATACCTACTCTTACTTTCCATGTTAATTTAATTCGACTATAGAGCTCCACCTGATGCGGAGCGGTAGTTAACTTTTGACTAGTCTTAATCTATTTGTCGTGCGTATTCGGTGGATGTTGGACTGGCAGACAAGGGCATGGCGGTGGGCAGTATGCTGGGCTTAGCACTGATGGGAACAAGCCTGATGCAGCCGCTAGATGTCTGCAATGATAAACTGAAGTCAGCATTCGTATAATTACCAGTTGTGGTGACGCAAGTTTTTAAAACAGTTATTTTTGCTAAAATCAATAAAAGCAGCCAAGTGGGAGTCGGACTCGCCCATGAAGGGTTCCGTAGCACGACAAACTACAAGAACCTTTATATTATGTTACTTGATGTAACATAATAAGGTTCTTGTAGTTCGTCGAAAGGTAAATTGCGGTTTACGGTTTATGACGTATAAAAAAAAAACTACTGACTAGATCTCGTTCAAACCAAATATCGTTGGAAGTTTGCATAGTAATGTACAACATATATTTTTTTTAGTATTATCATTCTCTTACTTTAGAAGTTAGAGGGGGGGGGACCAACTTTTTTCCACTTTGGAAGTGTCTCTCGCGCAAACTATTCAGTTTAGAAAAAAACGATATTAGAAACCTCAACATCATTTTTGAAGACCTATTCATAGATACCCCACACGTATGGGTTCGATGAAAAAAAATTTTTGAGTTTCAGTTTTAAGTATGGGGACCCCCTAAATTTATACTTTATTTTTTATTTTTATGTAAAAATCTTAATACGGTTTACAGAATACATCTACTCGCCAAGTTTCATCAGTCTAGCTCTTACTGTTTCGGAGAAAAATGGCTGTGACATACGGACGGACAGACAGACAGACATGACGAATCTATAAGGGTTCCGTTTTTGCCATTTGGCTACGGAACCCTAAAAATCCAAATTCCTCCTGCATAAGGTACCGTATGGTAAGTTTTCAGAGTTTATACAAGCTACAAGGGTTTGTAAAATGGGGCTGTAACATTGAGTGGAACGGGATACGGCGCTGATATAGTTTTTATTTTATTTTATACAATTAACTGATGGAACAAACATGACCCGCTTGATGTTTAGTGGAAGTAACCATCGCCAATAACAAGGTATTGCCTCGTAGGTCACGCACTTCAGAAACGTGCCCTACGATACACTGCCCTGCGTCCATCAACTTGAGGCGTACACGTGTTCAGCCGACTGAATTTAAATTAAATGTAAGTCAGTTTCAAATGGAACTATTCGTAGAGCGTCTTGAATTTCGAAGCACTTAGTTCGTACTGCGTTTATTTAGTTCTGCTGGTCTATGAAGATGTCACGAGGTGTTTTGGAGGAAGAATAGACGAATTATGAAAAAAATGGTTAAACATAGAGCAAATAGGTAGGTATAGGTATTCACCTGTATTGCTGGTCAAGTTGCGCCTTTTCTATCCGTTTGTCTTTGGCTCTTCGGTTTTGAAACCATATCTTCACTTGCGTCTCGCTGAGTGACAAAGCTGATGCCAGCTCACACCTAAATTAAATTAGCCCATTTTAATTGAGACCGTTATTGTGTCATGTCAGTTTAGTTTATTGACTTGACTGCCAATAAGGTAATGTGGTTCAGTTACCTCAAAACTGAACTAAACTAAAAAGAGGGTTTCAAAATACGGTGAAAGGAGACATTGTGAAGAAACCGCTGCTCTCCTTTAGTAGAGTCACTATGTTATTGGGTCATACAAAAGAGACCACCACCTCGAAATCTCTAAACGAAGTTTTCTGATGGAACAAGCATTATGGCCCAACTGATGTTAAGTGGTAACCATCGCCTATAACAAAACTTTGCCACGCAGGTCAGGAACGTGCCTTTTGTCGCAATGCCTTGTATCCAAGAGATTAGGAGATGTAGGTAATTAATTGGTAAGTAGGTAGGTACACGGTTGTCGGAACACAAACCTCGAATGGTCTGAGTAAAACTTACCCTAATCTTAGCCTCGGCATAGGCAGTGCCTGTTAGATATACATCTATGGTAAACTAAGTAAAACAATATGCCTATGCTTTGGTTAGTTTTTACCTTCGAGCTCTTGCCACATATTCCCCCCTGGCATACTCCAACTCCAGCCTCAGCGTCTGGTGAGCAGAGAATGTGGTACGCTGCCGACGAGGTCGACTCTCCTTACGTCTTCTTCGAGCCACTAGACAACAAACAGAAAGTTAGAACCTATAATTTGACTGATTCGGCCACGTTAGTACCTATGTATGATAGCTATAAGTTGGAAGATTCGGCGAACGCTTGTAGGTATCCTACTACTTGATCTCATTACAACGAACAACGCTAAGTTTTTCAATAAACAGCATATTTATGCAACCCAGTTCGAAATTTAAATAAAACCTTTGATAATTTACCTCCTTGGCTGTCATGTTACCAAGTAAAAAATATTCCATTTTTAAATTACGACATATGAAATTATGAATGATTTAACTGTGATGGTCATCTAACTAACTGGCCGCTAAACAAAGACAAAGGCTAAACACGACAGTTTTTCATACAACTTTTGAGCATGTTTAAGAAAAAGCTCTAATAATTGCGGGGTTTGCTGATAGAATAACACCATACATACCTAAACAAAAAACTTCATCCAATTATCTTGTTCTCAAGCCAAAACAAAAGTGGCAAAAAACAACACATATTAAAACTACCACATCATATAAGGATTCCCCGTTCTGTTAATTACTAATACCCATGAGAAAAGCGTGCTTGTAAGAGCTCGGATTCGCGCCAGACTGCCCCGGAAGTGATCACATGAAACCCTTGCTCACCGCATAAGAGTGAATCACGATTATTTGTATAGCGAGCCAACACAATATGAGTTGTTTCAGCTACTCTACAGTAGTAGAGTCTAGTAAATTTGGCTGACTATACCACTTCATTTTACGTGATCTTAGGTCCTATAAAGCACTAGAGCATGGATTCCCAAAGTGGTCGATATCGACCCCTTGGGGTCGATTTTGGTTTCCTAGGGGTCGACATAAACGAAAACTGATTTTGGGGGTCGACGAGGTCAAAAAATCGACCCCTATTAAATTAACACAAGTTCTTATTTCAAAGTTTCAAGATAGGTAGGTAGGTAGGTACTGTATTGTTTATGTTGTGTTACATGTACTTAGAATAATTAATATTTTTGTAGGAAATAGCATTGTTGTATATGTGCATTATGTAAAGTCTCAAATTCGTACAACGTACGTTTTTGTTAAATTTTGATGAGAAAATGAAGTCAACTTTATTCACATAACCAAGTGCAAAGTTTTCCAATTGGTACCTTAGTACCTAGCTATTTAGTATCATTAGGAAAAAAACTAAAGATAAGCCAAGCCCCCTTATTCATAATAGTCTGCTAAATTAAAGATTACTTGCTTGCTACTTGCTAATTTTCACTCTGTCTTCTTCTATTGACATAAGTCGAGAGAGACCTATGCAAAAATAACACACTGTAGCAGCTGTTTTAAGTTAGCGGACCATTGTGAATAAGGGGGTTGATCTTAAAAGTAGGTAATTTGGCATTGGGGGTCAGAGGTAACCGTTCATTTTGGAAAAGGGGTCACTTGTCCAAAATAGTTTGGGAATCCCTGCACTAGAGTGTCAAGCGTAGGTAAGTATAGATTTTAGAGAGTCAGGACTCTGAATAACTCTGAATAGTCCTCTGAATAATGAAAGAGGCGGGTGCTAGATGTAAATGCTTAGTAGGTAGGTATATATTATACTTAGCTGTCATCCATCCTAACTAGAACAGCACAGATATAGTTAGCAGTTACCTACGTCACCTCGCTATATTCGATCCCTTCACTTTTAACCTACTACTTGTAGGTACCTACTACATAACTACACCAGCTTCTTGATCAAAAACCCCACGCCACAATACCTACAACTTTTTTTAAATATAGATACCTACCTAGCTAAAGCATTTAGCTGACATCACACCTGATGGAAAGTGAGGATCCACCTGTTCAGTCCTGTCTTAAAAATTCCTATTAAAACGTTACGGAAATACTGACGCCGCCGGTAGAGTTCCACTCTTTGGCTTGAGATTGATACTGCAATATTGGGAGGGAGGAGGGGAGTAACATATTCCACCTCCCACGTGGAAGCAACCGATCAAATCAGTGACCGGGCAATCGTAAAGAACCGTTAATAAATTTGTATACGGTTTATTGTGTGTCTACTTCCTACCAATAAACGTATCAGTTCGTACTATAAAAGCTGAATCAAAACGCTTTGTACGAGAATGTGGAATACTTATATGAACGAGTCTACTATGAACAAGTGGCACTTATCCGGTGAATTCTGTGTTATGTGCCCTAAGTATGCATATCTTAAAAAATCATTTCCTGCTAGCAGTTGGCAGGAACTAGGAAGTGTCACACGGCTGCTGTGATTGAGGCTTCGCAGCATATGGCGTGATGCGGTGTCAGTTACGATGATGTCCGGTCGATCCACGGTCCACTGCTCATAACCCGCCACGGTACTGCAATATCCAATCAAAAGTTTTTCTATAATGTCATTAAATTAGGTGCCTAGGTACTCATAAAGTGTTTTTGTATAACGTTTATAAATTAAACAAACCTGAGTTTTCGCCATCACGCACAATTCACTTTTGAATTTGCACCAAAATTTGCCCGCAAAAATACGCTCCGCACTCGACAAGTTCCAACAATTTACTGAGTGAAGTTACCGCCACACCAAATAGACAATGACCATAAACATAAAACCTATTTTCTACCAAAATGAATAAATGTTGCAAAAGTATTCAGATATTTTATTTGCCTAGAAATTGTTCTTCGGGCAAAGATCCCCTTGGTGGCAATGTTGGCGTATTTCACGGTAGATAGACCTAGCTTATTACGTAGATAACTTGTCTCATAATATTGACGATACATAATAAAGGCACCTCCCTAAGTCTGGTTGTAGGCAATAAATATTGCACATCGGCTTTTCGGTTAATAGAGCGCTATACCTTTCCAACGTACCTACACTGCGCTCTTATTGAAGCCGAAATTAGCCGATGTGTAATAATTGTTGACTACTTTACTATACCTATGTCCAGCAGTGAACTTCTTCAGGCTGTTCATGATGACTAAACTATACTAGCGGTAGCGTCAGATCCCGGCTTCGTAGGGGTGTAATTTTGAGAAAAGAGCCTTTTCATTTTGAAGATAAAACAAAGTCGGTATACGACCTAAACAGTTCAGTCTAATTTTTACACCTAACCACGCTATTGTTTTTGTGTATTTGCTGCCACGTTATTGTAGCGCATCAGGGATGTTTGCGGAGGCGCGCACAGATGATTTCTATGCCATAGAACCGCATCCCTGATGAGCCGCTTACGGGGAGGCACCAACAGTCTGCTGAAAGTCGTTGCCGAGGACATGTACTCATCTTTTATGAGACACTGGTGTGACGGTTGGTGGACTTGGTCTCGCTTAGACACTAAGCGAGAGATCGGCCCAAGGCCGATCTCTCGCTTAGTGTCTAAGTAATTGTGTGTGTGTGTATACCTATTGTTTATTACTAACATAGTTTTTAAGTTATTTTGTCGTGTTACTAACCCCTATGGATCAAGGTCTGAAATAAAAAGTTTTTATTTTTTTTTATTTTTTTTAACGATGAAAGTGTTATTAGGGTAATTTCACGATATGGGTAGATAAAATACATCTAATGTAATTTGAACGTTTGAAGGCCTCATCTTCGCCATAATTGCCAAAGAATAAGCTCGCATGATCAGGCTCGTTAGCGATGCGTGCGATTGTTCTGTTCCGTCCATTACATTCTGAGTGTGATACGTTTAGTATTGTCCAGAGGATAATAGAGAACGAACTAGATTGTTACTACAAATAGGCGCTCGTGAGAGTTGAAAGCTTTTTGTGCAAAAATCATTAGCAAATGATGAGTATGAAAAAGCAAAATGTGGATCTATCTAACCTACTTTGATCCACATAATATGAAGTGGTACCTGTACCTAATCAATAGGTATTTCTGTTTTTTATACTTACTACCGCACATAAACATACTAAGTACTTACCTACCTACAGGATTTATGCAGATTTTTGGCAAAACAATGGGCAACCTTATCGATGAAAGCGATCTCTTCCAGACATCCTTCGTCATTGGAATGGACTAAGTATGTCAAACTCAAAATGTAGGTAGGTTAAGTACCTATTCACTGAATATAGCTAGAACTCTGTTTTACTTATTACGCGGCAAACTATACGCATGACGACGCCATCTTCCTTCTTCTTCCTACTCTAGGGATGTGTCCTGTTGCATGATCCGATTAGAGATGTCTTATTCCCAAAACCGGTTTACAGTATATAGGTATCGGATAGGTACGTATAAGTAGTAAGTACCTATCCGTAAGCACTTTAATTGCAACGAGTACAATGCCGTAAAATCATACAAAACGGTTGACAAAGCATAATAGAGAAATCTGTACATCCATAGATAAACGATATTGTTGGCTTAATTTCACAATGAAAAGGGGTGGCTGGGAAGCGTCAGCTGTGGTCCCCCCCTGTATGTAATTGGCCAACAATAGCGACATAATCTGGCTATGCTGTCGCGTTCAATCATCGTTCCAATTTAAAGTGGTTTTTTTTTATTAGTAGATACCTACTATTAACCAGTTTTGGGAATAGGACATCTCTATTCGGATCAAGCAAGAAGTTACGTCTCTAGTGGAGAAAAAGAAGCGGAAGAAGGATAATAAGGCGTCGTTACGTGTAGTTGTATTGTTTGCGGTGTAATGGGGTAAAACCAAGGGTAAAACAGAATTGGAGCTATAATCTATGAAGAGTTTTCGTCTTATCACTACTTAGCTAAACATTTTGCTGCCATGATGGAAAGTGAGGATGCAGCCTAAGATGCAGCATCCTTAGCCTTAATCCACCTAAACCTAATTACTTAGTAGTAAATAGTAGTAAGTAGTAGTACAGTAGTAGGCAACAAATATTGCACATCGGCTAATTTCGGCGTCTTAGAGCGTAGTATGCGTCAGAAGAAGATAGCGCTCTCGAAAGCAGAAAAGCCGATGTGCAATATTTATTGCCTACAACCGTAGTAAACACTAACTACGGTTGTAGGCAATAAATATTGCATTATTATACTCCAATTATGGAGTGATATGGTTTGATAGTTTGTAAGAAGGTTTTCTCGGTAATCAGACCTAACTTTCCACAGTTGTATTGATGTAAAAAAAAGATACACAAGCTACTAGAAGATCACGCTTTCAGCTGCTTAGGCTTATAGAAAAGAGTGGAAGAACTATAATAACTTTATAACTCGATGTACCTAATCGGAGCTATTGAATTTTGTCTATAAAATAAATGTAATTCAAGTAATGTCTAATCAGACCTATTCAAGCAAACATAGGTACTGGATGTCAGTAAGATATCTGTTCATCAGTTATCGGCTACTCCCCTGAATTAAGTCCGAACTCATGATTAAAAATATGATAGGCCTTCAACAATGGGCGATTGGGGTTGCGACCCCATAATATTCATTAGCAGATCCCCTAATTACGGTTCCGTTGGAGCGAGCCCCCGAGATGAGAGATCACACCTGACTTGTTTGCGTTCGAAGTTTTGTTTTCAATTGGCACAGTCGACTACAGAAGTGGCTGAGCAACTATTTTCAGATACATACACCTATATACGCATGATCCAAGCTGTTTTACCCAAATATAAGTTCTAATAATGTGACCTATAGGTACACTTATGACCTATAGGTATAGGTACTTAGTACTTACCTATTAATTTGAAAAACTTGAAAAACCAATTTCAATCTTCTCATCGCGTCACTGGTTCTTCCAAACCAGTGGGGTGAAAGGATTTTAAGTGCGCCTCACTCCGAGAGGCTTCTTTCATGCACTACCAATACCAAACTGCTAAACCGATTTTGATGGAAAATTTTACGGGAACAATCTGAGCATAACCATCCTGTTAAAAAAAAGGTTTTTTTGGCAGAAATAAAAATAAGAAAATAATACAACCGGATTGATAATCTATATTCTAAAAGACTTGGCAGCTTGTTGCCCCTTCAAATTGAGCTTTAAAATATGCATTTTCAAATAAAAACCAATCAACATTGCTTCTACACCTGCCGACTTTCACCAGCAATTTGAATAGAACGGTACGAAGCAGCAGAGTCGCCTAGCTCTTCTGATAGTGACTGTGCCTTTGCCCACCGACTGTGATTATTCTGTGTATTTTGTAAAGATATTGATATTGCGGGGTGCACGCTCAAATGCATTTCAATTGAACACAATATTCTTACGGACAGACGTTTGCTTGAAAGTGGAATCGTTTTCTTTATTCTGAGCTATTTTTATGTTGCAAACGAATATTTGCAAATAACAAATTAAAGGTTTCGTAAAAAGTCAAGGAAGAATGGTTCGAATACCTAATTTAAAGAATTTTACTAGTATGAAATGAAATGAAATTTATTGCATATTTACCAACATTAGTAATTTATATTATAGTATATTATTTATATTATATTATTTATATTAGTATTTAGTAATTTATTCAAGTATTATATCAGCTATCCGGTTCCCATATTACAAGCTCTGCTTAGTTTGGGGCTGGGTAGTGTTGTGTGAATTGTCCACAATATTTATTTATTTATTTATTTATTAGGTACAGTAACATTATTATACCCAACAGTTGTGACGAGAATAAAATAGTAAATCAAACGTTTGCATAGGTTTCATACTTTCGATTGGTACCTATGGAATTTGTATAATAACCAAACCAGTAAAATGTAAAAAAATCGGGTTTTAGACGCTGTATAAAATTATATCATATACCTACGTATCGTAAACTGCTTACTTGAATCTAAATGTGGTTTTTCCATCTGAGTGGCTGCAATACTGCAGATTTGCACGTGATGTCTCTCACCAAGTGAAGCGCGCCGCTTACAAGCTATTGTTGAAATTTTTCTAGTTTAGTGCACAGCGAAGCGGTGATTACACTTGTGCATGATGACAATGATGATTTTATAATCATCATGGTGTTGGGGCTTAGACAATGTTGGGGCTTTGAGAGGAGGATATTTAGAGCTTTCATTGTAACGAAAGCTCTAAATATGAGAAGAATATGTAAGTTTCATATTCTTCTCAAGCGAAGTCTTCGAATAGTTGGTTTCTTCCAACATTTTTTCGTGTTCGCTGTTCTGAACCCAGGTTTTGTATACCTAGTCACAAACCTACCTGCCTATAACCTAACTTTTAAATTTTATATGAGTAGGTAAGGTATACCTACTTTACTTATAATTTACTTTAGGCTTTTATTAGATTTAAAACTTCAGCCATCCAAAAGCAAAGTTTTTTGTATGTCCGTTTCAAAAATATTTTGGTAGATATAGGTAAATAGTAAATACTGCGTGGTTACTTGTGGTTTGTGCGTCCTACAACTGTGATCTAAATTTTGTAAGAAACAGAGCTTAGCAACACCTTTATAAAAACCAGTTTTCTAATGCTGAAACAAACGTCGTATAGGTAAAGAGCCGCTCATAATATTCGCATAATCAGTTTCACGGATTGTTATTCCGTAATAGTTATTACAGTCGAACAATAGACGGATTTCATTGCGGAGAAGCGTAACAGTGCTACAATTTTCACATGAGAGCGGGTTCGAATGGGACTTGGCTCATTTCTATTGGAGTCCAGCGAGACGTGGTGACGTAATCGCATCAACTCACCGACAAGCGAGCCGGCCCGCCCGCCCCCGCCTCCGCCCAGCCGCCCACAGCCAGCGCCATCCGACGCGACAAACCATTGTCATTCTACTTTCATGGCAAATACTGAAATTATTCCCATTATAATGGGCTTACTGAAAATTCTGTTATTGTTTGGTGTTTCGTGTTTTTGTGCCGAATTGTTCGTAAAATGTTTGACGAGATTTCCTCTAGAATTCGGATGAAAGAAATGATTTGATGAGACGAATACATCATTAGGTACGACATGCTACTGTATGAAGTATATACGCCTATGACGAGCCCGTGACAAAGCAAGCTGCGCACACAGCATTTTATTTTGAAGCTCATGTATGTACCTCTTAAGTACAGGCTATTAGATAATATACCTACTAGTGAGTTAGTGAGATGGATTATCATAAGCATGTGGTTAAGTAATTTACATTTTTATCAAAAAAACATTTCCGCCGAAAACCAAAAACATTTCCGCGAGTAAAACCGCGGCGTGAAAGTGTTAAATAAAAATATTATACCTCAATAGGAAAATCCCAGAGGAAAGGCCTTTGACAACTTATAAAGAACTCATGATAAAGATGCTTTCAATAAATATAAAAAGCAACGTCCAGCAAAGAGTTGTATGAAAGGATTAGGAGGAGGAATCTACCGGGCTTATCTGGACACCCTTTTATGGGGAATATTTTATAGTGATATTTTATTAAAACGAGCAAAAGAGTGGTATTGTCCGCTGATATCTTTGATCTTTGTGCTTGGTTTACGATTCAAAGAGCCTATTTTATTTTTATTAAATCTCAAACGAATTTTGATAAACTATAAGATGCTGGGAAAATTTACACCAAAAATCGATAAATATTTAAATAGAAAAAAAACAACTTAAATATATATTTTTTATTTATTATTGTATAAATAGTGCTAAATAATGTAGGTATTGAGAATTGTTCACAATATTTATTTTTACATTTTTTTATTTATTTTATGTCGGGCAAAATTGCACATCCCGTTGAAACGAATCTACTTTTATCCACGGTCAAATTCTTGAAAAATAACTTAGCCCATCCAAGTTGGATCCGCCCTATGAAGTCTCAAGGACATGAGACTAAACTGAACCCGAAGTCGGAGTTTTGCTACCACATTTCGTTACCAAATGTTTTTTTCGTTTCGCCTTTTTTTCTCTCTTTATTGCATGGAAAAAATATGAGACGGTAAAAATACGTTACGTAGTTAGAGTTGTCTCATCTTATCTTCATACAATAGAGAGAGACAAAAAGGCGAAACGAAAACAACATTTGGTAACGAAATGTTGTAAATGCACTGGGACTTCGGGCATCGTAATAACTTCCCCTTTTAAAAAAAATCAATTACTTTTTAAAACGTTATGCGCTTGAAGAAGCAGAAAATTTATTTACCGTGCTACGATACAGCTACGGCGTAGCACATGGCTTTTAAGACAACCATCGATATTATGACTTCTCTACTAGGTACTTCTTCTTACTTCTAGCTTTGATCCACCTTTCAGAGGATCAAAATCTGCGATATATAAGATTCTTTTTCGAAAAATAGGTTTCGTGACTTTATAGTCACTGAACTTATTTATCGAAAATAAATCTTCCTACCATGTATCCTAATTCCTAACACGGTTTTCAACAAAGAAGTTTACCCAAGTACGAACACCAGTGAGGCCAACTTACAAGTAGAAAAACGTGCTATGATCAAAATTAACGTGCAATGCCAAAGGTCCAAGTGTGAGATGTTGCAAGTATAACATAAATGTACATACTTCCTAGATATTCCCCGTTCTGGACCAAACTATTTTTTACAAATTAGTTTACCTAGTAGGCATAAGTAATTATATAGGGTGGCCCAAAAGTCGTGGATCAAATGCAACCAGAGGGGTTAGATGGGGTCATCAGCTGCAAAAAGTTGTTCTACGAAAGGTCCTTAAGGTCCTGCAGAGTTATAATCTATTTAGTGTTTTATGAGAAAATTGACTTTTTTAAACTAATTCTTATTAAAATTCGAAAAAATCTACACCCTGTTTTTTTTTCACTTGATTGGTACTGATAAGTCCTTGCGTTAGACAATGCTATTTATGGTTGTTTATTGGATGTGTTGATGATAATATTCAGTTTTACGATTTTCTTTTTTCTGAAATTATAACTTTCGATTTACTACGGAAAAAAAATTGCTCTACCGAAAAGTGAAAGGCGCTTGCCTTTAATCTTTTTCTGAGATCTTTTGCAAGTAGGACATTCGTGTTCTGGGACGGTCGATTTGAAGAAACTGTTATTGAAGGCAGCAGTTGAAAAAAAACTAATGGAATAAACAGCTGATTTTGATACCCTTGCTTATAAAACTATTTGATTACTATCTCACAAAGCACGGCCATCATTTTGTATTTTTTTAGCATTGCATTGCGTCTAAAAAAAGTCGTCTCTCAAACGACCTACTTTTAGGGCTACAAAACCAGGCAAAGCGCCATGCTCTTTCAACTTTTTATACATCACGTACTGAACTGCGGGGTGGTGCTTTTCCTCTGACTTCACGTACTCACAGAATGCAGCCAAGCCGGCGCCAAATGCTAACTGTTGGTGCGGCAGCAGCAATGGACGCGGGCACAGTGGAAGCGGGGCTGGTGCCCACAACCTCGGTCTCTCTTCCCTACCACCATCCTCCACCTCGACGTCTGACGAAGATTCACTCTCGCAGTTCACTGTACTCTCCGGCACAACTTCACTTCGATTCTCAAGATGTCCATACAATCGTGCAAAGAATTTTCGTGGTGACGATGGCCGTGGCGCTTGCACCGTCGTCGTCTCTGGCAACTTATCGTCGCTCATCGTAAAGTTGCCGACGCGTGTTGCTGGGACACGGTTATCCCATAGATTGACGGGTTATGAATGAGTCAGGTGCTTCCTGAGGGAACGAAGCCACGCCCATCGAACCCGTGCTATTCTATCCCGTGCGGAGAGTAGACATAAGGGTGAGTATCGGCCAATTGAATGCCTTCTGTGTGGAAACCCGGCCTTGAAGGCGTGTACTTACTTGCACTCTGTAGTATACTAATATGTTTAAGTTATTTTATTTTATTTCATTGATATAGGTACCTAAATAGAGATCTTGAAATTTTAAGATAGTTAAGAGTGCATTTGTTTTAAATTGCAGGTTCCTTATGTTAGATAGGTAACTGCTTGAATTTTGCAACGTTTAGACCCCATAAACCTCTTATTTATGTAGGCTGCGTTTTGATTAATTTTAAGTGCAGGAATGAATCTATAGATCAATGCTTCAGTGATCGATGTATTTAGCTGTAGTAAGTAGGTAAGTAAATGCTCATAATTAAAACTGAAGTAATCTTCTTATGCTAAGGGTACTTAAATACGCCTATGGGTACCTATCTACTATGCATTTACGAACCAGAGACTTGGGAACTCCTTGCTGTTTCCCAAACTTCTATAATTATACCATAGACCTAGGAAACTCCTTGCTGGTTTCTTACCTCTTTGCTTCCATCGTTTCTATTTTTATGTCAAAACCTCGTGAATCAAACCACCCATAAAAAAAATAGAAGTAGTCTATCCATCTTCAATTTCGATGTTGTTGCGAAAAACTATACACCAAAATGAATAAAAACGGTGCAATGCTGATCGTGGCGTGTGTGATGCTTTGTTTGACCTTTAATTATACCTTCCCTTTGCGCAGGGAAAAATCAAAGTGGAACTTTGGGTTTCGGAATGGTAAGACATAATATTTTTCAGGATTATCTAATAGGATATTCTATCTTTGTTTTCTAACTGTTTTAATTATTGTTAGGAGACACTTACGTTATTTACCTATATACGTTCGGTATAAAAAAACTCTTATCTACTTCGTAGCAAGCACACTACGAAGCTACGGAAATTGCTACGTCACATCTACGAGTTTTAGCTTCACACTATACTTACCTAATTTGTATGTTTGGAATAAAATTGACCTCGTTTATATTGCATAATTTATTTTATAAGCAAAATTGTTCAAATTTACCTATTATTTCACCAAACCCTGTAGAGTGTAGATGATAGAGAGAACCACAGAAAAGATTTTTTTTCTGTGTAGAGAACACCTTTTTGTACCAGTTCTTAGAACTTTTAAAGACTTAGGAAAGCTAACAGGTTACTTCATTTTTTTATACTAGATTCCCAGCACTTCTGCAATATAAACCATCATGAAAATAGTGAGGGTTCAACCAAACACATGCAGGCAGCTCATTCTGAAAATGCATTAATAATTATCAAGGATAGCAGCGTCAAAGAAAATAGAAACCCCAAAAAACAGAGAAAATGCCATGTGATTAAAAACACTGACGACGACCTACGACATTTCGAGCAATTGGTAATACAGAAGAAGAACCCGTATCTAGATCTCAAAGAGTTGGAGTTAAAGTATTACAACCCAAAAAACATCAGACAAAGTGTAGATCCAGGGTCGATCCAACAGGACCTCAGTTTATGTGAACCCTTAGAAGATGGACCTAATGTGGAAATCACGAATAGAGGTCTGTCTGGCTTCGCTATTCCTTCAAAACTGATAAAGGCACCAAATATTGCCGAAAATAAAAACAAACTGGAGAATCCCGCAGTCGATAATGATTCTGGGACTGACCAGAAAGTTTCTAAGAAATCATCTGACCATCTGAGTAGTGATCTTCAGTTAATGAACGCTTTGGAAGATGATATCAGACGCTATGAAGAGAGCAAGGATAAGGACTCTTAAGTGCTTAGGCTGAATTAAAAAGTTTTATTCTGGGCTCTTGTTTGATTATTACCTAGTTCATAGTTCTCCTTTTCCTATCCATCATCCTTCTTTCCTACTTTAGTAGATGTCTTTATACTTGTAGGTATTACTTAAGTAGGTACCTATACCTATATTTCTTTTTTTTATAATTTTAAATATTTAGCATCTAAAAGTAATGGCTCTAATTAATTGGTTAAGTCAGTTTTATGTCAATGTCAAATATGACACATTTGACACTAAATTATGTCAATGTCCGTGTGGCGTGTCCGCAGAGGGATGAACTGTGGCAGCCGCATCGCACTGTTTCGTTTTATTTTCTAATTCTTCGTTTCTCTTGACACTGATCATCCGTGGTTTTAGTCAATTTAATCATCATCCGTTGATTGATTTGCCTTTGCCGTTGTATTGTACGACCTACAGCTACAGACAGAGCAAGGTTTGTCATTTTCGTCTTACTTTGTTTTGCTAGTACCCACCAATTTGCTTGTAAAATTGCCGGTGAATTAATTATCTAGCTAATTATTTTTACCAGGTCAGCCAAGATGGAACTACAGTGTAAAGTCCAGAACTATGAATGGGGCAAACTGGGCAAAGACAGTACTGTGGCTAAGTTACTGAAGAGTGCAGATCCTAGTGTGTCTATCGATGATAATAAGCCATATGCAGAATTGTGGATGGGAACACATCCTAACGGACCATCATTGATTATCGAGAGAGATGTGCTATTGTCCGACTACATCAAAGAAAACCTGGATGCAATCGGGCCTCAAGTGAAGCAGAGATTTGGTGTTAATCTACCATTTCTGTTGAAAGTATTATCAATTAAAAAATCTTTGTCAATACAAGCTCATCCTAGTAAGGTAAGAAACAATCTACTGTTCATCATCTTCATCACACTTTCTCTTATGTCTTCAACAAGATTGTATCGCCTCTTGATAACAACTTAAAAATTTTAGTTGTATAAAACTTAAATTTTTATCCTTCCATACAAGTTAAAGTCTCAAGAGACGCTAGACCAGAAAAAGCTATATCACTTTTTTAGTAAGACTATGAAATACATTTTCGTAGTCTTACTCAAAAGCTTAGAATTTTGTGTCAAAATCACTCCGTAATCGGTAACAGCCTGATCGATTTGGATGAGACATGGAATAGAAATAGTTTGTGATCTAGAACAGCATTGATGCTATATTTACCCAAGTAGCCGCTGTCCAAAGCTGATTCATATTAAGTTAAAGTTCTCTTTGCTTTAGGATCATGCCGAGGAGCTCCATAAAGCATTCCCTGATATGTACAAAGATCCAAACCACAAGCCTGAACTTGCCATCGCACTGACTCCATTTGAAGCCCTCTGTGGATTTAGACTGCTCACTGAAATTCATGATTTTATAAAAAGTAAGTAAAAACAAAAAAGTTTTATTGCATAAACAGCATCTTTCATATTATGTAGCCTATGATGAACTTTAACATGTACCTACTGGTTTTTACTATTAGTAGGTGAGAGTACCCATGGTTTCATGTAGTAGTAACAGTGCAAAAACAGGGCTTGAGTCTTAGTCAAGCCTCAAGCATAAATTTTTGCCATTTTGCATTGGAATGTCAAAAAATCTACTCAGACTCAATGACTATTTCTGAATACAGACCTAAATCTACCATGCATGGATATATAGATAAAATATTCCAAAAAATAATTAGGCAGCATAGTCTTTTTTTCATTTCTATTTGTGTAGAGATAAAACAGTCATTAGAAGATTAAATAAGATATTATGTGATAAAGTTGGACAGAAAGAAATATAACCTCAGATAAAATAGGCAGAAAAAATTAAATGCATGGTTATTTGTTATTATTACACATTATTTTTGTCATAAAAAAGTCACAAGGATTGACTTTTTAATGTACAAATATTGTACATACTTTTGACTAGGCTAAAAAGATTGAAATATTTATTTGTAAGTAGAAAAATTAGCTCTTCTAACTGCGTTGATCTTAATAACTGTGAATCTTCTTATCTTTTTGTCAATAGCTCTTTCAAGGATTATTTGCCTCGTTTTACTGTTCTACATAGTGTAAACATCTTTTATTGTTCTTAACTATAAGTCACCATCTCTACATTTTCATACACTACAATATACTTACTACAACCTTAAACCTTGTCCTTCTAAACCAGGGATTCCCAAAGTGGTCGATATCGACCCCTTGGGGTTGATATTGGTTTCCTAGGGGTCGACATAAACGGTAACAGATTTTGGGGGTCGACGAGGTCTAACAATCGACCCCTATTAAATTAACACAAGTTCTTATTTCAAACTTTCAAGTTAGGTAGGTAGGTACTGTATTGTTTATGTTGTGTTAGGTGTACTAAGAATAATTATTATTTTTGTAGGAAATAGCATTGTTTTAGTAATGTAAAATCTCAAGTTCATACAACATATGTTTATTTTGCTAAATGTTGATGAGAAAATGAAGTCAACTTTAATCACTTAACCAAGTGCAAAGTTTTCCAATTGGTACCTATAGGTATTTTGTATCAATAGGTGAAAACTAAAGATAAGCCCTTATTCATAATAGTCTGCTAACTTAAAGCATTGCTAATTCTCACTCTGTTTTCTTCTATTGATCTAAATCGAGAGAGACCTATGAAAAATAACACTCTGTAGCAGCTGTTTTTAGTAAGCGGACCATTGTGACCATTGGGTTGATCTTAAAAGTAGGTAATTTGGTCTGAGGTAACTTTTCATTTTGGAAAAGAGGTCACTTGTCCAAAATAGTTTGGGGATCCCTATTCTAGACCATCTGAAAGTGTTTTTTTGTTGATGTGTTTTTATCCCTTTAATAATTTTACTCAGGAAAATTTAAAAGCTATGAACAAACATGCATTCATTTTAAAAATAAATAAAATAATTTAATATTGTAGACAATCCACATAACAGTATCAAGCGCCAAACTAAGCAAAGCTTGTACTATGGGAACCATTATTTTGGATCCAAGTACTACAATACATAATAAATTATACCAACACTAATAACTCAAAGTCATAGTTAAATATATATTTATTAAGTAGTATCACAAGGATTACTTTGAAAAAACTAACATATTATATGTCTGGAAGAGATCACTCTTAGCGATAGCCCACTGTACCTTTATTTGTGATGTTTCTTTTAAATGTATTATTTTGTGTACAATAAAGTATTAATCTATCTATCTTATACAACAATATTAATGTTTAATGTTTTCATTTCAGGATTACCAGAACTGAGCCAGATATTACCAAAGGAATGTGTAGATAGTTTCTTATCACATCCGGAGCAAGGCGAGAGTTACAAAGTCCTCAAACCATTGTTCAACTCGCTGATGACTTGTGATAAGGATGCAATAGCTAACGGACTGAAGAGGCTTCTTGAAAGATTGGAAAATGAAGGTAATACATACTCTTTGGATTTTGAGACCTACCATTAAGGAAAAAAAAACTGCTGTGTCTTGGCCACCTTCGCTCTCGCACTTGCTGGAGTGTTTGCCCGTTCCTGTTATTTTTTTCTGCATAAAAAGTAGCCTATATGCTGATTCAGATTACAAACTATACTTGTCGAAAATTTCCCTATCTTGTAAAAAGCGAGATTAATAATTCTCATTTTTTTTTCTCATTAACAATTCTCATGTCCATTTGTCTCTATATAAACTAATATTATAATGAGGAAAGATTTGTATTTTTGTGTGTGTTTGTAACTCAAAAACTACTGTGCCGATTTCAAAAATTCTTTCATCATTAGAAAGCTTCATTCACCCTGATTAACAAAGGCTTATATTTTTGTGTTTAAAAAATAAATGTTCACCCGTGCGAAGCCGGGACAGGCCGCTAGTGAGAAATAAAGTTATAGGAAACTCATACCAAAATGTTTTCTGTTCCAGATGAAGCTACACAGAACCACATGTTGTTCCCTCTTTTGAAACGGCTCCATGCCGACTACCCGGGTGACGTGGGTTGCTGGGCGCCATACTTCATGAACTATATGGAACTGCGGCCGGGACAAGCTATCTTCCTCAAGCCAAACCTGCCTCACAACTATCTTAGTGGAGGTTACTTTGTTTTCTTATTTCAAGTCCCACTGTAAACGAAATGTTGTTTTCGTTTCGCCTATTTGTCTCTCTCTCTCTCTATTGTATGGAGAAAAGATGAGACAGCAAAAATACGTTACGTAGACACGATCGAAAAGAGTTGTTGTCTCATCAATTTTCCATACAAAAGAGTGTGAGAGACACGTGCTCACACGAAAACAACATTTGATAGACCAAATGTGGTAGTCTTCTTCTTATCGTGTCACTGATTCTTTCGAACCAAGTGTGGCGAAAGGATTTTAAGTGCACCTCAAAGAGGCTCCTTTCTTGCACTTGACACATATTTTCGAACTTTTTAGCCGATCTATAGTAGTAGTAAATATGTATCATAAGAAAACGACATGCCGGTTTCCTCACGATGTTTTCCTTCACCGTTTGAGAGCACTGGCATAGTGTACATAAATATTTGGACAGAAAAACTCATTGGTACGGGACTGGCTTTGAACCCACGACCTTAGGATCGGAAGGCGGGGCGCTGCTACCGCTATAGGCCACCAGCGCTCTCCTAAAATGTGGTATTTTTTTTTTTTTACAATTTATAGGTTTGCGTTTGACCGCTATCTCACCTGCTGTGTGATGATGCGGTCGACGATGTAGCACGCTTACCTAGAAGATACCTATTCACTCTTGTCTTGAAAATGTCCAATTTGTAGGTACTCGGAAAGACAGACGCCGGCAAGGAATTCCATTCCTTGGAATGTGGTAGGGAAACCCCGACTTCGGGGTACAAGTAAATTATAATTATTACCTTCTACAGATTGCATAGAATGCATGGCATGCTCAGACAACGTGGTTCGCGCGGGACTCACGCCGAAGCACATAGATGTACCCACTCTAGTCTCCATGCTGGACTATAGCAGCTACGCGATCGACCAGCTACTATTCAACCCGCAGCTAGAAGACGAAAACTGCTGCGTGTGGCGGCCACCGGTGGCGGACTTCGCCGTGGCTAAGATAAGGGTTAGTGATACTAGATAGATAACTTTTTTATTTGACTCAAAAAACACAGCTTATACATAGAAAATGAAACAACAGAAAGATAAGAACATTGGGTACGGCTACACAAGAAATCCTAAGAAAAAAAGAAAACATAGAACACATACAGAAACATATAGAAAGAAATAAGTACACACATAATCCTAGTTCTATTGCTGAAAAGGGTGCCGACAATTAGGTAAGTATTTGTTTATGTCCTCACTCAGCTTAAATGCTGCGTCGCCTCCAAAAAGGGAACGCGCTGGTTTTCAGTGAGGACCAATACTAGACATCATCATCATCATTTTTTTATTGATGTTATAGTGTTTACTACACAAAGATTTTTATAATGTCCCAAAAGTTAAGAGCCGAGCTGGATTTGAACCCGCGAACAAGGGCAAGATCGCGGGCGCAAATCCCGCTCGGATCTAAACTTTTAGGACATTATATACATCATCATCATCAGCCTGAAGAAGTCCACTGATGGACATAGGCCTCCCCTACACTTACACTTGGGCCTGTATTTAGAAACAGTGCTTAAGTCTGAGGCGAGCGAGATAGATTTTTGACATTTTTTAATGGAGAACTTATTTACTTACTTAGTTAAAAAATCTATGCTTGCTCGACTCGGACTCAAGATTTTTCGAAGTTACGAAATCAAACGTTGTTCATGATATTTGTATTGAAATTGAACGTCTCTTCTTCAAGGTAGGTATACTCAAAATCTTAAGGAGTAATTGGGAGCACGAGTCTTACATCAATATTTTTGTTCAAACTATTCTGTCTCCTAAAACACGCCATTTTGTTTACAGGTGGAAAGTGGTGACTCATACAACACAATAAATCGTCCCAGTCCAAGTTTGATTCTCATCACATCGGGTACCGGCACCGTTTGCGATACAGAGCCTATTCTCGTGCGGCCCGGTGTCTGCGTCTTCTTGAAAGCAAGCCGTCAGCTAACCATCACACCTTGCGGAGACAGCCATCTTGAAGCTTATCAAGCTATTTGTAACGTCTGACATTCATAAAATCCAGACTGGCCTCAGCTCAGTTGGTAGTAGCTCTGCCTTCTGCGCCGTGGGTCGTGGGTTCGATCCCCACCGAGAACAAATATTTTTGTGGTGAACGCAGATGTTTGTTCTCTATCTGGGTGTTATATTGTATTCTAAGTATGTATTGACAAGAGCGGTTTATAAGGATAGTGTTGTGTGAATTGTCTATATTATAGGTAGATAAGTCTATATTATAAATATAAATAAATATTATAGATTCTATAATATTTATTTATACAGCGAAGGCTAAACTATAACGTCAGCGGAGAAGTCTTCAATAAACTGTTATAATTTTGAGTATAGAATAGAATATAAGTTTATTGTACACCAAAGTGAAAGATTACAAATAACAAAATAAGAATACTTTAAAAAAATAGAGGTACAATGGTCTTATCGCTAAGAGCGATCTTTTCCAGACAACCTTTGTATGGAAAGAACATTGCATGGGTATGTAGCCATCGCCCGAATACTGAAACGCTACTCAGATTTGTAATATCATGCTTAAAGTATGTTTAGGACGTTTGCCTACAGCTCACTAAGAGTGGCACTACATTGGAACTTTACTGCTATATTTTTCTGTTTTGTAAAAGGTTCATACAAAAGACGGCAAGAACCAAGCCGTAGTTTGTTGCCTGTTCTTCTAGACTTGGTCGCGTGGAACTGACACCTAGACTCACCTAGCTTTAAGACGTTTCGAAGGATTTTTGAGAATATTTGAGTAGCTATTCGATATTCGGGCCGTATGTTTTTGGTCTGAGCTGAGCCATTAGCATATATGGTTGAGGCTCTATATCTATAGATATATTTCGAAAATATGTCTCAAGTGCACGAAATAAGCCTTTTAGGCACACTTAAAATCCTTTCACCACAACTGGATCGAAAGAACCAGAAAAACGATAAAAAGAGTGTATGTTTGAGACAGACTCTAGCATTATTAACATTTACGCTACCAAGTCTAAGACTGGTAGTATTCGTGAAATTAAATACCACAATAAGAATCTATTTTAAAGGTTTCTGTATGTAATAAGCATCTAAGTTAGAATCACAGATTAATAATAATGAGGAAATTAATCTTGAAATTTGATTAAACCCACATAAAAAAACAGGCCTTTGCATCTATTATAGATGATTTATATAGCGTCAGGGGCATCTGTTTTTACCCATGCCCTTACGGTGCGCTAATGTGCCTGGGACAGGATTTTTAGATGGAATAGTTTTGCCCAGTACCTGTACCATCCTGACAGGCTGACCGGATTAGAACCCGCGACCTTAGGATTGGAAGGCGGGGTTGTTACCACTAAGCTAATAGTGCTCCACATAAATACATAATATAATATTCTTTATTGCACACCTTAAAACTAACAATGGAAAAACAAGTAACAATAATTTAAACCATACTAATGTACTACAATGGGTGGTCTTATCGCTGAAGAGCGATCTCTATAATATAATTGCCCTTAGACATTCTCACAAAACCTGTTTTTGTTTCAGTTTTTTAATAAAGTTATCTTTTGTTGCTCAAAATGAATTGTCACTGGGCAAAGTGTATTTCAAATGAGTAGGTATACCTACTAATGATCACACAAAAATATATGAGTGTAGTGTGGATTATGTTCCTATAAGCTAGTGCCTTTATGAACCATTATAATGTGTAACATTTTGAAAAATAAATTTTGCCATTTTTATTATAATTAAATAAATATTTTATTGCGACCAAGAGGCCGTCTATTAATTACGTGAGGGTCCAAGGGTCGGCAAAGGGCAAATGTTCCTTATACACAATATTTGGTGGGGATCGAATCTGAAACCTGCAGCGCATAAAGCTCTGCGAACATCTGCTAGGCAATCAGTGACGATATGCGTTAGCGATCAGAGAATCGCTTTCTAATATCGCTGCGATATATAACGCGGGCTAGTGTCAAGAACATTTTCCCCCAAGGCCACTAAAAACAGCTAAACTGCAAGACCTGTCAAAATAATAGATTTACGACAGATTTCGTGGTTTTTGTAATACCTAACCTAGAATTACTGTATAACTAGGACTTTTATTATGTAAGTAAACTGAGCATTTGGTAAATTCTTGTATAACTGGAATCGCTTACAAATTTCAATTTTCGAAATCGATTTATTTACCGGCGGATCGTAAGACTTGAATGGCTAGAGTTGATTTGTAATGGCTAATTTCACGGTGAGTAAATCGTCTGTTGCAAAATGATTAAACCAATATTTTTTTTTATAGAACTAGCTGATGGAACATGCTTATGACCCACCTGGACCCCCTTTATTAAACAGGGGGTTTAATAAAGCTGACAATTCGACATATATATCAAAAAGTGGTAAAATTGTGAAATTGTCGCGCTTTTGTAACATATTTGTCACTTTTATTAATAGCCTAAGCGCGACAATCTCACATTTTTGTCGCTTTGTGACATATATGTCAAAAAACTACAAAATTGTGGAATTTTCGCGCTTTTTTGACATATTTGTCACTTTTATCAATAGCCTAAGCGCGACAATTCCACAAATTTGTCGCTTTGTGACATATAGGTATGTCGAATTGTCAGCTTTATTAAACAGGGCCCTGATGTTAAATGGTAACCATCGCCTATAACAAAGCATTGCCTCGTAGGTCAAACACGTCAGGAACGTGCCTTACTCTTCCTTCCTCTCTCTACGAGAGCATACAGATGTTCAGCCTCACGAACACCCACACCCTTCAAACCGAAACACAGCAATGCTGCTTCACGGCATCAGAGATGGGCATAGTGGTAGTACTTCCAATAGTACCTAACATTGATCCGTTTCAACGTGACTTACATCACATTGGTAGTTAGTGGTGAGCTCACTGTCTTGGTGCCGTCTAGCCTTCCTGGACATCCGGTGGCTGGAATAGCGGCCGCCGCCCGTCAGCCAGCCGAACAAGTAAGTAAAGAAAGCAGGCCTTTGCATATATTCTAGATTATTTATAGTAATCTTCATCATCATCAGCCTGAAGAAGTCCACTGCTGGACATATTAGGCCTCCTCTACACATTTCCAGGAAGAACGATTTCTGAGCCCTTTCCATCCACCGACTTCCTGCGATCTAAACAATGTCGTCGGCCCATCTGGTGGGTGGGCGCCCTACTTTTCGTCGTCCGGTTCGTGGTCGCCATTCGGGAACCTTTATTCCTAGATTATTTTATAGAGTCGTCGACTAAACTATTACCTAGGTTTAATATAGTTTAGTTGGAGCCCTAGTTTACCTTTTGCCCCAGAGCCTTTAGTGACCTAGCTTGCTACGCCACTAGCTAGCCCTGTCCATCAACTTGAGGCACACAAAGTTCAGCCTCACGTGCCAGTAATTTATTAGTTTTACAGACCAAAAATGTTCCAACCTACTTTTGCCATTTCAGATTGCCAAAAAACTACCTAAGTACTATCAAAAAACTGAATCACACAATTCAGTTAAATAGCACGGAACGTCTCGTCGTGAATTAAGCAAAGATGCAACGTTACATCAGCTGAACGAATCGTACATTACTCTAGCCAAAACTAGGAAAAAACTTATGATAAATTACTCAATGCCAGTACGTAAATTACGCTGAGGTAAAGTTTAAATTATAACATGCCTACTAGCGGCCGTCCGCGGCTTGGCTCGCCCCGTTTCCGTTACTTACATCTACAATATCTTTATAAATTGTAGTGTTATTCTGATGTTTAAGCTACCTATATTAGATGGTAGTGAAAGAGTACCTATAACAAACATTCATCCATCCACACTTACAAACTTTCGCGTTTAGTTGGATGTATAGAATGGATAATCGCGGGAAGTACTTGGATGCCTACTAGACATATGTCTAGTAGGTACTTAGTGGACTTTTCTGGCTGCTGATGATAAGAAGGGTTATTTGCTTTGTAAAAGGATCACACACAAAAAACGGTAGGAACCAAGCCCTAGTTTGCTATCTGTTCTGAGCACTGGTGGTCTAGTGGTAGCGACCCCGCCTTCCGATCCGAAGGTCGTGGGTTCAAATCCACTCGTGTACCAATGAGTTTTTCTGTCGAAAAATGTATGTGCGCTATGTCAGTACTCTCAAACGGTGAAGGAAAACATCGTGAAGAAACCGTCGTGTCGTAGAACCCTAAAAAGTTCGAGCAACACGGGTCAAGGGTCACGCAAAAAGGGCCCGCCAGCGGCCTACTTGCGGAAAAACCAGCCCGTACATCAAGTGCGGATGATGAATTTGCCGAATCTGCGACCTGTTCTAGGCTTGGTCGCGTGGAACTGGCACCTATAAAGACTCATCTAGACAAAAGACGTTTCAAAGTGATCTTTGATGCAACTGAATAAATAAGGTTTTGATTTGATTTATTCTTCTACATGATATTTTTTATCACGGTCACTAATTAGCGAAAGTCTCTTATTACTTTGTTTTTAGTTTTGCTTCTGATTATTTATGTATTGGTGCTACAAGATTAAGAAACAACGGAAATCAATTGCTGTGTTAATTAGATCAACATCAATAAAGTTTAAAAGAAGGGCCTTCACGCATGCTAAGGTTGCTCTAAACCAAAAATATTTTGTGGTAAAATGAGCACAGTTTACCTTTTTTTATTTTAAAAGTAATATTTCCAGGTTATTCCCATAAAAATCGGTTTATTAAAATAAAATATGTTTATTTTGTCGCATAATTTCTTGAGAATGACTTGAGAAAATCTTTTTTTATCTGAAAGGTAATATTTTCAGATTGGTCCCTTAGAAATTTCAGTCGGTAAAAAGTTTAGCCTTGAAGACAGTTTCTCAAGTCTTTCAATTCATATTATTTGGGATAAAAGTGCCAAGTAATATTATGTAGCTTATTTTTTATGTATAAGTAATTGACATACTTATCTATATTTACCGACCAAGTGCTTACATCCAATCCAATTCCGGTCGAAGGATCAATTTAAAATCAAACCACTGATTTCCTGCATACCGCCCTAGTTTTAAAGCACGAGCATGTAAAGTGGAGTAGGCAGGTGCCAAGAATTTTTGGTCGACACTATCGACGTTAATGATGATGGGTGCGGCTCCGTGCACGGCATAGCTACAACTTCAAACTTACCATTAGATAAGTGCCTATTGGTCGAAGTACCTACCTATCATACTTCAATATTAGTTAATAGAAGGAGAGATTTGGATTTTTGTATGTAACGATATAATATATTTATTTACGCAAAGAATCTTACAAATAAACGAATATTTACAAAATGTAGGTACCTACAAAATACACAAGAAATAGTTGAGCTATCTGCAGACCAATACAAACGATCTAGAGATTAACTGATCCAAATCATTACCAGACGGAAGCGTCTCCAAGACGCTGGCGGCATTGCCCCGCTGAATAGCAATGCTTACGAATTTTTAGAGACGAATAAAATATTTTTTTGTGTCAAGCCGCGGCGGATCGTTAGTCTAATATAATATCCGCTCGTGAGTAGTCGTGAGCACATAGTACCAATCTTAAATCTTAAGCATTGGCGCAATACACCAATTTATTACCTTTTGATTTATTATTGTACATGGACCATACCTTCCAGTCAGGTGGTCAATGCTAGGTCTCTGGTTACCAAATTGTACCACGGTGATACTATGTCGTTTGATCAGTTAAGGCCTGCTCACATCTAGGCGATGGCGATGGCGATCAGCTGAAACGCTGTCAAATATTACTGTCATATTTAACAGCACTGAGAGCACTGATGGTCTAGTGGTAGCGGCCCCGCCTTCCGATCCTAAGGTCGTGGGTTCAAATCCAGTCGTGTACCACTGAGTTTTTCTATCGAAAAATTTATATACACAATGCTAGTGCTCTCAAACGGTGAAGGAAAACATCGTGAGGAAACCCGCGGCTTAGTCAGCTCCGCACGTATTGACCATGTCTTTCCTGTGGATTAGGCCGACTAAGCTGTCAGGATGGTGTAGGTGCTGGGCAAGCCTATTCCATCTAAAGTCCACACTATAGCGTCCCGTAAGTAGGGGCATGAGTATGACGCTATATAAATCATCTAAAATAGATGCTAAGGCCTGTTTACTTATTTGACAGCGTTTCAGCTGATCGCCACCTGATACATACAAAGATACTTATAATGGAGAAATATTATGCTTTATTCAACTAAAGAATTAACGTAGACATTTTAAAGAAAAGATATGATTTAAAATATGACAACTCTTGTCAAACAAACTATAAACAGAAACTTCGTAGTTCTTACGAATGAAAGAGTTCTTATCATTAATGAAGGAGTTCATATCATTCACCCCCTGTCTGTGAATGAAACGTAATCTTGAAGGTAGGCTGGTGCTCTTCGTTCTCTTTCAGAGCGGCGTACAACTTCAACATTCTCCACAGGTTGTACAATAGGTGGATCCTCGTTTGGGGACGGGTTATCCTCTGACTGTGGAGGCTGATGTGTCTCGTGCTCATCCCCAGTCAGGTACTCTTCATCGTCTTCGGCAGTCAGGTACTCGTCATCGTCTTCGGCTCTCGGAAGTGGCGCTAATCGCCTGTTAGAGACAGTGGTCTCCCTGCCGTCGGGTAGTCTCACATAGGAGTAATCAGGGTTGCTCTGGAGCAGTTCGACTTCTTCAACGTTGGATTCGTATTTGGAATTTTTGACGTTCCTCTTCATATAAACAGGGCCGGGTGTCATCAGCCAGGACGGCATGAATGCACCGTTGCATGATCGTCGGGTATGTTTAAACATTCTCTCATGAGGCGTCGTGTTTATCCCAGTTGAAAGGAGAGATCGAATAGCATGGAGAGCTGTAGGCAAGGCCTTTTCCCAATCGTCACCGTCTAGATTGTTAGACCGCAGGTGTAGCTGGATGGTTTTCCACAGGGTTCCATTTAAACGTTCTACTAGACCGTTCCCTTGTGGATTATAGGGTGACGTCCGGCTGCTGGCAATTCCCAGTCTCGTCAGAAAACTCTTCATCTCTTCTGATAAGAACGAAGATCCTCTATCTGAGTGAATGTACGCTGGGGTGCCAAACAGCAAAAATAATTCTTGGAAACACTTTATCACCGTCTCGGAAGTTATATCCTTGCAAGCAAAAGCAAACGGAAATCTGCTATATTCATCTATAATCGTTAAGATGTATTTATTATTAGTCTTGGATGGTAAGGGGCCTTTGAAGTCTACATTTAGCCTTTCAAAAGGAGCGGTTGCTTTTATTAGTAGTCCTCCGTTCTTAGCATACTTGGGCTTGATTTCAGCGCAGGTGGGGCATGCAGCGGTCATCCTCTTAACTTCTTCAACTGAGAATGGTAAATTCTTTGAACGTACCCAGTGAACCATGCGAGCGATGCCGGGGTGACATAGTGATTTATGCAGTTGAATGAGTTTGCTGATGGAAGATTCCTGGACTACAGCACAAACTCTCGACAGTGCATCTGCGGCTTAATTTTCTTTCCCAGGTCTATATCTGATATCATATTTGAAACAAGATAGCTCGAGTCTCCATCTTTCAATTTTTTCTTTTTTTATCTTGCTTGCATGCGATTGATCAAACATGAACGATACTGAGCGTTGGTCAGTGACGAGTATGAAATGTCTTCCGAGTAAATAGTGCCTCCACTTGCGCAGGGCATCTACAATGGCACAAGCTTCCTTCTCTATCGAGGGTTGTCTGCGTTCAGATTCATTGAGCATCCGCGTAAAAAATGCTACTGGACGACCTTTCTGAGATAGTGTTGCAGCGATTGCATAGTCTGATGCGTCAGTCTCTACTGTGAATATCTCCTTATTATCGATACTTGCCAAGGCGGATTTCGTAATTTCAGTTTTCAGTTTGGAGAAGCACTCAATTGCTTCAGGCGAGAGGGGTAGTTTTGATTCTACTAATGGCCTTACTTTGGCGGAGAAGTTGTGAATCCATTTTGAGTAATGGGCGAATAAACCTAGGGTTCTTTTCAACGAAGCTGGATCAGAAGGAACAGGAAGGTTGATGAGAGGCTCTAGGCGTGTTTTATCTGGTTTAATTGAGTTATTGTGTATTGAATAGCCTAGGAGGTTAATCGAGTCCGTTTCAAATATGCATTTTTTCAAATTTAATGTTAGATTATACTTTTTCGCGGCTTCCATGAAATTTTGTAGATTTTTATCATGCTCCGCTTTGTCTTTTCCGCAGACGGTCACGTCGTCTAAATACGCGTAAGTGCCTTTCAGTTTTTCTGTGTTAATAACATAGTGTAGGGTTCTTTGGAAAGCAGCTACACCGTTTGTTACACCAAATGGAATGCGTGTGAATTGGTATAAATTCCCACAGGCTTCGAAGGCGGTGTAGATCTTTTCGTTTTCCGGAATCGGCACCTGATGATAGGCACTTTTGAGGTCGATTTGGCTAAAATAGTTAGATTTAGCTACGCGTGTTACAATGGAGTCGATATTAGGAACGGGGTAGGCATCTAGTTCAGTGTATCGATTAATTGTCCGAGAGTAATCGATTACCATTCTTTTCCTGTGGCTGCCTCCTCCTGCTATTAGTACTTGTGCCCTCCACGGAGACACGCTAGGCTCAATAATTTTGTTTTCCAAAAGGCTAGATATCTCTTTGGCGATAAATTGTTGATCTTCTTCTGAATGGCGTCTCGATGGGATGGCAATGGGTTTAATGGATGATGACAGATTGGTGAAGACAGACGCAGGGGGTACGTACGCTTGAAGTACGTTGCAGATCCGCAGCGCCTCCTTATCCCCACCAAACTGCAATTCCAAAGAAGAATGCGTTTTCAAGATGTCGTGGCCTAATATAACGTCGGCGCAAAGATTGTTGATAACGTACAAAGGTTGTTGCTTGTAGATGTGTTCATTGATTTTTATAGTTGCATTGCATACTCCATTTACGTGTGATACATTGCTTGCTGAGGCAAGAGTTATCGTCTGATAGCATGTTCTTATCTTAAGTTTCATTGTTTGTGCTAGGTCTCGGTCTATAAAGCTGATGGAGCTCCCTGTGTCAATTAAAGCGTCGACTTTGTGATCATTAATTGTAATAGGTGTGGTTGCCTTCCGTAAGCTAGATGGAGCAGCAGCGCATGTTTCTTCTGGGTAAGATGATGTGGTCGCCGTGCCTTGGGGCTCATCTTCAGCGATCATGGCAGCATTGTGGCGTAGTTTCCCGGAGCTGCGACAGACACTAGCGTAATGGCCCTTTCGTGAGCAAAGCTGGCACTCAGCGTTGCGCGCCGGGCAGCTCGACCGCTGATGTAGATTTCCTCCACAGAAGAAGCAGCGTCGACGAGGTCTGTTGGTGTTAGCAGCAGCAGCGTTGTGAGGAACTTGAGAAACATCTGCTACAGCATTGAGGGATGTTACGTTGTGACTTGTTTGAGATTTTATAGTTTGACACGAGTTTTCTGCCATTTCTAATGACAAGGCGAGCTTCAAAGTCTCTTCTAGCGACTTGTCTGAATTTTCGAGCAAACGCTCACGTATTCTCTGGTTGGAAATGCCAGAAATTAGCGTTCCTCGAATGGACTGGCTCTGGTGCTCGTCGGCTGTTACTTGTTTGTAATCGCAGTCGTGAGCGAGAGTAGAAAGAGCTCTTGAGTATTCGGCTATAGTCTCACCAGGTTGTTGTTTGCGGGTCACTAGGAGATGACGTGCTAGGATTACATTTCTCCTCTTTTCGAAGGTGGTGTTAAGTCGGCTTATAGCGTCAGAGTATTGAGTACAGTCACGGATGATATTGTATATAGTGGGTGCTACGTGATTTATAAGCAAAAGTAGTTTTGCCTCGTCTGTAGCAGAAGCCGCTTCTATTTGTAAGAAGCTTCCGAAAGACTTACGCCAGTGCTCCCACTTTAAGTCTGCACTCGTTGAAGATGGTTCTGTGTCGAACCGGTCTGGTCGGAGATAACGTGCCAAGTTCGACGTAGGAGACTTCGCCTCTGTGTCGGGCATGTTGATGCGATTTGTACGTACGCGTATAGAAACTTTAGTTGAATAAATTGATACATACAAAGATACTTATAATGGAGAAATATTATGCTTTATTCAACTAAAGAATTAACGTAGACATTTTAAAGAAAAGATATGATTTAAAATATGACAACTCTTGTCAAACAAACTATAAACAGAAACTTCGTAGTTCTTACGAATGAAAGAGTTCTTATCATTAATGAAGGAGTTCATATCACCACCGCCATCACCTAGATGTGCGCAGGCCTATGTCGCAAGCTAATCAGTTGTTGTCAATGATACCTACTTTATCTTATTATCTTAATTAGTTTTTTTATTATTCAGGGGGGGGGGTTTATTATTCAGGGGGGGGGGGTGTGTAATAATATAATACTAAGATAGATAGGTACTCTATAGTAAGGTATTTCAGAAGTACCTACTCTAATTATGAATTTTCTTGAGCGTAAAATATAAATTTCAAATGTTGCGAAAATAAAAAGTCCATTAAAATCAAATCTATGCCTTCAAAAAATATATTCACCATATCTGTGAATCACAGTTTCAATCAGGAATTTTCCATTTTTGGAATTGAAACATGAGCAATGCATGCTAACATGGTTCTAAGATATTTATTCACAGCCAAGATTTATATTACTTAACTAGCGTACGCCCACGGCTTCGCTCGCCCCTTGGTCGTTACGCCCCGTTGATTTTTCTTTTAAAAGTGTTTCTTCGTTTTCTCCGCTTAGGGAAATCATTTTCCAATTTCCTTTCTTAGTGCACCCCTATGCTATAAAAGAAACATACCCTCCAAGTTTCATGCTTCTAGGACTTACGGTTTAGGCTGAGCGTTGATTGTCAGTCAGTCAGTCAGTAACGTAAGAGTTTTATATATTTAGATTCTTGTCTGGACGCACTCCAATCGGTGAGTATAATTATCGAAATGCCAGGAAATAAAAAAACAACAGACAAATATCCGTTTGATCCTTACGATATTTCGACAATTAAATCGTAAAGATTCTGCACTTCATAAAGAATTCGAAAGATGTTTTCAGTTCAATGATTGGGGCTATAAGTGGACTCTTTCACCATCGATTGCCAAATTTAAACCCAATTGCAACGAAAAGTACGTTGCGTTACCCAAACGATTTTGACCCATTGGTATTGGGTCACACTGACCTAAACCCTTTCGATTCTTGTTTTTTTTCCGTTGCAATGATTTTAATTTAGAGATTTTTTTTTTTTTATGTAAAAGTTAGACAAACGAGCTTACGGCCCACCTGATGGTAAGCGGTCACCGTCGCCCATAGACACCAACAACACCAAGGGTGCTGTCGTTGCGTTGCCTACCCTGAAGGAATTTTTTAATGTTTTTCTTGAAGCTATTCATGTTGTAATTAAGAGGGAACACCTCTGGTGGTAGCTCATTCCACAGTTTATGGGTATGAGGAAGAAAACATTTTATAAATTCAACACAAAAAATTCTGACTACTTACAGGTAAGTTCTCATACATTTCTAAATTATGTATAATTTAGGTGAAATACAGATCCTGAACTTTAGGCTTTAGGGAATGCTACCAGAGTTGAAAATTAACCTTGAGACCCGAACTGGGTTCCTATGAATTCCTAATTTACTATTCATATATTATATTTATATATTATTTAATATATTATATTTTGACTAGGGCTCTAACACACATGTAAACCTTAATTCTGGACTTTTTATAATACTTCTGAAATCCCACCTGATGTCAAGTGGTAACCATGAGCGTGTTTACCATTTGACATCAGGTTATAGCTATAACAAACATTTGAAACTTTAGTTTTTTAGGAATGACCCTGTTAAAGTCAACATACCAATGTTTAATTGCAAAGTCCAAATTGGTCAGGGTTTCTTAAACTGGTCCAGCGTTTATTGCTCACCTTTTCATTAATTACATGACTCAATTATCTGTATCGTATCATTGTCTAAACTTGACACAGAATCACTTGGTACAGTTGTCACTAAGCCTGTCGATATGCTGGAGCTTACCGGTACATACATACCTACTTATAGTCTGAGAGCTGGTACACTTACATACATAATTATGTAAGAATGTTTTTACCTGTAAATACCTACGTAATAAGTATAATAAATCGTCAATACGTGCGGAGATAGCCGCGGGTTTTCCCACGATGTTTTCCTTCACCGTTTGAGAGCATTGAGTATATAAATTTTTGACGTGATTACGTCTTAAAATTCGATAAAAGGGTGCACGCACGAAAAAATTTACTCATGCGGCGTTACCTTGCTCTAAGGCGTTCCATTTAAGGCTTCAAGTGCAAGCGAGAGCGCGGAACGAGCGACAAGGAGGCACAATCGGCCTCCGCGTTCGGCAGCGTTCGACATCTGTCTCTCTTCTATTTGAGTGAGCGATGCGTCCGCGTGGACAGCTGTATGACGTCACGTTCAACTATCGTCAGTAAACCGACTATACAGACAACCGATTTTTTTTGAACAGATAAATTCACAAGACTGATTCGAGCCCGCGACCGTAGGATCGGAAGGCGTGGTTACTACCACTACACCACCAGTGTGTTTATGGCTAGTGATGTAATGAAATACCACTGTAATAACTATCTCCCGGGGCAGTGTAGTGTAACTTCATTATAGGATATGTAAAACAATTACAACATTATGTTCTACATTTACATTGTAATTCGGAATGATTGACATGAGAAATAATCCTTATTGGGTCGGTACATATTAGTAGCTGTATTAGGTATGTTGTGTCGGTCGACCTATTGTATGTAGAAACGTGTGTGGTTTGTTATAATTTATACCTACGTATTATATCTACAGTAGGGTCTATAGATGGATACATAACCATGTCTTCAACCCAAAAAAAAAATACAAACCAGCGGCCACCCGCGGCTTCACTCGCGCCGTTCCCGTTACGCCCCGTTCTCGTTACAATATATTTATAATTTGTAGCATAAGTGTTATTCTGATGTACCTACAAGCTATATTGTAAAGTTTCATTAAAATCCATTCAGAGTTTTTACGTGAAAGAGTAACAAGCATCCATCCATAAACATATAAGTACTTTGAAACTTTCGCGCTTATAATATTACTAGGATTACTTCTGTTCAGTTCGGTTTGTTAATTCTTATAACAATTAAGAAGCATATTTGAACTAAATATTACTTATGACTGGCCTCTCAGCTCTACAAGACCAATATAAATATACCCATTAGTATGTATACAAAAAATACTATAATAAGTATTATATCAGCTATCTGGTTCCAAAAGTAAAAGTCCTGCTTAATTTGGGGCTAGATAGTGTGTTGTGTGGATAGCCCACAATATTTATTTATAAATTTTTTCAACGCATGTGAACTGCGAAAAAAAATCTAAAATCAAAAGTGTATTTTTCAGTAGAATTGCAAGGATCACTTTGAAATGCGATGATGATGACGTAGTAGGAACCTTAATAGTAGTATATAGGGTTCCAACGGGTTTCGTCTGAAAAACAGCGTTTTGTTCCATCTCTGGATGGTTCGCAGCATCGAGCTGAGACGAGGCCTGTTTGTCGCACCCCCCACATGAAGGACCATTCTCTGCACCTTCTTTTTTTAGTTCCTTTTTATTTTTGTTTTCTGTTTTTGTTACTGCTGTCCCTTAGTTTTAGCACTAAAATGTTTTCCATTGGAGGTGTGGCAAATAAACGTTTTTTCTTTCTTTCTTTCTTTCTTTCTAACTATTTTTAACTTGTCAGACACTGATTGACTAGTTGATAGGTTTAACTAAATGCAGTTATGGCCCATATGCCACTAAAAAGTCTGTCACTCTTTTAAAAGCTACTTTTAACCCATAGTAAGACTTTAGTTTTAGGTCACCGCATATGATTAGTTCTCAATTACTTACACAACGTGTCTAGGACAAGCCACGTCGGCAGACAGAGAATCACTCGCATGATACTGATAACACTAGCAGTGGTGCCAAAAACGCATACTCTGATTTCAGCATTTTTTACAAAACTAAAGTAGGCAATCGCGATGGCGATCAGCTGTCAAATATGACAGCGATATTTGACAACGTTTCAGCTGATAGCTAATTACCATCTTCGAAATGGGTGCAGGCCTAAAGAGTATTTTGTAAGTTTGATATATCCACCAGAAACGAAAATAAAAAAAAAATATTACTGGAACTAGCCCGAAGTTTGAAAATTTTACACAACTGACAACCGTCGTTGGCTGTCAGTTTGGACTTTAGGTTGGACTCCCCTCATCTAATCGCTCTGATAAGAAACGAAACGATTAATTTTTATTACTTTTAGGCAAAAAGCTCAAAGCAATGCTCGCTAGAATGCTCGCCAAAACGCTCGATAGAATGCTCTCATATTTTGAATTTTGATCTCGCTGAAATGTTCTCGTATTTTTCTGTGATTTATTATTCGCACAAATGCTCATTACAAGTGAATGTTCAAGTTTATCAGCTCCTTTATAATATTACAGTTTAAAAGATTTTAGTTATAAACTAGGGATCTTGCATTTCCGTGCGTGCAAGTATGTCATCTTGACAGATGCGCGGGCGTCGGGTGCTCGGTGATCCCCTCATTCTCCTCGCCTTCCCCTTTCTCGTTCTAGTGTTGGGGTAAATAGGGATGGGCGTAGACACACTCATCCTGGGATTAATCTGGGTTTAGTTCTTTTGTCGTTAGCATACTCAGCCCCAGGTTACCGGGAACTTGAGGTCTATCATGGGAAGGGACATTAACCCCAGAAAACGAAACGTAAAGAAAAGTAGGGCGCCCACCCACGAGATGGACTGACGACATTGTTAAGATCGCAGGAGGTCGGTGGATGGAAAGAGCTCAGAATCGTTCTTCCTGGAAATGTGTAGGGGAGGCCTATGGTTAGCAGTGGACTTCTTCAGGCTGATGATGATGATGACTGGTCCGTTGCGGGTGGCTGGCGAGGTACCAAAGCATTGTCAGCTGATCGGCATGATGTAACTAGGTCACTTATTAAATCTGATCAAGGTCGCTTCACGGAGATATCCTCAGGCTATAACCAGCTGAAACAAGAATCAGACATTGTGTTGAACCCACGACTCTATTGATCTGTGATCGCACAATCGGAACTCGGTGACCGTGGCCAAACCACACTATTACTGACAAGATTATCAAACACTCAATCTTTGTCTTCTATAGGTACTAAATACATTTTTTTTTTAAATAAATATTGTAGATAATCCACGAAACACTATCTAGCCCCAAACTAAGCAAATCATGTACTATAGGAACCAGATAGCTGATATAATACTTATACCGATATAATACTTATACGAGTACGGTATAACAGACAACAATTATTCAAACAGAGAACAATTCAAATTCTGGAAATATGAACTCTGAATGGAAACATTAACTCCGAAACTCTGTAAATATTTACCTTTCAGATAAAACATATTTTTTTATGTTTCCAGATTGGTCCCATAAGTCTGTTTCTCAAGTTTTTTAGCACTCGTAAAATATGGTAATAGCAACGAAAATGTCAAAATACATGCTAATAGAATTATGTTCTATCATCATGCACTTAATGTATGCTGTTTGCTGTATGTTACTTTATGCAGTACACCAGCGTATACCAAGATTGAATACACACATTAGGCAGCAAGATTTATCTCGAGCCAAGTCGGACTCGTTGGCAATAGATAACGACAAACTCACGAATTGTTAGTAGAGTTGATACAATACATGTTCCTATTCCTAGTTAACATGTACCTATCTTCTTAAAAACCGTGGGAAAAAGAGAGATGAGTATACATTTTGCCTCTACTGAGCACAAGCCTATATCTTCATTCATGCCATACGCTCTACTAATATTGAAGTATTAGCTATATTGTACGCCCAAAATGGGTAGGCTGTTGGAACAAAATTAGTATGAGATCTTTTTTATAGAGTTTTACATGATTCTCAATAATTAATTATTATTATGGCAAAAAAGATGGATGGAATGCGTCAGGGATGGCATGAGCAGGAAAGGAGTGAGCACTGAGATGACGAATGAGGTGAGTGGAAGAAGAAAACCTGTTGTGACGACCCCACTTAGCGTGGGACAAGGGCAGGAAGATGATGATGGCAAAGTGTTAAATAAGATAATTCTTATTCATTATTTTACGCTTTGCCGCCCAGCGATGCAATTCGTCAGGCACAAAATCTAAACAAACTTATCTTGATCTCTGAATATTTTGCCCCAGGCGCTAAATACCTTTTTATCAACAATAATGTTCTCATTAGTCAATTAGTCGAAAAGTCGAACACTCAACGAGTGGGTTGTGTACCTAGTATGAGTATGCTTGCGAAATGTCCCGGTGTCGAAGCAGAACTAAATCAGCCCATAGGCCGCACCCAGTCAGGGATTTCTTAGGCTCGCATTTCAGAAGTTAGTTACCTAGGTACGTACTATGCTCTGACTGTTGTAAAGAAAAAGTAGTGCATATCATTGTTTATAGTAGTAGTATAGGTCTTTGTGAAGGGCTCAACGTGTTTAGACTGCCTAGGGTCATTAAAATATTCTCTAACAATTAATTTGCAATTTTTTTTCAAGACTAAAACTCTGTTCTCTTACTGAGATTCTGTCCAGTAGCTCCGGCGTTCGGAAAAGTACTACCACCAATGCATATTTCTGCCGTGAAGTAGAAATGCTGTGCTTTGGTTTGGAGGGTGAGGATTGGAATTAATGGCACCGTAAAATTACTGGCACGTGAGGCTGAACATTTGTATGCCTCCAGTTGATGGACGCAGGGCTGTACATCGTAGGGCACGTTCCTGACCTGCGCGACCTACGAGGCAACGGTTATCATTTAACACCAAGTGGGCCAAATGCTAGTTTCATCAGCTACGACCATAAAATATATGTAGCTGGGATCACACTTTTCTGGTCGAGAGTCACATTGGACAATATGGGTAGGCAAGCAACAATTTAACCACTGCCATAAGCAATTGCCACCATAATGGTAGTAATAAAGCTTGAAATTTTCGAATTTTCGCAAAGAAAGAGATACTATCGTATTTATGGAAGAAGATAGCTATAAGTGTATAAGTAGCACGAGGTCGAGATAATATCGTTTAGCGCATATTTCTATGTGATTTAATTATAACTAATTATTTATCTTGCCTAATGCATCGTGAAAGGGAAGCCTAATTTAGACACGCCAGTGCGTATTTGCAGCGTGCATGGTCCGGTTTTTTTCAAGCTATTCTTTAGACTGTTTTCCGACTGCTGGCTGGCGAGCAAGCGACTAGCTATCAACTATTTTCTCGCTCAAGAAACGAACAAAAGATATACCCTAGATTCTGTGTCAGTAAAAAATACACACGTAGGTACTATTAATAAGTGTATTTCTTGTTGAACGATGGCCACTCACGCTGCAAGAACTTTGTCCACTATTTTTTATAGACCAGCGACAAAAACTAAAGAACTAAACAGTCGCTTCCTGTCCATTTTCGGCGGTTGAACAAAAGTTTATAGTTCCCAAAATCCAATTTAAAAAATTAGACCTCATTTCTACTAGTTATTATTAGTATTAACCACATTTTATCGATTTATGCAGGAAGTGAATAAAAATACCTTACCAAAGAGCCCGGCTTATCCGTCGAACTGACCAGTCTATTACAAAATGCCGGACTGCTTAACCATAGTGCTCTAAACTAGTAACAAAGTAGTTATTGCTTGGTTTATTGATGTAAAATAACTGTAGTTATGCGTTGCCGTGATTTGATGTGCTGCTTCCAATTAGATGAAGCCTGATAGTTAATGGTTACGAGACGAGTTACAACAGCCATAACCCACTTTTGGTGCCCATAATACCTTTTGCGGATCGACAAATAAAACTTGTATTACGCTTTTTAGTAGGCAGTACACAATACGTATTTCATAGAGGCAATTTTTGCCTCTCTACACACATTTTTAATACGGATATTATCTGAAATAAATTACATAACTTAACCCACTGCTGAAAATATGTAAAAAATCTACGCCTTACAAATTTACAAAATATTGGGTAGACAAATTGTCAATTAGTAGCTCGATAAAAAAATTAAAACGAATGCTTGCAATTTGTCACAATAATTCGTAAGCCAGTGTCCCTTACAAAAGATTTCAACGCGCTCTTGACGAAACATTCAATTTTCCGTTTGTGCTATATTTTAAGTTAACAACTAGGTAGACTCCCCATGACTTTTAAAACAAATGTGTTTGAATCATTTTCAGAGACTTTCTGTGACCAATGTCTACCATGTCATCGCTCCATCGGGCGAGGGCTTGTGAGAGTATTTCGCCCCTGAACAATTATTTAGCAATATACAAGTCTTTTAAAAAATAAATATTTCCTTTGTGATGTAATTAGGTTCAATCATTTCACGGATCACGATACTTATCCGCATGGGTACCGCGATTATTGCTCCACACTTAAATATCTTAGCGGATCGGTGTCGTCACGATTGTTGTTGAGAGATCGATTGCTTGCCAAATACTTCAGATTGCTGAATGTGCAATTAATTACGGACCTACTTTACTAACTGGCATCGTAAGAATGTCTAGAAAGCCAAACGTAACCCGCGCCGATGAAGAGATGCATCTTGAATCACGACAATCATCACCTCTTCCTCACACACAGTGTTTAAACAGTAGTTACCTCTCACTCGCACTCGTGAGAGGTATTGACTAGCACCGTCATTTAAGATTGGTAAACATCACACTAAAGTATGTTTCGATTAACAGGAGTAAGCTCAGTAAAGTCACGTGATATCGCTTATGTTTAAATCTCTGTGGAGAATACATGACTGGTCGTCTGAAACGCAATAGGAGCGATTTTAAAACTTTCATATACCTAATGATTATGACATTGCTAAGATCGCGGGAAGTCGATGGATGGAAAGGGCTCAGAATCGTTCTTTCTGGAAATGTGTAGGGATAGGGAAGGCCTATGTCCAGCAGTGGACTTCTTCAGGCTGATAATGATGATGATGATGATACCTAATGATTCTCTCAATAGCGCTAATATAAGGGTGGAATTGTGAAGTCCCTACTTTTTGTGGTCAGGGTTATGTTAGTTTCAATTCATATTAATTCTTATTACTTTTAACGTAATGTGATTCTATCAGCCTAACAAATGAGCGTTTAATTTGCGATAGAATGCAATCCGCTGGCCTTCACGCAATCACATGATTCGGAGCCTCGGATTCGTGAATTGATCCACTTTTCTCAAGTAGGCAGAACCTTCATACATACCTACGTAGAAATAGATGTACCTATGAAAGAATGGTATCGTGGTTTGATTCTTCAGACTTATTAAATCAAAGGCGGAACTATTTTGATCAAGTGATGGTTAGACCCGCCCTTAGTTAGTAAGTTTTAGTTCTCAAGGTGCTGGTAAGATTGTAAAAATGAGGCCGTGATTTTCTGACGCAATTTCCGTAGCCTACAAATCAATGTTTTATTTTGTAGTATTTTGTGCTGTCAGAGCAAATGATCTGGACGCGAAGGTCGTATGGTCGCATTCCTCTATCAGATTTCCAAAGCGGATGTTATTTTCAAGAATGACATATTGAAACACCTATGCTAGTCTTAAACTACACGAAGTGCTTTACACTGTCCGCCAGATAAAAATATTTCGTTCTTTGATCTTGATGAGACCAAAGAAGAACAAAAAAAGCAGCCAAGTGCGAGTCGGACTCGCCCATGAAGGGTTCCGTAGCACGACGAACTACAAGAACCTTTATATATGTTACTTGATGTAACATAATAAGGTTCCTGTAGTTCGTTGAAAGGTAGGTAAATTGCGGTTTACGGTTTATGACGTATAAAAAAAAAACTACTGACTAGATCTCGTTCAAACCAAATATCGTTGAAAGTTTACATAGTAATGTACAACATATATTTTTTTTTGTATTATCATTCTCTTACTTTAGAAGTTAGAGGGGGGGGGACCAACTTTTTTCCACTTTGGAAGTGTCTCTCGCGCAAACTATTCAGTTTAGGAAAAAACTATATTAGAAACCTCAACATCATTTTTGAAGACCTATTCATAGATACCCCACACGTATGGGTTCGATGAAAAAAAAATTTATGAGTTTCTGTTTATGACGTATAAAAAAAAACTGCTGACTAGATCTCGTTCAAACCAAATATCGTTGAAAGTTTACATAGTAATGTACAACATATATTTTTTTTAGTATTATCATTTTCTTACTTTAGAAGTTAGAGGGGGGGGACCAACTTTTTTCCACTTTGGAAGTGTCTCTCGCGCAAACTATTCAGTTTAGAAAAAAACTATATTAGAAACCTCAACATCATTTTTGAAGACCTATTTATAGATACCCCACACGTATGGGTTCCATGAAAAAAAATTTTTTGAGTTTCAGTTTCAAGTATGGGGACCCCCAAAATTTATAGTTTTTTTTCTATTTTTGTGTAAAAACCTTAATGCAGTTCACAGATTACATCTACTCACCAACTTTCATCAGTCTAGCTTTTATGGTTTCGGTGAAAAATGGCTGTGACACGGCCGGACAGACAGACATGACGAATCTATAAGGGTTCCGTTTTTGCCATTTGGCTACGGAACCCTAAAAACATGGCACACCTGGAATGCCATAGGAAAGAGAAAACTCGAAGAATTACCCCTCCTCGTCCTTGGTTTTCTCCCACCTCAAAAAATTCTGAAACCTTAGATGATATGCATATTATTTTAGGCTCAAGCCTCCTTAAAGAAGTTTTCACTTCAAAAAAGACTGTTAGGTTGTTATGTTAGGTTTAATTACAAGCTTTGCAGATGTTTTTTCTTCTTATCGTATCACTGATTTTTCACTGCTATTTCTCCACACACAAACTAAAGCACTGAACTCTGAAAAATAAGGAAGATGTTTCCGTGCAAGAGTTATCACCACGCTTGGATACCTTCACCTTGCATAACTATTTGAGATGACAAAGTGTTTCTTGAAGTAGCGGTGGCCGTGGTATAACGTTGCAAGCATTATCTAAAACACACAACAGGTACCTTTTAAATAACGAAGTTAGTATGTACTGAATTACATACCAAGTGAAGTAGCAACTGCTATAGCCAGGACGCAACACGGTAACGGTTCTAGCTCCTCTGAAACATAGCACTCACCTAAAAATGTAATTAGGTACGTAACCAAATGATATCGGCCACATACAGTACAGTGCTCAAGGCCTGTACGCACCTAGGCGATTGCGATAGCGATCAGCTGAAACGCTGTCAGATATGGCTGAGATATAACCAAACTAGCCATGCACACTGTGGTTCCCGCGTCATTTCCAATTTTAGTACAAAAATATAGTTGCCTTAACGGGCACCGGTTTTAGAGAGACTGTGATTCAATTTTGTACCTACATTACTCGGTTTCACAACTCAGACATGCTCTTACCCAAACTGATTGCGGTAAATAGCCCAATAAAATGAGACAAGCCGGAAAGAGTTCGCGTCATTAATCTATGAGGTCGTACTAATTTCGGTCACTTTCTAAGCATTAACATAAATATTGTGGACAATCCACACACACCATTATCTAGCCCCAAATTAAGCAGAGCTTGTACTATGGGAACCAGTAGGCCTACCACAAGCTCTATCTGGCTCTGGTCTCTGGCTCTGGTTTTGAGTATGTGCGAGTGCTCACCAGTGTATTATACTGTGTGTGTGACGTTTCGACGTAGGATTTATTTAGTCAACACTCACACAGACTCAAGCCAGAGACAGAGCCAGACTAAAGCCAGAGACAGAGCAAGACAGAGCTTGTGGTAGACCTGCTGGTAGCTGATATAAATCATAATAAACATATTTTATTGTAAATACATACTTATACATACAATGCAATCCAGACAGAGATCAAACATTTGCGTTTACCACACACATATTTTTTCTCGGTAGGGATCGAACTCACGACCTACGGCGCAGAAGGCAGAGCTACTAACAACTGAGCTGAGAGGCCACTCCCTGAGTGGTCTGAACAATGCTGCAACATCAAATCATCAGTTTGAAGAAGTGCACTAATCAGTATAAGCCTCTCTTATATAATTTAGAGGGTGTTTCGAAAAAAAACATCAATTTATTACGCATAAAAAAATAACTAGAGCCATACCTAGTCGTTATAAAATTTGATTGACACTCATAAATTATATCACTTCAAATCAATTTATACTTGACCACACACATAAGCGATTTTAAATAAAACTTAATGAACCAAGTCTATCAATATGCAAATATTATTAGAGACAATCATTGTTATTATGAACGAAATGGTTCTCAATTATTATTTTTAATAAAAATAGTTCTATAGCATTACTACCGTATCCAAATGTGCCTATGTAAATATAGGTTGTATTTATTTGTACAATGTGCTACATTTAGTTGTATATTAGCGAACGAGCGGTTTCACCAACAAGAGAATAGGCACTGAAAAATAATGCTGAAGTAAAATAATTTTACTTTTGCTAGATAGACAATCTAAAAAATATATTCAAGAGAAAACCAGTTTACAGCAACAGAAAAAGATTCATAAGTAAATATGATAAACCGCAAGAAACAGTGGTACTACACTAAGTTACTGTCATGTAATATTGTTTGAAATAAAGATTTTGTACGTAACCACTCGTAGAAATGTGCAACGTAGATTCCGACTACAATATAATTTTACATGTCTAAAATAACTTTGCACAACCACATATCGTGATGATGATGATGATGATGATGATGAAAATAACTTTATCCATGTGGCTAATAAAATAATAAATAAATCAATATTAATTGTTTATAATAATACTCTAGTCTAGGACACCCTGTTAGTAATAAAAACGGATACAAAATAAGAACCAATTAGGTAAGTAGTAGATGTTTACGTTAGATTATTACAGTAAACAAAATTGAGCAATCGCAATAAAGAGCTTGACTTTGAAAATGGTAGACAATCTCACTAGCCTTCAAATAACCCGTTTAATTACCGACGTTTTAAGTTCACCCAATTAGGCTTCAGTGGAAAGTGACGTGTGATCGTACACACCTTGCTGAACTATTGATATTGATGGCGAACCTTATTGGTCATGAAACATTTAATTTTGTGTCATTCGAACTTTCCAATCAGAATAATTCTAGAACAAAACATCATCAGCCTGATCTTGTTTGTTAGTCTGTTATGATTTTATTCTTTTTGAAATTAGATATTCACCTTATATTTATATCAATGACTAGCGGCCTGTGCCGGCTTCGCACGGGTGGACATTTATTTTTTAAACACATAAATATAGCCTTTGTTACTCACGGTGAATGCAGCTCTAATAGTGAAAGAATTTATGAAATCGGTACAGTAGTTTTTGAGTTTATTCATTACAAACATACCTACACACAAAAATACACATCTTGTCTCTTTTTAATTTAATATTAGATATGCAAAAATATGTGGTATTATATCATACCCCGCCTGCTGGTCAATTTAATAAGAATTCAATTACAAAATTAAATCCAAAAGGACAAAGCTAATTGGCTTCAATTCATTTTATTAAACAATGCTCAATACTGACAGATGTTGGCACATTCATTAAACAAGCTTGCTCCAACGAACATGTTGACATGACCAAAACAGGACATAATTTTCTCACACTTTGTTTAAAATACAAGTTTTTTGATACCAGTCTGCCACTATTTTTTATAATGAGCTAAAAAGTCAAAATTTTCTCAAAACTCCAAAAATACAAGTCTGATTCCACGGATGCCTAATCAATTGATCAATTATTTGTAATTGAAGGGGGATGTTAGAATATAATACTAATAAAAACGACTTTTGTAAACGCAAATTTCATGCGTAGAGAAAAAGGCCACAGTGGTGGAATGTGAAAAATAAATATTATTAAAATTAATTAAAGTGTATAATCATACCTGCATCCTAGAAGATTATAATCCTAAAAGTGTTTCAACTGGCAGGAGCGGGGAATTAAGACCAATTATTTAATATCGTTTCCGGGATGTGTATTCTGCTCAATCGTCTCAGCTCTGCACTATGCATAGCGGAAATGCGTCATCTCTGCCTGCGGCATCAAAGGTAGTCGCTGAACTTAGCAGTGTACTCCAATTACATCTAATTACCTACATACGCAATACATACATTTACCATTAGGCACAAAATAATTGGAATGTCTGTAAATTCATTAGCTGTTAGTCGTCATTACTTGATTTATGATCGCCAGGATTTGTCCCGGGGCTAGATTGCAACACTCTCGATAGCACTGTACACCTCAGAGCGACCTCGGTCCACATTACTGTTCAAATCGTGTGTGAGCTATTTGGAAGTATGTATCAATTATATACAGTGTACCCACTACTAATATATTGGTTTGAGAAAATACCAAGACTGATGATACTAATAATTTTACGCGGACTTTTATGATATATTGCTGTATTTATTTGACAAAAATCGACTTCATAAATCGTAATCAACTTAACCGTCATCATTTTTAATTTTTTTATATTATTTAATATTTGTATGATGAAAAAACACACTAGCACACCGATCATGTAACTTTTGTTACAATGGTTTCAATCAAAATCTTATTGAAACTGTCAATTTGCGATCGCATATTATTTCGAAAATTTCAATAAGTAATTGACAGTTTCAATAAGGTTTTGATTGAAACCATTGCAACAAAAGATACATGATCGGCCTGCCGGAAAATGTAATTTACAAACATATTTTGAGACGCCTTGTATTCAAGTTATGAATGAAATTAAAAATATCGTGACTGAACCCATTATTATAATATTTGGCTGCAAATTAATACCAATTTAAAAATGCAAAGGTGTGTCTTTGATGTACATTATTTTTTGGTTTCAACTTTGACACTGACTCAAGTGCACCAACACGGTTTAACGACTGTCTAGTACAATTGATTAATGTTAGACTGTTCTTGATTTTCGATCATTAGTCAGTCAACAGACATGACTTGCCAGTACACTCTTTTGTCTATAGCTTTAGCCTTGATGATGGTAATACGATGTAGGCCGTAGATCGTAGATCATAATAAAATGGCGTTTACAATGACATGAGTTTAAATTACAATGGAACTACATGAAGCTTACAAGCCAGGCGCATACAAATGAGACACCTGTTGATTTAATAAATTGGCAACACTGACGTCATATTTTTATAGAAAGCCTGGCGTTTTGGGTTGCTACAGCGCTGGTTTGGTGACTTTTAAAGTGATTATGGAACAAGTATTTATGTATTATACTTAATCATTCGACTAATTCCAGTGTAATACTAGATGTTTGGACTCTCTTATGCCGTAACATTTTGAGTTCTAGACTAATTCGAATGAAACTTGTTAACAATTGTAAAAGGAGGAGGTTCTTAATCCAGTTGTATTTTTTTGATGTTTGTTGTTCAAATCGACTCATAAATGACGACTTTATGCGGTATAAATAAGTAATTTATGAGCTCATTTAAAAAAAAATATATATAAGGAAAGTTTTACTTCCGGATTGGTCCTATAGAAATTTTATCAAAATCAGTTGAGCAGTTTTGCCATGAAGTTGGTTTCTCAAGTTTTGTAAACTGTGGAGTTTTTATAAAAACAAGTGGTTGTTTTTATGAAAATATTTTTATACAGAATGCAGTATTATTAGAAATAATAAATTATATCAGAATTGTGTACCAGATGATTTCTAATTAGTCTTTTTCCCTTGTATCTAAATAATAGCAATAAATAAACAATCGAAGTCAATCCATCGAGCGCAACGGTGCGCAGAAGCTTGTCACAATATTAAAATTAGCAACGCTTTTTAATTAAAAACTATGTGCTAATGATTTATTAGAAAATACCAACTTAATTATCTACTCTACTTTTAAAAAATAAATTCAAATGAGCTTGCGAAAAAGTAGCTTTTTATAGCTTTTTTGACCGACATCTTGTTAGTAAGAGGATGTTATACAAAGAATCTGGAAATTAGATCGGCTGTTAGACACTTTGCATCATCATCCATTACTCTCACCATTACGGCCAATATCCACCATTATTATAACCAGTGGTATAATAATGGTATAATATTATAACCCGCACCCATCCTATTGTTGACTTTTCACTGGTATCTATCTTATCGAGAGGTGCGCGTTTGCCCAGATCGCTTGAATGTGCATCTAAGTGATCTGCGATGGCGATCAGTGAAACACTGTCAAATATGAGAGCGATATTTGACAGCGTTTCACTGATCGCCACGCGCAGGCCATTATAGATTATATAAAACGAACCATCGTGTATTACTATAGTGCTATCATATAGTAAGGTTTGTTTTATACGGATGAATTTATTTTTGAAGTAATGTACAGGTCAGTTAGAGTCAGTCAGGTAATTTCACTTACTTCACTGCTCAACTCGGTATGCAAAGTAAAAATAACATAGTAGATAATAAAAATTAAAAAATAAATAAGGATGGCAATGTCAATAAGTTATTATTATAATATTTGTGCGGCATCCATAAAATAACTGACAGTTGGGTTGCCACTTTTTGTGGTAAAATAATGATATGAGTAAAAATGTTCAACTTTTATAATATGTGATTTATCGATTTAATTTGGTAAATCAATCTAAAGACTGGTTCAAGTGCTTTTTGAAATTAGAAGACATAAAAATTTACGACGTTGTTTGGAAGTATCCGTTAAGCTAAACAACAGTTAAATGGCCGGTAGGTAATTGGGTTTATAAACAGTGAGTTCACATGTTCCAGATCTTTTACTCGTGTTGCTAGTTCTTTCAAACCAGTGTGCTGAAAGTATTTTACCTTCTTTTCAAGCACTTTTTTTTATACAACAAAGTTGACAAACAAGTATACGGGCCCACCTGATGGTAAGCGGTTACCGTAGGGTTATGGACGCCTGCAATACCAGAGGCATCACAAGCGCGTTGCCGACTCTTTAAAAGCACCCTTTTTGAAGAACCCCATGTCCTTAGGGAAATCTCAGCGGGGAGATCATTCCACAGCCTGAGTGTTCGCGGACGGAAGTTCCTCTGAAACCGAACGGCCTGGGTGCGCGACCACCCAGGCCTTGGAGCCTGGGTGGTCGCGCACCGTGTCCAAGGTGTGAGGATGAACTCTCTGCCTATGGCAAGCAGTGTGATGGTAGAACGAGCCTTGCACTTGACACCATGTTTAGGAATTTTAGGTTCTACGACATGCCGATTTCCTCGCAAGGATTCGTGACATAGTAGACATACCTTTCTGGATGTTGTCTTGGTGCAAGACTGAATTTGAACCTACGACTTTAGGATCGGATGGCGGGGTCACTACCGCTGGACCACCAGTGTGAGAGCACTGGTAGTCTAGAGTTTCAGATGATATCAGGCCATTGTTGTTAGTGGTTATACTATACAGGGCGTCTCACGGATATGCCCATGGAGGGAAAGTACCTATAGATGGAACATTTTATTGAAAGAAGTCATTATTTGGATTTAAAAAAGAATTTAATCTGCATTCATAGATATTTAAATTATTACATGGTTGAACCGGGAATCAAACCAGTTGCACGAGAAAAATAATTACCGTGTAGCATTATCATACCGATCAAAAGGGCATAAGGATTATTTTTTTCTCAATAACATAGTGTCAGAAATAAAAGGAAGACCATTAATTTTAACATTTTTATTACAAAATTATTCCATTATTTATCAAATACTCAAAATGAGAAAAAAAACTATGAATGCAATTTCAATTGTTTTTAAAATTCAAATAATGTCTTCTTTCAGTAAAATGCTCCATCTACAATATTCAAGGTACTTTCCTTCCATATGGCACATCCGTGGGACGCCCTGTATATCTCTAGGTATACCTTCATTTCTCAGTTGGAATAAATTATGCAAAATAAACTATGCATTCTTCTCTTACGTAACACGGAGAGAAAATATTTTATATCCTCAAATTCTCGAGCTCTGATGTCATGTGACTGGATACAAATAAAAGTTTATTTATGGTAATGTATCTAATTTATTTTACACTAGCAGCCTGTCCTGGCTTTGCACGGGTGGATATTTATTTTTTAAACACTTAAATATAGCCTTTGTTACTCAGGGTGAATGTAGCTTTCCAATGGTGAAATAATTTTAGAAATCGGCACAGCAGTTTTTGAGTTTATTCATTACAAACCTACGCACAAAAATACCAATCTTTCCTCTTTATAATATTAGTATAGGTATAGTCAAGCCTTGCGCGCAGCTAGGCGATATGCGACGGCAATGGCGATGGCGATCAGTTTCAACATAGTGTTTTGAATACATCCGCACACATCACCATCGCAGGCGATCTAGATTTGCACAAGGCTTCGGAGAATTTTACGAGTTTTGTTGTAGGTATCCATTTCCTTTTCATTAGGAGTTTTTATGGTAAATAAATTGATTATAAACCAATGTTTACATGACTTTACAATCCAAATTATACTCTGGTCAGGTAGTACAAATAGTATAAACTAGTAGCTGATATTCGAAATCATCCTCAAAACTTTCCTTAAGGACTAAGATTGAAACTTTGAGTGATCTTATAAGTGGTAGAATCTGAGCTTACAATATTTCAATAAATATGAAATTGACGGTGTTGGATAATGAAAATTTGTTCATACAAAAACTACTGAAGGGTATGGGTGCCGGTCAAAATACCTGGCACGTGAGGATAAACATATCTATTTATGCCTCAAGTTGATGGTCGTAGGGCAGTGCAATAAGGCATATTACTGACGTGCGTGGTGACCGACGAGGCTATGCTTTGTTATAGGCGATGGTTACCACTTAAAATCAGGTTGATCCATCAGCTAGTTCTATAAAAAAAACATACGATCTTCAGCAGTAACGAGTAGAAGAGGTGTGGAAAGTTTCTATGTCTATATTATAAATCAGTTTTTTTTTGTCAATTTATGATGATTTATAAATTGTGATTCGCTTTTATAAGATTCTCCTAATTAATTAGTCGGTCGTTTATACGCAAACTAATGTTAATGTTTTGCAAAAGCATTTCATTATTGCTGTAAAGTATAATTTAGGCAAGATAAAGATTATTCTTGATGGTAGTTTTGAAATTCGCATCATACACACCGGCGCTGTGAAGATTTTATCTAGTGGAGCAAGTTGTAACTAATTTATATTTTTGTGTTTTGTATACTGCTGATATGAGCAACATCGCCCCTTAAATGTTTCACCTTTTTCACAGATCTTTCTTTAAAACGTCCAGGGACATGACTACCAAAATACCTGGGAATTAAAGACATCAGCCAATAATTATGAATTTGTAAAAAAACCGTGTAATCTGATGTGGTTCTTTTGATTTATTTGTCCCAAGACGTGCCACTGAGCCCGATCTTCAGCTCTACTCCTCCAGTGCTTGCCAGCTACATTTACACATCATCGCCTGAATCGATTTTTATTCATATGTAATCGAACAAGACGACAATTGCATGATTCATGCAATTTACCACACTCTGCTACTGTAAAAACTTTATCACATTGACGACGGTATTCGTATTGTTACAGTGAATGTATTCAATTTTTTCGCGTCCATTATTCTCAATTCTCAAAATTTGTATTGTCATCACATTGAATGAATTATTTATTTGCGAAACAAGAACTTATACTAATAATAATACTCAAATTCCTAATACTAAATTTCTATGAAGAAAAGTAGTGTATCGCGAAATGGACGATAAAAATCAAAATCTTTTTCTTCTCCGTTCGACAGTACTGGCATAGTGCACATTCTTTTTTGGGACATAGAAACTGATTGGTGCACGACTGGATTCGAACCCACGAACTTAGGATTGGAAGGTGTGGCCACTAACACTAGACCACCAGTGCAGTCAGACAGACAGGCTGCTGCGAGGATCAAAGACGTAAGTATCTCTTGTATGACACTAATTTAACAAATTGTAATCAACATTCCTATTAAAATTCCGAGCAAAACTCGTGTGTTGACTCTTTATGAACAAGATAACTTATGTACAAGGGCCGCTTGGCCCCGATTCGTAGTTCACATTTTTAATGGAAATTAGCATCAAGTATACTGCACCCACGTGTGCTTAAACTTGGTAAGACGAACAGAAAAACTGGCTTGTTACTACTGACATTCCCAACAAGTTAGATGTTACACCGAATCAAAAAACATTGCGTTGTGTTTTATCTACCGTGTGACGAATGATATTGGAGATTCGTTTTCTGTCAGTGTGGGAAGGCACATAGCATTTTAATTGTTTTTCTGGTGTTATTTTGAGTTCTGTTGTGTAATTTTGGTGGTATTTTAACCAACATTTCTTGAGGTCTTAGCTCAAAATGTTGGAATGAAAGTGTATTATGTGATATTCTCATTTCATCGAAGATGTTTCTGATGGTTTTGAAAAAAAAAACGACCACCAATTAGGGCCGACTTGTCCATTGACTTGACTTTAGACTATTTTATTTATGCAATAAAATGATCCTCACTCGACACTGGCAAAATTGATCCATAAATGGCCAGATGCAATAATTAAGAAGAAGAGGAAGGCGAATGATATACTTGTCATGTGATGCAATACAATTCACAGTACCCAAACATTGTGATTTGTGACCGAAGAAAATATCTGGCAAGTAAATGAGAGGTTTCATGAAGCTAATAAAGCCCGCGCAGTGACTAACACTTATTTGTGTCAGTCATTGCGGTAAACTGTCAAATAGCTGTCAAATGGCATGACACTGACACTTATTTGTGTCAGTCAGTGCGGTAAAACTGTTAAGGCGACGGCTTTTGGTATTCACCACTATACATTAAATCAACCACTATTGAACATTTTGTGCAACGTTTACTTATTCATAAATTTTGAATTTAGTATATTTATAGTAATCTTCATTACTAACCGCATTTTTATTACAAGTGTAACTTAGACCTAGCGCAATATGAAACATGATCTCTTTTAACTAAAGTAATGGTGTTTATTCAGGAGCCTAATTCTCGGGCCGACCGAGATTTTCAATGAGCCTTATATACACATTGGCATTGCACAACCCGGCACTTTTTCTACGTTTTGCGTATAACGTAGCTGTCGAGGCTTCTAGGATAAGGTCGTCGATGAATTACTCAAGGAAATCATCCATTCTCTCTTCGAAAAGAAGCAATAAAATAAAATTGCAAAATGATCCGAGATGAGCCGAGAATTAGGCTCTAGAACCAGTGAAATTCCAATCACAACACGCAACCAGTTTTTAAAGTATTATTTAGATTGTTAAAAATGCAGATCGAGGGAAAGCTATCGATTAGACTAGTAGGTAGGTATCTATTTTATAGCGGGATTTCGTAATCAGTGGGTTAAGTCTAACAAACATCAAACAGGCTCCTTAGAAAGCTCATCTCATGATCTCACGTAATATCTGTACCTGATATTTTTTTATAACTAGCTGATGGAACAAGCATAGGGCCCACCTGATGTTAAGTGGTAGCCACGCACGGCCATATGCTTATCAACTTGAGGGTGAATTGAGGATTCTATATTATGACATTGCAGTTTACTATGTGTTTTTATTTTATTTTTTTACCTCATTTATTAGTTCGACCGTCAAACATTTCTAAAATGACTTACCTATGTTCTTTTATTTCGAAAAATCTTAATTTATCTACCAACCTATTTGTTAGTCAACCTTGAATTTTTATGTAATAGCATCCGTCTATTTGATCGAAAGCATGTTAAATTTGTCAGATGTAGCGAAAATAATTAAAATTACGAGATACTTATTTGAAAGGTGTTTCAACCTCAAAAGTGGTGGTCGAACTTTAGGCCTTAGAGACTTATCGATCGCTTGCGACCACACAGCTTTTGTCTACCGTGCAGGAGACTACACTGTAGACTCAAACTACAAAGTAGGCCTTTCTAAATAGTCTACTTTCAAATAAACAAATATTCGTTCTCGTACTACGCCTTTCTAGAATGCCGATTAGCAGCTAGACTGGTTCCGTTTTTCGTCACATGCTTGACTGCATGCACTGCCCATTATTATGGAATACCTAGCGCTTAAAGAAGTAGTAGTAAAGAGGAAGCATCATTAAGCATATGTGATTTATATGTATATGTGATATTTGGTCGTCGACTTTACTAACAATAGTTTTGAAAGTTTTTATTTCTGTGTGATACTGACAAATTGGATATTTATTCATCTGAAGTTTGTACATCGAATTAAGTACCTAGTAGTAAGTAGAGCAAAATAATAAATAACTACATGTATAACCTGCCTGGAGATGAAAGGTGGTATGATGTTGATGAGGTAAGTATTTATAATACAAGTAAGATACGACCGGTACGGAGCATTGTTATATAATTAAATATTTTATAATTAAGAAAGTTATCACCTAAAGTACGCTTAAGGCCTGCGCACACCTAGTTCGCTGGCGGTAGCGATCCGTGAAACGCTGTCAATTATCGCTGTCAGATTTGAAATTTGACAGCGATATTTGACAGCGTTTCACTGATTGCTACCGCCAGCGAACTAGGTGTGCGCAGGCCTTTAAACTTAATGGCCTCTAGCTCAGTTGGTAGTAGCTCTGCCTTCTGCGCCGTAGGTCGTGGGTTCGATCCCCACCGAGAACAAATATTTGTGTGGTTATACACATACACATATACATAAATGTTTGTTCTCTGTCTGGGTGTTATATTGTATATTAAGTATATATTAACAAAAAAAAAATGTATTCAAGTATTATATCAGCTATCTGGCTCCCATATTACAAGCTCTGCTTAGTTTGGGGCTGGGTAGTGTTGTGTGAATTGTCCACAATATTTATTTATTTTATTTAATGGTCAGTACGCTAACAAATTTTGGCTTTTAAAAATAACTTGATTGTATGTAAGGTAAAAAGAAAACGCTAGTCTATAATTTATAAAATATTTTTTTTTTTACAAATTATGGACTGGACTGGACTTTTAATTCCTATAAAAACGACTATAAGAATGGGTGTATTTATTAAGTATAAAATATTTTAAAAGCGTTACACATGCAATATGCTTTAATTGCCCAGTTTCCATGTACCGTGAGGTCCAGTTTTTGCTAATAAAGTAGGTGGACCTAAACAGGTGCTGTATAGCGTTGATAATGTTTATTTCATACATGCTTCTAGCGGTAGAATGTGAAGTCATAAAATTACTATTTCTCAAACATGCTCGGAAATTCGAACATTATTTTGACAACCTCCTTCGAGATAAATAGCTGTACGTACTGGGCAAATACATGCGAGTAACGGCGGCAAAACTTGAATGAATATCCATTACTGTCGTGTTTAGCGGCTAGATGAATTGCATAGTAAACTCATATTTGTCGTTTAATTTAAAAATGGAACAATCTTTTATTCCGAAACATGTCAACCAAGGAGGTAAGTTAGCAAAGGTTTTATTTAAATATACGGCTGCATAAAAACAAAAAAAATAGTGTTATTTGTTGTAATTGTATTTGATAAAATGAGTTCAAGTAGTGCTACTCAATTTAATTTCCTCGCATTATTTGAGAAAAGTACTTCTTATTTCACACCATACATAACTTTACACCATAATATGTGTAAAGTAAATCTTGAATACCATGCAAAAACTTTAAAAAAATGTGCAGAGCCACTACTTTATACAAAAACATACGTTGCCAGTTGTCATACTAAAAACATGCTAGATATTTTTATTTTAAAGATATACAACCGTATTGATACTTACAATGCGTTTTGAATAACGACTTCCAATGTGTATCAACTCCCTACTTGTTTGATAGTCTCTATGACAGCGATGCTATTGTTCGTAATTCGGAATTAAATTTGCACTACCTAGGTACCTATTGCGTAATAGCACCTTGGGTAGTATTATACTATAGGTAGGCAGTTATGATATGATCACTTGAAGTTAGCCTTTCACTGAACGGTGATCTATCTTTTAAAAGTAATGCATCATCTTGATGATATACGAGGACGTGGAACAGGAACTGATGTTACGTGATGATGCTAGTCAAGAAAAGTGAGCTTAAGGTTGAAAGTAGGGGTTTGTTCGATAATTGTAGGGCGATAGAAGAAATTAATTGCGATAATTGAAAGATTCATGGATAATTGGATTAATTAAAGCGTAGTGGTGGGAAATACCATCTTGTTTCAATCATGTAAGCCGTAAAGTTTGCAAAGCTGACATTTTTGTTTGTTGCAATTTCAATCAGTCGAGGTAAATGAGTTGATATCGCATCGCATGTGAGTTGCGAGTTATTTTACAGCCTCATTTTTGGTTGAAATGTCAAAGGCCGATGACTTGGCGAGTAGCTAGGGCTCACCAGAACTAATGGATTCGTTCTACGTAGGGCTGTCTTCTACCAAAATTGAATTCTCAGCTCTCCGGTCCGTTGAACTTACTACACTAGAGAGGTTAATTAGATAGATCAAATAGGCATGAAGACAGTAATCAAGTATCGCCAAAATATTTATCTGATCTAATGAAAAAGGATTCAAAGATTTTAAAAAATGTATTTATACTCTTATTAATGTCGAGATTCACAATTTATTTGATAATATAAATCTACAAAATACAACAATCCGCCATGATGGCTCAAACACCGGTCAGAGCGAATTACGTCACGTTCTCGTAAACGTCATTCCGATTTAGTACAAAAGCACCAATGTTTACTGTTGATATACTATAACCGTGACGTAATAACAGACGCCATGACACCAGCGAGCGTTTTGGCGTGAATTTGAAAATTTAAATTTAAATCTACTTTTATTGCACAAAAACCTTAATTTTCTACAGAAATATGATATTTTTTAGACATAATAGATACTTCTGAATATGATGAAAGAGATTTTGAAAATTAGTAGTCAGGCCTATTCAAAAACCACGCTAATATAACGGCTGGTACCATTAGTTTAGGAGTAAAAAAGTCAGATTAAAACTAATATAAAACAACATTTGGTTACAAAATGTCACTTAAAATAAGTGGATCTAACGTTGTGCAATACTCGCGACAAGTATTTGACATTCTCAGGTCGGCATCACACTCTACATCTTCGTTATAATCCTCGATTTTTATCGGTTTTTCTGACTATCATACTTGAAAATATACAACCTTATAATGTCTGATTTGTAGAAGAAAAGTTTGGATCAGTCTCAAAAAGTTGACCTGATCAACTCATACAGTAAAGGCGAAATTTGATGGTCATTACGTAATGTCGTTGATAACAAATAAAATATTGTTTGGTTTATTTTTAAAAATAAATTTGAACAAAGCTGTTAATGTGAAATGCTGATTTATTAGTCGCGCTTCTTGATTATTATTTATCTTCAAATGCATATGCATAAGCTTGAAGTTAAAAGGTTGATGAACCATTGATGGATTTTAAGAAACGGTTTCTAGTTGGTATGCGTTCTAAAGTTTTAGTTGGATTTATTATATGCAATTAAGGTAATTGGATTGCCTAAAAAACAAAGACAACAGATTTTCACCTTGAAAATTGTGCCCTATATTTTGCAACAAAAGACAACTAAACAATATTTCTCAATCAAAGACATCTCATGCACATCGAAATAGAAGCAATGAGCATTATTCCGAATCGATGTCCTTCTGATCTCAGAGTGGTGGAGTTTGAGCTTCACTTTCATAGACCGCGCAGGCTTCGATGCGCAGACGCATACCGCCTTCGCCAGTGGTGTCACCGCCGCCGAAGCACGCGCACCAACTGAACCGCACCCCGTGATGACTGAAAGCTCAGTTTGCTGAATTAGTTTCTGTGATCTACTTCTGTGCCCATGGTACCAGTGGTCAAGTGGTCGGACTTTATTTGTGGATAGTGAGTGGCTGATATTATGTTATTCAAGTAAGTGTTTACATTATTTACAAAAACGTTCAGTTAAAATAATTACAGGAATAAAAAAATTGCGTGAGCGCGTTCAAATCTTTTACGTGTACATAAAAACTTCGTAGCGGCTACGAGCGCGCTACGTGAAGCATGCGCGTTGCGCGTAGCACAAATTCCTGTTACATTTTGCTCAGTAATTAAACATTGATGTTATTTAGTTAATTGCAGACAAAAATCTTGTTACTTACATTTTTTCTATCGAGCTTTAAACTAAGTCATATTTGATTATGTAACTTCTACTTTAAGAAGTTTTACCACTTCCACCTAAGGAGGTGGATTTCAATACCTTCATTAATCTATTGGGTATTGATTACAGCCAATTAAGAAAGTAACACTGTCGCTTTCATATCACTCTCCGAGCGAGTATTCAATGTCGAGGTGTCTGAGGTCGAATATTAAGTATTTGATAGAGGATTTCGTTTCTATCTGTTTATTTATAAGCGCGTTGGAAAGAGTAGTAATTTATGGATGTCATTGATTAAATTATGGTTTTTGATCGAACCTGATATTCAAATTATCGAATAGCGGATTTCCCCAACAGATTTAGATTACAAAACTGGTTGGATTATGCATACTTTCTTTGTAATTTTACCATGCCTAAATAACATTACGATGTCCTAAAATTGCATAAGAAAAAAGCAAAACAGTCAGCATCAAAAATACATTGGCTCAGTTAGCCTGGATTTGTCAAAGATATGGCAACTTCGGTTAGCAAAAAGTTCTTTAAATAAATTTATAAACTTCAAAAAGACCTGGACGCGTTCTGCAATTCAAAACTTCGTTCTTGCGAAATTTGGGTCAGAAGCGAGATGTGTGGAAGGAAAGTAGGGCTGCTTTTGTCCAGCGGTGGGACAGATCAGGATGAATAAAAAAATCTAGGGTGAGCTTAGGAGTGAGTTTAAAAAATATTTGAACTTTATAAACCAAAAATGCCAATCTACTTTTGACGCTGTCTGCCCATCTTTTAGTTACAAAATTTCCTGTAATTATATAATTGATCCATAGAATGAGAATTTAAAAAATAAATCTCTGATCTTTGACTGTGCATGTGGTTTCATTGTCTCGTGACCGCATTACTTTCACGCAGGCGCGATTTGAATACGATGCGGATTTTGCTATCTATCGTACATTAATTATTTATATTGTCCACTCTAATCTTAGATAACTTTATTTATTAATTGCACCATTTGCAGATAATATGGCGAAACATTTTCAAACACAACTGAATATTTTTTTTACAATTTTTTTTTTCCTTAGCCTTTTTATTTCTTCGATATAAAATTGATGCTTTAAAGTTATTTCACCAGAGTTAATCATTACGTACACCATTAAGTACTTTCAAAATTTAGTAAAACTTAACAGTAGTAGCTATCACCTACTAATTCCATCATCAGCCGCTGGACTGGATAAGTCCACTGCTGGACATAGGCCTCCTTTATACAAATTCAGGAAAAACAATTCTGAGCCCTCACCATCCAACGATACAATATCGGTCTATCGGGTAACACGTCCTTCGTTTCGTCTTCTGGTACTTACTAATTATTACGGGCATTTTGAATCATGACTAATTTAAAGGTATAATTAACCTGAAAAAATAATCTATAAACCGTTTTTATTCCTTGTACGTAAGCTTTGAACTGCATTCCTTTTCAGCCAATATTGTACTTACCTCTTACCTCAAGCTAGAAAGCGAAAGTGGAGACTGCCCACTGCGTATTTTGATATTATTATTGTGTAATTCAAAGCATGACCCGAAACCACAGATAAGTGCCCGCAGCTATGCAATATAACATTATTGATCATCTTAACTTTATAAGTAATGTTATTTGCAATTTGGAGTGGGCTATAAAGTTTACTAAATAAACGTTAATAATTTAAATTACGCTGAGACGTTACAATTTTAGTATTTTGAAACAATAAAATGAAATAGATGAAATATTGTGAAATAGTTTATGAAAATGAGACTGTTGATAAATATTTTGAATTTCTTCACCTAATACTGTATAATAATATTTTATTAAATATTTGGAATATATTCAACTAGCAATTAGATTTTGCTATAGTGTTTTCTATTGTTGCATTTTCTGCAACAACCAAAACAAACACCAAAGTTATTCATTACATAATAAACATTTCATAATCAAAATTGCACATGATGATGAAAATACAAGATGGTAACACTAAAGTGTCTTTGGAAATTACAAGCACCTGCATAATTAATTCACAATTTATTTGTTTTTAGTGTTAGCAATTACTTCTCAAATGTTAGGGGGTTACAAAACTCAAGGACAGTGTAGTTTAAGGCCATTATTACGAAACAGCAGGTAATAAATATTTGTTTTTCTTTGCCTCTCTTTATTTCTCAAGATTTACTTAATCTTAGACTTCATACGCAACATTGTGTTTACGAGAAAGGTGAACTCACATCATGCGGGATGTTTTTTAAACTTTTAAATACCTACCAACGATACGAATTGCCGTTGAGAGTTTAAGAATTACTTTTTCATTTTAGGAAAGTGTATCAATTAGGTATTCAATTTTTTTAAATATAATTTGATCAATAAATTGCACGTAATTTTAAATAAGGAAGAGGTTAGTCTTAAACTTCTACCATTATTACTGAGGAAAGGGTTATAAAGTTCATAAAAAAACACGAGATTAAGGCTACGTATTCACTGTAAACATTTGTTGCGAAACTGTTGCTCAACACCAAAGTTTCTTAATGCCATAGTTGCTGGCAACAATGTTTACAGCCATACTTCCCGCACAAACCTATTTTTACATAATTTTATCAACTTTATTATTTTATTATTGGCATACACTGCTGCCATATTCTATAAGTTTTTTTTACCGCATCCGTCAGTATATTACAGTTGCTAACCAGAAGCTTATACATGGCACTAGCAAATCCGCAACACAAGTGTTATCCGCTACAACTTGTACATGTTGACAGCAACTCGGCAACATGTTCATGCAACTATGTTTACAATTATTTTGTATGTTTATGGACGACCCCTAAGCTATGATTACCCGATTACATGGTCTAACAAGTAACTTGTAGTGATTCGTAAGTAAATGGTACGGTCAAAGCGACGATGACGTAAGACGGCGGCGCATCGTCGTCGGTGCGATCTTGTCGAGTGACCGATTACACAATCTAAGACCATGCCCGTCTGCGCTACATTTGAGACCCGTGAGAAGGGAGTACAAAACCATTATTATGACAAAGACTTGATGAAATGCTCAATGGCTCACAGAAAATTGTAATTTATTTAGCTTACTTTTAATCAAGATTAAAGGGTGACTATCACTTTGATTTCGGGACGTCTTGCGTATAGAGGGTGTATGTGTAAAATATATGTGTATTGTATACCTATGTATATTCTCCGCTAGCAGCCGCTAGCGGCTTCGCTCGCCCCGTTCTTGTAACGTTTTCGGGATAAAAAGTATTATGTGTGCTATTCCAGATTATTTGGTGCTTTATTGCATTCTAAGTATGTATTTACAAAAAATGTACATAAGTTTATATCAGATATTATCTGGTTCCTTATTGCAAGCTGTGCTGAGTTTGGGGCTACTGTGTGGATTGTCTACAGACTCTACAGTATTCATTTATTTAGATGATCTTGCCCCGTGTTTATGAAATGAACCAAACAGAACAATCATGCAACGATGCACAAGCGCCGCGCGCCGGCGGCGCAGATACACGGTCACTGGCACATTTTTTTTTACTTACGTCACTCCGAATGTGTACACTTAGTAGAGGATTAACCTTGTTCAAATATTAAAGTGCATTTACGCAAACGCTACAAAGAAGATTATATAGTTGTGTTCTAAATTTAGTACCACATCCTAAAAATAGTTTAAAAAAAATGTTTTTTAGTGATCAATGCAAAGGTGGCACAGGATATATTTAAATCGATAAAGAACAATCAATTTCGTTGTATATTTTTTTATACAACTAGGTGATGGAACAAGCATATGTTAAACGGTAACCGTCGCCTTTAACAAAGCATTGCCTATAATATAGTAGGTCACGCACGTCAGGAGCTTTCCCTATGATGCACTATTCTGCGTCTATCAACTTGAGGCATAAGTACATTGCCTCGTCGTCAGGAACGTTCCTTAGGATGCACTGTCCTGCATCCATCAACTTGAGGCATATAATTATGTTCAGCCTCACGTGCCATCAGTAAATATATTTAAACTAGAAAAAGATGTCTCTCCCACATCTTTTAGAACCCTCTTTTTTATAAAATTAAATTTAGTAATTCAATGCCAGCAGTCTTTGATCAGTTTGAATATGTTTAAATTACAGATGGAATAAGTATAGCCTCAACCAATCAAACAATTATCATTTGAGTTACATGTTCTGGAGTGAGAGGATTGGCACTCAAGATGCCATCGAGGCCAACCAGTAATTCAATGATTACATTAAAATAAATAGAAACGATTAAATGTTATTACATCCTAACAAATTGAACTTACCATTTCGTAACTCAATAAAATCATATAAAGGTAGTTAAGGGTTCAGAAACTGACAGGCAAATTTTTATCCCTTAAAAATGCACGGTTCCTATGGGTGAAGCATACATGAATTGTGTTTTTAAATGTTTTTTCCCCCGTCCAGTTGCTACAGAGGCTGTACTTATCATAGACAAAGAGGAAAAGAACATACTTTTTTATAGCGGGTAACACCGCGGGGCACAGCTTGTTATCTCTATCTATCTTACAAATACAATTCATAATAAGCATCCTGTTAAACAATTCAATAAGCCGTAAGTATTTGGCAATGATGTTTGGTAACTTCTTTAAGTAGAATACAGTAAATAACTCCCAGTCGCAAGTTCTACTTCCAAAAAAACGTATGTAACTGAACAAGTCATTACCGACTTCGACTTACAAAATTCATTTAATAGGCATTTTAATGACCGGGAACTACATAAATGCCGAAAAAGCAAAACTGCCTCAAGGCAGAAAGCTACTAATAGAAAGTCAAAATCAAGTTAATAAAATCAATCAGTCTCCACTACTAAGGACCCCAGTTAGACACGTGCGTATGATATAAAATAAATTGACAAATACGAGCGAGTCTTACACCTGTAGAGTTCTGTATATTTATATCTTGACCACAAAGCCTCCAATCCGTATACTCACAAGCTTGTTGATCTCATTAGAAACAAAAGTAGTATTATTTAGTTAAGTTTTCTTTCTTTGTGCCCTAAAGATTTCAAGTGCATGTTTCTAGCTTCCTCATACGGAAATTGCGAATTAAAAAAATACCGAAATGCATAATTAGAGCAATCCTAAATTTGAATGAAAATTTAGCAGCAAAAAAAACGACTATTCAGTGAAACTTAAAAGCTGTGTTTATTGTGGTATAATTTCCACAGCTTCTTCATTTAGTGTGGCAAACGGCTAACCATAGAGCAATACAGTAAACGCAAGATTTTACAGCATAATTAGAGCACTTGGCACAAAAATATTCAAGTCTCTAGCTTGAAAACTCTTTGAATTCTAAGACTTCATCAACGTCGATCATCGATTTTAGCTTCATGCTTTTGGGACTACACACAGGCGGATAGCAAAGTGACCCAACGTTTTTTTGGCACGGAACCCTCAGTTTAAGTGTACCTCATTGCGCAGAGAAAACCTTACAAGCGAATTTTGTAAACCTGTTTAAGTTAACGAATAGTTTTATAATACAGTTGGTAGACAGTTCAGTTGCGTAAAAACCATAAATTGAGCTTGTGTTGACGTATTGATTGATGAGGTTTTAAAAGTATGTACATAGATATTGATAAACTTAGTGTAGCAATAGGCCTGCGTGGTACGGGCATGTCATGAGGAGGGATGAAAGTCATGTGACTAAGAGAGTGATGAGTATGGATGTGGCATATTATGTGAACAGAGGTAGACCAAAGATAACTCGGATGAACAGTGTGAAAGATGACATGGATAAGAGATAGGTAAATGCGAAGATGACGGCTGACAGAAGCGAATGGAGGAGGAAGACATGTTATGCCGACCCCACATACAATGGAATAAGGGCAGGTAGAAGAAGAAGAAGTGTGTGGTGCAGAATTTCATTTTGATCTTCATCACCATAATATTAGTCCACTACTGGATTTAGGTATTTCCCAAGACGTGCCACTGAGCCTTGTCATCCATGAAAGAGCTACATTATGTAGATTATCACTGTAGTCAATACATTATAGTAACGTAATTATTGCTTTCCCTCGGGAAATATTTCTTACGATAGTCAAATCCCTCACGAACTCGTCTGCGTGGAGCTTTTTCGAAAAACATTATGATTCTTTTAGGTAGTGATTGTTAAAAATAGTTTCGCTTAAAATTGCCGGAGAGCCTCTCTTTAGGCTTATCAGATCTCATGATGAAGGAGTCAGAGAGTGGTTTCTCGTTTCTATATATTTACTTTGATTTCAATGTATTATCTTATATACGTGCCTTATGTCAATGATAAAGGAGGTACTTATCATAGTCGTGATTATTGAAAGACCATAAATGGTTTTGGTCGTTATTTGTTTTTTTACCACTTGATTTAAGTTAATAAGCAAAATATCGACGTCGTTTTGATCTATCAACTCACATAATTAAGATAAATATGTCACGACTAAACAAGTATATTCGATTTAATTAAGCACTTAAATAATAACTTTATATGGACATAAAGTTACCAAAGATATATGTTCGAGCCGCTGGCAACCGTCCACACCTAGATTGACTTAATTTATCCACCTAGATTGTAAGCACCTATCGATAAAATAGGTATTGATAACGCGTAGTTTCTTTGCACATGTACCAAGTTACCATGGCATAGGCCATACTTGAAGTAGACAAAGAGTTGAAGAAATCTTTGTGAAGGGCTCGTTCGGGGAAGTATTACGTCTAGTACCATGCCTATTTCTACCGTGAAGCAGCATTGCTGTGTTTAGGTTTGAAGGGTATGGGTGCCGGTGATGGGATTGCAGTGCATTATAGGGCATAAATATAACTAAGAGCCGACTGCTTGGATGACTAATCGACAAATGAAATGTTTATATTTGATTGGTCGATTAGTCATCCGTGAAATCGGACCTTAGCAAACTTTATATCAAACTAGCGGCTGCCCGCGGCTTCGCTCGCCCCGTTACCGTTCCCGTTGAAAAAATACATATTTATTCACCTTTTAAACCTTCTCTGGACCTCCACAAATCATTCAAGACCAAAATCAGCCAAATCGGTCCAGCCGTTCTTGAGTTTTAGCGAGACTAACGAACAGCAATACATTTTTATTTAATAAGAAGATACTTCAAAATTAAATTATCAAGGGGAAGGTCGTGAGTCGATGACTTTAGGAGATTAAAATGCAATTGGTAAAGATTGTTAAAAACAAATTATCGTGTAAACTACTTTTATTGATACTCTAGCTAGTCAATAGGTAATTCTTTAGACTGTGCATACTATGCATTCATGCATTCTATCAGTTTTACCTACAACGAAAACAGTATTTATGAAAACCTATGTACCATCTAAATACGTGAGTTCTCAGTCCATCCTATAAAACTAAAATTATTGTTGTCGTAAATTTATCGTTACAAGTACAGTCGATATGATTTAAGTGCCACCACTACAGATATTTAACCAATAAATTATTTTTGCCTTTCTTGATGTATGAATTGAGCAATTCTATTTAATTTGCGGTGTCTGAACGTCGATGTGGATTACAAAAATAATTGCATGTATTCAAGAGATTTTTGTATGATAGGTATGTTTTTAGCAACCGGTAAAGTGATGTAATTTGCGAAGTTATGAATTACTTGTTTTATTGCATTATGAAGTATTTTTATGAAGTATTTGGGCTTGTTCCAGTCTGCTGGCAAGGTTGTTTGTAAGTGCGGTTGATTACGGTCGTATAGACTAGGGCGTTTAGCCTTTGTCTTAGTGCTAAGTGTATATCATAACGTTGTTCCAGTTAAGCTAAATTGTAGTCTCAACTAGAATTTTAATCGGGACTTAGCGAATTAAACGGCCCACGTTCACTTTTGATCTATTATGCTCGTAACCTTTAATTTTGCTAATAGCATGCTTGCTTATGCCCCCACACCACCATTAAAATTTAAATTTATCCACAGCCCAAGCATAAAATCAACAAGAAAGTGTGTTTTATTAAAAGAGACAGAGATTTGTACTTGTATCGTTAACTTACCAATATAAAAACTATTTATGTTGTACTTGTTAACTAATAAACTTTATGTTCTAATTCTGCGTGAAAACGAAACATTAATTAGTCTTTTTTGTTCCAGAGCGCTAATAATAGCGCTAGCATGCGCGTGCGCATATGCGTCCTTGCAAGCGGCAAACGATGATGGTGACTGCGCACTCTACCTGACTGGGCCGGGACGCTCCTCGGCGTATGACTACAGCATCAATCTGTTGAAGGGAAACTTGTAAGTATTTAAAAATAAAACAGAAAAGAGGGTAGGTAAGTTACATGCATGTTTAAAATTAAAAGACGTCAAAGTGCGTTCGACAAGCCAAATGGCATTCGCATGAACGCAAGGTCACTTCGCGTTCAAGTGTATATCATTTAGCTAACTAAATCCATAGTTTTGAAAGAAAATATACGCCTTTGCAAGAAGAAAAAATACTAGTTCAGTAGTTATATCAGCGGTGTCTGTATCTTATTAAACTAAAACCTTAAACATATTTAAATGGAGCAGACTGGCACATTTTTTACTAAACCAATATACCCATAAAGGAACAGACAATACGCCTAGCTATTTCATGTAATGAAATCAGTCCATTCTAGGTAACTATAATTTTGCAATCTATCTGAAAGCTCAGGTGTTAACCACATATGGTGGTTGACCCGTATATCTGAGTAGTTATCAGTTGGATCCGGTTGTTAGGTCAAGCTATACAATACTTCAGCATACCTCTATATTTTAAATTACAAAATCATTGATTCTGCAAACAAATATTTTCACTCTACGTAGGATATTAACCAAATTATGTAGCTTATAGAAAGTAGTTTATTGAATTTTAATTGGTTATATGATTTTCTCAATGATTAATCGCTTTTCGCTTTGCTCGGGTGGCTCTCTCCGTAGATGGATTGCATTGACTAGGCTAAAATGAATGATCATGGGCCTACTAAATGCATGTTCTTTGAAATCTTTATCATAGAAAGATATTTAAAAAATAAACAAACGGAGAGGTCCCGAAACATGAAAAGAAATATGATGAAAATCATCGTTTTATTCGAGGATAAAAGTTAGGTGAACGTGAAAGAAGTGTATCTCTTTAATAAAATCGGATGAAAGAAGAGCCAACATGGATAGATAATTTTATGGAAGAAACGGGTATTTATCGCCATTATCTTAAATATTTCCCCATACCAAATTATGCATAACGATAATTTAATTACGCGTTAATTTAAATAGTGCTATAGATAGATTAAATAAAATATTGCACACCATACAACCTAATTAAAAGAGAATTTAACACATTATTTCTTATTCAATAAATGTAAAAAACACTGATATAGATTTCCAAGTATTTGAAAGTGGTCTCACGTTTAGGTTCTACATCTACTTTCTCATTCTATAGGCACAGGGTCCTACATGGACAATGTTCCAAATACGTTCTTCGAATAATTACACTCCCAATGTCAACGAGTTTGGTAACGAGTTGAGATCTTGTCAGAGATCAAACGTGAAATCAGATAGCTAATGTTTCACAAATTAGTCACCAATTACAAATTGTTACCCCCACACTATTTTCAATGTCAACAAGTGGAGTAAGATGTATGGTGAATGATATTTGTCACACCGTATGCCTCCGTTGCGTAACTGTCACCACAATCTTGACACACTTCCAATCTTTCACCATGGAGGCATGGAAGTCAAGTTTAAAGTAAAGCTTACTCACGATTCAACTAATGGCACTTGTCTATATGCTTTGCACAAACTGCCGAGCCTTGTTTGTTCAGACAAATATTCAATACACATTAAAGCCTAGCCGTCTATATCGCTTGTGATGGCGATTAGAGCAAGATGGGCATGAAACAACAAGCATTTAACCTAAGCTAATCAGACTTTTTTTGTTAAGCAACTAAACAAAATTTAAAAAGACTACTTGCTTTTCAGTTATCTGATGAAATTGAACTTTATTATTACCAGTGTAAGCAGGCATACAGGATGTTGAAAAATACGAAATGCCATTTCATCGTTTTGTAGCTATTCTACAAAAAGCAACTTACAAAAGTCGATTATAAAAAAAGCGTAAGCATAAAGTTTGTTAGAAATTTGAAACCGTTATTCACATCTTTAACAGTGTATGCATGTCAAATATCGCACTGTATAAGTTCGCGCCAGCATAGGTTTCTGCATACATACATACCTATTGGTATGCATGTATGCAGAAACCTATGCTAAAACTGATCGTCATTGCTATCGCAGATGGCCTAGGATGTGCAAGGCTTTACAGTAGGTAAATGAAATTTTCGTGTGTGATAATTTATTTTGAAGTACCTACTTCATCTTTTTAAATTATTTATGAAAATTATCAGCACAAAAAGTACGAAGTGATTCGTTGAAATTCGCAGAAACACAAACATGCAATGAACATGTCAACAAGAACAATGGATGAGAAAATGCGTAACAATTTCGCTTTCGGAAGTTTGACAAGAATAGCAAGTTCACAGCTTGTTGCAAAAGCGACTACCTAAAGCTCTGTTTCCTTCTAAACGGCAACCGTACTTTAGCGTCCACAATAATACTGATAATTACATCACATCATTCCAAATCAAAATGGTATTATTCATATTGAATCGATCAATGAATATTTATCGCGTAAGTACGTAAATTAAATAAGGTTAAGTGACAAATATCCGTTTAATAAATTCAATAAGTGTTGTGATAGCGAAATTTTAAAAATGTTTTTAGTAGAATCACAAGGATCACTTTCTTCTTCTTATTTATGCCAGTACTCTCAAACAGTGAAGGAAAACATCGTAAGGAAACCGGCATGTCGTAAAATCTAAGATTTTGACAGCACAACGTGTCAAGTGCACGAAAGGAACCTCTTTGGGGGCACTTCTTTTACCATACTGATTTGTATGAACTAGTGACACGACAAGAAGTTTTACAAGTTACACAAGGATAACTTTAAAAAAAGTTATAAAAAGTTTGTATTATGGTCACCATAAACAAGTAACTGGTTCATAGGAAATCTCACGGCTTACATTCCCCATAAACGCCTCTCGAATTGACCTCTGCCCGTATGTCGTAACATCTCAACACCGCTACGCTACAATGTTCATCCACAGTCTCTAGCACGCATTAAATTGAGCAACCCACGTTCACTTTCATTCGCTGTACATCGAAATTTTCGTTGATTTTGTAACCATAGACTCAGCTTCTCTAAAAGTTATTTTTTTTATTGTTGATAGCTAATTGTTAAACTGCCATCACACCTGATGGAAAGTGAAAATGCAGCCTAAGGTGGAGCACGCTTAGCTATTATCCACTTATTCACCCTTGACTTGAAAATTCCATGGTCGTAATGCTTTCGGAAACATTTACGACGGTGAAGAGTTCCACTCCTTGGCAGTTTGCACTACAAAAGTAGAAGCGAAGCGCTTAGGAGTTATTTGTAGTTCACGATAGACAGGTTTGTCACTACGGTAAAGATGAGTTCAACAGTCTAACGGTGCAATCCATTAAGACCCATGATTGACTCACGCAGCCTTTACAAGTCTGCGTCAAATATTGGTAGAGCGGTTCTGACCTAGGCAGGCTACTTTCTAGAGTCCACGCAAGATAATTTTGCTCGTGAAAGATGGCGAAATGACTGGAAATATATCTACCGATCACAAGCATGAATGCAGATAGAGAACTAGCATTGCGTTTAGTCCATATTTGTTATTGGGAGATTATTTCTAGTCAGATTTTTTAAGACATCACGCGCAAACTTACCTTGCGCGGACTCTACCTGCAAGATAACTACTTATAGATAAGCCCAAAAAGTAATTCGTCCATTAAATATGCCGCAACAAAAGAGTTTGCATAAAATATGCTATAAAAATAGTTTCTTTTACGATTTAAAAGTTTTAGAGCACCCTTTCTACGTCCATAAACTCATAGTTACCTCACAATAGTACATTATACATAATAATAGTAATAGTTCATGGTGTTTTTTTTTACATTTAACTTGTTGATGGAACGACCATATGGCCTACCTCATGTTAAGTGGTAACCATAACCCATAGAAAACCATTGTTTTGTAGGTCACGCACGACAGGAACATCCCCTACGATGCACTGGCCAGTGTTCATCAACTTGAGGTATACGACGTTCAACCTCGCATATCACCGGCACCCACACCCTTCCAACTGAAACTCAGCAATGCTGCTTCACGGCAGAAATAAGCATAGTGGTAGTACTTTGCCAGTAGAGCCTTTGACAAAGAGCTCTACTAATACTAATTAACTGTTTATGAAATGGATCGTTTTGTTTTTCATGGTTTATGTAAAAACGTTGATTTCATTTATTTGCTTGTTTTCGGTAATAGTATGGCTGATACTAAGCGATCTTGAAACGAAAGCACGATAAATCTATGTATTCATTCAAATGTATGTAATTAGAGCATGCGAGGACAAGGTTTGAGTAAACTTTTCCTTAAGACATGAAAACTTATATTTTGTTGAAAGCCTATCATTTTTAACTTGGCATGAGTTAGTGATACGCGGAACACAATCAAAAGTTTTCTAAAAAGAAAACGGCAGTAATTTGCAAGAATCTCGTATTTTATAACTGCCTGTTTATTTACGTATTTTATTGCATATTTATGCAAATAAATTCATGTGACTAAGTGACCGGAACAACGCGGAATCGTAATCGCATAAATATTTGATTAATATAGCAAAACATTGATGATTTTATGAGATAAAAAAGTATTTCCTTACTTTAAATGTGAGGATAAGACTCCATTTTGCGCGATAGCTCAACTGATCTATCAGCAGATTATTCTAAAGAAAAAGGGACAATAATGTTTTTTATTACTTATATACCCTATACCTTTTACTCAGCTCAGTTGGTAGTATCTCTGCTTTCTGCGCCGTAGGTCGATCCCCACGGAGAACAAATATTTATGTGGTGAACAAAAATTTGTGTCCTCTGTCTGGATGTTATATAAAGAAGCGTCTGGTTTCCAAAGTACAAGCTCTGCTTAATTTAGGGCTAGATTAATACTGTTGTGTGGATTATGGTTGCCGAGTCGTTAATTGCGGAGTAGATAACAATTGCTCAATCTTTTAAAAACCTGCGCACTTCTAGGCAATGGCGAAGGCGATCAGCTGAAACCACAGAATTATAAACTGAAATGCTGTCAAATATGACAGCGCTATTTGACAGCGTTTCAGCTGATCGCCATCCACCAGGCCTAAACAGAATGCTAATTAAATGTCGTAGGTTACGAGGTTAAATTTATTCTCGACTTATTAACTTTCCTAGCATTATTCAGCTAAAGTGCTTAATAAATTTTTATTAGTCGTTAGGCCATACTTAAAACACATAAGTCTAAAATGAGGCGCGGCATAGTAAACTGGAATTGACACAGGATCGTGCCTAGGCCTAGGGCCATACCATTAGACGTTGCAGATGACAGATTAATCTGATGGTATTCAGACTTTCTATTCATATTTTTTCATTAGAAGATAATCAATCCTTTGATCTTTCGATTGTGGTATCTTTATTATTGTATATAAGACAAGTGGAATCCCGCGTGACATCGTTCGCGTTAAGCTTTTTTCATACAAACTTCAACCCCTGCTTCATCCCTATAGGAGTTGTATTTTCAAAAATCCTTTCTTAGTATACCTACATATTTGAATAAGAGGACACCCTTCAAACTTAAAGTCGCTAGAACTAACAGCTTAGGCTGTGCGTTGTATGTCAGTCATACACCAAACTATTTAAAAAGTATGTCATTATAATTAAGTTGGATGTTTGTTTCAGTGGTTACGATGGCCAGCACACTTGCATCACCTACGATGCCATCAACCAAGCTTATCTCGAAGCCAGACAGAGAATCCGTAAGTTTGCTTGCCTTGATTTATTCCGTTTGCTTTCGAATGGGCATGTCCCAGTGAGAGTTGTTAAAAAATGTGCATTTCTCCTGCTTCCTCATATGGAAATAGCGAATTCTGAAAACGCCATATTTCAAGAATAAAAACTCAATCAGCTACCCTCAACAAGCAAACGGTTAGATTAATCATGGAATAAGTGTCATCTCCCCCCCCCCCCCCTCCCTCACCCCTCTGACTTTTGGCGAAGTTTGTCGATCTTTACCGAAGAGGTGTCAGTGACGTGACGATGACACGAGTTTATTGTTTTCATCCCCTCAAAAAATGCTCGAGCCCGCCTTAAGATGTTTCCACTTGAAAAATACGGAACCTATATTATGTTTACTTCCAAATGTAGCCAAAAATAACTTCTCCATAGACGGAAGCGATGGGTCGACGACATCGTAAAGGTCACAGGAAACACTAACCAGAGGAAACTGGTATAAAAAGAGGTCTAAAATGTGTGTCTAAGTGGTGAATATAATTATGAATAGACAATTTTATTATGCAAAGGTCACACTCAAAACGGGTCATATCTTATTATTTATTTATTAACGATCATACAGTCATGTCTGAAATTACATTCATTTAGAAGAGACAAACAAGATATAAAATAAACACAAATTAAATAATAACTATACAAAGCAATTAGGTCGAATGCAAAGACAATTTCAGAGTTTCAGTGTAAACTTCCTTTTGCAGTGGTAGCCCAGCCCAAGGGAGAATGGAAACCAGAAGACTACGCAAGTGTTGGCGAGCTCGTGCTTGACATTTCAATAAACATAGCCCGACGGTAAGTTGCATCGACTTATTATATACTCAATTAAGTTGATTGATTATATACTCAATTAAGTATTCGGACTTATTTTATCTCTTGGAGTCTTAGACAATCTAGGTTAGATTGTATAAGCTTGGATTTTTATTCGGATATGAAGTGTTATGGCGCTCTATGAACGTTCTATTTCCGAACGAAAGTGAAACGTCAAACTCAAATTTCAAATATTTTTGACAGCGACCTAGTCTGGCACTTCGCCTTCAACTTTTTACGGCTATGCTAACCGTATCATCTCTACTCTGTAATTTGTACTTATTCGCAATCTATCTCAAATCCAAGTTTCTTAATTATCCATCGTGGCGTGGCGAGGAACCACACTAAACTACGCAAACAGAAGTAAAGAAAATAATAATTATTAATAAAATTAAAAATTAAAAATTCGGGTCCGAGAGTTGGGGTCACGATTTGCAATACTGTAATTACTTAAGATGATCTTTGGTTGACCCCGTTGTACAGTAACCTTCCAAAACTTGCGTGATCTTATTGGTCCGATTCTGGTTTTGGCACGAGTAGTGCAAGGTGAATTGCCGAATCGAATTTTGACATTGTCATCATGAATGTATGAATTCCTATTCAGCTCTATGTATCTTTCCGTTACTTGCCTTATTTGGTAAGCTCTTTAGTTTGTTTGGCCATAGCTTTTCATATTTGTTCATTATCTAGCAGACTACATTTAACTATCTACGTGATAGAATCAGAAATGAGAATATCCGTAGAAAAATAAGTCACCGACATAGTTCGTAGAATTAGTATGTTGAAGTGGCAATCCAGGTCATATAGCTCGAAGAACCGACAGCTGCAGGTGAATTTAGGTTCTCAAATGGCGTCCACGAACCGGAAGACGGAACGTAGGACGCCCACCCATCCGATAAACCGAGGATATTGTCAAGATCGCGGGAAGTCGGTGGATGGAAAATGCTTCCTGGAAATGTGTGCGGGACGCTTATGTCCAGCAGTAGCCTTCTTCAGGATAATGATGATGATGATTACCTAGCAGAAGAGCTCAGCCGTTTTTTTTATTCAGATCAAACCACTTAGTCATGTTCATTAGGTAATCATTCAATGATGAACATAACTAATGTAATGAAGCATCGATCAACATGTCTGATCTAATTGTGAAACTTTAACGTTAGAGACTTGTAGACTGCTTCAGTTGAATGCAATCCTGTCTGGGGTTAGTCCTTGATCTTAGTGTCGCCTACAGCGGCCTTAGCCAGTGAACGGAGGTCTAAATGCCATTTTACACTCATTAGCGTAGCATTAGGTATTATATAATAATCATTATTACGAATCAGCTGAGGCAGGAGATGCACTAAATATTTATTTAATAAATCTATGATAATTTAGGCCGAATGGATCTTACGTCTCTTCCATCAGAGAGACTTTCTTCTGAAGGGGATGTAATGTAATGAAAATGAAACAGCACTTCACTATTGACTTTTTATTCAGGAGATGCGTTCAATGAACAACTGACGAACGATCTACCTAGCTTTTGTTATTTCACCTGCCTCGATATTTGAATTTAACTGTTGGACCGGATTGTTTCATAAAAAACCATGGCTAACAACGAGTTTTGCCACAATAACAAGGCTTTATTGCGATTCTGCATGGTGTGATACAAATGCGGAATGGTTTACAAAAATTATGATAATTTTCAAACAGAAATATAATCTAAATGCTTGTTCCAAAAATACTATCGCAATTCGCATCGCTTAGTTTATCGACTCTAACTATTGAGTTATATTTAGATCTATCACATCGCTACGTGTGTAGTTATGCAGGTAATTTGCTCTGCTCACGGAAGCAATTTATAAAGAGGGCCACTTCAAGTACTTATTGAAGAGCCAAAGCGATTCCTTGCTCGGAGCGGTCACCATTCACTTCCTAGTCTTTTCAAACTTCACATGTAGAACGTAAGATAAATGGTTTCTTTAACTGTCTACCTATTAATCTTATGGCTTTCTCAAGGGCGTCCCATTCACAGTCATCTGAGTCAAGTGTCAAGTCTGTTTATTTGTTCTCAAATGTAGGTAATTGATTGAAGTATTCTGTGAGGTGTCAATATTAGTTTAGTTTGAGTCATAATTTATTTTAGCAGCTTTTGATATAAATAGCTATTACCAATCCAGTATTATTCTATACTAGCAAACGCCCGCGGCTTCACTCGCCCCGTTCCCGTTACGTTCCTGATACTTTTTCGGGATAAAAAGTATCCTATGTGGTATTCCAGTCTATAATCTATTATACTATGCTGTTCTGGCGTTCATCCATCCATCCATCCACACAAACATTCGCATATAAAATGTTATTAGGTAATATAAATTAGATAATAATATCTGGGACCCAGACAATTTTTTCAAGCTTTTCTTAGTTAGGGGCAAGTTTGCCATTATTTATTTATTTATTTTAAAATGCTTTAAATTATTTGAATTCTTCTGTCCATGTCGGTATATTTTTTCTCTTTCTTAACTTCACCCGAGTACGATCTGAAATACAAAAGAATAAAGTAAAGCTAATACATAAACTTTCCCAATAGCAAACGTATCTTGGTACATGCCAGCTTAAAAGGGTTCAGCTATTAAGATCATACTCCAGATTATTTCTCCATGCGATTTCATAACAAAACGTGTATGGGGAAGGCCTAGTAAGGTCTATAGCTCCAAGATCCAAGGCCGAAGTCAGGCAGAGCTTTTTATCAAATTTAATCTATATATTTCAAGCCAAATTAAAAGCCATTCATGTTTTGTGGTTATCTTATTATATTATCTCGAAGGTCACGTGCTCGTATAATTCAGCGTAGCGCATGAGTGATAGATCTAGGCTACGTTAGTTGAGCTTCTATTGTTTCAATACAAGTCACGCAGCTTCTGAATGTAATGTGATTCGAATCAATGCTTGTAGGTGTGTTCATATGACTTGTATCACAAGTCACCACAATAGATGTTTAATGGAGTGATTGCGTATTTTTTGTTGCAATCAAAACCTAGCCGCATCTGTCAGTTTTGACATTAATTTGAGCTTTGATTGCAATAAAAACGAATCATCTGTCAGTTTTGACATTATTTTGAGCTTCGATTGCAATAAAAAACGTATCATCTGTCAGTTTTGACATTATTTTGAGCTTCGATTGCAATAAAAACGAATTTAAATATTACCTATCTTTGACAAGGAACGATCGCAAGAAGACTGAATGTTGACGTAATAACTATGAGATACCGAATACGGACTTCGTTTGTAAAACTAGGATGGCAACAAATAGATAGTGGTCGAAATATGATAGCAACAACATCTGTGATGGCTGTTCCTTATTAATATCAAACCTTTGATTGCAACAAAATTACACGATTTCCTAGCTGATATGCGTTACTTTCTTACATAGACATACATGGTCATAGACTTTCAAGTCTTATTTTCTAACATGATGTATTGTTGAACTCAATTTGAAAAGGTGGAAGCAGTGGAAGTCTCTCTATGAGTTCCTACTTAGCTTTCTCTCTAAATTTAGGACTGCGTATAAATTCTTGAAAAAGATCTCCGAAGCTTCTGTAATAAAAATAAACATGTCAATGTTTGAATACATTTTTTGAAATTTAATTTATAAAAAATAGTTAAGGTAACACTAATAGTTACTGAAACCAAATTAAAATGGGCATTCGTTGCTTTGAAATGCCATTATGATACATTAATCAATAATAATGGGCTATGACTGATATTTATTTATTGGTTAAGGCAGTTGACGGTGGGAAAACTCACTAGCTATATGCAAATCGTACTAAGTATAAGATAACATTATGGATAGCAAGAAAACTGTAGGAAAAGAAAAGAATAATTTATCTAGATAGGGATAGAGCGTAGTGGTGAAGTTAATTTAAAAAGACCAGCAGCAGTGGCGGTTTTGAGCACATTATCAATACTGCGGTCAGCAATTTACCTCCTAAGCATGGTGACCACGACCGACCCCTGAAATACATGAGGGAAGCCAGTGGTAGAACTGATGATGAAATCAGGCAGGTGTATAATTTGTCAGTTTTGGAAAATGGAGGAACGTCTTTTTAACTCACTATAGCCTATTCTTCGACAAATCCATTATGTAACAGTGTAATGACCTTACAAGGCACATAAAATCTAAGTAAATCACTGACTAACGGAAATTTATTTGGAGAAATTATCATAATCTTCGAATTAAGATGCTGCAGTGCCTGTAAATTATAGGTAATTTAAGACTAACTTTGAGCGTTGCTTTGTTCGGGTGGATAACGTTTTTCCGACGGACTAAAAATATCCGGAACAAAAGCCGCCTTTATCAGCCATCAAGAAACGTAACAATAAACTTTCATAATTATATACGGTAGGGTATTATGGGTGGTTCGGTAAACACCAAAAAACATGAACCCAAAGTGCTCCAAATCCAATAAAATTAGGAATAAAAAAACCCAAAGCTATAGTTGAGAAAAAAAAAACATGAAGACCAAAGAGTTTGGACACCCCCTCCCCCCCCACCAGCAAAGAGTTACCAAGTCATTGATTTTTTTTAATCTTCCTAGATACAGACAGACAGAAGTGTCGTTATGAAAGAATTTCTAAGTATATCTACCACTTACGCAAGCTTACACCTATTATAAATATTTCTATTAGGTTTTAGTTCATTGTGTGGGCATGCTTTCCTTTATGTTAATACCTCCATAAAGTTTTGTTTGTGTTTCTACCGGTCTATATCCGCTCCAACAATGGTTTCTATATTATTCTGATTCTTTTAGATGGTTATGACAAACAGCATTGATACGCACCTACATCTGCTTTCTTTTTTTTATATTAGGTAGATACAGGTGCACTTATATGTATTACAAAATACTTTGTTTAATTGACCAGTTTTTATAGTATACCTATCTGAATTAAGAATAATATTATAATTTATTCATCAATAAAGATCATGATTCATTTGTCATTAACCTTGATTACAGTTATGTTATTGTAAAAATTATAAGTGGAACAAGTGCGTCACCTTGAACTACATTTGGTACTAGTTGACATTATGACAACTTATCCATCCGATGTCGAGAGACTTTTGTTGCCAGTCCAATAGTGTAAATGACACTAATTACATTATAAATAGTGGTAGCCAAGTATCAATCTGCTTGCCGAAACACGCGGGGAGACTTCTACCAAATCTGTGCCTCCACTACCTACTCAGTGATTGAATGTAACCAACCTGAGTAGGTATTTTATTTTATTTCCCATACCTACTATGTTCGTATACCTATAGGTTTAAATTAAAATTCATGCATGTCATTCATAAGGCTATACTTATACTCTTCATGTATCTTCTTTCAGTTTCATATTATATTATTACAGTGGGTAGAGTATAGGTTCAGGACTCTTTGTTTAAATCATATATTCCTTGTGTTATTAAGTCCGACTAATTTTAGGTCAGCTACTACCTGTTTTTCTGCAACACAGTGTAAACTAACGCAGGAAACAGTGGTACTACACTAAGTTACTGTCATGTAATATTGTTTGAAATAAAGATTTTGTATTTTGTATTTGTATTTTGTATCCACACCTACTCCTAAAAACCAGATCCAAAAAGACATATTAATGCGCTCTAAAAGTACTAACTCTTTCCTAAAGCTCTTACCAATAGGTAAAGACAAACGTCATCAGTAGGCCTACCACAAGCTCTGTCTGGCTCTGTCTCTGGCTCTGGTTTTGAGTCTGTGTGAGTGCTCACCACCAGAACCAGAGACGTAGCCAGACATAGCTCATGGTAGGCCTACAGGTTGAGCAATCTCCCAATATGATAAACAGACTTACTCGACAATTCAAATTTGACAAGAAATGTTTTCCGGATCACTATCTCTCTGCCACTACTACCACTTTCCCATATCAAACACAGGAAACAAAGACAGGTGATTGATTTGTAATAGACGGGGAGTCAACAGCGAAGTGGTCTTTCTAAAAAACCAGTCACTCAAGAAGCCTTTAGGTTCGTTACGGCACAGGGGAGCTCCTAAGTCTAGACTTCTAGAATCATCATTTATGGTTCTATGTAGTCGGAGTACTTTCCCTACTAGTGGGTTTTAACATGGCATTTTTAAATTTTTCTCAGCAACTGTCAACCATGGAAGTTCCCAAACAATCAATTATTATCAATTTAAGCGTGTTAAAAAATATACTATTTAACGCTGACATACGATTTTCATTAGCGTTAAATAGAATGTCATGTTAGATAGTATATTTTTTTACCACACTTAAATTCGAATTAATCTCAAATGTATAGTCTACAATTAGTCCTTTTGCGATTTTTAAAATGTCACTTAGTTATTTAGTTATGAATTTTTTTTTTTAAATCTCAAATTTTCGCACGATGCGCTCTTAAGTGTTAATTAATTTACTTTTCCGCTACGTATGACTAAAATTCTATTATGACTGCAATAATCCTTGGCATTTGATTATATCCGTTACAAAATAGGTAACATGAAGTGCTCTAAAGTGTATCAATCAATTTGAACAGGTATTGACGCAATGACTATGATTATCTATTCCAAACTCAAGTGCTTTTGATATTTTATTACTAACAATGAAACGTAGAAGGTGATAGATACTTCATTAGCCTTCGATTGAAAATTTATTTACGGTCGAAAGGGATCTGTGATAATAAAGCTTTGCGGACATCCAAGTGTTCTGCGGCGGCGATCAGTGACAGCGTTTCACTCATCATCACCGCAGAGTGCTAAAATGTGTGCAAGGCTTACAAGATCATCAAACTGTCTTTAGTCTTAGCTGAATCCAGTCTCAGTTCTCTGGCAATTTCTCCTAGTACCTAAGTATAGGTTTCTACCTATACTTAGGTACTAGGAGAAATTGCCAGTGACCTGATCCATACATTCTCATTCATTGATCTTCCCATAACCAAAGTTTTTGCCAACAGATATGGCTTGACGTACGAAGAGATTGAGAAAGGCCTACCCCTGGTGGATACCTCCAGAACTCTCATCAGGGAGGTGTGCCCGCCGGTGTTCTCTCACGTGGAGTGCAGAGCTGGCAAGTACCGGAGACTGGATGGACTTTGCAACAATCTACGGCATCCTACTTGGGGCGCTACTAATGCACCCTTCCAGAGGTAAATCATGAACCTAAGAAGTTCAATATAAGATCTTATTCTTAGCTTGTCCACTCAGGAAAGTAGCTGCATAATCCATTAAAAAAAAGGCTGACAGAATTTGTGAAGCACGATAGCCCAGTTCAAATAGTTCTTAAAAAGATCTTGAAAAGAAAATAAACGCTATGGATACTCAACTATCCGAGAGCTTGAAATTCGTCAGTGGATTTTCAATTTACTATCAGCCCAAATAACAATGCCATGTTTTCTGTCCTAGGTTACTAAGCCCTCTTTTCTCTGATGGCATCAACTCGCCCCGTATCTCCCACACCGGCCGTGACCTGCCGCTGTCTCGTGTGGTCTCCCGCACCATGCATCCTGACGATGGGTTCCACGATCACGCCGGCACTGTGATGGTCATCGCTTGGGGCCAGTTTATGGATCACGACTACACTCTTACTGGAACTCCACTTGGTAAGATGCCAATAAAGATTACAGACAATCCACACAACACTATCTAGCCCCAAACTAAGCAGAGCTTGTACTATGGGAACCAGATAGCTGATTATAATACTTAGATTTTTTTTTTTGTAAATACATACTTAGAATACAATATAACACCCAGAGAGAGAACAAACATCTTAGTTCACCACACACATATTTGTTCTCGGTGGGGATCGAACCCACGACCTACGGCTCAGAAGGCAGAGCTGCTACCAACTGAGCTGAGAGGCCAGTCAAAGATTTTAAACACAAAGCTTTGTCGTCAACACGCACATGATCTGGGACAATACTGTGATAATATCTACAAAGACAGACAGGCATGGCTCTATTTGGCCATTGTATAAAACTTAACTTTTTATGAGAACACAAAGACTGTATGGTGGCTCTATTTGGCTATTAGATATATAAACTTAACTTTATAAGAGAACCTTATTTCGTTATCTTCTTTTTATGATGTTCTTTATCAGAACATTTATTCACGACAAGCGGCCGCCCACGGCTTCGCTCGGGTTCCCGTTAAAATATTTCTATATCTATTCAGCTTTTAAACCATCTCTGGACTTTCACAAATAATTCAAGACCAAAATTAGCCAAATCGGTCCAGCCGTTCTCTAGTTCTAGGGAGACTAACGAGCAGGAATTCATTATTAGGAATACCTACATAAGATTTCGAAATAAGATGGTTCACCTCTCAATCACAAAACCTTTATTATTTTTTAATATTTTACAGATCCTATCAACCGCAATGATCCTGAAGAGTGTTGCAAGAGGCCCCCTCACCTGAAGCATCCTTACTGCAATGAGATCCGAATCCCCGATGACGACTACTTCTACCGTCTGTTTGGAGTCAAGTGCATTGACTTCGTGAGAGGATTCCCGTCTCCTAGACCCGGCTGCCGTCTGGGTAAGTCATAATAAGCAAAACATAATGATGCAAATCCCAATTACGACTAATTTCGCTATCACCGTCTTAATAAGTCATAAAAAACTAAAAAAAATCGACAAATTCATCATCCACACTTGATGTCTGGGCTGGTTTTTCCGCAAGTAGGCCGCTGGCAGGCCCTTTTTGCGTGACCCTTGACACGTGTTGCTCGAACATTTTTAGGTTCTACGACACGTCGGTTTCCTCACGATGTTTTCCTTCACCGTTTGAGAGTACTGGCATAGTGCACATCACATACATTTTTCAACAGAAAAACTCATTGGTACACGACTGGATTTGAAGGATTTGCTACCACTAGACCACCAATGCTCCCTAGCAATAAAAAAGTATATGTAAATCATAAATCATTTATTTGCTTCAATGGTGATACAAAAGATCTTATATAATAATATTAAAAATAAGTCGCACTCATTCCCCACACTTCGGGGATGCAAATTTGTAGTTGGTTATATAAGTTTTGGGAGTAAGTATATAGAGTAGAGTAGTAGTATAGAGTTTGGGAGTAGAGTTAGTAAGTAGTAGACGCAGAATAGACATGAACACTAGGACTGTATAGTTAAACTACAGTTAGGTTAGGTTACTTGCAGATAAGTAGGTACGAGTACCGTTACCGAATAGGTCACTTTCGTCATGTTCTGGCCCAAAGCAGTGCGCGGTGCATACTTTAAGTAATCTGTAATTTATTCAAAAGAGCCCAAAACCACCTTGCCCTAAATTAACGTAAGTGGCTTCTTATTATTGTAATTACACTTTATTTGGTGTAAATTTGGTGCAATGAAGTATAATTTTTACATCAGAAAGGTTTCGACGCGTCAATCTCTGTCACTAATTTGTCCACCAACAAAAATACCTGTCTCACAGGTGCCCGTTGGGTATTACGTTTCTTTCAGTAACCACATTTGGTTTTGTGGTTGTAATACAAGATATTGTAGATAGGTAGGTAAATAATGATAAAATTACATTAATTGCATAATAAACCGGCATGTCGTAGAATATAAAAAGTTCAAAAACATGTGTCGAGTGCACGAAAAGAGTCTCTCTGTGCACTTAAATCCTTTCACCACACTGATTTGAAAGAATAAGTGACATGATGAGAAGAAGAAGATTGCTAAATAAGTTGGCATCTCCCTGGTTGGCACTCATAACGTTGAAAATCGAAAAAACGTACTTCCGCCATTGCATTAGGCTAAAGGATGGTTGAAAATAACAAGTCCAACTACCTAAGCACTTTGCTTCAACCTTTATGTTGCGGACAGCCAAGGAGTGGAATTCCTTCGGCGTCTGTCTTTCCGATCACCTACAACTTGGACGTTTTCAAGTCAAGAGTGCATAGGTATCTTCTAGGTAAGCGTGTTACACCGTCGACCGCATCATCACTTAACAGCAGGTGAGATTGCGGTCTAGCGCAAGCCTCTAAATTGTTAAAAATAGGAAGTATTTTTTGGTCGACAGAAATCTTCGCTAGTCAAAATGTAACAACATCATCTAGTTATTAAAGCATTACCTAATAATAGAGTGACCTCTGAATCGTCTGCCGCGCCTTGTGAGAGGCGAAAGTAAATCTGATAGTTACGTGAAATCATAGTCACGAGGTTTGCACAGAATATACGATAGTAATGTGCTACACTGTTCCCATATTGTGTAATCCAGCACAATCGGTATGGGAAGCATACACTTTGCCAATTAAAACGAAGTTGTAGATGTTCTAAGAAACATTGATCAGACAAAAAAACATTGTCAAAATAAAAACCAAAAATTGTATCTTGCTACTTTACGTATTCCGTGTACATGACTATGTCAATCAGCGTACCTATTTGCTGTTCTGTGGTGTCAATAAGCTGTAGAAATTTATTTAGTTATTCAAAATTATATTAGGTATGTGAAATAAATGCATTGTATTCATGCTTATGTAAACATTGAAATTGGAACGGTAGAGATGAAGCTTTCTTCTCTTTCCATTAATGTCTGGTATCACTATTGATTTTGGTACCTTTAAAACACCCATTTTTGTAAGCATAAAAATCTAATTTTCTTTTCTACATCCTGATTAGGCCATAGCAAGACTACAAATAATTTGCTACAATTTTATGGTCATCGTTTGCCTGAAACAGATTTTAAAAGATATACCCTGATAGGTATATCTTTTAAAATCTGAGAACTATTTTGGGCGTTACTCAACTCCACAGAACGTCGTCAGTTCATCTGATCTACTCAATATACTTACTTATAGTCTATAGATTGCGATTTGCTCAACTATCCAATAAATCGACTCGTAAAGGTAACCTGACATAAATATGAAATAGCCACATTCGAAGGCGGACAAGTACATAAACCATGATAACTTAATTGAAAGGCATTTATTTTTGTAGGTATCGTGTATTTGCAAAGCTGTTTCATAGCATAGTCCAAAGGTCATTTAAATTGAATATTACTAAAGTTGGAAGGCTAGAATGTTAATAACAAGATATTCTTACTAGTAGAGTAGATAGTCACTAGTTATTTCAAACCAGAGTGTGATGAAAGGAGTTTAAGTGCACCTCACAGAGGCTCCTTTAATGCAGTTGACACAATGTTTTCGAATAAAGAATACAAGGGGAAAACTAAATAGCCAATAAACTTAATCGAGACCCTCAGATCAACCTCGGTCAGGTTCTGTAATTTTAGATTATCCATTCAATTTTAATTAGGTTTTCTTTACCTGGGTACTTCATGATGAATCAAGAACATTTTTTCTTTGATTGATGTACAAAGTCCACAAACTAAACGCACAACTTTTCCTACATAAAGCTCAGGCTAAGTAGGAAAAGTCGTGCGTTTAGTTATGGAAACCAAATGTTTCCACCCTTTCTACATGATATTACATAAGAACTAGTTAGATGTAAGAGGTATGCCTGCATGTGCCTTACCTTGTTCTAACTATGTTAATGTTTCACGACAGGTTCAAGAACTCCGTTCAACACGCTGACAGGAGCTATTGATGGAAATACAGTGTATGGTGTCACCGAGAAATTTGCAAGGTAATAAATAAAAAAAAACATCGGTTTTGATCCACGCGGCACGGTAGACATCCATCAAATATGTATCAACTCAAAATTCATTAAGGAGTATAATAATGTAGTTAGAGGTACGTCTAAATATTATATTTGGCACATACCCACATTTATTTAATAATAAATGTGGGTGTGTGTTGAAGTGATAGGTTTTTCAAATAAAAAATCCATCGCAGTACGACCGATTGAGAACCCACGACCTTTCGATCAGAAGGTGGGGTCACGGCTGCTTGACCAGCAGTTTCAAATATTGTTGTTTGCTTGTGAATGCTACTGATTTTCAAATGTACCTATACGAGTTGGTATTACATAAACTTTCTAAAAACTAGCAGTAGTAGGAATATTCTTACCTACCTGCTTAAGTACCAACATATCAGGTGCAAAGCGAAGCCTTCGGCATGCGGAAATAGTAAGAAGAGATCGCAGTTTAGATTCCAGTTTTCACATAACATTCTTAAAACCACAATTTCTGGTTTGTAAAATATTTGGGTGGATTATGCTTTTGCTATGGTTGTTATGCTGTAGTATGGTTATGGTTATCAGTAGGCCTATATACCACTAACTCTGTCTGCTTCTGTCTCTAGCTCTGGTTTTGAATATGTATGAGAGCTGACTAAATAAATACTACATCGAAACGTCACACACAGTATTATACACTGGTCAGAATTCACACAGACTCAAAACCAGAGCTAAAAACAGAGCCTGACAGGGCTTGTGGTAGACCTACAGTATAAAGAATTTTCGAACGAACTAGTGAAGCTATGGATCAGTGCAAAAAGTGGTTCAAAGAACAAGTACCACGATAAGAAGAAGAAGTGCAAAGAACGTCATTCCCACTTCTATTGTCAAAGAAAGAAAACATACTAAGACATTATAAACATTTTGACTAGCCTCTCAGCTCAGTTGGCAGTAGCTCTGTCTTCTGCGCCGTTGGTCGTGGGTTCGATCCCCACCGAGAACTATAATTGTGTGGTGAACACAGATGTCTGTTCTCGGTCTGAGTTCTATATTGTATTCTTAGTATGTAATATCATGTATCATGGATATTCGTCCATGGTATGTTTTTACAAAAAAATTGTATATAAGTATTATATCAGCTATCTGGTTCCCATAGTACAAGCTCTGCTTAATTTGGAGCTAGATAGTGCTGTGTGGATTGTCCACAATATTTATTTATTTTTAAAGCATTGCAAGTCAAATCGCCAATCCTGCCAGTAATTTCGAAAGTAAAGACATGGCAAACCTATTTTTCAGAAAATTGCGTACTGGCTATGGTGGTATTCTCCGTATGAACCCAGTCTTCAAGGAATACGGACTCAAGGACTTGCTGCCCCTTAAACTGGACATCCCTGACGAAGGCTGCACCAGGCCCAACAAGAACATGTACTGTTTCGAAGCTGGTTAGTATTGAATTGGTTTGCAAAAGGATCATTACAAAAAATTATAGGAGCCAAGCCGTAGTTTGCTGCCTATTTTTCTAGGATTAGCTACGTGGAACTGGAGGTACTTAGATACACCTAGATTTAAAACATTTCAAAGTGATCTTTGTGATACAAATGAATCAACGATTTTTGACTTTGACTTCCAGGCATCTCTGTTACCACTGGAACTGTAGACATGACTATCCTCTAAATAAATAATTTTTAAAATATAAGTATGAGTTATGAGTTAGTAAACATAAAAATAAAAGCAGCCGAATTGATCATTTCCTTTTTTTCCTTCTTTCTTTTTTTGAAATCGTTTAAAAATTATACGTTTTTCCCATTCCTAGGTGAGATCAGAGTGAATGAGCAGCTGGTCCTAACAGTCATGCACACACTCATGGCTCGTGAGCACAACCGCGTCGCCCTAGGACTGGCCGCAGTAAACCCTCACTGGGATGACGAAACTCTCTACCAGGAAGCCAGGAGAATCAACATTGCGGAGATCCAGCAAATCACTTACAACGAGTTCCTGCCCATCTTGCTTGGAAAGGATGTTATGGAGAAGTTTGGATTAGTTCTTGAGAAAAATGTAAGTCAAGTAGTTAAAAAAACTATCTCTGTTTGTGAATTCGTAAACTTAGAGCCCAATCATCACGCAAATGATAACTCCTACACCCCATTTGGTTCAGCTTAGCTGGTCCCACTGCAGGACAAAGACCTTTCTACCTTTTTCCAGCTTTCTCGGTCTCCTATACTTTTGCTAGACTAGAAATTTCACTGTTCCAGCCGTTGGAAGGTTTTTGATGAATAGTCGTGTCTATTATTTTGCATTTTATGATGATTTCCAAGCAAACTATTCTTCAAATTGTTGATTTCAATTGCATTCACAGGGTTACTGGGACGGATATGACCAAGAAGTAAACCCAGACGTGCTTGCTTCGTTTGCTGCAGCTGCCTATCGATTCGGACATTCGTTGCTGCCAACCGCTGTGGAGAGGTGGTCAAAGGCACACAAGTTTATTGGTAAAACGAACTTCCAGAGCCCATTACACAATTTATAAGCTTTATAAACAGGCTTTTTGATTTACCCAGATATTCAAGCGTAACCTACTAATTTAAGTTTCTTTTTCCAGCATCAAAGAGATTGTCAGACCTCATCCGTAGACCATACGACTTGTACAGAGCTGGTGTTCTAGACGAGTATGTTATGGGACTCATGAATCAAGTAGCTCAAGCCATGGACGACTCCATCACGCAAGAGGTCACAAACCACTTGTTCAAGAAAGTTGGAGCTCGTTTCGGAATGGACCTGGTGTCGTTTAACATGCAAAGAGGTCGCGAGTTTGGATTGCCTGGATACATGGAGTTCAGAAAGTTCTGCGGCCTTCCCGGAGCTGAAACTTTCCAGGACCTCTTTGGTTCTATGCCTAACCAGACTGTGCAAAAATACGAATCTATCTTCGAGCACCCTATTGACGTGGATCTGTGGTCGGGTGGTGTATCAGAGAGACCATTGCCTGGATCTATGTTAGGACCCACCTTCGCTTGCATCATTGCTACACAGTTCTCATACTCGAGACGAGGAGACAGATTTTGGTAAGTTTTTTTTACTCACTCCGATCTTATTCCTCCTGTAAGTATTTGATTCATTCAGGTTCACCATGATCTTTGGGATACACTTTTAGATTTACCAGACTAATAACCTGGGATCTTTTATCATGAATCGCCATCATCAAACCTGAAATTCATATGCTTCCCCTATATACTTCAATTTCCATAAACAATTTCGGACTTTCTTCATTCACCGACTTCCGCTTACAAATTAAAATAACCAGAGATGTATTTTCCAGGTATGAACTGCCGAACCAGCCTTCATCGTTCACACCGGAACAGCTAGTGGAGATCAGGAAGGCGAGACTAGCACGAGTGATTTGCGACAACACTGACATCATAGACACAGTACAACTGTACCCTATGGTCCTGCCTGATCATGAGCTGTAAGTAACTTTGAAAACCGCAATATAAAACAAAAGTAGGTAATAATTATAATAAGTAGGTACACAAAAATTATAACTAGTAGTTCGCCCCAAAACTGAGATCTCGTGATGCGATCAAAATGCTACGAAAAGTTAAGCATATTATAGGTAGATCAGAAAAAAATGCGCCACCATAACGCATTGTGTTTTATACACTTTGAGAAAATATTTCCTCTACTATCTATCCCTCACTAACTTTTAACTCAATTGGCCAATTGATTGAAGAGTTACGTTGGACAGACCTTTGCTCCAATTAAGACCATCAAAAATCAAATACAGTCATAATTTTATGTGGCTCGTAAGTCAATGCAGATAAATAACCATGAGCCGGGACTGTTAAATTACCAACCCTGAAACCTTTAAGCTATATTTCAAACCATCCCCATGGGATGTCCCAAGCTTATAGAGCTGCCTGTTATGAATCATCATTTCGAAACCACATAATAATAAGAGAAACAACGAACAACATTCAAAAAAACAAACAAACTGGCAAAAGAAAATTCTGCAATTTACGGAAGTGCGCGTTGATGTCTTTTCGGAGCTCGGAGTAAGGCCACAATTTTTAACAAGTCGTGTGTATAATAATATTATTTTCCTTTCTCCACAGCAACCCTAGAGTTCCGTGTAGAAGCGGAATAATGCCCTCAATGGACTTTAGCAAGTGGGCGGAACCCACACCATTCCACAACGCCAATGCGAAGGAATTCGTGAGTAGCTTCTCCTACAACCCCTACCACGGAAAAAAGTAGCGCACCAACACCTATTAGTAGCTAGCTAGTGTATCAAACCTGCCATGTTGATGTGTGCGGTTCTACCGTATTTAACTAATCCACTAGTCTTTTTATGAAAAGTACTAGTCCCATCATAGTCTATTACACTTTTCACATTGGAAGTCTTTTGGAAGAGGGGAAGATTTTGATATTCAAAATTGAATAAGATTGGAATTGTATGCATATTTTGGCTATTTATTTTTTATCTTAAAGATGAGTAAGTATCTATGTTCCTTCTTCTTCCTGCCCTTATCCCACTTTATGTGGTGTTGGCACAACATGTCTTTCTCCTCCATTCCCTTCTGTCAACCGTTATCATTCATTCTCCTAACCATGTCATCTTTCACACAGTTCATCCATGTTTTCTTTGGCCTACCTCAGATAATATATCCATCCACATCCATACTCATCACTCTCCTAGTCATATGACTTTCATCCCTCGTCATGACATACCTCATAATTCTAATATCTCTCTGTAGCATACTAGCTAAGATATTTTTTAAAACGTTATTCACTGTAAGTACTTTAATACATACATATGTTGTTAAACTAGGAAGTGGTGCACACATGAATATGGCTGGTTTTATTTATGTAGAAATGTACACGTAGATGTTAGTATTAATATTGTGGTATTAGTCAACCGTAATGTAGCAATAAATGCATTCAAGCTAAGGAAATTGTGACATAGATTTTTTTAAATGGACGCCATTTTGGCGTACCTACATTTAGGAGCTTCGGTTGATGCAATACGTTAAAAAAAACCTACGTTATAGATTGGTTTGAATGCTAAACAGTTTTCCACAATTAATAATGGAGTAGTTTGGAGTGGAGTAACAGTTTTGAATTGTATTTCAATTTTGTAGCAGTAGATAGATATTTAAGTTTATATTTTATGCTTGCCATCCGTTAGTGTTGCTATCTTTGTTTTTGATGTCATTTTAGAATAAGAAATGTGTAAATAAATAAAATACATACAGACATAGAAATTTCATGATTTTTGTTGTATTTAGCCTCATTTGACAACTAAAGACAAGGCAAGAACTCAAATTAAACAAAAAATACCCAGCAAAATGATATTATTTTTAGTTATTTACTAATTTTTTTGGCAACTTTTTTTATCGATTGTTGATTTAATATTTTTGCCTTGTTTTCGTTGCGTACCTACTTCCATGCTTGAAGTCATTCAATAAATCTTACATTATGCTAGAATAAGGAAACTTCGTTAGTTAATTTATAGTTAGGGATTTGTACAAAATAAATAATAGAGCGCTTGATTGCCATATTTTTTGAAAATAATAATTATATGCGCTACTCAAATAAGTGCTATTAGTTTATTTTAATGAAAAGTGAACTAAGAGTTTTCGCTTTCAATTTAACTATTGGTTGGCGACTCCACGCCTAGTCGCCATGTTTTATCTACCTAGAATGCTTAAAATTATAGGTAGATTCTGTATAAAAAAAATATTGTAGCGTTGTAAATGGAACATGGGGTACCATAAAAGTCTATAATATTGTATAGGTAGGTACAGTTAGCAGCAGAAGTTGATTAAAAGTTTCTTCGCGTGTAAATAAATCTTAATAATCATTGGCTTTCTGGTAAATCTTCAAACCTCTTCAAATTTTTTGAGCAAGAGGTAAGTAACGTCCCCGGAGTTATTCAAAGTTTCAAATCGTCAAATATTAATCAACTTCCATGGTTAACTGTACCATATCCTATAGTGTCATTCGTAGTTGTACCTATACGTGTAGTTGAATATTTAGCGCATCATAATTTTTGTTAAATATTGAGGCATCATCAGATCACCTTATTTATTTTGTCGGCATATACAAGTAGACAACACATCATCAATATAATTAGTATCAATAATTGTAAATATAAAATGTTCACACAGCATGAAATGGTAAATAATAAAGAATTGTTTTCCACCTTAGAAATTTTGGTTTTATTTACTAGTTTGCACGCACGTGGATAAAGCTTTAGTAGAATCTGATCTGAGTAGATAACAACAGATTTTGAAACCAACCTTGAATTATTTTACAGATAACAGAAGCATTTGTGAGCAGAAATGTGAGCAATACCACAAACGAAATTGAATCAAATATAAACCTAACTAAAAGTTTAAATCCAAATTTGGCGCTACAAAGTAACCTATCTTGCAACTGTAATGGAACTACCACCCCCAATGAAAACGCACACTTACAGTGTACCAACACAACTGCGGACGGCATAAGTACAAATTGTTATAACAATACTCTAGTAAACAACACTGACGAAGTTATAAACAACACACCTGAAAGCGAAACATATAGTAACGACACAATATTAAAGTATGTTTACAAGAAAAACGAAACAAACGACTTAAAAAAGTCCAAAGGACATTACAAGAATAGCCTGAAAAGACGGAAGCGTTCACCCACTGATAACGAGCTCGCGCAAAGTGCGCCACTGATTGTAAACTATGAAACTTCACACGCACACACACCTGTAAAGGATAGAGAACAATGGCGACCACAAAAATTCACTGCAAATGTTATCAAAAGTTCCGATTTAGCAGACTTCAACATAGAAACTTTACACGATAACGTAGACGATAAAAAAGTACAGAGCAACAATATTACAAGCTCCGAGAATGATAATCATGGAAGAGAACACAGTGTTGAAGTAAATGGAGATGAAAATAAAAATGAAAATAAAAATAGTATCAAAGCATCAAGTGAAGAAAGCGGACAAGTAAATGAAAGCCACGAGATATCAAATAGTAATGAACGAGAATTAGATACAAATGAGAACAGTCATGAAAGTGTAAAGGAAAAAAATATTTCGAATGAAAGCAACCAAAATGATGACAGGAGCACTGAGAGCACTGAGAGCAATGGAAGTGAAATAGATAAGGATAGTAACTCTAAGAACAATAACTTGAAATTCACAAAGGCTCAAAGTGAAGAAAGTTTTGAAAATAGTGAAGAACCACAACAAAATAATAAATTACACGGTTATCATAATAGCTCACCACAACAACTTCAAAACGTTGACTTAGATGACTTCAGTTATGAAAGAATACAACTTAATAAAGAAGGTAAAGTAGAAACAGCCAAAGATGATCATGATAACAAGGATGTTGAAATTATTCCAACAACAAAACCGCAATCTTCTGTTAAAACACACGATGAAACAAATGAAGCTCCTGGCGGAAGCTCGGACTCTTCGAGTGATGAAGCAAATGAACCTACTCATATTAATGACGGAGAAGTTAAGCCTGTTGTAGAAATTAATCCAGAGTCAGAAAGCATAGAGTCAGATGAAGAAAATTCTAGTTTGAATAATGAAAATAAAAGTTTAGAAAAAACCACTGACCTTAATGAAGAATCCAATGAAAAATTACAATCAGAAAAGTCACTAGATGTAGATCATCCACATTCCGTTAAAGATCAGTTTGAAAGAGTCCCTGTAAATTATAATCACAAAAACCAAAAAACAGACAAAACTGAGGAATCCGAGGATCAAAACAAACACTCTGAAGACAAAGACGACGAAGGTACAATTGATAATTTAACACCAAAACGTTATGATGAGAATCTTAACATTAAATTCGATGACATAGAAATAAAATTACCCGAATTAAAATTGCCAGAAGACATATTTACGTACCCTTACGAAGACCCACCCACGTATAAAAATAAAGAAACTGAAAAAAAGCAAAACTTTTATCATTATAACAGTAATGAAGACAGCGCAGAGACAACTGAACCATCTGATACTAATGACGATGACGAATCTGATCATCATAATGATGCTGACAAAGACTATTATGGATATTACGATAATTCAAAGAAGCACCAGTCTTACAAAAAGCCTAAAAAGGAAGCTGAAGAAGAAGACGATGACCCTTACGAAAAATTTGTAAGGGAAAGATTTGGTAAGCGAAACACGTTTGAAAAAAGATCTGAAAAAATTCGAGACGGAGCTCACGATCCACAGCTCTACAAACAAGTGCAAAACATCCTAGAAAAAACAAAAAAAGTAAAAGAAGAAGCTGCTAAAAGTGGAGATCCGAATGCAGAATACATGTGGACATTGGAGTACGGTCAAAAACTGTAGGTTCTAAAGGCAACGATGAGGAGTAAACATGTAGGTATCCATGAAAATGACGTATTTTGTTTCTAGTTAATGAGTAGAATAAGTTTAATTTAAAAGAAACAATAAAATTACCAAAAGACTAATGAGAAGAAGTATAATGTAATAATTTTATAACTATCGTCACTCTGAGGATTAGGTGTTTTCAAGGTCAAAGACTTGGTCTAAGTATAATGATATTACCTTATTTGAGCAGAAGTAACCGCTCAGCATCTTTAAAGCCAGTTGCTGACTCTGTTCAATCGTCTCCAAAGCATACCTAACTAATTAGGCAAGTAGGTACCTAATCATTCGTGATGAACCAAAATAATTGCAGCGGTCTTGTTCCATAGATCAGCGAGTAGAATAAAATAACCATAGTTAGGGGTAACCAATTAACCATTGTTTCCAGTCCAAACCAGCGGGTTGCAGGTTTTGCCACCATTTCAGTTCATTTTCAGTTTTGAAATTATGTCAGTCTGAGTCAAGAAGTTAAAAAATCGAAGGAATGGAAATTACTCGTAACAAGAACATCCGTACCTACCGTAGAGACAAATTCAACATTCCCGCATCGAGCATATTATTTAACCGGAAACGGATAAGTTTTACCTCTTTTCACAATGGCAAAATACAAAAAAAACAATTCTTCTTTTTCTTTATTTAATGGCATCTGTTCATTTCGGATCAATTCCGCCAGTGTCAAGTGAGGATATAATTACTTTTTCATCAAGTCAAGTAACTCATTGACAAGTCGGCCTTACTTGGAATTGAAAACAAAATGATGGTAGTTTGTTTTCAAAACCATCAGAAACCTTTTCAATAAAATCAGAATATCACTTAATACACCTTCATTCCAACCATAGACTATACACTATATACATTCCAACTGCTAACTCTTTGAGCTAAGACCTCAAGTAACGTTGGTTATAATATCACTGAAACACAACAAAACTCAAAATGACACTAGAAAAATGGCAGAAAACGAATCCTCAAAAATAAATTCAGCAAATCATTATTATTTCAAGACTGTCACTGTCAAAACACCATCAGTCAAGTCAACAAAAATATCAATGTAAATTGCCAAACAAAATTCTAACCTCATTGTTTTTCAATTCAATTCAATCCCGCCCGCCCGTCCCGTCTCGTTCGTCGTATTCGTATACGAAAACAAATTTTCTATTTCTACTGTTATTCAAGTCTTATTACCGCTTTATTCAAGCTCAAGCAACAATTTTACTTAATTATGGCTGAGGAAATACAAAAGAAATTGCAAAAAGAGCTGGAAGTTTACAGTAATATGCAAAAAGATTACCGGAGGGCGGTGGCTCAGAAGCAGCAACTTGATGGTCAGCTGAATGAAAATAAAACAGTAAAAGATGAGCTGATGCTGTTGAAGAAAGACGCTGAAGTTTACAAACTAATCGGCCCAGTATTAGTCAAACAAGACTTGGAAGAGGCAAAGCAAAATGTTGTAAAGCGAATGGAATATATCAGCAAAGAAGTGAAGAGAACCGATGATCATATCTATGCATTAGAGAACAAACAAGAAGCCCAGCAAGAGAACCTGAATAAACTTAAAAATGATCTCAACAAACTGAAGATAAAAGCATAATCAAATCCTCAGATCAGGCACGTCGCTCGCTTCATAACTTACAAGCATTTGTGTACATTTTAATTATGTTTTTAATTTACTAATTATAAGATATTTAACATTATAAAGACTTTGTATTATTTTCATGATGTTCCAGTCCAACATTATGTTTATGTAGTTTTTCTACCATCCATACCTCACTTTGCAGAACCTAAATCTCAGAAGTAGACTTAGCGCTGGGGCTTTCATGAATAAAAATCAAAACTGTTGAGAGGATGTAGTTTTCTTTGATGTTTGGATGACACTTAAATGGAACTATGTACTTACAAATAAATGGAAAATTAAACACAACATAGTATAATTTACATTTATTTTGATAGGTACTTTAATATAAAAATATCAGCTCTGATACATTTCTCTTAATAGTAATGGCACTCGTGGAATGTACTGTTTCTTTAGATTTAAACACACAGCTTAATATTAATGTAGGTTGTGACCATTCAATGACATAGTTAATTTCTAAGAATAAAAATGTAAATGAATTTGATTTATATCAAAAATATCTTGTATGCTAAATATTAATAGAATATAATACAAAATATTTTATCACAAGAGTGACTTCTGTAACATATTTATGGTTTTAAATATCATACTGTGGTCCCCGTTATAAAAAAATTCTTCTCAAAGCTCATTTTGGAACTAAAAAATTACTTACTTTGCAGTCATTTAACGACTTGGGCGCCACTATAATAAGTTAGGTACTTCTTATACATATCCAATGTATTCTAGAAGTCGTACCATCTAAGATCATTCTGGCGGCGCCCATCCCTGCATTTACTTGATCCTGCTCTGTACACAAGGCACACTACAGAACGGCATTTCTTGTTTCACCACAAATCTGCCACTGAGCAAACTCTTCCCACACGTCCTACCAGAGCAGATAAAACAATCTGCGTGCCAGTGGACATTGCTCCACGACACGCCTTGCTGTTCTGGCCCTATAATACCGCCGCACGCTCGACAACGCTCTGCGTGGAACTGGTCATAACAAGACAGACATATTGGTAAGCCCGTTCTGTCATCTGGTACATACATTTGCCCGCCGAGTGGCGCGTCGCAGTGGTAGCAACAGAAATGCTGAACGTGGAACGCCCGGCCTTCAGCCGCAGTATATGGTCGAGTGAAAATCAACTCGTCACAGCCAGCACAACGCGGAATCTCCAGAACGTTAGCCAAATCACGTGCGCAATACAACTCTCCTTTGTAGAAGCAGTACACCAGGTCAGCTAACAGCTCACCACATTTGCTGCAGGTGAAGCATTGTGGATGCCAGATGGCTTCGACGCCGGCCCTCTCGGCCTTCACGGCGACTTCGCCTGCGAACATTGGTTTCGTACAACGCTTGCAAGGCATACCTTCGTTATACAACTTCCTGTTAAACTCCATTTCAGCGGGACTGAGCTCTATCTCGCTAAACTGTTCAATGATAGGATCGAGAGGTTCGGACGAGCTTTCCGATATGGGCGAAAAGCCTGTCTCGCCTGGAGTGTTGTCTAGGGTTTTATCGACCCATTCGTTTGTGTCTTGATTTGCTTGGCCTGGATATGTGTTATAGTTAGGCAATGGCGGCGGGGGTAGTTCCTCTTCTGAATGCGTTCTAAGATAGTCTCGCAATGGCGCCGTCTGCTGCGGTTCTACTTGGTTGATTGGCTTCATAGATGTGGAGTACTGAGGGCTGATCTTTGTGGAACAGAGGGTGCCACTGTGCTCTGCTGTAGTCGGCTCATGCTTCCAGCTCCATATCTCACCATTCGGAGCAAATATCGTGCCTTTTTGAATCCTGCTATCTAGTAACTTCGCGCTACTAGTGACATTGTTATTGCTCGACCACAAATCGGGCATTATCTGCGCGCCGAGGACTTTCGTTGTAAACTCACTAGTTTCATCCCTAAACTGAGGGTTGTTGTTATACTCATCCCGGAACAGTTGTATGGGCTGCAGATAAACATCATTAGAAATTGGCATGTTCAAATCATTCAAGTTCTTCAGTAGCTTGTCGTAAATCGGTCCGTGTTCTACCGCACTTTTGATTCTGTCTGATTCAATATGCATTATGTGTAATTTGTCTTTGACGATTCGACTGAGGATCGGGCTAGATTTGTAGTCGGGTAAGTTAGCGGCGCTGCTGACGATATTACCCTGGTGATCGAGAACCAGCTTTTTGTCTGAAGCATTTTTAGGTACTATATTGTACTTGACACCGCGGGACACGTTGGATATTTTGAGCGGTAAGGCGTAGGATTTAGGTGCTCCGTGGGTTTTGCTGCTTTCGACAGAAAATGTGTCTCCGGTCTGTAAAGGCGCTACGCGAACGACGTTGCCCATACCGACGACATTCTCTTTGATGCGCGTGATGTATTCCTGAAACATGAGCAAACGTAAGTATCCGATACGTGATACCTCAACCATGTGTGCGAGTTCCAAGGCGCGATTTTCAGTAATATAATTTGTATATGAAACTCCGGAAATTGTCTGTATGCTTACTATTAAAATCTTACATTCTACTAGTGCCATCTAGTATATTTCTGGAAGATTTAACCTATTACACGGGTATTTATCACGTTTCTTCGGTCGGTTATTTCTACATAGCCGAAACGTCGGGAAAATAAATAAAATAAGGTAACAAACGCGGTAAATACCCGTGTTTCAATATGTGTTATGATGATCACATAAACTGCGTTTATGTCAAACGGAAACACCTAGCTTAGTGGCAATAGGTTTATCAGGAACGTGCCCTACGATGCACTGCCTTGCGTCCATCAACTTGAGGCATACAGATGTTCCTTACGTGTGTAATTTCACCATGGACCGCAACCAAAATACTACTATTTTTTTTATGCAACTGAGTTGACACAAGCATACGGCCCACCTGATGGGCAGCGGTTACCGTAGCCTATGGACGCCTGCAATACCAGAGGCATCACAAGCGCGTTGGCCCTTTAAAACATTTAAAACGCCCTTTTTGAAGAACCCCCTATATACTACTTCCACAATACATACAGTGTGCTCAGACTTTTCTTGGTCAGTAGCGTGATGCCTGGCTGCCAAGGCGACGTCATGTGGTGGCAGCTGCGTCCGTAGATTCGCACGACGCCGGCGAGCTGCCTCCGAGCCAGAAACGGGCGCAAGCTCACCCAGGCATGACATGTAGTCTGTCACCTGGTGATAAGGTTCAATGGATTAAAAAGGCTCGCTGGTGAAAATGATGTATAGCATTCAATTCTCCCTTTAAAAAACTTGTTTAATGCATTAGGAATTATATAAGTTGACTGCCCTCTCAGCTCAATTGGTAGCAGCTCTTCCTTCTGCACCGTAGGTCGTGGGTTCGATAATGTTTGTTCTCTGTGTGGGTGTTATATTGTAAGTATTCTATTGTAAGTATTCTAAGTATTTATTGACAAAAAAATGTATACAAGTATTATAAATCAGCTGGTATGTCTAGGTGGTACTTCTAGGCGATGGCGATCAGCTGAACCGTCGGTCGTCAAATATAACAGCGTTTCAGCTGATCGCCATCGCCATCGCCTAGATGTGCGCGACCTTTATTATTTTTTTTGACAGATCTGTAGGCGATCGCTGTAGAATCTACCGTTAAAGTTTTATAATTTTCACGTTTCCTACTTATTAATGTATCTATACATCTCCAGATTCCAAGAAACGTAATATTTACTTTCCATTTACCTGTGTAACAACAAGGCCTAAACTATATGTATAACGCGAACTAAAATTGATGTTTTTTTCTTTTTCATGCAAAGGGTTGCCTGGAAGAGATCGCTCAGCGATAAGGTCACCCATTGTTTTACCAAAAAAATCTTCATAAATCCTGTATTATGTTTCTGATTGGTGAACAATAAAGAATTTTCTATCTATTTATGTCTTCATATCATTTATATCGCAATAGATAAGAAACAACGTGATTAGGCAGGCACTTCTGAGTAAAATACACTTTAGCAGAATCAATTACTCCTTATCAAATTGATGATGCATGGTTGATGACCCTGGCAATGTAAATGATTGACCTTTCATAACCTGATAGTAATAGAAATAATTAAATTAAGATGTTGTTTGAATCATCTTCTTATAGATGCATAGGCCATAACTAACTAACCTAAGTCAAAACTGTAAGAGCTAAACTGATTTAGATAGATAGAAGATTATTTATTGTACACCTTACAAACTAACTAAAAAAGAAAATGACAAATAAATATTATTCAACAAATTAGCGATTTCTTCCAGACAACCATTTGATGGAGATGAACTAAAAATCATGAAAGATTGGCTGGGTGGACTTGTAAACATAACTCTAGTAAACTTAACTATGAGAATAATAATACCTACTTTTCTATAAATAACTAAATACCTATAATTAGGTGACACTGGAAATCTTGTCCAGGCTTCAAGTAGATATTTCCTAATTTAGGAAGCCTCTATGCCCAAGTACCCTATGCCTAAATGGAAAACTTCCTAGTTATGACATAACTTTTGAAACTATCATGGTTTTTAGCACAATTTTTATGAAAAATGGGATATTTACCATGATTTTCCTAGTTATGATTCCATTCTGTTCTTTGTTTTTGTTCATTTAGTCAGAATATAAGGGGTTAAAGGAAACACTTACAAGCTCAGTTGATGCATTAGGAGGCACCCAGTCGACTTTAACAGGTTGATCAGTCAGGCCGCGGATTTTGATCAGCGGTACTGAAAAAACCAAGCAGTCTTTTATTTCCTTACACTATTAAGAATAAACTGGTGGACAGTCAAATGTAAATTATACATAATTCTGATATTACTAAATATTGTTCTGAAACTATTGATATTTCGGATCAATAGATTATATTGGTTGAAGATTCCAGTATAGAAAGAAACCTTTATTTCTAGTCTGGAATGTTCAAAGGTAAATAGACAAGATGATGTATTTATATTTTGCATTTGTCACTGTGGTACTATGTTATAGTTGTATATATTTTATTAGGGACAACAAACAATTGCACTCAGATATGACAAAAAATACATAATTTCTGATAACGGTGTCACAAGAGGTTGTATACAGAAATGAAACTGACAGGACTCCGACCGCATACTCACTTGTGCCTTTCTTGGGTTTGGCAGTGCCAAGCAGCTCAAACTGCGCCCATCCTGACAAGTCATCATCCTGTACATCATGGACGTCTTTACTACAGTGGCACGCTCTGCACACTTTCCGCCAAAAGTGCAAGTCAAGCCCAGGACATTTTGTACCTTGAAAAGAAACACAAGATTATGAAATACTTGCCTATAAGTTTGTAGACCAACCCCACCTGATGGACCGACGACATTGTTAAGATCGCGGGAAGTCAGGAATGGAAAGGGCTCAGAATCATTCTGCCCGAAAAGGTCTAAAAACCCGAAGCCGAAAAAGCCGAAGGCCGAAGGGGAGGCCTATGCCCAGCAGTGACTTAGACTACAGGATGATGATGATGTTTGTAAATTCGTGGTAAAGTAAAGGTACTTTTAAAAAATTATATTCACCATCCTAGTATAGTCAAGGAAAACATGATCAGGAAACTTCTGATCAGAAGAATTTTTTGGTACATAATAAAAATCTTTGTGATCATCGGAAACTCTGGCCTTGAAGAATAGTTGAGGAAAGATGCTGGGCAAGCTTATTACATCTATCATCTCTAAGATAGTGCCTCATAAATAAGGGAAATTTGCCTCTAAGATACATTTTTAAGGTGTAAACAGGAAAGTTTGACGCGTCATAAAACAGTCATTTATTGGTATAGTACCAAAAGCTGGTAAGAACAATTAGGATCAAATTGTATTCATTGTATGATTCACTACTTAATATTCAACTGATCGTCTGAATACTTACGTCAACCAAGAGATTGAATAGGTACCTACTGTCTTAAATAGTGGCTATGGGGAAAACCCTGAAGTAGGTTTGGTCATGGAGAAGTCTTTATGACTCATAGGGCTTGTTCACGCAGGTATATTTCTGAGTGAGGTTATTTTTCGCAATGCTGTTACACATCGAATTTTATTGGAATAAAATCTGTGATGTGATGGAAATTGAATGTGTGCGATCGAAGTGGATTTTGGCATACTGGGTGTTACTTTGATTGCAGAATAAAAACATCACGGTGATATATTGCTGTGTGGACAGGCCCTAAGATTCCTAAAGACTTCTCCGAGTGGGTATGGTCATTGGTCAATGCCTACTTCAGTACCCTAGAGAGATGTATGCAAGAAAAAACATATTCTAAGGTAGGTAGTACATAAATTTGATAAATGTGCATTATGTACTAACCGCACGAGTTACAAGGAGCGCCGGCACCGCTGTCATGACCCAGTCTAGCTTTGCTGAGTTTCTCCCGCTGGCTCTCCAACTTGGACAACCAAGCCGGTGCCTCTGGTGTCTCCACGCATGATTCACTCATCTTTTCACCAAATTCAGTAGGCCTGTAAAGTTACCACTGCATTATGTAGTTATCGGACCACAGAATATTGTAAACTCTCTTCGTGAGTATTGGAAGACGTGAGGAAACAAAGAGATAAGGGTTTACATTTTTAATGAATTTATCTTGCCAGAGCGAGTGGTATTTTCTTTTACACAACACATAACAAATACCAACCTATTTAGTCTATCATGTAGGAAACCTTGAGGAACACCAAAATCTAAATAAACAACTGTAGTAAGAGATATAAGAGGTCGAAATAGGAAAATAAAATAATGTTAAATTGAAACAAAAACTTTTAACCAAAACAAAAAGCTGTGAATGAGCAATTGAGCAATGTCAATTTGTCTGTTTGTCAATGAACAATCGACCGAGACCGAACATGAATTATGATGAATGAATCAAACCAACCGAACCAAAAAAGAGCGTAAAATGCAGGGAACGTAAAACCAGTGCTGCCAGCTCTGTCTACGGCTGCCAGTGTCATCATCATCATCAGCCTGAAAAGTCCACTGCTGGACATAGGCCTCCCTCCCCGACACATTTCCAGGAAAAACGATTCTGAGCCCTTTCCATCCACCGACTTCCTGTCCTGCGATCTTAACAATGTCGTCAGTCCATCTGGTGGGTTCTGGTGGGTCCGTCGGGTGCCAGTGTACTCTGTATGAAATATCGAAAAAAAGTGAGGATTTTTATTAAAGTATAACATGAATAGCCTAAATACGTAACATTAAATAACCTGATTTCAATAAAGAAAAAAAAGGAAGACAAAATATATTATTATGCTGGACGCAACAATAATGGGGTAACGTACATCGTAGCTACCAATGGCTAAATTATCGTATGTCCCCAATATTATCGTATATAGCAGCGCTGTCAGCACTTTATTTTGTCTGTTCCGGAGGTTCCGGTCAGGAACAAAACAAAACAACCAAACTTATACCAGATAAAAATAAAAAGCGGCCAAGTGCGAGTCGGACTCGCCCATGAAGGGTTCCGTAGCAGTAAGTAATATAACATAGAATTTTAAAAGTTCTAGTAGTTCGTCGAAAGGTAAATTGCGGTTTACGATTTACGACGTATAAAAAAAAAACTACTGACTAGATCTCGTTCAAACCAAATATCGTTGGAAATTTCCATAGTAATGTACAACATATATTTTTTTTAGCTTTATCAGTCACTTATTTTAGAAGTTAGAGGGGGGGGACCAACTTTTTTCCACTTTGGAAGTGTCTCTCGCGCAAACTATTCAGTTTAGAAAAAAACAATATTAGAAACCTCAACATCATTTTTGAAGACCTATTCATAGATACCCCACACGTATGGGTTTGATGAAAAAACATTTTTTGAGTTTCAGTTTCAAGTATGGGGACCCCCAAAATTTATAGTTTTTTTTTCTATTTTTGTGTAAAATCTTAATGCGGTTCACAGAATACATCTACTCGCCAAGTTTCATCAGTCTAGCTCTTACGGTTTCGGAGAAAAATGGCTGTGACATACGGACGGACAGACAGACAGACATGACGAATCTATAAGGGTTCCGTTTTTGCCATTTGGCTACGGAACCCTAAAAACGGCGGCTTTTCAAGCCTACAGAATATAAACGCCGTTGTGTTGTGCCGACCCCACCACACCACCCCACCTATCGTGGTATAAGGCGAAAACATATTAGGCGTACGCGTCCGACAGACGCGGCTGACAACCGCGACTGATAGATAACTAGATAATGAATGTACACTGAACTGAAGTGTGCAAACTATCGGACGCGTCCGACGTCCGCGGCTTACATCCGATAGTTTGCACACTTCAGTGTACATTCATTAGCTAGATATCTTCAGTCGCGGCTGTCAGCCGCGTCCGTCGGACGCGTCCGCCTAATATGTTCCCAGCTTTAGGGACAGGAAGATGATGAATCAAAGGAAAGGAAAATAAATTCAAGACATACTTACTTTACTTCCTCCAAGAAAAACTCGTTTCACTCATTCGGCATTGTGACGGGTGACGGCTGATATGATATGACTGTGACTTCTTCTCTTGACTGACTGATTGACTGTCAGTCTGTCACATGCATGCCAATGCCATCCAAATCCATCATCCATCCATCTTTCAAATGCGTTTCCGATTCTGATTTGATTTTTCTTTCTAAGCTCTTTCGTGCTCTTTTGTATATTTTTAGCAATTTTAGAATCATTACCTCTCACTAGGTGCTGTGCCAAGCGAAGTTTTGAAGCGTTTGGAAATGTAAGTTGTGTTGATTCTCTTCACCAAACGCTCAGATGTTGCAATGAGTCATAAAAGTTTTGTCTCATTATTTGTATTCTTGTAGATGTCTTCTGGAAGACCTATCAAGTGTGTGGTGGTCGGAGATGGTACTGTCGGAAAGACCTGCATGTTGATATCTTACACAACGGACAGTTTTCCTGGTGAATATGTGCCAACTGTGTAAGTGAAACCATATAATTTTCGAACCCCTAAGATTATGTAGGTGCATAAGCTTAGGCTGTATGTAAATGCAAACTTTGCAGATGTTTACTTCTTATCACACTGTGATAAAAAAATTATAAGTCCATACATTTAATATTGCATACAATGCATAAGCAATGCTAAATCATGACTGTAATGAGTTACCTGGCAGAAAGTTAATTTATGACTGACTCTTAATCACCCTTAATAAGTTTTATTTAATAAATAATATTTAGGACCTAGTCACTAAGACCTATAAGTCAGAACATTCTTTTAAGTGGTGATTAGTAGAGTTCTGTGTGGGATTTTTTTAATGGGGAAAAACAATACCACTACCCATTCCTGCTGCCAAGCAGTGATGCTAACATCGCTATGATCAAGTTAAGAGCCTGTGCAAAGTGTGCAATACAGGCATATGAGATTTAACACTACTGTGTCGGAATCATGGAATCTGTACAATGCCATAATGACTCATCCTCACTAGATTGACCTGTGAGGTAATACTATTGTTATAGGTAGAGGGCTCAACACACAGCTCAACTAAAAAAATATTTTCAGATTTGACAATTATTCAGCCCCGATGGTTGTGGATGGGGTAGCTGTCTCCCTAGGCCTCTGGGATACAGCTGGACAAGAAGACTATGATAGACTCAGGCCATTGAGCTACCCACAAACTGATGTCTTCCTCATATGCTTCAGTGTAACAAGGTAACTGTCCTAAATCACTGTTTAAGTCCCACTGGATTTTCTTTCACCCTCTCAGATTTCTTAGTACTTCTTTTATAGGTTTCTTAATAACTTCTGCTTCTGAGTTGTTACACTCTGTCAAGAGTCGCAGAAGTCATGACGGGGCAGTGGCTCGCCTAACAATTTTTCGCCACTCATCCCGCACCGCTGATCTTCTGGTGCATTCGTTAAGAGGGGTGTCTATGGCTGATTTGATTTGGTCCGTCCATCTCATGGGTGACCTGCCCATTCACATTCTTATAAGATTAATTACTTAAACCTTGTCAAAAAATGCTTTCAAGTATGAAAGTGTTTCACTGCTTGCCACCGCAGAACGCTTAGATTTGGGCAAGGCTTCAAAAGTGAAAGTGAGATAAAATATACAATAAAGCTATTTAGCTATCCATTGCATAAGGCTGCCATAAGCATTATGTAAAGCAGAGTATATATTTATTCACCAATTTCCAGTCCAATTATTTAAATGCAAACATAACTATTTTTTTCACTAAGAGCACTAGTGGTCTAGTGGTAGCGACCTCACCTTACGATCCTAGGGTCGTGGGTTCAAATTCAGTCGTGTACCAATGAGTTTTTTAGTCCAAAGTGCATGTGCACTATGCCAGTAGGTACTCTCAAACGGTGAAGGAAAACATCGTGAGAAAACCGGCGTGTCGTAGAACTTAAAAAACTTCGAACAACAGCAACCTACTTGCGGAAACCAGTCCGAACACCAAGTGCTGATGATGAATTTGCCATTTTGCCAATTTAACTATATTTTCAAATTTCAGCCCATCATCTTATGAGAATGTGACATCCAAATGGTATCCTGAAATAAAACATCACTGCCCTGATGCACCTATTATATTAGTCGGTAAGAATATTTTATTATTGAAGGGATAATTAATTGAGATAATCAATGAGGAATGAGTAGGCATAGAAATAATGATGGAAGGAGTTGAAGATACAGAACAATTATATTTTATACGAAAAAAAAGGTTTTTAGAAAATCTTAGCCGTTTGTGCGAAAATGGCAAATGACTGACGGTAGATTCGCCAAACGGCTAACTCCACACCTGCCAAGATCCGCCGGTCGTATCATATTATTAATTCAAAAATAGAACTAAGTACTTATTCTAAAAACTTTTGCGACGGGACTTTTTGTTTCCTATTAAGTGGCTCACTGGTTTATTATGTACACAGGAACGAAGATTGATTTGCGGGATGACAGAGAGACACTCAGTCTGCTCTCAGAGCAAGGCATGTCGCCGCTCAAGAGAGAACAAGGGCAGAAGCTGGCCAACAAGATCCGAGCTGTCAAATACATGGAGTGCTCAGCTTTGACTCAGCGCGGGCTCAAGCAGGTTTGTACAGTTTTTTAAGAAAAGACTATTTCAGGCGAGCTTGAGCATTTTTGAGGTGGGAAAAATCCAATGGACTCGATCGAACCAATGAAGGCAAGATTTTTTCGCCAATAGTCGGAATTTGTCCGCCCGCAGGTAGCCAGGGAAGGACATACACACGTAATTGTTATAGCTTTCATTGCTCTTGACATTCACGGAGTGCTATTTTAATTTTTATATACAACTAGCTGATAGAACAAGCATGTGGTCCAACTGATGTTTAGTACTAATCATCGCCTTTAACAAGCATTTCCTCTAAGGTCACGCAGTTTAAAGTCTTCTAAATCTAGAAGCACTTACATTAATCAAATTGTATTATTGAAAGCTTTATATTCTGATGCATCATGATTTCTGACGCTCAGGGATTCATTCTCGAATGGCGATCACAAGAATACGAAGTGTAAGATGCCTGCGAATAGACCCGACAAATGTATAGACAGCGGGAAGTCGGCATGTCGTAGAACCTAAAACTCCGAAAACATGTGTCAAGCATCATGCAGAAAGGACAAAGACACAAAGTGCAGATCAAAGAATTTGTGTGTAGTTTTAAACATGTATATTTTTTTTCAGGTGTTCGATGAAGCAGTACGTGCAGTTTTAAGACCCGAACCTCAGAAGAGACATCAAAGGAAGTGTTTAATTATGTAATAATCATGACAAACTCCATGACAAATTAATGATAAGGCAAGGCACATTGAGTACTATAAAAGACTCTGTACTGTTTTCTTACAAATAACATTTTGTTTTACAAAATAATTTAAATATAAAACGTTGAAGCGCGATTAGATAATGAAACTCATCTATGCCTTGTATTGTAATACAAGAAGAAAGGAACAGTCATTGAAATCCAAACGTAGTTATTTCTTATTGACAGAACTGGCGCTTTTTCTGTAAATAAATATCCTGTCTCAAGGCCCAAACCCTTTTGGCAGGTTGTGGGGGGGTTTTTCTGTTCTCAAACCGTGAAAGAAAAACTGCTACGTCAAATCCGCGTGTTTTGGCAATGTCTTTCGTGTGAATTATGCTGTCTAGACTGAGAGGATGGTATGGGACTTGGGCCTAAGTCGAAATCATGTCCCAACACTATAGCGTCCCGTAAATAGGGGCACGGGTAAAACTAGCTGCATAAATCATTTAATTTTTTTGCAAAGGTATCTATTGTTTATTTATTTTATTTGAATATAACTAGCATTTAGAACGTGTCTGAGTAGACAGGCTCGAAAATATAAGAAACTCTTCTCGCGTCTCTTTCTTTCTTCACCTGGAAGATTGAGATGGCTATAAATCATCTGTCTGCTAACTTCTTCCGTTTCTAGTTGCATAATAAGGTAGTTCATAGTTGTTTATTCATTAATACTATGAATTTCTTTCTACCTAATTATGCAACTCGGTCATGTGGTGTGGACATTATAGTACAGTTATCTACACTAAGATCACAGAACCTGTATTCTGTGACTAAAATGGTGTCAATTTCATTATTACGTAATTTTTTTATCAATAATAATTCACATCTAGTTCTACCAGACATGTTACAAAAACAATTACACTAAATAATTTTGGAAGTCAACCATCTTAGGGTAAGTGAATGTACCATGATATTTTGTATCCACTATTTAGGTGGATACGCCCCATTTGCATTTTTAGGTAGGTACCAAATAGTCTGGGCATCCACAGCACAGGACAGGGAAGAGTAGAAGGGAGTTAGGGAGGCCTTTGCCCTACAATGGGACGATACAGGCTAAAAATAATAATAAATAAATAGTCTGTATGGTAGTCCAACTAGACCAAACACATCGTCCGGGGGTGTTTTATGTATTTAACAAAAACTTCCATCAATGTGCCTTCGCGCTAAACAGGAATGTCAAACAGTAATAATGTGTTTCTATGCCTAAGAATTCTTATTTAATTTATGTGAAAAATTTGATTCCGAATTTTGTTAGATTTGTGCCATATTGCATTATATATTTCTATAAACTGTATAAAATCAAACCATCACACTAGCTGATATGTTCTGTAAGTAAGAGAATGCCAAAGATTACAATTAGATTTAAGTCTCAATATCTATAAAGCTTATGCAAATTGTTTATGGGTAGAAACAAATTGTTACTGTTGTGCAAAAATTGATATTGTTATTTTTATAAGTATGCAACTGAACCTCAATATTCAACGTTTTGAAATTGTGATTAAGGACTGACAGTAGACGCTAGTATTAATATACTCAAGTAATCTCTTTATGTTGCAAGTTTATGCATTTTGTTGTGAGAATTGATGAAAAATGATTAATCTGAAAAATATTCAAAGGAAAATCATTGGCAGCTTAGTATAAGCTGACATGGTTCATAATTATATGAGCTTTTGTGGTTGGTGAGAATTTTTAGTAGGTTTTGGACTTTATTTCATTAATCGTACTAATACTTACCTTTTATTACTAGCATGTGATTAAAACAGTGTGTTTATAACAATTATTAGCGCTCGCGCCCACTTGGCGACCACGACCTAAAAGTTGCGACCAGCATTTTACTTATATCGCGACCAGCTGGTCGACTATTATGTGAAAACTAAAAATATTTGCAACAAGCAAGGTTGCAGTCGCCAAGTGAGCATAAGCCCTTAGGGGCAGAATATTTTTGTATGTGAAAATATTAGACAATAAGATTAAAAAATGTATGGCATTTAGTAACATTCTTTCGATGAATAAGCACAATTTTGTATGTGTTATATTTATATATTTAAAAGGCTACTAATTTTATATCTTAGGGCGGTTTTACCATCCTAGAGTACCGCTATCCGTTAGATTATTGAATTAAATCAATCTCTACTCTGCCTGTTGTTGCCAAAAACAAATGTATTTGTAAAGCTATTAGACAGTAATAGCTGTCGAACTTTGACTGGCCTCTCAGCTCAGTTGGTAGTAGCTTTGCCTTCTGCGCCGTATGCCGTGGGTTCGATCCCAACCGAGAACAAAGGTTAATGCGGATGTTTGTTAAAGTTATAACAAAAATATATAGCTTTATTATATCAGCTATTTAGTTATTATAAAAAAAACTTAATTCTTCTTCTTCCTGCCCTTATCCCACTTTATGTGGGGTCGGCACAACATGTCTTCCTCCTCCATTTCCCTCTGTCAGCCGTCATCTCTGCATTTACTTCTTTCTTATCCATGTCATCTTTCACACAGTTCATCCACGTTTTCTTTGATCTGCCTCTGCTCACATATCCATACTCATTACTCTCCTCAAAAAAAACTTCGTTGCACACCACATAAAATTAAAGAAAGGAATCTATAACGTCTGTTATCTGATCGAAGTACGTACGCCGAGGTCTTCCCCTTGTAGCAGTTCAATTACACATAAAGAAAGGTCTGCATAATGCATGTCATGTATGTGTTTGAATTGGGCTTATATGTTTATTTCTTGGTTAGGTTATTGTTACTCTGGGATGGTAAAAACTGCCGCAATGTGATTCTCTATTTTCCAGAATCTCTATCCTCAAAAGCCCATAGAAATAGCAGTAGGAACTCGAAAAATTATACAGCAGAGTATTGAACAAAGTATGCCTGGTAGCAAATGTATGACAATTTATATAGTAATGTTTTCATTTAGTAATTATTTAAGATTTTATAGACTTGCTTTGTTTTTAATGTACCTAAAGCTTTTAAAAATATTTTTTGTATATAACTATTTATATAAGAGCAAAATCGCAATTTATGATTGAATCTTGTGTAATAAATAAGCACTTCATAAATTATTGACCTTGAACTTTTATTTACTTACCCACTTTAATTTCTTTTAAACAGAGATAGGTCTTGAACAATAGAATTTTCTAGTACCTACATAGTTAGCAATTTTATGTACCTACCTGTGTTAGAATAAATACAACTGAAGTTTAAAAAACTTGCGAAACCGACTCAATGGCAAAACTGTTGAACCGATTTTATATGACCTATGTATATTTTTTATATATAATTAACCTCACAGATAAAAAAATAATCTTTCGAATCTGCTAGAGATTTAATGCGATAGCACCCCTAAAAAAATTGAAACAAATTGAGAACCTCCTTATTTATTTGAAGACGGTTAAAAATCGTCTTGGTAGGTACTCAGGGGACCTTTTTATAGTAAATTTAGATTTTACAGGTGTACCTACTATTAAAAGAAAACACTCCAAATATTTCATTTATTTATTTCATAAATGTAACACATATTGTACATGCCATGAAACATTTTAATATTATAAATAACACACTGATTAACATACAGAAGGTCTCACCTGAGCTTATAAAGACATAATGAAGACTTAACAGCAACTTAGGACTAAGCATAAAACAATACCTAAGTATGTAGTAAATTGCAATTCCTACCTTTATATTTTTGTACGTGCAATAAAGTTGGAAGCGCGTCATTTTCTGCCGGTGTAGTATACAAGTTTTATAGTAAACAAGCGTTGCAATCAGACTTAGTACCTACACCTATAATGATATCCAGACAAGAAATCAAAGCATGCCTATTTCTGTAAGTAGGTAGGTACCTACTGTAACATAAATTATTGCAAATGCAAAAAAAATACAACTTTACTTAGGTACTAAGCATACAAAATAAATGCATTTTAATATATGTTTTTTAGAAGCGTCCGATCGTAGCTTCGCCGGCAATTTACTCAGACAAAGTATTTTAGCTATTCCATGAACTTTTATTAAAATCGGTCTAACTGTCATGGTTCAAGACACAAACATTCAACATCGAAACTTTGGCATTTATTACTATTACGATACCATATCCTAAGAAATAGCTTTATTTATTAACCATTGCAGTAACGTTTAAACAAAATATATAGAGGTTCCTACTTTAAAAATTTTAAAACACGTTCGATTCAACACAATGCGACTGGTTTCACGGATTGATAATCAACTAATTAAATATTTGACAGTTGTGTATCTCCAATTTGGCAAGCAAAAATTTAGTTAAACATCTGTCAAACATTTAATAATAAATTGTTTATTTATTCTGTTAGTATGATTAACAATGCATTTATTGCACCGGTTTTTCCCGCAACTGAACTATTGGTTGGTTACGGTATTGTTATACAGGAAAATATTATTATGTCAAGTATATAATATCTAGTTGCACATTATGAAGGTTAATGTAGATTACGAGCAAACAGATTAAGAGAACAGAGAACGTTATTTTCAGAAATTTTAAACATCAATTTAAACTTAGGTTAAAAGATGTAGAGTACATAACACCTTGTGAGATCTCCTTAAATAAAACATACGAAATATAGCATAAAAACACTGAATTCTTAACCATCTAAATACTGATAACATTGATAATGAAGAAAGACAACAAGGATTACTTAACTGATTACACCTCTAACATTTATTAATTGGAGATTATAATTATTATCTTGTCAAAAAAATAAAATTCACTTGTGATTAAATATTTAAGCACTTACTAAATGCTATATATTACAACTAACCTTGCCTTCCCTGTGACGCTAAGCTCACTCCAGTCAATCTTATAGACCCTTCAAACATAGGAGTAACATATTCAGCACATCAGTTCAATTCAAGACAATTCTTTTGAAACTTCATATTCTTAGCAAACAAAACAAATATTTGGCCTTTGAAATATAACATACCTACATTGATTAAATAATTTATTATGGTTAGCATAACATTTTGTGCAATTGTGCCTGAATAAAATGGATTTACATCTCAGTTAGGTATAGTAACAATCAACTTTATCTATAGAAACCTACTTAGAACTTTAACAATAGTTTAAATGTAGGTTCATTTAATTTAATACATCCATTTTCTTACATTTAGTTACACATAAATACAACTCTTGTTCTATAGAATACAACATAACCACATTTATTTGCAAGAAAAAAGTTAGGTTTCTACATTTCACACAATATTGATTTTATAAGTTCTTATAGAAGAGAATATGTTCAGATATTTGGATACATCCTTATTTGTAACTGGAAACGTGACAGAGACATGCTTTCTGCGATAAACTTGCATCAATAAAGCTTTGAAAAAGTGACATCAAGTTCAAAGATGAACTTAGTCGCTGGGACAGTAAACCATATGACAAGCATTGTCATATCACATAGATCTGTAGGGGCCTTTTGTTTTCAAGTACTGGATCACAAGAGAAGGCCCCTGGCTGACAACTTCAGGGGGCATAGAGGTCAAAGGGCAGTTTTCAATGCTCATAATTTGCAAATTGGCACACAATGCCAGCTCATATGGCAGATTTACCAAATTCAAATTGTCATTCAAATACAAACATTCTAATGCTTCCAGTGTGCCAATCTCTTCAGGCACATACTGCAAATTATTCTCTCCAGCACTCAAGCTAGTCAAATTTGTCAAGTGGCCAATAGATCGTGGCAGTGTAGTAAGTTGATTGGACTGAACAATCAATTGCTTGAGCTCCTGACAGCATCCAATTTCATTTGGTATTATATCAATTTTGTTTTCTTCTAAATCTAAGACTTTGAGCTTCCTCAGATTACCAATGCTTGTGGGAATCTTTCTCAGGAGATTATTGGACAATATTAAGACTGTCAGGTTCTGAAGACATTGAATGTCGTCAGGTAGTTTAGTCAGCTGGTTAGTGCCTAAGTTGAGCTCCGCCATGTTAGTCCAAGTGCCAATATCCAGTGGTAGGGAGGTGAGCAAATTCTCTTTCATGTTTAACTTGGTTAGGTTTTTAGCCCTCGAAAAAATGCCATAGGGAATCTTATCAATTTGGTTATGTTCAAGATTAATGGAAGAAACATTGGTGAACTGAGCTGGTCCTCCTGAAGGATAGCTGTAAAATGAGTTCCGGGACAATGTGATATTTGTGAGTTCATTTAAGCTGGCCAGAAGCCCTTCTGGTATTAGTGAAATGGAGTTGCCCTCCACATTAAACTCATCCATGTGCTTGCAGTTACTGAGTGAGGCAGGAATGCTTGTCAGTCTGTTGTATCTCAGACCCAGCCGAGTAAGGGCTTGAAGGTTGCCAATTGTCTCCGGAATATCAAGTAGTTCATTATGCTGCAAGTCTAAAGTAGACAAGTTGACACAAAAACCAATTTCCTGAGGCAAATGCTCCAGATGGTTATGTGAAACATCTAATGTTACCAAATGAACCAGTTTTCCAATTCCAGGTGATAATTCCTTTATTTTATTTTCCCTTAGGCTGAGCATAGTGAGATTTGTCAAATTGGCTATGCCATCCCCAACTACACGGACTCTATTGAAACGCAAAAAAAATGTTGTCAGTGAAGTGAGTTTGTATACCACTTCTGGAATGTCACTCAACTTATTGTGACGCAGATCCAAGACCTTCAAACATTTTAGATTGGCCAATGAATCAGGTAGACTAGTCAGGGAGTTTTCATTCAGAGCAAGTGTTTGCAGGTTCGTGAGACAACCAAATTCAGCAGGAAGTGCCGCCAACTTGTTACCATACAGGTAGAACTCCAGCAACTGTGTCAAATCTCGGACATTGGGTGGAAGGGAGGTGATGGATGATTTACTTAGGTCCAGTCGAGTGACGCCTTCGTCTCGGCATCTCGTGAACTCCTTGATGACATCTAGGTCTGCCTGTATAGGTTTATTTTTCTTAGCAGTTGGCTTAGGCTTGTTGGACTCAGGGTGCTTGACAGTCACCACTTTAGGGCGCGCTCCTTCCTGATTAGTAAGTGAAGCAGTCGAAAGTTTCTTTTCCCTCATCCCGGATCTTTCTCTAGGGCTTACGGTGCTAACGGTGTCCGCTTCGGAATTTTCTCGGGACGAGTTATCCTGATTCATTCCGCTGAAGCACGTAAAATTCTTTTTGCACTTTTTGCTATACGCCGTATATTTATAAAATATGCACACAACACATGGTTTTTGTTAATTTTCACACAAATCAATAAATTGAATCCAATGTGATTTCCAGCGAAAAGCTTGTAGAACGGTGTCTAATGTTCCTATAAACTTCGTGAGGAAATGTGCCAAATAACGATCCACTGCAACAAGGGCAATTAGCGGCATATAACAGTGCTTTTATCGCATCTTTATTTTATAGAAAAATGAGAAATACAATACAAAACTCAGCATTTCAACACGGAATATCCATTTCACTGATTTTGATTTGTTATTTTGACAGGTTGATTGATTGAGTGAGTGAGTGAAGTTGATTGACTTGAGATTGAGTTGTTCTGATTTGGATGGACCACAGACTTCCTTCACTTCACGTCTTCACGTTATATTAATCTGACATTCATCATTCATTGCTATTATCGATCTCTATTTTTAGTCGATTATTTTCTCTGTGTGAGTCTCTACGGCACATCTTTACGAAGCTAGGCATGCTTCGTTTGAAAAAGTTTTGCTTGCTGCGCTACGCTTGCTTGTTTTGTTTGTTGTTGTGTTGATTTGATTTTGGTCAGGATCTTGGGGTTTTGGCGAGGTTATTTTATTTATTCAATTAGCCAAAGCGGAAAAGAAACTTAAAAAATGGACAAGGGCAAAGATAAAGAAGAGCAAAGTATCATGGATAAATCCATGAGATCGGTCTTCGGTAAGATTCAGCTAATTTTAATGCAGTACATAAAGAATACAAAAACATTCTTCACTCTTTTGGTAAATTTTCAGTGGGTAATATACCTTACGAAGCCACGGAAGAGAAACTTAAGGACATATTCAGTGAAGTAGGACCTGTTTTGTCCTTCAAACTTGTGTTCGATCGTGAGACCGGCAAGCCTAAGGGATATGGTTTTTGCGAGTACAAAGATCAGGAAACATCCCTCAGTGCCATGAGGAATCTGAATGCTTATGAAATCGGTGGTCGATCGTTGAGAGTCGACAATGCTTGTACTGAGAAATCGAGGATGGAAATGCAAGCCTTGATGCAAGGTCCGCAGGTTAGTATATCTACATTGTCAAAGTTGTATTTATTCAGTATTAACACAAGGATCACTTTGAAACGTCTTAAAGCTAGGTGAGTCTAGGTGCCAGTTCCACGCTACCAAACCTAGAAGGACAGGCAACAAGCTACGTCAGAATGCATAGATGATTGTTTTCTATGTTATAAAGTTATACAGAGGTCTAGCTATGTTAATAAATAAATAAATATTCTAGACAATCCACACAACACTATCTAGCCCTAAACTAAGCAGAACTTGTACTATGGGAACCAGATAGCTGATATACTACTAAATACATACATAGAATACAATATGACACCCAGACAGAACAAACATCTATGTTCACCACACAAATATTTGTTCTCGGTGGGGCATTGAACCCACGACCTAGGGTGCAGAAGGCAGAGCAACCAACTGAGCTGAGAGGCCAATCAATTCAAATTCAATGGATAGTTGTCGCCTTAATAGTACTTATTTACCTAATATTGTACTAATTTCAGGTGGAAAATCCCTATGGTGAGAGTGTTGATCCAGACAAAGCACCGGAAGCCATCAGCAAGGCTGTGGCTACACTTCCCCCAGAACAAATGTTTGAGCTCATGAAGCAAATGAAACTTTGCATTCAGGTATTGCTATTTTGCCTACATCTTTAAACTTTAAAGAACTAAGAACTAACTACCAGTGGAGAGTCAAACTGACAAATCACTTAAGACCATGTTCATCGTCAGCTTAAAGAAGTTCAGTGCACATAGATGTCCCCTACACTGGATGTTATAACAACCCCTTTGACCTTTATAACACACTAGCAGCCCGTCCCGGCTTCGCACGGGGTAGACAATATTGTTGTACATTATTTTGTTCTATCGCTAATAGTTTCGGCAGCGCATTCGACAAAAGACATTTTAAGACTCATTTTTCTACACCTTCGGTTACATTGTTCAAATTTTACCAAGGATCCCTAATTTTTTTCAAAATGAAATGTAGCCTATGTCAAATTAGAAAAATGTAGCATTCTATTGGTGAAAGAATTTTTTAAATCGGCCCAGTACTTTTTGAGCCTATTCATTACAAACATACAAAAATAGGTACAAATCTTTCCTCTTTATAATATTAGTATAGATATAGATGAAGCAATGAATAAATCTTCTTCTTCTTATCGTGTCACTGATTCTTTCGAACCAAGTGTGGTGAAAGGATTTTAAGTGCGCCTCAAAGAGGCTCCTTTCGTGCACTTGACACATATTTTCGAACTTTTTAGGTTCTACGATATGCCGGTTTCCTCACGATGTTTTCCTTCACCGTTTGAGAGCACTGGCATAGTGTACATAAATTTTTGCGAAGAAAAACTCATTGGTACACGACTGGATTTGAACCCACGACCTTAGGATCGGAAGGCGGGGCCGCTACCACTAGGCCACCAGCGCTCAAATAATAAATGAATAAATGAATGAATATGAATACATTTCCAGGAACAATGATTGGGAGTGTCCCCTATCAACTTCACAATCTTTATAAGGTCGTCAACCATTTGAGACACTTTCCAGCGCCATACCAAACAGTTTCTTATATTGATATTCTATTAGGCACTTCAAATTATGTATCTTGAACAATGTGGCTTACTCCTGAATATTGAATTTCTGATTACAGAACAACCCAACTGAAGCCAGGAACATGCTTCTGCAGAATCCTCAACTTGCTTACGCCCTGCTTCAAGCTCAGGTCATCATGAGGATTGTTGATCCAGCAACTGCTGTTGTAAGTTATAAAAACATTACACATTAATTTGGTTCATCCACAGAAAAATAGCAATTTTGATGCTATCAAGCATAGCATCAGCAATGTAGAAGGCAAATTCATCATCCGCACTTGGTGTGTGGACTGATTTTAGCAAATAGGCCGCTGGCGGGCGCTTATTTCGTGATGCTTCAAACGTGCTGGTCGAACTTTTTAAGGATCTACGACACGCCAGTTTCCTCACGATGTTTTCCTTCGCTATTTAATAACAGCACTATGCCACTAAAAAAATGTATATGCACAATTGCACATACATTTTCTAACAGAAAAACTCATTGGTACACAACTGGATTTGAACCAACGACCTAATATTCGTCCTCTATCGTTCTTTTCAAGTCCAGTCCATCCCAAGGTTGTCTGGAAGAGATCGCTTTTAGTGATAAGACCGCCCATTGTTATGGTAAATTATGCTAAGGTAAATTATGCTAAAAGCGTTACAAAGCCCATTGTAATGGTGTGTTAAATCATATTATTTTAGACCATGCTCCACCCTAGTAACCCGGTGCCTCCTGTTATACACCCGGGCGACAAACCCCAACCTCTGCCGCAGCCACAATACATGGCCAGCAACCAACCCCGTGAGTACCTATTGTTAAACGCCATCTGTCATTTAACATCGAAACCACCTTTCACTTACCGATCAGCCGGTCTACTCTTGAACGCGATTCCAATCGCAATCTTAAATTTTTGAGGCAATTTTGACAGAAATCCTATGGGCTTTCTGTCAGAATTCCGTCAAAACTTAAAATTGGGATCGGAATCGCGTTCAAGAGTAGACCGGCAGCATCGCTAATTAATTAGTTTCCGTCCATATCCGCGTGCGCTGGTGTCGCACGCGGATATGGATCTATATAATATGAATATGAATACATTTCATAATCATATTATATATCGTATCATATTATATTCGTATGAGTATGAGTATGAGTATATAATATGCATAAAAGGTTTGTCCGGAGTGCCCCCGGTCTCATTCGCTCGGCACCACCAAACGACACGCACTGTCACTCATTACCTATTAACTAATTAATAAACCTCTAAATACTATTCCAGATCGCATCATTTTACACCTATGAAAGAAGAAGAAAGAAAGGAAATTTATTTATTTAACATTACATACACAGAACGGAACATTGACAAACATAATACTAAAATAAGCACAAAGAAATAAAAAAATCAAACACAAATAATAGAGTAAGATGATGACAATCCTATAGGATCCCATAATTTTCTTGTTGTCACAGGTTTTTTTTTCAAAATAGTGTAGTATTTTTATAATGTCCAAAAGTTTTTAAAGTGTTCAAATCCCGCTCGACTCTTAACTTTTGGGACATTAATATAAAAATCTTTGTGATTTCCTTAAGTGTAGTAAACACTATAAAATCAATATAAAGTTTGTGTAGTATATTTTAAATGCACGTTCTTGTAACACATATTTTTATGAAACTTCTGAAGCAGATATGGCAAAGCTGCTATCATCTGATCTGTCTGTCTGAAGTCAGTTGAAAAAACTTAGTAAACTTGTATTTTGTAGCACAACCGGCGCCGCTGATGCAGAATCCAGTGCCGCCATCGAACCAATACCCGCCTCGTAAGTACTATTACTTCTGAGAAAAATAATACGGTAGTACCTTGGAGGTAGAAGGTTAATGAGGTTTTAAATTCACAAACTTAGTGCACACGATGTTCTAAATTCAAATTAACTTTATCCTCTCGCGGATCAAAACGGCATTTGCACTCAGTTATCGTAGAGCAGCAAAAATACACATTCCGAGATGTGGGATGAAAATATTTGAAAAGAACCCCTTAGAATTCATTCATTTTATTTGGTTGGTAGCTCGCCCGCCTATGGGTGACGTGGATCTCCGTGGGTCGCGCGCTCCGCCCCTGGACCAGGACATGCGTAGTCTGCCGCCCGTGACCCCGCATCCGGTGCCTCCGCCCTCGATGCATCACCAAGACCCGTATGTATACACACTAGTCTTTTTGTGGTAGCAATGCGACCGTAAACAATCGTAGCAAGTGGAAATATATATTTTCTTGACGTGACAACGTCTTATAATTCGATGGAGCCGGCTGCACGCACGAAAAAACATGACTCATGCGTCGTTACCTCGCTCTGAGGTCTTCTATTTAAGGCCGAGCCCGAGCCCTGGTCCGGTTCCGAGTCCGAGTCCAAACCAACCATTCCATCAGTATTTTCTTATGACGTTGTCACGTTCAACTATCGTCAATAAACCGACTTTACAGACAACCGATTTTTTTATACAACTAAGTTGGCAAACGAGCATACGGCCCACCTGATGGGAAGCAGTTTCCGTAGCCTATGGACGTCTGCAATACCACAGGCATCACAAGCACGTTACCGACCCTTAAAAACTTTTAAAACGCCTTTTTTGAAGAACCCCATGATATAGTCCTTAGGGAAAATCTCAGCAGAAAAATCATTCCTCAGCCTGAGTGTTCGCGGGAGGAAATTCCTCTGAAACCGAACAAATCATTTATTTTGCTTCTAGCATGTGCAAAAAATTAATGAATTAAGTGGCACTTATTCCCCATTGCTGGGATGTATCTAAAAATGAGGGTTTACATATAATAATTAAAGTTTACAAAACATACATACATTTATAATAAAATTCAATTCTCATTCATTTATTTCTTCACACATGATTCCACTAATATCACTACTAAATCTATGGTATCTGCCTACCCCTACGAGAAAAAGGCATGATTTTATGTATGTATGTATAACCGAACCGATGTTGCCGATATCTAGCTCGAATATTGCGCAAAAATAAAATCATATTTGAAACATTTATACTACTTGCTAATGATGGGATGAACTGTAGAGTAACTATTAACCATCGCCTATAACAAACGTAAAACTCAGTTGGGTTATCGAAAAAAGTGCTGAACCCTGCAATAATTCTAGTCTTCTATATCGCTCTTGGTCTAGAATTTTTGCGGGGTAAAATGCTGACTCAACAGACGACAGCACCCTTGGTGTTATTGGTGTCTATGGGCGACGGTGACTGCTTACCACCAGGTGGGCCGTAAGCCCGTTTGTCTATCATTTGCATTAAAAAAAATTATTCACTTTGCCCTGCAGTGAGACGACCCAGGCTAAAAATAAAATAAAATAAAATAAATTCCCTGCTATGCTGCATTGAATATTTTTTTTTAAATAATCTTTAAAAATTCACACAATGCGATCTATCTTTCATGAGCTAGGTAAAACGATTGCTATCGAGGTAACTACTTATGGGCTAAAACAAGAAGAGACTTAAGATATGTAGCTTCGAATTTATGTGCAGTAAATAACATTAATTTGTTCTTCTCAAGTACCACACCTATCAGTCTACCGGAGAAAGACACTATGTAAGTTACCGTAGCTATCCCTACCACCCTGAAACCCCATTGCGCAACCGAAACATTAGTTTGATGATTAACTCCTTTACGAAAAAATGTATCGATTGCTTGCTGGTTCGAATGCAATTTAAATCGAACGCCAAAGTGAACTGCGACTTAGCGACGTATAATAGTCTAAAATCCCGCTATGCAACGACCTTCACCGAGCTGTTTAATGGATGAAAAGTATTCGAGTAATTATTTATTGACATATTTAATTGAATATAAAATACTCTTCATCCGCTTGGATATAGCTCTGTGACGGTCGTTGGATAGTGGGGTTGCTAATAGAACCTATAGGGAAAAAAAAACTATTTGGATATTGCTTTCAAAGCCGAAGATTTGAGATACTCTTATTACTGCATTGTTTGGGGTAGCGTATGCTGTGCGCGAGCAGAAAATTTAAGGATTTTCGCTTTTTTGTGTTCGATTCGAAGTCAATTCGAACCAGCAATCTATAATTTTTTCGTAATCGTCAAACTAATTTTTCGGATGCGCGATGGACCTACCCTACAATTATTTATATTACAATTCCATAGCATGTAAATAGTTTCAATATACCTACTAATTTCAAAATTAATTTGATAAACTTGTATGCTTTGTATGTTACACACTACGATAAGACATTGCATGATTGTGTTTAGATGCATTTTTGGATTTTTACCGTTGATAGATTTGAAAATAAAAATAAAACCATGACTTTATATCCCAGGCACTGTAGACATCCCCACACTAAAATAATTCGTAGATAGTTCAAATTCAACTTCTTTCGTGGTTCGCGATGGACTCACTTATTTGCCGACCGACTACGATATTAGTCGGCACTCAGTGGGCGACTTTCAGGGCAGTGACCGCAGCATTTCAATAAATAAATAAATATTGTGGACAATTCACACAACACTACCCAGCCTCAAACTAAGCAGAGCTTGTAATATGGGAACCGGATAGCTGATATAATAACTTGAATACATTTTTTTTTTTGTAAATACATACTTAGCATACAATATATATTGGATATATGGAGATACTTAGCATACAATGGATATTGACAAGGCAAATGCTGTAAAAATAAAGGAACTTAAAAACTGATTTAATCCTACATCACATCAGATGAGAGCACTGGTGGCCTTGTAAGGCACCAATGAGTTTTTCTAACGGCGAAGGAAAATATAGTGAGAAACCGTCATGTCGCAGAACCTAAAAGTTCGAAAAACATGTGAGACGCACTTAAAATCCTTTCACCATGATTTCTTCTGACGTCAGTGACACGATTAAAAGCACTGATTTCATGTTTTTTTACTGTACTTACTTACCTTATTGTCTGATATTTTGTCTACTCATTATTCCATAAAGGGTGTTGTCAGTAATGTAATTTGTATGGTTGCAGTGGCTTCCAACGCGATCCCCGCCTGGCAAGCTCTCAGCCCTTCAACTCGGATCCTCGCGTCCGCAGCGATCCCCGTACGCAGCAGAAAATGGCGTCGCAACGTAAGTTCAAAACCCACTGGCTTCATAAAACATACAACCACAAACAACAAAAACAAATTTTAAGTATCTGGGATAGATAGATAGATAAGGCTTAATTATATGGAAGAAACGGGTATTTATTGCGATTACCTTTATTATTTCCCGGCGTTTCGACCGTGTTTCAACAGTGGTCGCGGGCAGGCTGGAGTCCATTGGAGTTCATAGATAATAATTATAAAAATTCTACATAAATTATTTCGTAAAAATGCTTAAGGCAATAAGTAAAGTTGCGCAATAAGTCCTTTAGATTAATGGCCTTACTTTTAAAAATATGTCAAAAGATAAACAGTGCTTAAACTATTGCCATCTCTTACCACTGGGTAATGACAAACAGTGACAGGGCTAACTTTAAGCAATGATTAAATTTAAATTGCGTTTATAAGTAGGGCTGTGATACTTTATTGTTCACAAAGGAAGACTATAGAATAAATAGAACAAATAAAGTAACGTCTGTATCGCTTTGAGCGCTGTTTTCCAGACAGACTGATTTAGCATGTAGTTTAAGAAATGTTTATTTTAAACAATGATTTCATTGCAGAATCGATGCCTCCAGGCATGCCGAGCGTAGCGCAAGCTCGCACTATCCAGGGCATTCCGTCCGGCGCTTCGGATCAAGAGAAGGTTAGCAACTTCTCTATTGTTATCTTGTTTTATTTCTGATGTTAGAAATTTGTACATAATCCTCATTACTCGTGCAAGCGTTTCACTACTTTATTGACTCACAAAAACTTGTCTTTACATCGGCAAATTCGTCATCCGCACTTGGTGTGCGGACTGGTTTCCGCAAGTAGGTTTCTGGCGGGCCGTTTTGCGTGACGCTTGATAAGTGTTGTTCGAACTTTTTTAGGTTCTACGACACGCCGGTTGCCTCACGATGTTTTCCTTCACCGTTTGAGAGTACAGGCATAGTGCATGTACATTTTTCGTCAGAAAAACTCATTGGTACACACGACTGAATTGGAACGCACGATCGGAAGGCAGGGCCGTTACCACTGCTCTCATTTTCTGTACATTAGATAGACATTAGTAGATGCTTACCTAAGCAGCCCTTTTTACACCTATAAAAAGATCGCCCCTGATTTATTTTCAGTTTGATTATGCATCTTTATCAAAACGAAAGATAATTTTTACATTTACAAATATAACTGCTAATTGCAATTATTTTGCCTTTGTAAATACGATATTTCCGTGTTTTCTTCTATTTTCTTCCATGTTAAATTATTTATTTGTTTGTACAGGCGGCGCTGATTATGCAAGTGTTGCAGCTTTCTGACGAACAGATTGCGCTGTTGCCGCCAGAACAACGAGCATCCATCCTCATGCTGAAGGAACAGATCGCTAAGAGCACACAACAGCGCTAAACTTGTTAGATACGGCGACAATCTTCATCTTATTGTGGCACTGATTCTTTCAAACCAAGTGTTGTGATAGGATTTTAAGTGCGCCTCAACGAGACGCATCTCACAAGGTCTCCCCCAAAATCTTCCAACGTTCACGATCGGCGACTTCCCACCAACACTTCTCCAGAACTTCAAGATTATCAAATAAGTTCTTAGTCTTATTAGGCCGTTTAGAAACTTTTTTTCCATAATCAAAGTCATCTATTTTCTCATCCATAATTAAGTCATCTATGAAATATCACTGCAGTACTATATTAATGGCAAGGCCTTATAAGCAAATTCACATTATCTCTTTATTTTCTTTATAAGATTGATCATTTTAAAGGTACGTAAAAGAACGCGGACTTGCTTGACCCGCACAATATACTTATTGAAATGACAATTTTATAAAAAAATAAGTAAACATAAATATAAAAGTTATAACAAGAGATAATATATTACGCAGGAGTTTTTTTAGTCGTTTTTCGAATCACTAAAAGCCTGGGCACACCTAGTTCGCTGGCGGTAGCGATCAGTGAAACGCTGTCAAATATTCGCTGTCAAATCTCAAATCTGACAGCGATATTTGACAGCGTTTCACTGATCGCTACCGTCAGCGAACTAGAATGTCTCTTGTCACTGTCACTTTTACGTCAACAAATAGAGATGGCAACCTATTGGCATGTGCAGAACCATTATGAATATGAGCATACAGTTTTGTAAATCCTTTCACCACTCCTCTCTCCGAGTCTGTCTTTCCGAGTACCTACAAATTGGACGTTTTCAAGACAAGAGTGAATAGGTATCATCTAGGTAAGCGTGCTACATCGTCGACCGCATCATCACTTAACAGCAGGTGAGATAGCGGTCAAAAGCAAACCTATAAATTGTAAAAAAAAGTAAATTTGAAAGAATCAGTTAACACGATAAGAAGAAGAAGTATAAGGTTTAGATAGCGCGTGCTAGATTGTTTAAAATTTGATAATGATTATTACAATGTAAGTGTATCAGTGTTAAATAAGTCATGTCAATAAAAATATTGTAAAAAAACTCGTTGATTTCTCTTAATCGTGATAACGACTATTACCCTAGCTACTAGGTACTTTATCGTATCGTCTTACCAAGTTATCGGAAACTCATGGGTCATTGCAGCTCTTATCGAGTACGTGATGTTTTTATCGTTGCTTTGTTTTGGGTTATTTCTGGAACATATTTTGGCAAGCCACGCTTGCCATTTGTTCGTGTGGCGTTGAAGATTTAACAGGGAAGGAGGGACATAAGTAAGTAAGGTGCTTCATTATTATTTGGAACGCTTAATTTAGAATCTTATTTAGCTATTCTAAAAAAAGAATTTTAAAAAATTGTATAAATAAATAAAAATTGTGGACAATCCACGCGACACTAACTCTTGTACTATGGGTAAACAACCAGATAGCTAATGTAGTAAAATGTAAAGTAAGTACTTTACATTTTTGTTTGTAAATGCATAGACTACAATATAACACCCAGACAGAGATCAAATATCTTTGTTCACCACACAAATATTTGTTCTCTGTGGGGATCGAACCCACGACCCAGGGCTCAGAAGACAGAGCTACTGCCTTCTGTGCCAACTGAGCTGAGAAGTCAGTCGTTATCAATTTTAACACTAATCATTTAATGTATCGTTGATGTAACTCACGCACGCTTATAAAATGCCCTATAAACCCACAAGGCCACAACTTAAAAGTTGTTTATATGCTAGTAAAAAATAAATTATTAAAACTATTTTCCTTAACATTTTTGCAACAATAACTTATGTATACAATAACTTATTGAATTTGTTTATATCAGTCGTCAAGTTGTAAACTCGTCCCGGTATCGTCTCTTCAACGTGTGAAGTTGTAAAACAAGTATGAAACCGGCTATTGACAGTGCCTGTCTCACTAATTTAATGTATAGAAAATTCAACCTTATGTTTTGCCTCTTGAAGATTATATTGATGTGAAGAGAAAAAGTCAATATCATCGCGTACGTAATACAAGCATGTGTTTAACAATTTGGCAAAGAGATTTATTTACAAATACGTATCAATATCAATGCAGTATGAATTCGGCTATCGGGAAACAATAACAAAGGTTTAGTAGGTACCGTTTTATAATTTCGCATGGAAACCAGAGAAGTTTTTACGTATTATGTGTACAATATCCATGATTATTGTTAAAGTAGGTGTATAGAATTACCTAGTTTAGCGTTGATTGGATTATTTATGGATTGAATGTTCCTCCTTCGTTTCATTAGATTGTGGACGCGACGCTTGAACGGTCACGTTCACGTATATTTTTTGTGCGTCATTATATGTATTAATATTGCGCAGAGTATAAAAATAAGTTGTGTGGTGGTCCCGGCACAGGTTAAAAAGTAACTTTTACTCACCATTTAATAATTCCATGATTATATTCCTTAAAACCTACCTAACGGCAATTTGAATTTTTAAATGATTTATGTACTAGCTATACTGTTAAAATAAGACTTGGGTTTGGTAGGTATCTTACCTCTGATGTATATTTGTGTTTTGATTGCTTGACCCTGTATTAATTTACGAACAAGTGGAATTCCACGTGATTTTTTTGGCGTGAAGTTATTTCCATGCAAACATTGACGCCATTTTCAACCCCTTAAAGTGCGGAATGATTTCTTTCCGAGCCTCCATAGTGAGTCTGATCTCTAGGCTCAGTAGGTCCTTTATTAGTTTATAGATTTTGAGATGGCTTCTCGATTGATTATTATCGATTTTAGCTGTAGTTTGTGCCATAAACAGTTTTTTTTCAGTTCCAAAATGAAATCTGCTTTACTACTAGTAGCAGTTTGCCTCGTGACTCTGGGAGAATGTTCTTGGAGAGGAAGGTTCCATGGTAGGAGAGAAAGTACGAACGAGATCACGACGAGCCGGAGCGATCCACCAGACCATACTAAAATCATCCCTATGGCTCGATATGTTCTGCATAACTCAGGTACAAAACCATAATTAGATCGATGACAAGAACAGGTGGTCATAATGAGCTAAGCGGTTGTTTTATTGGAAATTTCAGTTTCAGTTTTTTTATTCATTTAAATAATTAAACATCGTAGGTACCTAAGTATTCGAATAAGTATCACAAAGTGAAAAATTTACGGAATACCTACATGAAGAGAGTTGCAATATAAATATGAAACGGGCAAACATTTCGAACTGCTAAAATATAGCAAGTTGTTGTTTTTATACTTGCACCTTGATGTTGGAACAACACCATCGCCTATAAGAAAGCATTGCCTCGTAGGTCACGCTCGTCAGGAACGTGCCCTACGTTGCACTGCTCTGCGTCCATCAACTTGAGGCATTACCTACTGGTACCCTTGGAGTGGTACCACCTTAACACCACTTACCAGCATTACCTTAACACTTGTTTACGCATTCAATCAATACGAAATAAAATTTATTTGCATGTTAATGAGCGTCTACTTTACGTACGTATTGGTAGGTATATTAATTGTGTATCATTTATTAATATTCACCTGTTATTTTCAGCCTGGGCGTCGATAGCAACTATTTCAGTGTTGCCAGCTATCGAGGGATTTCCCTTTTCTAATGTGAAGTCGATCGTCGACGGCTCGCTCGCCAACTCAACTGGAATCCCGTACTTCTACATGTCGCCTTTAGATTTTACTGCTAAGGACTTGGCAGTGAGTTGCTTACTTACCTTTAGGTCTAGTTTATTTTTCTTTTGATTTCTTGCTGATTTGCCTGCCATCATACCAAAATGCGGTAATTTTTAGCAGGAAAACGTTTTTGTAGAGTATCACTGTTCGGTGCCTTGTGGTAGCGGCCCGTCTTCCGATCCTATAATCGTGGGTTCAAATCCAATCGTGCACCAATGAGGTTTTTCTGTACTAAAATATATATCTTGCACTATGCCACTATGGTGAAGGAAAACATCGTGATAAAACCGGCACATGTACTCGAAAGAAGCCTCTTTGAGGCGCTCTTAAATTCCTTCCACCGCACTGGGTTCGAAGGAACTAGTTACACGACAAAATTATTATTATTATTATTATTTTTAGCCTGTCCCACTGAAGGGCTAACCCCCTTCCACTCTTCCCGGTCCTGTGCTGTAAATGCCCAGTTCTCCATAAACGTGTCAAGATCGTCCCGCCATCTGAGTCTTGGTCTGCCGCGAGGTCGTCTGTTGGGGGCCCATTCGGTTGTTATTTTAGCCCAAAGATCGTTTGGCATGCGGCAGACATGACCAGCCCAATTCCACTTTAGGCTAGCCGCTTTCTGGGTGACGTCGGAGTTTGCGTTTTGGAGCGCAGTATGGTGTTGCGTGTTTTTTATACAAAATACCTAGAAACAAAATATTTTTGCTCAACCGGAAACTACCTTTATCATGATTTATATTATTTTATTTACAGAAAAACACCCGTTCTACTCTGCTGGTGTCACTGGAAGAGACTAGGTACTGTGAACAGCAGAAATACGACCCCGAAGATCCGCGATGCACCAGACTCATGCTATCGGGGAAGATGAGAAAGGTATGTTATTATTGATCCAGCTGATATAAGTGAATAGGTAACCATCGTTTAGTTAAATCGCTGCTATAAAAATATGCTTTTGGTTACCGCTTAACATTAGGTGGGCAATATGATTGATCTATCAGCTAGTTGGATGAAAAAACTTAAGAGCTTCTGACCTATAGGCGTTAATTCCATACAACCAAGCTCAAAAGTAATTTGCAAGAACCGCAGGGAAACTTATAGCTTGGTTCCTGCACTTTTTAGGGTTCCGTAGCCAAATGGCAAAAACGGAACCCTTATAGATTCGTCATGTCTGTCTGTCTGTCTGTCTGTCTGTCTGTCTGTCTGTCTGTCTGTCCGTCCGTATGTCACAGCCATTTTTCTCCGAAACCGTAAGAGCTAGACTGATGATACTTGGCGAGTAGATGTATTCTGTGAACCGCATTAAGATTTTTACATAAAAATAAAAATAAAACTATAAATTTCGGGGGTCCCCATACTTGAAACTGAAACTCAAAAAATTTTTTTTCATCGAACCCATACGTGTGGGGTATCTATGAATAGGTCTTCAAAAATGATGTTGAGGTTTCTAATATAGTTTTTTTCTAAACTGAATAGTTTGCGCGAGAGACACTTCCAAAGTGGAAAAAAGTTGGTCCCCCCCCCTCTAACTTCTAAAATAAGAGAATGATAATACTAAAAAAAATATATGTTGTACATTACTATGCAAACTTCCAACGATATTTGGTTTGAACGAGATCTAGTCAGTAGTTTTTTTTTTATACGTAATAAACCGTAAACCGAATTTACCTTTCGACGAACTACAAGAACCTTATTATGTTACATCAAGTAACATAATATAAAGGTTCTTGTAGTTTGTCGTGCTACGGAACCCTTCATGTGCGAGTCCGACTCGCACTTGGCTGCTTTTTTTTTAATTAATAGATACCTAGTTTGATTAATCCGTTTGAATCAGTAAGTAGGTTTGACGAGAATTAAATTAAACGTACTCACGTTTAATTTAATTCTCGTCAAACTCAACTAACTTGTAAACAGGAAAATTTAAGGAGCTAATGTAGATTAGAATTAATACCTACGTGTAGGTGCCTATTGTTTTAAATATGGTACGTTATTGGTATGGTATATAATTTAAAAAGCTACTCAAATAATTGACTGGCCTCTCAGCTCAGTTGGTAGTATTTCTGCCTTCAGCGCAGTACTTAGTGGGTTCGATTCCCGCAGAGAACCAACATTTGTGTTCACCACACAAATATTTATTCTCGGTGGGGATCAAACCCACGACCTACGGCGCAGAAGGCAGAGCTACTACCACCTGAGCTGAGAGGCCAGTCTATTAAGAGTGCCTTTATAGATGCTAATATTATTAATGTTTATCTTTTTGCAGGTCAAAGAGGGCACTCCGGAGTATACGTTTGCAAAGGCGGCTTTGTTCGAACGGCATCCGGCTATGGCTAACTTCCCTCCAGGTATTATTATGTTCTATACACATCCTGTACCCGAAGTCCCAGTGCATTTACAACATTTCGTTACCAAATGTTGTTTTCGTTTCGCCTATTTGTCTCTGTCTATTGTATGGAGAAAAGATGAGACACCAACTCTAACTACGTAACGTATTTTTGCCGTCTCATATTTTCTCCATGCAATAGAGAGAGACAAAAAGGCGAAACGAAAACAACATTTGGTAACGAAATGTGGTAGCAAAACTCCGACTTCGGGTTCTGAGTTCAAATCTTATCGTGTACCAATGAGTTTGTCTGTCCGAAAATGTATAAGTAGGTACTTATGCAACAATTTTAGTTTCATATTTGAAGTGGTTTACACAAGCGCCAAAGCAAGAGTTTTTAAAAATTATTCAATTCGTGTGTCCACGAGAAAAAATCTAGGCGAGTGTTAGGGATGTGCCCCTCGCACTACTAGAGATGGGAAAAACAAAATGGCGGATGATGCGATCGCTACAACCATATACAACCTCAATAGCATAAGATTAAGGACAAGGTTAATAGACTGAGCCTGGCCTCTCAGCTCAGTTGGTAGTAGCTCTGCCTTCTGCGCCGTAGGTCGTGAGTTCGAACCCCACCTAGAACAAATATTTGTGTGGTGAACGCAGATGTTTGTTCTCTGTCTGGGTGTTATATTGTATTCAATTGTATTCAAAGTATGTATTTACCAAATAGAATCTTTAAAAGTATTACCTATATCAGCTACCTACTTATCTGATGGTTCCCATGGTGCAAGTTCTGCTTAGTTTGGGGCTAGATAGTGTTGTGTAGATTGTCTGTAATATTTATTGTTTAAATACCAATTTGGTAGGAATATGTATCGTGCCTGAGTCTAGATGTAAGTCTTTAATTTTGTTTCAGACCACGACTGGTTCGTAGCCAAGATGAAGATAGCTCAGATCGCGATGATAGACTGGTTTGGCGGCGCGAAGTACATTCCCGTACGGGACTACCTTGCGTACAACTACACTGGGACAGAGATGCTGGACTTCCATAATAGAGAAATGGCGAAGAGGACGATGCTAGAGAATATGTAATCGGAAGGACACGTCGCAGTTTTACTTTATCAGTTTGAACAACTCATTTTTCAAACATGTCTCTCTCTTTTGTATAGAGAAAAGATGAGACAATAACAATAATTTACGTAGAAACGGTGACGTTGTCACATAAATTTTCCATACATAATTATAAGTTTAAAAAACTTGAGAAACCGACTTCATTGCCAAACGGCTAAACCGATTTTAATGAAATTTGTTTGGGACAGTCTGGACGTAAAAATAAGCTTCCAAATAAAAAAATAATTTTCTAAATCGGTTCATAAATGACGGAGGCATGCAGTTACAAACATTAAAAAAATTATTTAAAAAAAAATGGCAACACCGATTTTAATAAAATTAAAATGGGACCAATCTGGAAGCAGTACCTTTCAGATAAAAAAATATTTTTTCAAATCGCTTCACAAATGACGAAGTTATGCGGTAACAAACATTAAAAAAAAAAAAAAATGAAAAAAAAAATACAACCGAATTGAGAACCTCCTCCTTTTTGATTGGAAGTCGGTTAAAAAGAGAGACACGTGCTCACACGAAAACAACATTTGGTAGACGAAATGTGGTAGGAAAACTCCGACTTCGAGTACTGTTTGAACAATTCGTTTGGACACCTTTTGTCTGGAGAAAAGATTAGACAACAACAATACGTTACGTAGAAACGAGTTGTCTCATAATTTTTTTATACAAAAGGGAGACATGATTTGTAGGCGAAACGAATTGTCCAAACTGATCGAGTAAAACTCAGACTAAGGGTCAAGGCAGTCTTAAACTAGGCTGGGGCCCTTGGGCACACAAGAATTTTGGGCCCTTTTGGAAAGTAATAACAGCAAATATAACATTTATTTTCTAAGTGTTATACTTTACCATTTATAGGTAATCAAATACAGTAGGATTTAAGGGCGTAGTATATGCCTTGTATTGTGAAAAAAATGTAGTGTGCCCGACAATTTTTTTTTGAGAATAAATGTGTTAGAGAAATTGTCGGGGCCCCCAGAGAATGGGGGCCCTGGGCACGGGCCCCGTGTGCCCTTATGGTGAAGACGGTATTGCTAAGGGTACAAGAATGGTAGAGGCAATGCTTTGACTAAGCGGGTCTTATTCGTCAGATTTAAATATTTCCGTCTATAACAGATTCTCAAGGTTGTCTGGTAATGACCGCTGTTAGCAATAAGGCCGCCCATTGTATTACTGCGACTGTTTCCATTCTGTACGTAGTATTAGTTAATGTTGTGCTTACAGCAAGGAAATATTTTAATCTTCACGAATAATAGCACGTCTTACCTTTAAACGTTACTAAGTTGTAGTATTGCTTATACCTACCATTTTAAAGTTTGTAATTGTAATTAATAAATAAATAATAATAAATATTGTGGACAATTCACACAACACTACCCAGCCCCAAACTAAGCAGAGCTTGTAATATGGGAACCGGATAGCTGATATAATACTTGAATATAGTTTTTTTTGTAAATACATACTTAGAATACAATATAACACCCAGACAGAGAACAAACATTTATGTTAACCACACAAATATTTGTTCTCGGTGGGGATCGAACCCACGACCTACGGCGCAGAAGGCAGAGCTACTACCAACTGAGCTAGAGGCCAGTCGAAGTAATTATATATAAGCAAGACATGGATTTTACACAATGATCATAACCTCTTGTGTCTAGCAAAAACTTTAGTCCGTAAGGCATGTCAATAACAAAGATATGAATGTGATACTTTTGATAATTATTTTTAAATAAAACATTGAATACCAACAATAAATAAATTTATTTATAACATTTTCTTATCTACATTATTTTTAAAATGTTTCTATCTACGACATAAAATTAGTAAAAATGGAATGACATTATTATTGCTCTTGCCTTTGGAGGTTCCGGTAAATAAAAGCAACCCTTTAAAATACTTTTGCCACTTCCCGTGGTTACCGTAAGACGGCTAAGGGAACACATCGGGGATTATCATCATCAGCCTGTAGAAGTCCACTGCTGGACATCGGGGCCTTTACATTTCTAGAAAGAATGATTCTGAGCCATTCCACCGATTTACCGCGATCTTTACAATGTCGTCGCAGTATAAGTTTATTTACAAAATGGTAGTATAGTTGTTTTGCTTATAAATGTGCGCGGAAGTTCCCTTGAATTTGCCTTATAAAAAGATCATAAGTACATATTTCCGTAACCGTAAATAGATTTCTTATAGTACATAAAAGTACTGTTAGCTCTGCTAGTGTAAAAATAATTATTTTTACATGACATTTAAAGTTTTTTTTTCATACGTAATTGTTATTCCTAAATAAATTACCGATTATCATCGGTATAGTCAGTAAGAGTAGACATAACTTATAAAGTTCAATTATTTTCACTATTATTAAAAGTTATTTGAAGATTAAAGATCGGTTTCGAGGCATGACTATAAACCGAAGTCGCCATTACTTAGATAAATCCAGAGAAAATGAGCATTTACTAAATAAATCCACTTTTGACGGTGACTGTACCGTCACTGGATAACCCTTTCATTGGGTAGATTAAAGATTCCTTGTTAAATCTGCCAACATTTTGAAAGCCAGATGATAAATTACCTGTCTTTTGCATTTCAAAAGTACGTAGATTCCATTTATGAACTCGCCCGTACGTCAGATAACTAACCGTGCGTGTTTGTTCATATCTCGGGAGGCAATAATGTACATCACGATATTGTACACCCCGTTATAACGATGCCAGTTAAGCTCATGCACACTGGAGCAATTCAAACATGGATTTTTGCTTTTTTGTTCTGGCATTGGATACTTATTCCTTGTCCTTGATACTTTATAGGGCGGATCCGATTTGTACGAGTATAGGATAGGTTATGTTAGAACATATAAATTACGCACAAGGCGAGCGAGCAGAGCGAAATATTCATCTGCGACAACAATTTCACAGTGGAAAAAAGTGGATTCGTTTTACCTGTGTGTACATTAACCAGACCCCATCTCTCGTTTGTTACAATAACAGCACTAGCTGTTTTGACAGCCAGAAGAATAATAACCTATGTCTTTTGCATTTCAAAAATACGTAGATTCCATTTATGAACTCGCCCGTACGTCAGATAACTGACCGTGCGTGTTTGTTCACCTTTTATTTGTTACAATAACTGTACTTTCCCATTGCAATGTACGCAGGACGCGATGGGACGGATATTAGTGCTGCTATTATTATATGCGTGGTGGACAAGCGCGTTTACTGGACCTTCGTTCAGCCTGTTCACATTTACTGGTGTTGCCATGACCTGAAATCAGTAATGAAACGTCACACAACAGAAAGGAGCAGAAGTTAGGTACCCTTTCTTCTTGGTCGTGTCGATGTTCCCATGATATTGTTTTCCATAAATGTGCTTCGCCCAGAAATGGGCCACATTAATAGCGTACCCCTTACATTTATTAAATAAATAAATATTGTGTAATTCACACAACAATATCTAGCCCCAAATTAAGCAGAGCTTGTACTATGAGAACTAGATAGCTGATAAAATACTTCTACAATTTTTTGTAATAACATTAGAATACAATAGAATAACACCCAGACAGAGAACAAACATCTGCATTAACCACACAAATATTTGTTCTTGGTGGGGATCGAACCCGCGGCCTACGGCGCAGAAGGCAGAGCTTCTACAAACTGAGAGGCCAGTCGATTCATTACATTGATCCCCATTACATTACATTGACTGCCTTCACAGCTCAGTTGGTAGTAATTCTGCCTTCTGCGCTGGAGGGCGTGGGTTCGATCCCCACCGAGAACAAATATTTGTGTGGTGATCATAGATGTTTGTTCTCTGTCTGGGTGTTATATTGAATTCTAGGTTTTTACAAAGAAAAAGTATAATATCAGCGATCTGGTTCCCATAGAACAAGCTCTGCTTAGTTTGGGGCTAGATAGTGTTGTGTGGATTGGCCACAATATTTACTTAATTAAAGCAGCAAATTTTTTCGGACTGATAAAGTACCTACGAAAGGTAAGTAAAAGTGGTAAAAACTACTTACATTTTCAGCATTTTTCTCTCCATCGGTAAAAGTGGGCAAGCTATTCACATGACTTATATCTTGCTTATCGACCGAACTGCTGATATTATCCGACAACTTCACATTAACATTCGCCAAGTCTATAATGTTAGTCGAGTGAGGTGTGGTTGCACTGAAATTCAAGCTTCCTATCGAGCGGTTGTAGACCTTACTCCCATATTCTGATATAGCAATGTTCTCTAACCATCTCTCGTGTAAGCTGTACAGGTTTTTGTAGGTGCAAAGTAGCATATCTCTGACCCTGCATCTTTCGTCCAGTAATTGTTTTATGGCTTGGTGTAGGTTCTCAGCTTTGGTGGTGAGCAGATTTTTGCATTCAGCCAGCTCTTCGACCATCAAACTGGAAGAGAAAAGAATTCATTACATTGTTTTTTTGTCTGAAAATTAATAAATATTGTGGACGATTCACACCACGATGGGAACCAGATTGCTAATATAATACATTTCTTTTTTTGTAAATTATATACATATTTAGAATGAAACCCAGACCGAAGAAGCACCTAGACAGAGAACAAACATCTATGTTCTTTTATTATTATTATGTGCTCTCCGGGTCCCACTGCTGGGCAAAGGCCTCCCCCCATTCCCTACAGACATCGCGATCCTGGGCTACGCCTGCCCAATCCGTCAGGAAACTATCAAGCTCGTCTCGTCATCTCCGTTTTGGTCTGCCTCGTCGCCTTCTCGCTGGGTCAGGATGCCAATCGGTGGCTATCTTTGCCCACAGCTCATCTGGCATACGGCAAATATGACCGGCCCAGTTCCACTTCAGCTTTGCGGCTTTCAAAGCTACATCTGCGATTTGTGTTTTTGAGCGCAGTTCTGTGTTACGGATTCTATCCAGTCGTTTGACACCTAGAATACTGCTATGTTCACCACACAAATATTTGAGAGGTTGTGTTGTGTTAGTAGCCATGGTGAGTATAGGTGGCGGGTTTGATCCCCTCTGTAGTTTAGTGATAAGTGTTCTTTGATGAGGTAATAAGCAAACTGGTAATTTCAAACACATATCGGATCTGTTTGTGATCAATTATTAAAAAGTAAGTACCTGCTAGCTAAGAATTTGCTTCTCCAAACTTCACACTGTCCTGCCAACCATTCAGTTTGCTCCTGAAAATAGAAAATATTGTCAAACATAAGTAGGTATAGATAAACCAGTCTAAAAATGCATGTTTACTTGACGTGGAGTCAAAGCAAAGTACTTAAAATTGATCCTTGTGATGTAACTGATAAAGAACAATTTACTTTGACTGACAAAGTAGTGGGACGTGCAGTTTAAGGTTGGTTGATCTCTACCTAGTTATACATATTTTAATTTATTCAGAAACATGCCCTAATTTGTTTTCTGAATCAACTTAATGGGTATTCATGCATATAATCTTAATGATTACTAATCCATTAAGATTATAGCCAGCCAAAATATAGAGAGCACTGGTGGTCTAGTGGTAGTGACCCCGCCTTCCGATCCGAAGGTCGTGGGTTCAAATCCACTCGTATACCAATGAGTTTTTCTGTTGAAAAATTTATGTGCACCATGCCACTACTCTCAAAACGGTGAAGGAAAACATCGTGAGGAAACCGGCGTGTTGTAGAACCTAAAAAAGTTCGAGCAACACGTGTCAAGGGTCACGCAAAAAGGGCCCACTAGCGGCCTACTTGCGGAAAAAACCTGCCCGCACATCAAGTGCGGATGATAAAACTTGCCAACTTTAGCCAGCCAATCTGATTGATATTTTTTTTATCTGCTATCATAATTATATAGAGGGTAAATTAAGTCGCGGATGCCCGAGAAAAGGCTGGCGAGACAATCTAGACTACTTCAAGACTGAGTGGGTCGATTGGACTGAGGATCAAGGGGAGTGGAAAATCTTGGGGAGACTTTTGCCCAGCAGTTGGACGATTAGGTTAGAGAAGAAAAAGCAATGATAACAAGGTCTATAATATAAAAGTTCTTGAACATGACAATAATAAAATGTTTACAGTATTCTTGCTAAGCATACATGTTTTGTAACAAAGGCATGTCCCTGAGACTTCATAAAATTTTAAGTATTTATTAAATAACATCTGAAAAATTGTTTTTTATTCACATAAAATGTTACAGCATCTACATTAATATCCCTAATTCTACATAGATGACTCATATATTATGTTCTGTTCTATAATTTAGAGTAGGTTTTTTATTGTAAAGTAGCATGATTACCTGATGAGTGGATAAGTGTTGGGCAGAGCTCAACAATGCATCCGCTAAGTGCTTCTTATCTTCATTAAGGGATTGTACCTGGATCTCTAGATCCTCACCCATTGATGCCACAAGCATTGTTTTCAACTCCTTGTTGACCTGAAGATATCACAAACAACATTAATTACTATATCAATAAAAAAATTGTGGTACTGCGGGAATGCTGACTAAATTTAAAACATTAATAATTAAAAATGCCCCAAACTTTTGGCATAGTTTGTCTGTTCTTGCCGAAGTGGTGACGGTGACATGATTTAAGTTCAAAAATACTGCATTGATTAAAAAATGCTTAAGACTTAGATGTAGGTCACAGGTGGGCCTTTTTAGCATGACGGATGGTGCAAGTTCAACCACCCGATATCCTCTAGGAAGGCTCATGAATAGCGAAAGGCATTGCTAAATAAGTACCTGAACTTGTTGTTTCAGCTGATCTTTCAAAGATTCATTCTCCTTCGACAAGTCTGAAACCTTATTCTGCAACTCTGCATTCTCCAAGCTACTTTTCTCAACTTCAATAAGTGATTTGTCACTGGAAGAATTTAATTTTGACCTAGGCTTGAACTCATTGAGATCTGTGTTCATTTGAGACATCTGTGTAATCAAAGTATTGATATCCATGTTGTTTTTGGACTTCCTAACACCTTTAGCTGCTACTTTTGGAGTCATCGGTTTAACAGCTGCTGTATAAGGCTCATAGGGTACAAACTTGGGTGTCTTAGCGTTGATGGACTTCTTTTTCTCTTTCCTCTGGATAGTAGTAGGAAATACTTGGATAAGTCTTCCAGGTAGAAGTGAATCTTTTCTCTTTGCTTCTTTTTCAGCGAGTTTTGTAGTTTCTACTACGCTTTCATCACATTCCATCCCATCACCTGCAGTTCTCACTTTGTTTATCATTTCTGAAATACGTAGTAGATTTATTTTGTAAACGTAGGTAGCGAAGCGGAACGTTCTCGTTTGACACAAAAACAAAACAATTCATTCTTTTAATTTCCAGTGTATACAATACTTACTGGTATGGTACGAAGTTATTTTCTCATTCTCCATGGCGTGAAGTTCAGGAAATACATGGAAAAAATGAAGCCAACACGAACAACTTTACGTCTTTCTTTCACGTTGACGAAGTAACGACTTTCTTTTCTTTCACTGAATGAACTAGGTGATGTGAAATAGCGATGGGCGATTACTACTATATTTTATCGAATTAGTCGATTGTTCGGTTCAGTCGATAAAAGTCGATAACAATTGAAACTAGTCGATTGTTATCGACTGACGGCGCGTGCGGCGTGTGGCGCGCAGCGACAACGACTAGCACCAACTTTAACTACTATTTGCCGCGTGGTCACGCCACGCAACCACGCAACGCACCTAACTACTATTTTTGGCGCGCGGTCATGCATTCACGCAACGCACCTAACTACTATTTTCGTGCGTACTACTGAATCAGTAGTTACAAAACATGGTGCGTCGGGCGTGCGCTGCGCTACAAATCTATAGATTAAGTCCGTGCGCCGCTACTTAATGCAGTTATTATGCGATTTAAGTTATTACATTAATTAATTTGTTTTAAAGTATAACAAATTACGAATAGAAGGGTAGGTAAAGAGTTTCTAACTAAGGAAAACATAGACTAGAATAAAAATTAAGTAAAAAGTTACTTATAGATAGGAACTTATTTGAAATAGATTTTCTTACAGAAAATCAACTTATAGCTAGAAATCTACCTTCTAACATAATTTTGGTAACTATACTTTTTACTTGACAAGGTCAATTTTACATTTCTTTATAATGTATATTCATAATATTAAAATATATACTACCTACGTGTTAACATTAAATGCAAGTATGATTACTTAGAAACAATCGACGCAACACCGTCCCGCCCCCGCATGCACCGCCCCGCGTGGCCTTCCGCAGCGCAGTTCACCGCACCGCACGCATACTTACATGTATAGTAGTTAGTAGTTTGTCGATTGTTATTCGAATAATCATGGGGAGGAACTACTAAATCGACAATCGAATGCGCAGTAGCGCAATTTTCGATTTATTCGATTGTTTTTTTTGAAGCAATCGCCCATCGCTAATGTGAAATAACTCACACACAGCTGTGCTGCATTGTTGTTTCTGTATTTTTTTTTTTTTTGGCTTCGCATGGTTTTATGCATTTGCCATTTTTTTTTTTTTTTTACTTGAATCAAAAAATTAGGGAAACATTAATAATAAAATACGCGGATCTAAGGACTGGAACAGGATCAGTAGGGTTTAGAAAAATCATAATAATAAACAAGAAAAGGAAATATACAAATAAAGGGGTAAAATATACAACACGAATTAAATTTATATATTAAAAACATAAATAAAGGATGTTATGCAATGGTATAAACAAGGATCCAAGAAAGAAAGGAGATTGTTTCTGTTTGCTTCTCAAATCTCAAACAAATCTTCATCCTTTTATGGGATGTGCCCATTTCATCTTTAGAGTGAAAGTGGTGACTTTTAGGCGATTTTTTGATCGATAGTTTTTTCTGTAGATTATCTGTGCCGAGCTGGCTCTATCTGTACGGTATGGTAAATATTCTTCCTCCAAGATTTGTACGAGCTCGACGATCAACGCCATCTAGAAATAGATTGGGAAGCATTGTTTCCATAGCGGTATCATAGATGGCAGTAGTAATATCATATTCAGCATAAGGACTTAGGGATGTCGGAAATGCAATAAAGTATCGATATATATCGTATCGATGTTTTTTGAAAATATCGATATCGATATTGATATTTTTTTAAAAAAATATCGATATATCGATATATCGGTATGATTTGACTTGACAGAGAATATTCGTGCTGTTGAAATTGAAATTGACTAACAGAGTTGCCAACTTAAAAACCAAACTATAAAACAGCAAATCAAGTCGACCAAAAACGAAAAATACTTCTAATATAATTTGTTAAAAGATGTTAGTATAAAAAAAAGCAGCCAAGTGCGAGTCGGACTCGCCCATGAAGGGTTCCGTAGCATCAAGTAACATAATATATGTTCTTGTAGTTCGTCGAAAGGTAAATTGCGGTTTACGATTTATAACGTTTAAAAAAAAAACTACTGGCTAGATCTCGTTCAAACCAAATATCGTTGAAAGTTTGCATAGTAATGTACAACATATATTTTTTTTAGTTGTATCATTCTCTTATTTTAGAAGTTAGAGGGGGGGGACCAACTTTTTTCCACTTTGGAAGTGTCTCTCGCGCAAACTATTCAGTTTAGAAAAAAACGATATTAAAAACCTCAATATCATTTTTGAAGACCTATTCATAGATACCCCACACGTATGGGTTCGATGGAATTTTTTTTTTTAGTTTCAGTTTCAAGTAAGGGGACCCCCAAAATTTATAGTTTTTTTTCTATTTTTGTGTAAAAATCGTAATGCGGTTCACAAAATACATCTACTCGCCAAGTTTCATCAGTCTAGCTTTTATGGTTTCGGAGAAAAATGGCTGTGACATGGTCGGACAGACAGACAGACAGACAGACATGACGAATCTATAAGGGTTCCGTTTTTGCCATTTGGCTACGGAACCCTAAAAAGTATTTTCTTTTTGTGATTTTTTAATCTTAAAACTTATAAATGTTTATTGGTCTGAAAAAAATATCGGTTTTTATACCTTTTCGATACTTAGAATTTTATATCGATACATCGATATATCGAACTATTAAATATCGCTCAAAAATATCGATATATTTAAAAAATAATATCGATATATCGATGTATCGATATTTTTTCAACAAGCCTATAAGGACTTTAGATACCAGCGCTGCAAGGAGTTTCTTCAAGACTCTGCTCCGATTCAGTAAGAATTTTAAAGCAGTGAACAACATAATTAACGGACGCGTCCGTAAGTCGCAGCTGATAGCTTCCTGTTTCGATTATAATAATATAAACTGATTTCAAACGAAAACCTTTATTGCAATAAATTAATACAAAACCATGCCTACATTATCTGACAATAATTTAAGCCTTTAGAGCTGCATCCAGTTCCCCACTAGCAACTAATTCCTTGATAATGTCTAACCCACCAAGCAATTCTCCTTTCACATAAAGCTGGGGGTAGGTGGGCCAATCTGAGTATTCTTTTAATCCTTGACGGACCTCTTCATCAGTGAGAATGTCAAAAGTATCATAGGGTACCCTGAAAGCACACGAAGTTTGTTAAATTACTTTGATTATGAGGAAGAAGACATGTTGTGCCGACCCCACATAAAGTGGGTTAAGGGCAGGAAGAAGAAGAAGAAGAAGAAGATGAGGCTCCTTGAGAAATGAATCTTAAGATAGAAAAAAAAATATAAATAAATTAGAACAATCTACACAAGAAAATTGACGTGTTTAAACTGTGAAAGAAATTACATAGACCCATGACTGTAATTCTCCCTACCTATTGAAGAGCTTTTGCCTAGTACAATGAGGGACATTCTTGAAACTAAAACTATTCAGTTTTCTTAGGACATTCTAGATGGCGGGAGTGAGTTGTAGTTGAGGATTCAAACAAGAATTTCACTATGTTGTATCCCTAAAATACTAGGATAAAGGTTGGGAAATTTTGCTCTTGGATAAGTTATTTTCTTTTAAATAGGTAGAGGTGCTTCTCTTACAGAGTACTCCTTCATTACTCACCCTGTGTCATTTAAAATTTGAATGAGGGTCCTGCTGAATCCACATCTGGGTGTGTTTCTATCACCCTTCATGAAAACCATTACATTGTGTCTATTGATGAGTGCTTTTAGTCTATCCTCCAGCTTGCTAGGGGATGCTTGAACCGAGTTCAACTTTCCAAGACTTAGGATTTTGACTTTTGAACTTATTTGAGCAGCATCTGCACCATCCACTCTATCTACTTGGGAGCCGCTTTTAAATAGAACTACAGTAGGAACGGAATCAATCTGAAAATGTTTAAAATTTTTAAATAATAATTTTGCAAATATGCATGTATGAAAGTTTAATCAGTCTATCTTTCTTATCTGCCCACATTCACCCACTGCGGTGTATAGGCCTCTTCCTTATCATGCCACTCTTTCCTATCCAATTGAGTTGAAACAAATAAGACATAGCATGCTTTATGCTATGACTGATAAATTTTTTGTCATGACTTATTCATCATGACTGATTTAAGTTTATCATTAAAAACCTCTTATAATATAGGTCTTTTCCAAGACACCACTGAGCCAGGTCTTCGGCTCTTCTGCTTATCAGCTACATAAATGAGAGTGTATGCTTGTTTTTGCGGAAAAAACTTCTTTAGGTGGGCTAGAGCATTTTTCGAGGTGGGAAAAATCCAATGAACTGGCGTCACCATCAACTCTTCGGCAAAGATCGACAAGCTTCAACAAAAGTCGGGGTCTGTTTGCCAGTAGGCAGCCAAGGAGGGGCATACAGAAGTAATTGTTCTATGGGCATTCCCGAGTGCCATTGTTTTTTTATTATTTATGCACCTTATATTGAGGAGCACTGGTGGTCTAGTGGTAGTGGCCCCGCCTTCCGATCCGCAGGTCGTGGGTTCAAATCCACTTGTGTACCAATGAGTTTTTCTGTCGAAAAATTTATGTGCACTATGCCAGTACTCTCAAAAACGGTGAAGGAAAACAACGTGAGGAAACCGGCGTGTTGTAGAACCTAAAAAAGTTCGAGCAACATGTGTCAAGGGTCACGCAAAAAGGGCCCAATAGCGGCCTACTTGCGGAAAAAACCTGCCCGCACATCAAGTGCGCATGATAAACTTGCGGACTAGCCCCCGAGTGCCATTGTTTTTATTATTATTTAAGCACCTTATATTGCAGTGAGATTTCAGAGAGGTTTTCAGCATCGCATACAGCAAACTTGCTGCCACTTGATTGTATTTCCGGAAGCTTGAGAAGCTCTCGAAGCACTTCAGTTACTTGCTTGCATTGTTCAGCCCATTCTGCGGCAAAATGCACAACAGCTAATGAAGGCGTTCTGGAAGTTGAAATTCAAAGTACATAAAACATGGTTCTACAGTATTTAATTGGTCTTATCATAGCAAGATTCGCAACATGATCTTGAAGATGTTTGAGGAAGTAGATGTGTACATAATAAAAACATAAATGTTGCAGAGGTCATTAGTTCAAATCGATATCTAACATTGACACGCAATTAAAATTGGATATTTGAGATGTTTCCGGATCAAAACTTTCAAATCAATATCTAACACTATCATGCATTTAGAATTCAAGACTTTCCTTGAGTTGTTTTGTGATCTAAACTAAGATTTTTCCCCTTATTCATTATGATACTGTCTAGTAATATTTAAAGCTGAGCTCGAACTATAAATATTTGCATTGAACATCTTTATAGAAAAGAACACAAACAACTGTAGGTACTTACTTGATAAACTGAGCAAAACTTTCAGTGGTATCAATTTTAGCGACAGACATCTTGCTTGTAATTCAATGGTTGTTTGGTTATTATGAAAATCACAACACGCCAAACCCTTCCAAAGTTGTAAGGGCAAACCTGTTCACTTGTAAAGAACTGCAAGTTTTAAATAAATAACCCGTCGGTAACGTAACCTAACCTAAATAATGTTGATGTCTCAGGCAGGCAGGATTGACAGTCAACAAAATTAGTAAATTACTGAAACTGAAAAGGGCAGTCGTGATCTTCTGGCCGTGATCGTGGAACACTTGCTCGACTACAATGCAATGAAAACAAAACGAAAATGTCGACAAAATGTCAAAGAACTCAAAGAAGGAGGAAAGAAAGAAAGGAAAAGAATCGCCAGGGCAGGGAACACAAAATTATTCTCCGAAGTCAAGCCAAACTGTAAGTCAACACAAAAATAAAATGACATTGACGTATCTTGACTTGACATGACATTGACACTGACATTTTATTTGACAAAATGAAATGAGGTTAGAATTTGAAGTTGGTTTTCCGCTGGTTGGGGTGCGGTTAATGTACAACCATGGATTACACAACCCGAGAAAGCACGGCCAGGAAAGCACAGGCAGGAAAACACAGCCAGGATTTGGCAACCAATGGTCATCAATTCCATGGCTGTACATTCTCAGAACGTTCCGAGATTGCGCAACCAAGGAAAACACAACCCTGGAATACACGGCCCGGAATTGATGTACATTTTGGCTCCAAAATCCTGGCTGTGCTTTCCTAGCCGTACAAACGTGTGCACACCCTGGATTACACAACCATGGTATTGGCTGCCATATCTCTGTGATTGGTTGAGTGGTTATTGACAGTCAACCAATCACAGAGACTGTCTGATTGATTGGAATCCTATGCCTCATTTAACTAAAACTACAGAGTAAAAATTGTACTATCCCAATTTCGATTAGACAAATAGCACAGATGAAAAAATTAAATTCTGAATTGAATTATTTCACACAGGCACTAATTGTATGTACATTTATGTGTATTGTAATGCAAGTAGATACATATTATAATAAAGGTGACAAATTCGTTATTCATCGTCACGCATTATTAGAAACACCCTTTCGACAACAACTACTTTGAGTAAATATCAAATCTTTCCTCCAAGGATCAACACTACGTACGGCCGGAAGACGGCCGGGCGTAACTTGGTTGGCGAGCCTGAAGTTAGCTGTTTGACCTAAACTTCGATTTGCTATCGCTTATCGGCTTAGTTCAGACCTGCTAACTCCACCAAGTAAAATTGGCCGAACGAACAATCGATAATCGATATTTATTGATTTTCATGCGTAAACAGTATTTTTAAATCATATTCGTTGTATATACTAATATTATAAAGGAAAGATTTGTACCTATTTTTGTATGTTTGTAATGAATAGGCTCAAAAAGTACTGGGCCGATTTAAAAAATTCTTTCACTAATAGAATGCTACATTCTTCCAATTTGACCTATGCTACATTTCATTTAAAAAAAATTAGGGATCCTTGGTAAAATTTGAACAATGTAACCGAAGGTGTAGAAAAATGAGTCTTAAAATGTCTTTCGTCGAATGCGCTGCCGAAACTATTAGCGATAGAACAAAATAATGTACAACAATATTGTCTACCCCGTGCGAAGCCGGGACGGGCTGCTAGTATGTTATAATTTAGGCATTACATTTCATTTCGCATTTTTTACGTGTAAGTTATCCTATTTCTTGATTAGGTATTGTAATTACGTTCCATGTAAATCATGAGTACTATGAGGTTCACGGTCATTTATTTTTAATTAAAAAACATTTGCATGAATTGTGATTCTCTAACTCATGCCTATAATATGGTGTTTTACTGCATACAGGTTGCAAGCCACCTAGGTGGCAGTCTATGTGTCTTATCAATGTGATCGGTCATCAGGAAGTCAATAGATGGAAAGGGGTCAGAATCATTCTTCCTGGAAATGTATAGGGGAGGCTTATGTCCAGCAGTAGACTTTTCAGGATGATGATGATGATTACCCTCTATTTTAAAGCATCAGCTTAGCAAAGTGCATTGATAATTGTTATTCAAAGACTACCCATATTTCAGAAGGCTTGCTCAGTATCAAGTGGGTCATCTGCTTGTTCCATGTAGTTTAAAAAAGCTATTGTAAAATTAGCAATATTTAATCAATGCAAAGCAATGTAAAATAAGTAATCAGTGAACGAACAAGAAAAATTGTAGAAGCAATCATCACATGCCATGATTATGATGGGTTCCATCTCGCGGAACTAAAGCGAACTACGTGAAGTCTTCAGGTTGTTACATAAATTATCTAAAATCACGATCTCAAATGAATCTCGGTTGATCGAGTCTTGCGCACTTGACGCACATACCTACAACCCGCTAGATGGCGCAAATAAACCATAGAACGGTAACAAGGTAGGTGAATCCACTAAGATATCTGATACATACAAATATAATAATACTGGAGAAATATTATGCTTTATTCAACTAAAGAATAAGATAAAATAAAAAGATATGATTTAAAATATGACAACGTGTCTTGTCAAACAAACTAAACAGAAACTTAATATTACCTACCTATATTAATTAACATAGGAATGTTACTTAATATAGGTAGGTACAATACATGCGATGTTAGATTAAATTTGGAATCCGTACTAGTTATAGTTACGTAGGTATCTAGAGGCCTGCGCAGTGCGCACACAGACTAGTTATAGATACCTACTACGTATATGAGTATATGAGTGCGCACATCTATAGGTGATGGTGATGGCGATCAGCTAAAACGCTGTCATTTTTGACAGCGTTTTAGCTGATCCTTTCCTATCAATATTTTGAATAAAGAAGAGCTTGACAGAACTATGAAATATAATTTTGGTTGAAAGTTGAACTTTCCATCAAAGTAAAGTCAAAGTTCGGTCTATGAATCTCGGCCTCAGCCTCAGTGAGTGTCAAGTCCCACTGCATCCCAATTCATTTACAACATTTCGTCACGAAATGTTGTAAATGAATTGGGATGAATTAAACGTTTCGCCGTTTTGCCTCTCTCTCTATTATAATGGAGAAAAGATGAGACAGCAAAAAGACACAATACGTGTTTATTATTTGGCAGTCGGAGTTTTTTCGTTGCACTTTGCGTCACAAAATCTACAAAATCGTGGTGATATTTTGCGTAAGCTAATAAAAGCGTTACAATAAATTATAGTTTAAAAAAAAGGCTTTTATGACTAATAGAACTAAAAAGTTAAGAATAAAATTGTAATAATCAATTGAAAAATTTATATTATTGTACAAAAAAGCGTGGGTGCTTTTTATAATAACTTCAGATATAATAAACTACGAGCCGGTATGACCGAGCTTCGCTCGGGATTTTATTTTTTTTGTAAATCGTATTATTAAATTTTTTTTATTATTATTTGCCAATAGATGTCAGGAAGAGTCATATATTTAGTTTCTGTTAGATTATTCCAAAAAACCATTTCTCGTCATTTTCTAAATCATAGCTAGATCGATTTATCGCCCCCGAATACCCCTGTATACTTAATTTCATCAAAATCGTTGGCGCCGTTTCCGAGATCCTGTACCCGAAGTCCCAGTGCATTTACAACATTTCGTTACCAAATGTTGTTTTCGTTTCGCCTATTTGTCTCTGTCTATTGTATGGAGAAAAGATGAGACAACAACTCTAACTACGTAACGTATTTTTGCCGTCTCATATTTTCTCCACGCAATAGAGAGAGACAAAAAGGCGAAACGAAAACAACATTTGGTAACGAAATGTGGTAGCAAAACTCCGACTTCGGGTTCTGAATATAATGTTCGTGTTTCTCATATCTACCGTGTGCCGACAATAAATAAGTTTTATTTCTTTCTTTCTTTTCTTTCTTTTGAATATATATATTACAAGATTTTCTCGTTTAAAGGATAAGATAAGAATGATAAAATATTTACAACAATCAAAATCAAGCCCCCCACGCTTTTTGTACAATAATATAAATTTTTCAATTTATTATTAGGTACAATTTTATTTTTAACTTTTTAGTCGACCTACAATAGATGCTGAACCGCCTAGCTGTTTCCTCACGACGACGGGTCGGCCTGGGCATGAACTTAGATAAAACAAAGATCATGTTCAATGATCGTATCACCCCAGAGCCGATCACCGTCGCCGGAATGCCTTTCGAAGTTGTGCAGGAGTATGTCTACCTCGGGCAAACCTTGCGGTTAGGTAGACACAACTTTGAGAGAGAGCTAAACCGGAGAATACAGCTGGGCTGGGCTGCGTTTGGGAAACTCCATCAGGTTTTCTCGTCGTCAACCAGTCTCTCCGAAGGATAAATTCCGGAACGAGGTTATCCGACAGAGAACCAAGGTGGTCGACATAGCTCAAAGGATTAGTAAGCTGAAATGGCAGTGGTCATGTTTGCCGTAGAACAGACAATCGTTGGAACAAACGAATACTAGAGTGGAGACCGCGTTTAGGTTAGCGTAGTGTAGGACGCCCTCCGGCAAGGTGGGGTGAAAATCTGCGAAATGTAGCTGGCAAGCACTGGAGGAGAAAAACCGAAGACCGGGCTTAGTGGCACGTCTTGGGAGAGACCTACGTCCAGTAGTTGACTGATATAGGTTGATGATGATGATGATTATTTATGGGATCCATGTTTTTAATTCCTAACTTACTGATTCCAAGGGTAATAAAGTAGTTTTGAAAATAAAATGCATTTTATCGCAAACTTAGACAATGTTATTCTTCTAACTTCAAAGTCGAATATTTTTGCTCCGATATAAGTTACGACGTATTATGTTTTTTATAATAAGTATATAGGTGTAGTATTTAAATTCAAAACACATTGCATCAGTGGTCACATTAAAAAAAAAGCAGCCAAGTGCGAGTCGGACTCGCCCATGAAGGGTTCCGTAGCATCAAGTAACATAATTAAAGGTTCTTGTAGTTCGTCGAAAGGTAAACTGCTGTTTACGATTTATGACGTATAAAAAAAAAACTACTGACTAGATCGCGTTCCAACCAAATAGCGTTGAAAGTTTGCATAGTAATGTACAACATACATTTTTTTTAGTTTTATCATTCTCTTAAGTACTTTAGAAGTTAGAGGGGGGGAGACCAACTTTTTTCCACTTTGGAAGTGTCTCTCGCGCAAACTATTCACTTTAGAAAAAAACGATATTAGAAACCTCAACATCATTTTTGAAGACCTATTCATAGATACCCCACACGTATGGGTTTGATGAAAAAAAATATTTCGAGTTTCAGTTTCAAGTATCCTCAAAATTTCTAGTTTTTTCTCTATTTTTGTGTAAAAATCTTAATGCGGTTCACAGAATAGGTACATCTACTCGCCAAGTTTCATCAGTCTAGCCCTTAAGGTTTCGGAGAAAAATGGCTGTGACTGTGACATACGGACGGACAGAAAGACAGACATGACGAATCTATAAGGGTTCCGTTTTTGCCATTTGGCTACAGAACCCTAAAAACAACGCCACGACTCCATACAAAGTTACCCAATGCCTTTTATGGGCAAAAGTTTCGAAATCTATGTCTATCCTTTTCTAACACGTAGGGACTTCTCTATGTCTATCCTTTTCTATTACTTAAGGGTTTTTCCGATAATTCTTGGCTTTGACGAGTCATAGACGATCTACAATGTTCTCTAAGGTTCTGGAATCAAATTTAATTCTAAGACTTATTAGAATACTCAAATATACTTATTTCAATTATTCACTAAGGTCATATAGGAAAACGAATAATATGTATTAAATTAAATGTTTCGTGTTGATTTACTGTTTAGTTTTAGGAAGTTCTCATAGATGGCGGTGTACGTTGATTCATCGGGTCCGGTTAATGTACGTCAAGTACAGCATGCTATTGTACACCTAGTAAAAACGAAACCTTTTTAGGGTTCCGTAACCAAATGGCAAAAATGGAACCCTTATAGATTAATCATGTCTGTCTGTCTGTCCGTCCGTATGTCACAGCCATTTTTCTCCAAAACCGTAAGAGCTAGACTGATGAAACTTGGCGAGTATATGTATTCTGTGAACCGCAGTAAGGTTTTTACTCAAAAATAGAAAAAAAACTATATATTTGGGGGGCCCTATACTTGAAACTGAAACTCAAAAAAAAATTTTCTACGAAATACGTGTGGGGTATCTATGAATAGGTCTTTAAAAATGATGTTGAGGTTTCTATTATAGTTTTTTTCTAAACTGAACAGTTTGCGCAAGAGACACTTCCAAAGTGGTAAAAGTTTTATCATTCTCTTATTTTAGAAGTTAGAGGGGGGGCTCTAACTTCTAAAATAAGAGAATGATAAAACTAAAAAAAATATATGTTGTACATTATGATGCAAACTTTTAACGATATTTGGTTTGAACGAGATCTAGTGAATTGTTTTTTTTTTTATGCGTCATAAACCGTAAACCACAATTTACCTTTCGACAAACTACAAAAACTTTTTTATTATGTTACTTGTTGCTACGGAACCCTTCATGGGCGAGTCCGACTCGCACTTGGCTGCTTTTTTGTTTTTTCGGATTCGTTTTAATATGCCGTACAATAATTGGCTGCGAATTAACTGGGTGCACAAAATTGCCACATGATGTATTGTACAGCATGTTAATTGCATGCACACTGAGGCAATTCAATTATTTCTTATTTTTTGTAGGCAATGGATACTCCCGTCGTTAATCCAAACCTTGGCATCGTAATAACGGTGTGTACATTAACCTGCTGTACATTATTATCATGCTGTGCATTAACGGGTCGTACATTATTGCCTCCTGATTCATCGATAGAATTCTTCAATATTGATTGACATCTAGGTTGCAAATATACCAATAGATGGCGCTGTGTTCTGTTTCTTAGAATATAAATTCTATTACTTTATGTCACGTAATATTTATTTATGTGCACGATATAACCGTAGTATTTTAATGGTTTGTGACGGCGCTCTTATTAAGTAGGAAACGCGCAGGGCTGCCGTTATCGGCCTATTCATACTAAACGAATAACTCCCAAGGGACTATTCGGCACTGACAGGAAGGTCGCGGGTTCAAATCCCGTCTTAACTTTTGGGACATTTTTAAAAACTTTGTGAATTCTTAAATGTTGTCAATAATTTGTCAAAATGTTCTAGAAAATAGTGCTCCTTAACGTTATAGAATGTTCTTTCATCATCATCATCAATTGATATCATTCCACTGCTGGACGTAGGTTCACCTTGAGTAACATAGGCTATATTTATGTGTTTAAAAAATAAATGTCCACCCGTGCGAAGCCGGGACAGACAGCTAGTGTTAAGTAAAACATTATCAAAACATTGAAAAAAAAACTTTTATTTAACTATACCTTAAACAACAAAAAATTCATGATATTAAAAAAACTAAAACTAATTAAAACTAAACCTTAAAAATCTAGCAAAAGTGGGTGTCAATGAGGCATGGTGCCAAGAACGCTGGCTGCATTTCCACATTGAATAGCATTAGCTATTCTCTGTGCGAGAAAAGAGCCAGCCCTCTTGTCACCAGTGGCGTCGACCAGCTGAGGAAACAATTTGCTTAAAAGAAATAAAAACTAATTAAAACGAATTATTGGAAAGACATATTATATTATAATCAATTTATATACATTCACTGGTTTTATTACAGAAAAGGTAGGTACAAGTTGTGCCTACCCCATTTAAGTTGGCTAAGGGCAGGGAGAAGAGTACTACTTCTACAAGTATTTATCAACTACCTTTTCAGTTAATAATTGCAAAACACTGTCTTATTCAGTGTAAGTATAACATTTTCACATTACCTACCTATTGCAAACTGTGCAAAAATCTTTCTCCACTTAAAGTATAAAAAAACATTTTATTCAGTTGTATCACAAGCACAAGGATCATTTTCAAATGTCTTTAGATGGGTCCTAAGTAAAGTAACTTTTTCATTTCTGCTTTGTATTGTTCATGAAAGTAAGCAAATTTTCCTTAGAAGGCAATGCAGTGTGAATCAGCACTTCAAGGCAGCCTTTTGGATCTGAAACAATATAGCTATATCAAAATCTCTTTATGTATTTTTTATGACTTTTTTACATGCACTGGCCAGATTTACACATGGTTACTCTTGATCTCGATGAAATTAAAACATCCTGCAGGATAGAAAGAACCCATAGAGCATGGTAAGTTTAAATAATAATTATGCTAAAAAATCAGGTAGGGAATGATATAATAGTCATATGACCGGATTCTAAACACTTGATCAAAGCTTTAGTCAGCTAACAGGTGTACTAAATTAGCAGGAATGCTAAATATAATTCTTCTTCTTCCTGCCCTTATCCCACTTTATGTGGGATCAGTACAACTTGTCTTCCTCCTCCATTCCCCTCTTTCAGCCGTCATCTCTGCATTCACTCCTCATTTACCGATGTCATCTTTCACACAGTTCATCCATGTTTTCCTTGGTCTACCTCTGCTCACATATCCATCCACATCCATGCTCATCACTTTCCTAGTCACATGACTTTCATCTCATGACATGCCCGTCTCACACAAGTCTAGTGCTCCTCAATTTTTCTGTCACTGGCGCTACTTTCAAACTTCCCCTGTTATACTTGTTCTGTATCCTATCCAATCTGTCACTCCACACATCCATCTCAACATTCGCATGCCACATGTACCTTTTCTCCATCCGTCCTTTTTGTTGCCCAACACTCAGATCCAAACATTATGACAGGTCCTAAGATCGTCTTGGTACACTTTTCCCTTGAAGTCCAATGCCAAATATAATTGGATTGTAGAAAAATCTAAATAATCTTCCGTGTTCCGTGCAAGGAATATAATAGAGCTACGAGAGGTTCCGTGTCACCGACAATAATAATGCCATGGCAGCTAGAGATTTTACGTGGAATTTTTATTGCTTTAGTGTTATGAAAAGAGGCGTTCCTGCAACCTATTTTCCAGATGACAAGGGATTTGACACATTATTAAATTTAGGCCCGTATTCTGAAACAGTGCTTAGGTCTGAGTCGAGCCTCAAGCATAGATTTTATGACAGTTCTCCATTGAAAAGTGTCAAAAATCTGTGCTTGAGGCTCGACTCAGACCTAAGCACTGTTTCAGAATACGGGCCTTAGATTTGATAGTGTCATGATTTCCTCATTATTATAGTTTGATAAATTGATTCTGTAATATCGGTCATCATACCTTTCTGCCAAACCTTGTTCTTGAATGTGTTCTATAATGGTGCTAGTGTTATCCTTCTCAGGATTCTGATCGTTTTATTCATCTTCGACTCGACTCGAATCTGGTTGTCCTGAAAGTCGGGCATAGAATGACAAAAATATATTTTAAAAAATATACCAAAACTCTACGTAAATCGATGTTCACTCACTGTGGAAAGTGTGGTGGAACTGGAAAACTGGAAACACAAACAAACGCAAGTCAAAAGTCAAGCAAGACATTCGCAAGCTTGTACAGATAATATATTCGCAAGATTAGAGGCACTCAAAATCTGAGGCCCGAACAAGTGTGTTTCTGGGTTTTATAGTTCGCTTAATCTGTGCTACTCGTCATAATGAAAATGGTTTAGTAAATGTAACCCTGTAAACGAAGCACTAAATTTCGATGAACTCTGATTCATTGTCAGGCGACCAATCAGAAATGGTCACAAATTCTCAGGTCGTGTTTTCCAGGGTCGTACAATCCCGTTACGTGCCGAGAATGTACAGCCAGGAATACGCAGCCAGGAAAACACAACCTGAGAATTTGAAACCATTTGGCAGCCTTTTCCATGGTCGTACATTCCCGGCCCGAGCCGAGATTGTACAGCCTGGAATATCCAACCACGGAATGCACAACCATGGAATTGGCTGCCAAAATGTACATCAATTCCGGGCTGTGCTTTCCAAGCCGTACAATCCGTGGTTGTACATTCCTGTCTCCCTTGTTTCCTTTCTTGCCGAGCTGTAGTTAAATTAGTGGATTTCACTGAAATATCTTTAAATCCTGTGATCTGTTTTATTCCTACATCAAATTTTCATACCATGGCGTCAGTGTCTTCGGGTCCAGCTCCGGGCATGCAGCAGATTGATTTATCCAAGCTAGCTGTTCCCCAGTTGGCTCAACTGAAGCAGCAATTAGACCAGGTTCTTAGCAGCCCTATATATCAAATTAAATTTACGAAGAATATAATGTCTTTGTAACTAAATCTTTTACACTATTCCAGGAGATAAACGTAATTCAAGAATCTCTACAAACGCTCAAGATGGCTCAGAACAAATTCCATGAATCAGGACAGAGTCTTGAAAAAATCACGCCCGATGTCAAAGGAGAAACCATTTTAGTACCACTCACAGGATCTATGTATGTTCCCGGAACTATTGCTGACACTGATCATGTTTTGATTGATATTGGCACTGGATATTACGCTCAAAAGGTGAGAAAAATGAAGTAAACAGGTCTTTTCCATTTATTGTAGGTGGATGATGCCACTTTTCACCCAAATCCCTATTCACAAGATGTTGTAGCCCTGTAGATTTTAGGTACAGTTAAACTTGCTCAGCACCTATACAATCCTCATAGGTAAGTAAGCTGAATCCAAAGTAAGATATGTTCAAAACATGCGTGGCTGACTCCAAACTCTCGGAAAACTAGGAGACTCGCTACTCCCATGTCTTAGACTTGCCCAGCACCTATCTGATAGAGATAGGCCTCCATCTTATTTGTGAAAGGTTGCAATAGCTTCCAAGCTCCCTAAGTTCGGCAAGTTTATCATCATCAAGGTTTTTCCGCAAGTAGGCCGCTGGAGGGCCCTTTTTGCGTGACCCTTGACATGTGTTGCTCGAACTTTTTTATGTTCTACAACACGCCGGCGCCGGTTTCCTCACGATCTTTTCCTTCACCTATTTGAGAGTACTGGCATAGTGCACATAAATTTTTCAACAGAAAAACTTATTGGTACAAGAGTGGATTTGAACCCACGACCTTCGGATCGGTAGGCGAGGCCAATACCACTAGACCACCAGTGCTCTTCCAAGCCAAGCTCCCTATGTAGACCTATTATTGAACTCAACATTTGCATTACTGGATTGGTGGTCTCTTTCAACATCCACAGATGGTGATAGAGTGGTCCTTTTTTATGCTGCAGCCTGATAAAAATGAATGACTGTTTGCAGGATATTGAAAGTGGCAAAGATTACTTCAAGAGAAGGGTCAAGTTTGTTACCGAGCAGATGGAAAAGATCCAAAATGTTGGAAGAGAAAAAGCTAACATTCAAGACACCATCTGCCAACTCCTCGGAATGAAAATCCAGGCTCAAAGGTCGGCCACTTCAGCTGGTACATCTTCATAACATCACAATGACTTGTAGCTTTTATTAGATAATTACTGCAGATTTTGTCCTTTTATTGCTGGGAGGTAAGAATTATTCTATGCTTTTGTGTTTTGAATTGTGAGATTCAAGATTTTTGCTTTTATTATAGCAATTAATCTTAGTTTTAATAATAATGTATATCTATATCTGTCTATATGTCATTATCATATAATATTTTGCTAAAAAATAATAATGCCCTAATTATGAATAAATACTGTAATACTACACAATTTCAAACTTCTAAAAAATTGTGCTACTATAACTTACTTTAACTAAAATTAAAACATCTACAGCCCTACTTATAAACGCAATTTAAATTTAATCATTGCTTAAAGTTAGCCCTGTCACTGTTTGTCATTACCCAGTGTTTAGAGATGGCAATAGTTTAACCACTGTTTATCTTTTGACATATTTTTATAAGTAAGGCCACTAAGATTTAAAGTACCTTTTTAATATTGTTATAAAACAAATTTCCACAACTTTTACAAGATTTCAAATGTATGTTAGTACTTATAGTTTATGTGGATCCCTTGGTTACAAGTTTTTGAAATAGTTGAGTAAATAATTAATTTAAATAACAACCCATAATTGTTTTATTAAAACCATGTTGTAAAAATATTATACTCTTTATTAACTTATTCAGTGGATATAAAATTATTATCATTTAAAAAAACTATTACCACTCACTAGATGGCGACACTTGTATAGTATACCAAAAGGCAAAATGAAACAGGTTTTTTTTGTAGGAAATCTAGTTTAATGGCATTTTATCCGAACATTTTTTAATGTCTAATCAAAATAAAATATTATTTAGCGATTGAATACCTACCTATATCGCGTCTATTTGCGGCCGCAGGAGTCTTATCTGCCCATTTTCTATAGTATAGTAGTATTCTATATTTATAGTGATTTTTATATCTTAATAAATTTTAAAATGTGTGTGTGAGATACTTTTTGACGACCTGTGGGACTAGTCAAATCAAAAACAAACATGCTTGTGACACCAAATGATTTATTTTCAATAGGCCAAAATGATAGAGCATTAACTACATACATTATTTGACTTAATTAACTATCTTACAAGTTTATAATATCTACATTATGTCTTACAGTCACAAAACAATTAACTAAATAAGGCAACGACTATTCCTTAAGATGTAAAAAATCTCTAAGAAACCAGATTTTAACATTTTTCATCATGAACACTTTAATTATTAAATTTTGATGTCCAAAAAAATTGTTTTACATGACACATAATACAATATTGATGCCCATTTTATATTACATACTTTCGTAAATAATAGATACACACTACAATATTTGTTTAATTATAATTGCATTAACAAGCTATTTAAATTTTTGATTCATTTTTTATTACGTACAGTTAATTTTCCATGTCAAAATTCCTATTCCATTATAACGAGTTTATTCCATTAAACTGTCAAGTAGTATGATAATAACAGCAAAAAGGTAGGTACCTAAGTACTACTCAATAACCATACAGCACCTATAATTTATAAATAACGATAAAAATACATTACCGTTGTAAATTAATGTGTCTTACATATAAATATTTACACTTATTAATATAATTAAAGATTCTATATACTCATGCCATTATCATACATATGAATTTCGGGCCTTTTCACAACACTCACTGCAGCGCAGCAAAGTCTATGAATCACAAAAAAGTAAGGTGAAAAAAAGAGAGATTTTATACCCTTCTTGGTTTGTATTACCCACCTCGGGCATCTGACACATTAGATGTACAAAAAACACGGCGTTCTACAGAAGGAGATGATAACAGCGGTTTACACTCGCCTAGTAACGAGAAGTTCAGTCCAGTTAAAACGTCGTACGGCCGTATCTGCGAACATCACCGGTCACATTTCGGCGTCGTTCGACGTCTACACAAACAGATTACTCGCCTGCTCGGCGAAGTCCTTATCTCAAATGGTGTAGTATTCCGGAGCAAAATCATTCGCCAAATTGCTGAGGAAATGAAAGTCTGACGAGGAATTGGAGTTATCGCCTACGGGGGCGGCGTGGGTTGCCTCGTAGAACTGCTGGAAGGAACCGTAACCATCGGCACACTCCGCCGCCGGCCCGTAGGCTTCAGTGCTCGACCCAGCTGTAGCACTAGGCGTAGTGCTGGCGCTATACCCTGCCGGCGGCTGTTGGGTGGCATAAGCACTCGCATCATAATACGTATTCTTAGCGTACTCCCCATGTCCAGCTTTCTGGCCATCTGTCCCGTAATAGTTAGCGTGTTCATGCTGACCACCCTCGTGATAGTGATATCCGTAATGGCTATTCGGGTATCCCATGTGCTCTCCACTGTAACCTTGCGCTTGCTCGTATCCCGGATGCCCGTACCCGGCTTGGTCTTTCCCATAACCAGCTGGGTATCCGTAATTCTGATACATTTCATGTGGATAAGCCTGTCTAGAGCCAACTCCGTTAGTCGCTCTTGTGGAAGTTGAGCTTTCCTGTCTCTGACCACGCGTGTAGACGTGCTGCTCGCTCTGCACGGCGTAGCCATCATAAGTCCTGTTGGCCTGCGGGTATTGCGTCAGTTTTCCTACGAATTGCTTTGATTCCATGCGGAAGTCAGGGTGCGGAACAAACTGTCCGGGAGGCGCATTGCCTCTGATGACGTAGGGGGGCATGGCGTTAGGCACGGCTTGTGGGTGCGGCGGACCAGTCGGCGCGTTCGGTGGAGACGGCCGAGGATAGAGCCCAAGAGGACTCGGATGCATGCTAGACGGAGTTCCGGGAGTAGACGATGGTGTCAGACTCACAGACGAGAACTTAGCGCCATCCGAGAGTGTGATTGTACCGATACCATCTTTAGAAGACGATGGAGAAATCTTACAACCACTGGCGTCGAGTGACGGTGAGCGCTTCCGGGACTCCTGCTTAATCCGTTTGGCAAGGTTCCTGGGAGCTGGCGTGACGTTTGCAGAAAGATGCCCATCTCGAGAATCATCCTCGGCTAGTTTGTCTAGTGAAGATGAAGAGGCTACACTTGAAGCTCCATCACTGCCGAAGCTGTTGTTGTTTGTTGCGCTCGGAGTGTTGTTGTTGCGAGTGCGAGACGCTAGCTCTGGGAGATCTTCAGCAGGCGAGCATAGAGCTCCAGGGGGGAGTTCACAGCCCTGACAACTTTTCTTACCAGATAGGGGACCGTCATCATCCAAAAATTTATCAAGACCAGTTTTAGAGCTTTTCCCCCCTTCTGAAGTAGTTGAGTCCTTATCGTCGCCGTCTTCGCTTTTTGTCAACGTTTGTCTTTTGTGTTTCATTCTTCTGTTTTGGAACCAGACTTTTACCTGAAACATGGTACAGTCGATAAGTAAGATAATTATAACTAATTTTTAGTATGTCATATACCTAATTAGAGTTTTTTTTATTTTGATTCCGCTCGGTATACCTGTCTTTCCGTAAGGTCGAGGGAAGCAGCAATTTCAATCCTCCTGGGCCTGCAGAGATATTTATTGAAATGAAATTCTTTTTCCAATTCCAATAACTGAGTGTTCGTGTAGGCGGTGCGAAGTCTTCTTGGAAGTCCATTTTCTGCAACAAAAAATATTATAAAATAAGTGCATGCTAGTGCTCAGTTCAATCTAGATTTCCCACTTAAAAAAACAAGTTAAGGGGCAATTTTAAATCGTGTCCTATAAAATATGAACAGCACGTTTCAAATTAACGTTATAGAATTCCTGGAAGCCTTCAATAACGTAGCCGAGGCGGGCTCGCGGGTGCGCTTTCCTTTAATGTAATAACTTGATCGCATGTCAGAGCACCGCCCTTGACGCCATTGTGTCGAAACAGAGTTCTTTTTATTTTACCACAAAATACGAATTGGAATTCGAAATTCAAATTACCAAAGGGCGGCGAGTAATGGGGCGATCGCGTTTGCGTGATGGCCGCAGGGCTCGTGTGTTCACCGTGTCGCGAATCTTGTTGTTATGACAATAAGGGCTATATTGTATCGTTTTGTCGCGAGATGCGGTGGTGGGGTTAGTTTGATTGACGTGCCTCGTCAGAGCTCGCTCTCGCCATTGGGCAAGGGCAGCTGTCAATCAAACTGCAAAGCGGCCCTCGGTTACGCACGGTTGCGCTAGAAAGGTCTTTGGCCGACGTCGAATGAGCCTTAATTTTATAACTGAGGGTTCTATTGACATAGGATATCAAACAAAATCACTCTTGCATAAACAACATACTTATGTAATGCCGTATAAAACGTATTACCTACACCAAACATACCTGCAGGCTTGCTAAGCTCGCGGTAGTTTGCAAGTGGTTCATTGATCATTAACTCAACAACATTAGCAAATTGTCAGTGTACCTACTCGACCCGAAACTCGATAGCCCTTGGTCACTGGAATTATTATAATGTGAGACAGTGGAGGGCGAAAGTGCTCTTCGTACAAATTAATCTCTCGAGACGCTCGCAATTATAGGCTCTATTAAAGTGTTTGAATGACCGCGATTAAAATGCTTTGCGTTGCCTTAACAACATAGGAGTTTGTCTTACTAATCGTGTTTTAAAATAATATTCTTCATATTAAAATTTGAATTGAATGATGCAACATTGAATTACAAATAAATGCGAGCGTGTAAATTGATTTAAGGTGGTACGATTTCTATTCAAATTAATGTTGCCGTTTGTGGGATGAGAGTATTATTACACTGAAATAAATGTGGTTGGCTTTTATATTGGTCTTTCTTTCCGGCAAACAATTATTAAGCTGTAGAAAACTGTAGATTAACAGTGATAATAGTAAAAACTAACATATGCATTTATTTTCATTTACAAAGTTATTAGGTATACCGAATACAGTATGGTATGGTAAAGTCTTCGTTAATAACAATTAACTAATGCATTTTTTAGTTTTATTTTTACAAAATAAAGTTTGCCGGAAATAAAGACCAATATGAAAGCCAACCACATTTATTTCAGTTTACAATTATTCTCTCATCGCTCATAAATGCTAAAAACCAGCTTGTATGAAAATCGAACCACGTAATGAAAATGATGATAATACTATTTGCGCGTGGCTGTACACTGTACAGGGTGGATGCCCAAAAGATGCAAGTTAGCTAAGTTTTTGCCACCGCATACTTATCTCCATACTATGTATGTCTATGCAAGATATTATGCGGGATGGAGAGGCACCGTGTATAATGTTCACATTATCGCCGATGTACTCACAGTTCGTTGAGCTTCTGTAGCTTTGGCGTGGAAAATATTATTGTGTAGTCATTCTTAGAAGAGGTGCTCGATTTCTATGTCGCTAGGTTTTATATATCTTTTTCTTGAAGTTTGTCTACTAGAGAATGAAAGGAGCTGACAACTTTCACTTTGGCTTCAGTTCCGGAACGTTTGAATTTACCTAGGTTTTTTTTAAGACAAGAGTGAACATGTGGGTTATGGCTAAGCATGTTCTATCTTAGACTGAATCCTCACCTTCCATTAGGTGCGATGACAGACAAATGCTTAGCTTTCAATAAAAAAAACTGACCTTTGAAATTATTTTCTGTCCATATTGCTATAGGTAAGGCTAGTGATAATCCATTGCTCTCGAATATAGAACTCTAGTCTAGAGTATTAGAGCTCTAACCTAGAGTATAGTTAGATATCTTTACCTAAAAGTGGTTGAACAATCAATTATAATGATTTGATGAAGGTCACTTTACTCTTTCACTTATCAAATTAACTACATTCTACGTACATTTCACAATCACGCCTCTTTCCCAACGGGGTAGGCAGAGATCAAAGATTTCCACTTCCTACGATCCTGACATACTCCTTTCGCTTCATTCAGCTCTCATAACATTCTTCATACATGCTCGTCGGTGTTACAGTTATGTATAACAATAACCTGCCAACAGGTTGTAAATTTATCACTATAAAAAAATGATTAAACAGCAAACATTAAGATTAGCGCGATCCCCTGTCTTGTTTTACATGATGTAGGTAATAAATGATCGCGAAGTAGGTTTAACCCTCCACTCCACGGGTCGCGAAGATTTACTGCGGATTAGGGTCACTTACATCGGTCAGTCGAGAGTCGACTTGATCGCGAAGTTCATTGTTGTAATCACTGTTTACTTGGTGCTGTTGAATTACAAACTTCATTAGCATTTTATTTTGTTGTAGTAAAAATTACAGGTCTATGAGCACCGCAAAGCAATGAATCTCCTACTTTCTTTATTATTTTATTTCACATGAAATCGTTTTAAATTTGCCAGATCTGCTGCATTTGTTATTTATAAAAACCTACACTGATAACTACAAACACAGTTCTATCTACAACATTTACATTGACGAGAAACCCGAGTATCCTACCTACCTAGACAAGGCACTTGAGGTTCCCAGTAGTGAAAACTTGCTAACATTAAAGTGACGACTCGATACAGTAGTTACAAACAATTTGTGGCGATATATGCGGAGAGAGCCCCTCGGGGAACTTTAAATAATTAATCAAGAGCCGGTAAAGGATTAATGCGGTGGCCAGTTGGCGGTCGGCAGCCATTAGAGATCGTTCGATGCCCCTCGCAGCTCTACTAAATGCTGCGGTCACATTATTCCAAGGAACCCGCCATAGAAGGGCTACCTTCAAACGTCTAATTAATTTACGTGCAAAAACTGCAGCTTACGCCTGTAAACATATGCCACATCGTGCAGATATTATTTATGAAAATAAGCTCCGGATAACTTTTACAATAAAGCTAGTGTACGGGTTGTGCCTGCCACACTCTGGCTCCGTGATAAAGTACCAAACATTTATTTTGAATGTTGCCGCTGCAACGGAAAAGTTACAAGGGAGGGAGTTTCCGCGGAGAAAATATTACGTTATGAGGTGTGAAAGGCATAAATGTAAAAATTCAATATTTCAAAACGCGAAAAAAGTGAATTTTCCGCAATTTTATGCCGGTAACGCTGTCGTTTCAGGGGGTGATATGAGCGTTTCGTTAACTTTTAAATAAATGTGCCTGATTTTGTTTGAGTTCAATTAATTAAAAGGACGAAGTACTTAGTAGGTAAATCTGTTTCAACGAATGGATCGACTTATCAAGTTGTGCCCGATTGCGGGTTCAGTGGTAACTGGCACCTACAATCGATCATGTTGCGGCGGATTTGTATTTTTCCGATTAGCCGGTTGTATCGGGGTCTGTGACATTGTCGCATCAATTATAAGCGTGGATTACACCGAGACAGATCTAAGACGGTTCAATTTCGCTTCAGATGGGAAGGGGCGCGTATCAGGAAGTGACTTGAGATCGCCTTATCGGGGTCTGATGAAGGCCTGATGGTACCCATTATGCGCATTTTCCGGCTCGAGATTTTAGTTGGTTCTAGATGTTCCTTGTTCAGGAAGTGACTTTGAAAAACGCCTTGTCCTAAAGTCAAGTCTGTTAGATTTTTTGGTAATAAAATAAGAACACTGAACAATTTGATATCTTCTGCTGCCTTCACCTAAGATGGTAGGACAAAATATTACCCAACTTCTTATGTGTACAAGATGTTACTTCCAATAATTTGCCCCGATTTCCCTTTCCAATGTGTCACATGCGTCCTCAGAATTTGATAAGTCGCGCACCCCTTCTACGAAGTTAGGTGTTTTCGAAAATGTAACGAGTGCCTTGTGCTCGGTCCCAAATCCATTTAGCTGATACAGAAATACAGAAGGTTATTAAAAGTTGTCGCACAGACAGACGGCGAGAGTTCGGGAACAGTTTGACAGTTCGTCCCGAGGGGCTCCTTCGATTCCATCAGCTAGGAAATTTCATTAATCCCATTATTGAAGCTGCGTTTCACTGTGGGTGTAACTTTGTATACAGTTTTCTGAAACAGATACCTACATAAATTGCTTGTCAGAGAATGGTAGGTATCTATACAAAGATACTCGTACATTGATGTAATTGTAAACCTTTCCTCTCATAGTGTATACATATTTGGGTTGAATTTTATTTTGGTCAAAAGCTCAATTCTCGCGGCTCTTCAAATATCAGAAGCACTCGCAGCTGCTCTCCTTTTGTACCATCATGTTTTTCAGTAGGTAAGTACGGGTCAAATTTTCGTTGAAAAAAATAACAAAGCCTTGTAATATTTCCCCAAAAAGTACATCTCCGACCTTTACTATCTTTATTAGCTGGTTGATAATAAAGCTGCAGTGGAATATGCAAAGCTAAGACTGCCAGTATTTAATTGCCCTTGAAAGGGGCGACAAAAAATAAACGATGCTTGGGTATAAATAATGGTGCACTTTTCATAATCGCAATTGTCGCCGGGAGAATATTTAGTGCGCATAAAACTCCGATTGCGATCTCGGGGGATGCATGCCAGGGAGGTTAATAGTTGAGGGGCAGGGTATCTATCAAGCTAACTAGCTTTCTTGATGACAGGATGTAGGTGTAGAGGAATGAACGTGAATGTGTTGCTGATTACCTATTCTGCCGTCCCTACGAAAAGTGCAATAACTAGGTCAAACCTGATTTCGAGAAAAACGCGGGTAAAGATTTTAATTTAGTTTTGATTGTATCTCCATCACTATACATGATATCGGATTGAAACTTTCACTACATGATATATAACAATGTAGAGAATATTATGTGGTACTTAATGTTTGTTCCCGCACTGTATTCCCTATATAAAAACCAATAAATACAATAATGGTAAGTATTATTACTATGTAGAAATAATGTTTACTAGTCATAACCGCAACAAGTAACCTATTTATTGCACTAATGGTTAGGAAACCAACATGATGCATTTTTGACTAGCAATTCATTTCTTTTTTACTGCTTCCTAACCATAAATGTGCATTAAGTTTCTTATTTATTGCGGTTTTCATTAGTAAGAGATAACTTGTTACTATTACAAAAACAGAGATGTTACACTTTTATGTCAAATACCTATGAATAAACAGAGATATTTTACCTCTTACCGATTTAGCATGAAACTGTTTTCGGTAAAATCAAGTCTACTCATTATATCTGCGTTCAGTTGTGTTTTTAAAATAATGTGAAATCGGTTGGTTATAATTTAATGAATAAAAAAATAATTTATCATATTAAATCTTTTTTATTTTTAACTAAATCAGTACTAGTAATCACTTCGCTATTTACTTATTAATTCTGGTCTATTAGCCACCATTTAAAATTCAACGGTTACTACAATTAAATAACAAACATTTCAAAAATGTATTCATTTGTCAAAATGAATCTTAATAGTAGCTAAAGTACACAATCTTGGTTTACGAGTTGGGGCTGAGCTACAGGCTACCAACGGGGTCCACAGGTGGCGGATAATGGAACGGCCACCAGATATGGTGGCCCGCTGCGAATACTCAATAAGCAGTCCCCGAACAAGCAGCGGCAGGGTCAACAAGAAGTAGTGGTAAGTCTGTTGGGACAGGCTTGCTTCAAAAATGCTGCATTTTCTTATGACGACCCTGTGTCATGGCGATCAAATGCCGCCATTAAATAAGCATTCCCCTGATACTGGGCAGCAGCTGTATCAGTACTGGCAGAAGGCCGAAGAATAGCTTTCTGGAAGGGCTTCTGACTGGACATTAAAGGGCGGTACGCCGGCCTCTAAACTGCGGTACAGAAAGCAAAGGGAAACTACTGTACAATACCTCCCAACAAAAGTAGTGATGCAAGTCTATCAAAAAGATAGTAACGTTCTTGACAACGGGCTTCTACGACGTAACATACCGCGGCGGTCTGAGTCCGGCAGGGGTAGGAACAAGGCTACCCAGGTCGTCATCCTGCGAAAGCCTTGTAAGGTAGGGACGTGGGAATGTCTGGACCATGTTGGTGCCAGGGAAGATAGAAGAAGTTAAAAGGGAAATGGACAGATTGGGGCTCGATATATTAGGTTTAAGTGAAATAAGATGGGAAGAAAGTGGAGACTACTGGAGCAACGACTATAGAATTATTTATACTGGGGATAAACAAGGAAGTAACGGTACAGCAATAATTTTGAACAAGGAATGGGGAAACCAAGTAGAAAATACCATACATCATAGCGACAGAATCACAGCAGTTAAAGTAAAATCAGAACCAACAAATATGTTTATAATACAAGTTTATATGCCAACGGGAAGCTATTCAGATGAAGATATAGAACAGATGTACGAAGAATTGGATTCCCTTATGGACCTAGTCAATGAAAAAGATAACCTGATTTTAATGGGGGATTTCAATGCAGTAGTATAGGAGAAGGAATGCACGGAAATATAGTAGGCAAATACGGGTTAGGTAACCGAAACGCAAGAGAAGATAGGCTAATTAAATTTTGTGGAGAGTATAGCCTAACTATACAGTCATGCCAGATAACTTAGGAAGATGCCAGCTGGACTACATAATTATGAAAGAACAATTTAAGAGTATGGTGTCCAACTGTAAAACGTACCCCGGGGCTGATCTTAATACTGACCATAATCTACTCGTCAGCAAATTTGAAATTAAAGTTAAAAAACAGAGAAGAAAACCAAAAACTAAAACTATTGATCTCAGTAAGCTAAGAAATGATAAAAAATTTAAAGTGCAATATAATAATATATTAGATAGTAGAATCAAGTTATATAAAGAAAATAGTGTGATAGATAACGTTAATAACAAATGGTGCAATATTAGAGATATAATTAAAAGTAGTGCAGAAGATAGTTTGAAGAAAGAACAAATAAAACCTAGGAAAAAAAGGCTTAATTCAGAAATAACCGATTCGATGTTGAAAAGAAGGTTGCTGCGTAACAAGGATGATGATGAGAGTATAAAAGAATATAGGAAAAATACTAAAAAAATAACACTTAAATGTAGAGAATGTAAAGTAAAAGATATTGAAAGAGACTGCGCTAATATAGATTATTATATTAATAAAGGCAAAATAGACGTATCGTATAATATAATAATGATCTCCTGTATATAATATCCTATCTGGCGCAGCGTATAAGCATTGCTATTCAGCGTGGCAATGCGGCCAGCGTCTTGGGGACGCTTCCGTCTGGCACTGATTTGGATCAGTTGAGCGATCTCTAGATCGTTTGTAACGATCTGCAGATAGCTCAACTGTTTCTTGTGTATTTTGTACATTTTGTTAATGATCTCCTTATGGATGAAATTTACGAACTAACAAAATCCATATACAGCAGTGGGGAAATTCCCGAAGATTTCAAAACAACAAAAACCGTCACTCTACCTAAAAAAGCAAACACTTATAAATCCGAAGAACACAGAACACTTAGTTTAATTACTCAAGCTTCAAAAAATATACTTAAAATCTTACAGAATAGAATAAGAACAAAAATAGAAGAAAATTTAGGTGAAGACCAATATGGGTTCAGAAGAAATAAAGGGACTAGAGAAGCAATACTGGCCTTGAGACTTATTATATATAGAAATATTTTACCCCCCTCACCTCCTGGTGCTAGTTATAAACGCAATAAATAGTGAATTTATTGCAATTTATTTCACGTAGGTATACTTTTTTCGTTTAATCTTCCTACAAATAAATGCAATATATCTACTTACTATATCAATTTTAGTATTCATCCCATAATTATTAATAAGGTCCCTTAAGATAACTGCAATAACTCAAGCTTATTGTACTTATAACTAGTAAATGAGAATCACAAGAAACGAAATATGGTAGTTATAAATGCAATAACTGTACTTATTGCACAAATAATTACCACATTATTTAATACCGAAAATAAAGATCCGTATCATATCTGCAATAACTCAAACATATTGCACTTATAACTAGTCAATGAATATTCCAAATGACGAACTATGCTAATTATAAATATAGTAACTATACTTAATGCAGATATAGTTAGTAAAATTTCTAAATAGAGTAAGTAAGTTATTCCTATCTATAGTTATTTCGGTCTTGATATGAAAATCATAAAGCATCGACCTAGATATTGCAGTTAGACTTAGCATTAAAACCGGCTACGTCATAGATACGTAAAAAGTGTCTAAAAAGAATATATAGATCTCGTTCTGCTAATTCCGAATATGTACTTATCTCAATTTGGTGCAAAACTTGAGTTATTGCACTTTTCGTAAGGGCGGCAGTATTATTCTGTTTATATTTCTAGCAGGTAGGTATACCTTTACAGTGCTCATAGATATAGCTGTACTTAAGTATAGGTAGGTAGTATACTTAAGTAAGTACAGTTTAGTATAGCTTGTGTCCGTAGATTTTCACGAAAGCAGTGCAGTGTTCGGTATAATGTAGTACAAAATATTCAAGAGTAGGTACTTATGCGGTTTGTAGAAAGTTAGAAAGCTACAAAGAAGCCACCAAGTCATGGCTGGGGAATAAATTTTATTTATCAAATAAAAAGGATGGCGCGCTCGTTTTTCACCAGCTAGGGACATTATCGCTTCTTTTAATTATTATCCCGCCGATATTTTATAAGGAATTCACTATAGGCTTTTAAAATCTATTTCCTTTTTCTCAAAGACGGTTCATGCAATTTGAGTATATTAAGAAAGCGAACTTTACCACTTTTCATTTACTGTTCTAGTTTCTTAGCAGCTTACTTGCAATCCTTTTTTCTTTTTTTATGAGATGTAGAACTAGAGTCATATAATACAACTTATGCAATCGCTCTTTAGCTCTGTATCTTCCTTCTTCGCAACTGTCGAAGTGAGAGAGCGTT